>CP136065.1:3994134-5404297 GCA_032622095.1 Siphonodentalium dalli
ACTGCCGAAAAGGGAAAAAAAATTGGCGGTGGGTGGGTACAAAAAATGATCGAAAGGTAAAAAATGTCATACGACTCAGTATATCATATAAATTCATCTGAGTCGAACAGGACTGGCCGGAAAGCTATTTCCAGACTTGGGGATATTCCAGGAAATTCCTTGTTTTGATTGGAAGCGGTACCAGAAACCGTTAACCCCGATTGGCTAACCGATAACAGCTGCGCGTGTCCCGTAAAAATAGCTCAGTTGTCATCAAAAACACGTGTGTATATTGATCTAAATTTTTTTTTTAAAGAAAGACATTTATTCATCGGTAAAACTCGTTTTCGACGCTTTTGATAATCTCATCACAATAGGAAAATGCGCGTTACAGTGGACAAAGACCGAAACGATGTGTCATTGAAGTGTGTTTCGTCTATCTTGAAAGAGAGTTATTTCAGAGTTGAAATCTGAACAATAAATGTGCGCATAAATTATTCCTTATTTGGAATGTCTGCGACATCAGTATGTTGTCACGATATTGGGGGAAGCCCATTGTTCTGGAAATGGGTTTTCACAGGAATTCGTGTCGACGTAATATTATAATTATTACGGAGATGTTTACGTCGACTGCAATATGACATGACAACGTAGAAGGTCCCCGTTTGTTTTATTGGTAATACCGGTATATGTTAACAAAATCACGAGTCGTGGTCGCAGGAAATTCGGCAAAGGGGGGGACACAAATGTTTTTTTTTTAGTGACGAGCTAAACTGAGCCACCTTTTATTGAAGAAACCAATTTCCTAACATTTTAGTTTGAGAAAACTTTTCAGTTTTGTTATTTTTTTTTCTATCTGTCGTTCCTATTTTTTTTTATGCAGAACCAAAAACAAATTTGATTAAATTTTAATTATATTAATTTTTATTTTTCGCCCGACTGATCCATTCCACATTAAAAATCCATAAACTCACCAACTGAACTAACGCGGAACAGCGGCCTAATTACGCATACCATTAATGATAATTTATTATTATAGCGCGTGGACATATCGAATTGATGCGAAATGCACAATCGGGTTCGTATATCGACCGACATGCATGACTAATCGAAAGTTCAATACAGTTGAAAACATTCATGACATTTTTCAGCATGCTTTCATGTGAAAAAAAAGTACCGAAATAGTTATTTAGGAAATACGGTACATTTCTATCATAAGATCGACAACATGGTTGAAAGTAAAACATCTATTTAAGTCTTCGAAACACTTGTACGGTACGGGTAATTAAAAACTGGATAGACGCGGCTCAACCGTCCACGACCGCGAACTGCATGCTTTAGAAGCACGGTGTACTTGCCGTTCGGCCGCGGTGTACTTGCCGTTCGACCGCGTTTACACAAAGTGACACGCGGGGCCGAACGGCAAGTACACCGCGGTGGCAGTGGACACTTGTTTTGTCCAGCGGGGTATATAATCGGTGATATCAATATCGATCTACTAAATTTCGATGCGCACAATAAAACAAACGACTTTTTAAACAATGTATTCACACGAGGATTCGTGCCCATGATAACAAAACCGACAAGAATGACCGATCACTCAGCAACCCTTATCGATCATATATACACAAATAATCTTCGAAACGAGCACTGCTCTGGTATAGTTACATGTGATTTGTCAGATCACTTTGGGGTATTTCTCACTGACACCGAAGGTCATAACGGACATAACCGATTAAAAACCCCACATGAAACCATGCGCACTCCCCGACGAAACTTTTCCCAAAAAAATATTAATAAATTCAACGATACTCTTAAATCGTGTAATTTCCATTCGGTTTGTGATTGTAATAATGTAGATCAAGCATACGAAAACTTTTTGGATATCTATCTGACAGCATACAACGTAGCTTTTCCGCCCATTACCCGAAACATACCCAAAAAATTCATCAAACGCGAACCATGGATGACCACAGAATTAATAAGATCTTCACTTAAGAAACAAGAACTATATACCAGTAAACTAAGCTCGCCTTCCTCCATCCATACGAATTCCTACCTCAAATATCGACAACTATATAACAAACTTATCCGGAAAAGAAGAAGCATGTATTACTGTGAAATATTAGAAAAGAATAAGCATAGATTAAAAGAAACATGGAAGACCCTCAAAGGTGCAATAAAACGAGACAAAAATACGGACGGATACCCGAATGTTCTACATGACAACAACATACAGTTTACAAATCCTGACACTATCGCTGAAAATTTTACTGACTATTTTTCCAATATAGGTCAAAAAACCACAGAACTTATTGAAAATCACACAGATGTAAACTTCCTCGATTATTTAACGGATAGACAAAGCAACGAGCTAAATATTACGCCCACCACAATCCAAGAGGTTATTTTAACTTGCTACTCAATGAATGGAAAAACCAGCAGTGACTTCAATGGAATATCTACAAAACTGATGAAGGAAACCATATTTTCTGTAGCACCAGCATTAAAGCATATATTCAACTTGTCGTTCAAACAAGGTCATGTTCCCAACAAAATGAAAATAGCTAAAGTTGTACCAATACCGAAAAATAGTGACAAGGGGGATATAAACAATTATCGTCCAATAAGCATTCTTCCCGCATTTTCTAAACTACTCGAAAAACTCATGCAAAACGTTTAGTTGATTTTCTTAATGAATCGGACATCTTATTTAAACATCAGTATGGATTTCGCCCTAACCATTCAACTTATCATCCCTTCATTCATCTACTGGATCATGTTGTGAAAAATAACGACAAGCCCACGAAAGATTCCACCGTAGCCCTTTTTCTTGATCTGTCCAAAGCTTTTGACACAATACACCACGAAATCTTACTTACAAAATTTGAACATTATGGAATTAGAGGCAAACAACTGGTTTCGGAGCTATCTCAATGAGAGACGACAATACGTAGAATTCAATGGAAGCAAGTCAAATCTCATTAAAACATAATGTGGTGTTCCTCAGGGCCCATAATTTTTCTCCTCTAAGTGAACGATATGTCAAATTCAACTACTATGGATCTCTTATCATATGCCGACGATACAACCCTTATGGCCAGTGGACAAAATGAAGCGTTAATCCAAAGTTATGTCAATAACGAATTAAGAAATCTATCTGACTGGTGTTGCTGCAACAAACTAGCCATCAATGCTAACAAAAGCAATTATATGCTCTTGCATCCACAAAACAATGACAACAAATGGAATACAATTAAAATATATCTTAATGGAGCCGAACTTCGACGGATAGCGAACATGCGGAACGAATCGTCTGCCAAATTTTTAGGTATCCATATAGATGAAAACCTGACCTTTAATAAACACATTTCTATTGTATGCTCAAAAATGGCACATGCCAATTTATTGCATTAATAAAGTTAAACATTTTCTCCCGAGCAAGGCTCTCAAAATATTATACTTCGCCCTAATTCAAAGCCACTTAGTTTATGGCATCCAAATATGGGGACATGTATCGGCAGTGAAGAAACTATATTTATTACAAAAACGAGCCATTATATGCAACAAAAAATATAGAAGTCACACCGATCCTCTTTTCAAACAAGAAAACATTTTAAAAATAGATGATTTATATGTAACAAAAAATATAGAAGTCACACCGATCCTCTTTTCAAACAAGAAAACATTTTAAAAATAGATGATTTACATAAATTACATGCATCCATTTTCATGCATGATTGGTACTACGATCGCTTACCAGTGTCTTTTTCTGGTATGTATGACAAGAGAGCAAAACCAAATAGACGACAACCTAATCCTATAGTACAAAAAAAATTCAGAACCATCTCTTTTTCTAAAGTTCTCCCATACCATTCATTCCCAGGGTCCGCGCTGGACCAAAATTTACTTTTGCCAATAAATTTGCCAAATAAAAATATTTTTTGCCAAATTATTTTAGCAGTTGCCAAATGCTATCCCTGATAGTATCATTTTTTGCAACCTTAAGTCTTATGATTCGACACTCGCGGTTTGAACGACTTTTGATATCGATAGAAAAGTTAATTTATATAATTAAACTTGCATCTATTGAGATTTATCATACAACAATAAGCCAATCACTTAACAATACAATGGTAGAAAGGTTTCTCCATCAGAAGGGCACATCACAGGAGGATTAGTAATCCCTCCAACTATCAGTACTAATGCTATGAGATTAACTGCATCTTAATAGAGGTGTTAACCTTCCCTAAACCTTAAATAACACCACAAATATAATTATGTTGTAAGAGTTTCCTGAAATTTACGGTATTGATTGACCAATATTTGTCAAATTGCTTGAGGAACTAAAAAGTGACTTGCCAAAACTTTTGCCAAATGAAAATATTTTTTGCCAAATGTGAATTAAATTTGCCATTGGCAAATTTGGCAAGTGGCAGCGCGAACCCTGTTCATTCCCCTTTATGTGGAATTCCCTAGAAAGTAAATATACCTCTAAACAATCAAGACATGTGTTACGATAACGTTTGAAAACGGATATCATTAATACCTATTCAGCGAGCGTGCAATGCAAAAACCGAAGATGCCCTGATTGCACAAACGATACATAATTTTCTGATAACAAAATAAACAAAACGAACAAACAATACAAAACAAAATTCACTCTAGTATGCATGTTAATTGAAAAAAAAAGAAGCAAAAAAAAACAATTCCCAAAACCTCACTCACATTATTCCTACTCGGTTCCACTCACATATGTATATTCATAGTAATCATTCATTATATCGACCAAGTAGGTACCCATACATACATATGAACCACTTTTCGTACCATCGCCCTAACAATGCCTATATATTAAAAACCCAGTCTGCACATGATAAACGTAACCAAGTTAATTCGGCCATCTTCATCATATAATCTGTCACTAGATCCAGGGGTGGTAGGAAGACAGTCAGCCATGACTATATCACCCCTAGCAATATACATGTATAGTCTATTAATATTATATTTATTTGTAATTGTACTTTCCATGTATGTGTATTGTAAATAAAATTATCCTATCCTATCCTATCTCTGATGCATAAATGTTCACCATTCAATAAGCACAGATTAAAGTATTTCAGCAACAGTCATTGTCAAAGTAATTGATGGAAATGTTTGAGACTCACCTGAAATTCAAATAGTATGGGATTTTGTTCAGGAATCTTGTATGCATCACTGCAAGTCTCAGTTCTACGTGAGAAGTTGATCCCCGCTCTAACCAGTCCACACGATGATCCTCAGGCAATGGCTCATGTTCGCATGCTGTAGGAGCACCGAGTCCCTCCCCAAGTAACCAAGTATGCTTGTTAGTAACATGATCAAGCATCGACCTCCATCGTCCCTGTAAATAATTTCATGAAATGAACATTAAGACAATTTGAACAGTAAAGCAATGTTAAAGAGTTCCAGTTTTAAACAGTAAACTTTCTAGGTATCACAACATTTATTTATTAATAGACATAACAGTGCATTTCATAGTTTAGTAATTGTTTTGAGCTATTTCTACAATCCCTTTTCGGTTAGTCACCGAACTTCAATTTGATCTTTGGGGTGAACACTAGATGGGGGCTATCAATTTAAATTTTTAATGTCATTGAAAAATATGGCCACCAGCTCCATCTCGGATTTTACTGTATATGTATCTTAGAACTTTCAACATTCCTGATCGATCCGTTGACTGTAAAACATGAAACTATCCCCTCTCCAAGTTCAGCTAGTGGACATTTCAATATTTGTGCAGGTGCTTGACAAGGGCAACATGAATGCTTTGCGTTTTTTTTATAAGAGGGTAACTGGATTCATTCAGAATCTTATGTGTATTATTTAACCCTTTGAGTGACAGGGGCCGATCTCATCGGCCCTAAACCTACAAAATAAGTCTCTTAAAGAAAATAAGAATAAATTATTAAAATTGTAAAAAATTGTTAAAAAAAAATAAATTGTTAGGCCAATGCATTCTCTTATATATGCGAGGTGACCTATGGTCGACTCGCATATATAAGAGAATGCATTGGCACATGGTATATGGGTTGATACAAAAATCGACCTGGCACTCAAAGGGTTAACTAAATACTGTACATTCACTACATTGTTTTACACCAATCTGATATATGATGGTGCTCATAAAAATCATTGTTTGAAACAACCTCTCGCAAAAGCTGAACTTTTCAGGACCAAACAGATGCATGGAGAGAAGCAATGACTTGATCTGATCTCATTCTATATATATATCTTTATTTCAGACAATTGTGTCTATATTATTTGAGTTTACATAAGTTATTAAGGTATATACAACATGTCAATTATAGTGTTACCATGGCATATTGCTGCACAAATTTACAACAGTGGACTTATGTATACAATAATTCGTTCCAATATATTATCAGATCAGAAGTGTATAATATATCTGACCTCATTATTGCAGATAAAACACAGTTATTCGACTTGCTCACCCTTTCACGAAAACCATACACAAACTTTCATCTCAACATTGGCATAGACAACACTCTATCATTCACAAACATACCACTAGCACTGCATCTTCTGTCATAACCCATACCTAGTCTATATGCATTATTGTAACAAACATTTAGCTTATTTAAAGTAATTTTCTTGAAGTTCGACCACAGCTGGCAACAATATAAAGGAGAAATGTATCTCTGAAAAAGAAAAGATTTAACAGCTTGCGAACATTTTGAAAATTTTCTTAACAATATATTAGCTCTGAGACAAATAGCCCGATATTGACGTTGTATGTCGCCGTCGTCAGATAGGTCATCTTTTATAACGTGTCCAAGATAACTGGCACTATCAACGAAGGTAAGATCGTTACCATTGAGGTCATCTTTTATAACGTGTCCAAGATAATTGGCACTATCAACGAAGGTAAGATCGTTACCATTGAGATTCAGTTTTGGAAGAATGCCAATAGGCATAGATTTAGGAATGAAGGCCATGGCGACAGTTTTGGAGGTGTTGTAACTAAGGTTTAATCTGTCAGCCTCATTAGTGCACACACGCAATAGGCGACGAAGACCAATCACAGATGGAGATATCAAACACATGTCATCGGCGTATGCTAGGTGGTTCAATAGTTTTGAGCCAATCATGCATCCAATGTTGGTTCCATTCAAATTCCTGCTCAAATTGTCCGTATATACGTTAAATTAGAGAGGGCTCAGTATACTTCCCTGTCTTACACCGCTGGTAGGGTGGAAGCCAGATGAATATACCGAACCCCAGCGAACATAAAACAGTTGTTTTTTTAACCACACGGACAGCAGACTAATAATCTGCTTGAGAACATCTCGACTTTCAAGCGTTTCAAATAACACGCTGTGGTCAACTCTGTCAAACGCTTTACTGGCATCCCTAAAGCAAACAAATACAGGTGTATTCCTAGATGTATAGTATCGTATACATTCCTTTAGTGCAAAAATGCATCCATCAGTCGAGTGTCCTGGTTTGAAACCGAACTGATTGTCTGTTGTTAGCAGTTTTTCCGAACATTTATTTAGAATTGCGTTCTCTAAAATTTTAGACACAACACACGATAGGGCTATTGGCCTGTAGTTGTCTTTATCTGAAATGTTTTTTTATTTGTTTTTAACAATTGGAATTAATTTCACTTCGAGCAATTTGTCCGGAAGATGTCCGTGTATTATCATTGCATTGAACAGATGACACAAATAGTTACAAATAATTTCATGACAGTATTTGATGTGTTCAGGAGAAATTCTGTCAGGACCGCCTGACTTACCCTTTTCCAGTTTATTGATGGCAATACAAATGTCGTCCTCAGAAAATATTATAGCTGTGTTACCCTTTTCACTATCACATGTATAGTTTATTGTATCGGATTCATGAATATCTCTGCACTGATAACTCATTATACCATGAAAGTGACGTTTCCACATATCAGCTATTTCGGAATCACCGGATATTCAACCAATAGTAGATGCGTTTCCACATGCGTTACGCCCGGAAACTTTTTTCCAGAAATCCCCAAACTGTTTACACTCGTAGTCATGCGCAAGCTTATCTGCTTTCAACTGTTCGGAAGAGCACATTTAAATTTCGACCTACACCGACACAAGGTTTCATATACATATCCATACCGGGGTTTCCCTTGGCTCACCCAGAAAAGAAAACTATTCCTTGCTTCTCTGTGTAGCTTTTTGACATGGGAATTCCAACCAGGTACCTGGTACGATGCATTGTGCCCAATTTTATGAGTCGTGAAACATTGTTCCGCTGATACCTTCAGGGTAGTTATAATTTGTTCGTATGCTGTGTCAATTTTATTAGTGAGTTCAGAATTGGGAAGACTTTGTTCCTCGCTCAGAATATCCATATCAATTGCACGAATGAGTTCACCACTCAAGCAACGGAACTGATCGATTTGAGAGGATGAAATATTTCTCCACTTTATCCTAGATATGCCGGGAAATAGTTTCGCATTGCTGTCGGTTTTCATCAGGTTTGAGAACATAAACTCCACAAATAGCGGGAAATGGTCTGAAGTCATATAGTCATAACATATATACATAGATGATATGGCGGCGTCTGCATTGTCTGTACAAACGCAATGATCAATCCATGAAACTGTGCCATGGGCAGCGCTGATGAATGTGAATGAGTCAGAGGAATATCCAAAGTAGTTAACATCTGAAATGCGTGGAGAGTTGTTCCAAAAATATTACCGCTGTTCCCGATTACGTCTGCATTAAAGTCACCAACCGCAAAAACATTAGGTGTTCCGGAATCTTCTATTATAGACCCTATCATTCCAAGATAATGGTTATATTCTTCGGAATTGCCAGATTCGTCCACTGGCAAATATACACAGAGAATCAGGAGGGAAGTATTACTACCAGTTATTTTCAGTCCGATGATTCTAGGGTCACCGTATGTCAAGAATTCAGTCGAGTTAAACATTGACTTTCTCCACATTATCGCAGTTCCACCATAAGGGCGTCCGATTAAAATTGTATCTTCGCATTGAACAGCAGATACACCTTCTGCTTCGAAGTCAGAATGTATTGAACGGAGGATAGGAAGCTCGTGTTTTAGCAACCAGTGTTCCTGTAGGAGCACAATGTCAGATTTGTTACATATGTCATTGACAGTTACAATCGATGACTTAACTGCTTTACAGTTATAAGATGCCAATCTTATTGGATCAACCATTGTGAGAGTTATTGTTAGGAAGATCCCAGCTATTCGGCATAAATCGCGAGTCATATTGGCTCCATTGATGTTTGGGCTCGAAGAATTTTCTAACTAAAATATTAGCCGGCCATACTGACGGGTCGAGAAGTTTTTGCATCATCTCCCTATCAATCACGTCGATGCGGAAAGAGGAATACGAATCATATTTTGTTACCAATTTCTCACATTTGATCACAATAGTATTAAATTTCTTGTTTACGAATGATTTGATGTCACTTTCCTCTGTACCCGGTGCTAATCGCGACACGAAAACTGAACCGTGGGGTCGTGACTTGACACCTTTCAAGCTTGTTTCAGTCGAAGTACCAATTATAGGTGGTTTCTTTTTCGGTCGACGATTATAATTAACCGTCGTAAAACCTCCACTTTGACACGAACCAGCATCAGAAAAAGTTTGCCTTTTTGCCTGACTCTGCACAGCTTTTAGGTAAAGAGGAACTCCCTGAGTAGGCTGATCGATCTTGTGAACAAAGTTCGGTGTTTGTCGTTGATTACTGACACTCACGTCGCTGTTGGCTTGCACAGTAGACGGATTCAATAAACCACTATCCTTCAGTGAATTGTTGTGAGAAGTGTTAACGGCTGCACCCTTATTACCAATGGGAAGTTCGTCGTGTGAATTATTAGAGTGAGAATTAGGATTCACAATTTTTGTGTTGACAATGTTTCCAATCACAGTAGATAAATCGCTTTTAAGCGCCGTAATGATTTCGTCTTTAAATTTTGTCAAGCTGATCTCATTCGCACGAACTGAGTCGGTATTGCACACATTGTCCTTCATGTCCTTAAGTTGACTTTTCATTTTCGAAATTTCATGAGCTAAACTGGAAATGTCAATATAATCAAAGTCAATTGGTGGGAGTTTATGCGGAAACTCTACTTGATTCTCATCAGGTCCATACTTTATTTAGATGCATGGAGAGAAGCAATGACTTGATCCGATATGATTCTCATCAGGTCCATACTTTAGATGCATCAAGAGAAGCAATGACTTGATCCGATCTGATTCTCATCAGGTCCATACTTTAGATGCATCAAGAGAAGCAATGACTTGATCCGATATGATTCTCATCAGGTCCATACTTTAGATGCATGGAGAGAAGCAATGACTTGATCCGATCTCATTCTCATCAGGTCCATACTTTATTTAGATGCATGGAGAGAAGCAATGACTTGATCCGATCTGATTCTCATCAGGTCCATACTTTAGATGCATCAAGAGAAGCAATGACTTGATCCGATATGATTCTCATCAGGTCCATACTTTAGATGCATGGAGAGAAGCAATGACTTGATCCGATCTCATTCTCATCAGGTCCATACTTTATTTAGATGCATGGAGAGAAGCAATGACTTGATCCGATCTGATTCTCATCAGGTCCATACTTTAGATGCACGGAGAGAAGCAATGACTTGATCCGATCTGATTCTCATCAGGTCCATACTTTAGATGCATCAAGAGAAGCAATGACTTGATCCGATATGATTCTCATCAGGTCCATACTTTAGATGCATGGAGAGAAGCAATGACTTGATCCGATCTCATTCTCATCAGGTCCATACTTTAGATGCATGGAGAGAAGCAATGACTTGATCCGATCTGATTCTCATCCACTGTCTGGAATCAGTACGGCTGACTCATTTTTAGACGTTTCCGGTTTGGTCGCAAAGACAGAAACTCGACGGTACACAACCGACTAAAATGCTTGATTTTAGATGTTCAGACTGTCGTACCATAATGGAATCTTGGTCGGATATGTTTAGGATATGTTAACAGTGCACAGGAAACTAACCAGAGTTATATAATGTCATACTTTGTTAGATTATAGCACAATTGAATAGAGAATTGTATATTTTTGTGCAAAAATTCGCTTTCAAATCCGTTTTACAAGTGTTTTATCCTTTTAAAATTATAATCTTGCAGGTCATATATAATTCGTAATGTTTATCAAACAATAATCCGTAACCATTTGTCCATTCGGGTGTGTTGTATAGTAGAAAAAAGTATATTTTGGATGGTCATCGACGAATTTTTGTGTACGGTTTAGAATGCAGCTAGTGTACGGTTGATCAGCATTCCATGTCTTATCTATTTATGTATTTATTTATTCTGTGTGCGCGTTTGTGGCAACCACAAATAATCAATAATAGATTTGTCTTACCTGTGAACAAAACGAAAACAAACAGAACATGCATGGACCAAAAATCCGAAAACATGAAACAAAACTGTAAAAAGATAAAACATAAACTGCACGATATTATGTTCTCTTAATCCGCAAAGCCACGACAGGACCAAGGACCATACAATAGGCTATTTTTTTCAAGTAGAATACAAAACGTAGACAATTAAATAATGAGTTCAATTCATATTTGAAACAATTGCATGGTCTGATATATGGTTTTAGTGTTCAAGATATTTTGAAACGTGTCTAGTAAATTTAAACATGCAGCATTTTAACATTTTCGGCTTTGTGTTGGTATATATGGTCAGATACGACCGTAAGGATGGATAGAACACTTTATTATATACTTGCCCATGAATTATAAGGTTTTAGCAGTGAGATATAAGTGATATCCCACTAGTGATATATAAGTGATATCCCACTGGTGAAATTTCTGATGTATTGACATTCATTGGGGCCATAGGCAAGTAACTAAAGTATATAATAAACAGAATATCCACACTTTTTCAGTGGATATGGGTTAAATCTCATTCGTGATGACAAAACATTTGAATTTCCACTCGTGGCTAAAGCCACTCATGGAAATTCAATGTTTTGTCATCACTCATGAGATATAACCCATATCCACTGAAAAAGTGTGAATATCCTCTATATACTCGTAAACAAACCGAAGATAAAAATCATAATAATCAACTATTGGTCGCCCAGTAAAGGCTCGTCCACAGACCTGCGTAATGCATGCGTGTACACGTAAGGGTGCGCATATAATGGCTGATCGATGGGTCTATATACGGAGGGATCATCTAAGTGGTTAGCACTTGTCCTCCGATCCCTTTAAAATAGCCTATATATGTATTACATGTATTTTATATTAATGTACTATTTAGAGCAAATTCAATATGTTTAAACTACAGACGATGTCTGTCAAGTGCGTCATGATTTTGTCAAACAATCAAATACTTTATTCTTTCACCCATTAAACAAATTGCACAAATAAGTAAGATGTTATATAAATAGTCAAGCGGATAGTTAATTCATGTCTGTGAACGGTCTTGACATGCACCGTGCGTAATGCGTATAGACCCATCAACCATACGCACCCTTACGCATGCACGCTTTACACAGGTACGTGGACGAGTCTTGAGATAGGCCTGCATAATTATACATATATAATTATGTAGTAGATAAGCAATTTTATTGTTGCCGGAGTCCAAATCACAAACAAAACAATTAAATTTAGATTTGTCACATTTATTATTTATCCAACATCACGTGGTATATCTCCCAGAGAACGATTTAAAAAGAAAATTAGGTTAGTATTTATCCACACGATTCTGAGATAAACCGTACACACAATCACAATCGTTGACATCTAAACCGTACAATTTTTAACAACACCACCTGTTGAAAAACAGTCACTATATCTCGAAAAATGTATATTAAAGACAAGTGAAACTTCGTATGTGTCAGAGAAGGTTCCTAGTTCGCGATGGATGTTTTATTTGTTGAATTGCTTTGCTGAAACATTGTGAATACAATCCTAGATGATTTATTTTTCTCAATTTTTTCTTTTTTTCACTTTTTACTTGGCATAAACCACGATCGTATCGTCGTATGAAATCATTTTGCGAGCGACTTTCAGTGTACATAGAAACAAAATAATACAGAAACAACAACTGACTACATTGTCAATCCAAAAATCCGCGCAAAATGTATTTATTAAGCAAAAAAGTGTGCCTACCGCGACAACAACAATTCGTGATCCGACGAAACCGGAAACGTCTAAACATGAGTCAGCCGTACTGATTCCAGACAGTGTCTCATCATGTCCATACTTTAGATGCATCAAGAGAAGCAATGACTTGATCCGATATGATTCTCATCAGGTCCATACTTTAGATGCATGGAGAGAAGCAATGACTTGATCCGATCTCATTCTCATCAGGTCCATACTTTAGATGCATCAAGAGAAGCAATGACTTGATCCGATCTGATTCTCATCAGGTCCATACTTTAGATGCATGGAGAGAAGCAATGACTTGATCCGATCTGATTCTCATCAGGTCCATACTTTAGATGCATCAAGAGAAGCAATGACTTGATCCGATCTCATTCTCATCAGGTCCATACTTTAGATGCATGGAGAGAAGCAATGACTTGATCCGATCTGATTCTCATCAGGTCCATACTTTAGATGCATCAAGAGAAGCAATTACTTGATCAGATCTGATTCTCATCAGGTCCATACTTTGGTTTACTTGTATATTCAAAGTAATTTTTCAAATTCAAACTGATTCTGTTGGTAGATACCGTATATTAATGAAACTGACCGTGTATTCTTCAACAGTGGAACTTTTCCGGCAGCAATACCAGAAATGGTTGGCGATGTCCTTAATCCAGTTTTGCAACTGTGAGCATCCGGCTTTCTGTGAAGCCTGAAAGTAACCAAAAAACATTTACGATCAACTTACATGTGGAATGATGGAATGAACAGTCTGAAGTATTAAAAAGACACTGGTAATAGTTCTTCAGAGATTCTTCATCCATTTAAAATAAATATTCCTTTAATTTTACGTTTGGACATCAAGGGTGACTTGTACAGCACACTGATTTATGTACCGGTAACTCAATGTCAAAATTTATTTTGATTAACCCTTTGAGTGCCAGGGGCCCGATCTCATCGGCCATAAACCTACAAAATAAGTCTGTTAAAGGTGGATTATCTCTTTGTAAACATGTATTATATAGTTACCGGGGTATGAAATATTAGATTTGAATCGAAGACTCCTGTCCGGAAATGCTTCTATCGATTAATATTAATTTTATTTCGAATATTTTCTGGTCTAAAAAGGTGTGTTTGTTCAGCTAACGAACAATAGTGGTTACTGTTAACAGAGACCAGAAATAATATTGTGCAATTTTGTCACAAATAAACTTTAATTATACTCATTATCGCTTATAACTGTGGAACAAAACAATACAAACAACCAATCTGTGATATTTGACATTCGTTGCGTAGCCGTAGGAACAGCCCAGTGTTCTATATCGCAATAAGGTCTCATCCGAATGGTCGGTTCTAAAAATAGTAACATAAACGGGCCCGATTTTATATTCGAAATAAAATCAATATTAATTGATAGAAGCTTTTCCGGACATAGGTTTTCTGTTCATATCTATTATTTTATACCCACGCAACTATTTAAAATTTGTTATTTAAAGAGATAATCCATCTTTAAAGAATATAAAAATAAATTATTAAAATTGTATAAATTTTTTTTAAAGATTTTTTTGGTTTGAATATTTTTTGGGTATGCTTAAGCATGCTATAGCGAATTTAAAAACAAACTGGATAAAACCTTAGGGGAATGTTATAGCTCAAAACTATCACCAAGTATTCATAGTAATAATTTTTATGCCCATGAAAAATGTAAGATTCCTTGGCACTAAACCTACAAAATAAGTCTGATGAAGAATACAAGAAAAAATTATCAAAATTGTAAAAAATTGTAAAAAAATAATAACAAATGATGAAAAATTGTTAGGCCAATGCATTCTCTTATATATGCGAGGCGATCTATGGTCGACTCGCATATATAAGAGAATGCATTGGCACAGGGTATATGGGTTGATACAAAAATCGACCTGGCACTCAAAGGGTTAATAGTAATGTTAGAAAAAAGGGAATCATGTCCTAGCAAACTCTATGTGGCAAATATGTTAGGATCACATGGGATAGCAACTATGGTATAATAGCATGGGCCTGTCTTCATAAACAAGACGTGTCATAAAATATAAACACATTCGATGACAAATATGTCAGTTTAAAATCAGATAGCATATGTCTATGGAACCAATACTTTCTATTAACCCAGGGCTGTATCTCCAAATAATTCTTTGAAAGAAGGATTAACTGTTTTCTAACCACATCAACCGATCGATACCAAAACTATACATGTGAGCGATGTTTCATCAGAAACCTGCAAATAAAGTATGACAAGTCCAATAAATACTACTGGTACTTGAGTTATCATGGTGAGCATTGATACATTAGGGCCATCATGAAAAACTCACCTTCCTGATTCGCTTGGCCAATAACTTTGCTGCATGCCATATATCTGCTATATAAAAATATTGTTTGTCATATGCCCATCAGGCCAAACTTTTTTATTTTACTGCTTTACGGATCCGCCCACCCTGTTTTCTGTGGCCCAACAAGGAAATAAAAATCAAATATCATTTTTATTTTTATTTTCACAGCCGACAGCTGGTCTGCTTATCAGTAACAATTTATCTAACCACATTTCACTGATTAAATATGCCTAGGACACACCAACTTTAGATAACTGTGGCTTGAATTACTTTTAAGTACATCCAAGATAAAAATTGAGAAGTCAGCTTGAGTTTATATGTGTCAGCCACCAAGATACCTGTATGCTTTCTATAAATCTCTTTAAAACTTTAAATGGCCTTTTTGTATTCCTGGGAATTTATGGTGATCTTTATGACTGAAGACCAATAACAATCCACAAGGTTTCTTAGATAGGAATGACAAACTAATGAGTATGTGGATTTGCTCAAGTTACACATTCAATTTTTATCACTACCACTAATCTCACCATTCCCATGTGTGTATTAACCCTCTCTATACTAAATACTCATTGACCAGACAAGTAGATTCCTTAGATAATGTTCAAATAATAAGTTCAACAAGTTCTAAACTTATTATCTGAACATTTCCCACCAACTAATAGGAATCCTTCTGCAAATATATTATCTGTCGGCTACTTATTTTTCCATGACATCCATCCAGATGAATAATGGACATTTTCAATGTATACATATAACTGAATGGGGGAGTCCATTTATTCAATAATGTTGAATTTTGGATTTTTTTCAATATTATTCAATAATCTGAGCTATATTTCAAATAATAGTGCTGGATTTCAATTTTGTGATATACATCCAACAACTGTTCTCTATAAATGACTGACAGAGAATTATGAAGCAAATGTCCAAAAAAAAATATTCAAGCATTTTTATTTTTATTTTTTTTACAATTTTAATAATTTTTTTTGTATTCTTTAACAATTTTATAATTTCACCCATACAGAGCCCCAGACAAACATGAGCAGACGACACTCTTCTATATGCTTCTATATATGTGTGGGGCTCTTTGCAGGGTAATGGATGTTTTTTATTTTATGTCCTAAAAATTGCAAGAAACATTTATTTTAAAAAATGATAAAAAATTGTTAGGCCAATGCATTCTCTTATATATGGTCGACTCGCATATATAAGAGAATGCATTGGCACAGGGTATTTAGGCTGTTGAAGCTTTATTTGTGTCGGTTTTGGCCGGTTTGTTTGTGGTTTATAACAAAAATTAACCAATGTTCAGTTTTGCTTATCACACTCCCTTTATGCATGTAATCAGCAGAAATGTTCCACTCCCATCTGATTGTTTTTGTAAGACATGATATGACTTCAGACATTCCTTACATCTAGCAGCCAGTTGTATTTGTTTCTTTGTCTGGATATCACTTCAAAGTTAAATTACCATGATTAATTTAATTTGCGTGAAGAATATCATGATTGTAGAAAATAATAATCAACAATGGGCCTGGCCAAACTAGAGATGTGACTGTCCCAATGGGACGAAAGATACCCCCCCCCTGCACCCCATGTTTTTAAAATATTAAGATGTTTCACATGTCAGTAAACATTTAGTTAAAATAATAAAATAACGGTTCCTATTGCAGGTGCACAAACCTAACCGTAATATTAAACCTAATGACCGAGAAATGTAGGAATAAACGCTCGGACAAAATTATGCATTTTGCAAAAATGTTCTAAGTCGAAAAAGGGGAATAACTCCACAAAAAAAGTCAGACAGACATCATAATCGCAGGTGCACAGGTTCTCATGGTACTAAATATCAGTGCTAAGATTAAAAAACATCATCCTAAAAATGTAGAAATAAAAGCTCTGACAAAATTAGGCATGTTGAAATAAATTTCTAAGTCGAAAAAGGGGGTAACTCCACCAAAAAATGTCGGACAGACGTCATAATCGCAGGTGCACAGGTTCCCATGGTATTAAATGTATGGGCCAAGTAAAAAAAAAAATTGATCTAAAAATGTAGGAATAAAAGCTCGGACAAAATTATACATGTTGCAAAAATTCGAAAAAAAGGGAAAAACTCCACCAAAAAAAGTCCAACAGACATCATAATGCACAGGTTCCCATGGTGGTTGATGCATGTGCCAAGTTTCACGGAAATTGATAAAAAAAACGACTGAGAAAAACTTTGTAGGGTAAGTATAAAGCCTTGATATCCGGGTGAATGTACCCACGTCAGGAATCTTCAAATTCATGAATCTGGCCATGAGCTTTATTTTTGAATAGTTGTTGCCAGACAAAACCAATGACCCTGACAGCATGATATTACCAAGTTTCATCCTTCTTACTGATGGTTGCGATGACCACTTAAAATTCTGATGACCATCCTCACATGTCTGCAAAATACATATATAATGCACATGTAAAGGTAATCACATTGAACGTGTAAGTAAAACTGTTGATAATTTGACATACCATGCAGTAGCCAATTACGTGTAGATAATTTTAGCTATGTTCCAACAATCTAAAAGGATATCTTCTCACCTGGATGCCTCAAGCTAAAAGTTGTTCTCACCAGTCATAAAATGTTTACACTGAGTTCCTATTACATTATCCTGCAGGGGCAAAATAGCGATGGGGCTGTCTGGGATATGGACGTCGTTGAATTTCACGTCCAAATAATGAACACCATTCTCCTTGGGAATATATCTCACAAGGTAGAGCCCGGTATCGATGTCTTGAAAGAAGCAATCTTCCTAAAAAACATTAAAAAACATCATCCTAAAAATATTCAAGCATTTTTATTTTTATTTTTTTTACAATTTTAATAATTTTTTTTTTATTCTTTAACAATTTTATAATTTCACCCATACAGAGCCCCAGACAAACATGAGCAGACGACACTCTTCTATATGCTTCTATATATGTGTGGGGCTCTTTGCAGGGTAATGGATGTTTTTTATTTTATGTCCTAAAAATTGCAAGAAACATTTATTTTAAAAAATGATAAAAAATTGTTAGGCCAATGCATTCTCTTATATATGGTCGACTCGCATATATAAGAGAATGCATTGGCACAGGGTATTTAGGCTGTTGAAGCTTTATTTGTGTCGGTTTTGCTTATCACACTCCCTTTATGCATGTAATCAGCAGAAATGTTCCACTCCCATCTGATTGTTTTTGTAAGACATGATATGACTTCAGACATTCCTTACATCTAGCAGCCAGTTGTATTTGTTTCTTTGTCTGGATATCACTTCAAAGTTAAATTACCATGATTAATTTAATTTGCGTGAAGAATATCATGATTGTAGAAAATAATAATCATTGTTAGGCCATAAAACTCGTTTTATGACCATCCTCACATGTCTGCAAAATACATATATAATGCACATGTAAAGGTAATCACATTGAACGTGTAAGTAAAACTGTTGATAATTTGACATACCATGCAGTAGCCAATTACGTGTAGATAATTTTAGCTATGTTCCAACAATCTAAAAGGATATCTTCCCACCTGGATGCCTCAAGCTAAAAGTTGTTCTCACCAGTCATAAACTGTTTACACTGAAATCCTATTACATTATCCTGCAGGGGCAAAATAGTTTGAGACAATTTTTCAAGCCAACCATTTTTACGCTTACATGGTTTATATTATGCAACTAAATTATAAACATATATTGCAAGAGTATAAAAATATAGAATACACCTATAGTAGCCGAGAATACCAAATTTTAACCACGAGTGGAATTGTGGTTTTAACCACAGGCCTTTTGGCGAGTGGTTAAAAAACCACAATACCACGAGTGGTGAACATTTTGTACTCTCGGCTATTAAGCGTGTATTTTATTTATGCCATAATTAAATAATCAACTCGGAATTATAATTCACCCAAATTATTCTTGGAATAATTATACAATATCCACATCCCAACATTACAGTTGATTATATAATACGAATTTATTTTGTTATGGGCGACACACGTTCAATATGTATTCCTTTAAATTGTCTTACACGCACCTGACGTGTGACGTCACGGGCGGATATACGTCACACCGGAGCTCGTGAATCATGACGTTTCTCATAACGTCTGCGCTTCATAGTGGCAGGAATTAGGCCCGGGTAAGCTGTGCATTTTAGGCTCCTTCGCGAATAGAGGATATGTGTTCTTAAATACTGACGAACTGGAAAACTACATGGAGGTTAATACATGTGTTTATTTTCTGATTACAGGTAAACTAATGTTAATGTATACTACGTTTTGTTTTTGATTGGGTTTTTACCGTACAAAACACGGTTTTTACTTTGTGCAATTTTGTGGTTAGACCACCTATAAACTATCAACACAGTTTATAACTATATTATGTGTTCGGACAATAATACCGTCGCGTTTTTACAGTGCACTGTTACCATCGCGCGTGATAAAATACCTTTGACAGTTCATACTAGTTCGATATTGGAGGAATCAGCAGGCAATTTTCTGGCTTTCAGCGTACAGGCCAAGGACTTGGTCTGTACGGGAGAACTGGTCTGTCCTTAAGGTCGTGCACAACTCCCGAAACCATATATGAAATAACAGATTGCTTTATATCTGTTATAGACCAGAGGTGTACCTGATGAGCTGCTGTGGCCAAACATTTTTTTTTTATAGGACCAACTTTCGGTACAAAAATATGATTTCGGAACGGACTTAGTAAACATTTTCCAAACAATTGATTCCTTCTGTGTTATCAAGCTAGTACGATAAGTCAAAAAATAAACACTCAATAACAGTAAATATGACATGTTTACATAGCTCCACATGTCAACACCACTTTAGAAACAGGACCCGTTAACCAACAAACCATTTAACTTATGGATGGTTGATTGTATACCTGTATATATGTGGGATGGCCCATGTTTTTGTCGGCTATCACGATAACAATTTGTATGCCTGGGAACTTTGAACACAATTCCAACCGATGTACCATATCAATACACAACTGTTATATACTCTACATAATATTAAAGAGCGTTCACCATGTCATATGTATAGGTTTGTAATTGAATTACTTACTAACAACAGCCCTATATATCAATTATCATGACAAGTGTAGGATGGACATGTTGTCGTGTGATGTGTGGATGCTTGCTGCATGTTTGTCCTTTGGACTGGGCTGCTTTTTGCATGAGGATTTGTTTATCTATTATTTAATTTTAATACGGAATTATGGTTGCCGATGATCAAACAACGGGACCTCCCTTGATCAAGTAAACAAAATAACCTGTCACGATAGTGTGTGGATAATTCGATAATAAAAAAAATTTCAGTGTTGGTATCTTTTAATAAGTATATAAATATTATGGTTTACATATGCATATACATGTTAAGCGCAATTATCTTACAAAGACGGGGGATCCGGACTGGGAAACTCGTGGTTAATAAATGTACAGTAACGACATGGAGACCTCACGGGTACTAAATTTACAGAAATGACCAGGGGGCCTCGCTTTTTTGATTATTTCTTTTTCACATAACTTTGATCATACAATGATTAAATTAAATATTATTATGAAATATAAATCATAACACGAAATTTGTATGTGTTCTCTGGGTTTCTGCTATCTTTTATTTTCCTACTCTTTATGACTATATCAGAAACTGCCTATACAGCAGAGTGCTCTACCTATCATTAGCTTATGTCAGCTTCCGGTGGGTAAGACATGGTACCTCTAATTGTGGACTCTTCTGCTATAGGGCATCCCCCCTTTACTCACATAATGTGGGTCACACAAAGCTAAAAGGATATCTTCCCACCTGGATGCCTCAAGCTAAAAGTTGTTCTCACCAGTCATAAACTGTTTACACTGAGTTCCTATTACATTATCCTGCAGGGGCTAAATAGTTTGAGACAATTTTTCAAGCCAACCATTTTGAATTGACTCATGAAATAACACGGGGACGTTTGCCGATTGTACAGTGATAAGTTCCAGGTCCGACACCATATATACATAGGCGGCCACATAACAAACGGGACAACATTGTAAAGATATCGCGGGAATTTGGTCATTTTCGGATAAGTTTGTTACTTTCCATTAGAGCACTAAACAGAATAAAAGCATGATATGACAAGTTGAAAAATTTGGTGGGTATATATAAGCCCCGAGGCCCTGCATAAGCACCACTAACTTCTAGCTACTGGCCAATCGCCATGCAGAAGCTGCACCAGGCCACGTGCTCCGGCTTAAGGCCACGCACTCCGGCTTATTGACTTAGTCGCTGCTAATCCCTTGCTATTGACCAATCGGGACTCAGGGAGGCTGGGTGCGTGAGGCCACCTGCCATGGATTAATACTTTAATCTGTTATAATTCGGTTTAGCCAATAAATCTGAATTAATCTCACAGTTCGGATTGATGACCTAATCGCTGCTAATCCCTGAGCTGGATCATCAGGCCAATTTAATGCAGCACTGTACTATAATTATACGATTATTCATAAAAGGTGACCTTAATTTTTAAATTAATCGTTAATGTTTCGAAATATTTTGCAACTATTTCATAAGTTAACCCTTTACCCAACAGAACGGCCCTGTGCCAATGCATTCTCTTATATATGCGAGCCGACCATAGGTCGCCTCGCATATATAAGAGAATGTATTGGCTTAACACATTAAAAATTATAAAATTGTTAAAGAATGTAAGAAAAAATGGTAAAAAGTGTTAAAAAAAGATTTTTTTTAGGCCAATGCATTCTCTTATATATGAGAGGCGACCTATGGTCGACTCGCATATATAAGAGAATGCATTGGCACAGGGCATAACTGTAACTATCACAATGTGGTCAATGAGCCGGTTCCAATGATATCCATATGTGTATGGTTTTATTGAGACAGACCCAAGATAATTTAGGCTGTTGAAGCTTCATTCGGGCGTTTCTGGGCGTTCTGTTGGGTAAAGGATTAACATCAGTTATTATTATTTATAGATATATTGAAAACGCTCTTTATTGTTCTAGAATTCCAATAACGAAAAAACTATTTATAATAATTCATTAATTAACTAACATTCAGCTTTTAATATGCGTTGTTCCGTAAATTCACCATAACTTTCAAACTATTTAACATACCCAATTTATCGAGAAAAAAAAATGAAATGCGTGTGCTTTGTAATTTCCGTAAAATGTAATGTTTTGTAATACACGATGGCGTCCAAGATGGCTGGCATTTTTTCAACAAAAAAATGCTCAGACCGGATTTTAGCGAATTTTGGATATGTTATAGAGGAGAATTGCCAGCTTTCGCCAGGAGCAGGCATACCGATCAGTATATCTCCTCCTGCCCAGGCCACACTACGAGGAAGCATAGGATATCCTAAGGCTGGCTTTAGTGGCCCACCCACCCCCTCTCGCCAAATGTGCAAATGCCAAAATATTTTTTTTTTGTATTTAAGTTTTTCGTTTTATATACAAACTAGCCGATGAGCCCGACGTTGTCCGGGCTATTCAAAAACCAAATTTCAAGTCGATAGCTCCACCCGTTTCCGAGATCTGGTCTGCGCATGCGCGAAGCTGGCGTCGCACGGGCTCGGCGACCCGATAAAATTTGTATCCGGGGCAAGATACAGTCACATAGCAAATTTCAAGTCGATAGCTCCACCCGTTTTCGAGATCTCGTTTGCGCATGCACGAAGCTGACGTCGCATTGGTTCGGCGACCCGATAAAATTGGTATCCGGGGCAAGATACATTCACATAGCAAATTTAAAGTCGATAGCTCTATCCGTTTCCGAGATCTCGTCTGCGCATGTGCTGCACGGGCGTCGCACAGGCTCGCCAATACAACAACGACCACCGCCTGGTCAAACTACACACACGTACCAAGTTTCGTCCCGATCGGTCGAGAATCGTAGATTTGTATAAATGACAAACATACAGACAGACAGACATACATACAGAGGTCTTCAAAATATATATGAGATATGAACACAATAAACTCGCATACCACACATAAAAACTCACAATTTTCGAAAGGCTCCATTATTACTTGCACCAATCTAACTGTTTGAGCTGTACATTATGACCTCGCACACAAGCAAACAACCAACAGAGTGTAAGGGCAAGCTTCGAATTTACTTGCACGTGCCCGTACACTTGAGCTGCTGGTTGCCTGCTTTTACAGACACTTAAAAATATGATACATTCAAGTGGAAACTCGTGTTTGAAAGGCTCCATTATCACTTGCGCCAATCTAGCCGTTTGAGCTGTACATGATGACATCGCACACAAGCAAGCAGCCCCCAGCATGTAAGAGCAGGCTCTGAATTCACTTGAGCTTGCCCGTACACTTGAACTGCTGGCTGCCCGCCTTTACAAAGATATGTAATATAATAAATATACATAATATGAATACAAAACAACAGTAAACAAGGGAAACTCAAGTATCGGACAGGTAAGCTCCGTTATTACTTGCACCATCTCAACAATGGCTTGAGTTCCACTTGTTATGCAATATATATATATATATATATTTTTTTTTTTTTTTTATTGATAAAGAAGAATAATAACAAAAGAAAGAGACAAAATACATTCACTCATTCATGCTCTCTGTCCAAAACATGGAAGAGTTTCACTCTTCCGTGCCCTGGCCTACTTTCTTACCTGTGACATGCAATTAGAAAATATTTAAAGCCACACTATGTGTTAGGACAATTTTAAAAGTCATCGTTCAACTTAAAAAGCAAGACCAATAATCGATACTAGGTACTACCTTGATATATTTTTTGCCTGAAAAGGACTTTCTTTAGCAACAACAATGATAATAAAAAACAATAGATTATTTGTTTGTCTTCAGAATAACTTTAAATTTCCCTTATTAACCGGCTAAAGTGGTCGATGGTTTGCAATATTTAAGGTTTGCAAATTCAATGTTCCAACACTATGTGCAGCTTTAATTGATTTAAGTTCTGAATTTAACATAAACAGTTTAATTAGTAAATTTAACCATATTGAGACTTGTTATGCAATATAATAAATACAAAACAATAGTACCCTACTTTTTTAATTTGTTGGCGAGCATGCCTCCCCAGACGGCTGTTTTGAGGTTTGGTAAATCTTGCAGTTCCTCTGGCAACAGAAATGATATCCATTGCTTGTAAGCCCCATGGTTGTTTCTTTTGGCTTTGTACTCTGCCCTAGTAGCTTCCTCTATGGCCTGCTCCATCCTTATCTTGTTTCGTCGATAGAGGAGTTTCCGTCTGAAACGGCTGGCTTCTGTATTGGAAATTAAAAGCTTAGTCGCGATTTCTGCACGTCCTGGAATGTCGCACGAGACAGTAAAGCCATCCGGATATAGCACGTCAAATCGTGTTTCGGTGGTCGAGTTCTTGTCTGATTCTGAGCCTTCCTCGGATGAAGAAGAGATCACCTTCTCAATTGCGGCCATTTGTTCCTTTCGCTCCTTAAATGTACGTTTGCTACTCATCAAATGGTAGTGTTCCTCGGCTATTTCCTCGCTATGGTCCCTGCATGCCCGCATTGCTTCAATCATCTCCAAGTCATTTGCATCACGTGGCTTTGTATCCTTAATTTTCCTCGCCTTGGTGACAGTCATGTAGTCCTTTGGCTCAATTCCGCATTTGGCGTGCAACTCATTGTTCGACTTGGCAAAGTTTTTGCAGGGTACGCCGTGTTGTCCAAGAAAGAACTTATCAGAGTCGGTGCATTTTGGTCGAATGTAGTCCAGGTAGAATTTAGAGATCCTGTGTACACTATTGCAAAGACTGATGGAATCATTCTTATTCTTGCCAAGCAACGTGGTTACTTGGATAGCATCGTTTGTTTCGTTCCATTTGGCGTTGCTCCAGTGGTCTAGAGTACAATCCTGGATAATCATGCCTCTGGTGCATCCTGTTCCAATCGTCCAGCTGAGGGCAACGTATCCTGTAAAATTGGTCCGTTGCGTGCTTGTCAATTTTTTCAATTCGGTGCGACTCATTTCCATTATGTCGTTGGCCCATTGGCGCACGGGCTTGTCGTCGAGACGTCCATTCTGAAAAATAGCAGGCTCTGATTGTGGCAATAAACGGTCGTTATTTGGAATTTCGTCTACACGTACCTGCATATGTTCGACGAGAACACCTTTCTCGATCGTCTTCAAGAAATCAGCTAGGCCACACTCCAGGGATTTTGCCCTTCCTGGCCACTTACCTGGGACAGGCCTTTTGGCCCTATTATTTATAACATGCATTAATGTCTTAAGATATGCTCTAACTGTTTCCTTTCGCACGCAAGTCCTTTGTAGAACTCTAAAGAAATCTTGTATTCTATCTAAATTGGATACATCTCAAACATGCAATTTGACGTGGGTGTCACATAGGAAAATGGCTTCTGGATGAATATGTCTGATTAGCCTAGAGATTTGATTCCTAATGGCTTCTGGATGAATTTTTTTTATTCGAGACTTAATCGAAGAGAAAATCTTATCAAATGTACGGGGCATTCGTACTGGTTGCTTCGTGCCGTGATAATCGTACGTAAGCGTAGGTAACTCGGTTTGTATGTGAGCTGTCTTCGCCTTGACTGAGATAGACTTACTTTTTCTGCTTGTCGATTACACCGCCATTGTGCAATCATCACCGGTCGGTTCAATTGCCGATGGCTCTGCCGTTGCGCAATCATTGTCGGTTGGTTCCGCTGTAGCAACATCAGCCTCAATTGTCCATGGCTTTGCCCTTGCGCAAACATCTTCGGTTGGTGCAACTGTAGCAACATCAGCCTCTGTCTGTGCCACTGCTGCCTGAGAGTTGTCGGATGAGTCACTATACGATGAAGTCGGACTTACCTGTCGTTTAGGCTGTGGCGCACACTCCTTGTGAACGCGGCTGGTCACGATATCTACCACCCTGAATCCTTGCGAATTCAAATATTCCCGGATCAAGTTTCGGCTTGCCATCATCTCCTTTCCGGAAAGATTTTTTTTCCTTCTTGAGAAATTCCTCAATGCTGTTCTCCCGGAACACTTGGTTATCGATGACGTGATTCCTGTACAATAGGGATTCGTTGACCGCTTCACTAATCACACTTTCTGGTTCATCTTTGTAGCAAACTTTCCGCATGTGCTTCCGAACGTCCAGATATAGTTTAGAACAAACACCGTGGACACATTTGGTGGCTGCTCAATGGCACATCACTTTTCTTTTTCTGAGATTGATCTCCGCTATCTTCGGTGAAGCCGGTTTGACATGTCGCGTACACGTCTGCGGGATCAAGTTCGTGGGAATCCCCTTGTGTAACCTTGCGATAATTATACTGCTTCACTTTAACTAAACATTCACTGAGCTCCTCTCCTTGCATGTCGTGATCCTTTGACAGGTGATCGGATACATCGTCGAACTTACCTAAACAACTGAGAACTGGACACACTCCAGATATCGGCACAACATCCTGCACTGAAGAAGTAATCTTATCCGTTTCCATCCTGCAAAGAGATGACATGCGTGCTATAAAAAAAAAAAAACCCTCTTATTCAATAGGAATATGGACTCTTTCCAAATTATGTTGAAATATTTCCCACTAATTTACATAATGTTTTACATGTTCAAGATGGCCGCCAAAGTGGCATTTCATTCTTTGCGAAAAATTCTAACATTTTAATAGAAACAATACAAAAAATTGGAAATCCCAATCCAAGATGCTGCCAACGCAGAGTGTTTGCGTTTTTAACTAATACATTTAGGTTTCAGTGGTTTGGAACGCACAATTCTCAACCAGGGCCACCCATATATCCATAAAGAGAGACTTTATAAATCGCTATTTATTTATTTGAATTTTTTTTTAATTTAATTAATGTTACTTTTGCAAATCAAGATGGCTGCCAATTTCCTATAAGTGGATTTATTCAACATTTATAGGTAAAATTAATTGAAAACATTTCAACACAATTTGGGAAGGTTTATTAATTCACAATCTCAGAATGGCCGATATTCCGTCTTTAAGGCCATGTTTTAAAGGAACACGCGGGTGTAATTTTCTTTATTTTATAAATCTTAATCCAAGATGGCCGCCAAAATGGCTGACCGGAAGTGGACCTTTTGCGTTTTTTAAATAATATATTTAAGTTGCTGTGGTTTGGAACAGCACAATTCTCAACCAGTACCAAACCACGTTTAAAATGGCGACCGGAAGTCGAGAGGAAATTCTAGCTAAATTCTAGTGGGAACATATGACACATTTGCTCACATTTATAGCTAAAATTAATTGGAAATATTTCAACAGAAAGATCTATTAATTCTGGAGTTCTAGAACAATGAAGAGTGTTTTTGAAAAGTTAGGGATCGTGTGGTCAAACACTACTGAATGCAGTTTTCTGCGCTGTACAGCGTTTGTCCCTTGGTTATTTTAGCTATGTCAACTACTTGGAGAAAAATACAGGGACCAAAGATGCTCTCAATCCATTACTGATTTGTGAAGAATAAACATGTATTTTGTGAACTAAGAACTGGTGTTGATGACAAAGCTGTAAGGCAACATTGCCATAAATATACTTTCGTTATATAATCATGGATCTATTTAAAAAGTGATTTGATAATATGACAAATCACCGCAAAATATGATATAATTGATTTGTTGGAGTATCAATAACATGCATGCATGCACGGAGATGCTTGCTGTTGACATTTCTTATTATAACATTGTCCTAATGAACGTGTTACAAATATACTTATATAATGTTACAATTTTGGCTTGAGAACACCGTGCTTTCAACTATGGGCAACATTTTACAGTATTTTATCATTCATATATCACAGACATTTTCAAATCAGTTTTGTATTTTTCATGTATTAGTCTGGGGGACGAAATCATAAATGAACTTTTCGCTAAACATACTGGGTAAAGCTTGACAACCAGTGATTCGATCCAGGAGTACAAATTCATTCAATCTAACCCGGTTGTCATTTCTAAAAAAATCAATATTTTAATTTTGAAGACTTTTAAAAACGCATTTTTTATCAGAAAATTTTCCCCATGTTATAACTGTTAACGGCATTCCGTACAATTTGCGCGCGATGTAAACTAGGTACCCATGACAACGAAAATGAACTTCTGCAAACTAAAGATAATTCTGTGATCGTATTTAATAGAATGTCTCATTTATATGTCTGCATAAATTAGTCAAACTAATGCAAGTTGTGCTCAGGTAACCTTATAACTAGTCCCGTATCCCCAGCCATTATGAGCCATATAGGCCTACGTCGTAATCGACAGCCCCATACATCGGTTGGCGATGTCAAACGGCGCCTAGTAGTAGTACTGTCAAAATACTCAAATTAGATCGATCAATATCAATAATGTGCTATTGTTTATTTAATTGAAACACATCCAATCATTATATTCAAATACATGGTAATATATAAAACATGGGGGTGTAAATTTGTCGTTATATCATAGCTTAAACGTCATCGCAATCACTAAAAAATTCCCAAATTCGTGCACGCGCATGTCCTCGCTGAAATTTTCACAAACTACGGAAAGCCGATTCATAAAAAATTCTAGTCTTTTTGTGGAAAAACTTTTAAACATGCGATTAATCTGGCTTTAGGTTGAACGTATGAAAAACAATTTAATTCCGTGTTTCTTATATCATAATCCGTAATGATTTTGCGTTTGCTATGTTCATTTTTGTTAATTGATTTAATGTTCTCGTTTGTGTTTTTTACTTGTTGTTTTTTTCCCCGACATCACGAAGAAGATAGGCCTACCATATTCGCCGAGAAAGAAGCAGACGGGGATGGTCAGGGCTGAAAGTATTTTAATATGTTCATTAGTTATATTTGATGTTCATTAATTTTTCTTTAAATTGTTCTTTATTTTGTGTCTGTGTCTTAAGTGCATATCTTTATTATTTCAGAACACCCATGCAAGGAACCAGACGTATTCTCACCGGCAAAACGTCGAAAACAAGAATGCAACGCAGTGTGGATAGACGGGAAGTGTTTTATGTGCCAAGAGAGCAAGCCGCAGACCACACTTTCAATTTCTACGGAGGATGGACTGGCCAGGGTGACTGAATGCATATCAGTACGACGGAAATATGGAGACGAAAATTCCAATCACATCATTGAACGTTGGGACAATAACTCAATCGCAATAGCACACAACAATGTGCACTGGCATAAGTCATGCTATGCGAACTTTACAAACTGCACAAACCTCGATCAGGTACAAAAACGCGCGGAGAAATGTCAGCCACCACCTGCTAATGGAAATGTTACAATTCGTTCGTCCCAAAATACATCGAATCCAACAGACTGGGATCGGGAATATACCAAAGTAACCGATTCAAGGATAGAATTACATCACACTTTATAAATTCCATCGGATTAGTCAGACCACTCAACAAACGAGAATCTCTGCTTATTTACAAGGACTGGTCCGTCGATGATGCCGTTTTTGTGTTGCAAGATTTGCAGCCCGAATCGTATGCCAGTCTACAGTCGAAGAACCAACATGGCAACATATAGGTGAGAGTTAATTTACATATTCAGGATAAGACATATGCAAAACTGGATATTGATATTTACAAAACTAACGTTTCAGGGATGTGTATATCTTGTTACGAACGTTGTTGTTAAAATGAAAATAAAATAAACCAATGTATACATGCACCAATTGAGTTTTATATGTAACTGTGACATGTATGACAGTTTCAAGAATGCCACCGTGACCCTTACAAATTGGCATGTTCACATTCAGACGGCTACAAAATGTTCCAAATAAGCTCACAACATGACATAAATTTTATTACTCTAAATGTTCAAATCTCAATAGGGTGCCGACTAATGAGTTTTATGCATGTCATACGTCCGTAGACAGTACGAACCCTTGCAGACATGACCACATGCAGTAACAGGCGTTCTGTTTTATGATAATATACCTAACATTTGGTAAATTAGTGCAATCGTTTGTACCATTGATATAATGGTCATTGATTGTTTCACTGCATGTTGAAATTTAGTGCCGGGCGCTTCACCCTGCATCAATTTTAAGTTTAAAACAGACGACCGGGCATTGTTTCTATATGAATACTGGCTCCAATGAGTGTCCGTTCCCGATTCTAAATTGGCTCCGCCCACATATGATGACGTCTTATCGTGAAAATCGCTATTGTTGAAAGCTGTCATATTCCAAGCATCGTCTTGACGTTGGGTATATCTGGGACGGATGCTCAAACCTGAAATCCTGGAGAAATGAACCAAATTTTATAAAGAATCTTTTAGATCACTTGAGCTCCATAAATAAAAAATTTAGTTGTTTGTCGCCATAAACTGGAAAGAATGCGATATCGATCCTGAATCTGGTTGCCGGCGTCAACACTGAATCGAATCTTTGAAGCTTTGCAGGGCCCTAATCAATGCATACGTAAAAAATGTATCTTTATAGTTGGCTGTGTTCCTGGTAAAATCGACTCGTCTATAGTATACTGTTTTCCTGGTGTGAATGACTTGTCAACTGTAGGCTGTGTTCAATGTATGGTCTGATGTGTTTAATATGATGTGAGATTTATTGGTATGTCGATAGTATGGTTTATTTACATTTCTGTGTTCATTTGGAACATTCTGGTGTGACCCCCCCCCCCCCCCCCCCCCCCCCCCCAGCATATGTGTATTTATAAATCATAAGAAAACAAACTTTTCAATATTATCTGTATTACATCAAGGACTAGTCCATTTTTATTTCAAGTGAGCATGATGTCTCCCATGAGATGTAGCTGCTCAGCAGGTAGGTAATTTGTCTTTTTTATGGTTTCCTGAAACATATGGAGCATATAACTTTAGTCAGATGGAAGAAAATCAGATGTGTTTTTCTTTGTTGTGAATCAACATACAATAACGCTCAAGCTCAAATTTGGGTTTGGTACAATGATTTTTTTTCAACAAGACAGAATACAATAATAAAATTAGAATTGGCAGCTATTCTTTAAGGTAGTCGGGAGTCGAAAACAAACAACTTTTTTTGTTTGACCTAATGTACACTGTATGAATATCTCATTTTCTGGTAGTATAAAGCAATCATCAACATCCAATAATTTTGCATCCCAATATCAACTGATTGTTAATCCAAGATGCCATGAAGAAATTGTGGTACATACAATCGTCATGCAAATTTGTTCATTACTGAGGCTGCCACTGGTATCCAATATCTCAACAATGTTTTGCAGTATCCATATTTTCCTGGGAGAAACTGATCCAGAAACAGCTACAATTAAAACATATATAATTACATGTAGCACAATATTAACTACAATACATTGAGATAAATTCTTCATTTTAATTCTATTTTAGTAAATTTGGTATGTGAGTTGTTGGCTCCAAAATACGGCGAAGTTTAAATTTGGGTCCAGTCTGATCATTTTTAGTGATTTATGGATCCTTTCAACTTCGCAATGTCAGGTTTTGAGTTTCCCAGATGCTAATTTCGTTTTGGGTCACTTTATCACAAAATTGGGAACCAAATTTGTCATCTTAAGTTCTCTGCCGAAAACGTAGACCTGTCAAGTTACATTATGGGTCTGATCTGATATGGAACAATTTTGACAAAGATTAATAAGTATTTTTTTTAATTTTATGACCATGCTTATACCAGCTTAACTTAGTTTCCCCTAGATATATATACAGCCATATTTTAGTTACCTGGCGATGGTTGGCATGGTAGAGTGGAAAGTTTGTACTCAAGCTCTCTCACAGTGACATCGAGTTCCTTCACTCTGGAAAGAGCATCATCTCTTTCCTTTGTCATGATCGCTAATCTGCTATTGTCTGTGAAAGTTGCAACTGAAAAGGATTCTGCCAAGTGTTCACTAGCACTATTTGGAGCATACCATAGAGTGTTGGTAGCAGTTGGTACCGAGATGGTAGTATTTAATTTCCCTGCATCTGTAATTGCATGAAACATGCTCATAAACATGTAGCAGCATCATATTGCTCAGAAATTAAGACTAGGTTCATACATTTGAATATGAATTATTACTCACAGCAAAGTCATGGCATTTCCATAGAGTTTAGTGTTACTTTTCCCCCCCGACACTATTAGCTGGATTGACTCTTCCAAAATTTGTTGCCCTATGATTCAAAATGCCACCCAAATTTAGTGTAGTGTAACCTTCAATCCCTATCTAGGTGCTAGATCTAGCTATGTCACATTTGATTCTATCTACATGAATAGATGTGTGATCAGCTTACCTTCATGAACTTCTGACATCCTTTGCATCTACGGCCCTTCGTTTCTCCAGCTAGATAATTAAATAAATCACATGTGATATGATCTCCTGACATCCTTTGCATCTACAGCCCTTCGTTTCTCCAGCTAAATAATTAAATAAATCACATGTGATATGATCTCCTGACATCCTTTGCATCTACAGCCCTTCGTTTCTCCAGCTAGATAATTAAATAAATCACATGCACATCAAAATTTCATCAAACAATTCCAAATGATTTTAAAACATGATTTTCAATATTCTCAACATGCTGCACCCGTGACGTTACTAGTAGTGGTGTTGTGGTTTAAGTGGCAACATGCTGCCCATGCAGTAATATCACTATTTTATATGGCAAGTAATATGCAGCACTATGCTGTTGTGGTAGAATGGTTTGGCTACAGCACCCAAATGCCATAGCAGAACACCTGCCGACCTTAATTGTCTACCACAGTGAAATCTCTATCACTGTTTCTGGGTAGAATTTTTTCAGTAGAAATTTGCATATGACCCAATTTCAACTGGCTGTGAATAGAATTTCGGAACAGGTTTGCAACTAATATATGATGTAATATTCATCTTAAAATGTGTTACATTTAAAAGGATCTAAAAATTATGATGCTGGGATATAATTAATATCAGATTTTCTGAAAATCGTTGAGAAATTTGATTCACTATATAGTCACCAAAAAGGCTTGTTGGGAATGAAATTTATAGATGATCATTTCATAAAATCTGATATCCCAAGTTCGCAACATAACTGGGTGATCCGCTCTATATATATTCTAAATAGCTCATCGTATAGTCACCTTTTCAACTGCTTTGGTGGTTTTCACCTCCGTTTCCCCCCTTTGCTCTGCTAATACATGCATCTGTTTCCTTTATTTTCCTTTGGTTCGGCTTCAGGTTTTTTGAGATACTTGTGCCATCTGCATTCTCCCTCGGTATCAGGTTCTTAGACGCACTAGTCTTTTCTTTCGGCTTCTTAACTCTTTAATTTGTGTGTCCTTCTTGGTCTTATTCTCATTAGGCACATTTGACAAAAAGATTGACTAGAGATTGCTGATTATCGGAAAAGAAAAGGCTGGTCTGTGGCGATTAAGGTATATGGTGCACCAGAGTCAACTATACGGGGGTGGAACAAAGATTAGTTGAAAGACAACCTGAGCAGATTGGTAAATCTAACCTTACTAGCAAGATCAGCCTTCAGACGACGGCTGTATTCTTTTTAAATTGTTTGTCCTTCTTGGTCTTTATACTTTATACTTCATGTCCATTTTCAGGCCTTGCATGTACACCATATTGAGAGATAACATATGCTACAGCAGTGAACAAAACATTCTCCAAAAGTTCATAAATTAATTTTACCCATCCCTCACACTTGAGATATGCAACTGAAAATCTGGGTCCAGCACTCATGCATCAATTTGTTTTCAAACGGATAATCACATGCTGTTAATTCGAAATATGGTTGATGCGGATGCCCTAGACTTGGTATTGGATGGCTACTTGTAGAGCTGGGACGGTTATGGGTTTTTCGTGACCGGTTATGAACGGCAAAAAACCGCGATTAACCGGTTAACCACATATTATAGGTACTATTATGGGTGGGTAAGCCCAGTATGCAGAACGGCGATGATTGTGATGCTCACTGACATGGTAAGTTTGAGAACGGCTCCTGCCCATTATACAAAGAAGTTGTCACCCATGACACACATAATCACATATCTAATTAAGTACTGTATACACCCCGTCAGTAAGCCCAGGGGGCACGTGCACGTTTTTGTCCAAAAAGTGGGTACTGCATGGGCTTACTCACGGGGATCCCTCGTATGAGCAGACAACATTGTGTTGTGGCAAGTCTTGTGTTGCCATTAAACCCCTACCTCTGGTGCAAAATTGTCTGGCGTGCAGAAGGGGCCAATTATTGTCATTGCCACTCACAGTGGCTTTCATCCTGGCCGAGTCCGACAATGGACCGTCCAGTGGCACTAATGGTTTTCTAGCTAAAAATTCACGCACTCTGGCCTTAAGGCTGTTATGTCTTGTTTTCATGTAAGGGGGCATTCCTGGAATATGTTGTTTGATTTCAGCGTTGATCGTGTCTTCATAAGTCCATTTCAATTTTTAATTGAAAACGAGTTTCCTCTAAAAGGTTAATGTTGGCCGTCCCCTCTTCTGTCATTGTTTTTTGTTCTAAAACGTCAACCACTGCCAGATCTGCCCTAACGTTGTCCCAATTGGCCCGTTCTTTTGTGAAATTGCAATTGCTAGGAAAAATTTGCTTAGAATGTGGATACTTTTCCTCCAACTCTACTCTTGGCTTTATCTCTAATTTTGGACCCAACTGTACTGTTGGCATCGACTCTAATGTTTGACCCAACTGGACTGTTGGCATCGACTCTAGAGTTGGACCCAACTGGACTGTTGGATTCAACTCTACATTCAAATCTACCGTTGCATCCAACACTAATGTTGGATTTAACCCAGAAGTGGATGAGATTGCACTTTGCTCCAGAGGTAGAGGATTGACAGCACCACAAGAACCGAGTGGTCTTGTGGTTGGATGTGATACGCTATCAATTATGATGGTTAGTATATGGTTAATTGATCGACGACTCTGGATCAATCCCTTAGCATAGTAGGCAACACTCTGCTAGTGGGTTTTGGCCACCTGTGCGCAATGCTGAGCCCAATCATGAATCAATTTCTTCTGACCTTCATCCAATCTAGCTGCAGCAGATGCAGTCTCCATCATTTTTCTGTAATCTTTGTTGGATAACTCATTGAGATTATACCTTGTATACTGGTCATGGAGCTCACGTGATAATTTCGTCTGCTGCCCTCCAGTATTACGATTGGAGAACACATTGTTTACTATCTCGAAACAAATTTTTTACTTGTTTTTTTTTTTGTCTTTTCTTAGCTGGCGAGAAGCTGGCATTTGATCAAAATCAATATACCGATGATAGTCATCGGTTGGGGAAGTTCTCATGTTCTCGATGAATTGACTCATAACCTTGTACTCGGTGCCGTTAGTTTAAAGAATCCGGGTTTTGTAGCGGATGTTTTATGTTCAAGCACATAGAAATTATACTCGTCATCTTCGGGGTCATAAATGTGTTTGAAAAATTCATCTAATGAAAAACCCTGCATTGCGCCGGGCCTCAGTCCTTCACGGACTTGCATTATTGCAGAAAAATACCCGAGGACGTGATTGTATTGTTCTGCTGCTTCATACTTTCCACGCTTTTCAAAATGATCTCGCGGTTGTGCGGTTAACTTGAGCATAAACTAGGCAATTGGAATGGCGACATTGCGTTCAATCGGATTTTTGCGCCTTTCTTCTGCGTGCTGAGTTTGAAGCATGGATGAAAGTCTTTTTGTATGGCTACAATTTCATTTATTTTATTGGCAATCTGATTGCTAACTTGAAGCTAAATTTTTACCATGTTGTACGATTCCCTCTTTTACTCTACGAACTCCGTCTAAGTTGACCACAGGGTCGAAAGAAATGTCGGCTAGGCAACCTTTGTAAGTTGCCCACTTATTCCTGAATTCGGGTCTATCAATATCGGAATGGTTGATTTTTTCTGCCGCTTCGTGGGTGGTTTGTCAGAACTGAACCGTGATGAAGTCGAAGGGTGGGAGGAAGAGGCGCAGCTCTCCCCAGCACCCGATTCGCATTCGTTTCCAGCCATTTCTGACCCCTCATCCACAAATTCGGTTTCGGAGTCAGTGATCGGATTAACTATTCGCCTTTTGTGGGGTCACATAACTTCTAAAATTGAACTAACGGAGCCAGAGTCAGGTTGTCCTACATTCAAGATGTCTGAGGCTGTGGCAATTGGGGAAGTTTTTGTGGTAGTTAAGAACTGTTGCCCACTGCATTTGATATGTATGGGGCATCACTACAAACGCGTCTTTAAAAATTGTATCAAGACACAAAATTTTGGTTTGGAATACTTCCTCTAACTCTAGTGTCTGGTCTGACAGACCTAGCTTGCTTTGCACAATGTAAAATAGACACAACATACTTGAAGCTAAATTTTACCGTGTTGCACGATTCCCTCTTTACTCTGCGAACTCCATCTGAGTTGACCACGGGGGTCGATAGCAATATCGGCTTGGCGACCTTTGCCAATAAAATTAATGAGATTGTAACAATGCAAAAAGACTTTCGCTCCTTGCTTGAACCACAGGTCCCTGGCACAATAGACCCCAAACACCCAAAGACATATATATAAGACAAGGTACACATCTCCGAGAAGACCCAAATTCCAGCACCTCTCATTCATCAAACTGTTGCTAAAACATTTATTTTATTTTATTCAAACTATAACCTTAGTTTTGTAACAGAAGGGCTACGCTTCATTTTGATATATCACCCGACTCGATCGGTTCATTGTATCAAAAGTTACAGCCGTCGCCAAAAAAAAAATCCGGTCAAATTTTCGGGTCGGACATTTACTGGGCACACCGCCGCTGAAATTTTCTTCGAGATCGCTACAGACACGAAGAGGGAACAGCCGTTTTTCGTCCGTGTCATTCATCAAAACTTACATTGGATCAATTTTGGGTAAGTAGCTATTTATTTCAACCCATAAAAGACTCTTGTCCTGTACTCATTATCGAGCTTTGCGGTTAAACAAATTTCACGAAAGCGAGAAATCTATTTTGTCTTCCATTTTGGCGACCTTGACATTGGATACGCACCAAATTATTCTCGCCTCCTGATTGACTTGTAATGAAATATTAAAATAATAAGGAAAAAAATATGGTTTTGTCTACAAAAATATATATCAACATATTTTGATGAAAAGCAATTAATTTAGTCAGAATAAAAGTTATAGACCATAAAATAACGAAGGACTGAATAAAATAAATAGATGTAATGGCATCAGCTATAGTTCATGGCCGCTCATACTTTCTTAGAAATCGCGGGGAATTTAAATTTTATAAAATTGAAATTACGTCTCACTACAAACATAAAATAGAAAAATATGAAATTGGTTACATGGTTAGTTATCATATATATTTTTTTAAAATGAGAATAAGTCGGACAGACAATTGAAATAGCACATTGAACGTTTGAAACTGAATACTAACTTAAAACTAAGATGTTTTTTTTTAACATTCTGAACAGTATTCCATATCTACTACTGTCCCACTGACACTATCTGAGGCAAAGAGTGTATTTATGTATTTATAAGGGACCCATACATGGTTACATATAGCACTGTGGTACTCTTTGATAGTTTAATTGTTTGTGTTTGTCCTTACAGCACAATCAAACTATTTAATCAAGCATAATAACTTGTGTTTACAAATTTAAATATTTGGGATAAATTAAATTATTAAACTGGTGTCCACCAATACCATCCATTGGCACCAACCAGGCACAATAGATACCCACCTAAAGAATTTGGGTGCATGAAGATGGGGGGTCTATTATGCCAGGCACCTGTTGTGACCACATGTGTCTGGCATAATAGCCTACCCCCCCCCCCCCCAGCAAGACATAGGCTATAATATAATATGGCTTCAGGGGTTGGAGGCTGTTGTCATAATTGTGATATGCAGCTGTGACCATAACAATTTCACAGTAACCATTGCCAAATTCCCTCGATTTAATGCGAGGTGCACAGATGTCCACCCCAAAAGATAGGCCTACATAGTAGTGGGGGAGATGGGGGTTATATTGCGATACACCTGTGAAAAAAAGACCACAAGTGTGTTTCCAGTTACCCAACACCTACCTAAGATTAACACCCATTCATAAACTTTTTTAACTGATGCCCTAATATTTTCATGAGTGAAATGAAGTGACAAATACAAATGTTTTTCTTCTCATACTTTACACATACATGTATGTGTTTGCTCCCTTGTTTTGAGAATTTCATCATATTTGGAATCCCTAGAACTCAATTGTTTCCTAAATATTGATAAAACACAATTTAAATAGCCTTCCTACCATCCCTATTTTTTTGGCATGTAACCCATCAATTATTTTATTATTTTTGTATGATTTATTTTTATTGGCCTAACAGAGTTAGTGACTGACATTGAATATTTTGCCGCAAAAGCCTTATGGTACGTGGCAGTTTGAAGACATTTTGAATGTCTGTAGTGAAGATGAACTTCAATGATTCCACAAGGGTTTACCAATAAAATTGATCACTATGTACTACATGTAAATGAATGATCTCTCCATAGCTTGAGTCCATTCAAGTTGCAGGAGAATCAATGCTTGTCAATTTCTGTTTGTGCTTCAGTGCAAATCATTAGTACTTCAGCAGGAATATGATGCATCTGCTTTGACGTGTAAATAATTTACACTGAATCACTTATGATGTATGAGGACCTCATTCAAAGTCACACCCATGAATCCTGAAAGCAAATTTTTCCCCTTTCAGATGACCATCAAATTTTGGGTCCTGTCTTGTTCAAAGCAAATCCAGATCCATAAAGGACGAACTGACATAACTTAGCCAACAAAGTTGACAACAGAATGTCGGTTAGTCAATGAATAGCGAACACACCCCAACAACTAATTGAACTGTGCATGAAAGCAAGCGTATCGGAATTATCAATTATCGGCAATAATTTCTGACTTGTAAACATCGTGGGCGTATATTTAAAGAGGCAAGGCCTTTTTCAATTAGCGACAAAACGTTTTCTTATTATTTCGCGAATCGTCCATCAATTACCTTATTTAAGGTAAGACAAATAAAACCCATGTAGCTTGTCAAAAATTGAAGTACTGGTAGACATATACATAAGATAACAAGAATTTTCTTCAGCAAGTATTGGTACACCTCTTTTTCCTTCATTCAGATAACTTACAATTTATGAATATATATATATCATACTTTTGAACAAAATGAATAAAAACACTATGTTTGTTTGATACACTAGTACAGGTATATATAATTTTTGAGACATTGAATGTCACGTACCTCATTTTTTTGCCTGGCTTTATTGGGGTAAGAGGAACATAATCAATTTCTGAAATATTTCACATTGAGTTAACTGGGAATTTTCCAACTGGTGCCTCAAGATTTCCAACTGTTTAGAATTTTCAACCCGACACCCCTTATGCTTTTTTTTTTGGCCAACTGATAGTGAATTCAGTTAGAAAATTTAACCAAAATTGAGATATTATTCTATTGTTGGTCTAAAAATAAACATGTTTTTCATTAAATATTAGTTGGAATATCAATCTAGTCACAGGTCCCTGGCATAATAGACACCCCGCTCCAAATACATATAAGTATCTTTGGGGTCTATTGTGCCAAGGACATGTCAATATATAGCAGAATGAATTTAACCTCATTTTGGTAAAACATTTCTAACTGATGTTTCTAACCTTAGTTGTAAAGGATGGCCAAATATTGATATTCATACACAAAATATAAGAAGCTTTTAGTGACTTATGTTTATTTACATAACAGATATACATGTACCGGTAGATGTGGCTGCATAAATGCAAAACATGACATAAATTTTAATTAGCTCATCGCGGTGAAGACTAATTTTGCAAATGTGGGCACTTTGAACTATTAGAGAGGTTTAGATTTATAAACTTCTAACTTCACCTGTCAAGCATCGATAGCCTACAACAACCTATGACTCTGGTGGGGAAAAAAATCTGCTCTGTGTTAATCTGTATAAATATGGATGCGCATGGGCTAGAAATGCACAGTCCGCACTTGTAAAGAAAGCAAAATCGGACTTGTAATGACAGCATAGTCATTGCCACAAAATGGCCATGGTGGTAAATAGTAAAACACTGTATGCTTCACCACTTTATTCAAATTCTGTGTACCCTTCACCACTTTATAGGTGAGAGTGACCCTTTATTGTTACTCTTGGGTAACAATACACTCTCAGTGTTATGCAGAGCTTATAAAACAGAAAATACTCCACCACTTATTTGTTACGAGCCACACATTGTGGATTTCTAGTCTATCAATGCTTGATGGGTGATGTTAGAAGTTGTTCAATCTAAACCTGCCTAACAACTTTAAAAAAATGTTTTGTATCATTTTCGTGTATTGCGTGTCTAGTGCAGCCAATCCTGTGATTGATGTCTGATTCACATTATCTATTAAAGGCATCCGAGTCATTCACAGTGGGTACATGCAAAGAATCATAACATTCTGTAAAAACTATCATTATCAAGAATGAGATGTTGCACGTGGAAACCGGTAACTCTGGTTAATTAATTTCATATTTAGCATCAATTGCTGAATTTTGGCAGAAAATAATATGACTTTATTAATTGGAACACGCCAAGGGCACAAGTCAATTATCCCAATGAGTGTCCCTTGTGAAAATTCTGATGACAACATTTACTTTTAGTCCCTAGACATATGCTTCATTCACATAAAATGAATGTAAACATATTATAATTAAATTGTACTATATAACTTAGTAACTTCAGAAACCTATGGAAAATAATTAAAAATGAATAATGGATTAACCACTGCATTTCACATTTAATTCTCAGAATCTTGGATGACGCTAAACATACCGATAAACCTAATTAAACATGGTCTTATTTAATATGATGGAAGTAAGAACAAATACATGTACAACATATTTTTCAAATTTTTTTCTAACTTTCTTCATTTTAAAGGCATGGATGGTCTTTGCTGTGTGTATGCTGTTAAACTAGTCACACCCATTAAAACTGCCATAAACAGAAAGAATACTAAAATATAGACATATTCATAAAATATTTTGTTCTTATACCAATCATAAATAGCGCTTAAAAAGTATGTTATTGTAAATTTTGTATCTTGTGTTATGTAAACAAAAGCCAGGTTCTGTAACAATTTTGGTTTTTGTCTACATAACAAAGCATACAAACCTGACGATAGCATACTATTTACACTATATTTATGATTGGTATACATTGATATACATTTATGACTATATTTTAATTTTAATAGATGTAACTATTTAAACAGCAAAACCACCACAAAGGACATCCGTGCCTTGAAAGTTTCCTGTGATTTTCAAATGACCCTTCCATGAAGACCTTTTCTGCCTTTAAAACACTTTCAATGACACAGTATCAACCATTCCCTAAATTTGTACTCAATGTGAATACAAGTAGCAGTATGTCAATCTGCTTGAAAAATCATTTGTGTGCAGACTTCTCGAAAATTTCATGCTAATTATGCAAGAAACTAAGTTACTCCTTACAGAATACATCAGTATTCTGCATAGCATCAGCTGCAGATATACCTTCCACAAGTTTGTCACAAAGTTCAGCTTTCTTATCCTTCTTGCGAAATTTGAGACCATATGCACTGCATAAAGTTTGTAGCTCATCCTTCTTCAGACCATTCAAAAATGACTTGTCTACCGCAATGCATGCCTTCAACAGATTATGGGAACTGGCTTTTCCGACAGAATCATCATCCATTATGGATTTGAATGTAACTGCTGTGCTTTGAATTCTGACTTTACTGGGAACCATAATCTGCTTGCGATGCGCCATCTTTTTTTGCACCGACAATGCCTGCAGAAAGTCTTTCCTGAACTGGTTTAGCATGACTCGCAGAAATCTGTTTACAACTTCTTCAAAAAGATTTTGAGAGCATGCCACTCTGTCCACCATGCACCGCACTAATGATGACACAGATGTTGATGCATGTCTATCACCGAGACGCTGTCTGCTAACTACATTTGTCCAGTTGTGGAATAGACTTTGCATATGAATTAAGTCACTTAAGATATGTGAAAATAAATTATCTGAATGGATGTTCAAATTATTGTCAATCAGATGCTTCAAACTTGCTTCACACAATTCCAAGAAGAAACTAAAAATTTCATCTGTAACGTAGATAAGTCCTCTTGAGATGCTTTGCTATCTATCTATCTGGGACAAACTGGTCGGGTCATTTGATCCTTCTCTCAGCTGATGCTCACCTTCTGTTAGTGACCGCAGTATATCAACCTTATGCTTTGCATCATTGTAAATTTCCTGTTGCAAATTCCCTGACCGGAAGCAGTTGTAGTGCTGAATTGAATTGTATTTATATAGCAATTTCGCAATGCAATATCCCCCAACATAGCGCATCTTTCCTCTTGCACCACTTGTCATCTCCTCTCTGACTTCTCTCTCTGATATCGTTCGGCTTTCTACTGGGTAACATTTCTCCTTTTGCCGAAGAATATACTTCCGAACATCCACTGTTAAATTGTAACAGATATGGTATTGCACCTCTGTGGATGCAGGAACAGTATCACAAAACAACAGAAAACAGCTTAGCTTGTAATTTGTGCCAGTTTGGTACTGATGAAATTGTTCATACACCCGACTTAACTCTTCTTGCGACAGAATTCTATCATCAGACACAATGTTCAGAGAATGCAGTATATCTGTCAGAGCTTCGAACTGTCTTGATGCAAAGATCTTTACTTGATCCAAGTGGCCTACTAAGGCATCACAAATCTCATTTGCCTGTTGCTGCATAGGTGTAATACCTTTTGTTTTAGTTTCTAACAACATTTGTTTTACATCTAAGTCCATAGGGAGCACTGTTGTGTCTAAAGAAGGTGGCATGCTTGCAATCAATTCATCAAACTCTTTATCGAATTCATCTTCTCCGATCTCAAGATCACCTATGTCTTCAGTTCTGTCTGTTGTAGATTCAGGAACATGTATAATCTCTGTACTGTGACGTGGTACTATTGTAGAGTCAACTCTGAAAGAACAATTGACAATTATTTATACATGTACATATCGGTAAGAATGTCTGCTATTCATACACAACCAAATTAAGGCAGTCATAAGAGAATTGACCCAGTCAATCCACAAATTTTACAATCAAGCAGGAATTATTGGGGGCCTTGCGAAAATTGATTAGATCCGGTTTGAATCAGTGATCGATAACACCTGTTTGACCTATGCAAAATCAGTTAAACCATAATCATTTACGTAATGTATATGTTACACTTTATTAGGGTTTTTACCGGGGTTTCTGCTAGGGTTAAAATGTAGAGTCCATAGTTTGACCCGTCGGTTTGCAAATTTAAAAATTCCATGTCCAAAAAAAATTCCTATTTCCTTGCACTGGAGAATAGTGCTGGGTGGTTGTCTTGGGCTATAAATGACCACCATAACTTCAAAATCACACTGTGTTACACAGGCCTGCAAATATGTACATACTATTTCCATAAATATTAAAGGCCCACTTAATTTTCGAATCACCAGATCACATTAAATACAACATACATGTATCCCATGTTACATGTATATACCATTTGAAAGAGGAAGCTCAAGAACATATTATTAATTGATAAGGTCGAATAAACTGGGAACATGTTGTTTTTGTCGAGGTACCAAGGTGTGTCTTGTATTTAATTTTGATCCGGACTGTACTATAAAGTCTATTATCAATTGAAAGGGAATAACTCTACAGTAATGCCCAAAGTTAGTGACCACTTAACCACAGAAGAATTATGGGTAATTTTTCAGGATTTAGTCGGAAATATGGCTTGTTGCCATTCATTGGAAAGCTCTCGGTGAGAGCTTTCCGATGAATGGCAACAAGCCATATTTCCGATGCATTCTGGGTTGAAGAGGGGGAAGTCTTGGAATTAATATCTATCACTTGGTGGACAGTCCTAGACAACAGCTGCTTCGTATTCTGGGGGAATATATATATTTTTGGTTCCTCTTCCAAATGGTATACATTTATAATATGGAATAATGTTATCTGGGCATTCGAAAATTAAGTGGGCATTTAAGAAAGTTCACTATGAACAGAAGATCACCAGGATTACTATTTATGAAATTGTCAACGGGACTATTTTATCAAATTTAATATTCATTATTCATCCCATTTAAATCCATAATTTTCTGACAGAAATATATGGATTGATTAACAGATGATGATTGATTTATCATACAGTGCATAATAGACAATAGCTCAAAAATATCTCTTGATGCATGTTCAACACTGCCTGCCACAGGTTTTCAGCATCCTGTCAACCACATGTTTTTTTAACTTGTTTTGGATGAAATAGTAAACAGTAAAGCACAGATGGCCGCTTTCCTCTGATCTGTTGCATTTTTAAGATTATGTCAAATAATATTCAAGTAATCCAGACAACAAACTATAAAAATAGAGACAGACTGATGGATGGATAGACACCACTTAATTCCACAGGTACCTGACACAATAGACCACCCCCAGACATATGGTATATACCGGTATGTCTTTGGGGTGGTTCTCTATTGTGTCAAGATCTGTGCTCAGTTCTATACCTTTACTCACAGGAGCTTGGAATTTGGTAAAAACCCCTCTTTTATTGGCGGAACCACCACCCGGGACCATAGGTGGTGGTCCTGGGTGGTGGTTCCGCCAATAAAAGAGGGGTTTTTACCAAATTCCAAGCTCATGTGCTTTACTATAGTCCCCTAAATATTTCTTTTTAGAGGCAAATGTGATAGAACAATTGATTTCCTGACATAAAAAAATGAAGGTTCATGTACATCTGAGTGGAAATAATTCCGGAATACAAAAATAAAATTCATTGGTCCGACATCTCATTATCTGTTTATTTTTTTGTGTTACCTGGAGCACAGACACAGGTACCTGGAGCACAGCCACAGGTGCCTGGAAAAATAGACACCCACCCCAGATGCATATCTTTGGGTGACCTGCACCACAATTTTCAGTTTACCAAATTTATAATTGTGGTATTTGATTCTATTTTCAGGCTCTGTTCCAGGGTCAGAGAAAGACAAGATGCAGAAGTATCTAATGATGACATGTATTTGACATACAAGATTGAATCATGCAATGAGGGAGAAGAGGCTATAATTCAAGACCAGGCAATTTTCTCAAAATATGTAACAAATCTATTTCCAAAGAGCAAAATAGTGAGAAAGAATATAAATGGAGTGAGGAAAAGGATCTTCAGTGGTATTGAATTAAATGATTCCATAAACATTGATAGAAATATTTGTTCAAAATTGCCACCAATTAGTTATTGTCAAGAGTCTTTCAAGGCGGCATGCATACACGATGAACTAATAGAGTGTATTGTTGACACCAGTTGCTGCTCAAATGGAATATCTATTAAGAAGAAGGTGACATTTGAAAAAGGCAAATGGAGTTTGCAGGTAGCAGACAAAGACATTCCCTTAGAAAAATATTTTATCGATAACACATATGAATCTACTAACGATGGAATTTCAACAGTGTGTAAACAAGTTGAAATGCTAGCAATGTGTGAAGGCAAGAACTATGAGAAGGATATGATATGTAGCAAGTACCATTTTGTAGAAAAACTGTGCAACAAATCTAACACTTCAAAACTGATAGTTCGTTCCGCAAAATGTGAAAGAGTTTTGCCTCTAATATCTTACAATGAGACATGTAGAATATGCTGCAAAATGAAAATCAACTCATCTGATAAAGAGAACACAAACCCTGATGGAAAATTAGACAGCACTGAATCAAACATGGATAATCTTCGAAAGGAACTTTCAAACCTCATGCCAAATGAATCATCAGATATGATTGAAATCATTGCGAGCCAAGTAAAAAATTCTAATGTGACAGATCCTAGAGGGCGACGCTGGGGGAAAAAAACAATATCTGTTTGCTTGGATCTTTACACAAGAAGTCCTCAAGGATATGCAAGCTTGCGAAACAGTAAACTTTTCATTTTGCCGTCACCAAGCTTACTAGTTTTATACAAAAATAGTGTGAAACATCAACCAGGATTCCAAGACGAAGTTTTCGAATGGATGTATAATGAGGCCAAGCGACTTGAAACCACAGATGAAGGGATGACTGGAGGAATAATATTCGACGAGATGTCAATTCAAGAAGATCTCCAAATAACTAAAAATGGTGATGTAATGGAACTTGTGGGGTTTTCAGACATTGGCGAAGAAGGAAACATACAGACAACATTAAAGGATGGGAAAAAAGAAAAATCTCTTGGGAACCATGTGCTACAGTTGGTATTTCTTGGAATTACTGGCTTCAGATTTCCATTTGCACACTTTGTATCAAGACAGGCACAAGCCTCACAAATATACCCCCTCTTTTGGGAAGCTGTTGACCGACTGACATTATATGGATTCACTGCCGCATACACAAGTATGGATGGGGCGCAATGTAACCGATCCTTTATGCATCTGCATGGAATCAAAAGGTTCAGCAAAATAATGAATGTAGTAAGTCCAGTAAATCCAGAAAAGACTGTAACGTTTATGATGGACTATTCACATGTGATTAAGAAACTAAGAAACAACATACTTAAGAGTGGCATATTAAAGGGCTGTACCCGTGTTCTGGAACATGTCAATGGTTTGTCTATTCAGTGGCAGATGTGGGTAGATGCCTACAATTGGGATAGGAGGAACCCTCTCCAAATACATCAGCGATTGACCAATGACCATATGCACCCTACAAATCATATGAAAATGAGGAACCATTTGGCAGAAGATGTACTTAATGCCGATATGTTAAATCTCATGGAAGAGTATAAAGCATCTCTCGGAGAAAAAGGAAAAATTCTCAATGAGGCTATTAGGTTTTTGGAAATGACATCAAAGCTAATCAGAAATTTCCGTGATAAACGACCAATCACTAAAGAAAATGACAAGCGTCTAACAGAAAACATGGAGATACTGACATATTTCGAATCATGGGAAACCAATGTGATGAATCAATCAGATAAAACTAAGACTGCTGACAAAAAATCCAAGCAATTGATGTCGTCACAAACACGAGAAGATCTGGCTTCATGTGTTCGTGGATTTGAACAATTTTCCAAAAAAATGACCAAAAAAAATTATAACGTTATTCCAGCCCAAATAAACTCAGACGTCATTGAGAATGAATTCTGTCAGCAAAGAGCAACATACAATGGTCCAAACACAAATCCGAATGCACTGCAGTACAGGCGATCTTTAAATAATATAATATTAGGACAAAGTGCTGTATCCCGAAAATCCAACTGTGGTGAAGCTCATTATGGAACAGAATCACAAGGTTTTCACAAGTCAACTCCATTGCAAAAAAAGAGAAAACATGTTACAGACAGCAAAACTACTATCATCAAAAGTAAATGTGTAAGAGTCTAAATGAGTAGGGGCATCACATTTAGAAAAAGAGTTAAAAAAACAGGTACATGTAGTAACGAGTTTAGATATACCGGTACTATAAATGCTTCTTCCCAATGGTAATTCAATGTTATACGTCAGTGTATTACCAATCTAAAATAAATTAATCGGTCAATGTAACCATGTAGATGCAGTTCCAAGATGGAACTACATATGCCTGTATACCACCGATAACATTTTGTCTCATTGTAATTCAAATACTTCTGCATATCACTCACAGAGTCTTGTTTTGGCATTTCCAAGTACCAATGTAAACAGATCATCAGGTAATGAATATAATTTTCAAATACTGATCAATTGGGTATGGTGCTATTATGTTACTAATTATTTGTGTACTAGTAAATAAATTTTAGGTTTACACAACAGTTTTAGATCTAATTTATTGGTCAGGGAGTAATATTTACTGAATTTATCTCAGATGTTGTCATGTTATTGTACCGGTAGAACAGTGAATGACTATTGGGAAGAAGTGGTGTAGTATATTGTTGGACATATACATGTACATGTTTATGTTAAAATGTGATACATGATTAAAAATTAATATTTGCACACAGAGACGTGGCTCGGGTGTCCAATTTCAAACTCTACATCCCCCCGATTCATTCAAAAATTCCACAAGTGCAACTGACAATTTCATTAGAACCACACTTCATGTCAAAGCTTAGAAATTTCATTTGCACCCCTTCCAAATGGGTTATAATTTTCCAAATTGTTAGAAATTTTCAACCGAGAGTTTGGTCTACAAAAACAACATATTTGGCATGGATACTGGTTCAGTGGTTGCAAAACAATTTCAGCTTATATCTGGCCTGAAATTTCCAACAGCAGTCACGTCAAGCATGGAATTTCTAGCTATTGAAATGTTTGCCAAAGTTGGGGTGAGACCCCCCCCCCCCCCAAAAAAAACTCACTCTGTTTCCACATCTCTGAATGCAGAGCATACACCTACAGTAATGCTCTAATTAATCGACCTCTTAACCACAGCAGAATTATGGGTAACTTTTCAGGATTTAGTCGGAAATATGGCTTGTTGCCATTCATCGGAAAGCTCTCGGCGAGAACTTTCCGATGAATGGCAACAAGCCATATTTCCGACTAAATCCTTAAAAGTTACCCATAATTATGCTGTGGTTAAGAGGTCGATTAATTAGAGCATTACTGTATGTCATTTTATTAGTGTGCGTAGATATACAAACCTAGTTGTACAACAACAGGATAAGTCTTCCAAAGCATCAGTGGACCCTGATTCGATGAATTTAGCTATTTCTTCTGGCTGGGATACAACTAAGTTTGGATTAAAATTGATAACCCTCAGTCCACTTGTCTTCTTTGCCCTTCCTATTGCCACAGCCAACTGCCCTGGATAGCAGATCTGTCTGCAGTCAACTTCAACACTGAAAATACACATTTCAGAATGTCAATGCAAATTTTAAATAAATATATGCTGAAATTATTCGGTTTGTTTGATTATCCAATAATAGCAGTTAGAGTGAAATACAATGTATGTTGATTAAGAACAAAGGGGAAAGTGAAGATACAGTTGGATATTTTAAGTTGGGTTGTGGCCTCTATTACCGGGTATGTCATGATGTATGCTTCGTCTTGAACTAATATGACTACCGGTAACTAAACAAGCAATCTGCACACACAGGCTCTGGCACAATAGACCTCTAGATCATGCCATGAATCTCTACTCTGTCTAACGCACAGGTGTTAGACAGAGTAGAGATTCATGGCATGATCTAAATAGAACCCCCCACCACCCAAATACATAAACACATATGTATGTGCACACAAGAGATACATGTACAGGTATAACACTTGCCTATGCCTGGGCATTGCCACATGTACATGTATAACAGGCAATTCATATTGTTCAAAGAAATTTTTATCTTCAATTTCAAGTTCAGTTCGGTGGTAGAATGAATGAGCTAATTTATATTTTAAGATACCCCATCTGTTTCAACACCAAATTAGTGAAAATGAAAGATTCAAAAGTACTCTTTAACCCTTTCATGACGGGAGCTGCACTGGTTCAGCATTAAAGATCCTGTGCCATTGCATTCTCATATAACGGTATATGCGAGTGTCCCATTTGGAGCCTTGCATATATAAGAGAATATACATGTACATGTACTGGCTTGTAATGTCAAGGTAAATATTGTTAGGCCAATGAATTCTCTTATATATGTGAGGCTCCATAGCTGGGAGACTTGCATATAAAAGAGAATGCATTGGCACAGGATTTCCGCAGAAAATTCAGGAAACTCCAGTCATGGAAAGGTCAGGCCAAAACAAAATATATGTGTGTTTGGGGTCTCCCTACCTACCCTATATTAAAGGTGCCTACCCTAAACTTTTTATTGGGCCTCCAGTAGATTTAAATCCCCTCTATGCCCAGATATTGAGTTTTTGTTAAGTAAAATTATCAAAATTAATATATTTTGACACTCTAGTGGATTATATAAATAAACTTACATCGATACACATTGAATTTTATCATCCTAAGTATTTTGAGATCCAAAACAATTTCAATGTCCATAGTATTTCAGAAAAAAAAATCTACCTACCGGTACCCTAATTCTAAGAGAGGGTGGAACCCCAAACACAGGTATAATTTTGTTTGGCCTTAACTGCAGAAGAACTAAAACAAGAGTGGACCATATACACCCACAGTATCAAATTGAAACATGGGCAAATTTAAAATAAACAATAGAAAATAACTTACCGATTCAAGGACATTCCCTGCGACTTGTGAATGGTTATGGCGTATGCCAATTTCAAAGGAAACTGAAAGCGCTCAGCCAAATTTCCACCAATTTGTGGGCTATACACTGTGAATAGAAATAAAATTAATACTGTTAAAGGTGGATTATCTCTATACATGTAACAATTTTGAAATAGTTTTGTGGGTATCAAATAATAAATACGTAATGAAGACCCCTGTCCAAAAAACGCTTATATCAATTAATTTTGATGTCATTTCGAATAGTTTATTTAAAAAATGAGATGATTAAATGGGACACTTTATTGCTCTATTTTTAGAACAGACTATTTAGGTGATCGCATATACCGATAGTGATAGAGACCATTAAGTTGTTAACATGCCGTAGCTGTGCTCAGAACATCAAAGACTCAAATGTCTTTGGGTGGGGACCGGGGATCTATTGTGTCAGGAACCTGTGTGCCTGATCACATAGAGAATGTTCGCCCATTCAGATGACCACAATTCAATCCCAAGTCGAGAGTTTTTCATCGTGAGTACAGTACATGTACCGGTAGTTGGACTTTGCATGCTCATGATAAGATTGTGAGTAAAATATAAATATCAAGCACTGTTTGATTTAAGCTGCGAAATTATGGTGTATTCTTGGCGATGGAATCACAGACATGTACGGTATACATGTACATGTATATTAAAGTAAAAATTGTAGATGGAAAGGGTAATTGATCACGTGGCTTAAGAAAAACCCCCACAAAAAAATCTCTATCATGTGAACAGATTAGCCATGTATTTGTCGGCCCAAAAAATTTCTCCTCTTTATACCATTGAATCATGGTCATCTGAATGTTCACAAACACTCTGTACTGTGTCCATGTACCGGTTCAAACATGAACCTGAAGTCAGTCTATTCTGTGGGGGTGAATGCCTGGTCAAATGAAATACAAATGACTATGCGAAACACGTACAGTAGGCAGCCAGAGCTTAAAATTCAGCGAGAATCCAACGGAAGATTCTCGTAAATATTCTCGCAAAATACCAAGGGTTCTTGCTAAATAGTATGTTTGGATTCTCGCAAAATTGAACGGAATATATGCCCTGGCAGCAGTATGTGAACAGTGAGTGGATAACTATTTTATTTATAGTTAATAACCCTTCACTTAAAAGTCTTACCGGTACCAAACTGGAATTTCATGAAATACACCTGTACACTACTACATGTAGTACCGGTATGTACCGTACATGTGCATGACTCTAATTGATTAGAACTTACAGACTATCAACAATAACAGTGGAGAAATGTAAGAGCAATGCCAACCATTATTTTTCCAAGAAACACAACGATGAAATGTAGAAATTTTTCCTAAGCCGTGGTTCTGTTCGATTGGCTCCACCGAGTAGGCAATACTAAATACGGTACCATCACTGCGGCTTCGATCAGACGATTCGATCCTATTTACCAAGCTTACTCTTGAGTGCCTAATAAACATACATGTAGGCCTACGATTATTAAAATCGAGGTAAAATTCCCACCTGTATGATCGTTATTTGGCCCTGTACGTTTATTAAATTAACCAAAAGAAATAATTCACCAATCTTAAATTGTGTTATTCATAAAGAAATAAACTCTGATTGTTGACATACAGTTATCAGCACACTGCAGATTCACAGACCTGCTATCCATCAAAACTATTTCTGTCACATGGCATCAGTAAACCAGTCAGATGGTGCATTTTGTGTGGATGTATGGTACTAATATTTCCAGTCTGTACGTTTATTCCGCCCTGTACTATTATTCAGTTACACGACATTTTCCAACCTGTACTAATACAGGTGAATTTATACAGTGAATGGGGATATACCATTATTCCACCCTGTACTTTTATTCCACCCTGTACTTTTATTAGGCACTCAAAGAGTAGTGACCTTTATATACAAAATGTGTACCAAATACCTGTACAGTGGCTTTTGCAGATATTGTATATGGAAATGTTCCCCTATTCTCATACCGGTATATAATTATACAGTCCTTCCTATGAGACGGGAGCGATTGCTCTCACACCCGTATGCACTCGCATTTTTTTATTCACGGGTGCTAAAATTTGTACTCGTCAAAATGTTCATGGTCACTCTAATCATTGACTCAATATTCAACTATTTGAAGGTATATTTAGAACCTTTCCCATCTCTGTTAAAGTGTAACTGGACTTGCCAGAACATGTATAGGTTTATCCTGCATGTACAATGACATTTTGTTTGAGAAAATCACAACTTATGATTATATCACGGGTGCAATTACACCCGTCTTCCGAATTGCAAGAAGAGCAAATAAGTGCACTCGCTGTGTTTTCCTTGTGGTAAGGACTGATTATATACCGGTATATATGTTTTGGGGGGGGGGGGGTCTATTGTGCTAGGGACCTACCGGTACATGTACTGGTATATCCCCATTCACTGTATAAATCCTATACATGTACTTTTATTATGGATTTTAAAGTCTGACCTGACATGGTCCATCAGACAGTTTAATACTATATCTATATATTTACCTGAAAATGATAACCTCTGGACGTCTGTTGTGATGTCAGGTTTTGCAAAATATACCGTCACGCTGTCCTTGTCAATACTGACAACCTTGCCCACAGCACCATTCACTAATACTTTTGAGAGATTTCTCAAAAGAATCACAGGGGCGTTGACCTTTAGCCATAAATTGTGTGGTGCAACGATCGAGTTTAGTTTTTTCCTATCACCGGAATCCTTGGAAATGAATTCAGTTAAGGTTCCAGACTGTTGCAAAATTTCAGTCCTATTGTAGTCATCCACCAACTGATTTGTAGAAAATAGCTTGATGCTCTCTTCACCATCTCCAGAAGCGAGTGGTCTGGACAAACTTTTCATAAAAGCCACAGTTTCTGACTTTAGCGTTGCTCCTACCCCAGACAGATCTGTAATGGCATCTATGAGTTGTTTCTCAGACTGTCTTATTACATCATTGAGAATAACTCTGTGCGGAAACACTTTGTCGAAAATATTTGACAGGAAACAATGATGACCCTCATCATTGTATAGTGCATTTTTCACAGGAGGCAATTGTCTAAAGTCCCCTGCAACGATGACCTGTAGACCTCCAAATAGAATTGACGGGTCCTTCAAACGACAAATTTGTTCAAGTACTTCAAACATTTTCAAACTTAACATTGAAATCTCATCTACAATGAGGACATCAGCCATTTTTATTCTGTCCAAGACAGGTTTAAACTCTACCTTTGAGATTAGAAAATGACGAACTTGCTGGGCGGTAAAACGACCATCACTCATGCCTGCCCAACTATGAATAGTAACAGCATGCATATGCGGATCATAGTTCGTGCATGCTATTCCTGTGGTGCATGTTAAATCCACACAATATCCCTCAGATCGTAAATTCTTGACACATTCTTGCAGGAGAAATGTCTTTCCTGTGCCAGCCTGGCCACCGACATAAACATAATGTCCGTTTTTGACGAGATTGAGAACCTCTAACTGTGATTTCGTGAACTCATGTTGTGTGAAGTCCATGATTAGAGTAAGCAGTAGTTTTGTAGATGTCTACATTGTCCGGTTTTGCTCGCTTTCGTTGAAAATATAACAGAAGAATTGTTCAAAAGTTTCTATGATTTTGCTTGTTTTCTTTCTATTGTGTACTAGTATTTCCGGGTTAAGTCGCTGACCAATCAGGAGGCGAGAATAATTTGGTGCGTATCCAATGTCAAGGTCGCCAAAATGGAAGACAAAATAGATTTCTCGCTTTCGTGAAATTTGTTTAACCGCAAAGCTCGATAATGAGTACAGGACAAGAGTCTTTTATGGGTTGAAATAAATAGCTACTTACCCAAAATTGATCCAATGTAAGTTTTGATGAATGACACGGACGAAAAACGGCTGTTCCCTCTTCGTGTCTGTAGCGATCTCGAAGACAATTTCAGCGGCGGTGTGCCCAGTAAATGTCCGACCCGAAAATTTGACTGGATTTTTTTTTTGGCGACGGCTGTAACTTTTGATACAATGAACCGATCGAGTCGGGTGATATATCAAAATGAAGCGTAGCCCTTCTGTTACAAAACTAAGGTTATAGTTTGAATAAAATAAAATAAATGTTTTAGCAACAGTTTGATGAATGAGAGGTGCTGGAATTTGGGTCTTCTCGGAGATGTGTACCTTGTCTTATATATATGTCTTTGGGTGTTTGGGGTCTATTGTGCCAGGGACCTGTGGCTTGAACACCAGCACGCAGAAGAGAGACGCAAAAATGCAATTGAAAATCCGATCGATCCCAGGGACGGTCCTGTAGCACTGGCTCTTTTAAATGTAACTGTCAAAACAGGCGATGTCACCGTTCCAATTACCGAGTTCATGCTCAAGTTAACCGCACAACCGCGAGATCATTTTGAAAAGCGTGGAAAGTATGAAGCAGCAGAACAATACAATCACGTCCTCGGGTATTTTTCTGCAATAATGCAAGTCCGTGAAGGACTGAGGCCCAGCGCAATGCAGGGTTTTTCGATAGATGAATTTTTCAAACACATGTATGACCCCGAAGATGACGATTATTATTTCTATGTGCTTGAACATAAGACATCCGCTTCAAAACCCGCACTCTTTAAACTAACGGTGCCAGAGTACAAGGTTCTGTGTCAATTCATTGAGAACTTCACCAACCGATGAATATCATTGGTATATTGATGATGATAAAATGCCAACTTCTCGCCTCGCCAGAAAAGACCAAAAAAGCCTCGCCAGAAAAGACCAAAAAAGCCTCGCCAGAAAAGACCAAAAAAAAACAAGTCAAAAATATGTTTCGAGACAGTAAACAATATGTGTTCTCAAATCGTAGTACTAGAAAGCAGCACACGAAATTATCACGTGAGCTCCATGACCAGTTTACAAGGTATAATATCAAAGAGTTTGTGCAACAAAGATTTCAGAAAAATGATGGAGACTGCATCTGCTGCAGCTAGATTGGATGAAAGTCAGAGGAAATTGGTTCATGATTGGGCTCAGCATGGCGCACAGGTGGCCAGAACCCACTACCAGAGTGTTGCCTATGCTAAGGGCGTGACCCTGAGTCGTCGATCAATTAACAATATACTATAATACTAACCATCATACTTGATAGTGTATCACATCCAACAACGAGACCACATGGTTATTGTGCTGCTGTCAATCCTCTACCTCTGGAGCAAAGTGCAATCCCATCCACTTCTGGGTTAAATCCAACATTATCGCTGGATGCAACGGTAGATTTGAATGTAGAATTGGATCCAACCATAGAGTCGAATCCAACAGTCCAGTTGGGTCAAACATCAGAGTCGACGCCAATAGTACAGTTGGGTCAAACATTAGAGTCGATGCCAACAGTACAGTCGATGCCAACAGTACAGTTGGGTCCAAATATAGAGACAAATCCAAGAGTAGAGTTGGAGGCAAAGTATCCACATTTCAATCACTTTTTTCCGAGCAAGGAGGAATTCAGCAATGAATTTCCCCATTGCGATTTCAAAAAAGAGCGGGCCAATTGGGACAAAGTTAGGGCAGATCTGGCAGTGGTTGATGTCTTAGAACAAAAAAAGAGGGGACGGCCAACATTAACCTTGCGGAGCAAACTCTTTTTCAATTAAAAATTGAAATAGACCGTTATGTAGACACGATTAACGCTGAAATCAAACATCACATTCCACAAATGCGCCCTTACATGAAGACACGACATAACAGCCTTAAGGCCAGAGTGCGTGAATTCTTCGCTAGAAAAACATTAGTGCCACTGGACTGTCCATTATCGGACTCGGCCAGGATAAAAGCAACTGAGTGGCAATGACAATAATTGGCCCCTTCTGCACGCCAGACAATTTTGCACCAGAGGTAGGGGTATAATGGCAACACAGGACTTGTCACAACACAGTGTTGTCTGCTCATACGAGGGCACTCGTATTAGTGAAAAACGAAAATCCGATCTGGAAAAGTTTTTGGACGAATTTGCCACTTGGCCAAATAACTTACACTTTTCAAATTCCTACGGTAATTGATGGCAAGTATTGGGCTATACTTGGCCAAACAGATGGAAGCAAAAAGGGACTTTTGATCAACCATACAAAAATACATCCAAACCTTAGTCCCAAAGTTGTGATACATGAAAGTTTATGGCATCTGATCTTCGTGGCCACACGAAAAATCTTTGCTGGTGAAGAACTACTTTTTGATTATGGTGACACTGTGAAAGCGCAAGACGAGATGGCGTGGTGGAAAGAGTGTGTCTGTAGGAAGCTCTGTGGTAAACTCCCCATATAAGTTCTCAGTTCTCATGTATGTTTATATTTAGCATGTGCAACAAGTGGAACTTAAGCCATTGTTCGGAGGGCGCAAGTAATAACGGAGCTTGTCTGTCCGATACTTGAGTTTCCCTTGTTTACTGTTGTTTTGTATTCATATTATGTATATTTATTATATTGCCATCAGAGATAAAAAAGTATATGATAGAATAGGTTAACGACTATTACCTATTTCATCATAATCAGTTAAAAATCCGACAGGAAACGGCCTAATTAGTGAGATATATGCCTCGGAAAAACATTTGTTTTTTTTCATATTTCGAGAGACTTTAGAAAGTCTCATGGAGCAGTCATCAGAAAAGAGTGTCTATGCGTCCTGTCAGACAAGTGGATGGAATTGATGGACAAGGCCATCGTAAGCAAACCAGAAAAAACGACAAGCTCCTGTGCAAAGCTGTTAGCTACAGAAGAGTGTACCGATGAACGCTGATCAGAGTGTGTTTTCAGCCAAACAAACGGCCCTTATCAGGGCCACCATATCTTAACAAAGAGAGACTTTATAAATTGCTAAATCTGTTCACATCATATACGTATAATACAAGTATTAGAACGTTATAATGTCGATAATCTGGGAGGAAGTCCGAATTTAATTCTTATATAAGTAAATTAATACACGGGGTTCGCGCTGTTACTTGCCAATGGCAAAAATGAGTCACATTTGGCAAACATTATTTTCATTTGGCAAGTCACATATAATTAAATTAAAATAATTTGCTTCTAAATTATGTTGAAATATTTCCAATTAATTAACAATAATGAAAGAGGCAGTTAATCTGATCAGATTAGTGTCGATCGGTCGCTGGATTATCCATATGTAGTGTGATATTCAGATTACTGTTGATTGTGTTTTTCTGCAGGGCCTCGAGACGCTATATAATCCAACCCCTGCCAGACAATTGTCATATCTAATAATCGAGTAAATATTCTCTCTCTTCTACTCCAAGCAGTGCATTCGTATCATGGCACAGTCAGACTTTTGCCGCACGGGCCGAATTAGGGAGGTTCTTATGATGACGCCCGCGCGACTTATTACAGAAAAGATCACAAAGTAAAGAACCAAATTGCAGTCCTTGACGAAAAGATAATAGATCTGAACAGAAGACTCGTTAGGTCGATTTATGAAGATTATAACAGGTCGATTTATGAAGATTATGGTTATAGAGCGACGCGAATTCTTCTAAAGTTGAGAATTGTAACTGCAGAAACAGTTGGGCCATGTACAACTGTTACATGATTCAACAACAGAGAAATTTAAGGGACCTGACGAACAGATCTAGACGCATACGCCGAGCGTGTTTTCGACGAGACTTATAATTGCATTGATCCACAACCATGGAAGCAGGACAGACGGTTTTGAGGGCCACCCGTAAATACATACAGAGGCATTATAAATTGCTGTTTTTATTTCACAATGTAGGTACGTATATTGCCAATATTAATACTAGCTTATTCCTACGTCGATAATCTGAAAACGTTCTTTATTGTTAAAACATGTGGTAATTTCCCCTCATGTAAAAACATAGTGCTAATCATATATTTTCCGGAACGCGCTCTTTATGTTGAAATATCCCCAATTAATTTAAATCAAATATAAGTGAATTAACTTAGCCGTTCGGGCGTTGTCTTATTATTATTGCTGATTATCTGCCTGTTTAGTTCAGTTTGTGCTGACGCATATGCAATACGGTTTCAGCTTCCAACCATGAGCTTGAAATAACGTCCAGTCGACATATTTTATAGAATCGAATGGGCGCGGGCTCCAAGACTTAGCGGTATTCCGAATCTGACTGTATACACAATACACGGGGCTTTACACTGGCAATGATATCAGTTTCGGTTTCCATATATGGTACTGGCAAAATTTGGGAGAATACAACTTTGCAGGCTCACTATTCTTGAATTGTACAAATAAAAAAGTGTCGATAATTTTAGTTTTCACTGTTTAATATGTCAAAGCACGATAAGTTTAGTTTTCATGGTTTAATACATCAAAAGCACTCGATCAACACACTTATACAATTTTCACACACACGATGGGTACACATCTTTTTTTCTACACAGGGCACGTTCCGTTTGGGCGTTGTCTTTTATTATTATGTTTGATGTTTCGTAAATAACTTTCTCTCCCTGTTCCATGGTGGGGGGAACTTAGAGGTTTCTCTGTTACCACATTCAGTTCGATCTTAATGTGATTTATCTCGGACATGAATGACTGACTTACAAAGGCAACTTGCAAAGGTCGCCAAGCCGACATTTGTCTCGACCCCGTGGTCAACTTAGAACGAGTTCGTAGAGTAAAAGAGGGCATCGTACAACATGGTCAAAATTTAGCTTCAAATATGTTGCGTCTCTTTTACCTTGTGCAAAGCAAGCTAGGTCTGTCAGACCAGACACTAGAGTTAGATGAAGTATTCAAAACCGAGATTTCGTGCCTAGATACAATTTTTCAAGACGCGTATTTAGTGATGCACCACACCTATCAAATGCAGTGGGCAACAATTCTAAACTACCACAAAAGTTTCGTTAACATGAGTCGATTCATGATGAGAATGAAAGAGAATCAAATTGCCAATAAAATTAATGAGATTGTAACAATGCAAAAAGACTTTCGGTCCTTGCTTGAACACCAGCACGCAGAAGAGAGACGCAAAAATGCAATTGAAAATCCGATCGATCCCAGGGACGCTCCTGTAGCACTGGCTCTTTTAAATGTAACTGTCAAAACAGGCGATGTCACCGTTCCAATTACCGAGTTTATGCTCAAGTTAACCGCACAACCGCGAGATCATTTTAAAAAGCGTGGAAAGTATGAAGCAGCAGAACAATACAATCACGTCCTCGGGTATTTTTCTGCAATATTGCAACTCCGTGAAGGACTGAGGCCCGGCGCAATGCAGGGTTTTTCGATAGATGAATTTTTCAAACACATTTATGACCCCGAAGATGACGAATATTATTTCTATGTGCTTGAACATAAGACATCCGCTTCAAAACCCGCACTCATTAAACTAACGGCGCCAGAGTACAAGGTTCTGTGTCAATTCATCGAGAACATGAGAACTTCACCAACGGATGACTATCATCGGTATATTGATGATGATAAAATGCCAACTTCTCGCCTCGCCAGAAAAGACCAAAAAAAAAACCAGTCAATAATATGTTTCGAGACAGTAAACAATATGTGTTCTCAAATCGTAGTACTGTAAAGCAGCACACGAAATTATCACGTGAGCTCCATGACCAGTTTACAAGGTACAATATCAGAGTTGTGCAACAAAGATTTCAGAATAATGATGGAGACTGCATCTGCTGCAGCCAGATTGGATGAAAGTCAGATGAAATTAGTTCATGATTGGGCTCAGCATGGCGCACAGGTGGCCAGAACCCACTACCAGAGTGTTGCCTATGCTAAGGGCGTGATCCAGAGTCGTCGATCAATTAGCAATATACTAACCATCGTACTTGATAGTGTATCACATCCAACCACAAGACCACTCGGTTCTTTTGGTGCTGGCAATCCTCTACCTCTGGAGCAAAGTGCAATCCCATCCACTTCTGGGTTAAATCCAACATTAGCGCTGGATGCAACGGTAGATTTGAATGTAGAATTGGATCCAACCATAGAGTCGAATCCAACAGTCCAGTTGGGTCAAACATCAGAGTCGACGCCAACAGTACAGTTGGGTCAAACATTAGAGTCGATGCCAACAGTACAGTCGATGCCAACAGTACAGTTGGGTCCAAATATAGAGACAAATCCAAGAGTAGAGTTGGAGGCAAAGTATCCACATTTCAATCACTTTTTTCCGAGCAAGGAGGAATTCAGCAATGAATTTCCCCATTGCGATTTCAAAAAAGAGCGGGCCAATTGGGACAAAGTTAGGGCAGATCTGGCAGTGGTTGATGTCTTAGAACAAAAAAAGAGGGGACGGCCAACATTAACCTTGCGGAGCAAACTCTTTTTCAATTAAAAATTGAAATAGACCGTTATGTAGACACGATTAACGCTGAAATCAAACATCACATTCCACAAATGCGCCCTTACATGAAGACACGACATAACAGCCTTAAGGCCAGAGTGCGTGAATTCTTAGCTAGAAAAACATTCGTGCCACTGGACTGTCCATTATCGGACTCGGCCAGGATAAAAGCAACTGAGTGGCAATGACAATAATTGGCCCCTTCTGCACGCCAGACAATTTTGCACCAGAGGTAGGGGTATAATGGCAACACAGGACTTGTCACAACACAGTGTTGTCTGCTCATACGAGGGCACTCGTATTAGTGAAAAACGAAAATCCGATCTGGAAAAGTTTTTGGACGAATTTGCCACTTGGCCAAATAACTTACACTTTTCAAATTCCTACGGTAATTGATGGCAAGTATTGGGCTATACTTGGCCAAACAGATGGAAGCAAAAAGGGACTTTTGATCAACCATACAAAAATACATCCAAACCTTAGTCCCAAAGTTGTGATACATGAAAGTTTATGGCATCTGATCTTCGTGGCCACACGAAAAATCTTTGCTGGTGAAGAACTACTTTTTGATTATGGTGACACTGTGAAAGCGCAAGACGAGATGGCGTGGTGGAAAGAGTGTGTCTGTAGGAAGCTCTGTGGTAAACTCCCCATATAAGTTCTCAGTTCTCATGTATGTTTATATTTAGCATGTGCAACAAGTGGAACTTAAGCCATTGTTCGGAGGGCGCAAGTAATAACGGAGCTTGTCTGTCCGATACTTGAGTTTCCCTTGTTTACTGTTGTTTTGTATTCATATTATGTATATTTATTATATTGCCATCAGAGATAAAAAAGTATATGATAGAATAGGTTAACGACTATTACCTATTTCATCATAATCAGTTAAAAATCCGACAGGAAACGGCCTAATTAGTGAGATATATGCCTCGGAAAAACATTTGTTTTTTTTCATATTTCGAGAGACTTTAGAAACTCATGGAGCAGTCATCAGAAAAGAGTGTCTATGCGTCCTGTCAGACAAGTGGATGGAATTGATGGACAAGGCCATCGTAAGCAAACCAGAAAAAACGACAAGCTCCTGTGCAAAGCTGTTAGCTACAGAAGAGTGTACCGATGAACGCTGATCAGAGTGTGTTTTCAGCCAAACAAACGGCCCTTATCAGGGCCACCATATCTTAACAAAGAGAGACTTTATAAATTGCTAAATCTGTTCACATCATATACGTATAATACAAGTATTAGAACGTTATAATGTCGATAATCTGGGAGGAAGTCCGAATTTAATTCTTATATAAGTAAATTAATACACGGGGTTCGCGCTGTTACTTGCCAATGGCAAAAATGAGTCACATTTGGCAAACATTATTTTCATTTGGCAAGTCACATATAATTAAATTAAAATAATTTGCTTCTAAATTATGTTGAAATATTTCCAATTAATTAACAATAATGAAAGAGGCAGTTAATCTGATCAGATTAGTGTCGATCGGTCGCTGGATTATCCATATGTAGTGTGATATTCAGATTACTGTTGATTGTGTTTTTCTGCAGGGCCTCGAGACGCTATATAATCCAACCCCTGCCAGACAATTGTCATATCTAATAATCGAGTAAATATTCTCTCTCTTCTACTCCAAGCAGTGCATTCGTATCATGGCACAGTCAGACTTTTGCCGCACGGGCCGAATTAGGGAGGTTCTTATGATGACGCGCCGCGCGACTTATTACAGAAAAGATCACAAAGTAAAGAACCAAATTGCAGTCCTTGACGAAAAGATAATAGATCTGAACAGAAGACTCGTTAGGTCGATTTATGAAGATTATAACAGGTCGATTTATGAAGATTATGGTTATAGAGCGACGCGAATTCTTCTAAAGTTGAGAATTGTAACTGCAGAAACAGTTGGGCCATGTACAACTGTTACATGATTCAACAACAGAGAAATTTAAGGGACCTGACGAACAGATCTAGACGCATACGCCGAGCGTGTTTTCGACGAGACTTATAATTGCATTGATCCACAACCATGGAAGCAGGACAGACGGTTTTGAGGGCCACCCGTAAATACATACAGAGGCATTATAAATTGCTGTTTTTATTTCACAATGTAGGTACGTATATTGCCAATATTAATACTAGCTTATTCCTACGTCGATAATCTGAAAACGTTCTTTATTGTTAAAACATGTGGTAATTTCCCCTCATGTAAAAACATAGTGCTAATCATATATTTTCCGGAACGCGCTCTTTATGTTGAAATATCCCCAATTAATTTAAATCAAATATAAGTGAATTAACTTAGCCGTTCGGGCGTTGTCTTATTATTATTGCTGATTATCTGCCTGTTTAGTTCAGTTTGTGCTGACGCATATGCAATACGGTTTCAGCTTCCAACCATGAGCTTGAAATAACGTCCAGTCGACATATTTTATAGAATCGAATGGGCGCGGGCTCCAAGACTTAGCGGTATTCCGAATCTGACTGTATACACAATACACGGGGCTTTACACTGGCAATGATATCAGTTTCGGTTTCCATATATGGTACTGGCAAAATTTGGGAGAATACAACTTTGCAGGCTCACTATTCTTGAATTGTACAAATAAAAAAGTGTCGATAATTTTAGTTTTCACTGTTTAATATGTCAAAGCACGATAAGTTTAGTTTTCATGGTTTAATACATCAAAAGCACTCGATCAACACACTTATACAATTTTCACACACACGATGGGTACACATCTTTTTTTCTACACAGGGCACGTTCCGTTTGGGCGTTGTCTTTTATTATTATGTTTGATGTTTCGTAAATAACTTTCTCTCCCTGTTCCATGGTGGGGGGAACTTAGAGGTTTCTCTGTTACCACATTCAGTTCGATCTTAATGTGATTTATCTCGGACATGAATGACTGACTTACAAAGGCAACTTACAAAGGTCGCCAAGCCGACATTTGTCTCGACCCCGTGGTCAACTTAGAACGAGTTCGTAGAGTAAAAGAGGGCATCGTACAACATGGTCAAAATTTAGCTTCAAATATGTTGCGTCTCTTTTACCTTGTGCAAAGCAAGCTAGGTCTGTCAGACCAGACACTAGAGTTAGATGAAGTATTCAAAACCGAGATTTCGTGCCTAGATACAATTTTTCAAGACGCGTATTTAGTGATGCACCACACCTATCAAATGCAGTGGGCAACAATTCTAAACTACCACAAAAGTTTCGTTAACATGAGTCGATTCATGATGAGAATGAAAGAGAATCAAATTGCCAATAAAATTAATGAGATTGTAACAATGCAAAAAGACTTTCGGTCCTTGCTTGAACACCAGCACGCAGAAGAGAGACGCAAAAATGCAATTGAAAATCCGATCGATCCCAGGGACGCTCCTGTAGCACTGGCTCTTTTAAATGTAACTGTCAAAACAGGCGATGTCACCGTTCCAATTACCGAGTTTATGCTCAAGTTAACCGCACAACCGCGAGATCATTTTAAAAAGCGTGGAAAGTATGAAGCAGCAGAACAATACATTCACGTCCTCGGGTATTTTTCTGCAATATTGCAACTCCGTGAAGGACTGAGGCCCGGCGCAATGCAGGGTTTTTCGATAGATGAATTTTTCAAACACATTTATGACCCCGAAGATGACGATTATTATTTCTATGTGCTTGAACATAAGACATCCGCTTCAAAACCCGCACTCATTAAACTAACGGCGCCAGAGTACAAGGTTCTGTGTCAATTCATCGAGAACATGAGAACTTCACCAACGGATGACTATCATCGGTATATTGATGATGATAAAATGCCAACTTCTCGCCTCGCCAGAAAAGACCAAAAAAAAAACCAGTCAATAATATGTTTCGAGACAGTAAACAATATGTGTTCTCAAATCGTAGTACTGTAAAGCAGCACACGAAATTATCACGTGAGCTCCATGACCAGTTTACAAGGTACAATATCAGAGTTGTGCAACAAAGATTTCAGAATAATGATGGAGACTGCATCTGCTGCAGCCAGATTGGATGAAAGTCAGATGAAATTAGTTCATGATTGGGCTCAGCATGGCGCACAGGTGGCCAGAACCCACTACCAGAGTGTTGCCTATGCTAAGGGCGTGATCCAGAGTCGTCGATCAATTAGCAATATACTAACCATCGTACTTGATAGTGTATCACATCCAACCACAAGACCACTCGGTTCTTTTGGTGCTGGCAATCCTCTACCTCTGGAGCAAAGTGCAATCCCATCCACTTCTGGGTTAAATCCAACATTAGCGCTGGATGCAACGGTAGATTTGAATGTAGAATTGGATCCAACCATAGAGTCGAATCCAACAGTCCAGTTGGGTCAAACATCAGAGTCGACGCCAACAGTACAGTTGGGTCAAACATTAGAGTCGATGCCAACAGTACAGTCGATGCCAACAGTACAGTTGGGTCCAAATATAGAGACAAATCCAAGAGTAGAGTTGGAGGCAAAGTATCCACATTTCAATCACTTTTTTCCGAGCAAGGAGGAATTCAGCAATGAATTTCCCCATTGCGATTTCAAAAAAGAGCGGGCCAATTGGGACAAAGTTAGGGCAGATCTGGCAGTGGTTGATGTCTTAGAACAAAAAAAGAGGGGACGGCCAACATTAACCTTGCGGAGCAAACTCTTTTTCAATTAAAAATTGAAATAGACCGTTATGTAGACACGATTAACGCTGAAATCAAACATCACATTCCACAAATGCGCCCTTACATGAAGACACGACATAACAGCCTTAAGGCCAGAGTGCGTGAATTCTTAGCTAGAAAAACATTCGTGCCACTGGACTGTCCATTATCGGACTCGGCCAGGATAAAAGCAACTGAGTGGCAATGACAATAATTGGCCCCTTCTGCACGCCAGACAATTTTGCACCAGAGGTAGGGGTATAATGGCAACACAGGACTTGTCACAACACAGTGTTGTCTGCTCATACGAGGGCACTCGTATTAGTGAAAAACGAAAATCCGATCTGGAAAAGTTTTTGGACGAATTTGCCACTTGGCCAAATAACTTACACTTTTCAAATTCCTACGGTAATTGATGGCAAGTATTGGGCTATACTTGGCCAAACAGATGGAAGCAAAAAGGGACTTTTGATCAACCATACAAAAATACATCCAAACCTTAGTCCCAAAGTTGTGATACATGAAAGTTTATGGCATCTGATCTTCGTGGCCACACGAAAAATCTTTGCTGGTGAAGAACTACTTTTTGATTATGGTGACACTGTGAAAGCGCAAGACGAGATGGCGTGGTGGAAAGAGTGTGTCTGTAGGAAGCTCTGTGGTAAACTCCCCATATAAGTTCTCAGTTCTCATGTATGTTTATATTTAGCATGTGCAACAAGTGGAACTTAAGCCATTGTTCGGAGGGCGCAAGTAATAACGGAGCTTGTCTGTCCGATACTTGAGTTTCCCTTGTTTACTGTTGTTTTGTATTCATATTATGTATATTTATTATATTGCCATCAGAGATAAAAAAGTATATGATAGAATAGGTTAACGACTATTACCTATTTCATCATAATCAGTTAAAAATCCGACAGGAAACGGCCTAATTAGTGAGATATATGCCTCGGAAAAACATTTGTTTTTTTTCATATTTCGAGAGACTTTAGAAAGTCTCATGGAGCAGTCATCAGAAAAGAGTGTCTATGCGTCCTGTCAGACAAGTGGATGGAATTGATGGACAAGGCCATCGTAAGCAAACCAGAAAAAACGACAAGCTCCTGTGCAAAGCTGTTAGCTACAGAAGAGTGTACCGATGAACGCTGATCAGAGTGTGTTTTCAGCCAAACAAACGGCCCTTATCAGGGCCACCATATCTTAACAAAGAGAGACTTTATAAATTGCTAAATCTGTTCACATCATATACGTATAATACAAGTATTAGAACGTTATAATGTCGATAATCTGGGAGGAAGTCCGAATTTAATTCTTATATAAGTAAATTAATACACGGGGTTCGCGCTGTTACTTGCCAATGGCAAAAATGAGTCACATTTGGCAAACATTATTTTCATTTGGCAAGTCACATATAATTAAATTAAAATAATTTGCTTCTAAATTATGTTGAAATATTTCCAATTAATTAACAATAATGAAAGAGGCAGTTAATCTGATCAGATTAGTGTCGATCGGTCGCTGGATTATCCATATGTAGTGTGATATTCAGATTACTGTTGATTGTGTTTTTCTGCAGGGCCTCGAGACGCTATATAATCCAACCCCTGCCAGACAATTGTCATATCTAATAATCGAGTAAATATTCTCTCTCTTCTACTCCAAGCAGTGCATTCGTATCATGGCACAGTCAGACTTTTGCCGCACGGGCCGAATTAGGGAGGTTCTTATGATGACGCCCGCGCGACTTATTACAGAAAAGATCACAAAGTAAAGAACCAAATTGCAGTCCTTGACGAAAAGATAATAGATCTGAACAGAAGACTCGTTAGGTCGATTTATGAAGATTATAACAGGTCGATTTATGAAGATTATGGTTATAGAGCGACGCGAATTCTTCTAAAGTTGAGAATTGTAACTGCAGAAACAGTTGGGCCATGTACAACTGTTACATGATTCAACAACAGAGAAATTTAAGGGACCTGACGAACAGATCTAGACGCATACGCCGAGCGTGTTTTCGACGAGACTTATAATTGCATTGATCCACAACCATGGAAGCAGGACAGACGGTTTTGAGGGCCACCCGTAAATACATACAGAGGCATTATAAATTGCTGTTTTTATTTCACAATGTAGGTACGTATATTGCCAATATTAATACTAGCTTATTCCTACGTCGATAATCTGAAAACGTTCTTTATTGTTAAAACATGTGGTAATTTCCCCTCATGTAAAAACATAGTGCTAATCATATATTTTCCGGAACGCGCTCTTTATGTTGAAATATCCCCAATTAATTTAAATCAAATATAAGTGAATTAACTTAGCCGTTCGGGCGTTGTCTTATTATTATTGCTGATTATCTGCCTGTTTAGTTCAGTTTGTGCTGACGCATATGCAATACGGTTTCAGCTTCCAACCATGAGCTTGAAATAACGTCCAGTCGACATATTTTATAGAATCGAATGGGCGCGGGCTCCAAGACTTAGCGGTATTCCGAATCTGACTGTATACACAATACACGGGGCTTTACACTGGCAATGATATCAGTTTCGGTTTCCATATATGGTACTGGCAAAATTTGGGAGAATACAACTTTGCAGGCTCACTATTCTTGAATTGTACAAATAAAAAAGTGTCGATAATTTTAGTTTTCACTGTTTAATATGTCAAAGCACGATAAGTTTAGTTTTCATGGTTTAATACATCAAAAGCACTCGATCAACACACTTATACAATTTTCACACACACGATGGGTACACATCTTTTTTTCTACACAGGGCACGTTCCGTTTGGGCGTTGTCTTTTATTATTATGTTTGATGTTTCGTAAATAACTTTCTCTCCCTGTTCCATGGTGGGGGGAACTTAGAGGTTTCTCTGTTACCACATTCAGTTCGATCTTAATGTGATTTATCTCGGACATGAATGACTGACTTACAAAGGCAACTTACAAAGGTCGCCAAGCCGACATTTGTCTCGACCCCGTGGTCAACTTAGAACGAGTTCGTAGAGTAAAAGAGGGCATCGTACAACATGGTCAAAATTTAGCTTCAAATATGTTGCGTCTCTTTTACCTTGTGCAAAGCAAGCTAGGTCTGTCAGACCAGACACTAGAGTTAGATGAAGTATTCAAAACCGAGATTTCGTGCCTAGATACAATTTTTCAAGACGCGTATTTAGTGATGCACCACACCTATCAAATGCAGTGGGCAACAATTCTAAACTACCACAAAAGTTTCGTTAACATGAGTCGATTCATGATGAGAATGAAAGAGAATCAAATTGCCAATAAAATTAATGAGATTGTAACAATGCAAAAAGACTTTCGGTCCTTGCTTGAACACCAGCACGCAGAAGAGAGACGCAAAAATGCAATTGAAAATCCGATCGATCCCAGGGACGCTCCTGTAGCACTGGCTCTTTTAAATGTAACTGTCAAAACAGGCGATGTCACCGTTCCAATTACCGAGTTTATGCTCAAGTTAACCGCACAACCGCGAGATCATTTTAAAAAGCGTGGAAAGTATGAAGCAGCAGAACAATACATTCACGTCCTCGGGTATTTTTCTGCAATATTGCAACTCCGTGAAGGACTGAGGCCCGGCGCAATGCAGGGTTTTTCGATAGATGAATTTTTCAAACACATTTATGACCCCGAAGATGACGATTATTATTTCTATGTGCTTGAACATAAGACATCCGCTTCAAAACCCGCACTCATTAAACTAACGGCGCCAGAGTACAAGGTTCTGTGTCAATTCATCGAGAACATGAGAACTTCACCAACGGATGACTATCATCGGTATATTGATGATGATAAAATGCCAACTTCTCGCCTCGCCAGAAAAGACCAAAAAAAAAACCAGTCAATAATATGTTTCGAGACAGTAAACAATATGTGTTCTCAAATCGTAGTACTGTAAAGCAGCACACGAAATTATCACGTGAGCTCCATGACCAGTTTACAAGGTACAATATCAGAGTTGTGCAACAAAGATTTCAGAATAATGATGGAGACTGCATCTGCTGCAGCCAGATTGGATGAAAGTCAGATGAAATTAGTTCATGATTGGGCTCAGCATGGCGCACAGGTGGCCAGAACCCACTACCAGAGTGTTGCCTATGCTAAGGGCGTGATCCAGAGTCGTCGATCAATTAGCAATATACTAACCATCGTACTTGATAGTGTATCACATCCAACCACAAGACCACTCGGTTCTTTTGGTGCTGGCAATCCTCTACCTCTGGAGCAAAGTGCAATCCCATCCACTTCTGGGTTAAATCCAACATTAGCGCTGGATGCAACGGTAGATTTGAATGTAGAATTGGATCCAACCATAGAGTCGAATCCAACAGTCCAGTTGGGTCAAACATCAGAGTCGACGCCAACAGTACAGTTGGGTCAAACATTAGAGTCGATGCCAACAGTACAGTCGATGCCAACAGTACAGTTGGGTCCAAATATAGAGACAAATCCAAGAGTAGAGTTGGAGGCAAAGTATCCACATTTCAATCACTTTTTTCCGAGCAAGGAGGAATTCAGCAATGAATTTCCCCATTGCGATTTCAAAAAAGAGCGGGCCAATTGGGACAAAGTTAGGGCAGATCTGGCAGTGGTTGATGTCTTAGAACAAAAAAAGAGGGGACGGCCAACATTAACCTTGCGGAGCAAACTCTTTTTCAATTAAAAATTGAAATAGACCGTTATGTAGACACGATTAACGCTGAAATCAAACATCACATTCCACAAATGCGCCCTTACATGAAGACACGACATAACAGCCTTAAGGCCAGAGTGCGTGAATTCTTAGCTAGAAAAACATTAGTGCCACTGGACTGTCCATTATCGGACTCGGCCAGGATAAAAGCAACTGAGTGGCAATGACAATAATTGGCCCCTTCTGCACGCCAGACAATTTTGCACCAGAGGTAGGGGTATAATGGCAACACAGGACTTGTCACAACACAGTGTTGTCTGCTCATACGAGGGCACTCGTATTAGTGAAAAACGAAAATCCGATCTGGAAAAGTTTTTGGACGAATTTGCCACTTGGCCAAATAACTTACACTTTTCAAATTCCTACGGTAATTGATGGCAAGTATTGGGCTATACTTGGCCAAACAGATGGAAGCAAAAAGGGACTTTTGATCAACCATACAAAAATACATCCAAACCTTAGTCCCAAAGTTGTGATACATGAAAGTTTATGGCATCTGATCTTCGTGGCCACACGAAAAATCTTTGCTGGTGAAGAACTACTTTTTGATTATGGTGACACTGTGAAAGCGCAAGACGAGATGGCGTGGTGGAAAGAGTGTGTCTGTAGGAAGCTCTGTGGTAAACTCCCCATATAAGTTCTCAGTTCTCATGTATGTTTATATTTAGCATGTGCAACAAGTGGAACTTAAGCCATTGTTCGGAGGGCGCAAGTAATAACGGAGCTTGTCTGTCCGATACTTGAGTTTCCCTTGTTTACTGTTGTTTTGTATTCATATTATGTATATTTATTATATTGCCATCAGAGATAAAAAAGTATATGATAGAATAGGTTAACGACTATTACCTATTTCATCATAATCAGTTAAAAATCCGACAGGAAACGGCCTAATTAGTGAGATATATGCCTCGGAAAAACATTTGTTTTTTTTCATATTTCGAGAGACTTTAGAAAGTCTCATGGAGCAGTCATCAGAAAAGAGTGTCTATGCGTCCTGTCAGACAAGTGGATGGAATTGATGGACAAGGCCATCGTAAGCAAACCAGAAAAAACGACAAGCTCCTGTGCAAAGCTGTTAGCTACAGAAGAGTGTACCGATGAACGCTGATCAGAGTGTGTTTTCAGCCAAACAAACGGCCCTTATCAGGGCCACCATATCTTAACAAAGAGAGACTTTATAAATTGCTAAATCTGTTCACATCATATACGTATAATACAAGTATTAGAACGTTATAATGTCGATAATCTGGGAGGAAGTCCGAATTTAATTCTTATATAAGTAAATTAATACACGGGGTTCGCGCTGTTACTTGCCAATGGCAAAAATGAGTCACATTTGGCAAACATTATTTTCATTTGGCAAGTCACATATAATTAAATTAAAATAATTTGCTTCTAAATTATGTTGAAATATTTCCAATTAATTAACAATAATGAAAGAGGCAGTTAATCTGATCAGATTAGTGTCGATCGGTCGCTGGATTATCCATATGTAGTGTGATATTCAGATTACTGTTGATTGTGTTTTTCTGCAGGGCCTCGAGACGCTATATAATCCAACCCCTGCCAGACAATTGTCATATCTAATAATCGAGTAAATATTCTCTCTCTTCTACTCCAAGCAGTGCATTCGTATCATGGCACAGTCAGACTTTTGCCGCACGGGCCGAATTAGGGAGGTTCTTATGATGACGCCCGCGCGACTTATTACAGAAAAGATCACAAAGTAAAGAACCAAATTGCAGTCCTTGACGAAAAGATAATAGATCTGAACAGAAGACTCGTTAGGTCGATTTATGAAGATTATAACAGGTCGATTTATGAAGATTATGGTTATAGAGCGACGCGAATTCTTCTAAAGTTGAGAATTGTAACTGCAGAAACAGTTGGGCCATGTACAACTGTTACATGATTCAACAACAGAGAAATTTAAGGGACCTGACGAACAGATCTAGACGCATACGCCGAGCGTGTTTTCGACGAGACTTATAATTGCATTGATCCACAACCATGGAAGCAGGACAGACGGTTTTGAGGGCCACCCGTAAATACATACAGAGGCATTATAAATTGCTGTTTTTATTTCACAATGTAGGTACGTATATTGCCAATATTAATACTAGCTTATTCCTACGTCGATAATCTGAAAACGTTCTTTATTGTTAAAACATGTGGTAATTTCCCCTCATGTAAAAACATAGTGCTAATCATATATTTTCCGGAACGCGCTCTTTATGTTGAAATATCCCCAATTAATTTAAATCAAATATAAGTGAATTAACTTAGCCGTTCGGGCGTTGTCTTATTATTATTGCTGATTATCTGCCTGTTTAGTTCAGTTTGTGCTGACGCATATGCAATACGGTTTCAGCTTCCAACCATGAGCTTGAAATAACGTCCAGTCGACATATTTTATAGAATCGAATGGGCGCGGGCTCCAAGACTTAGCGGTATTCCGAATCTGACTGTATACACAATACACGGGGCTTTACACTGGCAATGATATCAGTTTCGGTTTCCATATATGGTACTGGCAAAATTTGGGAGAATACAACTTTGCAGGCTCACTATTCTTGAATTGTACAAATAAAAAAGTGTCGATAATTTTAGTTTTCACTGTTTAATATGTCAAAGCACGATAAGTTTAGTTTTCATGGTTTAATACATCAAAAGCACTCGATCAACACACTTATACAATTTTCACACACACGATGGGTACACATCTTTTTTTCTACACAGGGCACGTTCCGTTTGGGCGTTGTCTTTTATTATTATGTTTGATGTTTCGTAAATAACTTTCTCTCCCTGTTCCATGGTGGGGGGAACTTAGAGGTTTCTCTGTTACCACATTCAGTTCGATCTTAATGTGATTTATCTCGGACATGAATGACTGACTTACAAAGGCAACTTACAAAGGTCGCCAAGCCGACATTTGTCTCGACCCCGTGGTCAACTTAGAACGAGTTCGTAGAGTAAAAGAGGGCATCGTACAACATGGTCAAAATTTAGCTTCAAATATGTTGCGTCTCTTTTACCTTGTGCAAAGCAAGCTAGGTCTGTCAGACCAGACACTAGAGTTAGATGAAGTATTCAAAACCGAGATTTCGTGCCTAGATACAATTTTTCAAGACGCGTATTTAGTGATGCACCACACCTATCAAATGCAGTGGGCAACAATTCTAAACTACCACAAAAGTTTCATGACATGAGTCGATTCATAATGAGAATGAAAGAGAATCAAATTGCCAATAAAATTAATGAGATTGTAACAATGCAAAAAGACTTTCGGTCCTTGCTTGAACACCAGCACGCAGAAGAGAGACGCAAAAATGCAATTGAAAATCCGATCGATCCCAGGGACGCTCCTGTAGCACTGGCTCTTTTAAATGTAACTGTCAAAACAGGCGATGTCACCGTTCCAATTACCGAGTTTATGCTCAAGTTAACCGCACAACCGCGAGATCATTTTAAAAAGCGTGGAAAGTATGAAGCAGCAGAACAATACATTCACGTCCTCGGGTATTTTTCTGCAATATTGCAACTCCGTGAAGGACTGAGGCCCGGCGCAATGCAGGGTTTTTCGATAGATGAATTTTTCAAACACATTTATGACCCCGAAGATGACGATTATTATTTCTATGTGCTTGAACATAAGACATCCGCTTCAAAACCCGCACTCATTAAACTAACGGCGCCAGAGTACAAGGTTCTGTGTCAATTCATCGAGAACATGAGAACTTCACCAACGGATGACTATCATCGGTATATTGATGATGATAAAATGCCAACTTCTCGCCTCGCCAGAAAAGACCAAAAAAAAAACCAGTCAATAATATGTTTCGAGACAGTAAACAATATGTGTTCTCAAATCGTAGTACTGTAAAGCAGCACACGAAATTATCACGTGAGCTCCATGACCAGTTTACAAGGTACAATATCAGAGTTGTGCAACAAAGATTTCAGAATAATGATGGAGACTGCATCTGCTGCAGCCAGATTGGATGAAAGTCAGATGAAATTAGTTCATGATTGGGCTCAGCATGGCGCACAGGTGGCCAGAACCCACTACCAGAGTGTTGCCTATGCTAAGGGCGTGATCCAGAGTCGTCGATCAATTAGCAATATACTAACCATCGTACTTGATAGTGTATCACATCCAACCACAAGACCACTCGGTTCTTTTGGTGCTGGCAATCCTCTACCTCTGGAGCAAAGTGCAATCCCATCCACTTCTGGGTTAAATCCAACATTAGCGCTGGATGCAACGGTAGATTTGAATGTAGAATTGGATCCAACCATAGAGTCGAATCCAACAGTCCAGTTGGGTCAAACATCAGAGTCGACGCCAACAGTACAGTTGGGTCAAACATTAGAGTCGATGCCAACAGTACAGTCGATGCCAACAGTACAGTTGGGTCCAAATATAGAGACAAATCCAAGAGTAGAGTTGGAGGCAAAGTATCCACATTTCAATCACTTTTTTCCGAGCAAGGAGGAATTCAGCAATGAATTTCCCCATTGCGATTTCAAAAAAGAGCGGGCCAATTGGGACAAAGTTAGGGCAGATCTGGCAGTGGTTGATGTCTTAGAACAAAAAAAGAGGGGACGGCCAACATTAACCTTGCGGAGCAAACTCTTTTTCAATTAAAAATTGAAATAGACCGTTATGTAGACACGATTAACGCTGAAATCAAACATCACATTCCACAAATGCGCCCTTACATGAAGACACGACATAACAGCCTTAAGGCCAGAGTGCGTGAATTCTTAGCTAGAAAAACATTAGTGCCACTGGACTGTCCATTATCGGACTCGGCCAGGATAAAAGCAACTGAGTGGCAATGACAATAATTGGCCCCTTCTGCACGCCAGACAATTTTGCACCAGAGGTAGGGGTATAATGGCAACACAGGACTTGTCACAACACAGTGTTGTCTGCTCATACGAGGGCACTCGTATTAGTGAAAAACGAAAATCCGATCTGGAAAAGTTTTTGGACGAATTTGCCACTTGGCCAAATAACTTACACTTTTCAAATTCCTACGGTAATTGATGGCAAGTATTGGGCTATACTTGGCCAAACAGATGGAAGCAAAAAGGGACTTTTGATCAACCATACAAAAATACATCCAAACCTTAGTCCCAAAGTTGTGATACATGAAAGTTTATGGCATCTGATCTTCGTGGCCACACGAAAAATCTTTGCTGGTGAAGAACTACTTTTTGATTATGGTGACACTGTGAAAGCGCAAGACGAGATGGCGTGGTGGAAAGAGTGTGTCTGTAGGAAGCTCTGTGGTAAACTCCCCATATAAGTTCTCAGTTCTCATGTATGTTTATATTTAGCATGTGCAACAAGTGGAACTTAAGCCATTGTTCGGAGGGCGCAAGTAATAACGGAGCTTGTCTGTCCGATACTTGAGTTTCCCTTGTTTACTGTTGTTTTGTATTCATATTATGTATATTTATTATATTGCCATCAGAGATAAAAAAGTATATGATAGAATAGGTTAACGACTATTACCTATTTCATCATAATCAGTTAAAAATCCGACAGGAAACGGCCTAATTAGTGAGATATATGCCTCGGAAAAACATTTGTTTTTTTTCATATTTCGAGAGACTTTAGAAAGTCTCATGGAGCAGTCATCAGAAAAGAGTGTCTATGCGTCCTGTCAGACAAGTGGATGGAATTGATGGACAAGGCCATCGTAAGCAAACCAGAAAAAACGACAAGCTCCTGTGCAAAGCTGTTAGCTACAGAAGAGTGTACCGATGAACGCTGATCAGAGTGTGTTTTCAGCCAAACAAACGGCCCTTATCAGGGCCACCATATCTTAACAAAGAGAGACTTTATAAATTGCTAAATCTGTTCACATCATATACGTATAATACAAGTATTAGAACGTTATAATGTCGATAATCTGGGAGGAAGTCCGAATTTAATTCTTATATAAGTAAATTAATACACGGGGTTCGCGCTGTTACTTGCCAATGGCAAAAATGAGTCACATTTGGCAAACATTATTTTCATTTGGCAAGTCACATATAATTAAATTAAAATAATTTGCTTCTAAATTATGTTGAAATATTTCCAATTAATTAACAATAATGAAAGAGGCAGTTAATCTGATCAGATTAGTGTCGATCGGTCGCTGGATTATCCATATGTAGTGTGATATTCAGATTACTGTTGATTGTGTTTTTCTGCAGGGCCTCGAGACGCTATATAATCCAACCCCTGCCAGACAATTGTCATATCTAATAATCGAGTAAATATTCTCTCTCTTCTACTCCAAGCAGTGCATTCGTATCATGGCACAGTCAGACTTTTGCCGCACGGGCCGAATTAGGGAGGTTCTTATGATGACGCCCGCGCGACTTATTACAGAAAAGATCACAAAGTAAAGAACCAAATTGCAGTCCTTGACGAAAAGATAATAGATCTGAACAGAAGACTCGTTAGGTCGATTTATGAAGATTATAACAGGTCGATTTATGAAGATTATGGTTATAGAGCGACGCGAATTCTTCTAAAGTTGAGAATTGTAACTGCAGAAACAGTTGGGCCATGTACAACTGTTACATGATTCAACAACAGAGAAATTTAAGGGACCTGACGAACAGATCTAGACGCATACGCCGAGCGTGTTTTCGACGAGACTTATAATTGCATTGATCCACAACCATGGAAGCAGGACAGACGGTTTTGAGGGCCACCCGTAAATACATACAGAGGCATTATAAATTGCTGTTTTTATTTCACAATGTAGGTACGTATATTGCCAATATTAATACTAGCTTATTCCTACGTCGATAATCTGAAAACGTTCTTTATTGTTAAAACATGTGGTAATTTCCCCTCATGTAAAAACATAGTGCTAATCATATATTTTCCGGAACGCGCTCTTTATGTTGAAATATCCCCAATTAATTTAAATCAAATATAAGTGAATTAACTTAGCCGTTCGGGCGTTGTCTTATTATTATTGCTGATTATCTGCCTGTTTAGTTCAGTTTGTGCTGACGCATATGCAATACGGTTTCAGCTTCCAACCATGAGCTTGAAATAACGTCCAGTCGACATATTTTATAGAATCGAATGGGCGCGGGCTCCAAGACTTAGCGGTATTCCGAATCTGACTGTATACACAATACACGGGGCTTTACACTGGCAATGATATCAGTTTCGGTTTCCATATATGGTACTGGCAAAATTTGGGAGAATACAACTTTGCAGGCTCACTATTCTTGAATTGTACAAATAAAAAAGTGTCGATAATTTTAGTTTTCACTGTTTAATATGTCAAAGCACGATAAGTTTAGTTTTCATGGTTTAATACATCAAAAGCACTCGATCAACACACTTATACAATTTTCACACACACGATGGGTACACATCTTTTTTTCTACACAGGGCACGTTCCGTTTGGGCGTTGTCTTTTATTATTATGTTTGATGTTTCGTAAATAACTTTCTCTCCCTGTTCCATGGTGGGGGGAACTTAGAGGTTTCTCTGTTACCACATTCAGTTCGATCTTAATGTGATTTATCTCGGACATGAATGACTGACTTACAAAGGCAACTTACAAAGGTCGCCAAGCCGACATTTGTCTCGACCCCGTGGTCAACTTAGAACGAGTTCGTAGAGTAAAAGAGGGCATCGTACAACATGGTCAAAATTTAGCTTCAAATATGTTGCGTCTCTTTTACCTTGTGCAAAGCAAGCTAGGTCTGTCAGACCAGACACTAGAGTTAGATGAAGTATTCAAAACCGAGATTTCGTGCCTAGATACAATTTTTCAAGACGCGTATTTAGTGATGCACCACACCTATCAAATGCAGTGGGCAACAATTCTAAACTACCACAAAAGTTTCGTTAACATGAGTCGATTCATGATGAGAATGAAAGAGAATCAAATTGCCAATAAAATTAATGAGATTGTAACAATGCAAAAAGACTTTCGGTCCTTGCTTGAACACCAGCACGCAGAAGAGAGACGCAAAAATGCAATTGAAAATCCGATCGATCCCAGGGACGCTCCTGTAGCACTGGCTCTTTTAAATGTAACTGTCAAAACAGGCGATGTCACCGTTCCAATTACCGAGTTTATGCTCAAGTTAACCGCACAACCGCGAGATCATTTTAAAAAGCGTGGAAAGTATGAAGCAGCAGAACAATACATTCACGTCCTCGGGTATTTTTCTGCAATATTGCAACTCCGTGAAGGACTGAGGCCCGGCGCAATGCAGGGTTTTTCGATAGATGAATTTTTCAAACACATTTATGACCCCGAAGATGACGATTATTATTTCTATGTGCTTGAACATAAGACATCCGCTTCAAAACCCGCACTCATTAAACTAACGGCGCCAGAGTACAAGGTTCTGTGTCAATTCATCGAGAACATGAGAACTTCACCAACGGATGACTATCATCGGTATATTGATGATGATAAAATGCCAACTTCTCGCCTCGCCAGAAAAGACCAAAAAAAAAACCAGTCAATAATATGTTTCGAGACAGTAAACAATATGTGTTCTCAAATCGTAGTACTGTAAAGCAGCACACGAAATTATCACGTGAGCTCCATGACCAGTTTACAAGGTACAATATCAGAGTTGTGCAACAAAGATTTCAGAATAATGATGGAGACTGCATCTGCTGCAGCCAGATTGGATGAAAGTCAGATGAAATTAGTTCATGATTGGGCTCAGCATGGCGCACAGGTGGCCAGAACCCACTACCAGAGTGTTGCCTATGCTAAGGGCGTGATCCAGAGTCGTCGATCAATTAGCAATATACTAACCATCGTACTTGATAGTGTATCACATCCAACCACAAGACCACTCGGTTCTTTTGGTGCTGGCAATCCTCTACCTCTGGAGCAAAGTGCAATCCCATCCACTTCTGGGTTAAATCCAACATTAGCGCTGGATGCAACGGTAGATTTGAATGTAGAATTGGATCCAACCATAGAGTCGAATCCAACAGTCCAGTTGGGTCAAACATCAGAGTCGACGCCAACAGTACAGTTGGGTCAAACATTAGAGTCGATGCCAACAGTACAGTCGATGCCAACAGTACAGTTGGGTCCAAATATAGAGACAAATCCAAGAGTAGAGTTGGAGGCAAAGTATCCACATTTCAATCACTTTTTTCCGAGCAAGGAGGAATTCAGCAATGAATTTCCCCATTGCGATTTCAAAAAAGAGCGGGCCAATTGGGACAAAGTTAGGGCAGATCTGGCAGTGGTTGATGTCTTAGAACAAAAAAAGAGGGGACGGCCAACATTAACCTTGCGGAGCAAACTCTTTTTCAATTAAAAATTGAAATAGACCGTTATGTAGACACGATTAACGCTGAAATCAAACATCACATTCCACAAATGCGCCCTTACATGAAGACACGACATAACAGCCTTAAGGCCAGAGTGCGTGAATTCTTAGCTAGAAAAACATTAGTGCCACTGGACTGTCCATTATCGGACTCGGCCAGGATAAAAGCAACTGAGTGGCAATGACAATAATTGGCCCCTTCTGCACGCCAGACAATTTTGCACCAGAGGTAGGGGTATAATGGCAACACAGGACTTGTCACAACACAGTGTTGTCTGCTCATACGAGGGCACTCGTATTAGTGAAAAACGAAAATCCGATCTGGAAAAGTTTTTGGACGAATTTGCCACTTGGCCAAATAACTTACACTTTTCAAATTCCTACGGTAATTGATGGCAAGTATTGGGCTATACTTGGCCAAACAGATGGAAGCAAAAAGGGACTTTTGATCAACCATACAAAAATACATCCAAACCTTAGTCCCAAAGTTGTGATACATGAAAGTTTATGGCATCTGATCTTCGTGGCCACACGAAAAATCTTTGCTGGTGAAGAACTACTTTTTGATTATGGTGACACTGTGAAAGCGCAAGACGAGATGGCGTGGTGGAAAGAGTGTGTCTGTAGGAAGCTCTGTGGTAAACTCCCCATATAAGTTCTCAGTTCTCATGTATGTTTATATTTAGCATGTGCAACAAGTGGAACTTAAGCCATTGTTCGGAGGGCGCAAGTAATAACGGAGCTTGTCTGTCCGATACTTGAGTTTCCCTTGTTTACTGTTGTTTTGTATTCATATTATGTATATTTATTATATTGCCATCAGAGATAAAAAAGTATATGATAGAATAGGTTAACGACTATTACCTATTTCATCATAATCAGTTAAAAATCCGACAGGAAACGGCCTAATTAGTGAGATATATGCCTCGGAAAAACATTTGTTTTTTTTCATATTTCGAGAGACTTTAGAAAGTCTCATGGAGCAGTCATCAGAAAAGAGTGTCTATGCGTCCTGTCAGACAAGTGGATGGAATTGATGGACAAGGCCATCGTAAGCAAACCAGAAAAAACGACAAGCTCCTGTGCAAAGCTGTTAGCTACAGAAGAGTGTACCGATGAACGCTGATCAGAGTGTGTTTTCAGCCAAACAAACGGCCCTTATCAGGGCCACCATATCTTAACAAAGAGAGACTTTATAAATTGCTAAATCTGTTCACATCATATACGTATAATACAAGTATTAGAACGTTATAATGTCGATAATCTGGGAGGAAGTCCGAATTTAATTCTTATATAAGTAAATTAATACACGGGGTTCGCGCTGTTACTTGCCAATGGCAAAAATGAGTCACATTTGGCAAACATTATTTTCATTTGGCAAGTCACATATAATTAAATTAAAATAATTTGCTTCTAAATTATGTTGAAATATTTCCAATTAATTAACAATAATGAAAGAGGCAGTTAATCTGATCAGATTAGTGTCGATCGGTCGCTGGATTATCCATATGTAGTGTGATATTCAGATTACTGTTGATTGTGTTTTTCTGCAGGGCCTCGAGACGCTATATAATCCAACCCCTGCCAGACAATTGTCATATCTAATAATCGAGTAAATATTCTCTCTCTTCTACTCCAAGCAGTGCATTCGTATCATGGCACAGTCAGACTTTTGCCGCACGGGCCGAATTAGGGAGGTTCTTATGATGACGCCCGCGCGACTTAATACAGAAAAGATCACAAAGGCTAAGAACCAAATTGCAGTCCTTGACGAAAAGATAATAGATCTGAACAGAAGACTCGTTAGGTCGATTTATGAAGATTATAACAGGTCGATTTATGAAGATTATGGTTATAGAGCGACGCGAATTCTTCTAAAGTTGAGAATTGTAACTGCAGAAACAGTTGGGCCATGTACAACTGTTACATGATTCAACAACAGAGAAATTTAAGGGACCTGACGAACAGATCTAGACGCATACGCCGAGCGTGTTTTCGACGAGACTTATAATTGCATTGATCCACAACCATGGAAGCAGGACAGACGGTTTTGAGGGCCACCCGTAAATACATACAGAAATACATACAGAGGCATTATAAATTGCTGTTTTTATTTCACAATGTAGGTACGTATATTGCCAATATTAATACTAGCTTATTCCTACGTCGATAATCTGAAAACGTTCTTTATTGTTAAAACATGTGGTAATTTCCCCTCATGTAAAAACATAGTGCTAATCATATATTTTCCGGAACGCGCTCTTTATGTTGAAATATCCCCAATTAATTTAAATCAAATATAAGTGAATAAACGTTGTCTTATTATTATTGCTGATTATCTGCCTGTTTAGTTCAGTTTGTGCTGACGCATATGCAATACGGTTTCAGCTTCCAACCATGAGCTTGAAATAACGTCCAGTCGACATATTTTATAGAATCGAATGGGCGCGGGCTCTAAGACTTAGCGGTATTCCGAATCTGACTGTATACACAATACACAGGGCTTTCCACTGGCAATGATATCAGTTTCGGTTTCCATATATGGTACTGGCAAAATTTGGGAGAATACAACTTTGCAGGCTCACTATTCTTGAATTGTACACATAAAAAAAGTGTCGATAATTTTAGTTTTCACTGTTTAATATGTCAAAGCACGATAAGTTTAGTTTTCATGGTTTAATACATCAAAAGCACTCGATCAACACACTTATACAATTTTCACACACACGATGGGTACACATCTTTTTCTACACAGGGCACGTTCCGTTTGGGCGTTGTCTTTTATTATTATGTTTGATGTTTCGTAAATAACTTTCTCTCCCTGTTCCATGGTGGGGGGAACTTAGAGGTTTCTCTGTTACCACATTCAGTTCGATCTTAATGTGATTTATCTCGGACATGAATGACTGACTTACAAAGGCAACTTACAAAGGTCGCCAAGCCGACATTTGTCTCGACCCCGTGGTCAACTTAGAAGGAGTTCGTAGAGTAAAAGAGGGCATCGTACAACATGGTAAAAATTTAGCTTCAAATATGTTGCGTCTCTTACCTTGTGCAAAGCAAGCTAGGTCTGTCAGACCAGACACTAGAGTTAGATGAAGTATTCAAAACCGAGATTTCGTACCTAGATACAATTTTTCAAGACGCGAATTTAGTGATGCGCCACACCTATCAAATGCAGTGGGCAACAATTCTAAACTACCACAAAAGTTTCGTTAACATGAGTCGATTCATGATGAGTATGAAAGAGAATCAAATTGCCAATAAAATTAATGAGATTGTAAAAATGCAAAAAGACTTTCGGTCCTTGCTTGAACACCAGCACGCAGAAGAGAGACGCAAAAATGCAATTGAAAATCCGATCGATCCCAGGGACGCTCCTGTAGCACTGGCTCTTTTAAATATAACTGTCAAAACAGGCGATGTCACCGTTCCAATTACCGAGTTTATGCTTAAGTTAACCGCACAACCGCGAGATCATTTTGAAAAGCGTGGAAAGTATGAAGCAGCAGAACAATACAATCACGTCCTCGGGTATTTTTCTGCAATATTGCAACTCCGTGAAGGACTGAGGCCCGGCGCAATGCAGGGTTTTTCGATAGATTAATTTTTCAAACACATTTATGACCCCGAAGATTACGATTATTATTTCTATGTGCTTGAACATAAGACATCCGCTTCAAAACCCGCACTCTTTAAACTAACGGCGCCAGAGTACAAGGTTCTGTGTCAATTCATCGAGAACTTCACCAACCGATGAATATCATCGGTATATTGATGATGATAAAATGCCAACTTCTCGCCTCGCCAGAAAAGACAAAAAAAAAAACAAGTCAAAAATAAGTTTCGAGACAGTAAACGATATGTGTTCTCAAATCGTAGTATTGGAAAGCAGCACACGAAATTATCACGTGAGTTCCATGACCAGTTTACAAGGTATAATATCAAAGAGTTGTGCAACAAAGATTTCAGAAAAATGATGGAGACTGCATCTGCTGCAGCTAGATTGGATGAAAGTCAGAGGAAATTGGTTCATGATTGGGCTCAGCATGGCGCACAGGTGGCCAGAACCCACTACCAGAGTGTTGCCTATGCTAAGGGTGTGATCCAGAGTCGTCGATCAATTAGCAATATACTAACCATCGTACTTGATAGTGTATCACATCCAACCACAAGACCACTCGGTTCTTTTGGTGCTGTCAATCCTCTACCTCTGGAGCAAAGTGCAATCCCATCCACTTCTGGGTTAAATCCAACATTAGCGCTGGATGCAACGGTAGATTTGAATGTAGAATTGGATCCAACCATAGAGTCGAATCCAACAGTCCAGTTGGGTCAAACATCAGAGTCGACACCAACAGTCCAGTTGGGTCAAACATCAGAGTCGACGCCAACAGTACAGTTGGGTCAAACATTAGAGTCGATGCCAACAGTTCAGTCGATGCCAACAGTACAGTTGGGTCCAAATATAGAGACAAATCCAAGAGTAGAGTTGGAGGCAAAGTATCCACATTTCAATCACATTTTTCCGAGCAAGGAGGAATTCAGCAATGAATTTCCCCATTTCGATTTCAAAAAAGAACGGGCCAATTGGGACAAAGTTAGGGCAGATCTGGCAGTGGTTGATGTCTTAGAACAAAAAACAATGACAGAAGAGGGGACGGCCAACATTAACCTTGCGGAGCAAACTTTTTTCAATTAAAAATTGAAATAGACCGTTATGTAGACACGATTAACGCTGAAATCAAACATCACATTCCACAAATGCTCCCTTACATGAAGACACGACATAACAGCCTTAAGGCCAGAGTGCGTGAATTCTTAGCTAGAAAAACATTAGTGCCACTGGACTGTCCATTATCGGACTCGGCCAGGATAAAAGCAACTGAGTGGCAATGACAATAATTGGCCCCTTCTGCACGCCAGACAATTTTGCACCAGAGGTAGGGGTATAATGGCAACACAGGACTTGTCACAACACAGTGTTGTCTGCTCATACGAGGGTACTCGTATTAGTGAAAAACAAAAATCCGATCTGGAAAAGGTTTTGGACGAATCTGCCACTTGGCCAAATAACTTACACTTTTCAAATTCCTACGGTAATTGATGGCAAGTATTGGGCTATACTTGGCCAAACAGATGGAAGCAAAAAGGGACTTTTGATTAACCATACAAAAATACATCCAAACCTTAGTCCCAAAGTGGTGATAAATGAAGGTTCTTGGCATCTGATCTTCGTGGCCACACAAAAAATCTTTGCTGGTGAAGAACTACTTTTTGATTATGGTGACACTGTGAAAGCGCAAGACGAGATTGCGTGGTGGAAAGAGTGTGTCTGTAGGAAGCTCTGTGGTAAACTCCCCATATAAGTTCTCAGTTCTCATGTATGTTTATATTTAGCATGTGCAACAAGTGGAACTCAAGCCATTGTTCGGAGGGCGCAAGTAATAACGGAGCTTGTCTGTCCGATACTTGAGTTTCCCTTGTTTACTGTTGTTTTGTATTTATAGCATGCCTATTTATTAGATTGAACAATGGCTTGAGTTCCATTGTTCAGAGGGCACAAGTAATAACTGAGCTTGTCTGTCCGATACTTGAGTTTCCCTTGTTTACTGTTGTTTTGTATTCATATTATGTATATTTATTATATTGCCGTCAGAGATAAAAAAGTATATGATAGAATAGGTTAACGACTATTACCTATTTCATCATAATCAGTTAAAAATCCGATATTAAACGGCCTAATTAGTGAGATATATGCCTCGGAAAAAAAATATCTTTTTTTTCATATTTCGAGAGACTTTTAGAAAGTCTCATGGAGCAGTCATCAAAAAGAGCGTCTATGCGTCCTGTCAGACAAGTGGATGGAATTGATGGACAAGGCCATCGTAAGCAAACCAAAAAAAACGACAAGCTCCTGTGCAAAGCTGTTAGCTACAGAAGAGTGTACCGTACGATGAACGCTGATCAGAGTGTGTTTTCAGCCAAACAAACGGCCCTTATCAGGGCCACCATATCTTAACAAAGAGAGACTTTATAAATTGCTAAATCTGTTCACATCATATACGTATAATACAAGTATTAGAACGTTATAATGTCGATAATCTGGGAGAAAGTCCGAATTTAATTCTTATATAAGTAAATTAATACACGGGGTTCGCGCTGTTACTTGCCAATGGCAAAAATAAGTCACATTTGGCAAATAATATTTTCATTTGGCAAGTCACATATAATTAAATTAAAATAATTTGCTTAATTAATGAAAGTGTCAATGACACTGTAGCTCAACTTGGAAAGGGAATAATTTAATGTATTAGTCAATGGAGCCATTAGGAATGTGGAAAGTTGAATATCTAATACATGTTTATAGACATGAAGAGAAAAGTAAAATCCAAGATGGCTGCTGGCGGCCATGTTTTCGACCGAATGACCACAAAATGAGTCGTTCCCATCTACATGTCAACGTTAACATCCATGACAAATTTTATGACGATCAGACGAGACTTAAAATTGCATTGATCCACAACCATGGAAGCAGGACAGACGGTTTTGAGGGCCACCCGTAAATACATACAGAGGCATTATAAATTGCTGTTTTTATTTCACAATGTAGGTACGTATATTGCCAATATTAATACTAGCTTATTCCTACGTCGATAATCTGAAAACGTTCTTTATTGTTAAAACATGTGGTAATTTCCCCTCATGTAAAAACATAGTGCTAATCATATATTTTCCGGAACGCGCTCTTTATGTTGAAATATCCCCAATTAATTTAAATCAAATATAAGTGAATAAACGTTGTCTTATTATTATTGCTGATTATCTGCCTGTTTAGTTCAGTTTGTGCTGACGCATATGCAATACGGTTTCAGCTTCCAACCATGAGCTTGAAATAACGTCCAGTCGACATATTTTATAGAATCGAATGGGCGCGGGCTCTAAGACTTAGCGGTATTCCGAATCTGACTGTATACACAATACACAGGGCTTTCCACTGGCAATGATATCAGTTTCGGTTTCCATATATGGTACTGGCAAAATTTGGGAGAATACAACTTTGCAGGCTCACTATTCTTGAATTGTACACATAAAAAAAGTGTCGATAATTTTAGTTTTCACTGTTTAATATGTCAAAGCACGATAAGTTTAGTTTTCATGGTTTAATACATCAAAAGCACTCGATCAACACACTTATACAATTTTCACACACACGATGGGTACACATCTTTTTCTACACAGGGCACGTTCCGTTTGGGCGTTGTCTTTTATTATTATGTTTGATGTTTCGTAAATAACTTTCTCTCCCTGTTCCATGGTGGGGGGAACTTAGAGGTTTCTCTGTTACCACATTCAGTTCGATCTTAATGTGATTTATCTCGGACATGAATGACTGACTTACAAAGGCAACTTACAAAGGTCGCCAAGCCGACATTTGTCTCGACCCCGTGGTCAACTTAGAAGGAGTTCGTAGAGTAAAAGAGGGCATCGTACAACATGGTAAAAATTTAGCTTCAAATATGTTGCGTCTCTTACCTTGTGCAAAGCAAGCTAGGTCTGTCAGACCAGACACTAGAGTTAGATGAAGTATTCAAAACCGAGATTTCGTACCTAGATACAATTTTTCAAGACGCGAATTTAGTGATGCGCCACACCTATCAAATGCAGTGGGCAACAATTCTAAACTACCACAAAAGTTTCGTTAACATGAGTCGATTCATGATGAGTATGAAAGAGAATCAAATTGCCAATAAAATTAATGAGATTGTAAAAATGCAAAAAGACTTTCGGTCCTTGCTTGAACACCAGCACGCAGAAGAGAGACGCAAAAATGCAATTGAAAATCCGATCGATCCCAGGGACGCTCCTGTAGCACTGGCTCTTTTAAATATAACTGTCAAAACAGGCGATGTCACCGTTCCAATTACCGAGTTTATGCTTAAGTTAACCGCACAACCGCGAGATCATTTTGAAAAGCGTGGAAAGTATGAAGCAGCAGAACAATACAATCACGTCCTCGGGTATTTTTCTGCAATATTGCAACTCCGTGAAGGACTGAGGCCCGGCGCAATGCAGGGTTTTTCGATAGATTAATTTTTCAAACACATTTATGACCCCGAAGATTACGATTATTATTTCTATGTGCTTGAACATAAGACATCCGCTTCAAAACCCGCACTCTTTAAACTAACGGCGCCAGAGTACAAGGTTCTGTGTCAATTCATCGAGAACTTCACCAACCGATGAATATCATCGGTATATTGATGATGATAAAATGCCAACTTCTCGCCTCGCCAGAAAAGACAAAAAAAAAAACAAGTCAAAAATAAGTTTCGAGACAGTAAACGATATGTGTTCTCAAATCGTAGTATTGGAAAGCAGCACACGAAATTATCACGTGAGTTCCATGACCAGTTTACAAGGTATAATATCAAAGAGTTGTGCAACAAAGATTTCAGAAAAATGATGGAGACTGCATCTGCTGCAGCTAGATTGGATGAAAGTCAGAGGAAATTGGTTCATGATTGGGCTCAGCATGGCGCACAGGTGGCCAGAACCCACTACCAGAGTGTTGCCTATGCTAAGGGTGTGATCCAGAGTCGTCGATCAATTAGCAATATACTAACCATCGTACTTGATAGTGTATCACATCCAACCACAAGACCACTCGGTTCTTTTGGTGCTGTCAATCCTCTACCTCTGGAGCAAAGTGCAATCCCATCCACTTCTGGGTTAAATCCAACATTAGCGCTGGATGCAACGGTAGATTTGAATGTAGAATTGGATCCAACCATAGAGTCGAATCCAACAGTCCAGTTGGGTCAAACATCAGAGTCGACACCAACAGTCCAGTTGGGTCAAACATCAGAGTCGACGCCAACAGTACAGTTGGGTCAAACATTAGAGTCGATGCCAACAGTTCAGTCGATGCCAACAGTACAGTTGGGTCCAAATATAGAGACAAATCCAAGAGTAGAGTTGGAGGCAAAGTATCCACATTTCAATCACATTTTTCCGAGCAAGGAGGAATTCAGCAATGAATTTCCCCATTTCGATTTCAAAAAAGAACGGGCCAATTGGGACAAAGTTAGGGCAGATCTGGCAGTGGTTGATGTCTTAGAACAAAAAACAATGACAGAAGAGGGGACGGCCAACATTAACCTTGCGGAGCAAACTTTTTTCAATTAAAAATTGAAATAGACCGTTATGTAGACACGATTAACGCTGAAATCAAACATCACATTCCACAAATGCTCCCTTACATGAAGACACGACATAACAGCCTTAAGGCCAGAGTGCGTGAATTCTTAGCTAGAAAAACATTAGTGCCACTGGACTGTCCATTATCGGACTCGGCCAGGATAAAAGCAACTGAGTGGCAATGACAATAATTGGCCCCTTCTGCACGCCAGACAATTTTGCACCAGAGGTAGGGGTATAATGGCAACACAGGACTTGTCACAACACAGTGTTGTCTGCTCATACGAGGGTACTCGTATTAGTGAAAAACAAAAATCCGATCTGGAAAAGGTTTTGGACGAATCTGCCACTTGGCCAAATAACTTACACTTTTCAAATTCCTACGGTAATTGATGGCAAGTATTGGGCTATACTTGGCCAAACAGATGGAAGCAAAAAGGGACTTTTGATTAACCATACAAAAATACATCCAAACCTTAGTCCCAAAGTGGTGATAAATGAAGGTTCTTGGCATCTGATCTTCGTGGCCACACAAAAAATCTTTGCTGGTGAAGAACTACTTTTTGATTATGGTGACACTGTGAAAGCGCAAGACGAGATTGCGTGGTGGAAAGAGTGTGTCTGTAGGAAGCTCTGTGGTAAACTCCCCATATAAGTTCTCAGTTCTCATGTATGTTTATATTTAGCATGTGCAACAAGTGGAACTCAAGCCATTGTTCGGAGGGCGCAAGTAATAACGGAGCTTGTCTGTCCGATACTTGAGTTTCCCTTGTTTACTGTTGTTTTGTATTTATAGCATGCCTATTTATTAGATTGAACAATGGCTTGAGTTCCATTGTTCAGAGGGCACAAGTAATAACTGAGCTTGTCTGTCCGATACTTGAGTTTCCCTTGTTTACTGTTGTTTTGTATTCATATTATGTATATTTATTATATTGCCGTCAGAGATAAAAAAGTATATGATAGAATAGGTTAACGACTATTACCTATTTCATCATAATCAGTTAAAAATCCGATATTAAACGGCCTAATTAGTGAGATATATGCCTCGGAAAAAAAATATCTTTTTTTTCATATTTCGAGAGACTTTTAGAAAGTCTCATGGAGCAGTCATCAAAAAGAGCGTCTATGCGTCCTGTCAGACAAGTGGATGGAATTGATGGACAAGGCCATCGTAAGCAAACCAAAAAAAACGACAAGCTCCTGTGCAAAGCTGTTAGCTACAGAAGAGTGTACCGTACGATGAACGCTGATCAGAGTGTGTTTTCAGCCAAACAAACGGCCCTTATCAGGGCCACCATATCTTAACAAAGAGAGACTTTATAAATTGCTAAATCTGTTCACATCATATACGTATAATACAAGTATTAGAACGTTATAATGTCGATAATCTGGGAGAAAGTCCGAATTTAATTCTTATATAAGTAAATTAATACACGGGGTTCGCGCTGTTACTTGCCAATGGCAAAAATAAGTCACATTTGGCAAATAATATTTTCATTTGGCAAGTCACATATAATTAAATTAAAATAATTTGCTTAATTAATGAAAGTGTCAATGACACTGTAGCTCAACTTGGAAAGGGAATAATTTAATGTATTAGTCAATGGAGCCATTAGGAATGTGGAAAGTTGAATATCTAATACATGTTTATAGACATGAAGAGAAAAGTAAAATCCAAGATGGCTGCTGGCGGCCATGTTTTCGACCGAATGACCACAAAATGAGTCGTTCCCATCTACATGTCAACGTTAACATCCATGACAAATTTTATGACGATCAGACGAGACTTAAAATTGCATTGATCCACAACCATGGAAGCAGGACAGACGGTTTTGAGGGCCACCCGTAAATACATACAGAGGCATTATAAATTGCTGTTTTTATTTCACAATGTAGGTACGTATATTGCCAATATTAATACTAGCTTATTCCTACGTCGATAATCTGAAAACGTTCTTTATTGTTAAAACATGTGGTAATTTCCCCTCATGTAAAAACATAGTGCTAATCATATATTTTCCGGAACGCGCTCTTTATGTTGAAATATCCCCAATTAATTTAAATCAAATATAAGTGAATAAACGTTGTCTTATTATTATTGCTGATTATCTGCCTGTTTAGTTCAGTTTGTGCTGACGCATATGCAATACGGTTTCAGCTTCCAACCATGAGCTTGAAATAACGTCCAGTCGACATATTTTATAGAATCGAATGGGCGCGGGCTCTAAGACTTAGCGGTATTCCGAATCTGACTGTATACACAATACACAGGGCTTTCCACTGGCAATGATATCAGTTTCGGTTTCCATATATGGTACTGGCAAAATTTGGGAGAATACAACTTTGCAGGCTCACTATTCTTGAATTGTACACATAAAAAAAGTGTCGATAATTTTAGTTTTCACTGTTTAATATGTCAAAGCACGATAAGTTTAGTTTTCATGGTTTAATACATCAAAAGCACTCGATCAACACACTTATACAATTTTCACACACACGATGGGTACACATCTTTTTCTACACAGGGCACGTTCCGTTTGGGCGTTGTCTTTTATTATTATGTTTGATGTTTCGTAAATAACTTTCTCTCCCTGTTCCATGGTGGGGGGAACTTAGAGGTTTCTCTGTTACCACATTCAGTTCGATCTTAATGTGATTTATCTCGGACATGAATGACTGACTTACAAAGGCAACTTACAAAGGTCGCCAAGCCGACATTTGTCTCGACCCCGTGGTCAACTTAGAAGGAGTTCGTAGAGTAAAAGAGGGCATCGTACAACATGGTAAAAATTTAGCTTCAAATATGTTGCGTCTCTTACCTTGTGCAAAGCAAGCTAGGTCTGTCAGACCAGACACTAGAGTTAGATGAAGTATTCAAAACCGAGATTTCGTACCTAGATACAATTTTTCAAGACGCGAATTTAGTGATGCGCCACACCTATCAAATGCAGTGGGCAACAATTCTAAACTACCACAAAAGTTTCGTTAACATGAGTCGATTCATGATGAGTATGAAAGAGAATCAAATTGCCAATAAAATTAATGAGATTGTAAAAATGCAAAAAGACTTTCGGTCCTTGCTTGAACACCAGCACGCAGAAGAGAGACGCAAAAATGCAATTGAAAATCCGATCGATCCCAGGGACGCTCCTGTAGCACTGGCTCTTTTAAATATAACTGTCAAAACAGGCGATGTCACCGTTCCAATTACCGAGTTTATGCTTAAGTTAACCGCACAACCGCGAGATCATTTTGAAAAGCGTGGAAAGTATGAAGCAGCAGAACAATACAATCACGTCCTCGGGTATTTTTCTGCAATATTGCAACTCCGTGAAGGACTGAGGCCCGGCGCAATGCAGGGTTTTTCGATAGATTAATTTTTCAAACACATTTATGACCCCGAAGATTACGATTATTATTTCTATGTGCTTGAACATAAGACATCCGCTTCAAAACCCGCACTCTTTAAACTAACGGCGCCAGAGTACAAGGTTCTGTGTCAATTCATCGAGAACTTCACCAACCGATGAATATCATCGGTATATTGATGATAAAATGCCAACTTCTCGCCTCGCCAGAAAAGACAAAAAAAAAAACAAGTCAAAAATAAGTTTCGAGACAGTAAACGATATGTGTTCTCAAATCGTAGTATTGGAAAGCAGCACACGAAATTATCACGTGAGTTCCATGACCAGTTTACAAGGTATAATATCAAAGAGTTGTGCAACAAAGATTTCAGAAAAATGATGGAGACTGCATCTGCTGCAGCTAGATTGGATGAAAGTCAGAGGAAATTGGTTCATGATTGGGCTCAGCATGGCGCACAGGTGGCCAGAACCCACTACCAGAGTGTTGCCTATGCTAAGGGTGTGATCCAGAGTCGTCGATCAATTAGCAATATACTAACCATCGTACTTGATAGTGTATCACATCCAACCACAAGACCACTCGGTTCTTTTGGTGCTGTCAATCCTCTACCTCTGGAGCAAAGTGCAATCCCATCCACTTCTGGGTTAAATCCAACATTAGCGCTGGATGCAACGGTAGATTTGAATGTAGAATTGGATCCAACCATAGAGTCGAATCCAACAGTCCAGTTGGGTCAAACATCAGAGTCGACACCAACAGTCCAGTTGGGTCAAACATCAGAGTCGACGCCAACAGTACAGTTGGGTCAAACATTAGAGTCGATGCCAACAGTTCAGTCGATGCCAACAGTACAGTTGGGTCCAAATATAGAGACAAATCCAAGAGTAGAGTTGGAGGCAAAGTATCCACATTTCAATCACATTTTTCCGAGCAAGGAGGAATTCAGCAATGAATTTCCCCATTTCGATTTCAAAAAAGAACGGGCCAATTGGGACAAAGTTAGGGCAGATCTGGCAGTGGTTGATGTCTTAGAACAAAAAACAATGACAGAAGAGGGGACGGCCAACATTAACCTTGCGGAGCAAACTTTTTTCAATTAAAAATTGAAATAGACCGTTATGTAGACACGATTAACGCTGAAATCAAACATCACATTCCACAAATGCTCCCTTACATGAAGACACGACATAACAGCCTTAAGGCCAGAGTGCGTGAATTCTTAGCTAGAAAAACATTAGTGCCACTGGACTGTCCATTATCGGACTCGGCCAGGATAAAAGCAACTGAGTGGCAATGACAATAATTGGCCCCTTCTGCACGCCAGACAATTTTGCACCAGAGGTAGGGGTATAATGGCAACACAGGACTTGTCACAACACAGTGTTGTCTGCTCATACGAGGGTACTCGTATTAGTGAAAAACGAAAATCCGATCTGGAAAAGGTTTTGGACGAATCTGCCACTTGGCCAAATAACTTACACTTTTCAAATTCCTACGGTAATTGATGGCAAGTATTGGGCTATACTTGGCCAAACAGATGGAAGCAAAAAGGGACTTTTGATTAACCATACAAAAATACATCCAAACCTTAGTCCCAAAGTGGTGATAAATGAAGGTTCTTGGCATCTGATCTTCGTGGCCACACAAAAAATCTTTGCTGGTGAAGAACTACTTTTTGATTATGGTGACACTGTGAAAGCGCAAGACGAGATGGCGTGGTGGAAAGAGTGTGTCTGTAGGAAGCTCTGTGGTAAACTCCCCATATAAGTTCTCAGTTCTCATGTATGTTTATATTTAGCATGTGCAACAAGTGGAACTCAAGCCATTGTTCGGAGGGCGCAAGTAATAACGGAGCTTGTCTGTCCGATACTTGAGTTTCCCTTGTTTACTGTTGTTTTGTATTTATAGCATGCCTATTTATTAGATTGAACAATGGCTTGAGTTCCATTGTTCAGAGGGCACAAGTAATAACTGAGCTTGTCTGTCCGATACTTGAGTTTCCCTTGTTTACTGTTGTTTTGTATTCATATTATGTATATTTATTATATTGCCGTCAGAGATAAAAAAAGTATATGATAGAATAGGTTAACGACTATTACCTATTTCATCATAATCAGTTAAAAATCCGATATTAAACGGCCTAATTAGTGAGATATATGCCTCGGAAAAAAAATATCTTTTTTTTCATATTTCGAGAGACTTTTAGAAAGTCTCATGGAGCAGTCATCAAAAAGAGCGTCTATGCGTCCTGTCAGACAAGTGGATGGAATTGATGGACAAGGCCATCGTAAGCAAACCAAAAAAAACGACAAGCTCCTGTGCAAAGCTGTTAGCTACAGAAGAGTGTACCGTACGATGAACGCTGATCAGAGTGTGTTTTCAGCCAAACAAACGGCCCTTATCAGGGCCACCATATCTTAACAAAGAGAGACTTTATAAATTGCTAAATCTGTTCACATCATATACGTATAATACAAGTATTAGAACGTTATAATGTCGATAATCTGGGAGAAAGTCCGAATTTAATTCTTATATAAGTAAATTAATACACGGGGTTCGCGCTGTTACTTGCCAATGGCAAAAATAAGTCACATTTGGCAAATAATATTTTCATTTGGCAAGTCACATATAATTAAATTAAAATAATTTGCTTAATTAATGAAAGTGTCAATGACACTGTAGCTCAACTTGGAAAGGGAATAATTTAATGTATTAGTCAATGGAGCCATTAGGAATGTGGAAAGTTGAATATCTAATACATGTTTATAGACATGAAGAGAAAAGTAAAATCCAAGATGGCTGCTGGCGGCCATGTTTTCGGCCGAATGACCACAAAATGAGTCGTTCCCATCTACATGTCAACGTTAACATCCATGACAAATTTTATGACGATCAGACGAAAGGTACGACATGTAGCCCATGCTAAAGAATTTAGTCATACAAAGAGTAAAATCCAAGATGGCTGCTGGCGGCCATGTTTTTTGGCCGAATGATCCCAAAATGACTCGTTCTCATCTACATGTCATTATTAACATTCATGACAAATTTTATGATGATCAGACTAAAGGTATGACATGTAGCCCGTGCTAAAGAATTTAGTCATACAAAGAGTAAAATCCAAGATGGCTGCTGGCGGCCATGTTTTCGGCCGATTGACCCCAAAATGAGTCGTTCCCATCTACATGTCAATATTAACATCCATGACAAATTTCATGAAGATCAGACAAACAGTACGGCCTGTAGCCCGTGTTAATGGATTGAATTTTGATATCCAATATGGCCACTGGCGGCCATGTTTTTTTTCCGAATGACCCCAAAATTAATTATTCTTGTCTAAATGTTGATGTCAACAGCTATGACAAATTTCATAATGATCCAACAAAAGGTACGACCTGTAGCCTGCATTGTTGACGCCTTACTTTCACCACAAGGGCCGAATTAGGAAGGTTCTTATGATGACGCCTTATGCGACTTATTACAAAAATATCACAAAGGCTAAGAACCAAATTGCAGTCCCTGACGAAAAGATAATAAATCTGAACAGAAGACTTGATAGTTCGATTTATGAAGATTATAACAGGTCGATCTATGAAGATTATGGTTATAGAGCGACGCGAACTCTTCTAAAGTTGAGAATTGTAACAGCAGAAACAGTTAGGGCCATGTACACCGACTACATGATTCAACAACAGAGAAATTTAAGGTACCTAATGAACAGATCTAGACGAATACGCTAAGCATGTTTTCGACGAGACTTATAATAATTGCATTGATCCACAACCATAGAAGCAGGACAGACGGTTTTGAGGGCCACCTGCAAATACATACAATGGCATTATAAATTGTTTTTATTTCACAATGTAGGTATGTATATTATGCAGCATCAGTATAACCCTGTATGCCCAGACCCTGAATCGGACTACTACTATGAGACTAGCAGTGGAGAATCTGATAATGAGAGTGAACCAGAAGAGCATCCTCCTACGATCAGAGGTGAACTTGCCGCTTGGGCAAAGACAAAAAATACCACACATGTTGCTCTTCAACATCTGAAAATACTTTAAAATGTTACTGATTTGACTGAGTTGCAGGCCCTTCCCATAGATCCAAGGACTTTACTCTCAACTCCATCTTCAGTTTCTGTTGAATTATTAGGCGGTGGTGAATTTTATTACTTCGGTATCAAAAGTCACATCACCAGAATATTCCAACAGTTAGTTTCGAAGCAGTTGAATCTCCCCCAGGCATCTTGTGCTGAAAACACATGGACTTCCACTTTTCAAGTCTTCACATTCTCAGTTTTGGCCCGTTCTCGGACAGTTCTCGGGTTTAGATTCAGAACCTTTCGTTGTTGCCATTTCCTGTGGTAGCAGCAAGCCTACAGATGTTGGTGATTTTCTCAAAGATTTCATTGAGGAGTCCAATGAGTTAATTGATTCAGGCTTCAACCACGGCGATTCCACATGTAAGTTTAGTATCAAATGTGTCATATGTGATGCTCCTGCACGTTCTTTTGTCAAAGGCATAAAATCTCACTCTGGCTACAGTGGTTGCGACAAATGTGTAGATGAAGGCTTGTATGTTGATCGGCGAATGATATTCCCAACACACAACTCAACACCTCGATCAGATGATTCGTTTAAGCGACAAGACCCTGCTTTCGATGAGATGCATCACAACATAGACTATCCATTAGAAAATCTTCCAATTGGCCCAGTTACATCATTCCCAATAGATTACATGCACCTTATCTGCCTTGGCGTCATGCGAAAGTTGCTGAAATTTTGGATAAGTGGGCCTTTTATTGACCGATGTCAATATTGCGGCCACATTGGTTGCAGGCAATCTTTACCTCAGCTTTGGACTTTCAATCCGGGAGTTGAGGTTATTTTGGTGGTCTAGAGAGGAGTGTGAATCTTGTCGGGGTGTTATGACATGAAAATTGACTTTGAAAACATAGGGGACATTATTTAGGAGTCTTCTTTTCTAGACAAAGACTTTAGCTTTCCCTCCTCATGTTTCAAATTGCGTTTCTGTGACAATGCGGCCAGTATTTTCACCTGGGGTGCAGTCCGATCCGAGATAGGCTTGTTATTTTTCTATTTTTGTCTCGCCTTTCTCGCGAAAGAATTATTGTGCTACCCAATGTCCAGTGGGTGCCTGAGAGTGGCGCGTTGATGGCCAGGTAGATGTCAGCATTATTAAATTGTTGGCACTCAGGCAGCAAATGGAAACAAGTATGGACATGTTTATGCTTTGGGCATGTACATCCTGATGTTTTGTGTTCAATGGGCGAGTACAGCATGCAGGCGGTTTTTGAGATAGGTTCTTCAGATGCGGAGACAACTGGAATCTTGCTAGTAGAGATGGATCAAGGCGAAGTGATTTTGATTCAAGTGGGGGAAGAGACTGCGGAAAACACTAGTTAGTCTGCGGAGGCTTCGGCGTCGACGAAAACTGATCCGAGTGTGGGAAAGAATGTGACAGTTGGCAGAATTGGCGGATATAGATGGAGAGATCAAGGCAAAGACAGATGAATTAAAAGCACTGTCTGGTGCAAGGCTGGATATCATGTGGCATCTTAACACAGATCGAGACATTTTGCGGGAATTGGAAGGGCATTGGTGAGGCGTTTGGTGCAAGCCAGCACGTGCCAATCTGACTAAGCTGCTACAGCAAAGAACATTTGTTTACAGCCCTACGGGGCTACCATATATTACAAAAAGAGAAACTTTTTCAAAATGCTTGTGTGCTGTTGTGTTCAGATCTGCCATCTGCAAATATTTATAAAAAAAAAAATAAAAAAAATTTAAATGGAAAATCGAAACATAAATGAATCCAAAATGGCTGCAGTTATAAAACGCCCTTTATTGCGTGAAATCATGGCTACGCATTATAAACAATCGTCAAAAAAACATGGCCGCCGTCGGCCATTTTGTGATACATTGACAACAAATTTATATTCCTTGTAAAATTGGTGGTATTTGGATAAAAAAAAGTCACATTTTGCTATTAAAACACGAGATTAAACACACAAAAAGCATTTTCTGTCTCCAGAAAAAGGGCAAGTCCTGCCCCCGCTTGTCCCCCTTGGTCAAGGACAGGGGGGTCAGCTGCCCCCTCTGCCTCCCCTCTTCCGGCGCCCTGCCGACTTCGGAAATACTTCTTCTACTGCATTGTCAATTGGCAAACCTCGGTGATTTCCGTAGCAAAGAATGATAATCCGAGAAGTTGTGATTGCTGCATTGTGGGTAAAGATTGTGACGTCATAGGTAAACCGTTAAACCGTTATATAGCGGGAATCTTAACAACAACAATATTTGATTTGATTTGACAATCTGAATCTGAAGTTATGGCAGAATTCAAAGAAAATGAGGCTATTTTAGCCCGAATAGAAGACAACCCACTTTGGCCTGCGATTGTAAGTGTAATATATGTCCAGTTTAATTGAAATCAATGTTTGAAATTGGCCCAATTGGCAGTGTTTTGAAGTGGAAATTTCTGACAAAATTGTGTACATCACCACTGCATGTAGTTGATGCACGACTGAGATTTGTATAGCTATTTCTTCTTATTTTCTTTTTGTATTATAGTATACAACTCCATTATTTATCAAAATAAATATTACTGGCAAAAATTATCCTATTTAATATTTTTTTTTAGAAAATATATTTTCAGATTTTTGTTCTGAATTTGAGAAATATTAATGTTTGTCAGACATTCCTACAGTGCTACACATGTGACACTACTAGTAGATTCACTAGATTGACAACCCCTTTGGTCAATGACACCCCTCACATTAGGGGGAGGGGGTAAACACCTACCAAATATAAACCGAGATCCAACCTAAATGTGTCGTGACTGTCGTCGCATCCAGAATACTAGCTCCAAGTTCAGTGCACTAGGTGACAAAACAACTGGCCATTTTTGTCTAATACCTTGACCGCCATGCGCATGTTTAGACCCGACGCCATGATCATCGTGTTGGGCGGGAACTCAATCCGCCCATCAAAGACGGCTGCCGTCGATCTGGCCGACCAGGCCAGAAAATGCGTCGCTGAAGTCCTGCCTATACCATCTGTGTGGACGGTGCGATTTATGACCATAAACAGGAGGCGAAAACTGCATCCAGCTCACAGCCACGGAATGACGATGGGACAATTTGATGGAATTAGAAAGTGAGTACACGTTGGAATCATTTATCGGTCATATACGTGCCCTATCCAATAAGTATTGACATGTATTTGTTTTTCGTTCCTTTTATTTCTTTGTTCTCGAATGGCACGTGTTATGTTAAAGAGCGTTAACACTGACTCATTAAAGAGCGCTGCTACCAATGGACACATACCGGCATATTGTATTATGCTCACATGCGACATGTTGTTTGATTTTACAGGAAAACCAACAAGATCTTAGGCCAGGACGCTGATTTCCCGCTGTGTGACTCGTATATGCGGCATCCATCTCCACAACGAGGACGCGAATGGTATCCCATTGCAGTGGAAGGTAATCTATTTTCGAAGTATAGCATATGCAATCAATCCAACATGTCGGACGCGTGCTGTAAATGTGAAACACGGTAGCTACGATTTTAAATCCCATCTTACCCTCTGTATAATTCCTGATTAGGTCACGCATCAGACGATCACTGTTTCATTACTCTATTTCAATAATAATAACTTATTTAAACATACACGGCTTATCCGAACCTTCCCGTGTTCTGTATATTGAGCGCAGACGGCTATTGCGGCTTTAACACATGACCAACCACCGACAACTTGTTACTTATTCTTATTTAATTTATTGTTGTAGCTATACAACGACATTGCAACAGAAATGACATGCGAAGCCGTGTGGGCAAAGAAAGCAAAACTCACAGGCCGGCTCATCATCCGGGCCCTGAGATTCAACCACGAGCTCGATGGACTAAGTGTACTATTCGCATTTGTATGTACTATTATGACCAGAAACTTCAGCCTCGCATTGTGAATATTTTTGTGTGGGCACCTCAATTCATTGCGAGTTAAGTGTGAATTGCTGCATAAAGCTTGTGAACGGTTGCATAGTGGACTTGTTCCTTTTCGCTAACATATGTTTAAAAAGCTCTCATTTCTTTATTTGCTTGTCAAATGCACCGAGATTTCGCGTGGCATTCAACAATGATGTAGGCAACTACGCCCCCATGTAAAGGGGTCATATTCCAACTATTACACGAAATGACTGATCCTGAATATGCATGTGTCTTCCCTCACATTAGAGGGAGGGGGTAAACACCTACCAAATATAAACCGAGATCCAACCTAAATGTGTTGTGACTGTCGTCGCATCCAGAATACTAGCTCCAAGTTCAGTGCACTAGGTGACAAAACAACTGGCCATTTTTGTCTAATACATTGACCACATTGAATACATTTGTGCGGGGTGGCATCCTGCCGGATGGATCTGCATATGCAGAAAATGCATAAGTTGAGCAAAACAGACACCAAGGAGGAGATAGCACGCTGCAAGGAGTTCAAGATGGCGGATGGTCTAATTGAGAAGGCCCTACTTGAATGGGGGTGAGTGCAAACATTTTCGCTTTTATCGTTTTCTAAGTCGTTTACACGTTTGCTGTGTTCCAGTTTAATTGAAATCAATGTTTGAAATTGGCCCAATTGGCAGTGTTTTGAAGTGGAAATTTCTGACAAAATTGTGTACATCACCACTTCATGTAGTTGATGCACGACTGAGATTTGTATAGCTATTTCTTCTTATTTTATTTTTGTATTATAGTATACAACAAATTTTTTTTTAGAAAATATATTTTCAGATTTTTGTCTGAATTTGAGAAATATTAATGTTTGTCAGACATTCCTACAGTGCTACACATGTGACACTACTAGTAGATTCACTAGATTGACAACCCCTTTGGTCAATGACACCCCTCACATTAGAGGGAGGGGGGGTAAACACCTACCAAATATAAACCGAGATCCAACCTAAATGTGTCGTGACTGTCGTCGCATCCAGAATACTAGCTCCAAGTTCAGTGCATAGGTGACAAAACAACTGGCCATTTTTGTCTAATACCTTGACCGCCATGCGCATGTTTAGACCCGACGCCGTGATCATCGTGTTGGGCGGGAACTCAATCCGCCCATCAAAGACGGCTGCCGTCGATCTGGCCGACCAGGCCAGAAAATGCGGGTTAGTCTCACTTTGCAGACATGCGGCAGGGGATTAACTCAAGGTGCGACCGGTTATGTTGTTACAACGCTGGCAATTAGGCCGACCCAAGTTAAGCGTTGTGTTCAGGCCAACCTGTTTATACTAAGGCCACGGTAACCGTTGTCAGTTGTTTTTCGCGCATATGTAACTAATGTTCCCAGTGAATATTGAATGTTGTGTCCAGGCCACCTTAAATGTGTTTATACTGTTGTCACTTGTTTTTCGCGCATATGTAAATAACACTAACTAATGTTCACCGTGAATATTTTTTGTATATAAGGACTGGACTAGGGCCAGTCTTTCATAAACTAAATGGCAAATTCTCTAGTTAATGCATCGTTTATTCCAAACAACGGCAACAAATCCAGAGTCAGATCTCGGCGTGTTTATGGTTTATGGACTCCTGCCGAACAAGACGCAACAAACATACATCAGATTCTTTGGTCTTCTCAAGCAAAAATCAGCAGAATTAGGAACCTTTCACCGACATATATCTTCACCGATTATGAAACTGCTGCTCAGAACGCCCTACGATTGACTTTCTCGACAGCCATAATCAAAGGTTGCTTTTTCCACTACAGCCAGTGTGTAATGAAATATGCCACGAAAACATGCAGGATGAACAAAGAATACGACGACAACGACCCAATCGTGAAACCATTAATCAGAAGAGCCATTTCTACCGGTTGACAAGATTAGCGATGCTTGGTAAAATATTACAGATAAGTGCGGGCGGCAAAGTGAACCCACAGAAAAGAAAGTATCGTGACTTGGAAAATTCAAGACGGCATTTCAAGAGAGTGTACTTGGCAGGCGAAATAGACGAAGTAGAGTTCCTGGACGAAATGGCCAAGTTATGCGGTCACTGAGCATGTTGTTGTCATTGTTTCTAATTCGTTAATGTTTGTACCTCATGTTTTGTGTTATAATATGTGCATGCATTTTATATTATCCATAACTAATAAACAGTCATAAATGCAACCCAAATCTCCGTTATTTCCCATAATCAAAAGGGCAGAAAAAAAAACCCGAATCCAATCAAACCAACTAGGAAGGGCCTAAGTAGTCATTAAGATGATTATTCACACCTCTACCCTAACCTACCGAAAACAATAGGTGTCTGCAAAGTGGGACGACCCCGAAAATGCGTCGCTGAAGTCCTGCCTATACCATCTGTGTGGACGGTGCGATTTATGACCATAAACAGGAGGCGAAAACTGCATCCAGCTCACAGCCACGGAATGACGATGGGACAATTTGATGGAATTAGAAAGTGAGTACACGTTGGAATCATTTATCGGTCATATACGTGCCCTATCCAATAAGTATTGACTTGTATTTGTTTTTCGTTCCTTTTATTTCTTTGTTCTCGAATGGCACGTGTTATGTTAAAGAGCGTTAACACTGACTCATTAAAGAGCGCTGCTACCAATGGACACATACCGGCATATTGTATTATGCTCACATGCGACATGTTGTTTGATTTTACAGGAAAACCAACAAGATCTTAGGCCAGGACGCTGATTTCCCGCTGTGTGACTCGTATATGCGGCACTCGTTTGACGCCGACGGCATCCATCTCCACAACGAGGACGCGATTGGTATCCAATTGCAGTGGAAGGTAATCTATTTTCGAAGTATAGCATATGCAATCAAACCAACATGTCGGCCGCGTGCTGTAAATGTGAAACACGGTAGCTACGATTTTAAATCCCATCTTACCCTCTGTATAATTCCTGATTAGGTCACGCATCAGACGATCACTGTTTCATTACTCTATTTCAATAATAATAACTTATTTAAACATACACGGCTTGCCCGAACCGTCCCGTGTTCTGTATATTGAGCGCAGACGGCTATTGCGGCTTTAACACATGACCAACCACCGACAACTTGTTACTTATTCTTATTTAATTTATTGTTGTAGCTATACAACGACATTGCAACAGAAATGACATGCGAAGCCGTGTGGGCAAAGAAAGCAAAACTCACAGGCCGGCTCATCATCCGGGCCCTGAGATTCAACCACGAGCTCGTTGGACGCAAGTGTACTATTCGCATTTGTATGTACTATTATGACCAGAAACTTCAGCCTCGCATTGTGAATATTTTTGTGTGGGCACCTCAATTCATTGCGAGTTAAGTGTGAATTGCTGCATAAAGCTTGTGAACGGTTGCATAGTGGACTTGTTCCTTTTCGCTAACATATGTTTAAAAAGCTCTCATTTCTTTATTTGCTTGTCAAATGCACCGAGATTTCGCGTGGCATTCAACAATGATGTAGGCAACTACGCCACCATGTAAAGGGGTCATATTCCAACTATTACACTAAATGACTGATCCTGAATATGCATGTGTCTTCCCGAGATAAGAAGTTCACTCCATTTTATTGGGCACACATATAGTCACATCCTATTTCCGTTACTAACAGAGATACAGCACCTATATATAGCGGCCATTTAGATAACATGTATAGTATGTTAAAGACGTGTTAACATTACCAAAATTGCGAAGAATTCTTTGATAAAAATAAAAATAAAAAATTGTGAATTGTTGCATCAAGGGAAGAATGCGATATTGTGAACGTGGATCGGCCGCGGTAAAAATTTGAACCGCTGCATAGGGTGAAAAATTTTGCCCCTTAAAGGCGAAAAATAAAATAAAGTCCTATCTGCATAAAATTATTGACCAAATATGGGCCAAAATGTGAACCGTTGCATAAGAAATGTGAATCGTTGCATAATACGTTTTTTTAACTTACTGTATAACTTTAATAACTATACTGGTTATAGAGAGCGTTTTACACTGAGCTTTTAGTGCAAAACGATTATGACCCTAACACTAACCCTAACCTATGTAAGTAAGACCTTATGTTCATCAAGTTATAACATAAATAATTCAAATAAGTATAGAGAGCGTTCGTAAAGAGCGTTTTGTCTGAAGACCACCCCATTCCTAACCCTAACCCCAACCCTAACACTAACTCTGATCCAATTTACTAAGGTTTACTACATGTTAACTCTAATAACTATATTTAAATGTTTTTTATTAATTATGTTGTTGTTGTTATTCTACCGTTGTTGTTGTTATTCGAGTGTTGTTGTTGTTGTTGATGTCATTGTTGGGGACAACCCTAACCCTAACTTTAACCACTAACCCTAACTGTATCCGAAAACACTTCCTTCATATGTTATTTTCTTAACTTCGTTTGGCGGCAATATTTAAGTTTGAACTTACCCGCCAATCTTTGGCGGGAATTAGCAAACGAGCGCACGTTCGTCTACGTCACTTGACGTTTAAAATTTGGCGCCCGTCGGTCAGTATAAAAGGCCATGGGTGCCAGCGTTTCTTCCCACTAGGAATTTTGTTTTCGTTGTTTCGTTGTACGGAATTTCGTTGTACTGTTACTGAGGATTATGGATGCTAAGCTTTCAGCGGTAAGTTTGTTTATTTTTATATTCATAGGAAGAGAAGGAGGTGAATGAGGTGAATGAGGTGAAAGCGGAGCGAGGAAGGGAGAGGGCCAGACATGGCCGGAGGAGCAGAAAGACAGTAACGGTTAGTTGTTGTTTTAGAAGCGTCTTTCGTTCGTATATTCGTTATTATTCATTATATATTACACTACTACTGTTCTAGGACTGTGCTAATTGCTTCATATTATCTTTTGTAGAAAAGACCAAGAAAGGACTGCCCAGTGCAGGGTTGCAAGAGCGCGGTGACCAATCTAAAGCGGCATTTGGTTCTTGTCCATCCGACGTACGAGCCCCCCCCCCCCCCCCCCGCCCCCGCACAGACCGTTAAGCGTCGGGTCATGCGGAAGGTCGTGTGTTGTTTGTGCGGGGTGGCATCCTGCCGGATGGATCTGCATATGCAGAAAATGCATAAGTTGAGCAAAACAGACACCAAGGAGGAGATAGCACGCTGCAAGGAGTTCAAGATGGCGGATGGTCTAATTGAGAAGGCCCTACTTGAATGGGGGTGAGTGCAAACATTTTCGCTTTTATCGTTTTCTAAGTCGTTTACCGCGTTTGCTGTGTTCCAGTTTAATTGAAATCAATGTTTGAAATTGGCCCAATTGGCAGTGTTTTGAAGTGGAAATTTCTGACAAAATTGTGTACATCACCACTTCATGTAGTTGATGCACGACTGAGATTTGTATAGCTATTTCTTCTTATTTTCTTTTTGTATTATAGTATACAACAAATTTTTTTTTAGAAAATATATTTTCAGATTTTTGTCTGAATTTGAGAAATATTAATGTTTGTCAGACATTCCTACAGTGCTACACATGTGACACTACTAGTAGATTCACTAGATTGACAACCCCTTTGGTCAATGACACCCCTCACATTAGAGGGAGGGGGGGTAAACACCTACCAAATATAAACCGAGATCCAACCTAAATGTGTCGTGACTGTCGTCGCATCCAGAATACTAGCTCCAAGTTCAGTGCATAGGTGACAAAACAACTGGCCATTTTTGTCTAATACCTTGACCGCCATGCGCATGTTTAGACCCGACGCCGTGATCATCGTGTTGGGCGGGAACTCAATCCGCCCATCAAAGACGGCTGCCGTCGATCTGGCCGACCAGGCCAGAAAATGCGGGTTAGTCTCACTTTGCAGACATGCGGCAGGGGATTAACTCAAGGTGCGACCGGTTATGTTGTTACAACGCTGGCAATTAGGCCGACCCAAGTTAAGCGTTGTGTTCAGGCCAACCTGTTTATACTAAGGCCACGGTAACCGTTGTCAGTTGTTTTTCGCGCATATGTAACTAATGTTCCCAGTGAATATTGAATGTTGTGTCCAGGCCACCTTAAATGTGTTTATACTGTTGTCACTTGTTTTTCGCTCATATGTAAATAACACTAACTAATGTTCACCGTGAATATTTTTTGTATATAAGGACTGGACTAGGGCCAGTCTTTCATAAACTAAATGGCAAATTCTCTAGTTAATGCATCGTTTATTCCAAACAACGGCAACAAATCCAGAGTCAGATCTCGGCGTGTTTATGGTTTATGGACTCCTGCCGAACAAGACGCAACAAACATACATCAGATTCTTTGGTCTTCTCAAGCAAAAATCAGCAGAATTAGGAACCTTTCACCGACATATATCTTCACCGATTATGAAACTGCTGCTCAGAACGCCCTACGATTGACTTTCTCGACAGCCATAATCAAAGGTTGCTTTTTCCACTACAGCCAGTGTGTAATGAAATATGCCACGAAAACATGCAGGATGAACAAAGAATACGACGACAACGACCCAATCGTGAAACCATTAATCAGAAGAGCCATTTCTACCGGTTGACAAGATTAGCGATGCTTGGTAAAATATTACAGATAAGTGCGGGCGGCAAAGTGAACCCACAGAAAAGAAAGTATCGTGACTTGGAAAATTCAAGACGGCATTTCAAGAGAGTGTACTTGGCAGGCGAAATAGACGAAGTAGAGTTCCTGGACGAAATGGCCAAGTTATGCGGTCACTGAGCATGTTGTTGTCATTGTTTCTAATTCGTTAATGTTTGTACCTCATGTTTTGTGTTATAATATGTGCATGCATTTTATATTATCCATAACTAATAAACAGTCATAAATGCAACCCAAATCTCCGTTATTTCCCATAATCAAAAGGGCAGAAAAAAAAACCCGAATCCAATCAAACCAACTAGGAAGGGCCTAAGTAGTCATTAAGATGATTATTCACACCTCTACCCTAACCTACCGAAAACAATGTGTCTGCAAAGTGGGACGACCCCGAAAATGCGTCGCTGAAGTCCTGCCTATACCATCTGTGTGGACGGTGCGATTTATGACCATAAACAGGAGGCGAAAACTGCATCCAGCTCACAGCCACGGAATGACGATGGGACAATTTGATGGAATTAGAAAGTGAGTACACGTTGGAATCATTTATCGGTCATATACGTGCCCTATCCAATAAGTATTGACTTGTATTTGTTTTTCGTTCCTTTTATTTCTTTGTTCTCGAATGGCACGTGTTATGTTAAAGAGCGTTAACACTGACTCATTAAAGAGCGCTGCTACCAATGGACACATACCGGCATATTGTATTATGCTCACATGCGACATGTTGTTTGATTTTACAGGAAAACCAACAAGATCTTAGGCCAGGACGCTGATTTCCCGCTGTGTGACTCGTATATGCGGCACTCGTTTGACGCCGACGGCATCCATCTCCACAACGAGGACGCGATTGGTATCCAATTGCAGTGGAAGGTAATCTATTTTCGAAGTATAGCATATGCAATCAAACCAACATGTCGGCCGCGTGCTGTAAATGTGAAACACGGTAGCTACGATTTTAAATCCCATCTTACCCTCTGTATAATTCCTGATTAGGTCACGCATCAGACGATCACCGTTTCATTACTCTATTTCAATAATAATAACTTATTTAAACATACACGGCTTGCCCGAACCGTCCCGTGTTCTGTATATTGAGCGCAGACGGCTATTGCGGCTTTAACACATGACCAACCACCGACAACTTGTTACTTATTCTTATTTAATTTATTGTTGTAGCTATACAACGACATTGCAACAGAAATGACATGCGAAGCCGTGTGGGCAAAGAAAGCAAAACTCACAGGCCGGCTCATCATCCGGGCCCTGAGATTCAACCACGAGCTTGTTGGACGTAAGTGTACTATTCGCATTTGTATGTACTATTATGACCAGAAACTTCAGCCTCGCATTGTGAATATTTTTGTGTGGGCACCTCAATTCATTGCGAGTTAAGTGTGAATTGCTGCATAAAGCTTGTGAACGGTTGCATAGTGGACTTGTTCCTTTTCGCTAACATATGTTTAAAAAGCTCTCATTTCTTTATTTGCTTGTCAAATGCACCGAGATTTCGCGTGGCATTCAACAATGATGTAGGCAACTACGCCCCCATGTAAAGGGGTCATATTCCAACTATTACACTAAATGACTGATCCTGAATATGCATGTGTCTTCCCGAGATAAGAAGTTCACTCCATTTTATTGGGCACACATATAGTCACATCCTATTTCCGTTACTAACAGAGATACAGCACCTATATATAGCGGCCATTTAGATAACATGTATAGTATGTTAAAGACGTGTTAACATTACCAAAATTGCGAAGAATTCTTTGATAAAAATAAAAATAAAAAATTGTGAATTGTTGCATCAAGGGAAGAATGCGATATTGTGAACGTGGATCGGCCGCGGTAAAAATTTGAACCGCTGCATAGGGTGAAAAATTTTGCCCCTTAAAGGCGAAAAATAAAATAAAGTCCTATCTGCATAAAATTATTGACCAAATATGGGCCAAAATGTGAACCGTTGCATAAGAAATGTGAATCGTTGCATAATACGTTTTTTTAACTTACTGTATAACTTTAATAACTATACTGGTTATAGAGAGCGTTTTACACTGAGCTTTTAGTGCAAAACGATTATGACCCTAACACTAACCCTAACCTATGTAAGTAAGACCTTATGTTCATCAAGTTATAACATAAATAATTCAAATAAGTATAGAGAGCGTTCGTAAAGAGCGTTTTGTCTGAAGACCACCCCATTCCTAACCCTAACCCCAACCCTAACACTAACTCTGATCCAATTTACTAAGGTTTACTACATGTTAACTCTAATAACTATATTTAAATGTTTTTTATTAATTATGTTGTTGTTGTTATTCTACCGTTGTTGTTGTTATTCGAGTGTTGTTGTTGTTGATGTCATTGTTGGGGACAACCCTAACCCTAACTTTAACCACTAACCCTAACTGTATCCGAAAACACTTCCTTCATATGTTATTTTCTTAACTTCGTTTGGCGGCAATATTTAAGTTTGAACTTACCGCCAATCTCTGGCGGGAATTAGCAAACGAGCGCACGTTCGTCTACGTCACTTGACGTTTAAAATTTGGCGCCCGTCGGTCAGTATAAAAGGCCATGGGTGCCAGCGTTTCTTCCCACTCGGAATTTTGTTTTCGTTGTTTCGTTGTACGGAATTTCGTTGTACTGTTACTGAGGATTATGGATGCTAAGCTTTCAGCGGTAAGTTTGTTTATTTTTATATTCATAGGAAGAGAAGGAGGTGAATGAGGTGAAAGCGGAGCGAGGAAGGGAGAGGGCCAGACATGGCCGGAGGAGCAGAAAGACAGTAACGGTTAGTTGTTGTTTTAGAAGCGTCTTTCGTTCGTATATTCGTTATTATTCATTATATATTACACTACTACTGTTCTAGGACTGTGCTAATTGCTTCATATTATCTTTTGTAGAAAAGACCAAGAAAGGACTGCCCAGTGCAGGGTTGCAAGAGCGCGGTGACCAATCTAAAGCGGCATTTGGTTCTTGTCCATCCGACGTACGAGCCCCCCCCCCCCCCCCCCCCCCCCCGCACAGGCCGTTAAGCGTCGGGTCATGCGGAAGGTCGTGTGTTGTTTGTGCGGGGTGGCATCCTGCCGGATGGATCTGCATATGCAGAAAATGCATAAGTTGAGCAAAACAGACACCAAGGAGGAGATAGCACGCTGCAAGGAGTTCAAGATGGCGGATGGTCTAATTGAGAAGGCCCTACTTGAATGGGGGTGAGTGCAAACATTTTCGCTTTTATCGTTTTCTAAGTCGTTTACGCGTTTGCTGTGTTCCAGTTTAATTGAAATCAATGTTTGAAATTGGCCCAATTGGCAGTGTTTTGAAGTGGAAATTTCTGACAAAATTGTGTACATCACCACTTCATGTAGTTGATGCACGACTGAGATTTGTATAGCTATTTCTTCTTATTTTCTTTTTGTATTATAGTATACAACAAATTTTTTTTTAGAAAATATATTTTCAGATTTTTGTCTGAATTTGAGAAATATTAATGTTTGTCAGACATTCCTACAGTGCTACACATGTGACACTACTAGTAGATTCACTAGATTGACAACCCCTTTGGTCAATGACACCCCTCACATTAGAGGGAGGGGGGGTAAACACCTACCAAATATAAACCGAGATCCAACCTAAATGTGTCGTGACTGTCGTCGCATCCAGAATACTAGCTCCAAGTTCAGTGCATAGGTGACAAAACAACTGGCCATTTTTGTCTAATACCTTGACCGCCATGCGCATGTTTAGACCCGACGCCGTGATCATCGTGTTGGGCGGGAACTCAATCCGCCCATCAAAGACGGCTGCCGTCGATCTGGCCGACCAGGCCAGAAAATGCGGGTTAGTCTCACTTTGCAGACATGCGGCAGGGGATTAACTCAAGGTGCGACCGGTTATGTTGTTACAACGCTGGCAATTAGGCCGACCCAAGTTAAGCGTTGTGTTCAGGCCAACCTGTTTATACTAAGGCCACGGTAACCGTTGTCAGTTGTTTTTCGCGCATATGTAACTAATGTTCCCAGTGAATATTGAATGTTGTGTCCAGGCCACCTTAAATGTGTTTATACTGTTGTCACTTGTTTTTCGCGCATATGTAAATAACACTAACTAATGTTCACCGTGAATATTTTTTGTATATAAGGACTGGACTAGGGCCAGTCTTTCATAAACTAAATGGCAAATTCTCTAGTTAATGCATCGTTTATTCCAAACAACGGCAACAAATCCAGAGTCAGATCTCGGCGTGTTTATGGTTTATGGACTCCTGCCGAACAAGACGCAACAAACATACATCAGATTCTTTGGTCTTCTCAAGCAAAAATCAGCAGAATTAGGAACCTTTCACCGACATATATCTTCACCGATTATGAAACTGCTGCTCAGAACGCCCTACGATTGACTTTCTCGACAGCCATAATCAAAGGTTGCTTTTTCCACTACAGCCAGTGTGTAATGAAATATGCCACGAAAACATGCAGGATGAACAAAGAATACGACGACAACGACCCAATCGTGAAACCATTAATCAGAAGAGCCATTTCTACCGGTTGACAAGATTAGCGATGCTTGGTAAAATATTACAGATAAGTGCGGGCGGCAAAGTGAACCCACAGAAAAGAAAGTATCGTGACTTGGAAAATTCAAGACGGCATTTCAAGAGAGTGTACTTGGCAGGCGAAATAGACGAAGTAGAGTTCCTGGACGAAATGGCCAAGTTATGCGGTCACTGAGCATGTTGTTGTCATTGTTTCTAATTCGTTAATGTTTGTACCTCATGTTTTGTGTTATAATATGTGCATGCATTTTATATTATCCATAACTAATAAACAGTCATAAATGCAACCCAAATCTCCGTTATTTCCCATAATCAAAAGGGCAGAAAAAAAAACCCGAATCCAATCAAACCAACTAGGAAGGGCCTAAGTAGTCATTAAGATGATTATTCACACCTCTACCCTAACCTACCGAAAACAATAGGTGTCTGCAAAGTGGGACGACCCCGAAAATGCGTCGCTGAAGTCCTGCCTATACCATCTGTGTGGACGGTGCGATTTATGACCATAAACAGGAGGCGAAAACTGCATCCAGCTCACAGCCACGGAATGACGATGGGACAATTTGATGGAATTAGAAAGTGAGTACACGTTGGAATCATTTATCGGTCATATACGTGCCCTATCCAATAAGTATTGACTTGTATTTGTTTTTCGTTCCTTTTATTTCTTTGTTCTCGAATGGCACGTGTTATGTTAAAGAGCGTTAACACTGACTCATTAAAGAGCGCTGCTACCAATGGACACATACCGGCATATTGTATTATGCTCACATGCGACATGTTGTTTGATTTTACAGGAAAACCAACAAGATCTTAGGCCAGGACGCTGATTTCCCGCTGTGTGACTCGTATATGCGGCACTCGTTTGACGCCGACGGCATCCATCTCCACAACGAGGACGCGATTGGTATCCAATTGCAGTGGAAGGTAATCTATTTTCGAAGTATAGCATATGCAATCAAACCAACATGTCGGCCGCGTGCTGTAAATGTGAAACACGGTAGCTACGATTTTAAATCCCATCTTACCCTCTGTATAATTCCTGATTAGGTCACGCATCAGACGATCACCGTTTCATTACTCTATTTCAATAATAATAACTTATTTAAACATACACGGCTTGCCCGAACCGTCCCGTGTTCTGTATATTGAGCGCAGACGGCTATTGCGGCTTTAACACATGACCAACCACCGACAACTTGTTACTTATTCTTATTTAATTTATTGTTGTAGCTATACAACGACATTGCAACAGAAATGACATGCGAAGCCGTGTGGGCAAAGAAAGCAAAACTCACAGGCCGGCTCATCATCCGGGCCCTGAGATTCAACCACGAGCTTGTTGGACGTAAGTGTACTATTCGCATTTGTATGTACTATTATGACCAGAAACTTCAGCCTCGCATTGTGAATATTTTTGTGTGGGCACCTCAATTCATTGCGAGTTAAGTGTGAATTGCTGCATAAAGCTTGTGAACGGTTGCATAGTGGACTTGTTCCTTTTCGCTAACATATGTTTAAAAAGCTCTCATTTCTTTATTTGCTTGTCAAATGCACCGAGATTTCGCGTGGCATTCAACAATGATGTAGGCAACTACGCCCCCATGTAAAGGGGTCATATTCCAACTATTACACTAAATGACTGATCCTGAATATGCATGTGTCTTCCCGAGATAAGAAGTTCACTCCATTTTATTGGGCACACATATAGTCACATCCTATTTCCGTTACTAACAGAGATACAGCACCTATATATAGCGGCCATTTAGATAACATGTATAGTATGTTAAAGACGTGTTAACATTACCAAAATTGCGAAGAATTCTTTGATAAAAATAAAAATAAAAAATTGTGAATTGTTGCATCAAGGGAAGAATGCGATATTGTGAACGTGGATCGGCCGCGGTAAAAATTTGAACCGCTGCATAGGGTGAAAAATTTTGCCCCTTAAAGGCGAAAAATAAAATAAAGTCCTATCTGCATAAAATTATTGACCAAATATGGGCCAAAATGTGAACCGTTGCATAAGAAATGTGAATCGTTGCATAATACGTTTTTTAAACTTACTGTATAACTTTAATAACTATACTGGTTATAGAGAGCGTTTTACACTGAGCTTTTAGTGCAAAACGATTATGACCCTAACACTAACCCTAACCTATGTAAGTAAGACCTTATGTTCATCAAGTTATAACATAAATAATTCAAATAAGTATAGAGAGCGTTCGTAAAGAGCGTTTTGTCTGAAGACCACCCCATTCCTAACCCTAACCCCAACCCTAACACTAACTCTGATCCAATTTACTAAGGTTTACTACATGTTAACTCTAATAACTATATTTAAATGTTTTTTATTAATTATGTTGTTGTTGTTATTCTACCGTTGTTGTTGTTATTCGAGTGTTGTTGTTGTTGATGTCATTGTTGGGGACAACCCTAACCCTAACTTTAACCACTAACCCTAACTGTATCCGAAAACACTTCCTTCATATGTTATTTTCTTAACTTCGTTTGGCGGCAATATTTAAGTTTGAACTTACCCGCCAATCTTTGGCGGGAATTAGCAAACGAGCGCACGTTCGTCTACGTCACTTGACGTTTAAAATTTGGCGCCCGTCGGTCAGTATAAAAGGCCATGGGTGCCAGCGTTTCTTCCCACTCGGAATTTTGTTTTCGTTGTTTCGTTGTACGGAATTTCGTTGTACTGTTACTGAGGATTATGGATGCTAAGCTTTCAGCGGTAAGTTTGTTTATTTTTATATTCATAGGAAGAGAAGGAGGTGAATGAGGTGAAAGCGGAGCGAGGAAGGGAGAGGGCCAGACATGGCCAGAGGAGCAGAAAGACAGTAACGGTTAGTTGTTGTTTTAGAAGCGTCTTTCGTTCGTATATTCGTTATTATTCATTATATATTACACTACTACTGTTCTAGGACTGTGCTAATTGCTTCATATTATCTTTTGTAGAAAAGACCAAGAAAGGACTGCCCAGTGCAGGGTTGCAAGAGCGCGGTGACCAATCTAAAGCGGCATTTGGTTCTTGTCCATCCGACGTACGAGCCCCCCCCCCCCCCCCCCCCCCGCACAGGCCGTTAAGCGTCGGGTCATGCGGAAGGTCGTGTGTTGTTTGTGCGGGGTGGCATCCTGCCGGATGGATCTGCATATGCAGAAAATGCATAAGTTGAGCAAAACAGACACCAAGGAGGAGATAGCACGCTGCAAGGAGTTCAAGATGGCGATGGTCTAATTGAGAAGGCCCTACTTGAATGGGGGTGAGTGCAAACATTTTCGCTTTTATCGTTTTCTAAGTCGTTTACCGCGTTTGCTGTGTTCCAGTTTAATTGAAATCAATGTTTGAAATTGGCCCAATTGGCAGTGTTTTGAAGTGGAAATTTCTGACAAAATTGTGTACATCACCACTTCATGTAGTTGATGCACGACTGAGATTTGTATAGCTATTTCTTCTTATTTTCTTTTTGTATTATAGTATACAACAAATTTTTTTTTAGAAAATATATTTTCAGATTTTTGTCTGAATTTGAGAAATATTAATGTTTGTCAGACATTCCTACAGTGCTACACATGTGACACTACTAGTAGATTCACTAGATTGACAACCCCTTTGGTCAATGACACCCCTCACATTAGAGGGAGGGGGTAAACACCTACCAAATATAAACCGAGATCCAACCTAAATGTGTCGTGACTGTCGTCGCATCCAGAATACTAGCTCCAAGTTCAGTGCACTAGGTGACAAAACAACTGGCCATTTTTGTCTAATACCTTGACCGCCATGCGCATGTTTAGACCCGACGCCGTGATCATCGTGTTGGGCGGGAACTCAATCCGCCCATCAAAGACGGCTGCCGTCGATCTGGCCGACCAGGCCAGAAAATGCGGGTTAGTCTCACTTTGCAGACATGCGGCAGGGGATTAACTCAAGGTGCGACCGGTTATGTTGTTACAACGCTGGCAATTAGGCCGACCCAAGTTAAGCGTTGTGTTCAGGCCAACCTGTTTATACTAAGGCCACGGTAACCGTTGTCAGTTGTTTTTCGCGCATATGTAACTAATGTTCCCAGTGAATATTGAATGTTGTGTCCAGGCCACCTTAAATGTGTTTATACTGTTGTCACTTGTTTTTCGCGCATATGTAAATAACACTAACTAATGTTCACCGTGAATATTTTTTGTATATAAGGACTGGACTAGGGCCAGTCTTTCATAAACTAAATGGCAAATTCTCTAGTTAATGCATCGTTTATTCCAAACAACGGCAACAAATCCAGAGTCAGATCTCGGCGTGTTTATGGTTTATGGACTCCTGCCGAACAAGACGCAACAAACATACATCAGATTCTTTGGTCTTCTCAAGCAAAAATCAGCAGAATTAGGAACCTTTCACCGACATATATCTTCACCGATTATGAAACTGCTGCTCAGAACGCCCTACGATTGACTTTCTCGACAGCCATAATCAAAGGTTGCTTTTTCCACTACAGCCAGTGTGTAATGAAATATGCCACGAAAACATGCAGGATGAACAAAGAATACGACGACAACGACCCAATCGTGAAACCATTAATCAGAAGAGCCATTTCTACCGGTTGACAAGATTAGCGATGCTTGGTAAAATATTACAGATAAGTGCGGGCGGCAAAGTGAACCCACAGAAAAGAAAGTATCGTGACTTGGAAAATTCAAGACGGCATTTCAAGAGAGTGTACTTGGCAGGCGAAATAGACGAAGTAGAGTTCCTGGACGAAATGGCCAAGTTATGCGGTCACTGAGCATGTTGTTGTCATTGTTTCTAATTCGTTAATGTTTGTACCTCATGTTTTGTGTTATAATATGTGCATGCATTTTATATTATCCATAACTAATAAACAGTCATAAATGCAACCCAAATCTCCGTTATTTCCCATAATCAAAAGGGCAGAAAAAAAAACCCGAATCCAATCAAACCAACTAGGAAGGGCCTAAGTAGTCATTAAGATGATTATTCACACCTCTACCCTAACCTACCGAAAACAATAGGTGTCTGCAAAGTGGGACGACCCCGAAAATGCGTCGCTGAAGTCCTGCCTATACCATCTGTGTGGACGGTGCGATTTATGACCATAAACAGGAGGCGAAAACTGCATCCAGCTCACAGCCACGGAATGACGATGGGACAATTTGATGGAATTAGAAAGTGAGTACACGTTGGAATCATTTATCGGTCATATACGTGCCCTATCCAATAAGTATTGACTTGTATTTGTTTTTCGTTCCTTTTATTTCTTTGTTCTCGAATGGCACGTGTTATGTTAAAGAGCGTTAACACTGACTCATTAAAGAGCGCTGCTACCAATGGACACATACTGGCATATTGTATTATGCTCACATGCGACATGTTGTTTGATTTTACAGGAAAACCAACAAGATCTTAGGCCAGGACGCTGATTTCCCGCTGTGTGACTCGTATATGCGGCACTCGTTTGACGCCGACGGCATCCATCTCCACAACGAGGACGCGAATGGTATCCCATTGCAGTGGAAGGTAATCTATTTTCGAAGTATAGCATATGCAATCAAACCAACATGTCGGCCGCGTGCTGTAAATGTGAAACACGGTAGCTACGATTTTAAATCCCATCTTACCCTCTGTATAATTCCTGATTAGGTCACGCATCAGACGATCACTGTTTCATTACTCTATTTCAATAATAATAACTTATTTAAACATACACGGCTTATCCGAACCTTCCCGTGTTCTGTATATTGAGCGCAGACGGCTATTGCGGCTTTAACACATGACCAACCACCGACAACTTGTTACTTATTCTTATTTAATTTATTGTTGTAGCTATACAACAACATTGCAACAGAAATGACATGCGAAGCCGTGTGGGCAAAGAAAGCAAAACTCACAGGCCGGCTCATCATCCGGGCCCTGAGATTCAACCACGAGCTCGTTGGACGTAAGTGTACTATTCGCATTTGTATGTACTATTATGACCAGAAACTTCAGCCTCGCATTGTGAATATTTTTGTGTGGGCACCTCAATTCATTGCGAGTTAAGTGTGAATTGCTGCATAATTAAAGCTTGTGAACGGTTGCATAGTGGACTTGTTCCTTTTCGCTAACATATGTTTAAAAAGCTCTCATTTCTTTATTTGCTTGTCAAATGCACCGAGATTTCGCGTGGCATTCAACAATGATGTAGGCAACTACGCCCCCATGTAAAGGGGTCATATTCCAACTATTACACTAAATGACTGATCCTGAATATGCATGTGTCTTCCCGAGATAAGAAGTTCACTCCATTTTATTGGGCACACATATAGTCACATCCTATTTCCGTTACTAACAGAGATACAGCACCTATATATAGCGGCCATTTAGATAACATGTATAGTATGTTAAAGACGTGTTAACATTACCAAAATTGCGAAGAATTCTTTGATAAAAATAAAAATAAAAAATTGTGAATTGTTGCATAAAGGGAAGAATGCGATATTGTGAACGTGGATCGGCCGCGGTAAAAATTTGAACCGCTGCATAGGGTGAAAAATTTTGCCCCTTAAAGGCGAAAAATAAAATAAAGTCCTATCTGCATAAAATTATTGACCAAATATGGGCCAAAATGTGAACCGTTGCATAAGAAATGTGAATCGTTGCATAATACGTTTTTTTAACTTACTGTATAACTTGAATAACTATACTGGTTATAGAGAGCGTTTTACACAGAGCTTTTAGTGCAAAACGATTATGACCCTAACACTAACCCTAACCTATGTAAGTAAGACCTTATGTTCATCAAGTTATAACATAAATAATTCAAATAAGTATAGAGAGCGTTCGTAAAGAGCGTTTTGTCTGAAGACCACCCCATTCCTAACCCTAACCCCAACCCTAACACTAACTCGGATCCAATTTACTAAGGTTTACTACATGTTAACTCTAATAACTAATTTAAATGTTTTTTTATTAATTATGTTGTTGTTGTTGTTATTCTACCGTTGGAGTTGTTATTCGAGTGTTGTTGTTGTTGTTGTTGATGTCATTGTTGGGGACAACCCTAACCCTAACTTTAACCACTAACCCTAACTGTATCCGAAAACACTTCCTTCATATGTTATTTTCTTAACTTCGTTTGGCGGCAATATTTAAGTTTGAACTTACCCGCCAATCTCTGGCGGGAATTAGCAAACGAGCGCACGTTGGTCTACGTCACTTGACGTTTAAAATTTGGCGCCCGTCGGTCAGTATAAAAGGCCATGGGTGCCAGCGTTTCTTCCCACTCGGAATTTTGTTTTCGTTGTTTCGTTGTACGGAATTTCGTTGTACTGTTACTGAGGATTATGGATGCTAAGCTTTCAGCGGTAAGTTTGTTTATTTTTATATTCATTATTATTCACAAGAATGACAACAACAACAACAACAACAACATAATTAATTAAATTCGTTTTAAATTAATTTAATTAAATTAATTAATTAATTTAGGCTATTGGCTTTTCTAATGACAAGCCTTAGGGTGGAGTCAGGAATTGCCACGAACGGGATGAACTATTGGCTTTTCTAATGACAAGCCTTAGGGTGGAGTCAGGAATTGCCACGAACGGGATGAACTATTGGCTTTTCTAATGGCAAGCCTTAGGGTGGAGTCAGGAATTGCCACAACGGGATGGACTATTGGCTTTTCTATTGGCAAGCCTTAAGGTGGAGCCAGGAATTGCCACGAACTTGGTTTGTTGCCTATAGTTATTTTGTGAATTGTTGCATAAGAATTGTGAACCGTTGCACAATTGTGAACCGTTGCATAAGAAATGTGAACCGTTACATAAGAAATGTGAACCGTTACATAAGAAATGTGAACCGTTGCACAACACGTGTAAACTGTTGCCTATAGTTATAATTGTTAATTGTTGAATGTTTTGTTTTCATTTGAGCTATGTCTGGTATGCAGGCTTTTCTAATGACAAGCCTTAGGGTGGAGTCAGGAATTGCCACGAACGCGATGGACTATTGGCTTTTCTAATGACAAGCCTTAGGGTGGAGTCAGGAATTGCCACGAACGCGATGGACTATTGGCTTTTCTAATGACAAGCCTTAGGGTGGAGTCAGGAATTGCCATGAACGCGATGGACTATTGGCTTTTCTAATGACAAGCCTTAGGGTGGAGTCAGGAATTGCCACGAACGCGATGGACTATTGGCTTTTCTAATGACAAGCCTTAGGGTGGAGTCAGGAATTGCCACGAACGTGATGGACTATTGGCTTTTCTAATGACAAGCCTTAGGGTGGAGTCAGGAATTGCCACGAACGCGATGGACTATTGGCTTTTCTAATGACAAGCCTTAGGGTGGAGTCAGGAATTGCCACGAACGCGATGGACTATTGGCTTTTCTAATGACAAGCCTTAGGGTGGAGTCAGGAATTGCCACGAACGCGATGGACTATTGGCTTTTCTAATGACAAGCCTTAGGGTGGAGTCAGGAATTGCCACGAACGCGATGGACTATTGGCGTTTCTAATGACAAGCCTTAGGGTGGAGTCAGGAATTGCCACGAACGGGATGAACTATTGGCTTTTCTAATGGCAAGCCTTAGGGTGGAGTCAGGAATTGCCACAACGGGATGGACTATTGGCTTTTCTATTGGCAAGCCTTAAGGTGGAGCCAGGAATTGCCACGAACTTGGTTTGTTGCCTATAGTTATTTTGTGAATTGTTGCATAAGAATTGTGAACCGTTGCATAATTGTGAATCGTTGCATAAGAAATGTGAACCGTTGCATAACACGTGTGAACTGTTACCTATAGTTATAATTGTATTGTTGAATGTTTTGTTTTCATTTGAGCAGGTGAAACTGGACTTAACCAGATACGTCTGGTTTGAGGGGTGGAAGAGGGCGATGATGGCCATAAATACAGACGAAGATGACGATGCGGAGCGGGGGGATGGACCGGTGCATATCCGATGGTACAGCGGTGGGCCAATAAGAGTGCCCGCGTGGCCAATTACATTGCATAGGTGAGCATCTTTTAAGTTTGCCTTTATTATTAACATGCTTCAGTTGTATATATAGTGTCGTCTGCAACTAACTTAAATAATACACGCACTACAATATGTATTTGTTCTTCAGGGAGGATGAAGATGTAGAGGTGGGAGAGAGTGGTGAGCAGCCAGTGCACCTGAGATGGCACGGTGACGACCAGCCACCCACCAGAAAACCCAAGATGCCTCTGGTATTATACAGGTGAGCATCTTTTAAGTTTGCCTTTGTTATTAACATGCTACTTTGTGTATATATAGTGTGTACAGTCGTCTGCAACTCACCTAAATAATACACGCACTACAATCTGTATTTGTTCTTCAGGGAGGATGATGAAGATGTGGATGAAGATGTGGATGAAGTTGTGGAGGGTTTAGAGCGTGTTCATATCAGATTCGCGGAGGAAGAAGATGAGGAAGAAGTGAAGGGTGTGCACACCAGATGGGAAGAGAAGCGAGAGGAGGAGGAGGTTACAGAGGAGGCGACGGAGGCAGGAGAAGGGGTGATGGAGGTTAACGATGAAGAAGAAGTTGTGGATGGGGCAGTGGATGGGACTGAGGCGATGGGGGTGATGGAGGTAGGGGCGGTGGCAGTGATGGAGGCAGGAGTAGAAGAGGAAGAAGAAGAAGCTGTGGAGGGGCTAGAAGAGGAAGAGGAAGAAGAAGAGGAAGAAGAAGCTGTGGAGAGGACTGAGGCGATGGGGGTGATGGAGGTAGGGGCGGTGCCAGTGATGTCGCGGGCGGAAGAAGTTGTGGAGGGGACTGAGGTGATGGAGGTAGGGGCGGTGCCAGTGATGTCGCGGGCGGTTTATTTGGTGGGGGCGGCGAAGAGAATGCGACACGAGATTAGCTCCCACGAGGAGTCAGATTGTGGAAGTGAGTATCTAGATTATGCTACCTACTTAATAGAAAATGCAAAATTGTGAATCGTTGCATAACACGTGTGAACTGTTGCATATAGCTATAATTGTGAACCGTTGCATAAGAAGTGTGAATCGTTGCATAAGAAATGTGAACCGTTGCATAAGAAATGTGAACCGTTGCATAAGAAATGTGAACCGTTGCATATAGTTATGATTGTTACTTCTTTTTTGCAGCATCGGGAAGCGAGTACCATCCGTCCGAATCGGAGGAATCGGAAGAGTCCGAGGAGGAAGTGAAACAGATAAAAGCGGAGAGAGGAAGAGAGAGGGCCAGACATGGCCGCAGAAGTAAAAAGACGATAACGGTTAGTTGTTGTTTTAGAAGCTTCTTTCGTTCGTATATTCGTTATTATTCATTATATTTGACACTACTACTGTTCTAGGACTGTGCTAATTATTCATATTATCTTTTGTAGAAAAGACCGAGAAAGGAATGTCCTGTGGACGGATGTAAGAGTTGTATAACGAATGTCAAAAGACATCTCTTGCTGGTGCACCCAACGTACGAGCCCCCCGCACAGACCGTGAAGCGTCGAGTGATGCGGAAGGTTGTGTGCTCTTTGTGCGGGGCGGCATCCTGCAGGATGGACCTTCATCTGAAGAAAATGCATCAACTTACGAATGAGCAAACCAAGGAGGAGATAACACGGTGCAACGAATTTAAGATGGCCGATGGTCTGATTGACAAGGCCTTGATTGAATGGGGGCGAGTGCAAACATTTTCGCTTTGATCGTTTTCTAAGTCGTTTACGCGTTTGCTGAGTAAAATATATACCATCTTTTCGTTAATTGAATTATTAATTTGTTTCATTGTTTTATGTTTTACAGACGGACTTTGGAGGACCGCGGATCTGCAAAGACGGTGAGGCTTGCTTCACATCAATCTGGTGTGAAGCACTATCTAAAAGGGTTAACCCCTCTCACGTTGGCGGAATTAGACTCCATTGGGAAGAGGGGCGGTCTTCTCGAGAGAGAATTGGCAGAGAAGACGTGAGTGTGTATTTTTTTAAAACTCGTATTGCCGATTGCAACCCGTTATATATCGTAGCATAAATCTTTTGAACCAGCTCGTAACTAACTTACCTTTTTGTCGTTTTTTCAGTGTCCGGCCAGAAACTCTAAAAATATACTTACACTCAACTTCTTTGTTTGTGGGGTATCTGGCCAAATCGAGCACCTGGATCCGGCACCTGGAGGTGTCGAGCTGTCGACTTATCGAAATATCACAGAGGGTGGAAAATATGTCTAAAAACCTCGGGAAGGAGGTGCTGGCGGACAGGGTGGAACGGTAAGCATATTTTATTCACTATCGTTTTATACAATATTCGTAGATATCCGTCGTTGTATTTTAAATTGAATTTCCTCAATTAACGAAACCTTACATTGTTTTTTTACAGACAGGCAAAGGGTGACTTTGATCTCGCGATCAAAGACAGTATGGTCGGCGAGTATCTGGCCAGCAGGAGGCCCCAGGAAACGACGCAGAAGCTGCAGGCAGCGAGCGACGGGGTCGGCCTGTCTGCGACCGAGAAGATCGATATCAGAAACGCGTTATGTCTGAGGCTGCTGCTCACGTCTTTCAAGCGGGCCGGCGATATCGCGAGAATCAGGGAGGAGGCAATAGTCCTGACGGAGGACGAACCGGAAGTCTATCACATATATGTAAGTACATTTTGTGTAATGTGAACATGTCTTTTCTTGTATGTTAACTTGCATCTAACGTGTCCTAAAACGACGAGTCACTTGCGAATGGTCAACTAAAATGTTTACTCCTATATCTTCAGGTGTACGAACACAAAGAGGCCAGATCCGGAAAGCCCTGTCCGGTGATCATCAAGGCAGACTTGATGCAGGACCTCGTGACTTATAAGAAACACGTCCGACCAAATTCACGAAGCCCGTACCTCTTTCTTAGCAGGACTGGCCAGAAACTTATGCCAACCGTAAGTGTACACGTTTACTTAAAACTCCCTCTTTCAAATCGTAATTGTTCTCGTAAGTAGTCATTATACAGCAGCAACAGCCATACCTAACGCTTATTTCGCATTCTTGTTTCCAGACAATGAGCAAAATATATTCCAAAGAATGGGACTCAGTGAGGGACGACAGGTCGCGGGAATCCTGGCCCGTCTTCACAGCCAGCCAGGGTAGGAAGGTTGCAGTTTCATCTTTGAGGGAGTCGGGGGGCAGCGAAGCCCAACAAGCGCTGCTAGCCAAGCAGATGGCCCACAATATCGGAACGGCGCGCCGATACTACGACAAAAGTAAAATGGAGGATGGTCGGACGGAGGTGATGGAGTTGATCACCTCCAACTATGCAGTGAGTATTAAAGCTTTTCGTTGGCCGTTTTGCAATTATCTATCTTCGTCTCTTTTTCTGGAACAATTTAAATTTACCAACCTTATTTTTTTTCTTTTTATCTTTTTCAGCGAGCTGCTTCAAAGGCCGCAGAAAGCAGCGCCCCGTCGACCTTGAGCGACCGATTTACAAATTTAATTGAACTAAGAAGGGCAGAGGCGGAATTTGAACGCGACCGGCTGGACCGGTCAGAATCTGAATCATTGTAAATCAACCATCATATTTATTAATCATTTCATTGTAAAATAACCATCTTATTTATTAATCATTTGTATATACTGATCATGTTCATTAATCATTTCATTGTAAAATAGCCATCTTATTTATTAATCAATTTCATTGTATATAATCATCTTATTTATCACTTTCCATCATCATTATATTTATTGTTCAGTGTGCATGTGTGTGAGACTGCTATTTATTGCTTATTTATTCGGAGTGAAGTGACTGTGTGAAAGGTGGGCAACTAAAACCAGCCTTTTAAGACACAAATTGTCTTAACTGCCTCCACGATGGTGTTGCCTGGGCAAGTTTGGACTATGTCTAAACCTGGCTGAAGCTGGTCGCGTGTAGTTCTAAAATTTTGAAAATTGGTAATGTTGGCCTCCAAGGCGAAATGTCGGGCAACTAAAACCGTCCGACGGTAGTGGTAGAATTGACATTTCGGGCCTCTAAGGCGAAAAAGATTGTCGACGAAAATAAAATGTGAATCGTTGCATATAGTTATAATTGTGAACCGTTGCGTAAGAAATGTTCGCCTCCAAGGCGGAAAGTCGGGCAACGAAAACTGTCCGACGGTAGTGGTAAGAATTGACATTTCGGGCCTCTTAGGCGAAAAAGATTGTCGTCGAAAATAAAATGTGAATCGTTGCATCTAGTTATAACCGTTGCATAACACCTGTGACCTGTGAATCGTTGCATAATTTGTGAATCGTGGCATACTTTGTGTGGCATCAAGGATGGCCCAAGAGACAGACGATGAAGACAATGCAGAGCGCGGGGATGGGGCTGTCCACATAAGATGGTCAACATTAACGACAAATTTCATAAAGTTCAGACCAAAGGTACGACCTGTAGCCCGATGCAAAGTATTTAGTCATGCAAAGAGTAAAATCCACTGGCAAGAACAGAACATTAATATTATATATCAGTATTAATACAGATATATGTTAATGTCGACCCCATATAATCATATAATATTACTCATTCAATATTTATACATACGATAACTTTGTATAACATTGTACAGATATTTGTATCATTACCAATAAATAATCTAATCTAATGTAATATCAATAACTAACTTCCACATTAGCACACAGAACATGTTTATTAAATAATCTATGGGATAAACCTTGTGAATTCCCGTACAAATATTAATAACGGAAACTCTAACTATATATGCTATTTTTAATTAAAAATCATGACTTCAACCCTGTAACTACTCGCCCAACACAAGCTTCCATCATCAAAATGTTGTGCATCATAAATGGTATATTAATTGGGGACAAACAAATATTGCTTAATTCAACGCAAAGACACCTGTAAATATATATCTTGGATTACAGGCAAATTAGGTATCCTTATAAATTTTACGTTATGGTACCTTGCAACTACTCGTGTAATCGACATCGGATACTTTTTATTTACTGATAACCAACATAATTATATCAGTCACCTGTTGCTAATTATCCTCTTATGAGATGCCGACAAAATTTCCTTTTTCATTTGGCAGATGAACGCCTGGGCACGGGAAGTTGTTGGATATTTTACTGATATACGTAATGTGGACGTAAATCACTATTCACTGGAAGACCTCTCCAAATTAAACCTTAAACAAGACATCACAAACTTGAAAGACCATATAACCGCCTTTGATGAAGATGACAATGTGTTCAGACTCTTTCGCATTAAAGGAGGCAGCGACTTTATCTTCTTTTGGATAGGATTTCATCACACAAATGTCAATCTACGTGCCGTAAGACACGTCAACCTGTTTGTTTACAAACGTTCTAGCAATATGGTAATCAGAATTTCAACTCTGGAAAACCGAATGTGTCGTAGATTCATTAGGAAGATGTACAAAGATTTGCAAATACATGTTATGTACAACATCTACAAATATTACTTCATGACGGACATTGACTTTGAGTCACAAATGGTATACTAACTATAGATGTGTTCTATGATTTAGTCACAAATGTTATACTGATTATAGATATGATGTTTCTATGATATCTTACTGATTTTTTACCTATAAAAAGGTAGTTTCTATAATAACACATACTAATTACTAAAACTACACGGGAATGGGTTGGGCCCAAAAATGTTAAACTCCCGGTGAGCATGATCTTGTCGGTAATTTTAGCCGGATGCGACGGCTACGGCCGGGGCATAGCTTGATTAGTACATATACCTTCTTGCTATTTAAGTGCCGAAAAGGATAAACTTGGCAACCGTTTAGGAAGTCATGAATCAAGCGCTAGCAACTGATGACGCTTCCGGTGTCAATTCAACCTTTCCAAAATGTAGGAACTCTTTGTTAAAGTACAAAATTATCTATTTTGGCTATTCAACTTTACTTTGGTATGTACGTTCCAAATCTTTTCCAAATTTCTGTAAACCGCTCCTGGATCATGCCTCACAAATCTTATATCATGATGGGACGGGGAAACCTGTATCTGTACAAATTGGGCAACAGAACCATAAACCACCCCCATATCTTTAATATGCTTCACAGCTACGTTCCTTTTCCATCATGATATACACACACCCGTTTTATGCACGTATCACGTGAAAAATTATATTTATATCGACAGAATTATCAGTCATTTTACTATTCTATATCCTTTGTTGACTTATAGATAGCCAAGGGTTAGCCCTCGGTTACCAGTCGATCCTCCATACTAGTATTTTCCTGCTAGTCCGTGGAGTCGGTGTGGTGCAGTCCACCCAGTTTGTAGATTACTAGGCCTTGACATCACCTTTGCCATTTGGCATAAACCATAAAACAGAATTAGAACTCATTGTGTTACAAATCAATATCTTGTATTGAAGGCTGTCGGATGTATTCTATTGGTTGAACTCCTTGTGACAAATATTACATTTAAACTGATTTTATTATCATTAGGACGCCGGACACATCAGAATTAGAACTCATTGTGTAACAAATCAATATCTTGTATTGAAGGATGTCGGATGTCTTCTATTGGTTAACTCCTTGAGACAAATATTACATTTAAACTGCTTTTATTATCATTAGGACACATCAGAATTAGAACTCGTTGTGTAACAAATCAATATCTTATATTGAAGGCAGTTGGACGTCTTCTATTGGTTAACTCCTTGTGACAAATATTACATTTAAACTGCTTTTAGGACACGTGAGACACATCAGAATTACTCGTTATGTAACAAATCAATATCTTGTATTGAAGGCTGTTGGATGTCTTTATTGGTCAACTCCTTGTGACAAATATAACATTTAAACTGCTTTTAGGACACATGAGACACATCAGAATTAGAACTCATTGTGTAACAAATCAATATCTTGTATTGAAGGCTGTCGGATGTCTTCTATTGGTTAACTCCTTGAGACAAATATTACATTTAAACTGCTTTTAACGGCATTAGGACGTGAGACGATGGTAGCAATGGATACAGAAGTCGAGAGGAGCACGATAGAGAAGATATGTGCCACTTAAGATGGTATGGGGACAGGGTAGTGAGGGCCCCACGATGGATACAGAAGTCGAGAGGGAGGACGATAAAGAATATGATGCATGCCACTTACGATGGTATAGGAACAGGGTAGTGAGAGCCCCACGAGTGTATAACGGCAGTGAAGAGCTGGATGGGCGCAAAACAGCTGTTAAAATGATGACAAAACCGAGATAATGTTATTTGGAACAGATCACAGAATTAAAAACACTCATTTGGACTGCATTCGTATAGGTGATTCCGACATAAAGCCATCGTCGTGTGCCAGATATCTGGGCATTCACCTAGACAGTACTCTGTCAATGGAAGTTTACATAAACATAGCTGCTCATGTGATTTTTAAGAAGCCGAATGTTGTAAGAAATTTGACTGTCTCTCGCGCCTCCCTTTGTATATTGAATCTTGTGCTATGTACCTGGTAAACCAGGCTTAAGGTCAGCTGATAAAATATTACTTGCTGTCCCCAAATGTGACCTTGTTAATTATGGTCATCGATCTTTTGAATGCTTAATAATGGCCCAAACCTTTGGAATTCACTCCCGCTTACACTTAGGAATTTTGCTTCTTTGGAAACATTCAAAACACAACTCAAAACGTATCTGTATAAACTTCACTATGGCAAGGACGACGACCGAAGCTAAGCATCTATTTCGTGCATTGTTTTTTTTACACACAGCCTTCATCCTACTTTTTATATGAATTGTTTGATTTATTTCATTGTAGTTATTGTTTGTGTGTACACGCGTATGTGTTTGAATGTGCTGGAGCTCTGTCATCTGTTGTATCATTGAGTGCTTTGGGCCTCATTGGATAAAGCGCTTTAAAAATGCTATACATTATATTACTATTATTAACCAATTACGTGGCTTTCTCATTGGATAAGCTGCTCTATCATGTACTGCAATGCATGCACCATTTGGAATTTCTTGAGGATTTTTAGAACCATTTGGAATTTCTTGAGGAATTTTGGCAGAGAAAGTCCACCCAAGTTTCCTAAGTTACAAGGTGCCAGTCCTCATGTCCATTGAATGATTCAGACTTGGACGCACAATATAAACGGACAATTGAAAGCTGGGCCTGGACAATAATCGATCATACAATGAGTCACTACATGCTATATCTTTTATTTTGTATTTCAATCACTGACTCTGCTATTGTTTCAGGTGTATGTGTCGTCCACAGGCAGATTAAGGGAGGTAACCCAGCCTGGTTGCTACTAGCAGACACTCTATAAACCTGGATCTGTGAGGTAACCCAGCCTGGTTGTTACTAGCAGACATGCTATAAAGCTGGATCTCTGTGAGGTGAGGTAGCCCAGCCTGGTTGTTACTAGAAGACTCTATATACCCCTGGTGGTGAGGTAACCCAGTCTGGTTGTTACCAGCAGACACCCTATAAACGCGAATCTCAGTGAGCAGAGATTGGGTGATAGTAGTCTGGTTGATATTTTAGACATGGATAGTTGATGAAGTGTTCTCAGTTAAAGAATCTAAGTTGCCCGACATATTTTAACTTTTTATAATGCTTTACCATTATCAGAATTTAAAGTACTCAACGATCATGGATTATGTAGGTTCACTTGAAGGCGTTTATTACAAGGCTCATGGACATAACATCGAAATTAGGTGCCAACTCAGCTAAGCAAACACACCGTAAGAGTTAACATGAGGTGTGCACTCGAGAGCATACTCCCACAGTGGCAAATTCAACCCACATTATCCGTAAAGCCAACAAAAAAGATTTTTAACTTTAAAGAAAAATACAGACTAATAATATTGATATGGTGTCACAAGAAGCTTGTACAGAAAAAAATTATTCAAATTGGTTCATTATATATTTGTTAAAGTTATTAAGTCAGACAGGATTTTCCAAGTCAAAATAAGTTGAAAATGAAGTGTAATATTATGAAAAACAGTCTGAGCCAATCTCTAGCCGCATCACGTAGAAGTTGAAAATGAAGTGTAATATTATGAAAAACAGTCTGAGCCAATCCCTAGCCGCATCACGTAGAGAGGGTATTGTGAGAAGCATGTATATAAGTCAAAATAAGTCGAAAATGAGGCGTAACTTAAAATACGAGGGTATAAAAACACATGACATGGCGGTAGATTGCAGATACTTAATGTAACGAAAATGGGGACGGTACATATAAAAGATTATGTAAAGCAACTCATATCAGTTCCTATGTCTGATTTTGAAAAGTCTTCAAACAAGTCATGACTCCTACTTGTGGTGAATTGCAGAATATACGTACAATCAGACGAGACACGATCATTTTCATTTTAACCGCCAAAGAGAAAGACATATTGCAAAATTACATCGAAAACATCCAACCAACTCTGCAATTAACCCTAAACAATAGTCGATAAGACCACACTTGGTTCTGGTACAATTGGTCGATCAATGCAACTCAACGTGTAGTGGAAATAACAACCACAATGTTTTCTTAACCAGTTCACAAATAAAAACACCAAGTTGATATTTTGTCTGTGAAATCCTTTCTATGAAACAAGAACACATCGTTTCAGACAGACAATGCAACATGTGGTTTTCAGATGGATGCTGAAAAGTCTGTTAAGCAAAACACCCAAGCCAGCTCAATATAGCTTGGTGGTGAAACTTAGATGTATCATATATATATATATATATATATATATATATATATATATATTGTAAGAACATTTCTTATAAGTGAACTGACACCAAACATGTCTTAAACGACAAATCACTTGCGAATCATAAACTATAATGGTCACTTCTATCTTCAGGTCTATGAACAAAAAAAGGCAAGTTAGGGAAGCCCTGCCTGTTGGGATAAAAAAAAAGTCATTGATGCAGGACATGGTGGCATACAAATGCCATGCATGTCACAGCTCAAAGAGCCCCTACCTCATCCTCAGAAGAACGGGACAGAAGCCGACACCAACCATATTAAAGTATACTAGTACAAGTTTATTTAAAATTCCCTCTTTCAAATCACAATTGTTCTCGTAAGTCCAGCCATTATAATATACAACAGCAAAATCTTTATATATCGTGTATTTCACATTTTTATTTCCAGATGATGCCAAAATCTACTCAAAAGGCATGGGATTCTATTAGAGCAAACCGATCAAGGGGGGAGTGGAATGTGGCTATTTCCTCTTCTCAAGAGGCAGACTGCACTGAGCAGCAAGGGGTGCTTCTGGCCAAACAGATGTCCCATAACATGACAACTGCCAAACGATATTCACACTGTCCAATCGGCTCGCGGAATACCAGTGTGAACGTCGGAATACCAGTGCTGTACAGGAGAATACCAGTGTTTTTAAGCGATATGTTGGTACCCACAATTAGAACTTGACGGCTAAATAACAAAACAAAAGACAATGGAAAGGTATATACGATCAATTTTGTATTTACCCAGTGGAGGGGTCACCTGGTGATGTTCAGTTCGACTCTGGGCGGATCTGGCCTTCGTTTAAAGTAGAAAAATAGGGTGTACAAACTCGTAGGGTGGAGGTAAAATTTTGCCCTAATCGGTATTCTAGTGCGTTTTGTTTGATTCCTGCGCATAACTTGCGGAATTTTTTATAAAATTCCTACAGCGGAATCTATTGGCAAAACGTGCACATCGAAATCACTGGCGTGTATTAGTTGGAAATACGCGAAAATAAATCGAAACGAGGGGCGGTGATCACAGAAAATGGCACGGTGAACTACCAGTGCATGCCAACGAGGGCTACCAGTGCCAAATTTTCGTTATATGGTAAGTTATATCGGGTATATGTCGGGGGACGTTTTAGATTCGGTTTAAGCTATAGGATTTGGGCACAATCGATCTAGAATGGTACATGTGTGGGTCTAAGATATGAAAGTTTGAAATTTTAAGTACGGCGATACTCAACATTGGTGGAACATAAAGTAACAATTTGGTTGACAAGAGTTTAAATTTCCCTTTATTCGGTATTGGCACTGAGTTAGTTCCATATCAATTGGATTCAAACAGTTAGTTTAAACTAATGTTTAACATTTGCAAATAAGTCTATCATTAAATACGGAAGACGTTCTAATTCAAATGGTATGATATTTCTAATTATCCCAGCAAATGTTGCATATATGGGGTAGACTTGTTCCCAAAATTTAGAAAGTAATTGATATTATGGGGCATGCATATCTTTGCCTATATGTTGAGTTCTTCGTCGATTTTAAGGCGTTACCGTTTGTATGCATGCATGCATGGATCTGTGTGTGTCATTATTTGATGTATTGGATGTCTTAACTAAAGATGAAATATATATATCGATGGATGGACTGGTGTCAAATAAATTAATTGTTGAATGCATGGATATGATGTTTCTGAGCAGGAATGATGGGAGAATGAGTTGGATGGCTGTGCTGATGAATCATTGAGTGATTGGCGAGTCGATGGTTGGCTGGATTATATTTGGTTGATCGATGCATGGTGATTGGACGTATGTTGTGGATACGTGTACAAATAGATTGATATATTTTATGACTGAGTGTGCATATGGATAAATCTAGGAGTTTATTTTATGCATATCTAATTTTCTCTTTATTTTTCTCTTTTCGGAAAAGGAAAGCGTGGCAATCAATGGGACAAGAGGAAAAGAATAAAATTTGAAGAAAAAAAATGTGACAGCGGAAACGGACACGATAGTGAAAATGCGGAGCCAGATGTGGCTGGGCCAGTAACACCGGGGTCACAGTCAGGTGTGCTCAGCAAGCAACTTTCATGGGCGCCCTTTAAGAGAGCGATCTATAACCGCGGGATCATCCCAGCAAGGAGAGTGCTTTTTCAACAAGGAAGGCACGATGGATAATCAATACCAGCTAAAGCAACAACCGCCTTAAAGGGAACTGGATACTTGAAAGACATAAAAACTTTTTTCGATCTGATTGCTAAAGGAAAATTCCCGATGGAGAACATTTCATTCCGTGTATTTATCGAGACAGTTCGGTGGTTTTCCCTAAATTCAACCACGCAAATCAGATACTCCGCGGAGACAACGGCATTCTGGAAAACAGGATACAGGCTTTTTGGAGAAAAAATCAACTTGCTTATAAACAATATAAACATATAAACAAGGCAACATAACTGATAGATGTCGCAACCAATCACCACGGATTATATTTAAAGCAATTGATTTATTCGCCACTCACCATTAGGCCAAACAGATTTTGGCATTTTATAATGTAATTGTTAAGCTACTGTACAAGTTCGGAAAATTGCATTTAAAGTGATATGAAACACTCCGGTAGGGTGATAAAATAGAAATGGAGAACAATCTTGTTCAAAGTAGTTATGTTTACAAATATTATATGTATATTGACAACACATATCGTCATTCTTATATATTAATTAAATGCAGTGACTGTCGACGACGAAATCATTTTCGTTAGTTTATCGCCGATAGATGCGTCCCAAATCGAGTAGTAAATATTTACAATTTAGCGTAGTTCTGACAATGTTTTCTATGGAGCGGTACGGTTGATTTGCTTGAAGTTTCGGTTATGTTAGTAGAATGCTACAACCCTCCAGTTGGCATAGCACATTAATGCTAACTTATCAGTTTCACGCACCCGAATAAGTACACAATATGTCTTTAAACACTGACGTATCCAAATATTTTTAAGAACAATTCTACAAAAACGCCATATTCTGACCTGGACATCATGAAATTTGTGCTATATTTTACACTAACTTTGAGTATCGACGTATATAGTTGAAGTTTCGTACTTTCCTATTATAGATCCACATATTTACCCTTCTAGATCAACTTTGTCGTTATTTTGGGAATGGCGAGGCATTTCGGGTGCCCGGTGCTCTGTATGAAGCGTTTATCGACATATACCCTATATAACTTACCATATAAAGCACCATAATTTGGCACTGGTAGCCCTCGTTGGCATGCACTGGTAGTTCGTCGTGCCATTTTCTGTGATCACCGTCCCTCTTTTCGATTTATTTTCGTGTATTTCCAACTAATACACGCTAGTGATTTCGATGTGCACGTTTTTCCAATAGATTCCGCTGTCGGAATTTTATAAAAAATTCCGTAAGTTATGCTCAGGAATTAAACAAAACGCACTAGAATACCGATTAGGGCAAAATTTGACCTCCACCCTACGAGTTTGTAGACCCTATTTTTCTGCTTTAAACAAAGGCCAGATCGCCAAGAGTCGAACTGAACATCACCAGGTGACCTCTCCACTGGGCAAATGTAAAATGGATCGCTCATACCTTTCCATTGTCTTTTGTCATGTTTATTTAGCCGTCCAGTTCTAATTATGGTACCATCATATCGCTTAAAAACACTGGTATTCTCCTGTACAACACTGGTATTCCGACGTTCACACTGGTATTCTGTGATATTATGACATGAGCACATTGGAATGTGGTTGATTAGGTTTGCTTAAGTTTTTGTCACATCAACCGTTGTGATATGTTCCATTGTGTGATCTGAATCAGTCGTACTCAACACATCAGCATCCCAATCCACATTACCCTTAAACATAATATATAACAACACTCATTAATAATAATATAAAAGGTCGCAGACCACATGTCCCCCGACTCGAGTGGTAAACTTCATGATTGGAATTGTTAGAAGGATACTATTTGCAACAATGTTATACAGTATATAGATGTTGCAAACCACCGCAAAATTTCTTGGACAAAACAACCCGATGAACAAACGCATGCAAACGCGAAAAAATGATATTTTTGTATTAGCTATATAGATGTTGCATATCACCAACATGTTAGGAACAATATCCCAAAGTTTAAATCTCTACATTTAAAACTGTAGGTGGAGTTGATTACACCATGAAGGTACCCAATCTCATCCAAAAGGCAAAAATGTTCCAAATTTTCTAAGTCGAAAACCCCCCAAAAATATGGAAAAAATGATATTTTTGATTAGCTATATAGATGTTGCAAATCACCAACATGTTAGGAACAATATCCCAGAGTTTCAAATCTCTACATTTAAAACTGTAGGAGGAGTTGATTACACCATGAAGGTACCCAATCTCATCCAAAAGGCAAAAATGTTCCAAATTTTCTAAGTCGAAAACCCCCCCCAAAAATATGGAAAAAATGATATTTTTGATTAGCTATATAGATGTTGCAAATCACCAACATGTTAGGAACAATATCCCAGAGTTTCAAATCTCTACATTTAAAACTGTAGGAGGAGTTGATTACACCATGAAGGTACCCAATCTCATCCAAAAGGCAAAAATGTTCCAAATTTTCTAAGTCGAAAACCCCCCCAAAAATATGGAAAAATTTATATTTTTGATTAGCTATATAGATGTTGCAAATCACCAACATGTTAGGAACAATATCCCAGAGTTTCAAATCTCTACGTTTAAAACTGTAGGAGGAGTTGATTACACCATGAAGGTACCCAATCTCGGACGCACGGACACACGGACGCACGGACGCACGGACGCACGGACGCACGGACGGACGGACGAGGGTCATTACTATAGTCCTCCGACGGAAACGTCGGGGGACAAAAATAATAATGACATGTAAACAAGAGTTCCAGCCATATTCCCATAATTATTTAATTTTGCTAATTCAATTTGTATACATGTGTCAACTTGTAAAAAATTATGCATCATTACAAGTAAATAATCTAATCTAGTACAATATAATTCCACTCAAGTGATCAGTCCAATTTCCTGCAAGCTGAATGCTTCTTCACAAATATCACATAATATGGGGGGGGGGGGGGGGTTGGGGGTGTTGAGCCCGTATCTGGTTCATCAACAATTTAATATTCAGAGAACTAATGTGGAATAGGTGACTTACATTGTCCTCATTTCATCTGTCTAACCGCACAAATAAGTAAACAAGTCCCCCTCAAGCACTACATAGTAAGGTGACTTACATTGTCCTCATTTCATCTGTCCAGATGACAGTTAATAAAAGTGCAGAAGGAGTCCCAATTTATTGGAGGGAAATTCAGATAATAAGTTCAACAAACCATCTACAAAGTAGTCATCATTGAGTATTTAGGTTAGAAACTATTAATGGCTTATTTTGTGCTTTCACACAGACTGAATCCAGCAGCAGTGAGTCAGAGCCTAAACAGCAGCCAAGTCCGACTTCTTCATACAGTGACTCATCAGACAGCGCTCAGGCAAGGAGGTCCTTGCAGACAGGGTGGAACGGTAAGCATATTTTATTCACTATCATTTTATACAATATTCGTAGATATCCGTCGTTGTATTTAAAATTGAATTTCCTCAATTAACCAAACCTTACATTGTGTTTTCAGACAGGCAAAGGGGGATTTTGATCTTCTAATCAAAGATGCAATGGTCGGAGAGTATTTGGCGAGCCGGAGACCACGGGAGACCACAGAGCAGCTGCAGGCAGCGAGCGATGGGGTTCCATGTCTGCCACAGAAAAAATAGATACAAGGAACGCGCTTTGCCTCCAACTTCTGCTGACTTCATTTAAGCGGGCCGGGGATATAGCTAGAATAAGAGCGGATGCTATAGCTCTGACAGAGGACCAGCCCAATGTTTACCACGTCTATGTAAGTACATTTTTTTTAATGTGAACATGTCTTTTCTTGTATGTTAACTTGCATCTAACGTGTCTTAAAACGACGAGTCACTTGCGAATGGACAACTAAAATGTTTACGTCTATATCTTCAGGTGTACGAACACTAAGAGGCGAGATCGGGAAAAGCCTGTCCCGTTATAATAAAGGAATTAATGCAGGACTTGGTGAAGTACAGAGACCACGTGCGGCCCAACTCAAAAAGCCACTACTTATTTTTAAGTAGGACTGGACAAAAACTCATGCCTACCATAAGTGTACTGGTGTTGTTGCTACAGTTGCACCAACCAACGATGATTGCGCAACGACAGAGCCATCGACAATTGCACCGACCAGTGGTGATTGCACAACGACAGAGCCATCGACAACTGAACCGACAGGTGATTATTGCACAACGACAGAGCCATCGACAAGCGGAAAAAGTAAGTTTATCTCAGTCAAGGCGAAGACAGATCGCATACAAAACGAGTTACCTACGCTTACATACGATTATCAAGGCACGAATCAAACAATACGAATGCCCCGTACATTTGATAAAATTTTATCTTTGATTAAGTCTCGAATAAAAAAAATAGACTAGTGGAATCAAATCTCTAGGCTAATCAGACATATTCATCCAGAAGTCAGTTTCCAACGTAACACCCAAGTCAAATAGAATGTTTTAGATGCATCTAATTTAGATAGAATACAAGATTTCTTTAGAAAAGGACTGGCGTGCGAAAGGAATCAGAGGATATCTTAAGACATTAATGCAGGTTATGAATAAGATGGCCGAAAGGCCTGTCTCAGGTAAGTGGCCAGGAAGGGCAAAATCCCTTGAGTGTGGCCTAGCTGATTTCTCGAAGACGATCGAGAAAGGCGTTCTCGTCGAACGTATGCAGGTACGTGTAGACGAAATTCCAACTAACGACCGTTTATTGGCACAGTTGGAGCCTCCTATTTTTCAGAAAGGACTTCTTGACGACAAGCCCGTGCGCCAATGGGCCAACGACATACTGGAAATGAGTCCCATCGATCTGGATAATTTGACAAGCAGGCAACGGACCAATTTTACAGGAAACGTCGGCCTCAGCTGGGCGGTTGGAACAGGGCGCACCAGAGGCAAGACTATCCAGGATTGTACCCAAGACAACTGGAGGAACGCCACATAGAACGAAACAAACGATGCTATCCAAGTAACCACGTTGCTTGGCAAGAATAAGAATGATTCCATCAGTCTTTGCAATAGTGTACACAGGATCTCTAAATCCTACCTGTACTACATTCGACCAAAACACAGACTCTGATAAGTTCTTTCTTGGACAACGCGGCATACCCTGCAAAAACTTTGCCAAGTGGAACAATGAGTTGCACACCAAATGCGGAATTGAGCCAAAGGATTACATGACTGTCACCAAGGCGAGAAAAATTATGGAAACAAAGCCAGCTGATGCAAATGACGTGGAGATGATTGACGCAATGCGGTCATGCGGTGACCATAGCGAGGAAATAGCCAAGGAACACTACCATTTGATGAGTAGCAAACGTTCAGTTAAGGAGCGAAAGGAACAAATGGCCGTTGTTGAGAAGGTGATCGCTTCTTCATCTTCATCTTCGGCCGAGGAAGGCTCAGAATCAGACCAAGACTCTACCACCGAAACACAATTTGAAGTCCTATATCCGGACGGCTTTAATATCTCGTCCGACATTCCAGGACGTGCAGAAATCGCGACTAAGCTTTCAATTCCCAATGCAGAAGCCAGCGATTTCAGACGGAAACTGATCTATCGACGAAACAAGATAAGGATGGAGCGGGCCATAGAGGAAGTTACCCATCTTTTATTTGATAGGAACAACTTTCGGTACAAAAATATGATTTTGGAACGGACTTAGTAAACATTTTCCAAACAATTGATTCCTTCTGTGTTATCAAGCTAGTACGATAAGTCAAAAAATAAACACTCAAATACAGTTATAATTGTTACTTCTTTTTTGCAGCATCGGGAAGCGAGTACCTCCCGTCGAAAGAATCGGATGAATCGGAGGATGTAGACGATGTACAAGATGTAAAGGCGGAGAGAGGACGAGAGAGGGCCAGACATGGCCGCCGAAGCAAGAAAACTATAACTAAAAGACCAAGAAAGGAATGCCCGGTGGACGGATGCAAGAGCGAGATTACAAACGTCAAAAGACATCTATTGCTGGTCCACCCTACGTACGAGCCCCCCGCACAGACCGTGAAGCGTAGGGTGATGCGGAAGGTTGTCTGTTGTTTGTGCGGGGCGGCATCCTGCAGGATGGACCTCCACCTGAAGAAAATGCGCAAACTATCAAAGGATGAAACGAAGGAAGAGATCTCAAAGTGCCAAGAATTTAAGATGTCCGCCCAGAAACATTGAAGATATATCTTCACTCAACTTCGTTGTTTGTCACATACCTGTCGAAGACAAGCACCTGGATCCGGCACCTCCAGATGTCGAGCTGTCGGCTGGCAGAGATTTCACAACGTGTCGAAAACATGTCCAAGAACCTTGGGAAGGAGGTGCTCGCAGACAGGGTGGAACGGTAAGCATATTTTATTCACTATCGTTTTATACAATATTCGTAGATATCCGTCGTTGTATTTTAAATTGAATTTCCTCAATTAACGAAACCTTACATTGTTTTTTACAGACAGGCAAAGGGGGATTTCGATCTCGCCATCAAGGACTCCATGGTCGGCGAGTATCTGGCAAGCAGGAGACCCCTGGAAACTACACAGCAGCTGCAGGCAGCGAGCGAAGGGGTCGGCCTGTCTGCAACCGACAAGATAGACATAAGGAACGCGCTGTGTCTGCGACTTCTACTGACATCCTTCAAGCGGGCCGGTGATATAGCCAGGATAAGGGCGGACGCTATAGCTCTGACAGAGGACGAGCCCGATATATACCACGTCTATGTAAGTGAAATTATTAAAATACCTTTTTTTGGAAATGATATATAATAATGACAGTGAACAGTTCCATTCATAGTTGTTTAATATTAATAATTTAATGTGTATATTGTGTCGATAATGTGTTTAAAGTGTCAGGTATATCATAATGACAAAGTCAACTTAATCTATGGGCGTAGACCAGTCTGACCTGTCTTTTCTCCCGTGTGCATCATCTGTTTGAATGTGTAGTCGTGTTTCTTTTGCTTACCAATCAGTCTGCCCTGAATAAACAGGGTGACATTTCCCCATAAAGGCCTTGATACAACTGACTAGCTCATATTTGGACTGTGGCTGTTGCCTGGCAACATAGGACTTCGATGACGGATAGCATTGTCATTCTGGACAGATGGATAAATGTTCGTCGTTTCCTCTGTATCAGCTCGTGCTGCATGACCTCGTTAGTGGAATAAAAAATATTTGTTTTGTTATGTTTTCATATAAGTTTATTATATATATGTTTACATGTCAATGCTGGTCATTTGGGGGGGGGGGGGGGGTGGACTTTACAGTAGTTTACAGGATATTTTAGTATTTGGGGGGGTGGACATTTTTAGAGAAAGAACATATTCCAGCTCTCAAGGAGAACTTTGCTGAAGAGATTGTTCAACGACAAAGAATATATTTTCATTGCATGTCAATGCAACAACCATGAAATGATGACAGCACAGGCTGTAATTAAGAATATAGAACGTAACCATATTATGAGACTCGCCTAGCAACACTTCCCACAATCCCATGTTGCTTGTCTCTAGGACCATGTGTGTCGTGAAGTTGCATGATCGGCATCTCAGTTCCCTGTCCTCTGTCGATAACGATACTATGTGGGACGTATACCGTTTTTCCCTCGTATCCACCTTGTGTTCACTTAGGTTTCCTATTGCAATTTAATCATCTTATCGGAGTCATCGGATTCGGTAGAAAGCTCCTATGTCCGGATTGGGGATCTCTGTTGACGTATCGGAATCACCGCCGATGGTGCTGATAGGAGAGTGCGCACGCCATAATCTTCTCTAATGCATCTTCTTGGTTTTTCTCTCGAGTGCACCTTCTTATGTTCAATTAGGTTTCTCTGGTTTCCAATTTCTTCGACCAGCTTCAGTGCCACGAAGATCTATCTATTAATTAACATTTCTCACAATATATATATAGCCTTTAATTCCGTTGTATATTAGGTCGATAAAGGGAAGTGATACATAAGATCCGTAGTTATGTAGACTATCTATATTAGCCATCATTAGAGACATGTTTGTAGATGTCATCATTTGATTCAGGCTGTTTACTGCCTTTAATTACATTGTCGTAATAATAATAATGAAAGTGTCAATGACACTGTAGCTCAACTTGGAAAGGGAATAATTTAATATATTACAGTCAATGGAGCGATTAGGAATGTGGAAAGTTGAATGTCTAATACTAGTTTATAGACATGAAGAGAAAAGTAAAATCCAAGATGGCTGCTGGCGGCCATGTTTTCGGCCGAATGACCCCAAAATGAGTCGTTCCCATCTACATGTCATCGTTAACATCAATGACAAATTTTATGACGATCAGACTAAAGGTACGACCTGTAGCCCATGCCATAGAATTTAGTCATACAAAGAGTAAAATCCAAGATGGCTGCTGGCGGCCATGTTTTTTGGCCGATTGACCCCAAAATGACTCGTTCCAATCTACATGTCATTGTTAACATCCATGACAAATTTGATGATCATCAGACTAAAGGTACGACCTGTAGCCCATGCTAAAGAATTTAGTCATACAAAGAGTAAAATCCAAGATGGCTGCTGACGGCCACGTTTTTTTCCGCCAAATGACCCCAAAATTACTCGTTCCCATCTACATATCAACATTAACAACCAGGACAAATTTCATGATGATCAGACGAATCGTACGACCTGTGGCCCGTGCTAATGGATTAAATTTTGAAATCCAAGATGGCCGCTGGCGGCCATGTTTTTTGTCCAAATGACCCCAAAATGACTCGTTCCTATTTACATTCCAATTTCAACAGCCATGAAAAATTTTATGATGATCAGACTAAAGGTACGACCTGTAGCCCGTGCTAAAGGATTTAGTCATACAAAGAGTAAAATCCAAGATGGCTGCTGGCGGCCATCTTTTTTGGCCGAATGACCCCAAAATGACTCGTTCCCATCTACATGTCATTATTAACATTCACGAAAATTTTTATGATGATCAGACTAAAGATACAACCTGTAGCCCGTGCTAAAGGATTTAGTCATACAAAGAGTAAAATCCAAGATGGCTGCTGGCGACCATGTTTTTTGGCCGATTGACCCCAAAATTACTCGTTCCCATCTACATGTCATTGTTAACATCCATGACAAATTTTATGATGATCAGACTAAAGGTACGACCTGCAGCCCGTGATAAAGAATTTAGTCATACAAAGAGTAAAATCTAAGATGGCTGCTGGCAGCCATGTTTTTTGGCCGAATGACCCCAAAATTACTCGTTCCCATCTACATGTAAATATTATCATCCATGACAAATTTCATGATGATCAGACAATCAGTACGACCTGTGGCCCGTGCTAATGGATTAAATTTTGAAATCCAAGATGGCCGCTGGCGGCCATGTTTTTTGTCCGAATGACCCCAAAATGACTCGTTCCCATCTACATTCCAATATCAACAGCCATGACAAATTTTATAATGATCAGACTAAAGGTACGACCTGTAGCCCGTGCTAAAGGATTTAGTCATACAAAGAGTAAAATCCAAGATGGCTGCTGACGGCCATGTTTTTTGGCCGAATGACCCCAAAGTGACTCGTTCCCATCTACATGTCATTATTAACATTATTGACAAATTTTATGATGATCAGACTAAAAGTAGGACCTGTAGCTCGTGCTAAAGGATTTAGTCATGCAAAGAGTAAATCCAAGACGGCTGCTAGCGGCCATGTTTTTTGGCCGATTGACCCCAAAATGACTCGTTCCAATCTACATGTCATTGTTAACATCCATGACAAATTTGATGATGATCAGACTAAAGGTACCACCTGTAGCCCGTGCTAAAGAATGTAGTCATAAAAAGAGTAAAATCCAAGATGGCTGCTGGTGGCCATGTTTTTGGGCCGAATGACCCCAAAATTACTCGTTCCCATCTACATGTCAATATTAACATCCATGACAAATTTCATGACGATCAGACGAACAGTGCGACCTGTGGCCCGTGCTAATGGATTGAATTTTGAAAACAAAGATGGCCACTGGCGGCCATGTTTTTTGTCCGAATGACCCCAAAATGACTCGTTCCCATCTACATTCCAATTTCAACAACCATGATAAATTTCATGATTATCAGACTGAAGGTACGACCTGTAGCCCGTGCTAAAGGATTTAGTCATACAAAGAGTAAAATCCAAGATGGCTGCTGGCGGCCATGTTTTTTGCCCGAATAACCCAAAAATGACTCGTTCCCATCTACATGTCATTGTTAACATCCATGACAAATTTTATGACGATCTGACTAAAGGTACGACCTGTAGCCCGTGCTAAAGTATTTAGTCATACAAAGAGTAAAATCCAAGATGGCTGCTGGCGGCCATCTTTTTTGGCCGAATGACCCCAAAATGACTCGTTCCCATCTACATGTCATTATTAACATTCATGAAATTTTTTATGATGATCAGACTAAAGATACAACCTGTAGCCCGTGCTAAAGGATTTAGTCATACAAAGAGTAAAATCCAAGATGGCTGCTGGCGACCATGTTTTTTGGCCGATTGACCCCAAAATTACTCGTTCCCATCTACATGTCATTGTTAACATCCATGACAAATTTTATGATGATCAGACTAAAGGTACGACCTGCAGCCCGTGATAAAGAATTTAGTCATACAAAGAGTAAAATCTAAGATGGCTGCTGGTGGCCATGTTTTTTGGCCGAATGACCCCAAAATTACTCGTTCCCATCTACATGTAAATATTATCATCCATGACAAATTTCATGATGATCAGACAATCAGTACGACCTGTGGCCCGTGCTAATGGATTAAATTTTGAAATCCAAGATGGCCGCTGGCGGCCATGTTTTTTGTCCGAATGACCCCAAAATGACTCGTTCCCATCTACATTCCAATATCAACAGCCATGACAAATTTTATGATGATCAGACTAAAAGTAGGACCTGTAGCCCGTGCTAAAGGATTTAGTCATGCAAAGAGTAAAATCCAAGACGGCTGCTGGCGGCCATGTTTTTTGGCCGATTGACCCCAAACTGACTCGTTCCAATCTACATGTCATTGTTAACATCCATGACAAATTTGATGATGATCAGACTAAAGGTACGACCTGTAGCCCGTGCTAAAGAATTTAGTCATACAAAGAGTAAAATCGAAGATGGCTGCTGGCGGCCATGTTTTTTGGCCGAATGACCCCAAAATTACTCATTCATATCTACATGTCAATATTAACATTCATGACAAATTTCATGACTATCAGACGAACAGTACGGCCTGTAGCCCGTGCTAATGGATTGAACTTTGAAATCTAAGATGGCCGCTGGCGGCCATGTTTTTTTTCCGTATGACCCCAAAATGAATCATTCCGGTACAAATGTTGATGTCAACAGCTATGACAAATTTCATAATGATCCGATCAAAGGTACGACCTGTAGCCTCTATTGTTGACGCATTACGTACACACGCACACACGCGCACACGCACACACGGACGACGGACGACAAAGCCATGGCAATAGCTCAAACTTTACAAAGTAAAGTTGAGCTAATAATAATAATATATAGATCTCAATTTTTCTCAACAGTAATTTGTTCAATACAGTCGCTTAGTTTGACTTCTTATGCCAAAATGACCGGAAAATCTAATCTCAGTAAGTACTTTTTGATTAATAATCGCGGATTTTGTTCCAAATTGAAACCGTTTTACATATGAACTTTAACATAATTATGTACGGAATTTTTTGACTTTTTGGGTATGCTTTAGAGCATGCTATAGCGAATTTAAAAACAAACTGGTTAATATCTAATCTCAGTAAGTACTTTTTGATTATTAATCGCGGATTTTGTTCCAAATTGAAACCGTTTTACATATGAACTTTTAGGAGTTTCAATCAAACCGTTTTACAACTGAACTTTAACATAATTATGTACGGAATTTTTTGACTTTTTGGGTATGCTTTAGAGCATGCTATAGCGAATTTAAAAACAAACTGGTTAAAACCTCAGGCCGTTAGGGGCATGTTATAACTCAAATCAATCACCAAGTATTCATAGTAATAATTGTTATGCCCATGAAAAACGTAAGATTCCATGGCACTATACCTACAAAATAAGTCTGTTAAAGAATATAAGAAAAAATAATTAAAATTGTAAAAAATAACAACAAATGATGAAAAATTGTTAGACCAATGCATTCTCTTATATATGCGAGGCGACCTATGGTCGACTCGCATATATAAGAGAATGCATTGGCACAGGGTAAATGGGTTGATACAAAAATCTGACCTGCAAATAACTTTTTATAACTGTTTTACAGGTAGTGTTGATGTAAAACGGTCCGTTTTACATATGGTTTTTATCCACCCGCCCGCCTATATAAAAACCCTATGTAAAACGGACCGTTTTACATCAACACTTCCGTTTTACATAAAGCCTCCTATCTAAAACGCACATCCGTTTTACATAAAAATGGCTTTTGTTTTCACACAACAGGTAGTGTTGATGTAAAACGGTCCGTTTTACATATGGTCGACTCGCATATATATAAGAGAATGCATTGGCACAGGGTAAATGGATTGATACAAAACTCTGACCTGACACTGAAAGGGTTAATTATTTCTTTTTATTCCAGCTCTAGGACTATGCAAGTATAAAGCGCCCAACCATTGGTGGCCGGTGATGTCCGTTGTCGCTGGTCAGTGGAAGTGGATTGGCGCGGAGGGGGGAGGAGTTCACCGAAGATCAGTACCCACCAATTAAGCCGTATAAAAGGCCGGTTAAAACAAACAATAAGACATTGGCGCTAGCCTATGATGAGGCTGACTTGATTCTCAGTGACCTTAACAAAGGGCGACCGTTGCCGAATCAGACAGTCGCCGACACAGTCGCCGTTGCCGACACCGTCGCCGTCGCCGACACCGTCGCCGACACAGACACAGTCGCCGACTTAAGTCGCCGTTGCCGACACAGACACAGTCGCCGTTGCCGACACAGTCGCCGTTGCCGACACAGACACAGTCGCCGTTGCCGACACAGACGCCGGAAAAGTCGTCTCGACAGTCAACCCGTACCACGCCTCGAAAAGGGATAAAGTCACTGTCACCTTTGCCGACAACGTCATACTCGCCAAGAAAGACACAGCCAAGGTCGCCTTTGCCGACAACGTCATACTCGCCTCAAAAGACACAGCCAAGGTCACCGTCGACTTTGCCGACAACGTCATACTCGCCTCAAAAGACACAGTCAAGGTCACCGTCGCCTCAAAAGACAACGTCAACCCGTACCTCGCCTCGAAAAGGGAAAAAAAGACAGGTAATTTTACTTTTACTTTTACTTTTAATTTTACTAATGTTACTTTTCTTTTCAGCGTTAGTGTTGATGTAAAACGGTCCTTTTTACATAGGATTTCCTTATGGTTTTTTATCCACATTCCAATTAAACTGGCATGTTCTCCCGGGTGTCCGTTTTACATAGGGGCTTTATGTGAAACGGAAGTGTTACATTGGCATTAAAGTGCAACGTCCTCAGATCTCTCTTTTTTTTTTTGGTAGTGTTGATGTAAAACGGTCCGTTTTACATATGGTTTTTATCCCCGCCTATATAAAAACTGATATGTAAAACGGGGCATGGGTGTAAAAAGACCATTTTGCATAGGTGTGTACATGTATCAGTTCTATTTTTTGGTATGTTAAACGGCAATGTTACTTTTCTTTTCAGCGTGCCGAGTCTACACCGACAAAAGAAGATGTTGCCAACCCTACACCAAAGTCAAAGAAATCGAAAACGCCTTAAAAGACACAGCCAAGGTCACTGTCGACTTTGCCGACAACGTCATACTCGCCTCAAAAGACACAGTCAAGGTCACCGTCGCCTCAAAAGACAACGTCAACCCGTACCTCGCCTCAAAAAGGGAAAAAAAGACAGGTAATTTTACTTTTACTTTTAATTTTACTAATGTTACTTTTCTTTTCAGCGTTAGTGTTGATGTAAAACGGTCCTTTTTACATAGGATTTCCTTATGGTTTTTTATCCACATTCCAATTAAACTGGCATGTTCTCCCGGGTGTCCGTTTTACATAGGGGCTTTATGTGAAACGGAAGTGTTACATTGGCATTAAAGTGCAACGTCCTCAGATCTCTCTTCTTTTTTTTTTGGTAGTGTTGATGTAAAACGGTCCGTTTTACATATGGTTGTTATCCCCGCCTATATAAAAACTGATATGTAAAACGGGGCATGGGTGTAAAAAGACCATTTTGCATAGGTGTGTACATGTATCAGTTCTATTTTTTGGTATGTTAAACGGCAATGTTACTTTTCTTTTCAGCGTGCCGAGTCTACACCGACAAAAGAAGATGTTGCCAAGCCTACACCCAAGTCAAAGAAATCGAAAACAGAGTACATGAAGTTAATCGACAAAAAATTCATAGATGACACCCACCCGTCGGTACAAAAGACGTATGCAGGAAGACCGTCAAGGACGCAGCACGGCCAATTTGAAGCATCTGATGTGCCTTCTTTGAAGGAAACTATAAAATCTAAATGGTGTGACAACATAAGACTGACGTGCGAATCTAAAGGAGGTTGTTTGAATTGTTCTCTGCACAATAATTTGAAGCATCTGTTGTGCCTTCTTTGAAGGAAACTATAAAAGCTAAATGGTGTGACAACATAAGACTGACGTGCAAATCTAAAGGAGGTTGTTTGAATTGTTCTCTGCACAATAAAGCGTCTGTATATACACACATATATAGATATCACTGTACCTACAAGACGCCTAAGTGTGAAGAAGAAGTAAAACAACCCAGAAAGGGCAAACAATTCCAAATAGTTTATTGCTAGTAATTCTTTATACATGTATCTTCAAGAGCTCTTCAGCATTATTATTATTGCAAATAACTTTTTATATGCAAAAAAAAATCACTGTACCTACAAGACGCCTAAGTCTGATGAAGTAAAACAACCCAGAAAGGGCAAACAATTCCAAATAGTTTATTGCTGTGTAATTCTTTATACATGTATCTTCAAGAGCTCTTCAGCATTATTATTATTGCAAATAACTTTTTATATGCAAAAAAAAATATTAAACCTCACGGTTACTTTTCTTTCACTGTAAAACGGGGCATGGGTGTAAAAATGTTATTTTCTGGTTTAAAGCGGTTTACGCAAAAAGGACCGTTTTACATCAACACTACCAAAAGCTGTACGTTTTACATAGGGGGCTTTATGTAAAGCGGAAGTGGGTGTTGGGAATTGAAACAGATACCAAACACTCACTTCCGTTTTACATGAAGCCCCCTACGTAAAACGGGAGAGCTTTTGGTAGTGTTGATGTAAAACGGTCAGTTTTACATAGGAATTCCACTGGCATGTTCTCCCGGGTGTCCGTTTTACATAGGGGCTTTATGTAAAACGGACGTGTTAACATTGGCATTAAAGTGCAACGTCCTCGGATCTCTGGAAATGGAACCCTATGTAAAACGGACCGTTTTACATCAACACTACCAAAAAAAAAAAAGCTGTCCCGTTTTACATAGGGGGCTTTATGTAAACCGGAAGTGGGTGTTGGGAATTGAAACATACCAAACACTCACTTCCGTTTTACATGAAGCCCCCTATGTAAAACGGGACAGCTTTTTTTTAATATTGTTGATGTAAAACGGTCCGTTTTACATAACGGTCCGTTTTACATAGGAATTCCACTGGCATGTTCTCCCGGGTGTCCGTTTTACATAGGGGGCTTCATGTAAAACGGAAGTGAGTGTTTGGTATGTTTCAATTCCCAACACCCACTTCCGCAAAGCCCCCTATGTAAAACGGGACAGTTTAATGCCAATGTTAACACGTCCGTAAAAACGGTCCGTTTTACATAGGGTTTTTATATAGGCGGGGGGGCGGGGATAAAAACCATATGTAAAGCTGACCGTTTTACATCAACACTTCCGTTTTACATGAAGCCCCCTATGTAAAACGGGAGAGCTTTTGATAGTGTTGATATAAAACGGTCCGTTTTACATAGGGTTCCATTTCCACAAGTATATACCTTAATACAAGGTTTATAGCTACTTAATTATTGCACGAGAAGTGGTAGAATCTGGCACCCCCCACATCCAGGGATTCATCCAAATGAAGGGCAAAAAACGTTTTACAGCGATGAAAAAAATCTTGCCTGCTGATTGTCATATAGAGAAGGTGATGGGAACAGCGAGACAAGCAAGCGACTACTGCAAGAAGATGCATAAGGAAGACCCAATGCGCCGCAGGCGCGTGTAACTACGCCATCTTATTAGCAATGATATTACGAGCCAGTCAGGTCGCTGCGCGACCGCTGGCGCAGGGGCCTGATGGCTAAATAAAAAGATCTTGCCAAGAATAGACCTCCGAGCCCCAAAACGTCGAAATACCATTATGCCATGACATCGATTGAGTATTTGCCATGAGAATTATTATGCTATGAGAATGATTGAGTATATGCCATGACAATCGATGTCTCATGGCTCAAATTATTTGGTAATATTACCTAAGCGATACTGACGAGTTTCGTTATCTTTTCAGTGTAAGGAACGTAAACGGGACGTGTATGTAGTCCAAATCATATATGGACAGACACTCCAGGAACCAGCAGAGGTGTCTGTTGAAAACCTCCGAAAGCTGAAACCAAAGTCATCCGCAACTTCAAAACATAGGACACTGTGGTGCCAGTCCCACAAATGTGCAACATCAATGGCGCGCCTCGCCAATGCGTAAGTCCCTTCCAAGTGTCAAAAGGTATTAGATGATTTGGTGCATACCCGGCCGTCTATTAGGCCTACTTAGACTACGACTGAAACACTATCAGGTGTACACATGAGGTTGCAAAAATTGTGGAAAACAAAGGTCCTCTTAGAGCTTTGTGTATAAAATATTTTTGATCAGTAAACTATTTTTATGCCCCCGAGATATCGTAAGATATCGGGGGCATATTGCTCTCACCCTGTCCGTCCGTCTGTCCGTGCACTTTCAAACTAGCCAATCTTTTTTGTTGAAGGATTGCTCGCAGCCTTTTGAAATTTTGCACACGCATTTGCACCGGGGGCCATCATTGTCCAGGTTAAGTTCGAATTTTGCCATGACATTGGTTAAATATTTGCCATGAGAATGATTGAGTATATGCCATGACATTGATTGAGTATATGCCATGACATTGATTGAGTATTTGCCATGAGAATTATTGAGTATATGCCATGACATCGATTGAGTATATGCCATGACATTGGTTAAATATTTGCCATGAGAATGATTGAATATATGCCATGAGAATGATTGAGTATATGCCATGACATTGATTGAGTATATGCGATGAGAATGATTAAGTATATGCCATGACAATGATTGAGTATATGCCATGACATCGATTGAGTATATGTGATTGAGTATATGCCATGACATCGATTGAGTATTTGCCATGAGAATGATTGAGTATTTGCCATGACATCGATTGAGTATATTCCATGATATCGATTGAGTATATGCCATGAGAATGATTGAGTATATGCCATGACATCGATTGAGTATATGCCATGACATTGATTGAGTATATGCCATGACATCGATTGAGTATATGCCATGACATTGATTGAGTATATGCCATGACATTGATTGAGTATATGCCATGACATCGATTGAGTATATGCCATGAGAATTATTGAGTATATGCCATGACATCGATTGAGTATATGCCATGACATCGATTGAGTATATGCCATGACATTGGTTGAATATTTGCAATGACATTGGTTGAATATTTGCCATGAGAATGATTGAGTATATGCCATGACATTGATTGAGTATATGCCATGACATCGATTGAGTATATGCCATGATATCAATTGAGTATATGCCATGACATCGATTGAGTATTTGCCATGACATCGATTGAGTATATGCCATGACATTGGTTGAATATTTGCCATGACATTGGTTGAATATTTGCCATGAGAATGATTGAGTATATGCCATGAGAATGATTGAGTATATGCCATGACATCGATTGAGTATTTGCCATGACATCGATTGAGTATATGCCATGACATTGGTTGAATATTTGCCATGACATTGGTTGAATATTTGCCATGAGAATGATTGAGTATATGCCATGAGAATGATTTGAGTATATGCCATGACATTGATTGAGTATATGCCATGACATCGATTGAGTATTTGCCATGACATCGATTGAGTATATGTCATGATATCGATTGAGTATATGCCATGAGAATGATTGAGTATATGCCATGAGAATGATTGAGTATATGCCATGACATTGGTTGAATATTTGCCATGACATTGGTTGAATATTTGCCATGAGAATGATTGAGTATATGCCATGAGAATGATTGAATATTTGCCATGACATTGGTTGAATATTTGCCATGAGAATGATTGAGTATATGCCATGACATCGATTGAGTATATGCCATGAGAATTATTGAGTATATGCTATATGCCATGACATCGATTGAGTATATGACATGACATCGATTGAGTATATGCCATGAGAATTATTGAGTATATACCATGACATCGATTGAGTATATGCCATGACATTGGTTGAATATTTGCCATGTCATTGGTTGAGTATATGCCATGACATTGATGGAGTATTTGCCATGATAATTATTGAGTTGACATATACTCAATCGATGTCATGGCATATACTCAATCGATGTCATGGCATATACTCAATCGATGTCATGGCATATACTCAATAATTCTCATGGCATATACTCAATCATTCTCATGGCAAATATTCAACCAATGTCATGGCAAATATTCAACCAATGTCATGGCATATACTCAATCGATGTCATGGCAAATACTCAATCGATGTCATGGTGTCATGATATCGATTGGTATATGCTATGACATCGATTGAGTATTTGCCATGACATCGATTGAGTATATGCCATGATATCGATTGAGTATATGCCATGAGAATTATTGAGTATATGCCATGATATCGATTGAGTATATGCCATGAGAATGGTTGAGTATATGCCATGATATCGATTGAGTATATGCCATGAGAATTATTGAGTATATGCCATGACATCGATTGAGTATATGCCATGAGAATTATTGAGTATATGCCATGACATCGATTGAGTATGTCATGATATCGATTGAGTATATGCCATGACATTGGTTGAATATTTGCCATGACATTGGTTGAATATTTGCCATGAGAATGATTGAGTATATGCCATGAGAATGATTGAGTATATGCCATGACATCGATTGAGTATATGCCATGAGAATGATTGAGTATATGCCATGACATTGATTGAGTATATGCCATGACATTGATTGAGTATATGCCATGACATTGGTTAAAAATTTGCCATGAGAATGATTGAGTATATGACATGAGAATGATTGAGTATATGCCATGACATTGATTGAGTATATGCCATGACATCGATTGAGTATTTGCCATGAGAATTATTGAGTATATGCCATGACATCGATTGAGAATAGGTCCATATTGGCTGATTTTTGTGAAATTTATACCGAAAAACCAACTAGGGTTAGGTTTTAAACTCATCCCTTAACATATTTCTGGAAAATTACTGGTTCACTTTGTAGACAGTGGGCATGCTGAACATAAAAACCACAACACTTTGCCACGTGATATTACATTCTGGAGAAATGTGCCATCTTAGGTCCATATTGGCTGATTTTTGTGAAATTTATACCGAAAAACCAACTAGGGTTAGGTTTTAAACTCATCCCTTAACATATTTCTGGAAAATTACTGGTCCACTTTGTAGACAGTGGGCATGCTGAACATAAAAACCACAACACTTTGCCACGTGATATTACATTCTGGAGAAATGTGGCATCTTAGGTCCATATTGGCTGATTTTTGTGAAATGTAGAGCGAAAAACCAACTAGGGTTAGGTTTTAAACACTGATTGAGTATATGCCATGACATCGATTGAGTATATGTGATTGAGTATATGCCATGACATCGATTGAGTATTTGCCAAGAGAATGATTGAGTATTTGCCATGACATCGATTGAGTATATGCCATGATATCGATTGAGTATATGCCATGAGAATTATTGAGTATATGCCATGACATCGATTGAGTATATGCCATGACATTGATTGAGTATATGCCATGACATCGATTGAGTATAGAGCATTGTATATAATACAGGTCATAAGTTCCTTTTAAATTATTACGATAGTTAATATTGCTCAACTGCAACCGAAAAGTGAATATATTATATCCACCATTTTCTCACAGTAATCTAACGCAAATGTTCAATATATCTGTGATTGTATGTTGTCGATAAACATATTGTTTATTATATAGGACACAGATAGTCGCAAGATCAACACACCTGAGTCAGAACACAGAACAACGAAGAGTCACACACGGATATTAAAGGTAACTAGATATATATAGAGGATCTACAACGAGTCCCCAGTTTATAGCGGAATTTACAAAACAAGTTCAGTAAATTAGGTCTGGACCGAGCCTTTGGCGAGGTCCAGTCCTAATTTACTGGCCGAATTTTGTAAATTCCGCTAGAAACTGGGGACGAGTTGTAGATTATATTTATTACATGAACCAAAAACCTCGATAAAACATACTTCAATAAACAAATGGGACGTGAAACTAACATCGGCTTCTATAAGGCATGCGATGACGTTTCACGTAACTATGCGTTGTTTGCCCGCGTAAAGAAATAGTCCCAAATAAAAAAATATTCTTGCGGAATTTAATGGCGTATATTTAATGAAATAACTTTTCAAACTCTTCATTCATTAGAGTTTAATTCTCATGGCAAATACTCAATCAATGTCATGGCATATACTCAACCAATGTCATGGCAAATATTCAACCAATGTCATGGCATATACTCAATCGATGTCATGGCATATACTCGATAAAGCAATAGTAGACCACTGCCCGCACGTCCAAAAACCGTTATGAAGCTCACTATCTATCAAAAAATATGCTCGCAAAAATAAATTCTGATGCTCACTATCTATCAAAAAATATGCTCGCAAAAATAAATTCTGATGCTCACTATCTATCAAAAAATATGCTCGCAGAACCCTAACGCAAAGTTAGTTACGCTGGGGGAACATAGGATGTAATTTAGGTGTCTGGACCACAGACACAAGAGTAACGGATCCAAAGTAGTGATTCCAGCGGCGACCGCGCGATAAAAAAGTGACCTACAGGCTGGAGCCACAAAGCGCGGACGCCGCAGAAGCCCTGTCATGGGTTTAAACGAACGAACGCCCTTTATACAATACATATTTGGAAGTTTAACCTAATGAACGCTCTTTATTTTTCGTTACTCCAAATGAGCGTCAGAACCGGCGCCGATCGTATCCTTCCTATAAAAGTGAGGACAATGACTGCTTTTTCGCATTTAACTTCTGGTGCTCATTATACAAAATACTGCATCCGTGCCCCGTTTTACATATGGCGAAAGAACAGAAAAATCCGGGTGTACAGGCAAAGAATTGGGTGTTCACAGTCAATAATTACACGGAGAAACAATGGGACGAACTCCAAGACACAGAATTCAGCTACTTAATTATTGCACGAGAAGTGGGGGAATCTGGCACCCCCCACATCCAGGGATTCATCCAAATGAAGCGCAAAAAACGTTTTACAGCGATGAAAAAAATCTTGCCATATAGAGAAGATGATGGGAACAGCGAGACAAGCAAGCGACTACTGCAAGAAGATGCATAAGGAAGACCCAATGATGCCTTGCAACTATATTGAGATGGGCCATTTAACAGAAGCCAGAACAGCTAATCTCGCGGTGATAATCGAAGACATGGTTGCACAGGATAAAGGACCTACAGCTATGCTAAAAGAACACGGAAGTCGCTACATTTTACACGAGGAAAAGTGTAGAAAAATCGCTAATCGGATAATTGAAGAAAACAATAAAAAGAAATTACACAAAAAACAAAGACAGATGAAACTCATGCCGTGGCAGAAAGAGATCATAATCCTTATTGATCAAGAACAAGACAACAGGACAATTAACTGGTTCTGGGACAAGAGCGGAGGAATCGGCAAAACAACTTTAGTCAATTATATTGCGACTAAGTTCCAGGATATATTGGTCTTAGAGAATGTCAAGACGGCCGACGCGGCGTATGTCTACAAAGGGCAAAGTGTTGTTATATTTGACATCTGCCGCAGTGTAGAAGACCGGATCAATTACGGCTTAATTGAGAAGATTAAGAACGGCAGGATATTTTCGGGGAAGTATGAACCTAATGCTGATAAGCTGTTCCCGAGTCCTGTCGTTGTGGTCTTCGCAAACCAGGAACCGGACCGTAGCAAGATGAGTGAAGACAGGTGGAACATTATCAATCTCGACATTGAAGAGAACAGAAGAGCTTCGGCAGAGACCCCACCCGCCATCAACAGACTCAAAGAATGGCAGCCACCCGTAACACCCGAAAGAGACGAAGAAATGGATGAAGATTCTGGTGATCAGCTGCATGCACATGATTCATATGGCGAAATATCATTTACTGCAGATACTACAACGGACAATGACGATACAATCGAGTATACGAAAAGACCCTGGGATTCGGTGGAGAAGATCGTCGATGGACATAGTCAGCGAAGGGGCGTCCGCCCTATAACGTCCTATGACACAGACAGCGACTCAGAAGATTCTCAGTCACAGAAAAAAAAACCTAAGAAGAAATCAGTAAAAGAGAGCCGAGTTACCAAGGAAAAGAGGGTGTTGTTTCAGCTGGAACCCGAAGAGATACCAAACACTCAAGAATTGACGGAAATGGTCAGACATTTCGACGAAGACATTTTTGAATCTTGTACTTAATAAAGTCGTATAGACACATTAAAAAAAAATACTCCCGTATAGATATACTTCTATAAAATTGCTATAAAAAAAAACAGCTTTCAGCAGATCGCTTAAAAGCTGCCGTGACCCTAAATGAAAGTGTCAATGACACTGTAGCTCAACTTAGGTAGGGGAATAATTTAATGGTTGACAGTAAATGGAGGAATAGGAAAGGTGCTAATTGAAATGTCTAACATGCGCCAAAGGATTTAGTGATGCAAAGAGTAAAATACAAGATGGCTGCTGGTGGCCATTTTTTTTGGCCAATTGACCCCAAAAGAACTCGTTCCCATCTACGTATAATTGTTAACATCCATGACAAATTTTATGAAGATCTGACCAAAGCTACGACATACAAATTTCATGATGATCAGACGAACAGTACGACCTGTAGACCGCGCCAATGGATTGAATTTTGAAATCCAAGATGGCCGCTGGCAGCCATGTTTTTTGGCCGAATGACCCCACAATGATTCGTTCCCATCTACATGTCAATGTCAACATTCATGACAAATTTAATAAATATCAGACCAAAGGTATGACCTGTAGCCCACGCCAAAGGATTTAGTCATGCAAAAAGTAAAATGCTGGTGGCAATGTTTTTTGACCGAATGACCCCAAAACGACTCGTTCCCATCTACATGTCATTGTTATAATTAATGACAAATTTCATGACCATTTGACCAAAGCTACGACCTGTAGCCCGCACCAAAGGATTTAGTCATGCAAAGAGTAAAATCCAAGATGGCTGCTGGCGGCCATGTTTTTTTACCAAATGACCCCAAAACGACTCGATCCCATCTACATGTCATTGTTATCATTCATGACAAATTTCATGATGATCAGACGAACAGTACAACCTGTAGCCCGCGCCAATGGATTGAATTTTGAAATCCAAGATGGCCGCCAGCAGCCATGTTTTTTGGCCGAATGACCCGACAATGATTCGTTCCCATTTACATGTCAATGTCAACGTTCATGACAAATTTCATAAACTTCCGACCAACACAACGACCTGTAGCCCGCGCCAAAGGATTTAGTCATGCAAAGAGTAAAATCCAAGATGATCAGACGAACAGTACGACCTGTAGCCCGCGCCAATGGATTGAATCTTGAAATCCAAGATGGCTGCCAGCGGCCATGTTTTTTGGCCGAATGACCCCAAAATTACTCGTTCCCATCTACATGTCAATGTCAACATTCATGACAAATGTCATAAAGATCAGACCAAAGGTACGACCTGTAGTCCGCGCCAAAGGATTTAGTCATGCAAAGAGTAAAATACAAGATGGCTGCTGGCGGCCATGTTTTTTGGCCGAACGACACCAAAATCACTCGTTCCCATCTACATGTCATTATAAACATCAATGACAAATTTCATGATGATCAGGTGAACAGTACGATCTGTAGCCCGCGCCAATGGATTGAATCTTGAAATCCAAGATGGCTGCCAGCGGCCATGTTTTTAGGCCGAATGACCCCAAAATGACTCGTTCCCATCTAGATGTCAATGTCAACATTCATGACAAATTTCATAAAGATCAGACGAAAGGTACGACCTGTAGCCCGGGCCAAAGGATTTAGTCATGCAAAGAGTAAAATCCAAGATGGCTGCTGGCAGCCATGTTTTTCGGCCGAACAACTCCAAAATCACCCGTTCCCATCTACATGTCATTGTTAACATCCATGACAAATTTCATGATGTTCCGATCAAAGCTACGACCTGTAGCCCGCGCCAAAGGATTTAGTCATGCAAAGAGTAAAATCCAAGATGTTTATTGGCCGAACGACCCCAAAATGACTCGTTCCCATCTACATGTCAATATTAACATCCATGACAAATTTCATGATGATCAGACGAACAGTACGACCTGTAGCCCGCGCCAATGGATTGAATTTTGAAATCTAAGATGGCTGCTGGCGGCCATGTTTATTGGCAGAATGACCCCAAAATGACTCGTTCCCATCTACATGTCAATGTCAACATTCATGACAAATTTCATAAAGATTAGACCAAAGGTACAACCTGTAGCCCGCGCCAAAGGATTTAGTCATGCAAAGAGTAAAATCCAAGATGGCTGCTGGCGGCCATGTTTTTTGGCCGAACTACACCAAAATCACTTGTTGCCATCTACATGTCATTATTAACATCAATGACAAATTTCATGATGATCAGGCGAACAGTACGATCTGTAGCCCGCGCCAATGGATTGAATCTTGAAATCCAAGATGGCTGCCAGGGGCCATGTTTTTAGGCCGAATGACCCCAAAATGACTCGTTCCCATCTACATGTCAATGTCAACATTCATGACAAATTTCATAAAGATCAGACCAAAGGTACGACCTGTAGCCCGGGCCAAAGGATTTAGTCATGCAAAGAGTAAAATCCAAGATGGCTGCTGGCGGCCATATTTTTCGGCCGAACGACCCCAAAATCACTCGTTCCCATCTACATGTCATTGTTAACATCCATGACAAATTTCATGATGTTCCGATCGAAGCTACGACCTGTAGCCCGCGCCAAAGGATTTAGTCATGCAAAGAGTAAAATCCAAGATGGCTGCTGGTGGCCATGTTTTTTGGCCGAACGACTCCAAAATCACTCGTTCCCATCTACATGACAGTGTTAACATCCATGACAAATTTCATAAACTTCCGACCAAAACAACGACCTGTAGCCCGCGCCAAAGGATTTAGTCATGCAAAGAGTAAAATCCAAGATGGCTGCTAGCAGCCATGTTTTTTGGCCGAACGACCCCAAAATCACTCGTTCCCATCTACATGTCATTATTAACATCAATGACAAATTTCATGATGATCAGATGAACAGTACGACCTGTAGCCCGCGCCAATGGATTGAATCTTGAAATCCAAGATGGCTGCCAGCAGCCATGTTTTTTGGCCGAATGACCCAAAAATGACTCGTTCCCATCTACATGTCAATGTCAACATTCATGACAAATTTCATGAAGATCAGACCAAAGGTACAACCTGTAGCCCGCGCCAAAGGAAATTGTTGACGGACACACGCACACACGCACACACGGACACACGGACGACGGACGCCAAACCATGGCAATAGCTCAAACTTACAAGTAAGTTGAGCTAAAAAGTAGTCCCCTAAATAACTAGATCATGCCATGAAAATCTACTCTAGCTGACGCCCGTAGAGTCAACTAGAGTAGATATTCATGGCATGATCTACTAAATAAACAAACGCTCTTTAAATATATTTAATAATCGAGCCCCAAAACGTCGAAATACCATGATAAAGCAATACTAGACCACTGCCCGCACGTCCAAAAACAAGAGTAACGGATCAAAAATAGTGATTCCAGCGGCGTCCGCGCGATAAAAAAGTGACCTACAGGGCTCCAGCGGCGTCCGCGCAAATTTCATGTAAAACGGTTTCCATATGTAAAACGATGAACAGGCTCTCCGAGATCTGTGGACGTTGCAGTTTAATGCCGATGTATAAAAACCCTATGTGAAACGGACCATTTTACATCAACACTTCCGTTTCACATAAAGCCCCCTATGTAAAACGCACACCCGTTTTACATAAAACCCTTTATTTACTAATGGATTATCCCATTCAGTTATAAAACTATACACTGGAATGGTTTATTATTCATCTAGAGGTGTGTTTTTATCTTTTTTATTTTGATCTATATAAAAATCCTATGTAAAACGGACCGTTGTGCGCCTACGTTGATGCAAACCTCCCCGCGGGCGAGTGACTGCCCCGCGCCGGAAACCGACGAGAGCCGGTTCGCCCCGGGAGGCGGTCGGTCAGACGCCGGAATATTGGTTTCGCGAACGCGCCTGCGCCGAAACAGGCGGTCAGAGGCGAGCGACTGCTGTCGCGGGAAACGCGTCCGATGTTTCCCACTCTTTAGGCTAAAAGCGGGAACGAGAAATCTCCCGTCGACACAAAGCTAACTGTTTTACACAAAGCTCCCTATATTATATTCACAAACAGAAAAATCCGGGTTGGGCTGGGGCGGATCCAGGAAATTTGGAAAGGGGGGGGGACGTCACGAATATAGGCATATATGATGCATAGCATCATCCTCGCCGCGAGTGGGGGTCCGGAAATGTTTTTGGATATTCCTTTATTTAAATAGTTCCAGTTTCATGTTGGGCAGGGGCGGTTCCAGGAAATTTGGAAAGGGGGGGGGGGGGGCGTCACGAATATAGGCATATATGATGCATAGCATCATCCTCGCCGCGAGTGGGGGTCCGGGAATGTTTTTGGATATTCCTTTATTTAAATAGTTCCAGTTTCATGTTGGGCAGGGGCGGTTCCAGGAAATTTGGAAAGGGGGGGGGGGGGGGGGGGGGGGCGTCAGGAATATAGGCATATATGATGCGTAGCATCATCCTCGCCGCGAGTGGGGGTCCGGGAATGTTTTTGGATATTCCTTTATTCAAATAGTTCCAGTTTCATGGTCGAGGCTAGGAACAAGCGTGTAATAAATGTGTGTTCCGATCTGGGTATGCACACATATAAAACACAAATCTCAGTTTATGTAGCTTATATGGAGACAAATGGCATGAAACGGCCGATTTGCATTGACGATCCTCCAATCAGCTACCGTTTAGCAATTTCCCGCCCTACAAGAGTAACAGATCCAAAATAGTGATTCCAGCGGCCTCCGCGCGATAAAAAAGTGACCCACATGCTGGAGCCACAAAGAGCGGACGCCGCAGAAGCCCTGTCATGGGTTTAAACGAACGAACGCCCTTTATACAATACATATTTGGAAGTTTAACCTAATGAACGCTCTTTATTTTTCGTTACTCTGATGAGCGTCATAAACGGCCGATCGTATCCTTCCTATAAAAGTGAGGACAATGACTGCTTTTTCGCATTTAACTTCTGGTGCTCATTATACAAAATACTGCATCCGTGCCCCGTTTTACATATGGCGAAAGAACAGAAAAATCCAGGTGTACAGGCAAAGAATTGGGTGTTCACAGTCAATAATTACACGGAGAAACAATGGGACGAACTCCAAGACACAGAATTCAGCTACTTAATTATTGCATGAGAAGTGGGGGAATCTGGCACCCCCCACATCCAGGGATTCATCCAAATGAAGCGGAGAAGACGTTTTACAGCGATGAAAAAAATCTTGCCGGCTAATTGTCATATAGAGAAGTTGATGGGAACAGCGAGAGAAGCAAGCGACTACTGCAAGAAGATGCATAAGGAAGACCCAATGATGCCTTCCAACTATATTGAGAAGGGCCATTTAACAGAAGCCAGAAGAGTTAATCTCGAGGCCATAATCGAAGACATGGTTGCACAGGATAAAGGACCTACAGCTATGCTAAAAGAACACGGAAGGCGCTACATTATACACGAGAAAAAGTGTAGAAAAATCGCTGATCGGATAATTGATTCATATCACGTCCTACGACACAGACAGCGACTCAAAAGATTTTGAGTCACAGAAAAAAAAACCTAAGAAGAAATCAGTAAAAGAGAGCCGAGTTACCAAGGAAAAGAGGGTGTTGTTTCAGCTGGAACCCGAAGAGATACCAAACACTCAAGAATTGACGGAAATGGTCAGACATTTCGACGAAGACATTTTTGGAATCTTGTACTTAATAAAGTCGTATATCTGGACATTGAAGAGAACAGAAGAGCTTTGGCAGAGACCCCACCCCGCCATCAACAGACTCAAAGAATGGCAGCCACCCGTAACACCCGAAAGAGACGAAGAAATGGATGAAGATTCTGGTGCTCAGATGCATGCAAATGATTCATATGGCGAAATATCATTTACTGCAAGTACTACACCGGACAATAACACTACAATCGAGTATAGGAAAAGACCCTGGGATTCGGTGGAGAAGATCGTCGATGGACATAGTCAGCGAAGGGGCGTCCGCCCTATCATGGCCTACGACACAGACAGCGACTCAGAAGATTTTGAGCCACAGAAAAAAACCTAAGAAGAAATCAGTAAAAGAGCGCCGAGTTACCAAGGAAAAGAGGGTGTTGTTTCAGCAAGACACACAGCTAAAGCCTGTAGAATTTAACTTCACTTACCTGGAACCCGACACTAAACTCTCTAGAATTGAAGGAAATGGACACAGATTTCGAGGAAGACATTTTTGAATCTTGTACTTAATAAAGTCGTATAGACACATTAAAAAATAAAGGTGCAAATATGGTCTAAAGAACTTGGTATGCGGCATTATATTATACACAGGGGATATTGATGAATTGTTATCGCAAGCGAATCTTTATGCTCAATATAGGTCGGATAGATATAAACCTTGTATGAAGGTATATACTCATGGTAGTGTTGTCACACCCAGGGGTACAATTCAGCATTATTATTATTGCAAATAACTTTTTATATGCAAAAAAAAATATTAAACCTCACTATTACTTTTCTTTCACTGTAAAACGGGGCATGGGTGTAAAAATGTTATTTTCTGGTTTAAAGCGGTTTATGCAAAACGGACCACTAGGAAAGGTCCGTTTTACATCAACACTACCAAAAAGCTGTCCCGTTTTACATAGGGGGCTTTATGTAAAACGGAAGTGGGTGTTGGGGACTTGAAACAGATACCAAACACTCACTTCCGTTTTACATAAAGCCCCCTATGTAAAAACGGGAGAGCTTTTGGTAGTGTTGATGTAAAACGGTCCGTTTTACATAAGATTTCCTTATGGTTTTTTATCCACATTCCAATTAAACTGGCATGTTCTCCCGGGTGTCCGTTTTACATAGGGGCTTTATGTAAAACGGAAGTGTTACATTGGCATTAAAGTGCAACGTCCTCAGATCTCTGGAAATGGAACCCTATGTAAAACGGACCGTTTTACATCAACACTACCAAAAGCTGTACGTTTTACATAAGGGGCTTTATGTAAAGCGGAAGTGGGTGTTGGGACTTGAAACAGATACCAAACACTCACTTCCGTTTTACATGAAGCCCCCTACGTAAAACGGGAGAGCTTTTGGTAGTGTTGATGTAAAACGGTCCGTTTTACATAGGATTTCCTTATGGTAAAACGGACCGTTATGGTAAAACGGATTTCGCACGTCCAAAAACCGTTATGACGTAACAGCGTCATCCCCTAGCATTATGACGTAACCCCAATAAAGCAGCGACCCGATTACGTCATGTTCGGTTAAAAATAAATTCTGATGCTCACTATCTATCAAAAAATATGCTCGCAAAGCCCTAACGCAAAGTTAGTTACGCTGGGGGAACATAGGATGTAATTTAGGTGTCTGGACCACAGACACAAGAGTAACAGATCCAAAATAGTGATTCCAGCGGCGTCCGCTGCGATAAAAAAGTGACCTACAGGGCACGCCGCTGCAAATCTGCTGCTCATTCTAAAAGTAGGTCAGACCTGGGAGCCAATGGGTGGACATTGATCTAATTGATCCCCCCCCCCCCCCAGGAAAGATAAAAACCCTATGTAAAACGGACCGTTTTACATCAGCAGTAGCTGTTTGTGAATATAATATAGGGAGCTTTGTGTAAAACGGTTTCCATATGTATAAAAACACACCTCTAGATGAATAATAAACCATTCCAGTGTATAGTTTTATAACTGAATGGGATAATCCATTAGTAAATAAAGGGTTTTATGTAAAACGGGTGTGCGTTTTACATAGGGGGCTTTATGTGAAACGGAAGTGTTGATGTAAAACGGTCTGTTTTACATAGGGTTTTTATACATCACCAGATCACACCGGCATTAAACTGCAACGTCCACAGATCTCGGAGAGTGTGTACATCGTTTGTCAACCATGGTGAACGCCGTCCATATTCCCCCCGCCTATGTAAAACGGTATGTTATTTTCTGGTTTAAAGCGGTTTATGCAAAACGGACCAATACGAAATGGCTCGTTTTACATATGGAAACCGTTTTACATGAAAATGTCCATTTTACATATCGACACCGGTTTTTCACAAAGCGCGGACGCCGCTGGAGCCACAAAGAGCGGACGCCGCTGGAGCCCTGTCATGGGTTTAAACGAACGAACGCTCTTTATACAATACATATTTGGAAGTTTAACCTAATGAACGCTCTTTATTTTTCGTTACTCCAATGAGCATCAGAACCGGCCGATCGTATCCTTCCTATAAAAGTGAGGACAATGACTGCTTTTGCTCATTTCACTTCTGATGCTCGTTATACAAAATACTGCATCCGTGCCCCGTTTTACATATGGCGAAAAAACAGAAAAATCTGGGTGTACAGGCAAAGAATTGGGTGTTCACAGTCAATAATTACACGGAGAAACAATGGGACGAAGTCCAAGACACAGAATTCAGCTACTTAATTATTGCACGAGAAGTGGGAGAATCTGGCACCCCCCCACATCCAGGGATTCATCCAAATGAAGGGCAAAAAACATTTTACAGCGATGAACAAAATCTTGCCGGCTGATTGTCATATAGAGAAGATGATGGGAACAGCGAGACAAGCAAGCGACTACTGCAAGAAGATGCATAAGGAAGACCCAATGATGCCTTGCAACTATATTGAGAAGGGCCATTTAACAGAAGCCAGAACAGTTAATCTCGAGGCGATAATCAAAGACATGGTTGCACAGGATAAAGGACCTACAGCTATGCTAAAAGAACACGGAACTCGCTACATTTTACACGAGGAAAAGTGTAGAAAAATCGCTAATCGGATAATTGAAGAAAACAATAAAAAGAAATTACACAGAAGACAAACCGAGATGAAACTCATGACGTGGCAGAAGGAGATCATACTCCTTATTGATCAAGAGCAAGACAACAGGACAGTTAACTGGTTCTGGGACAAGACCGGAGGAATCGGCAAAACAACTTTAGTCAATTATATTGCGACTAAGTTCCAGGATATATTGGTCTTAGAGAATGTCAAAACGGCCGACGCGGTGTATGTCTACAAAGGGCAAAGTGTTGTTATATTTGACATCTGTCGCAGTGTAGAAGACCGGATAAATTACGGCTTAATTGAGAAGATTAAGAACGGCAGGATGAACCTAATGCTAATAAGATGTTCCCGAGTCCTGTCGTTCTGGTCTTCGCAAACCAGGAACCGGACCGTAGCAAGATGAGTGAAGACAGGTGGAACATTATCAATCTGGACCTTGAAGAGAACAGAAGAGCTTTGGCAGAGACCCCACCCGCCATCAACAGACTCAAAGAATGGCAGCCACCCGTAACACCCGAAAGAGACGAAGAAATGGATGCAGATTCTGGTGCTCAGATGCATGCAAATGATTCATATGGCGAAATATCATTTACTGCAACTACTACACCGGACAATAACACTACAATCGAGTATAGGTGGTATTCTACCGATGCACCAATAAGAGTACCAACGACGCCTCTGGCATTGTATAGGTGAGCATCTTTTAAGTTTGCCTTTATATATACAACATGAATCATGTTAATAGTGCGTACAGTCGTCTGCAACTAACTTAAATAATGCATGCACTACAATCTGTATTTGTTCTTCAGGGATAAGATAGAGCAGGAGATGGCAGCCCAGGAGCCAGAGGGGGTCCACCTCAGATGGACTTATGACGACCAGGCAAAGAGGCGAAGATACCTCTGGTGTGAGCATCTTCGAAGCGAAGATAACAAAACCTGCATTAGAAAAACTTAACTAAAACAAAAAAACAATCTACTTTTTCGCCATTTGCACATTTGGCGGGAGGGGGTGGGCCACTAAAGCCAGCCTTAGGATATTGTCAATATTTCCAAGAACGCCCAGGCATGTGGAAACAGGAGGGACACCCAAACCTGAAATCCGAAACGGCCCAACATGTCCGAAGTTTCACAATTAAATTGCAAGATTGGATGGGGTATTTTAAAGGCAAAGGGGGTGGCGTGAACATAGATGGTGTCCCACACATACCAGTAAATGATGTCATTAAGGCTTTCAGTGAGATATCCCACAATAGGTTATATGTTTCTGGAGATGTTTGCCCAAACATGCATTGGTTTCTGGAGCCAGCGAGTATTTGGGGCCCCTACAAACAATGGAGATTCCTCAACCCATGGAAACTGTCAATGTCAGAGAGGTTATGCCATCAGCGGCACCCGAGTCGATGCCAACAGTACAGTTGGGTCAAACACCAGAGTCGATGCCAACAGCTCAGTTGGGTCCAACACCAGAGGCTATGCCAACAGTACAGTTGGGTCAAACACCAGAGTCGATGCCAACAGCTCAGTTGGATCCAACACCAGTGTCGATGCAAACAGTACAGTTGGGTCAAACAACAGAGTCGATGCCAACAGTTCAGTTGGGTCCAACACCAGAGGCTATGCCAACAGTACAGTTGGGTCAAACACCAGAGTCGATGCCAACAGCTCAGTTGGATCCAACACCAGAGGCTATGCCAACAGTACAGTTGGGTCAAACACCAGAGTCGATGCCAACAGTTCAGTTGGGTCCAACACCAGAGGCTATGCCAACAGTACAGTTGGGTTAAACACCAGAGTCGATGCCAACAGCTCAGTTGGATCCAACACCAGAGGCTATGCCAACAGTACAGTTGGGTCAAACACCAGAGTCGATGCCAACAGCTCAGTTGGATCCAACACCAGAGGCTATGCCAACAGTACAGTTGGGTCAAACACCAGAGTCGATGCCAACAGTTCAGTTGGGTCCAACACCAGAGGCTATGCCAACAGTACAGTTGGGTCAAACACCAGAGTCGATGCCAACAGCTCAGTTGGATCCAACACCAGAGGCTATGCCAACAGTACAGTTGGGTCAAACACCAGAGTCGATGCCAACAGCTCAGTTGGATCCAACACCAGTGTCGATGCAAACAGTACAGTTGGGTCAAACACCAGAGTCGATGCCAACAGTTCAGTTGGGTCCAACACCAGAGGCTATGCCAACAGCTCAGTTGGATCCAACACCAGAGGCTATGCCAACAGTACAGTTGGGTCAAACACCAGAGTCGATGCCAACAGCTCAGTTGGATCCAACACCAGAGGCTATGCCAACAGTACAGTTGGGTCAAACACCAGAGTCGATGCCAACAGTTCAGTTGGGTCCAACACCAGAGGCTATGCCAACAGTACAGTTGGGTCAAACACCAGAGTCGATGCCAACAGCTCAGTTGGATCCAACACCAGAGGCTATGCCAACAGTACAGTTGGGTCAAACACCAGAGTCGATGCCAACAGCTCAGTTGGATCCAACACCAGAGGCTATGCCAACAGTACAGTTGGGTCAAACACCAGAGTCGATGCCAACAGTTCAGTTGGGTCCAACACCAGAGGCTATGCCAACAGTACAGTTGGGTCAAACACCAGAGTCGATGCCAACAGCTCAGTTGGATCCAACACCAGAGGCTATGCCAACAGTACAGTTGGGTCAAACACCAGAGTCGATGCCAACAGCTCAGTTGGATCCAACACCAGTGTCGATGCAAACAGTACAGTTGGGTCAAACACCAGAGTCGATGCCAACAGTTCAGTTGGGTCCAACACCAGAGGCTATGCCAACAGTACAGTTGGGTCAAACACCAGAGTCGATGCCAACAGCTCAGTTGGATCCAACACCAGAGGCTATGCCAACAGTACAGTTGGGTCAAACACCAGAGTCGATGCCAACAGCTCAGTTGGATCCAACACCAGTGTCGATGCAAACAGTACAGTTGGGTAACAAAAAATGGAGATAAATCCAAGAGTAGAGTTGGAGGCAAAGTATCCACATTCTAACCACATATTTCCGAGCAAGGAGGAATTCAGCAATAAGTTTCCCCGATTGCGATTTCGCAAAAGAACGGGCCAATTGGGACAAAATTAGGGCACATCTAGCAGTAGTTGACGTTTTGGGAAAAAAAACAATGACAGAAGGGAAGACGGCCAACATTAACCTTTCAGATTCAACTCTGCTATGTTTAAAAATGGAAATGGACCGTTATGTAGACACGATCAACACTCAAATCAAACATCACATTCCAAAAATGCGCCCTTACATGAGGACAAGACATAACAGCCTTAAGGCCAGAGTGCGTGAATTTTTAGCTAGGAAACCATTAGTGCCACTAGATGGTTCATTGTCGGATTCGGCCAGAATGAAAGCCGCTGTGAATGGCAATAACAATAATTGGCCCCTTCTGCACGCCAGACAGTTTTGCACCAGAGGTAGGGGTTTAATGGCAACACAAGACTTGCCACAACACAGTGCTGTCTGTTCATACGAGGGCACTCGTATTAGTGAAAAATGAAAATTAGATCTGGAAAAGCGTTTGGACGAATTGCCAGATGGTCAAATAACTTACACTTTTCAAATTCCTACGATAATTGATGGCAAGTATTGGGCTACACTTGGCCAAACAAATGGAAACAAACAAGACAGTCAATGACTGGGGTCGCTCACCAGACTGCAAAGACTGATAAGACTGGGACTCTGGAGACCAAAACAGTCAGCACTTTTCATAATCACTTTAAAAGAAGTAGATTTAAACAGGATATGTGGCTAGAGAGACTTCAAGTATGTAGCTTGGTAAAAATCCACCTTGAAATTGCCAACTGTACACTACTGATCACCCCCCTCCTCCAGCTCAACAAGTCCCCTCCCGACCGGGTTAGGGTTAGGGTTAGGGTTAGGGTTAGGGTTAGGGTTAGGGTTAATCTGAATAATAATTGTAAATTAACCATCCTATTTATTAATCATTTCATTGTAAAATAACCATCTTTTAATGTGAACATGTCTTTTCTTGTATGTTAACTTGCAGCTAACGTGTCTTAAAACGACGAGTCACTTGCGAGTGGTCAACTAAAATGTTTACTTCTATATCTTCAGGTGCACGAACACAAAGAGGCGAGATCGGGGAAAGGCCTGTCCCGTTATAATAAAGAAGGAATTAATGTCAAACAATGTTGACCAGTGTACGAGACATGGATGGTTAAATTCCTTGTGTTGAAATTATCTATACTGACCTCATAGCTTTTGAGATCTCCGTTTTGGATTAAAGCAATAAACATCAAAATAGCTTTTACACCTCACATGTCTATGTGAATACACCATAAACATCAAATGAATACAACCATGACGGGAACAAGAACTCATGTGGTGAAACAAATCTGTACCCGTACAGCGTCACACAAAGGAAGCAAAAACAACAATCTGGTTGTGGGATGCCCCCATGGTGAAAATAAATGTGATGAACAACAAATTACTTGCCAATTCTAAGAAATGATGGGATGAAAATCCAACAAAGAGGGAAAACTCTTGAACGAAATATGTGAGCAACGTTAATGAACCCTCTTTTGAAAGCTCTCTTGCTGACAAACCTGCATACCAAATTGAATTTAGATCCGATCACCCATGGTTGAGATATATGAGTGGACAGACAGATGCATGTAATCCAGTTTAGACCCCCCCCCCCCCCCCCCCCCCCCCAATCGCTGGACAGATTATATTTTACGATGGGATATACTAAAAGACTCAAGATGAATTCTGACACAAATGACATTTCCCAAGGTACCTCAACGCTAGACAAATTATCCTGATCAATTCACAAACACAAACTCTACAAAATGACAGATAAGGAATGGGATATAATTACTGACTTAAGATGAATTCTGACACAAATGACATTTCCCAAGGTACCTCAACGCTAGACAAATTATCCTGATCAATTCACAAACTCTACAAAATGACATAGATAAGGAATGGGATATAATTACTGACTTAAGATGAATTCTGACACAAATGACATTTCCCAAGGTACCTCAACGCTAGACAAATTATCCTGATCAATTCACAAACGCAAACTCTATAAAATGACATAGATAAGGAATGGGATATAATTACTGACTCAAGATGAATTCTGACACAAATGACATTTCCCAAGGTACCTATCGCTAGACAAATTATCCTGATCAATTCACAAACACAAACTCTACAAAATCTACAAAATGACATAGATAAGGAATGGGATATAATTACTGACTTAAGATGAATTCCGACACAAATGACATTTCCCAAGGTACCTCAACGCTAGACAAATTATCCTGATCAATTCACAAACGCAAACTCTATAAAATGACATAGATAAGGAATGGGATATAATTACTGACTCAAGATGAATTCTGACACAAATGACATTTCCCAAGGTACCTATCGCTAGACAAATTATCCTGATCAATTCAGAAACACAAACTCTACAAAATGACATAGATAAGGATTAGAACATGGAACAAATCCTCAATTTTTTTTTAATCATAACATAGTGTTTTGGGTAATACATGCACATTTCATCCCATTGTTTAATTTGATTTAGCAATAATAAAGTAATTACTCCAAACATTACTATTTTAATTGTGTGATGAACAACGGCCACAGTCAATTTCTCAAAGTATATTTCACAATATATATAAATTGATGAGGTGATGAAAGGTTACCGATGAAAGATCTGAATTGAGACAAAAACCTGGGCCAGGTGTGATAAACAAAATTATTTAGTGACTAAATTTCAGTTGTGTATATATATATACACACAGGGTAAAGGGTTCCTCCAGAAAAATATGACCTTGGATATAGTTGTATATGACAAAGACACCAGACAATTGGTGTTCAGCATCTTTATAAAGATCATTTTTTCACAAGTTTACCATTACCAACTCGTGTGATGTACAATAAACCGAAATCTAATAAACCTACCTCCTGAATTGATAAAAATATTCCAAACCGCGGAATAAGAGTTCCGGCATGGAATGACAATATCGTTATTATCTCTCACAACAATTGAAGAAGCTAATGGGATGACAACAAGTCAATAGGGATTAGACTCATGAATAGCTCCATTAACTATGATAGTTATGTACAGACAGCAGGATATTGTGGTGATGTATAAAATGTATGGTTAGTGACATAAAAGAAATGTTTTTATTAACTATGTGTTCAACAATTTTGTGACATACATTGGTTCCTAGAACTGGATAGCAATAGATTAAACATGGAGATTAAAACAGAGGTTACACTGAAGGAGCTATTTGTGTAATGGCGATAAAAACAGGTTACATTGATGGGGCTGTGTGTAATGGCGATAAAAACAGGTTACATTGATGGGGCTATTGTGTAATGGCGATAAAAACAGGTTACATTGATGGGGCTGTGTGTAATGGCGATAAAAACAGGTTACATTGATGGGGCTATTGTGTAATGGCGATAAAAACAGGTCACATTGATGGGGCTATTGTGTAATGGCGATAAAAACAGGTTACATTTATGGGGCTATTGTGTAATGGCGATAAAAATGGTTACATTGATGGGGCTATTGTATAATGGTGATAAAAACAAGTTACATTGATGGGATATTGAAGTGGAGATTAGAACCAATTTACAATTAATGGGCTATTGATGTAACAGAGATTAAAACAGTGGTTACACTGAAGGGACAATTGATGTAATGGAAGGCATAACAAAGCCCTTGTTTAATTGATGAAGCAGATAACACTCAATACAGACATTCCAAATTGAAAACTCTTCTTGTAGAAGATATACAGGTTAAGGTTACCGTAATTGCGAAAATGAATTATTATTCTTATGCCGATGGTGAGATGTTCCACAAAGAATCAAAGGAAGCCGAATCTCTAGTCAGGGCCGTGAACGCTACACGGAATGGTTATGTCGACTTCCTCAATGACATCTGTGACCCGCCATATCAAATGCAGTCATAAGTCGGGATTTTTTTTACCCTGTGCCAATGCATTCTCTTATATATGCGAGTCGACCATAGGTCGCCTCGCATATATAAGAGAATGCATTGGCCTAACAATTTTAATAATTTTTTCTTGTATTCTTTAACAATTTTAAAATTTCACCCATACAGAGCCCCAGACAAACATGAGCAGACGACACTCTTCTATATGCTTCTATATATGAAGGTCTATACACCCCTCACTTATATAGATGTTCAGGTGTTTGTTGGTCTCTAATCTCAATCATCCCATAACTTTTACTATGCAGCTAACACAACAACATAATCTGTTATGACTCAGGTTCCATTGTAAGAAGTAAAATAAATAGAGTTATTATGATGTTAATATTGTAACTATTATATCTTCAACAGCTATGGTGCATCTGTCTGACTGTGGTTGGGCATAATTATCTTCACCAATCTATCACACATACATGTATCTCTGTTGGAGTGACCTAATAGGTTGAAATCGAATGTCATATCCATGTTCCTATTGTGTTTAAATGAGCAAGTTGCTCAATAAGTCTGAATCCACTATGAAACTAATAAATAATAGTACGCTGTGAATTGTTGAAATTCTTGCACTCATAAAAAGATCGCTATCGCCAAGGTATGGGTTAAACATCTGCCGATCGTGATCGGCCTCTCGTTTAAGTACCAAAATGTACTGAAATTTGATAATGACCCTTAGCCAAGATTGAGATTGATTGAGTATATGTCTTGAGATTAATTGAGTATATGCCATGAGACTGACTGAGTATACGTCATGGTATTACTGGAGTATATGCCATGAGACTAGTATGACGTTAGACTGACTGAGTCTGGTAACAACATAATAATAATAACTCTATGTTATGTTTTCAGTACTTGCAACACCGTGGAAACAACTACGTTATCCAGTTGGTGTGTGGCCAAGGTATAAACCACCCAACTATTGGTGGCCGGTGATGTCAAGTCAAGACGGTGATTGGAAGTGGATAGGGGCGGAGGGTCATTTACATCAGATAAATTCCCACCAATTAAGCCATACAAAAGGCCGACATCATTAAAGAGAGGGTCAAAGTCAAAGTCAAAGTCGAAGTTGGTGCAAGCATACGACTGGGCCGATAAGGTGAGTACATTTTTACAGGGGCCATGGGTATAAAATCACAACAATTTCACAGTAAAATAATTGTCAAATTTTCAGCGACCACCTGGTCTAGTTAAAAGGTAGTGGAAAAGGTACATTTAACATGGGTAATGGGTGTTCACATATATGCAGGTAGTTTTGTTGTAACATAACTTTGGTAAAATTTGTGTCAAATGGTCCATTGTACATAACACTGGTATGCAACACAGTCTATCCAAAACGATTTGCAATGAAGATGTTTAACAAAGTTTATATATATTTTATTCAGATTTTAGATGCCCTTAACCAAGGGTTGGCACCACCGTCGCCGACACAGTCACAGTCACAGTCGCCGACACAGTCACCTTCGCCGACACAGTCAAGACGTTCCTCGCCTCGAAAGGGAAGAAAAAGACGGGTAATTTTATTATAATTTCATTATAAAAACATACCATTTAGTAAAGGAGACAGTGGGGTGTTGCCATCCAAAAGTAATTTCATGTAAAACGGTATATGTTAAACGAGTCCCATGTTGGACGTTTGAAAGGTAATTTCTAGGTTTTACAGTGACACATATGTAATAGGTCACTGTAAAACGGGATATGTAAAACAGACCGTTTTACATCAACACTACCTGTTTGTGAAGACCAAAAGCTCTCTATGTAAAACGGGTGTGCGTTTTACATAGGGGGCTTTATGTAAAACGGAAGTGAGTGTTGGGTGTAAAAAGACCATTTTGCATAGGTGTGTACATGTATCAGTTCTATTTTTTGGTATGTTAAACGGCAATGTTACTTTTCTTTCAGTATGTCTACGTGCTCTATGAAATCCCCATGCCAGCCAGCTCAAGCGAAACGGATGGCGATACGAATGACGATATGGTGAAATGGATGACGAAACCACCTCCTCATTGAGCGAGGGAAACAGAAACGGATGGCGATACGAATGACGATATGGTGAAATGGATGACGAAACCACCTCCTCATTGAGCGAGGGAAACGGATACGAATGACGATATGGTGAAATGGATGAGGATGTTAAACGCCAATGTTACTTTTCGTTCAGTGTGCCTACGTGCTCTACGAAATCCCCATGCCAGCCAGCTCATCGCCAAGCGAAACGGATGGCGATACGAATGACGATATGGTGAAATGGATGACGAAACCACCTCCTCATTGAGCGAGGGAAACGGATACGAATGACGATATGGTGAAATGGATGAGGATGTTAAACGCCAAGGTTACTTTTCTTTCAGTGTGATATTAATATTAAAGTGCTTGTATATAAACTTCTTCTTTGTTTCATGTAAAACGGGAGTGGGCGTTTTACATAGGCGGGGGGAAATATGGACGGCGTTCACCATGGTGTCAACATGGCTATCATGATTTGTTGAGAGTAATTTCAATTATATTTATTGCTAAAATGTGTAGAACAACTGAGAACAAGGGTAAAATAATGTTACAATATCACAGCCATTTGGTAGTTATGTTTAACTTGAAAACAAAACTCATATTTTGGACTTTAGTTATTTGTTGTAGTTTTCTAGTGAGTTTAGACCAGATCCCTTTAATAAGGAATGAAACTGAATTAAATTTTTGTATTGATGGAGAATGAAATTGTTGTGGACACCAAACACCATGTGCTCGGACATGTGTGGTTGACTTTTCATTAAGATGAAAAAAATCTGCTCGAAACTGATTTTTATTCTTATAAACCATGTCAATTATCATTTTAGGAGTACTGGGAAATACATTAACATCAGGGTTTCTCCGCAAATTTCGTGGGTCTAAGGGGGTGGGTGTCAAAAAATTGTGTGCGAAAAAGTGCAGGACAGGGTGGGTGGGTATCAAAATTCGGCAGTCCAAAAAAATCAACCTTGTGTATGCATTATTTATACGCCCCCCCCCCCCCCCTGGCTTAAAGCACTATAATAGGGAGAGTTGTGATAATGGTGGGCCCCAAATGTGATTGGGCAAATCCCACTATAATATTGTATTGCGGGGAAAAAAGGCTGATACATGTTTTATGCCTATGCATTAAACATGCATGTTCTGCCCTCTGTTGAATGGTTTAGCACTGAAGTGCTAATATGCGTGACTTATGTGTTGTGTTGTGGAAATGACTGATGAAAGTACCACAAAACCAATGATTCCATGTGGGAATCACTTTAAATATAATACAACTGACCTGTCTATTGTATATATATATATGCCAAATTATATGAAAATCTACACCCTAAAACAGGTGATATGAATTTGATTTTAATCACCAAACTTTATATTTCTTGAATATGTACTGATGCATTGCACAACGACATGCGACATCTCAGTATAATTAATACATACACTTCAAATTGGGATGTACTCTGGAATGTTCTGAAATATTTATAGGTATAACTTTGATAACATCTTTACATAGTAGTGATACCTTATTAACCCTTTACCCAACAAACCGGCCAAATAAAGCTTCAACGGCCTAAAATATCTTCGGTCTGTCTCAATAGAACCATACAAATATGGATATCATTGGAACCGGCTCCTTGACCACATTGTTATAGTTACAGTTATGCCCTGTGCCAATGCATTCTCTTATATATGCGAGTTGACCATAGGTTGCCTCGCATATATAAGAGAATGCATTGGCCTAAAAAAAAAACTTTTTACCATTTTATAATTTTTAATGTGTTAAGCCAATGCATTCTCTTATATATGCGAGGCACCGTTTATAAAGATTAGGTAAAATAAATAGCAGTGAATGGAAATGTGACATATGCCGAATTTCATCGCACAGAACGTCAATGTATAGTAGATCGATCTACTTCATTGCATACTTCATACTGCTATGTTGTACACAAACATTGAAAATAATTATATCTATTCTATATATAAATATTGAGCTCAAAACAGGTTCTCATAAGACTGTAAAACCCAAGATGTTGGGTTACTTGCAAATGGTAATACATTTTACATGGCCGACAGTTGGAATCAATTATTTTGTATGATCACTCGAGTTTGCAAAGAAACCACATGTATATATACCATGTTAACACTTATTTCAAGATTCCACCATTTCTGGTAAAAATAAATTATGTTATATTAGTCTGACAGATATAGTGCACTTTCATCTCAGAATCTGAAAGAATGCTTGAAACAAAATTATCTGTAAAATTAAGAATCATACTTTTTCGCTCACTATTAATTTCGGGCACATAAGGGGTATACTGCACGGTACTGCATGCGCGAATTCAAATGCCAGTAAGGTATTTATATAAACTCATATATAGTACACCGGGGGGGGGGGGGGGGGGGCGACGTGAGGATCGGTTGCATTCCGATAAATTGGCGGTGGCAATCCGATAAACGAGACGGTTCGCTTTCGCCGACAAACGAGATTTTCTTCGCATTCAAGCATTAATCAAACAGGATGGCGATGCCAAATCCGGTTTCATATCACCATATCGCTATTTATGTATGGCTATTCTATTGGTTTTACGGACTGTAGCGTCTAGAATTTGGTGTATGGGAATGCCACCGTCTCTTTATCGGAATGCAGCCAACCCTCACGAGGTGGTGTTGTTAATGACGTACTGATTGTTTTCTTGTATTTTATTTGTTCATTTTATTCATGTCGGCAACATATAAACAAATCAAAAAAAGAAAGTCCCCACCCCCTAATATAATGTGAAATATTTTCTGAGATATTGGATGGATTCTAGTGAGAATGGCCCGAGATCACTATATATATTGCTATATTTGTGTTTGTTATTTTTGAAAAGCACCCGGCCTGCAATCAACTCACGCTCAGTCGATCGTAACACCACTTGCAGGGCTGTCCTTCGCATGGATTGTGTCTCTATATATATATAAACTCCACTAATCATTTGTAGAAAGTTTCACTAAAATCCACCCAATATCGCAGAAAATATTACACATTCTTTTTGTGATGTGTTTAGTCTGTGATAACACATCAAAATGAAGGATATAATAACAGACCCAGCTGGGCGATCATTGCGATCGTTTAGCATTTAGATACAAGTGGTGTGAGTATACCCATAACCATAAACATACCTTCAGGAGGGTTCCACTGAACTAAGAGCTGCTATGCTGCAGATTATAGTGTCCATTATTATATGCTATATATTAGATTGGGTCAATGTAACATTTTTCTATTATATAGCTTTACACTAAAAGTGTACTCTTGAATATATAGCTTAAGGCTTCGCCGGGATTAGTTTTGTGACAAATTGACACGAGACAAGTCATGGATAAGGTCATTCATTTCTTCATTACTATTAGCAGTATATATTGTGCATATGCGATACATCAAACTGGCCGTCCATATATATTGATCTGAAATCTGTTGCTACAAAGTTGTTATTATACTATATTATTATTCTGATAAATCGTTATTTTTATATAATCTTTAATTTTTATATTGTAAAATTGTTGTGTACTTTACTCGTATTTAAATTCCGCGTGCAGTACTATTTTTCGCTCAGTTTTAAATTCTCGCACCGTTTATAAAGATTTGGCATGCGCGAATTCAAATGCGAGTAAGGTATTTTTATATAAACTCATATATAGTACACGGGGTGTGGGAGAACCGCGACGTGAGGATCGGTTGCATTATTTACTAATACCCATCAAAATCTAGACGCTGGAGTGAGTAAAACCAATAGGATAAAAATTTAAAAGTCAAGCGACGGTTCGTTTTCCGATAAACGACGAACCGTCGCTTGTCTGTTATCAGAAAACGAACCGCCACGTACTTTTAAATGGCGATTCTATTGGTTTTACTCACTGTTTCGTCTAGAATTTGGTGTATATTAGTAAATAAAAAGGAAAAGTCTCAGTTTCGCTCCTAAATGAGTATATAGAGAGTAATCAACTAGCTGGCTTCAATGATTACGTGATATAATTCACGAGGTGGCTGGACATGATAGAATCCCAAAGCAAATGAGGGGTTTTACCAGTTACCCTGGCGACATAAAATTCATGACTTCAAGAACTTTCATGAACTGACATGAACAGTTCATGAAAAATACTTGAAAGGTTCATCAACCTTGGTCATGAACTATTGTTCATAATCTGGACATGAATATTTTTCATGCACTGATTAAGAACTATAATGAGTTTTCAGAATGTTCATAAAAATTCTTGACATGTTCTTAATTTAAATTCATGAATAATTGATGAACATTAAGGGTAACATAATATTCACGACTGCTCATGAAATGGAGCTGAAGAAAATTCATGAACAAGTGAAGGAACTTTTCAGGATTATTAAACAGTCTTGAAAGTTCATCAAATTGACATGAAGTGATTTCATGAATATTTGATCAATTTCTAGGGGTAACTTGATATTCATGAATGCTCTTGAAATGGAGCCTAGGAAAATTCATGAACAAATGAAGAATTTTTCAAGAATATTCAAAAGACTGCATATGAAAGTTCATAAAATGGAGTGACTCCATGAATGCTTTAAGTATAGTTACTAAAATGTCAGATATTAAAAATACACAATTTATCAGTGAAAGATAATAGAGGATATGACATGAGAGTTTGTGTAATATGACGTTTATGAAACGAGTCTCAAGAATTTTCAATTTTGCTGAACCTCTGGCGAGGTTTGTATTGTATATTGACGTCAAACTCAATCATGTCAACCAATCAGAATAGCATAATTGTGATGTTGAATATTCAAATAACATCAAAGTGTTATTAATTAGTACTTAATATTCTCTCTAAATATGAGATGACGTTATCGCCATAAATTATGTGATAAATATGATTAGTATCTGAAAGATTCAACTAGTAATATAATAAGATCTTATAGAATTATTGTGTAATATTTGAACCATGTTCAAGATGTTACCGAATTGTGCATAGATTTCAAATAGTTATTATACATTATTTGAAAACAGCATGCCCATGCGTATTTGCCATCCGTGCAACTTAAGTGTATGATTTCACATCTATACACCAAACACATTGATCTAGATCAGTCACTGGTATCAAGATGCAAGAATTCATGCTTTCAATGGAAAGTAAATGTTTTCCTGCGAATAACGAATCAGTTGGGGATTTATGTGCAGGACAGTAAGGCACAGCTACAGCAAAAGCAACTTTTTGCTTTTCAGCAAAAGCAACTTTTTGCTTTTCATCATATTTACATCTCCATACCAAATTTCAGGACGATCGAATAATGAGAACTGAATGAGAATGTGCGTTTCGGACGGACGCCGCTCATTACTATAGTCCACCGAAATGTTTTTTCGGGGGGACAATTACATATATATAATATTATCCCACAGTATTGACATAGGACAAATTATGCTAGTGTATAACTTCAAAACACCACGCATATATTCCGCATGCGCTTTGCTATTGAATAAACGATATAATATTCCTAATTATACCCCAAATACTATTTTGTGACTCCATAATTCATATCTCAATAGGTGAAACAAACTTATTTTCTTTTCTTTTCATTTTTTTTTTCCTCTGCGCAGTGATTAGTATTAGATTAGTACGACCGTGCAAGACTAGTTGGAGTTTCGACAAATCATATGTACTCACTGAATGAATGCACCGAATACAAATGACAATATACGGAATGCTTGCTTGAAAAATGTCGTTCGCATAAGCATTCAAATTTTTTTCCAGCAGAAGTAACTACTATTTTAAAATTATTTTCTTTCCCACCATTCTCACTTTCAGAGTCGGACATTTTCCCCAACTCGATTGAGTATGTGACGATCCGCCCAGGGGAAAACCCGCCCCAATTAAAGAATATAAACTCGCGTTCAGAAAGTAAGCAACAAATTGTTTTTCGCAATTTTTGTTCCTTGGGATAATGGAATTTATTTAAGTGTGAAATTTTCGAATATTTACATGTGACCTGATCCAATTTAAAACGTAAAACCAAATAAAATAGTTCTTTTAGCAGTCGGCGGGTTATCTCCAGGGCGAGTTGTACAGTTTTATATGAGAAGTAATTTGGGGGAAAAGGCTGAATGGAATCAGGATAGGCAGGTCCGGTCAATGCATGCGTCATTTTTTTACGCGCACGACAAGAGGATCGAACACTCTCACAACTGTTCATAGTTTGGTCAAACACGCACAATGCGTTGTCAATGTGATCAAATTGAGCGTATGGTTTACGGAACTTTAGTTAAGTCATTCAGCTCAGTTTTATTCAACAAATTATTATTACATTAAAAACTGCGCATGCGCAGACCGGACCTGCCTATCCTGATTACATTCAGTGCCCACCAAGTAATTTAGTCTCAAAATTATGGGATGGCGCTTTCCGAACATTTAACAGAGCGGCACGTTGATTGGTCAATGCCGAACATATCCAGCCAAGCAGGAATTTCATTGGTCGGTACCAATAATTCTGAGAACTCTGGGACAGTGCTTCGGTGTGGCACCAAATTTCTTTCAAAACAGTATTGTTACAGTTAGTTGTTCTAGGCTTCAAGCGATTTTTGTGTTGACAAGATGTCTCTCGTTGTATTATTTTGGATTGGAGAGAAGAAATTTTCTGTTCAACACGTTCAGCCGGGAAATATTCAGGCAGGAGCGTCTGTGTTTGCGTTTTTTTACAAACACAACAGACCAAAATAAACTCTTATCAAAGAACGCCTGGAAAGTGATAATCGACACTTAACAAAAAAAATGAAAGCTGTTAAAGCAGAGGTTGACCTGCTAAAGAACAGTGATAGAGAGCAGGTACAGGTAGCAGCATCTGCGCCGCCTGAAGAGACATATAACGGGCACACTCTGGCTGCACTCAAAGCAGCAGCAAAATCTGCCAGAGATAAGGAAGTTAGAAATGTGGCTATGATGCTGTTCAGCTTGGATGAGTTGATAAACTGTTCAATGTCAGGAAAAAGAACAGTTATGTGTGGAGATAGGCCCGACCATGCAAATTTTGTCAATAAATTTCAGAATCTGCAAAAAGATCTACAACGGGAAGCCAAAAAAAAAAAAATACACACTGACTACTTGTATGATGTTCTATAGGCACTGTAAATAAATTGATGATTTACATTTATTTCTTACACATTTGTTGCAACATGCAGTCATGCATTATTAATAGCCTTTCTTGAAAGTTCATGAACTTTTCATATCTTATCCTGAGTAATCATGAACTTACATGAAAGGTTCCTGAAAATTAATTCATTAAACTTGATCAATTGCGCATGAAATAAAGGTGAAAAGTTCATGAACGTTTTCATGATTTCATCATGAAGGGACAATGTTCGTGAACATGTTTCGTTCATGCAAGTTCATGAAACACATTGTTCATGAGTTAATGAACATTCATGAACAGATATTGTTCATATGGATGTTCCATTTTCAGTTCATATTTGTTCATGAAAATGTTCATGAACATTTCAAGAATAATTCATGCAGCATGGTTGTGAACTGTGCATGAATAATTCATGCAGTTTCATGAATTACTCATGATGATGTCACCAGGGAAGCCAAGTTATATCACGTAATTATTGAAGCCAGTTGATTATTCTGTCTATTACCTATCTGATCAATACATTTACCCCCTTTCCGTGTTGTTTAAAATGATTGAAATTCCTGTTCTAAAAGGCAATTTTATCCCAAAAATTCTAGAAAGAAATCTAACGTCAAAATGACGTAAAATTCGACGTTATTCCACAGGTGAAAATCACAATGTCACAGTAGCGGCTACAGTGACGATATGACATTTAATTAACTGTGAAATCTCTATAAATCACACATAGATAGGTAATAAAAGAAACTAACTGTCTCATTGAAATGACAAAATAATTTAACCAAATCATATTATTGATGAGCAAATATACTTATAATATATCCATCGCGGACGCTCTCTAGTATATACATAAAGCCCATAACATATTAAACATTATAGCTTTATGTATATAATTGAGCTTTATTACTATAGTACTACTTTTCTGGTTAATGATATGGTTATTTGTTCTCAAATTCAACCTCACTGAATATTAATAAGGTGACATTGATTACTTCAGACCATTTTGGCGCGACGTTCTGATCGAATTATTCATCTGAACTGAAAATGCTAAAAAATCAGTTTCTCTGGCTAATTTCTCGCGAATTAATAATATCGGCGATGGATAAAGCAAATATGTATATAGTATGTTCCATTAATAAGTTTATGTTCACTCGTAGGATTTGGCACATAATAATTTTTCTTTAGAACACATTTTATGTACAAAGCTTTTCTGATAAAACGTCAAGGAACATGTAAAAATGTCTCCGGGCTATCGGACCTTAATGGAACATACTTATACATTATCTCTAACGGCCTATATTATTTGTCAAAGATTATGTGCATTGATTGATAATATGTAGCAAGACATCAATATGGCCACTGTTTTTTGTGATAAATGAAATACCCTACACCGTCAGACAAAAGCCAGAGAATATGATACTTGCTGGTTTTTGGATAGGCTCTCAGAAACCTCTGATGTCCACATTCCTAGATCCGTTTGATAAAAGTCTTAAGACGTTAGAAACTGGTATAAAGATATCAACAGAATTAAACGAGGTGACAGTTCGCGGTCACTTGATTTGTTTAACAGCCGATTTACCAGCAAAATATCTTGTAAATAACTAGTCCAAGTCTTCTCGTACTAAAGCCGGCTAAGATATTGGGATATTAGTCCGAGTTCGTCCCGTATAGTCTCTTATGACACGACTTAAGCGTTATTGACCCGCTCAAATAAAACCACAATTATATGAAATAAAATATCACAATTGCGACAATAAACGGATATTTTCAACAGAAGACATGCTATTTGATCTGAAACCCACATCAGTTGCGGTAATTTAATGCGAAAAGAGACATTTATCGCAATGTTTACAATTTTTTTAAAGTATGCGAACTCAGTTGACCTCGCGAACTGTGTTCGGCATTTTCCGTTGAAAATATTCCGTAACAACGCAAATTACGATGAATTCTCCATTGTAATCGTAATTATGTGTGTCAATAAATAAAAAATAAATAGATTAATTAAACATTGGAGATATAAATGTAATACATTAAATAAATTACGGGAATTATAACCCTCTCAAAGTTTAAAACAGTGTAAACACAACGAGCATTAGAATAAATAATATGCCTTATATGGTGCTACATTTCACCCACATTTGGTGGACTTCCGCGAAATTAAGATATATACTAAGCGAACAGGGCAATATATTGCTCTTGTTATGCACACAAAAAATCAAACAAAATTTGTATACATTTTGAACCTTAAGTTTGAAAAGTCCCACTGAAACGGAAGAACTATATTTCGAAACTGTGTGATTCGGTTCTCTGATTATTTTATCAACACACAAATCAAAATGCACATCACACGCATGGCAAGTCAGACATAAGAGTTCTAATTTGCTCCAATTTTGACAAGTTGCTTGCGAAAATTGTCAACAAAACTACCGTTCTGATCCTCCATTATGTCATTAAGTTTTTAGTGCGGGAATTGTTCTCAAAGCACATAGGAAACTGGACTTTGGGGCGATCGGTTTTCGCCATTTTGTTCGGAAAACCCCGCGCTATATATAGAAACGGAAACTAGAATACCCAGCGGACAATGCCGGAATTCTTCGGAACCTGACTTCGGCTTTCAGTTAAGTAAACAAAATATAAAAACAGCGATGTTGGTGACAATCAACCGGAATATTCTATGCATAATGTAACATGAAAGTTAGATTATTATACACCATTATGACCATAAGATGTCTCTCTTTCCGATGTATATAGCATCATGTATTGATTTATTAGGTAAATCGAGTAAAATACAACAGATTCCCGCCACAGATCGTGGGCGTAAGTCGTGTCATAAGAGACTATATGGGACGAACTCGGACTAAAGACCGGCACGGCACCTCCATCCCAATATCTTAGCCGGCTTTAGTACGAGAAGACTTGGGCTAGTAAATAACATGATGCAATTCAACGGAGAAGCTAGTTGTCCACAGTGTGTACAGGCCGGGCAGACTGCAGTTGCAGGTAAGGGGAGGTCACATATATTTCCGTTCAAATTTGACGGCCCAACCAGACCACAAAGAACGCACGCTAGTTGTGTAAATTGTGGAGAGAAAAAACAAAAAACACCGAACAGGGATTAAAGGTCCATGCATGTTGACCGAACTTTCAGCATATAATTTCGTGAAAGGTGACTGCATCGATTACATGCACTGTGTCATGTTGGGCATTACAAAACGACTTATATCATTGGTTCTCAAAGGATTTTTCAAAAGAACAATATTCAGCACACACAAAATCGGGAGAAGAGAGTTCTCGTATGTGTAATATCAAGCCTCCGTGTTTTATTAAGCGAGCTCCACGTAGCCTATCAGGCATCAAATATTGGAAAGCGTCCGAATATAAATCGTTTCTTTTATATTATGGACCAGTCATCCTTAAGGACATAATCAGCCAGTCCAGATATCAACACTTCTTGATATCAACACATTCTTCTGAAGATATCAATTAACCCTCTGGAATTAGATTATTGCGAGGACCTCCTAGAGAATTTTGTGTCAATTTTCTCTGAACTGTACTCGGAGCGCTTTCAGAAATTAAATATTCATTTCTTGCTCCATATAACAGACAATGTCCGTCGTCTAGGTCCACTGTGGGCTTATTCATGTTTTCCATTCGAAAATTCGAATGGATTTTTGCTGAAATTGATTTATAGGGGTACCCAATGTGTGTATTCACAAATCGTGGACTCGTTTTCGATAGTACATGGGTTATCAGCATTGAGAAAAGAATTTGTTAATGGGAGCGCCGACACAGAATTCAATGAATTTATGAAAAGCATCTCGAACAGCAATTATTCCAAAAATAAAACAGAACTGTTCTTAGGATGTTATGCATTGGGACTAATTGTGACAATTGACATCAATCATGGCGTATCATCGGACATATTCAATGCCTTGTCAGATAATATTGATGCTGTACCCATTGGCCGCATTGGTGTATTCAAACGGTTATGTCTGAACGGAAAAATACTGCATTGCAGAGATTATTCTCGGACAAGTGTCAGAAATAATTTTACTGCAAGTTTCTCTGATGGCAAAATTGGTCAAATCGAACAATTTATCATATATAACGACCAAGGTCGCTCGGGGCGAAATGTGCTGGCCGTAGTTTCAATGTTGCAAGAAAGATCAGAACAGTGGTTCCCATTCAATGACAACACACAAGACTTTCAAATGAAACACATGAAGGCGTTTAGTTGTCCATTGCACCATACCAGCTCTAGGAAGGTGGCTATAGATGTCAGAGAAATAAAACAAGTATGTTTGTATCTCGAAGGGTCAAACGACTCATATACGGTATATGCATGTTGTCCACCTAACAATATTGAAATGGAGTGACAAGAATGTATCCGTCATATGGACAACACGCTTAGAAGTATTGTGTAGTAAGACTACACAATTTTATCCCGCTAAATATTTTGTAGAAATGACCAAAAATATGTTATAAATAAGTTAGAACATGTTCCAAATATCGAATAATCGAGGATAATTCGTGTAAACAATAGTTAGTAAATGACGTTATTGCCATTTGGGGCACAAAACTAGAAAAAAATATTACAGTGAAAATTATGGTCCCGATTTTAAATTTTTGTGTTACAATGTTTTGTGTAGATATTCCCCCGATTATTCGGTATTTGGAACATATCATTTTAAACAGTGAACTTCTCGTAACTGGAGACACTTTTCAAAATGGTATTTAAACATTATTATAACACGAATACTGAACTAGCATACTACACAACTCTCGTTCCATTTTCTGCTGCGGCTAGCTTGTAATGTTGAACAATCTGAAAAGTGTTACAACCGATCCCGGTCTCCTCTACTACACATTTGTGTAGAAATACTACAAAATGCTATTAAGAGTGAATACGGCCCTCGGATACAGGATGCCATCCCAGGGGGAGGTGGATAAAAATGCATACACAAGGTCGATTTTTTTGGACTGCCGAATTTATTACCCACCCACCCTGTCTTGCATTTTATCTCCCACAAAGTTTTGACACCCACCCTTATAGGCATAACAAAGCCCTTGTTTAATTAATGAAGCAGATAACACTCAATACAGACATTCCAGATTGAAAACTCTTCTTGTAGAAGATACAGGTTAAGGTTACCGTAATTGCGAAAATGAATTATTATTCTTATGCCGAAGGTGGGGTGTTCCGCAATGAATCAAAGGAAGCCGAATCTCTAGTCAGGGCCGTGAACGCTACACGGAATGGTTATGTCGACTTCCTCAATGACACGGGATTTTTTTTACCCTGTGCCAATGCATTCTCTTATATATGCGAGTCGACCATAGGTCGCCTCGCATATAAAAGAAAATGCATTGGCCTAATAATTTTTTACAATTTCAATAATTTTTTCTTGTATTCTTTGACAATTTTATAATTTCACCCATACAGAGCCCCAGACAAACATGAGCAGACGACACTCTTCTATATGCTTCTATATATGTGTGGGGCTCCCTGCAGGGTAATGGATGTTTTTTATTTTATGTCCTAAAAATGTAAGAAACATTTATTAAAAATAATAATAATAAATAGTTAGGCCAATGCATTCTCTTATATATGCAAGGTGACCTATGGTCGACTCGCATATATAAGAGAATGCACTGGCTCAGGGTAAAAAAAATCCCGACTTACGACTGGATTTGATATGGCGGGTCACAAATGTGAAACCTGCCAAGACATTTAATTGTGAAAGTTAATTCAATGACAAACTTTCAAAACATGTTGCTGCACCAAAATTGTTCCCCATACATGATCTCTCGTACAATTCAGATCAAACAGCCTAGGGGATACAATTCAGATCAAACAGCCTAGGGGAAACATTGTTGGAATATTTTGAAGACAGAACCTTATGGTGGTCAAACCATATATATTAGCAGGTGGAAACTAAGTGGAAACATTGGTAACTCACCAGAGTCAAGCATAATCATTTGGCTTCTTTAGAGTATTCAACTACATTGGTAACTCACCAGAGTCAAGCATAATCATTTGGCTTCTTTAGAGAATTCAACTACATTGGTAACTCACCAGAGTCAAGCATAATCATTTGGCTTCTTTAGAGTATTCAACTACATTGGTAACTCACCAGAGTCAAGCATAATCATTTGGCTTCTTTAGAGAATTCAACTACATTGGTAACTCACCAGAGTCGAGCATAATCATTTGGCTTCTTTAGAGTATTCAACTACATTGGTTACTATAACCAGAGTCAAGCATAATCATTTGGCTTCTTTAGAGTATTCAACTACATTGGTAACTCACCAGAGTCAAGCATAATCATTTGGCTTCTTTAGAGTATTCAACTACATTGGTTACTATAACCAGAGTCAAGCATAATCATTTGGCTTCTTTAGAGTATTCAACTACATTGAATCGTTTCACATGTGATACCGTGTTTCTTATTTCTTTAAGAAAACACAGAAGAACGAAATTGTCAACCCATTGGTCAAATATTAAATAGTCATGCAGAATCATCTTGCTATTAAATAGAAGTGGAAACTAAACCGTTTTGATGATGTGTTTCATAAATGAACAAAGAGCAAACATAATAAATCCCGATTATATGGAGATGCGTCAAAACAGTTGAAGACGTTTATGAATGCAGATATTATGTACTGACAAATGTCTCGTATACCTACAAATTGAAGGTGACCCAGAAAGTGAAGCGTTTTAAATGAACTGTAACAGAATGAGAGAGAGAAATGCGGGAGTCGCACCGAAAGTTGGCAGCACCCATAATCCAAAGCAGCTAGGTCACCCTTCTAAGGGCTAACCGAGCTCGTTGTTGCTTAACTTTGGTGATCACACAAAACGTCTAATAACTGTGACCAAGAGACCTAGCCCTCGAGCAGAGAAGTCATCAGTCTTCTATACATTTATAACACAACCGCTACAGAGGAAAGAACAGACGTATTAAATCCTGATTATTTTGCGACGCATCATAACCATTGAAGACATTTATGAATACAGATATCACACACTGGAAAATGTCTCGTATACATACAAATTGATGGTGACCCAGAAAACTAAGCTCATTTCATAATTACGTATGCGTAGTCCGACCAGTACAATCTATGCCCACAAGACATATTATTGTAGATAAGTGCATGAACAATGAAAACACACTGTAGAAATTAAACCCAAGATAAGAGAAAACAGAAAAAAAACTGGTTTCTGTGGAGTTAAATATAGCACTGCCTGGCTTTAATATTGCAAAATCATGTGGTCCTGTAGGACTGTTTTATTTAGCTAAAGGAATATATTATTTTGAGACTATCAAACCCCCTACAGCCCAGACCCATTGGATACACCACCCACAACAAAATGGACACCATGGTGGCTAGGCTATGAGCCAAGGCCACTGTTTAGCCTCATAGTAAGGCTGAAGGGGTCACTCTCACCAAAAAAAGTGCTGAAGGGTAGACAGGATTTTCAAAATGTGCTTAAGGGCAGGGACCAGCCGAGAGGGCGACGTGGGCGACTTCTTCGCCCTAGCGCCGTCCGCTTCGCCTTATTTTTGCAGTAGGGCGAAGTTCAAGTCGCCCTAAAAATTCCAAAGTTGACTGACGAAATTCGGCAAAATGCCCCAAATAATTTATGATAATTTACAACTGTCAACTGTGATTGCACACAATACTCCACTATCAGGGTATATCATGGTGTTATAAAACAATTAACACCTGTAAGGCTCCAATCTGGAAGCATGTTGACAACGGAGTCTGATTACTGGCAGCTGTGAAAACATCGTCGGCCCTCAAGTGTTAATCTGGTTGTTGTTATTTTTAGATTACCGTGATTACCACACCTTACAATGAAGATTACAACTCACACCTCTCACAATGTGTCAATTCATCACTCCCTCTATGGAGTTTGGTTAAAGAAATTTTAAAACAAATTCATTTGTGAAGCATATTAAAATTTCAAACGGGATTACTAACAGAGCGCAGTAAAAGTGTTCATGATTTCGTTTCGTTTCTGTTTGATAAATATTGTTGGCATTTTTAACAAACCGAAAAATATGAAATAAAAATATGAAATAAAATCCTGTCATTCTCTCACAATTACGATATAAAATGCTGCTATCTTCTCACAATTATGTTTGGGTATTATTAATAGTTATTAGGGTCATGAAGTGAACATAATGACTCCATATTTCAACCATTGTTTCATAAGTTTAATTGACATATTTCATCTCTCCTATTTTCGTTCTATAGCGACTCATGTCGTAGTACTGATCAATTTAATTTTGTAGACTCACTTCGCCCTATAGAACGGCAACTTCGCCTTATTTTTATAGTAGGGCGAAGTCATTTCGCCCTGAAAATCTGGTCTAGGCTGGTCCCTGCTTAAGGGTACACAGGGTTTGAAATGTCGTTTTTCAGTTTTCGTATCTGACATGATTTCTGTAAGAGAATAATTGTTTATGTTCCAATGAATATTAAAATGTACTGAAAACAAACTGCTAATGGGCGCCAGACTTTCATAAACACAATTTGAGTAATGGTGTTCGTGCCGATCACAAATCGTGTACACCCTTAAGCACATTTTCAAACCCTGTGTACCCTTCAGCACTTTTTTTGGTGAGAGTGACCCCTTCAGCCATAGCAAGTCCTGGAAAAGACCTACAACTTATTGGAGAACAGCGCATCAAATGAAAGAATGGTAGTGAATTGAACTCTCGTTTAAATTGTTACAGGGTTGTTGATGTCACATGACCTGTTTCGTGAATTAAAACTGAACACATTTGTTGTGGATTTTTAGTACTGGACACATACACGACATTAATATGGTATATTGAGCTTGAGAATATTACGTAAAATTAGCAGAAACATACGAGGAGAAACGTTGCTCCCCACCAAAAATTTAAATTAGCCGTCAACACGACTAACAACCATCCTTGAGAAATGTTAATTCTGATTGGTTAAGTTAATATTACATATTCAGGGGCGCCAGAAGCATCCAAGGGCAGAGGGGGCAGAGCCTACAAAAATGGCACTTTTCCGCAAAAAAGGACATTTTCTCCGCAAACTCGGGAAAATAACAATAAATTAATTGTGGCAAAAATCCCTATTTTAATGGTATTTGTCGGTTTTTATGGCTGTTTTGTGATAAAATTGACAAAAATTAATATTCCTTGTGAAATTGGTGGTATTTGGACCAAAAAAGTCACATTTTGCTATAAAAACACAAGATTAAACACACAAAAAGCATTTTCTGTCTCCAGAAAAAGGGCAAGTCCTGCCCCCACTCGCCCCCCTTGGTCACGGGCAGGGGGGGGGGGGGTCAGCTGCCCCCCCTCTTCCCGTGCCCATGTACATATTTGCCACATTGAACAGCTATGGTTATAAGACGGGACCTAAATTCAGCCTACAATGTTAATTTATTACTCCTCCTTAATTGCAGTGGTGCTTCCTCTCACTCGCCAAATTTAAATTTGCGGCCTTCAATACTAACAACCATTGGCAAGCAACGTTAATTCTGATTGGTTGGTCAGTTAATATAAGAGATTAATACCAATTTCAAAAGCTACGTTTATAAGACCTAAATTCAGCCTACAATGTTCATTTATGACTAATTTAAATTAGCTGTCTTCAATACATACAACCTTAATCAAGCAACGTTAATTGTGATTGGTTAGTCAGTTATGTTAATCCAGGTACCAACCTTTGTCAAGCGACGTTAATTCTGATTGGTCAGTCAGTTATATTAATCCAGGGTATCTATGACAACCTTTGTCAAGTAACGTTAATTCTGATTGGTTAGTCAGTTGATCCAGGGTTTCTGCTATAGCAGGCCTGAGCTTCTTTATTAGGCTCCCACTCAAGCCTGAGTTTAGTGTGCCTGTCATAGCGGGCTAGCATCACTAAATTCACTCTATGGGGACCTCATTCTGCTTAGGCCTCATCTTCTCTGGAAAGTTTCTTTATTATCAAATTTCTAAAGAAACTTTTTCACGAAGATTCTATTTCATTTTTAGTTTAGTTTCTCAATATCCCCAAATTGGCAGACAACACATCGCATAATCGAGGTTCCCAATGGGTGTACATCACAATATTCACCATTTGGGAATCTGAGTTCATGTCTCCCATAGATGCAGATTGAGGTCAGAAGCGGGTAAATTTGGTGATGCCAGCCCACAAGCGGGATACATGGGATAGCGTCACTAAATTCACCCTCTGGAGACCTCATTCTGCTAATGACAGGCACACTAAACTCAGACTTGGTCAGTAATGCAAGACTTCCATTATCAAATCCACTAATAATGCCTACACCATATAAAATAGAAGACATGAAACATAATTCTAGTTGATGGTAAACACTGGGGGCCCACTGCTCCTGCTAAATCCCATCTGAAAATGCATAATCGTCCAGTGCGCAATCACGAGGCCCCTTTGCGTTTATGGCGAAAAAAAGTCTACCATGCCCAGAAATCTGAAAGCATTCTGAGTGGACTATGCGCTCAATTTTACTACAATCATCAGTTTATTGTCATCTTGGTATTGATTTTTAATATAGCCGATCAAATCTGAAAGCATTCTGAGTGGAGTATGCGCTCAATTTTACTACAATCATCAGTTTATTGTCATCTTGGTATTGATTTTTAATCTGAAAGCATTCTGAGTGGAGTATGCATTCAATGTTACTACAATCATCAGTTTATTGTCATCTTGGTATTGATTTTTAATATAGCCGATCAAATCTGAAAGCATTCCGAGTCCATGCGCTCAATTTTACTACAATCATCAGTTTATTGTCATCTTGGTATTGATTTTTAATAGAGCCGATCAAAATCATTGTCATGTGGGGATCGCAAGTTTTAGTCTGTGTGCCAATTCTCAGAAAGCCTCTAGTTTAGAACTCAGAACTCATTAGCTTAAATTAATTGAAATGATAGTAGGGTTCTTCAGTATGTTGACGGTTACCAGTGAACTCATAATTAACAAATTAATGCTGTATCTATTGTCAGTTGTGATCACTGACCAGACATGCACGGAACGAATAAGAAACGAATAAGAAAATACCGTTCTGTATAACATAACTCTCACTCATAAGCTTTTGTAGCCATATGTGTTCAGTTTAACCCTTTACCCAACAGAAGGGCCCTGTGCCAATGCATTCTCTTATATATGCGAGTCGACCATAGGTCGCCTCGCATATATAAGAGAATGCATTGGCTTAACACATTAAAAATTATAAAATTGTTAAAGAATGTAAGAAAAAATGGTAAAAAGTGTTAACAAAAGTTTTTTTTTAGGCCAATGCATTCTCTTATATATGCGAGGCGACCTATGGTCGACTCGCATATATAAGAGAATGCATTGGCACAGGGCTAACTATAACCATCACAATGTGGTCAATGAGCCGGTTCCAATGATACCCATATGTGTATGGTTCTATTGAGACAGACCGAAGATATTTTAGGCTGTTGAAGCTTTATTTGGCCGGTTTTGGCCGGTTTGTTGGGTAAAGGGTTAAATATATTATAATTAATCTTTCCATAAACATTCAAGTAACAAGGGGTACGCATCTAAGATGCTTTTGTCGAGTTTTTTGGCAGTCGAACCAAACTTCTGCCAATAAGGTGCACAACTCCAGGGGAAAAAAGATGGATGGTGGTATATTATTGCAATAGACCTACATACCAAATATCAATTGAATCTTAATATTTCATGAGTTATCACACTAACGGTGATAAAATTGTGATTAAAATAGACAAACTAAGACCCATAACTCCGGAAAAAAAAATTCGGACAAACCAGGTTTTCGAACTCGTCTGAGATATAGTTGCAATAGACTCATATACAAAATATTGTTTAAATCGGTTAATATTTAATCTTGTTATCACGCCAACGGTAATAAAATTGCTATAAAAAAAAAATAGACAAACTAAGACCCATAACTCCGCGAAAAAAATTTGGACAAACCTGGTTTTCGAACTGCCATACCAACAAATTTTGGAATAAAAAACTCAACTAAAAATTGAAAAATATACAAAATAATTGCCAGAAAAGTGATCATATGAGGTTTTATGGACTTACGAATTCTAGACCAGTGTTCTTGTGAGGTTATACCATAGCCTATCAAAATTTAATCACAATGTTGTAAATTTTACTGAAATTAGTAAAAAAAATTCTCATTTTTCACATTTGTTTTCAAATTTTAAACTTAGATCTTATTTTAGGGATAAGAGTTGTCTTCCCTGAAAAATCGTATTTTGGGACATTTTCTAAAGCGGGCAACAAGCAAAATCTAATGCACCATATGACCTCCTTTAATTTTATATATAGAAACATTTGTTGATGAGGGGGTGCATCCAACTCGAAAAATATCTTGTTTGGCCCACGGACTATTTGGTAAAACAATGTTCATAAAATATCACAAAATGATACGTTGCCTTTGCGATAACAAGCTGCACGACAGGTGTGCATTCAGTGAAAGTGCACCAGTCCGAAATCGTCACCTCAGTGTGCTTTCATGTTGATTTGGTGCTTCAGTTTCCGTGAAGCCATTTTTGCTGATACAAAGGGACGCGACACTGGATATTATAAGTTACAGGACGCTTTGTGGTCGGATATGGTGTCATGCGAGGCGAAGTGAGATCAAGCCGAGCCTAATATTGATCTTGCTAAGCCTCACATGACACCATATCCAACCACTAAGCGTCCCGTAACGTATTTATTATGTCAGTGGACAAAATCCACCATATCCCTTTAAATAATCGTCGCTGTAATTTATTGTAATTTGGTCAGATAAATGTGTCGTCTATGGCCATTAACTTATGAAACATCACAGCGACGCATCATGGGCGTTGAGCATCAACGTATTGAGTTCAATGGCTAAGAATTAGAACAACTTGTTGAGTTTGTTGGTTAATTAATTTCAGAATTCCTCAAATATATCGCATGCAGGTTTTGGTAATGGTACTATGTATAAATTCACAGAAAATGATTTCCGACAGATATCCCCTTCGTTGGCGCCAAAATACACCAAAAATATTCCCGAGGCGACCGAGTTTCTGAAAAGACAAGATGACTACGCAACTTATGGGCCTCGACTAGTCGACTCTAAAATTCACTAATCGTTTCAACACTATCGAAAACCAAGTGATAAACTCCTGATTGTACAATCTTCTGTGAGCAATACAAATCAAATTCAACACGCATGGGCAGACGATGATACTGAAAAATCACATTTCAATTTTGAAAGAATAATTGGGATTTTTAAGAAAATACTTACCATTTTAAGTGCCGTCACACTAATTTTTATAAAATTGCAGAGGGCAACTTAACAATTATCAATGTGCAATGGACGATTATGCGATTTCAGATGATTATGTGATTTCTGACGGATTTAGTAGGAGCGGTGGGCCCCCAGTGGTAAAGCTGGCCTCTAGGAAAACGTTTTTACTTTACTCTCTGTAAATAATTATATTCAAGAGCTTTTGAATTTTTCCCTGAATTGATGTAGGCTGATATTTTAACTACCCTTCAGTCCCCAGAAAAACTCATTGAACTAAAAAAAAAATACAAAATTTGAACACAATGATTTGACACAGACTTGCAAAGCTTGAATGACCTATGTCCAATTAAATTTGGATTTCTTTTGCTGATCACCAAACATTAAATTTTATAGACTCATATATACAACATCAATCTACAGGAGTTACATTCCCCAACCCCTGGCAGAAACCCTGGATAATACTAAATTAAACGATACTTACCCAAAAATCAAAAGCCGTTTTTAAAAGGAGAATCCTGAATCCAGCCGTTGTATAATCTACTCAAATCAACAGGAAATATGCTAGAGATGACTAAAAAATGTACAGCCTTTAACCCTTTCAGTGCCAAGTCCGATTTTTGTATCGACCCATATTTCCTTGATTATTTTTTCTATTTTTTTATTATAATAATGTGATGCATTGAAGGAAAGAGCTCTAAGAGCTTTGTCCATCAATGTATCACATTATTATAATCAATAGATTTGAAAAATGATTAAGTAAATATGGGTTGATACAAAAATCTGATTTGGCACTGAAAGGGTTGAAGCAATATTTCAAATTTTTGTAAAATTATATAACGAAAGGATGGTTGTCAGATACATGTATGAAAATAAAGTCATTCGGAGTGGGAACATAAATAGCTGAAAAAAACTATCCTCAACAAGTACAGTAATGCCCCAAGTAATCGACAGGGAGAGCTTTTCAATGAATGGCAACAAGCCATATTTCCGACTAAATCCTGAAAAGTTACCCATAATTCTGCTGTGGTTAAGGGGTCGATTGCTTAGGGCATTACAGTACATGCAAAAACCTCAAGAAGTTTTTTTTCACAGGATTCAGTCATTCATCAGAAAGGTCTAAGTGAGAGCTTTCCAATGAATGACAACAAGCCATATTTCCGACTATAGGCTAATCCTGAAAAATTACCCATAATTATGCTGTGGTTAAGGAGTCGGTTATTTAGAGCATTACTGTACATGTAAAAACAGCTACACTTTGTTCTTAATTTCAGTATTAATAGAATTTTGTAAATATTACAGTGAAAGCTAAATTAATCAGAATCCAATTAGTCCAATAAAGTGCACACCTCCCAAAGGGAGCCCCACACAGATGGAAGCATGCACTACAGAGTGTCGTCTGCTCCACTCTGTGGGGCTCTCTATGGGTAAACATTACAGTTACAGCTTTCGGAGCGACTCCCACATTTCTCTCTCTCATTGTCGCTTAGGATATAATCTGTCGACTTTGATGACGGGGAATAAAATAAATATTCATCGCGAAATCGGGAGTCAAAAAGTCATGTAAATAATGGAATCTTGAGCTGGGAACTTCACGTCCTGATGAATAAATTATTAAGCAACAGGTATTAAACAAAGAAATACATTCCTGCATTATTTTTTCGCTTTATAGGGTTCAATGTCAAAACATACAAAAGTTCCCCAGTTTTGTACTAGTGGAATGTGATCTCTGCGGGTGTCAGCCAGAATACAGATTCATGGCATGACTAAGCTGAGCTAAAAACTGAATTCATTGCCTTTTGAAAAGCTGAAAAAGGTTTTTCCCCAAACACTTGTAATCCTTTCATGATAGGAGCAGCACTGGTGCACCATTAAAGACCATGTGCCCTGATGTGCCAGTGCATTATCTTATGTATGCGAGTCTCACATTGGGAGGAGCATCACATATATGAAAGTGTCAATAACACTGTAGCTCAACTTAGGTAGGGGAATAATTTAATGGTTGACAGTAAATGGAGGAATTAGGAAAGGTGCTAATGGATTTTGTAGAAATATTTAGTCATACAAAGAGTAAAATCCAAAATGGCCTTCTTTTTTTTTGCCGAACGACCCCAAAATGACTCGTTCCCATCAAGAGGTCACCCCGATGATCCATATGAAGTTTGGTGAAGATCAGATCAGGGATATGGTCTGTAGGATGTGTCCAAGGATTTAGTGATGCAAAGAGTAAAATCCAAACAGTACGGCCAGGAGCCTGCACCAATGCACCAATGGATTCAATTTTGAAATCCAAGATGACCACAAGCGGCGAAATCACCCCAAAATGATTCGTGCCCAACTAGGGGCCACCCCAATGATGAATAAGAAGTTTGGTGATGATTGGATCAGGGTTGCGGTCTGCAGGGTGTGTGAAAGTATTTAGTGATGCAAAGAGTAAAATCATGACAAATTTTATGATGATCAGACAAACAGTATGGCCTGTAGCCCGCGCCAATGGATTTAATTTTGAAATCCAAGATGGCCACCAGCGGCCATGTATTTTGGCCGAATGACCCCAAAATGACTCGTTCCCATCTACATGTCAATGTTAACATTCATAACAAATTTCATAAAGATCAGACCAAAAATATGACATGTAGCCTGCACCAAAGGAAATTGTGGACGCACGCACACACACACACACACACACAAACAACGGATGCCAACCCATGGCAATAGCTCAAACTTACAAAGTAAGTTGAGCTAACAAGAGAATGCACTGGCGTACATGGTCAATGTAAATATTGTTAGGCCAATGCCATATGGGCAACTTGCATTTATCAGTTAATTTGCAAAATTTCAAGAAGCTCCAGTCATGCAAGGGGTAATTTTGTAATTAAAAGTAAAATCTAACTGATCTATCTGATCTTTTGCCATTTGTTTGACATTCATGTAATGAAAATAGTAAGGGTGCCACGATTAATCATATAATCGATGAACCGTTGATAAAGCCGATAATCGATTACCATTTCCATCGTCTATTAATCTGCATTATTTTGACGTCAGAAAATGCTGGATATATTGTGTTTGTTTTACACAGTTTAATCTACAACCAGTGTTAACAACCTTTGATCGTGTATCAATGAGTTTCCGAAAACTAGAGGCTGGGTGCTGGTTAAAAAAAACTTGGTTGATGTAATTTTTACGTTAATGTTAGCCCCATAAACCACCGGTAATGACTAATGAGCACAATGTATTCAATACCAGCAGTGAGTTTCATTCAGCAGTCACCACACGTTAAGTGATAACCTGTACTAGTAACATCTAAGTATACTCATAATGACATCGCGGAGAACATCATTGATTAAAATAACGTAGGTTCCCTGGTTTCTAGAGAATGTCAATCATTTCCCCATTGGTCCAATCAGATTCAAATGTGAGTGCATTCAGTTCATTGAACACAGCCCATTTCAAAGAATACACAACGACCCAAAGAGTAACCATGTCGTATCATCAAATGAACTGCCCGGTGTTTGCAACATATATTAAGCAGAACTCGTTGTCAGAAACTCTTTGATACACGATCAAAGGTTGCCGGCACTTTCTGACGTCCGAAATAAATAGCGAAGAATAATTGATGGAAATGGTAATCGATTACCAGCTTTATCAATGGTTCATCAATTATACGATTAATCGTGGCACCACTACAGAAAACATAAGTACTACTAACTCATGCGGCAGTTCATTTGATGATGTGACATGGTTACTCTTCAGGCGTCTTTGTACATTCTACAAATTAGTGGCACTGCAGCTTTTAACTTTCATTGTATATTTATACTTGAACGGCGACACGATGTCTTTGAAATATGCTGACTGTAACCGTGTTCAATGAACAGTATGCGCTCGCCAAAAGGGAGTTGATTGACATTCTCTGGAAACCAGAAATCCTACGGCATTTTAGTCAGCAATATTCTCCTCGATGTCATTTGCGAGTATACGTTCACCCATACAGAGCCCCAGACAAACATGAGCAGACGACACTCTTCTATATGTTTCTAAATATGCGTGGGGCTCCCTGCAGGGTAATGGATGTTTTTTATTTTATGTCCTAAAAATTGGAAGAAACATTTATTAAAAAAAATCATAAAAAATTGTTAGGCCAAATGCATTCTCTTATATATGCGAGGTGACCTATGGCTGACTCGCATATATAAGAGAATGCATTGGCACAGGGTAAAGGGCATATGCTTAAGTATACTTAGATGTTACTAGTACGGGCCATCGCGTATCATGCGGTGAATGCTAATTGAAACTCGATATCAAATACTGAACTTGTTCTGCAAGTTGCGAGTGGGGGGGCACACTCATATATATAAAAGAATGGACTGGTACAGGTATTCGCAAAATTTCAGGAAGCTCCCATCATGGAAGGCTTAAATATTAGTTTATAAAATAAAGAATAACAATGAAAAGTGAAAAACAGAATAAGGCCATCCAAAACTAATTAATTATATCTCAGGCAACTTTAATGTTCAGATCAGTGACAGACTTTCATTTTTAGAAAATGTAGGTGTGCATAGTCCCGCTCGCTGGGTTTTGGGCCCAGGCGCGCAGTTTCTATCAAGATAAAATAAACAGTGGATTGCCGAAAATGCATTCATAAATGCCGCATAAATTGAATTAGTTAACTCACGATCGATGTCCAGTGAATCTCTTTGATGGTTTAACACTGCTCAAGTGAATGTTACACAATACACACTGTTTTATATTGTACATGCTCCTATATTAATTGTAATTCATAATTATTAATAACGAATGAATTTAATACTCTTGATTCCATGCTGACAGAATAATATCAACATCTTCCGGCTACGTGGTCTCGCTTTGATTTTCCAGGAATTTATGTGACATCATAAGCCATACATAGAAATGTATTTTTAGCTTCGAATCTCAGACAGCTAGGTTTTCTTTAATAAAATTACCCAGGTTGTTTCCTAAAATTATGATAAAAGGCCAGCAGACCACAGTGTGCCCCGAAAAAGTGGTAAGTCGATGCCACTTTTTTGAAGAAATTTTTAAAAAATGTTGAAATTTTGTAAGTTGAAAAGGGTACCTCTGTGAAAAACATTTCCGTCATCTATATACATGTTGCATATCTCCAATATGTGGGTAACAATATTCTGAAGTTTCAAATATCAATGATCAAAACTTTAGATGGAGTTGATTACACCACGAAGGTACCCTCATACAGAAAATTAAAAAAAATGTTGAAATTTTCTAAGTCAAAAAGGGTTAATAACTCCGTCAAAAAATAATTTTTCCATCATCTATATACATGTTGCACATCTTAAATATATGGGCAACAATATTCTGAAGTTACAAATCTCTAAGATGAAAACTGTAGATGGAGTTGATAACACCACGAAGGTACCCTCGTACAGAAAATTATAAAAAATGTTGAAATTTACAAATAACTCCGTCAAAAAATAATTTTTCCATCATCTATATACATGTTGCACATCTTCAATATATGGGCAACAATATTCTGAAGTTACAAATCTCTAAGATGAAAACTGTAGATGGAGTTGATAACACCACGAAGGTACCCTCATACAGAAAATTATAAAAAATGTTGAAATTTTCTAAGTCAAAAGGGTTAATAACTCCATAAAAAAATAATTTTTCCATCAGCGATATACATGTTGCACATCTTCAATATATGGGCAACAATATTCTGAAGTTACAAATCTCTAAGATGAAAACTGTAGATGGAGTTGATTACACCATGAAGCAGTTCTGATTAAAACCATACTCAGACTCTAAAAGTACTGAGTCTGATGAAACCCGCTATTTGTCGCATTACTGTCACTATAAATAACGTCCACAGAGAACCCCCTGCTAAATGACGTCACCGCCCACATTTGTCTTTAAAAATAACTTTGATTGACATAATGTAGTTTCGGTTTCGTTTCCGTGTAAGAGTTTACTTTCCGCGAAAGCCTTTCGTTTCCTGGGACAATTGATAATACGGATTCTCTCAGAATATCTTCTGCGCCTGGTGACATTATTTTAACTGAGATTAATCACGTTTAACAAACTTTAATTGTGTTTATGAATCGACACAAGATATATTTTCTGTGTTTAATTTCGAAGTTAATTTCGAAATTAAATAAATTTACGACATCGCGACTTCTACATTATTCGGTACTAAATGTTGAAATTCTTAAATAGATTCAATTATATTTGACATATTAAGTAATATTGGTCAATTCTGCACTCTTTAAATACGCATTTCAGTGTTAAATTTGTTGTCGTAAAACTGAATTTGTAAACATTAGCCATGCGGCGGAAAAATTATTGTGCTATTTATAACTATTGGGCGGGATTTACTGGAATCGGCACCGGTTGAAGGAATTCCCCTTGTCTTGGGAATTCCATGCGACTGTCGCCTGATTGGTCACATCGCGTTCATGAGGATATTGTAATTGGCTGGCAAATACGTAATTCCTGCTGGGAGTAATGGAATCTCTGCCCATTGTCATCAGACTCAGTACTTTTAAGAGTCTGAGTATGGTTTTAATCAGAACTGACCACGAAAATTATAAAAAATGTTGAAATTTTCTAAGTCAAAAAGGGTTAATAACTCCGTCATGGGCAACAATATTCTGAAGTTTCAAATCTCTAGGATGAAATCTGTAGGAGGAGATGATTACACCATGAAGGTACTCAAAAGTGACGGACGGATGGACGAATGAACGGACGGACCCCGTTTCTATAGTCCCCAAAAATAATTTTTTCGGGGGACAATAAATGTTATTTACCTGGGTAACTATCATAATCCTCTCCAACCTGGATAACTGTATCACAATTTCGAAAACCTGGGCAACTTTATCACAGAAAACCAGTGAGAGTGACCTGTTCAGCGTCAGTGCATCACAAGTACATGACTCAACCGGGCACACCATGAAAAAATCATGCAGGGATCGGGCGATCAAACGTCAGGCCGGTTGATTGACACCGCACTGTGAAAGTTGTGGAATTGGTAACGAGGTCGTGGTACCTTTGATCTCACGACAGTGCGACACATCATACAGAAATTCTTGCAACGATGTAATAAAACGGAAAATGGGACACATTATTAACCAATCTCGTCTGGGTAGACACTGAAAATAGCGTTATCAGGTTCCATCGGCCAACTTCGCTCTCTGTATTTGGGCTAGGTGCGCAATCGATCGCTGGTTTTCAATTTTAGGCTCGCGATGGTGCGCAAGAGCGATCGCGCGCCTCAAAAATGAAAGTCTGCAGTGAGGGAGGAAAGATTATATTTTGTTATTATTCCAATTCCCTAACTACAATCCTACCAGGATGGTGGTCGATGGCAAACTCCCTGCTGAATTGCTGGTCGGCCACTTGGCCCACTGTCAGACCATTTATCACTGAAACAACTAACCATGTTCTTAATTTTTTATTTTTGCAAGATATTTTGACCAAAAGCAGCATGTATTTCTCATCAATATGAAAATTACAGGGTTGGTTGCTCCGTTTTCGCGAAATTCAAAACCACCTACAACGAAACAAAGCGAAGTAATAACAGAAGTGAAGGTTCCCACAGTAACTTTCTCTCGCATAAATAATGGAAAATTTTCATTTTTTTGAAATTGTATTAGTTTCCACCTTCAGAACTACAGATGTAACATCTTTATATCGAACAACCTTCCTTCCCCATCACATTTCCTCCCGAATATGCCGCGATTAGAATCTAAAACTACTTGGGAATTTCCCCCAATGACGACAGTGACAAGACATTTAATCTTCAAATGATAAATCTATTTTCAATTTCATTCAGGAATTTGGCATGGTGTTGCATCTTTGTGGGCCAATCAACACTAGTTATTTGCAAGCTATTCATATTCAATTGCATTTTACTGTACAATCTACACTTTTTGGTTTCTCTTGTTTTTCTGCCATTTTAATGCCAAAATTTGTTGTTTTTTTTTCTAATAAAGTCTGTAATGCCATTTTGTTTGCATTGAGCCACAAAAAATCAATGAGGCAGTGCCTGAGAACAAAAATTAATTTTGGATGACTATCAATTGGTTTTTATTATTACATGATACAAATTAGTAACAATTCACTTTGAGTGCAAGCAGCTCACTCAGGTTTTAACAACCCGAACTCCACTACCGGAGTGTTTCATATCACTTTAAATTCTATCTCGTAATAATCAAAACCAAAGGATTACTCTCGCAAGGTTGGGCAAAAAAAAGGCATTGCTTACCTTGAGCTGGGAATGTCGTAATCCAAGTCTACCCAGCTAGACTAACGTAGACAGAAAGATGAGCTGGGGTAAACAGGTGAGCCAAGTATTTCTAGAGGCAGGTCAACACCAGATCATTCATTAGACATTTTGGTTTATTCCCGGAGGAATCTGTTGGGAGAAACAAATTCAGAAATAAAATGTTACTGACCAAAATGTCCCCATAATTACGAGCTCACAAACCTGAGTTTAGTGTGCCCATTAGCAAAATAATTATTGGAAGATAACACAATACCAGTTCGGACAAAGATGCATCCCATGATGTACGATTCTAATTTTTAAAATAACAATAACTCGGACAAAATGACTGACTGAACTAAAAATTGCAGAGGTTCAGGTTACTATGCTGGTTGACACCTGAGCTAAATTTAAAAAACATTTACTGGAAAATGACAGAATACACAGGAATAGACATAAATCAGAATATCTGAATAATAACAAGCTGAATATCAATAAAATTTAGCAATAAATTGATTGGAAAATGACATGAACGTAAGTGTCAATGACACTGTAGCTCAACTTAGGTAGGGGAATTAATTTAATGGTTGACAGTAATTCAGTAAATGAAGGGATGTGGTCTGTAAGGTGTGCCAAAGGATATAGTGATGCAAAGAGTACATTTTAAAATGGCCACCGGCAGTCATGTTTTTATGCCGAATGCCCCCAAAATAACTCGTTTCTATCTACATGTCAATGTCAATATCCATTGACAGATTTCATGAAGATAAAAAATAACGAAAATGTTGCTTTTAAAATAAAATTTTCTTGGAAAAAATATAATTTTTGATAAAAACTGAAGAAATATTCTGAATCATCAGAATAAAAACCAAGAATTGAACTATTTCGCTCCAATATTAGACACACGTATCCATTACTCTTGAGAGCCTAATAAAAGTACAGGGTGGAATAATAGTACAGGGTGGAATAATAGTACAGGTTGGAAAATGTCGCGTAACTGAATAATAGTACAGGGCGGAATAAACGTACAGACTGGAAATATTAGTACCATACATCCCAACAAAACGCACCATCTGACTGGTTTACTGATGCCATGTGACAGAAATAGTTTCGATGGATAGCCAGGTCTGTGAATCTACAGTGTGCTGATCACTGTCAACAATCAGAGTTCATTTATCTATGAATAACACAATTTAAGATTGGTGAATTATTTCTTTTGGTTAATTTAATAAACGTACAGGACCAAATAACGATCGTACAGGTGGGAATTTTACCTCGATTTTAATAATCGTACATGTATGTTTATTAGGCACTCAAGAGTATTTTAATGACGTACATTACTCCGCTCAAGAGAAACATGCTAATTTAGCGGTTTTGTGGACCGTTTTTTCGTAAAAACACTGCATGCGTGTTGAATTTGGCATGAATTCCGATTGATTTCTGCTCCGATTGACCTTCCCAAATATAGAAACATATTTTGGGGAAGTCCCAAAGAGTAATTTTACGAGTGCCGTTTTTCGAGTCCCATCTCACAGTTCGAATGATCAATAAAAGTTCGAAACAAGACAGTCAATGACTGTGGGGTCGCTCACCAGACTGCAAAGACTGATAAGACTGGGACTCTGGAGACCACAACAGTCAGAATTTATCATAATCACTTTAAAAGAAATAGCTCTAAACAGGGTATGTGGCTAGAACAGGGTTTCCGCTAGGGGGTAGGGGAATGGGGCCGGTAGCCGTCAGGGGGAAAATCCAGGTAAAAGTAGCCTGTTTTAGCACTGGTTGAACTACTTTCGTTATATCGGCCAATAGAATCGTGTGAGAGTAGACATGGCAGATTGTTTTGTTCCATTTCTGCCCAAGTGCCAAGCTATCAAACCTTATACATGTACCTGTAACTTTATAACTAGTATATTTATTAGACATAAATTAATTTACAAAGTACAGAACAAAATGCCAACAAAATGGGAATGACAATTATGTGTCCACAGAGAGCAGTTTTAAAAAAAATATCTCCCTGAGTAGAAATTCTCCTATCAGAGTCGGGGTATGGACTATGGTGTACAATGTTTACTTTAGTGATAGTCGCCATTCATTTCTCTGGCCGCTGTAGCTTCCTACTGCGCATGTCTTATAAGTCACAGCCGGCTAAAGCTTTTTTGCTCAAATACACTCAACAATACTCCATATAAAAAAACACGTGCTTCCGGTCAGCGAAGATAAACGATAACCCAGGGTTTCCGCCAGGGGGGAATTAATGAGTCCGTATTCGGGAAACACATAACGCGACGGGACGAACCATGGTAAAATGAACCTGGCAAAAAAAAATTATGTGACACTGAAAAGTAGCAATTTCCTTGCACCTGAGTGTCCTACAAAGTAATCTAAAGCTATGTATATTACGCAAGTCGATCATTGCCATGGGTGCATTAATTCTTTTGATGGTATCAAGATAATTAATCACGTAATTACACACGCAAGACTGTCGTTTTATTGAAACTATATAAATGAACAAGCTACGAGTTACAGTGTTTACAAATTTATAACTTGCAATAAGATTCAGACAGGTATAATGAAACAAAACACTAATGAAAGTGTCAATGACACTGTAGCTCAACTTGGAAAGTGAATAATTTAACGTGTTACTGTCGATGGAGTGATTAGGAATGTCGAAAGTTGAATGTCTAATACTAGTTTATCAACATGAAGAGATATATACAGCTATGCTCAAAGTAAGCGACCTGTTGTACGAGGTGTACATGCGTTCATACCGAGGTCCCATACCGCCGATTCGCGGTTGCACTACCACGCGGGTACCGCGGTACCACCGCGACGTTCGCGGTAGCACCGCACTTCAAGCGGTAACGGATGTTGGTACCGCGGTGTCACGCGGTAATGCACCGCACAAACGCGGTGACATTACCGCCAAGCGGTACCGTTTTTAGAACGCGGTTAATGACGGGTTTCGACGCCTGACCGTCAATCTTTCAAATTCAAGCCGGTTACCGGTGTCCCCAAATTACGACAAAGTCCCCAAAATAAGAGTTTGTTTTATTGTTTTATCAATGTTTTTGACAGACTAAACACATTTTTTTTTCGATCGGAAACGGAAATCAAAATCGGAACATTGTAAAACGCGGAATGCGAGTTCTAATTTAATAGTGAATTACCCCCCTTTGAAATTATCACACTCTTCTGTCTGGGAAAGATACGAATGTTTCAGCTTGGTTAGCGATGATTTTAGAATCAAAATATTGAAAATAATCATGAGTTCGCGAGGGAGGCCTCGAACAAGTGGCAAGTCTCACAATAAAACGAGCGGTACATACTCTTCCAAACGCAAACGAAAAGAGGAAGACAGTCAAACTGCGCCCATAACATCCTTCTTTACAAACATTGCCGCTGGCGAAACTGACAAAATTGTTTTCAATCAACATCAATTTTGTTCACTGTGTTCAATAATGGGGTTATTTAGCAAATTAGTGTTTGGTTAATAACCATCATCCCAAAATCCATATATATTATTAAATACATGATATCATCATCAACTTCATTCTTGATAAGTTGATTAGATTTAATTTTTAATCAATTCATTTATTTATATTTTCATCAGTTTGTGACTTTGTCACAATATACATAAGTTAGGACTTAAGTTCACATAATTTTGAACACATTCAACAACAAGAATTAGATACTAAAATTATATTTATTAAATAATTGACCTAATAATATATTAGAATTATGCACAAGAATAAAGTCAAAAAGTGTTTTGGGATGATGAGTTTGATATCCAATTCTGTAAATGGTACTGTATGAAACAATTTTCTGGATGTGACCTTGTATATTGCTCTGAAATGGACTAGAAATGAAAGATTACAGTATAAAATCTTCAATACAATTAGGTTGAAATAGATACTTATTAATGTCTGAGAAGCCAGGAAATGGCGTTTCGTGGTCTTGAAATCCCAAATTAGACTAATGGAAAGGCCTGATGGTATAAAAGGCATGTTATTGGCAAATGTTTTCCTTTGTCATGTAAACAAAAGCAAAAAAAAACCGTTACAGAACTTGGCGTTTGTTTAGATCCGGATATGGTATAAAGAGCGTTATTGTTACTGTTTTCCTGATATGGGAATAATAAAGAGCGTTTATATCATTTGTGTGTACAAAACTTCTGCAACATGAGAAGGTTCTTGTTTTCGTATACCATCGTACGTCTTGACGACAATATACTATTTACGCGCCGATTTTGTTTTGACATATATTTTAATATTTCTTCTGTTAATTGATTGGAACAAATATTTTTATTTGTGCAACGAACGCCACCCGTGCCTTTAAGACTAAAAATCGGACTATTACTAATGCACCGTCCCCGCTTGTTTCGAACAAATTCAGATAAATGGCGGATTTACTTTTCCCATTTTATAATAAATTTAGACTTCGGAAACACACACATTTTTTTTCTCGCGTAAGTGGAAACCGATATAGGAATCGGGTGCGTAAATCATTTGACGACATGTAAGATAGATGCTAACCACAAACATATTACTCCACGATGCTTTGCGTAATCGCCGTAATTAACCATGGCTGATTTAAAAACCGCCGACGTGGTTAAAAACATTTATAATAATCTGATCTTCTGTTAAAAATATTTCTTATATATATGCATGAAATGAAATAAATTTGTAATATGTTACAGGTAAACCAGACATGTTTATGTAGTTTGTCTATGTAGTTTGCCCGTATGCTCTCCGATTGCATTATTATTCATATATATATTCGTACATAATTAAGTGCAGCTTACATGTATCCATTCAAAACAGAATTAAGTTATTCATAATCATTTACCCACCGCGTGACGCCTTGTTTCAGGCATGTTTTTTCTCCGCGGTGGAGTGCCGTTAGCGGTAAATTGAACGCGGTCACGAAAAATATAACGCAGTGTACGGCGGTAACGAACACCAATAACGCGGTGACCTGCGGTATCCAACGGTAAAAATACCGTCACAGTACCGCGGGTCAACCGCACACCGCCGCAGTACTAGAAGATGACCGCGGTATTTTGGTGGTAACACCGCGGTAAGTACCGGCCCATAACCTCGTTAAACAGGTCGCTTACTGAGAGCATAGCTGTATATACATGTATATAAAAGTAAAATCTAAGATGGTTGCTGGCGGCTATGTTTTCCAACAATTCAAAAACATTTGATAGCTTTAGTCATGCAAAGAGTAGAATCCAAGATGGCCACTGGCAGCCATGTTTTAATGCCGAATAAACGAATTCCCATCTACATATCAATGTCAAAAGTCAAGACAAATTTCATAATGATCTGACCAAAGGTACGACCTGTAGCGCATGCCAAAGGATTTAGTCATGCAAAGAGTAAAATCCAAGATGGCTGCTGAATGACCCCAAAATTACTTGTTCCCATCTACATGTCAATATTAACATCCATGACAAATTTCATGATGAGGCCATCCTTAATAATATGTTTGTTTGCCCTCGCCCAACCGACCCTCGTTTTTCCCGCCGAACGGAATTTTTTTATTGGCGATTGTAAAAAAAATAAAAATTTATTGTTATCGCCGCCGGACATAGTCCGTACAGACCAGAATGAGTCCGCGAATTTTCTAATTTTCCATGAGGCCTAAACAAAAAATACGTTTGTTTCCGCTAACCCGACCGACCCTATCTGCTGGCTCTCGTGATGGGGAATGAGCAAGTGAAATTTGGCCTGATCAGGCGAAGAGTATGACCTGTGGCCCGTGCTAATGGATTAAATTTTGAAATAAAAGATGGCCGCTGGTGGCCATGTTTTTTGTCCTAATGACCCCAAAATGACTTGTTCCCATCTACATTCCAATTTCAACAGCCATGACAAATTTCATGATAAGGCCTAAACAAAAAATACGTTTGTTTCCGCTAACCCGACCGACCCTATTTTAAACCGCCGACCCTAAACTTTTTATTGCCATTGCAAACAAAACAAAAAATTGGACCAAAAAAAAACAAACAAAATTTGATTTAAATTTTTTTTTTTTTTTAATTTAGGTCCCAATTCATATCATAACAAGATGCAAAACATTTATATATTTATATATATTGACATAAGAAATTTAAGTTTACAAAAAGATTTAAGTTCAACAGTTGGAATCATACTGTAAAGTATGTTTGGCTTTATCTAGCTTTCATCTGTGAAAACTTCAAATAATTTGAGTTCAGGTACGGTATGTTATCATTCAGCGTTCAGACTTCAGTATTTCAATCAATTACAGCACAGGAACATTAACAATGTGATCAAATCAACCTGGTTATCAAGTGGGATCTCATAATACCAAATGAAAAATTAACATAGAGATTAGTACCATATATAGTCATTACTATCTTAATACATGTACATTGTTTCTGTACTACATGTACATGTAGGATTTCTGTATTACATACATGTACATGTAGTATATTATGTACGGTATGTGTCTCACTTGAATTTTATAAAATAGCCTATTTATGAATTAGAGTGATGATGGCAAGTCTAATTTCAAGCAGGATAAGGCTTCCGATAAGCATAATCCATAGAACCAAAAGATATCTGACAATAACTTATAAGCATTTCCAATCCATACATATATAAAAAGTTCCAAAGTTATGCTTGAGAAACTTGATAAAATTGACCTCTCTGTAAAATTCAAAATACCGACTCAAAGAGCCTTAGATTAGCTCTAAATGCAATGGATTTTCAAAAATGTTCCAGGGGAAGAACCCCCACCATCATCAGGGGGTCACCCTTCCCAAACATTCCTCCGATCAGGCCTTCAGGTTATGCCTTCGGCATATCATTGCCCAAAAACAGGTGTATCCCAAAAATACCTAGATCCTTGACTGAATGCGGAGAAGGTGGTGTTGTGAAGCCATCCTTAAGAGATCGGTACAAGACGGTCACTCCAATATGTGAACAGTGCAGTGGTGCTGGACTGACTCCAATTGTCGCCAGACCATATAGGAAATATTAGGATTATCAAAGACTATCTTAGTATATAGACTAGTATATATGTAAATATTAAAGCATATGTAAGATTGAATTGGAGTTTCTAGTTCCTCTGTCATCTGGGTTAACCTGATTGGGGCTAAGAAGTGCATACTCTCGTGTCTGGAATAAACGTGCATGCACGTTTATTAAATTTCGGAACATTTTCCACCCTGCACGAAGCTTATTCCAGTCTGCACGTTTATTTAATTTTGTGTATTGTGATTTTGGAAGACAGGTCTTGATAGGCGATTTTGTTTTTCCCCACAACAAATTTTGATCGAGTGTTGTTTATAAAATCTCTGCACGGTACTAGTAAGTGTCAACAGAATAGTAATTTTTGTTGACAGGGAGCCGATTGAATGAGTCGAAGTTCCGTGGGACTCCCGAAACACCGGTGCGGGTGGGAACATGGATTTGGGGGGGGGTAATCCAAATTGTGCTATTAAATCTGCTAATACCGATCGGCTATTGGTGTATTGCTAATGAACATATGATTGTTGTTCGCAGTACCGGGATTATGTATCGCATATTGCGATGTGAAACCGGCCAATCCGCTAATTAAATTATATTAACACAATTTAGAAACACAATTTTGAACAGCGTTTTTAATAGAAAGTCTATTGCCGGTTGCGTAAAGTCACGTGACCAAATGTGACTTTGACCCCGCGGAATTTCAAAACAATCATGGCGGACTCATTTTCCAAAAAACGCGATAAATATAATCTGGAAGATAAGCTAAAATTAGCACAGTTATGTGCCAAATACAAAGAAGAATTCGATGCCGCTATACAAAGGCCAAAAGTCTGGGATATAAAGAGGAAGAAGTTTGTTGTGCAGTCTCCCAATGAAGGATATTTATCAAAATCAGTAAGAGAAATGTACCCTTCGTTAGCAAATGTACCCTCAACTGATGAGAGATTCAGAAAAGCTGTGCAAGTAGCTAGGCGGGCATATGAGTGTCACAAAAGTAAAGACTGTGAATCTGAAGAGGGTGATTTCAGGCCTGGCATTCTCAGAAATCTAGGAGAGCTAAAAATCGCCCTCCTGAAAAGGTCTAGGAGGGCTATTATTTGTGCCGAGCACAGGAGGGCGAAAATGTTTGCCAAAATCAGATATAGTAAATATTCCACTCCACATGTACAGTATTGATAAAAATAAAGTACATGTCAGTATTAAACTACATGTATTACAATAATTGCTGAGTTTGTTGTTTTCATTACACAAAATATTTTAATATTAAATAACAAGATATGTTGTTACTTTAGCTAGTAATGTATTTAGTAACAATTCAGACAACTATTCTTTTTACATTTAAGTATTTTATTAGTATTTACATGAACATTGAATTTGAAATCCAAATCAGTCCCATTGTATTACGAAATGAAAGCGTTGTTTCAGAGTAGCAGCTCTTCTATCGATAGTGGTGATAAATCCAGTGACAGTATTGTGAGTCAGATTACACAGACTATGACTTCACCGATAATTATATAGCACTGTCCAGTTGCGTGGGAGGCATGACGCAATACTTCAAAGTGACATAACCCTGAACGGTGTGTCTATTTCACAGAGGCACGTGCTTCCGGTGGAAATGTTGCTACAACGTAATCAATATCGCTTGTACATTTCGCCAGGGACAGTCGGAATGCGGCTTATAGATCAAAGGTCCCATACCGACATCGTTTAACACTTCGTTGCCGACTCTGTTAGTACATAGATCATTACTTACACCCGGGGTCCTGGAGAGCGATGTTTTGCCGTTTGGGAGGGCGTTATTTCGTCCGCCTGGATTATTTTCAGGCAGACGGTAGGCGAGCGATTTTATCGCTCGCCTCAGAATGCCAGGCCTGTGATTTGGTTGCAGAGCCCAGCACCAGTAAACGAAAAAAAATGTTCAGGGAAAGTGGAGGGGGGCGCAGAAGAAAGGCCGAGACAGTTAGACAAGCCATGTTCGAGTGGTTCATCGATGTGAGGGGGAGTTTAAAAGGGAGATTACCTGTAAAGAATTGCCGTACACAAGCTAAGGCCCTCTATGCAAAATGGCTTGATGATCAACCTGAAGGCAGCATACCCGAAAGCGAGCAGTTGAAGTTCTCTCGATGCTGGATTCGAGAATGGATGCAAGAGTATGGGGTGAGCCTGAGAAAACCAAACAAACGATTCGCCATCACGAGGGAGAAACGGATAGATCGCATAATTCAATTCTTGAAAAATGTAATACGGGTGCGGTACTTCTTCCAGAAAAAGTTCGGCAAAGACCCCATAATCATCAATGGAGATCAGATGCCCCTCCACCGAAACGAATCATCCGGGCAAAAAACAATGACACTAAAAGGTGAAGCAACATATGTGAAAGAAAATTATATGCTTTCCCGTGAACGAGTCACAGTGTACACCCAAGTTTCCTCTTCAACATCTAATCCCTTGCCAATGCCAGAAATTGTTTTTAAGGGAAAAGGAACTCGAACTGTACTCGACCCTCCTGATGGTATGAAGGTGCAGTGGGCAGAAAAGGGGTCCTATCGCCTCCAGACCATGTTGAATACCATTGGGAATTTGAAAAACAATTTCAATATGTTCTCGCAGAAAGATTACGCGATCTACATCTTGGACGACTACTCTGTACATGTTACCGAGGAGGTACGAAAAAGTCTTCTGACAAAAGGTTACATTCTGATTGTGATAGGAGGTGGAATAACGGGAGATGTACAGGTAAACGACACGCACGCCCATCACAAATTGAAAGCAGCTTACAGGGAGAAAGAAAGCGACCTAATGCTGAAACAGCTTCGCATGAACCCAAACAAAATTCCGTCCCCATCCAGAGATGAAATGATGGAATTGTTGGCCGCCTCATGGAATGAATTGAATTTTGATACTCCCCAAGCTCTGAAGTCCAATTTTGTTCTAAATGCACTGGACGGATCTGAAGACTATCTTGTCTCGGACAAACTGTTTGCGCTTGTTGGCAATGAAATAATGTCATTCAGGGAAGACCTATTGGGATCTGACCCACCAGCAGATCTGAAGTCTCTCTTAAAACAGATCACCCCACCAGAGGGAGTCAAAGTCAAATCTTCAGACAGCCCAAGTGAAGCACCAGTTGACGAAGGACAGGAGCTGAAAGACTGCGAGGGTGATGAGATAACATCTGAACCCGTTGACGAGCCCCTGTCCGAAGATGAGGAAACATCTACTAATTCTAATAGTAGTGTAGCTGCTAATGAGCCCACTGACTCTACCAGTATGATATGTGTCCAGGAGTCTCCAGAAGCATCCATCAGCTCACCAAACACTCAAAAACCCATACAGCACCCATTACATTTGACCCAAAATTGTGCAGATCCAATCATGAAGGGAGATATTGAGTTTTTGAATGAATTAGGTGGGATTTTGGGTCGTCATGAGACTTCAACCCTATTTCTGCCATATATGTGCCAATTTCGGGATACATACACAAGAGCACGGAAAAGCATAAAGAAGAGACTACTACAGTACGGGACCAAGGAGGCCGAGCAGACGTGTGTATCATTGGCCGAACCAGTAGCACCAGATGCTGACAAACTGTGTACTAGTATTTGTAACTCTAATGTCGTTGTTGATTCCCAGATGATTGAACAGACTCCACATAAAATCGGCTCATATGTACTTGTTCAATCATCTGGGAAGAGCTTACCTGCCACAATTTGTGGTCAAAATCCTCTTACTGTTCGGTTCTTCGAACCACGGTTGGGTTCTACTAGTAGTAACCAGTATAAAGTGTTAACAGTGGCCTAAATTTGCATGTAACAAATTTACTATTAATCTGGGTACCACGCACCACCAGCGTGTATTTCAATTTCGACTAATTTATGCATGACCTAATGGTTGCATGACTTTCGCGGCTTTCTCTGCAAACGGCACTCCTCACATAACTATCCATTGAGTAAGAGATTAAAACTGAATTCTAATAACGACTTGTGTTATTAACATGGTGGCAGCGTTGTCGTTATAACTAAGTACTATAGTTATACACTATACGGACTCATTCCTCACGGATTGTACTATGGCGGAAGCAAGTTTCCGACTGCCTAAACCTTCGTCACTGGACGAAGCGGACTTGGCTGGACAATACATCCGATGGAGGAGAGAATTGGACGTATATTTACTGGCCAGTGGTTCTTCGGAAAAATCGGACGCAGTAAAAACGGCCATAATTCTGCATTGTGCTGGTCCTCAGATGATGGAAGCTGGCGAACACTTCCAATTCAACACGGCAGCAGACCGGACGAAACCTGGACCAACATTGCTAATGATTAAGGACTACTGCACGCCTCAACAGAATGTGGTGATGCAATCCTTTCGATTCTGGAACGTTACCTATAACTCTAGTGACTCCTTCGACACCTTTCTCACGGAACTGCGTTCACGTGTGGCGTCCTGTGATTTTAATGACATGGCGGACCGAATGATCCGGGATAAAATCGTTTTCACAGTGACTGGAAAGTTACAGGAAACACTCCTCAGAGAAACTGACCTGACATTGACAAGGACCATAAAAGTGTGTCGTGCATTCGAACTGTCGACGAAACAGGCGAAGGAAATCAGTGCATCTGGCACCTATGAAGTGAAGAAAATTACCAATTCGAAGTTTAACACGAATCGGAAGAAGAAGACACGTGCGACGGATACACCATCCTCGAAGACAGCACAGAATGTTACTTCAGCGCCAGGCGCAAAGGAATGCAAATTTTGCGGCCGACGGCACTTGATGGGTAAAGAACATTGCGCTGCATGGGGTCAAACTTGCACGGGCTGCGGGGGTAAGAATCACTTCTATAAGAAATGCTACCGCAGGAAGAGGGTTAATGCAGTAGATGACGAAAACCCGGAGGAACAAGATGAACAAGGTGACTGGCTGCAAGCTATCAGTACGAGGAAACCGCGAGTGCACGCGCTGATGAGTGTTAATGAGTGCGACGTGAGATTCCAGCTAGATAGTGGTGCTGACGTAAATACGATATGTCAAAGATATGTTCGTAAGGAACAAGTTAAACCGGCCAGTTCGAAATTGTTCATGTGGAACCGATCGGAATTCCATCCAATAGGTGAAACCACCTTAAATGTGGTTAACCCGCGAACGCGCGAGGAATCGCGTGTGTCATTTACTGTGGTGAGTAATTCGTTAAACTGCTTGTTAGGGTTAAAAACGATCACTGACATGAATCTGATTACAATTAACGAAGATAACTTTATCAAATCTGTAGACACTGTTTCTGATTTGGGCGATTTGGGCGTGGCTCGTCTATTCGTAGACGAGAACGTACCACCAAAAACACTTTCTTGTCGAAGAATACCGACTGCTATTCATGACGAAGTGAAAGCCGAGCTGGACAAATTAACTGAGAGAGGCATTTTAATTCCAGTCGATGATCCAACCGATTGGGTGAGTCAAATGGCGATTGTTCGAAAATCAACAAACAAAATTCGCGTGTGTATAGACCCACAACCGTTGAATTTTGCTCTCAACCGTGAACACTATCAGTTACCGACTTTTGCAGATGCACTTCCTAAATTACATAACGCTAAAGTGTTCAGCAAGTTAGATGTTCAAGAAGCTTTTTACCATGTAAAGTTAGATGAGCCATCAAGCTTACTATGTACAATGATAACGCCTTTTGGTAGATTTCGTTGGACTAGATTACCATTTGGGTTAAAGGTCAGTTCAGAACTCTTTGCAAAACGATTGTACGATGCAGTCGGTGATTTAAATGGAGTAATCGCAGTGGCAGATGATATAATTGTAATTGGGTGCGGCACCACGCGTGCAGAGGCAGATTTGGATCACGAGAAAAATCTGTTAGCTTTACAAACGCGATGCCGTGAGAGGGAGGTCCGATTAAATGATTCAAAGTCAGTATTCAAGCAGTCGGAACTTGTGTTCATGGGACACAAGATAACGAATAATGGATTAGCTGTTGATGATTCTAAAGTGACCGCCATACGCGAGATGCCAGCACCGACCGATATTCATGGAGTTAAGCGATTCTGTGGTATGGTGCAATATTTGGCTAGATTCATGCCAAATCTTTCGAGTGATATGGAGGCCATTAGAGCTCTCACTCGGAAAGAGGTAGAGTTTGTGTGGTCAGATGAATGTGAATCGGCTTTTCGAAATGTGAAGCAGAAAATGTGTAGTTCGCCAGTGCTTGCGTATTTCGATCCGACCAAGGAATTAGTTCTACAAGTCGACAGTAGCAGCTTCGCAGTAGGCGCGGTGTTAATGCAAGAGGGCCGACCTATCGAATATGCGTCGCGATCGTTGACTTCTGCGGAACGAAATTGGTCACAAATGGAAAAGGAAATGCTGTCATGTGCTTTCGGACTACAGAGGTTCGACCAATACACATTTGGGAGACGCGTCATCGTCGAGAACGATCATAAACCAATCGAGATGATATTGAAGAAACCATTAAGTCAAGCTCCGAAACGTTTACAGAACTTAATGCTGATTCTCTATAGATATGACGTGGAATTTCGATACCTGCGTGGGAGTAATCTCGTACTCGCAGATGCGCTTAGCCGGGCACCCACCGACAATGGAACATTGAGTGAAACCATGTGTCGTCAACCGACAATACACAGTGTTCTTGGAATTAGTGACCAGATCCCAGATGCCCGACTTACCGAAATTCGAGCAGCGACCTTGGCTGACACTTCATGTCAAACACTGTTTCGCATGATACAGGCAGGCTGGCCTGATTCGAAGGCGGATGTTCCGGATGAAATTACACTGTTCTTCGAAAACAGGGACACACTGACTGCGAATGATGGAATAATACTAAATGGAGAACGAGTCTTCATTCCACGTGCACTCAGGCGGGACATATTGAAGAGATTACACACTGCACACATGGGACTAGATAGCATGCTGAGAAGAGCTCGAACTACGGTGTTTTGGCCTCGGCTCAAGACAGATGTCAAGCAATTAGTCGACGCGTGCGAAGTGTGCCAAGCACTAAAACCGAGTCAACAGAAACAAACACTGAACTTACATCCAATTGGAAGTATCCCATGGGATAAGATCGGTGTGGACATTTGTGATGTAGATCATAAACAATATCTCATCACAGCTGACTATTTCAGCAGCTGGATGGAAGCTGATCAACTGAGTTCGATCACGAGTACACAAGTGATCACCAAACTGAAGAAACATTTCGCAGCTTATGGTATTCCCAAAATGCTTCATAGTGACAATGGGACACAGTTCACATCTGTTGAATTCCAAACTTTTATGCGCGACTGGGGAGTAATCCACATTACGTCGTCCCCCGGTCACCAACAGGCAAACGGCAAAGCTGAGGCTTTCGTGAAGATATTTAAAACTCTCGTCAAAAAGACAATACAGGACAAAACTGACCCATATTTGGCTATATTGGAGTTACGAAACACACCGAGACAAGACACGAACCTGAGTCCTGCTCAGATGATGTTTGGCCGCAGGACCAGATCGATAATACCGATGATTAGTTGCGAAAGGGAGAGAAATCCAATAGGTGAGACCAGAAGGGAGACTATAAAAAGAAGGGAGACTATAAAACGGTCATTCGATAAACGGGCGACGACCAGACCACGGATGCTAGCCGGCCAATCTGTATATTTTCAACAGCCGACAGACGCCAGATGGCGCAAGGGTGTGGTCGTCGAAGTGTTAAACGACCGATCACTTCGGGTTAGGGACGAGCATGGGACCGTCTATCGAAGAAACACAATTATGGTGCGACCCAGCCCCACAAAATATCGACCCGTGATCGAAGGCGGCGTACCACCAGATGAAGGCGTACGACCAGATGTCGACATACACACACGGCCACAACGAGATCGTAGACCACCTGCGTGGCTCAAAGACTATGAGTGTGGATAAAACATTTCGTTCATTCTGATTTGTACGCGAGGATTATATAACAGCATGGGGGTATTAACCATATATACTTATTTCGGTACTCGCGATATTAATATGTAGCAATTAACAATACAGGGTTTAGAATACTAATTATCGTTCAAATCGGCATTAACACATTAACCCTCCGCGACGTACGCATTTATTCGGTGCTTTTTGCTTATTAATTAATTGCTTACTAAAAGAAGAAGGGATGTTAACAGTGGCCTAAATTTGCATGTAACAAATTTACTATTAATCTGGGTACCACGCACCACCAGCGTGTATTTCAATTTCGGCTAATTTATGCATGACCTAATGGTTGCATGACTTTCGCGGCTTTCTCTGCAAACGGCACTCCTCACATAACTATCCATTGAGTAAGAGATTAAAACTGAATTCTAATAACGACTTGTGTTATTAACATAAAGCCTCCGACTCTGTGTTTAATGTTCAAGTGGAGGATATTGAGAGAGCCCTTGACGAGCCAGCCATTATTTCTGCTGGTTCCAGACAGCTATTTTATGAATTTAGTTTGTAACTAGCAGAAATATTGCCTGGTTTTCCAGGGCTCTCAAGTATTATCAATATCGTCCATTTGATCATTGAACACAGATTCGAAGGATGTTTGAAGCTGGTAGTACGATGTGTGGTGCAAGCGCTAATTTAGTAGGATTTTATATTTCAAGTCTTAAAGAGTTTCAAATTTCGTCAATTTGAAAACTGGTACGCTATACTAGTACTAGTATACTTGTAATGTTGTGCTCACATTGAATATTTGTTAATCTACTACTAGTAGGACTGTTACAATAAGATGTTTGTTCAGGTTTGTTACATTGTTTTGTGTTGTGTTCATAATCAACGAATAAACATGAGTTTAAAATTGAGCTCGTGTTTAGTACATGTACAAGTACTAGTACTGCCTCGTCACTTCCCGTGTAGACTAGTAATACACGTAAGGCCTAAACAAATTACCTGTGTTTCTGCTAACCTGAACGACCCATGTCTGAAACTGCTAACAGACATCATTTTGTGCTGATTTTTTGAAGAAAAAATGTGTGTGGGATGTTATATTTGCCCAAAGAAATAACCGCTTTGTGGAAATTGGACTGATTACTAGTACAAGGTTCGCGACATCAGGAAAAAAAATAATTCCCTACCTACTAGTACCTACTAGTACTACATGTAGTACCCTACCATGGAAGGGTCCCATTTGCAGAAACACTGATAATTTTGTTAGGCCAAATTTAATAACCACTAGTAGGAATTGAGACCAGGAACATATATTTTAGTATGTATACCTCAAAGTATCTACAAAAATATATATCCTGTATTTCGATGAAAATTTCCACCCTGCACTTATATTCCAGTCTGCACTTATATTAATTCTGGTCAGTTTTTCCACCCTGCACTTATATTCCAGACTGCACTTTTATTCCAGACACGAGAGTACCTGTAACTTTAACAATAGTAAATTTATTAGATATAAATTAATTTACGAAGTACAGTAATTTGGATCCTAAGTTAAACGTGCTTGTTAATGTTAAAAGACTCACTGTGGAAGACCCAGCAGATATTTCGGATGCATAACGTAATCGGAATATATTTCAGCAGCTGCAGTGTAAATTAGAGGTGCCACAATTATTTATTTTGATAATCGATAATCGGTCGTCAATAATCGATTATAATATCAACAGTGGAAGTACCGTATTCCGTAATATGGCCTATTGGGTGGGTGTTTGTTGAAAAAACTCGGCTGATGTAATTTTTACACTATTAATGTACACCATAAACCACCGGTAAATGACTAATGAGCACAATGCATTCAATAACAGCAAATTTCTCGGCGATGTCAAAGTTATAATAATTGTGAGATCAGTAGAACGAAAATAACCATTAATTTCAATGTTATGAGTAGCCAAACATACAAACAATATAAGAATAGGAATGCATGACGGACCGCCGGCAGTTCCTAAAAAAGAGATCTAATATTAGTCACAGAAACTATATATGTTTCAGCAAACTTCCAGAGTGGATAACAATCACAAAGGTGCCCCCCCCCCCCACCCAGAAATTTCAGGACTCAGAACAAGTTAAGTAATTCTAATAGTAATAGTGAATTTCATTTAGTAGTCACCACACGATAAGTGATAGACTGTTCTAGTAACATCTAAGTACCGGTATACTAGTACTCATATTGGCAGACTCTCTCTGATGCACAATCAAAGGTTGATAAACCTTCGGTTGTAGATTAAACTGTAAAACAAAATAACAGAGATTAATCGACTATGGAAATGGTAATCGATTATCGGCTTTATCAACGGTTCATCGCTTATACGATTAATCGTGGCAACCCTAGTGTAAATATAGAAGGCTGATTACATATCTGGACGACGAGTATTCTTTGTGGGCAATGGTAAGATGCCTTGATGCCCGGTGCGGCTACTCTCACATTTCTCTCTCGCTCTATTACAAAGTGAACAGTATATTTTGCGGTATAAAAAAAAGAAAGGTATAATTAAAATACTGCTCTTTTGCATAACGTAACCAGGTACTAACCGCAAAGTAACTAACCAGCCTCAAAGGCATAGCTTCTAGCGATTTCAGTTCCGATCACTTCCTGTTTCAATTTTCTGTATTACAATGCATTTAGAATGTGTACACTCACAAGATATAAAATAAATCTCACCTTTTAAAATTCCTCAGTACTATTCCAACAAAATTCAGAAGTTTTAAACATCTTTATACCTTTATAGACATGCAGTATGTCCTGGGGTATGGCAGGAGGGGAAAACTTGGCAAGGGGAACGGGGCCATCAAGGGGACCCCTAGTTGGTGGACCCAACTATTCAAACAGAGCTAGACGCTCTCGAATAGTTGGGACTCCGTACCTTTATTCACTACCTCCCAAGTGCTTTTTCATTATTATGAATTTTTTTCCCACTTATAACATGCAAATACAAACATTGTATATAAATTATGTTGAAGACTATATCTGTTCTGAGTGAGTATCAACAAGCTACCCGACGAAAAAAAATAAAATGTGACATTTGTAGTTATTTTTAAAATACATGGTAGACTGCTTGCCTCATTTCAATCACCAAATTCACATATAACTAGATGGTTTTATCTGCTACCATTATGTTGTAAGGTCAAGTGATAGTGGCAGTTACGAAGTCATTGTGTACAATACCCAGGGTTGTCAAAGTACCGACGGTACCACAACTTTCGGTACCGGTTCGGTACTTATGTTCAGTACCGCAAACCGGGTCGGTATCGGTACTCATTGAGTGGACTTTTATACGGCAAATAACTTTTGTTTCGTGGGGTTCCATCATCAATTATTCGTTAAGTTCGAGGTTTAGTCAAACAACGAAAATAAAAATTGCAACGACATTTACGATTAAGTTGTTGTCTGTGGCGGTTTTCTAAAAGATGGGGAATCTAGAGTGGAACGAATGTAGACATGTATGTTTGACTACTGGGTCCGCTAACATTGTAGACTTATATGGATACCCGGTAGAGCTGGGACGGTTATGGGTTTTTCGTGACCGGTTATGAACGGCAAAAAACCGCGATTAACCGGTTAACCACATATTATATAGGTACTATTATGGGTGGGTAAGCCCAGTATGCAGAACGGCGATGATTGTGATGCTCACTGACATGGTAAGTTTGAGAACGGCTCCTGCCCATTATACAAAGAAGTTGTCACCCATGACACACATAATCACATATCTAATTAAGTACTGTATACACCCCGTCAGTAAGCCCAGGGGGCACGTGCACGTTTTGTCAAAGGATCCCCCCGTGCAAAATCTCAGTTAGCCTTGAGATGCTGGTTTACCATCGTATTTTATACTGATACCAAGAGTAGTTGCGTTATATAAAGAGAATGATGCGTTTTATTAAGATAAAATCATATAATAACAAGATACAGATGTCGACAGGTAAAACAAAAAATACAATTTATACGTTGTAAACATGCGTATGGAACGGTTAATAGCGCACATAAATAGCACAAAGTTCAAACAACAAAGTTCAGAAGACAACAAGTCCATCGCCGTCGAAACCATCGAACTCCAGGTCGTCGTCAGAATCTTCCTCGAAGAAGAAAAAATTTATGAATTTCGCGGTAATCGACGAAACGTATTATGTACGTTCTGCAACAAGAACAATAACTCTATAAATTCGAGGTGGATTACTATTCGAATGGAAAAACTCATTATCTGATACTATTTTAAATGTAATGGTTCAAAAATAATTTTAGCTGCTCTGATATATATATTGCCTCATGTTAAAATGAAATAATCCAAGATTAATTAACGGCAATTGAGCCACAAAGATTGTAAACGAATTAACACCAGAGAACGTGGCAACTTTTAAAAGTATATCATAGAAAGCAGGACTGCTCGTGGAAATTATTGGGCTCAATTTATATTTTCTTGGGATCAATTTGAAAACACAATAGTTGTGTAATGAGTTCACACCCAAATTTAGTTGGAGTAATGCTAATTAAATGCTAATTAATCAAGTCTTCAAAGAGCCGACACACCGCGTTTAATGTTGTTCCGTCAATCTCGGATTCATTTTAATTGACGGAGACAGATTAACCCTCTTATAGCCAGTTATAGCTGACCATCACAGTGATCATACACTATAATAGTGATGTTACGGTTAACCGACCACGGCAAATCCGTGACCGGTCACGGCCATAGTTGGTGGTTAACCAGTTAACCGCATAACCGTCCCAGCTCTAATACCCGGTACACCATTTTATTTGGGTGGTAATTAATTAGAGAACTCACTAATCGGCCATATTACTCACATGTTGTAATTTCATAAATGATGTCACCCAATGAAACCAAATTCTTTTCCAGTAAGCCTAGTTGCAGTTGGCTAGTTCGAAAATTTGAAATAGATTTAGAGAGAAAATAGTCAAATACACTCTGTGTCTGTGACATTAACTTTATATTACAATAAAAGTTAAAACAAGGGAAAATAAAACTCAATAGATGTCACTCAAGAATCATTACATCATAATACTCTGGTAACTCTGCCCTGGTTCCCGATGCCTCCATGTCACGACTCACATGTCACAACCCACAAATATCTTGTCATTCACGTTCTACAGTGTCAACATCCATGTCATCATATATATCCATCGATGGTAATTTGGGTGTTTGGCACTTCTGCGCCTTGTGACCTTGTCGGTGTCCAACAGACTCCTCTCAAATTGATACCGCGAAATGGCACGTGCAGAATTGCATCCGACGGCATTGCAGATTTGCAGCCGCATATAAGAAATACAGTTATCACAAGCGCCTACACAATGCATGCATTCTGTCAATTTAGTGACAAGTTGTCATAGTGCATACTGTGACTTTGATGTTTGAATGTGCTAACGATATCACGATGACCAATCGCAGTTGTGTTTGGCGCGATGTTGAGCTGCTTAATTAACCCTTTATATTTATTAAGATGTATATTAATAGAAATCAACAATCAGTACCGAGAACCGTCTGTACTCGACATCAGAACCGGTACCGATTTAATTCCTGATTACCGCCGGTTCCGGTACCGGTACCAGTACCTATTGACAACCCTGACAATACCTGACTCTCGAAATATAATCCGAACTTTGAGATAAATCCGAGACCGTTAATTTGTCAATATTTAAAACTTGAACTGTAGTAAATTGACGGAACGGAAAAGGCGGAATGAACTTACAACTACATAACCGGAAAGGAGATCAGATAATTACGGGAACGATCGACCGAGTGAAAGCAACAAATATTTTTTGAATTTTAATGTGCGGGGACACAATATAAAGTGTAAGCCAAGGCCGTGGCCGGCTCCAAATAAAATGTGTAAACGGGGTGTTATGTTTGGACCGTTGTTTCTCTGAATATTATAGCCTTAGACAGGTGCTATTTGGGCTGATTTTTTGCACCGTGTAAATATATATTGGTCAACATTGAATGATATATATAATATATATCATTTACAGGGGCTAATCTAGGCCGTATTTGGATCCGTAAAACGGGTTTGGGCACCGGTAGTTTGGGCGCCCAAACGAAATATGCCTCAGAGTTGTAAAACAACATTTCCCGGTCAATCAGGAATTTTTAGATAAAAAGAGACTGTCAACTAATTTTAATACAATGGAAATGTTAATTGAACGCTTATACAATGAAAGAAAACATTGCTATTTTTCAACAAATTTGATCTACCGAAGGAAAACGACCCATTTTAATCATAAAAATTAAGTCAGTCGGTTGTTTCGCGAACGAATCAAAACATATGTCATCCTCTTCCGGTTTGGGTAAATAAATTAAAATTTGGAACGCGCTGAAACGAAACTACTGAAATCCGCAAAGATCCGTATTGACATAAAACAATTTCATTTATAGATCAATCTTACGGTACTTACCAAAACTCCACATCAAGTGCTTGCCGTTACGTGTGCAAATAAACCTTTAAAGCGCTTGAAATGTTATTTCCACGATGGTTAAATTTACGATAGCATATCGCGGTAACGGTACGTGATTACGCGGTACGTTTTTAACATAACGTGAATTTATAATTAAAACTGAGAGATATAAAGTTTAACCTGGTTTAACCAGAAGTTTATTTCCGCGAATGTTTAAACAAGATGCCGCGACCAAAAAACCAGTGGTGTGAGAGTTTCTACTCTCATCCACAATTTTAACACAGGGTATGTAGAATATATATTTTTGTTTCAAGGAAATATACATATTGGTATAAAATTAAAAAGGCATTCAATGTGAAACAAATCTTTTAATAAACAAAAGAATATTTCAGCGTGTTGTACAATGATTAAGAGTAGAAACAAACTAAGTTTGGTCATGACTTTTAGCTAGCAGATCAATGAGTATGATAGTAGAAAATCACAAACAATTCCAAAAGAGATTTGTCTATAATATGACTAAATTTACCAACCTTAATAGCACAATATAAAGGTTCAGAATGCCGCAGATTCACTCTCAGGGCATTGGATTTTCAAAAATTTCCTGGGGGGGGGGGGGGGGCAGACCCCCCCTTTCATTGGAATGGGGACACCCCATTCCAAACCTACCCCCACCTCTGGCCTGCGGCCATCGGGATATGCCTACGGCATATCATGCTAGGACCGACAGGGTGCCCAAACTTAAAACCTAGATTAGTCCCTGATTTAATATTTCCCAATGTGAAGGCAGTGAAAAATCGAATAAATTTATTCCACTGAGCCCGTGCCACATATATCTTTAAAAACATTTGAATATACATATATATATATATCGTTGTCTCCAAACTCATCGTGTTATCCATCAGGGATTTTTTTAGGTGTCCTCAGGGTCCGGTATTCGGCCCCAATCCCAATGGTAAGTAGGCACTTTTTTTCCCAATTTGGAAAAAATAATTCCCAAATTTTTTTTTTACATTTTAGGTTATGATTAATATTTTAGGTTATGTCAAATATCAACTAAATGCCCATCGTTCTCTTTAACACCCTTTATATGTTCCTCCAATGCATGACAACGTGTATTAGTACATGTACTATTTACTTAATGTGTCAAGTGTGTAATAGTGATTAATTGAATTTTTCTAAACTACCTGTATGGAAAATTCCCAATTTTGGTCTGTAAGACAGTGTGAAAGACGCATTTTTCCCAATTTGAAGGGACCCGGACCCATTACCAAAATAGGTAGAAAAATCCCTGTCCATTGTTGTTATATGGGCTTTTAAAGTTTAAAAATATTTGAATCGAAAATAAACTCGAAACAAACGAACATGTTATAGCCGGAATCCAATTATGTTCGTTCCGATTCCTAATTCACTGTTTTGACGGACTTTTGCAAATACAAAATGGCTTAACCCTTTACCCAACAAACCGGCCAAAACCGGCCAAATAAAGCTTCAACAGCCTAAAATATCTTCGGTCTGTCTCAATAAAACCATACAAATATGGACATCATTGGAACCGGCTCCTTGACCACATTGTGATAGTTACAGTTATGCTCTGTGCCAATGCATTCTCTTATATATGCAAGTCGACCATAGGTCGCCTCGCATATATAAGAGAATGCATTGGCCTAATTTTCTTACATTCTTTAACAATTTTATAATTTTTAATGTGTTAAGCCAATGCATTCTCTTATATATGCGAGGCGACCTATGGTCGACTCGCATATATACGAGAATGCATTGGCACAGGGCCTTTCTGTTGGGTAAAGGGTTAAAGTTTGAGGCGGTAGAAATATGCTCTCGCTTTATGCGAAGAATGACACGACTAACATCTTAAACATGCATTGACACCAAACTAGAAGTGTACTAGAAGCTCTTATCTTCAAGTATGTGGCAGTTTTGGCTGTTAAATCAGGGGGGGGGGGGGGCGGAAAAATACTGCGGGACACAACATACCGGGGGGTGGGGGGGGTACCTAGGCTCCTTATTCATTTAGGGGGGGTTGTCGGAAAAAATTTGCATGTAATTTTTTTCCAAATATGTATTTTCAGACTCACAACTTCAATTTTCTCTCATTTTATAGAATATGGATTAACCTTAATATCCAAATCATATATACATGAGTAGTACAATCCACCTAAAACAATTTTGGATAACCACTGTCTTGGTTTACATGTGATATTGACCCCATTAACCCTCTTAATAATGCCGACTATGTCAGTGTCTACCAGTCGAATGCAGAATTCTACCCTGCGATCGCTTATCTGGCAAATTTTTACTGCAGAACTATCCCATGTATTCAGGGGCGTAGGAACCGGGGGGAGCAAGGGGGGGTATTAACCCCCCCAATATTTTCCAAAGGTTAGTAAAAATATTTGGCTAACTAATGAAGTGGTGGGTGGCTATACCTATATACTTGCACCTGCGGCGCATAATATACTATGGGAGGCGGGATGGGGTGGTGGGTGGCTATACCTATATACTTGCACCTGCGGCGCATAATATACTATGGGAGGCGGGATGGGGTGGTGGGTGGCTATACCTATATACTTGTGCCTGCGGCGCATAAGATAGGCTACTATGGGAGGCGGGATGGGGTGGTGGGTGGCTATACCTATATACTTCAATAAAGTCTGCTGTTGTCAGAAAATAATGACATTGACACATATTTAAATTTGTACTGTATTTACAACCTAGTCATTCCATCTATAGCCTACCAGCTGACAGCTGTTTCTGGTGATTTATGTGACAATAGAATTTATAGAAATTCCATTTTCTGTTTATCACTTGGCCATTCCTGGTCTTGCAAGCTTCTTCTGGTGATGTGTGCATCCATGTAGTCTACATTCTCATGGTTGTTTGTGACATATTTACTTTCTGAATATCTTATCCCAGTTATGGGAGTAATTTCACATCATTAATGATTAGATAATAACACAACATGAATTCCCATATACCGGTACCTATTTGTTCATTACACTTTCAATCGTCCTACCATTTTATGAAGATACAATTGACAAATGATAAGAATGTTGATCTAATCTATGATAATGTAGTGGGTGGGAAAACAATGTCAGATGGGTCAGAAGCCACCAGAGAGCCACTTTAAGCTTCCAATGTCAGAAAATTTTCCCGGGGGAGGACCCCCACCCCCAAAGAGAGGGGGCGACCCCTAGGGTTGAAACGATTAATCGACTAGTCGTAGACGACGCTGAAATGTCAGAACGTCGACTCTGAATTTTGCCGTCGACTAGTCGGGAATATAGTGTATTAGTTTCATGTATAACGTTTTCAAGATCGATTCCGGCATAAACTGCGCGTAAGTTATGGTAAGTAGAACGTTTGGTGGCACCCGGAATTGACAGTGTTACTAGTATAGACACACACGGACCGGTGACCCGACTATTAATTGGACGAATCACGAATGAAATTGACAACACAATGTCTCACTCGTCGTTTGAGGTCAAAGACATGATGGCAATGATTAACGCGGCTTTGTAGTTTGTCCGAGACCGCTTTGATACAGACACTGTGTATATTTCCATTGATCTCGCACCTTCGGATTATGATGCGACGCTGGGTGAAGGTCGCTTAAGGTGACGTCATCAATTTGTTACTACCGTATATAAATGATACTGACATTAAGAACTGGCTATCGTATTCTACAACGTAGCCTATACTATAGGGCGTATTTAGTCGGAACATTAACATTTTATAGTGACACCGCTCGGCACCGGTTTATTGGTGATCACGTGACTAAACGAAATAATCTCGAACACTGATATTAAATTTAAAACCTGTATAAATGATCGTGTATCTAATCATTATCCACCACATGTCTAATTATATACCGGTAATTACATTCAGTGTGTTGGATAAATATCAAGATGTTTACAGTATTATTTCCCAAATAAATTGGTGTGTATGCAGGGAAATGCGCAACGCAATAGAACGCTATTGCACCAGTCATCAGTGTACGGCATGTACGATGAATTTTCCGTACAATGTTATGTTTGAAAGTTTTGATATCGGGTACCGACTAGTCGACGCAACGCGACTTTTGGGCCTCGACTAGTCGACTCTGAAATTCACTAATCGTTTCAACACTAGCGACCCCATTTCGTGCTCTCACCCAACGACGCCTCCGGCGTCGGGTCATCGCTTTGCGATGAATGGTTATACACCCCCCCAATAAAATTTGCTTGCTACGCCCCTGCATGTATTAAACAATTTCTCCTCCAATGGTATCAGAAAACAGTTATATGCTGGTATCTCACTCATCTCATTTGCATCTTTTTCAAAGTCGAGGTAATGACCAGTTGTCATTTTTTAAAGTGCATACAAAGCGTTGCGATCACCAATATACATGTTTGTACATGTCATGACATCACGAGGTACAAATCTGCGTTCTACTGGTAGACAATGACCATTTTAGTCATAATAATCTAAACTAAGTTACCAAGCACCTTCTCGTGAATTGTATGCTCCGGTGTTTTTTTCGTTTTCGGTTAAACCGAGTTGTTGTCCGGCTGGGGTAGATTTGATTTTTCTTGGGGGGGGGGGGGGGGGGGGGGGGGGGGGGGGGGGGGCAAATGGTCAGTAGATAAAAAACTGCCCCCCCCCCCCCTGGTTAAATAATATTTTTTAGGTTGTGTTATCGCTTGTGAAAAGTCGAGTAAATGTCCATATATAGCATGATTGGAGACTGAGTACTGCTTTCAGTGATATACCCGGCTGACTTTTATGGAGCTATGCTCTGATAATAAAAGTCAGATTTGCGCACTAGGGGACCCCCTGCCGGTATAGCGGAAACCCTGATGTAATATAGACCGTATATATGACTCTGATTAATCGACTAACTAAATTCTATGTCAAAAAAAGGGTCGTAATTAACTCATGTAACATTGGATGGAGCCCATATTTGAACTTGTAGTTTATCTGGGAACTATACATACCAACATTGGTTCAGATAAAATGGAATTTTCGTAAACCAAAAATAAAACAGACGGCCAAGTCGAAAAGGGCCATAACTCATGTTAATATAATAGGTCAGAACCCATATTCGAACATGGGCTGTATTTTTAACTGGGAAATACCAACTTTGGTGCATTATATCAAATAATCCAAACTGAGTTATCGATCGAAAACCACAAATGTTGACGGACGGATGGACAGACAGACCAATTACATGAGTTTATTACTTTTACCCCCACAAAGACTTCTCCGTGTAAACACACATAGCAAATACATACATATTGATCATGATTCACCCATTCTGAAGAGAAGTAGCCATTAACTTGAAAGATAAATAGTATTGAATAGAATAGGCAGACCTGATATAAATTGGACAAATTTGTTTTCTTACCTGCATGCAGATTCTAATAATTCAATAACACTAAGCCTATATCATATTGCTGACTGTCGAGACTCAGTAAAACTGTAGATTTTGTTTTTAATAGGCGTGAGATCAAATATTCAAGAAAAATGTCAATCCGACAGCATGCTTGTCTGAAAACGGTTTGGCGGGAAAAAATACATCACGTGTGACATGACAATCTGCTGGATGGGATGGAAACAAGACGATTGGTACCTTGGATGATTGGTACCTGGACATTTCGTACCCACAGGACGATTGGTACCAGTCGTGTTTGGACGTTTGGTACCATTGAAGTCAGGGAAGACGATTGGTACCAGACAATTTATTTAATGTTTTACGAATATATACGTATATATTATGGTGTTATATCAGTAGTTTGACTTACTGTAGACAATTGGACCTTATAAGGTAATTTTTGCATCAGATTTAAGTGACAAAAAAGACTGAATAATAATAATAATATATTGATTGAGTGAATATTTTATTATTCTTAGTACATTTATTTATCTCTTGGGTGAGTCTATAATGTCAATATTTGTAACTTTTGCAGCAATTAGAAGAGGCCCCCACCCCACCCACCCCCCCCCCCCCCCACCCCCATGGAATACGGAATACCACTTAATACAGAGGGTGGAATACGGAATACCAGTTAACGGTGCAGCCATATGGAATACATAAAAATATATGAAAACTTCATTTTTTGGAAGGTCTGCGTCGAATACCGGTATATTTGGAATACCGAATACCTCCTAACAGAGGGGCCGGAATACGGCGTACCTCATAACAGGGAATGGAATACGGCGTACGAAAAGGGGGGTGGGGGCCTCTTAGAATGGAGCCAAGTTCGCCAACAGTGACTGACGAGAACGACGACGACACGCCTCCGTTCACTGTGGTTGACAGAGGGGCGAAGAGAGGGAACCCCGTGCTATTATCATCAGACGGCTACAGCTACACAATGAAACGACAGACAATGCCATCGAAATATTGGTGGTGCTCCCATCGTTCTAACAGTCGAGCAACTGTATCCCAGAAGGACCAACTGTTCAGCCCTGGCCCACAGTCTCATAACCACGCACCCGATAACATCGCATCCATCCGAATGTCAGCCAAAGCTAGAGTGAAGGCCAACGACGATGACAACATGTTTATTCCAGCACCAACGATAGAAGAAGGCTTCCTCCAAGCAGAGTTTCAGGCTGATCCGAACGTCGACCTACCAAAGCCACAAAATCTCATCCGACAAATAAATCGAAATCGACAGAAACGACGACCAAAAGACCCCAGCAACTGCTGTTTTTACTTCTTAGTTTTGGCAGTGTACATGACTATGATATATATGATATTCCAATAAAACTGTAAAACACTATCACAATTAACTTTAAATATAACCCAACACAATTTTATATGGTACCAATCATCCACACTGAAATGGTACCAATCGTCCACAGGGTACGAAACCGACAATCTGCGGGACAGAATTTCAAATTGCGTGGGACGGCCGTTATCTCGAGGAATACAGAACGTAGATGGCTCCTTTTGGTGTCTAACGAAAGGCCCACATTCGCCCTATCCACACATATTAACCCCGCCACTGACCGGACACCAGTAGTTGCATTACTTAATCGACAACTGACCTAACATGGAATGGAATATGGGATAGAACGACAATCTGCGGCACAGAATTTCAAATTGCGTGGAACGGCCGATATCTCGAGGAATACAGCACGTACATGTAGATGGCTCCTTTTGGTGTCTATAACGAAAGGCCGATATTCGCTCTAACCACACGTATTAACCCGCGACTAAACCGGACACCGGAAGTTGCATTATTCGGTCGACAGCTGACCTAACATAAAATTTTAAAAATCAAGGCCGTGGGACAGCGTGGAGCAGCTGTAGAAATGCATTTTTTTTACAGCGATAAGGCTATGCCCACAAGCAAACTTGGTATTAAAATGAAGTTTATCATCTATTGCACAACCGAATTCTATTAATTTGAGCGAAGCTGCGATTTATGCACACCTAGATACAGATTAACCCACCTAGATACTCAGCCCCATCCCACCCCAACTCAGGTGCATGGAGAAATCTAAGCTGACAACCGGCGCCTGAGCAATTATTACAACGTGGAGCCGGGAAGTTCAAAGTTCCCTGTGGTGTAAAGTTCCACATGGATGACAAGAGATTTAATTAATTGGTTAAATCTGAATAAATAATTAATTATGCACGCGGTGAATCCGCTATTGGTTAAAGAAGTTCGATCAGACTTGGGAAGAATAGAATTTATTTTTATGGCTCAAACCATGTCCATGCAGCTATACAGGAAATTCCCAAAACAATATGCGGTTCCCAGTCGCAAGTGTGACATCTTCGTTAAACCAGCGATGTATATATAGTCCATGGTTAAACTATAATTTAAAAGTCACCCAGACTACATATACATATATACGATCAGCATATGGATTATACCATCGATCTATATAGGCCTATACGTCCGTCGATGAGTAGGCCTATATATCTATATATTTAATTTAAATTCTGCTTGCAAATATTTTGTATCACAAATAGTACATGTATATGTAAATTAAAAGATGTTCGCGGATAAATAGGACAGCATGCACAGAATGGCTAATAAACATAATGTGTAGGTTTATATGCTTGCAAAGTATGACCAATAAACCTGAATTGATCAGTAAAAATCCAGTTCAGCGACTTGGCGCCAGTGATTTGTTCCGCTAGAGACCACACCCCCCCCCCCCCCCCCCCCAAACCCCCAAAAAACTTTGATCAAAACTTTCATGTTTCAGCTAATTATGTGGGGCACTATCCACTGGAATTTATTCAATAGTTGCATGTTTTCATCAATCTTTCGTAAACTCTATATTAGGTTTAACTGTACTCAATCCGATTAATCACCCCTAAACTACCGGTACTATTTATTTGGCTAAACAAACATTTGATTCGAGTTGAGGAACCTAGGGTAATGTGGGGCATAATGCGACGCGGAGCATAATGCGACAGACGGTCGTTATCAGGCCATATGATTTTTCCGTGACTGAAGTTGAATCGCACATTTATTATTTTAGTAAGACCAATCATAGAAGTAGACATCCCAATTGGACCGATATCATTATGACTGTTTAATCTCACATGCGAAACGCCGGAGTATGGGTACCCACATTTGGTGACCCCCTTTTTGAATGGTTTAATACTTTCGGGAGGTCTTGTACATGTTAAAATGAGAACATCTTACCACTACCACCAAAGCTACATGCGTATTTTGGTAAAGTAAGACGAGTTATATGGTATGTTGATCAATTCTATGTACATCGGTTATTCACATTCACTCATATTGGGGGGAGACAGGTTGTCTGGTTGTGGGGCATAATGCGACACTCGGGTACAACCAGTACGAGAAAAAATATGATTAGGCATATCGCAAATCAAAGCTGGAAAAATAAATCCTATCGTAACCTTAGTTCAAAAGAAAAGAAATAAAAATACATATTCGATCATTCCCAAACATTAAAACATGATATAGATAAATAATTAGTGTTAACCCTAGCCCGGCCATTTTCCTGAAATCAAAACTTTATGGTGCTATTTTACCCGATCATATCCGATGATAACGATGGGGTTAATGACAACGAACAACTACCATCTATAACTATATCATACGCTGCAACTATTAAATCACGGATAGTTACAGTGGGTCAAACACGAGTGTTAAACTTCATATATAGTTGCGCACAATTGCCAATAAGTGATATTACAATCCACGTTTGAGCATAACACGAAATTCTCCATAGGGTTAAGTTTTAAATTTTGATCGCAACTGTAGCCAACAAGAATCATCTGATCACATCCATTCTTTTTAAAACTATATAAGTCTGTGTTTCATACTTGGTATTGTTTGGGAATATCAGTACGCGCATATTATCATACGCAAAATGGCGCCATTTATCCAAAGTACTAGAATCCCCACAGGGTTCAGTGTTAAATTTTGATCACAACTGTAGTCAACAAGAATGAAACGATCACATACAAATTTCCCAAAATACAGGTAATGGTCATATTTAATAGGTTGGAGAAGTTTCAAATCGCACCGAGCACCATATATCGTTTTCTGTAAATACGAAACGCTCTCTAAATTATGTTGACCCCGATTTAGACCGACCCGCCAAAATTAAAGAATGGAAACAAGTCTTGTGATGACCTCTTCGTTAGTTTCAAATACTTTTGCAACTATCTGTGGCGTTTTTGGCGACGTGCTTGTATTTACAGTGCATTCAAATCGTTTTTTTTTTTGGTTTTTCATTATTGAATTTAAAATTAAATCTGTCGCCCCCGTATATAATTCGATCAGGCTGTTCCAACAGTTTGTGCTGCGAGGTACAATTAAAGCTGTTGGCTGATGTATTGTTCTTATGGATTTCTTTTTGCAGTTTGTCTTTGTGTCCTCTTGTGGTTGTTGAGTATGACTTCTTTGCTGATGGTAGGACTACTGTATCTATTTTGTTTAATACTTTAAACACTTGTATCATGTCGCACCTCTATCGACGGCATTGGAGTGTCGGTAGTCCAAGATGTTTATTTATACCGTATCTCAATCCTAAATAATTTTCCAATCAATAAAAACTATATATCCCGTCTGCTTTACCCAAGTAATATTTTTGTCACTTGAGGTAACATTTATTCCACGAGGAGAGGACTTTAAAAAGAATTTTGCTTGTTGTCCAATCCTCTTCATACATCTATATATTTCTACATGTATATTATGTTTATGTCATATGTTTGATTTAAAAACATTGACAATCGGCGACAAGTAGACATTGCCATCCTCGATTTCTCAAAGGCATTTGACACCGTGCCTCACCGGAGATTACTACAAAAATTGGAAAACTACGGGATCAGAGGACCACTACTGAGATGGATGACATCATTCCTCGTAAACAGAAAAATGCGCGTAGTAGTAGATGGGAAAACATCAAGAGAGGAAATAGTAGACTCCGGGGTACCACAGGGTACTGTACTCGGTCCATTATTATTTCTATGTCACATTAACGACCTCCCAAACAAGATCCAATCGAAGGTGCGTCTATTTGCTGACGACTGTCTCCTGTATCGGGAAATCGACAACTTTGAGGACCACTTAGCCATGCAGGAAGATCTCACCATCCTGGATGAATGGGCCGACACATGGGGAATGAAATTTAACACCAAAAAATGCTTCATAATGTCATCCCGGAAAATCACCGACTTTTACTACAGACTGAAAGGAGATATACTTAAGGAAGTACAAGAACACCCGTACCTTGTCCTAACTTTAAGCAATACCATGACATGGGACGCCCACATCAGAAATGTTTCCAGGAAAGCAGCATGCACTCTTGGCTTTCTGCGAAGAAACATACGACACTGCTCAGAGGACTGCAGAAAAATGGGGTACATATCGCTGGTCAGATCCATCATGGACTACGCAGACACCATCTGGGACCCCTACAAACAAAATCACATCGACAAGCTGGAAAGAATCCAGCGTAGAGCAGCCCGTTTCATCAAAAGAGAGTATAAGAGCAAAGAAGATGGATATATGACCAAGATCCTCTACGAGCTAGATTTACCAACATTGCAGAAACGGCGGAAAATAAATCGGCTGGGATTCACGAGTAAGGTGGTGCATGGGCGGATTGATCCCGGCTATACCCCCAAATCAATACTTTACACCCGAAACAAGGCGTCTTAGACCGCAGAGCAAAGTTCTGACAGGCTACGTCACCAGCCAAATTCCTCGGCACCTAATAAGGAACAACAGTCAGTGCTACGAGGCTATACCATACGTGTCAGCTCAGTTCGCTAATTCCACATTTGTTCTAACTATATGCGACTTGAATCAGCTGGAGGAATCCTTAATCATACAACAACAGCCTGTGGATTCCTGAAGGAAAAGATCTGAGACTCTCTCGCCCGCTGTGAAATTACCAGAATTGGGATCTGCAGCGTAACCATTCAGATTCAGATCAGAAGAAAAAAAATATATTGTTTACACCATGATGTTTATTTCTTCCCTCGTTGTCTAGATATTGCATATTGTTGGTAGTTGTTAGTTTAGTAGATCTTCTATGGGCGCTTTCTGTTAATATCTGGTGTTTTCGTAGGTGCGGGTTCCATATTGACGAGGCATACTAGACCATTGGTCTGATCATACTGATGAGTAATTTATATAGAATCTTTAGCATGTTGTCGTCTATGTAATTGAAGGATCTTATAATTAGTCCTATTCTTTGATTCGCTCTGTTGGCTGCTATTGCTATGTGTGAGTTGAAAGATAGTGCTGAGTCAAATGTAACGCCAATGTCCTTCTCAGATTCAGTTGGTTGGATTTGTATTTCTTTATTTGCTTCTTTTATGTACTAAGTAACCTTGGCCAATAAATTAAAATTCCTATTGTTTTGTTAAAATCTGTTATTACTAAAATGAGTTAATCAAGACCCTTAGAAATAACCCCATAATCCCTCTAAAATTAGTTGTTATTGTTACAACTAAATGGTCTTTTAATAAGACAAAGAATCTTCCCGCGACCGAAAAATACCTAGCCGAATCTTCCCGCTCCCTTACACAGACAGACAGACGGACATACATTCGCAAATATAGATATAGATTGTACGGAGTGACCACAGAACGTAAATCGAGTAAACGTAATTCGGAAAACCAGTCTATTAAAACTATAAAAAAAAATGGCGGCTGCAATGGAAATTGATGAAGGTGATTTGGGCGAAATGTCCGGCCCTAGTAGCGATAAAGGAAACAAAAAGAGATTTGAAGTCAAAAAGGTGCATTATTCTCTCCAATTAATTGTTCTTATCGGCGTTGAGCTGTCTACGATATGGAATATTTCCCGTCATTCATTACATCTCCAAGTTTCGATGCACACATCAAGTTGAGTCTGATAGTGATAGTGATATTCTGTTTCCGGGTTTTTGTCCTGATTTGTCAAAATGACTCAAAATAGTTAATAAGTATGTAAACTGTCAGTTTTAAGAATTAATCCATATAATGGGAGAATTAATAACAAATCGAGAAATTTGTTCTCATACTCAAAAAATAAAGTCTTAACTTTAGTTTTGTCTTTTGATGAAAATTGATATCTAAATTCTAATTTTAGATATGAATCATGATGATTGATCTTTCTGTAGATCTGTATCTGTAGTTGTTAAGTCCTAGTGACCAAAGTTGGCTTTTACAGGATGGTGGGAGCACTATTTTTATTCTCCCAGCGCCGCCTTGAATGTGTTTAGGTCAGCGGCATTGACTGTGCTGCTGTCAAGTTTGTTCCAGTCAAGTAGTTGAAGTACAGTCCTCGGAAAGAAGGAATGTCCGTATTGGTCTGTGTTTGTTTGAATTGGTTCAACTTCATAGGCACTTTCGTTGTTTGTGGTTAGTTTCTCCACGATGTTGTTAACTTGTCACTAGTTAACAAAGTCCTTGAATTTCGGTGCAGGAACCTCCCTATTATAGAAGCACTTTTCCAGGTGCTACCATGGCCGAGTAACTTTATAACCCTGTTGTGACTCCAGTAGCGTTCTTTTAACATGCACACACCACGGTGTGTACACAGTCACGGGTCAGCCTAGATCATGCCATGAATCTCTACACTGGCTAACTCCCATACATGTACACACCTTCTCAAAAGTAATGGCCCTCCCAACCGCGTTACGACCTCGTTGGAGTAACGTTACGACCGCGTTACTCCAACGCGGTCGTAACGTTACTCCAACGCGGTTGTAACGTTACTCCAACGCGGTTGTAACGTTACTCCAACGCGGTCGAGGTAAACGTCAACGCAACATAACGCGGTCAGCATGACCGTCAATGCAACAAACGCGGTCTCGATAACCGTCAACTCAACAAACGAGGTCGAGAGAATAGCTTATCAACTGTAATAATAATTATTGAATAACATTACAAACAAGAATATTCACCACAGGGAATTCAAACTTTCAGACATGAGCTCATTTTATTAAAAAAAATTAAAGAGAGAAAATGAACGACGGCCACCAATGTTAGTTTCATACAATTTTCTGATCGAGACGATAACATTTGGTTCACAAAGGAACGTTGCCAATATAATACAATGTTTTTGGCTTGGGTAATGCATGATTTATTGGTGATAATGTTTTACATTTACATTTAGAATTTTTTCCCAAAAAAAAAAAAAAAAAAATGTAATAAATAAATGCAGATCACATTGATCGCGCTGCGCGAATTAATAGAGATGCAATTGACATTTCTAACAAACAAAACATTTGAGTTCACGTCGCAATGTACATGTATTCTTTGAATATTTAATATTCAGCGTCACCTAATACAGGTCGGTAACCTGTGCGCCAAGGGTCCGATGTCATTTGAAATCTTCGTGATGGTACACTAAAACACACATGTACATGCACGTGGGTAATCGATGCAAATAATTTAAAATATTAATTAATCCATGTGTTGTGCAATTCCTGTGAAACAAACAGCGCTCTGATTTGGTAACCAATGATTTGTCACTTTCACTGACAGACCGCGGATCAAACGCCTGCCACGAATGATTGACAGCGGTGTCAATGAACTCAAACACAATAGGGGGCGTGTCTTCGGTAAATCGCCCGTGTTGATTTTTACAAACAGGAAATGACTTGGGCCTAAAGTTGAAATTGATACCCACGTGACTCAAACAGAATTCTCGATTGAACACACTGTGCTGTAATAACTTCGTCTGTTTTGGTTGGCTAGTGGGCAGCATGCATCACAATTACCACTCGATGAGGTCGTGTTATTTCCATGATGACAAAATAATGAAATCGTATTCAAACGGCTTCGAAGAGTTCTTCATGTACGTTTCAGTAATTGTCCGCTATTGTATATAAAGACAATCATATGATACATGTAAATATTAACTTTCTTTTTACCGTAGTATACTACATGTAGTATATAAGTTTAATAATTCAGTTAAATTCTGTTTTTCTTACCAGAATTAAATCACTATATAATTCAATTATTTATTTGTCTTCATCAAATATTTGAAAACATATATACATTTGAAGATCCAAGCGCGGTCCCACGTAATCGATAACAAATTAGACAAAATTGTATTTTTTCTAGCATCTCGGGTTGAAATAAATCTTTAATATACATGTAGTCCCCATCACAGAAATCGCGAAAACACACAAAAATGTCCACCGTTTTACCATCGATCTATATTTACATACAATTATGGTTTTACATTGAAAACTAGTACAAACTATCATAATTTAAACGCTCTTTATTACATACCACGTTTCGGTGGAAATATGGACGCTTTTTATAAGAAGCGATAATTTGAATTTTTGCAAGACTGACAACAAGTGAAAGCCGATATCTGGTCATAAAAACATCATATGTCAATTATAGAAACCTTTACATGTACCGGGTAGTTCATGGTATGATACATGTACGATAGACGGTGGCAAAAACGGCACACATTCTGCAACATAACCACCGCAAGATAAACGTGCAATGATATCTTATGCACACAGGGGTACTGGGACATTTTTTTTTATCATTTTATTATGACATTAATTAAAAATTAATATAATAAAATAAAAAGTTCCCAGCCCCCTTTGCATTTTATCTTTTGCACATTTATTTACATTATTCTCCGAAATTCGTTATCATTTCTGCTGACAAGTACATCATGAAATATCAGCAATTCAAATCATAAGTCTACACATAATGGCTTACCCATTTGATTTCAAACGTCGATGCCGGACAAAATATATACGGTAATTCAATGTCCCGCTAAAAAAAACACAAACACACCACCACTACCAGATAACTTTTCTGTAACTCCACCCACATTTGAAAATTGATCTTCTAATTGGTCAGATTCACACCCTGAACGGAGACTGACATACTGCTGCGGAGAAACGACAAACATCATGTGCATTGATCCTTAACGCAACGTGTTTAAAGTAAACGCGGTCTGCGTTACACTTCAACGCAGTCTGCGTTAAACTACAACGCGGTCCGTTGATTTCCAACGCGGTCGTAAGGTATCACCAACGCGTTATCAACGCAAAGACCGCGTTGCGTTGGCGTTACGACCGCGTTGATGACCGCGTTAAAAGGGCCACTTATTTTGAGAAGGTCTGTAGATACGGCTTACAGTCAAGTGATACCCAAGTCAAGTGATACGGTACCATACAAAGTTATACATGTACCAGTACCCAAATTGGTCAACTGATACCCAATATGGCCGAGTCATCTGATACCTTTTTGAGTCAAGTGGTACCTTTTATTAAAAACGTTGATTTAGATACATTTGACCCAAAAAAGACCTGAACCAATGACACGGCCATTTTGGGTATCATTTGATCAATTAAAGTATCACTTTGCAAACAAAAACATGTTATCCACAGTTTTCCCCGACTGTCGCAGAACGTGCGATCCAGGTGATCAGTGGTGTCCAGAATATAAAACAGTACGCAGTGCACACATGAAATAAATATTGTGAACAAAATAACAATTCGTTAATTAGTTTAGTTGGATGTTGACCAGTTTTTAGAAACGTCGACCAAATTTCCAAAACTATTTATTAAACAAAAATTAGCAAACATTTTGAGTACGGTACAACAATTTATACACTTTTTTTAATATACAACTTTATACTGTCATCAATTACTAACTAAGTATTTTTTCACCGATTAGAATCCCGAGCATTGCTTTCTTATATTTAGTTATAAATAGTTCAAGTGACATAGTTCAAACTTTTATTCTACAACGTTTTATGCCAGGCAATAATGACTAAATTAGAGTATCACTTTGTACCCGGTATATGGTATCAACGACTCGTGTGTTTGCTTCGACATCTAATTGTCATATTTACAGGAATTTTTATGCATTGCGTTAAATTTTATAATAAAATTATGATATATTTTACAATATATACGCCATGAAAGTCGAACAAGAACTAAAGGCTTGTACGGTATCCGATAATATTTCCAGCGCGAAAAATCTATGCGACTCCACGTCAGCGATTGGATGCTTTTGTACATGGGCATATTGTGACAGCTACAAACCACACCGAAATGTGTTAACACCGCCCACCATGAAAACATCTGGGAAAGATCTATACGTGTGTCAGTAAATTTTATGAATGATTGTTACATGACGTCAATTAATATTAAAATTATTCGTATAGTTTGAGGACAATTTCAAATCGAAATCCATCGATCTATTCATAATTTATTTGATTGGGAGCTTACATTATTGGAATCCTCTATGTAACTTATTGAAGAAACAACCTCTATCGATCATGCACACACAAATTAGCAAGATCCTTCACACTATGATAATTATGTAATTTTAATGCATAAAAATATTCATGGTTATCAGTTTGTACCGGTATATATTTATTTATTTATAGAGAATTGTCCAAATGTGTTTTGGTATATATATGCTTAGATAATTATAGAAGGCAATCTTGTAGTTCAAACATAACTGTAGTCAACGATTTTCAGAATTATTCGTCTGAAATTTTGGCGCGGAAACTGCCACGTGGCTTAAAATGGTTATTTTGTCATCTCATCTCATTCATCTGCGCTTCTTTTTGTCCCCCGTAAAATTTATTTTCGGGGACTATTGTAATCAGCTCCGTCCATGCGTCCGTCCTAGGGGTGCCACGATTAATCGTATAATCGATGAACCGTTGATAAAGCCGATAATCGATTACCATTTCCATAGTCGATTAATCTGCGTTATTTATTTCAGACGTCGGAAAATGCAGGGTATTATTGAATACGGTGTTTCTTTTACACAGTTTAATCTACAACCGAAGGGTTAACAACCTTTGATCGCATATCAATTTAATCAAAGAGATTCCGACAACATGAGTACTACTATCTTATGTTGCAAACACTCAGCAGTTCATTTGATGCGACATGGTTACTCTTTGGCCCATTGTATATTCTACAAATCGGTGGCACTGCAGCTTTGAACTTATGGCGACGTCGTTGTATATAAATTTAAACTTGACAGGTGGCACTATGGCTTTGAAATGTGCCGACTGTCCCCTTAGATGTTACTAATACAGGTTATCGTGTATCATACTTAACTTGTTCTAAGTCCTGTAATTTGTGGGTGGGGGCACACGTTTGTAATTGTTAACCACGCACTGGATGTTTGATGAAACTTATAGTTTCTAACTTTCCTTTGTTTAGGCCATCCATTGTGCATTTCTACTTTTATATTGTTTGTATGTTTGGCTATTCATAACTGAAATTAATCACAACGTTCGTTCAAATGAACTCACAAATATAATCAAAACATTGCCGAGAACTGTGGTGGTATTCAATACATTTTGTTCATTGGTGATTAACAGTGGTTTATGATGCACTTTATTAATGTAAAAAATTAAATCAGCCGATGCCACAAACAATCAGCGACAGTGCATTTAACCAGCCCCCAGCCAATAGTTATTAGGTATTTATAGTCGATTATTGACAACCGATTATCGATTATCAAAATCAATAATCGTGGCACATCTAGTCCGTCCGGAGTTATAACTCCAGTAATGATTATCCAATTTGATTGAAACTTGGTATGTAGGTGTCTCAACCAAAAACACATGTGCTCTGCAATTCTGGGTTTGATCCGATGTTCTTTTATGGAGTTATTTCCCTTTTTAAAAAATTTTTTTACTTAGAAAATTTCTCACTTTTTCGGTTTCGGATTATATCTCAAGTTTTGATCCTTTAATTGCAAATGTGGATCAGTCATATCAAGATACAGGTCAAGTTCGAATTTGAGTTTGATCCGATGATTTTTCCCAGAGTTATGGACTTTTTCGACTTGGGGAAATTCAATTTTACTTCTTTTTTCTTTGGTTTCCAGATGATAACTCAAGTTTGGACTGTTCAATTGAAAATTCAGTTTTTTTGTGAGTCATTGATATCAAAATACAGGTCAAGTTCGAATTTGAGTTTGATCCGATGATTTTTCACTGAGTTATGGGCATTTCGACTTGGAAAATTCAATTTTACTTGTTTTTTCTTTGGTTTCCGTATGATAACTCAAGTTGGGATTGTTTAATTGGAAATTCTGTTTTTTTGTGGGTCGTTCAAAATACAGGTCAAGTTCGAATTTGAGTTTGATCCAATGATTTTTTCCCCGAGTTACGGGCCTTTCGAAAATTAGTTTTTTCTTATTTTCTGTATTAGGGTACCTTTATGGTGTAATCAACTCCTCCTACAGTTTTAATCGTAGATATTTTAAACTTCATAGTATTGTTACCTACATATTGGAGATGTGCAACATGTATATAGATGACGGAAAAATTATTTCTTTACAGAAATATTAATCCTTTGGACTTTGGACATTTCAACATTTTTTTTAATTTCTTTAACAAAGTGGCATCGACTTGCCACGTTTTCGGGGGATACTGTGGTCGGCCGACCTTTTATTTCGTTTGTCCTCTCGTGTACTCTATCTTGACTTCCATTGCTCGATCTCGATCACCCATTATGTATACATGTATACCGCTATACTTAAAGTAATTGACCACCAACAACGTGGTGTCACCCCGTTAATACTGCGGTACTATACCACGGTATCCTCCAATACCGCGGTACTGATACCGCTTGTTAACGCGAACAAGTATGTGGGAGTAAATACCTCCCCTCAAAGTGTTCCTTGAAAATCACTGCAGTATTCAAAAAAATTAATGTGGTGCCCGCTAAAAGACCGCGGTATCATTATCGCCCAATACCGTAATTCCACTGCCATGACCGCCTCGATACAGCTACCGTTTATTACCGGTATCACCGCGGTCATGACCGGGGTATCACCCCGTTTTTCTGGTAAATTACTTTGAGAATAGCGGTATGTACACTATTCTAAGGATATGTATATATATATTTGGGAAGAAATGAAGCATTGTGTAAACCAATCTTGTAACCTCAAAATAAACCCAATACAAACCAGCTGGTATTGGTCATAATAGTCAGCACAGAAGTGATACAAAATTGTTAGCTTTTTACCAAATTATTACGGCTAATGAGAAATGCTCTTTATGTGTAAGTGTTCTACTCTATCCGTGTTTTCCACATCTCCAAGTACAAAAACCGGGAACTTTTTAAAGTGTTGACAGGGACCTTATAAAGTCTAAAAAATAACTCGGGCAATGTATTTCTTTGTTAATACCTGTTGCTTAATAATTTATTCATCCCAGCTCGAGATTACATTATTTTATTTAGATGCTTGACTTTTGAGACCCGATTCCACAATATATATATATTTTTTTAACCTGTCATCAAAGGCTACAGCCCGATATTGTAAGCGACCCAACGCAGTTACAATTTTGGTTATTCGATGTCCAAAAGTGTAACTTCCCACAATCTGTTCGCAAAACTGGTCAAGCTCTCCCTGTGTAACAATCACATAATTTTCTGGACCCCACCAGCATGAGAGGGACACCCCATCAGGAATCTGCCCTTCAGGCCTTCGGGTTATGCCTTCGGCATATTAATATTGCCTGAAAAGCCAAAAACAGGTGTCCCCAAAATATTTCTGTATCCTTCACTGATAAATACTACATTAATGATAAATTATATATAGGCTATGTTAAATGATATATACATGCTACGTTAAATGATATATTCAAGCTACGGCACATTACTTGTGACATTTTACATGAATATGGATATGGATATGGATATCCAAAATGTTTTTATAAATTGTGGTTATGTTTTGAGGAATAATGGTGCTATTAAGCCGTGTGTATTTGTAGTGTGTACATGTACGTCATACGGCCCTAGACTCTAGTATCAAGGTCTTGATTTTAGAGGATGGTGACTGGAATACTAGTATATATCCCATATGGGACTGATTTAAATCTGACCATTTAAAAATTGTAAATTTATTCAGGCATACATGTACAGTGATGCCCTAAGTAATCGACCTCTTAACCAAAGCAGAATTATGTGTAAATTTACCCATAATTCTGCTTTGGTAAAGAGGTCGATTACTTTGGGCATTACTGTAGCTTGATCTATTACATGTACATGTTTAAAAAAAAAATCTTTTTCTTTTACAGTGGAATGCAGTGGCTTTGTGGGCGTGGGGTAAGTACTACAGTACGAGTAGATTTAATATACTGGTATTTAACCATTTCATGATGGAGATACACTGGTGCATCATTAAAGATTCTGTGCCTGTGCATTCTCTTATTTGCATGTATTTGAGTCTCACATATATAAGAAACACTGGCTTACAATGTCAAGGAAATATTGTTAGGACAATGTATTCTCCTACAGGTATAGACATGTATGCAAGGTTTATGATATCATACCCTGTGCCAATGCATTCTCTTATATATGCGAGTTAACCATAGGTCGCCTCGCATATATAAGAGAATGCATTGGCCTAACAATTTTTCATCATTTGTTATTATTTTTTCACAATTTTTTTTTACAATTTTAATAATTTTGTACTATCCTTACAACTTTCATAAAAAATAAAATTTAACCCACATGGAGCCTCACACAGATGGAAGCATGCACTACTACAGAGTGTCGTATGCTCAGTCTGTGTGGGGCTCTCTATGGGATAATAAATTTTTTTTTTGAAAAATGTAAGAAAAAGTAAAAATTAATATAGAAAAAAGAACAATTGATAGAAAATTATACAAAATTGTTTGGCCAATGCATTCTCTTATATATGCAAGGCGACCTATGGTCGACTCGCATATTTAAGAGAATGCATTGGCACAGGGTCTTCAGTTGTTCAAACTGATATGACCAATGTATTCTCCTATATACATGTATGCAAGGTTCCCTATGGGAGACACGCATATGTAAGAGAATTCATTGGCAAAGGGTCTTCGTAAAATTTCAGGAAGCTCCAGTTAAACTACCTTTATGGAGCCTCCCACAGACATGAGCAGACACTCAACAATACAAGCTGCCACTTGTATGGGGCTCACTGTGAAAGCTCCTAATTATTTTATTCAAATTAGAGTTACCTCCCTGGACCATATTTGCATTTCATCTACTCCTTATCAAGGCTCAAAAATAAAAAAAACATCCATTACCCTGCAGGGAGCCCCACACATATATAGAAGCATATAGAAGAGTGTCGTCTGCTCATGTTTGTCTGGGGCTCTGTATGGGTGAAATGATAAAATTGTTAAAGAAAAAATTATTAAAATTGTAAAAAATTGTTAGGCCAATGCATTCTCTTATATATGCGAGGCGACCTATGGTCGACTCGCATATATAAGAGAATGCATTGGCACAGGGTAAAAAAATCCCGACTTACGACTGGATTTGATATGGCGGGTCCCCAGAGGGTGAATTTTGTGGCTAGAGCCACATGAATTCAATGTCACTGTCAAATGGTGTGTGTATTGTATCGTGTCGTGACTGGAAATTGTTCAACGTGCGCTGGACTTGACTGGGGATTAATTCCATAACCAGCCAATTCGTGTCATGTGTATCATGATACAAGAAATCAAGTACTTTCTGAAGATGGGCATGTATAGAATATGTGTATTTGACTCATCTAGCTAACTATTAAACTGCAAGTAGTTAACACTTTACCCAACAGAACGGCCCTGTGCCAATGCATTCTCTTATATATGCGAGTCGACCATAGGTCGTCTCGCATATATAAGAGAATGCATTGGCTTAACACACATTAAAAATGATAAAATTGTCAAAGAATGTAGAAAAATATTATAAAAATTGTAAAAAAATGTAAGAAAAAATTATAAAATTGTTAAAGAATGTAAGAAAAAAATGGTAAAAAGTGTTAAAAAAATATTGTTTTTAGGCCAATGCATTCTCTTATATATGCGAGGCGACCTATGGTCGACTCGCATATATACGAGAATGCATTGACACAGGGCATAACTGTAACGATCACAATGTGGTCAATGAACCGGTTCCAATGATATCCATATTTGTATGGTGTTATTGAGACAGACCGAAGATATTTTAGGCTGTTGAAGCTTTATTTGGACGTTTTTTGCCGTTTTGTTGGGTAAAGGGTTAAAAGTGAATTTTATCTCTTATTATTAACATGGTAATTCTGATAATTCAAGTGGTATTCATTGGGGAACACTAATTTAGTACATCATGATATATGTACAGATATCATATCGTTATATTGTATCTTGATTCATATTGTATCGTGAACAAGTGTACATGTATGAGGAATTTAGTGGTGCTATCCCACATGGTGGGACGGTTGTCCGGATATCCGGTTACGGTTCGGTTACGCGTGTCAACCGGTTGGAGGAGGCCACAACCGGATAACCGTACTGTTGATAACGATCGTACTATCATCATAGTACTCCGTGTAAATGTTGCCGAAATCATTTACAGAAGTTTAAGTAACGAGAGTAAGTAATAAGAAGTTGCTTAAAAGCGATTTAGACAGTTGATTGTGTATTCATATACCCCACAACACATGCCCGTTTGATCACCAGCGGCTTTTCTAGACATGAAACCAACAACTACACTCTCCGTCAGTCTGTGAATCACTTGCTACACATACAAATTTCCTTTGGCGGCATTACATGACATTCCGGCTGCATGCGCACCGCAGCATACATCAAAGCAATCAAGTCTAGACTTTTACTACGTCATCAATAGTTAAGGCCTGCCGAACGCAATTCGATTATTCTGGATCAACATCCAATATGAAGTTGCACATCCAGAAAAAACACATAGTATATCTAGTGATGTGTTCGATAACTTTATTTCCTAAACACTGCATGGCTGGGGCTTGTGTAATGAATCACAACGATTTAATTATACCCCCTTTTTAAAAAAAAAGGGGGGTATACTGTTTTGCACCTGTCCGTCCGTCCGTCCGTGTGTGCGTCCGTGAGTCCGTACGTCCGTCCGATGTCTTTTCGTGTCATAACTTGACAGTAGTGCTCGGATCTCAATGAAATTAGGTATGGATGTTCACTATTATGAGGACATTAAATAGAGGGTTCCATCGTTTTGTTTGGATTTTCCATTCAAGAGTTATTCATCTTTGTTTATCTGGAAATAGTGGCTTTTTGGTCCGTCTGGTGTCTGTTCATGTCGTAACTTCAACAGTTGTGCTGGGATCTCAATGGGATTTGGTATGGATGTTCACTACTATGAGGACATGAAATAGAGGGTTCCATCGTTTTGTTCGGATTTTCCATTCTAGAGTTATTCATCTTTGTTTATCTTGAAATGTTGGATTTTTGGTCCATCTGGTGTCTGTTCATGTCATAACCTGAACAGTAGTGCTCGTTTTGTTTGAATTTGTTTATTAAATAATTGAAGTAACATCGTGTAGCCACTGTGATTAATACATACCTGCCTATATTAACCAAACACTAGTAAACATTACTAAACAACAGTATACCTACCTTCAGTACCTTGTAGTACACATGTTTGGGCTAATCGTGCCCGGGATATACACGAGGAAGGAACTCTATTTCATCGCTGAAGGTTTTGAAAGCATGAGTTGTTTATATATGTTTATATATACTACTAATATATATCATATTTTAGTTTGTTTGGGCTCAAAACTATAACAACACACTTTATACATGTGGCTTCACCACAGTGTGAAAATCAATTAATATTAGTCACAGTTCACCACTGATCAGTCTTCAACCAAAAGTTAATGACGGTACATTATGTGGATGTTAATGTGTGGGTAAATAAGGTATTCCTGTAATTTGGGGAATCCCCCGCAAATACATATTTAAACAAATTAAAAAAACATTGTTTTTTTAAATTTTGAATGCTGGGTTTTGCTGAATCCGAGAGAAATTGGGGGGCAATCCATGTCTGTGGAATAGCTGTGACAATCTGGGAGTCTCATGGACAATCCGTGAAACTTAACAGCTCTGTAGTCCACCGTGCGGGATAGCACCACTAAATTCACCCCCTGGGAACCTCATTCTACAAATGACAGCACCATTTTTCGAGGCCTGAGTACATTACATGTATTTCTGTCTTTACAGATATCGTAGTGGACAATTGTGCTATTTGCCGAAACCACATAATGGATCTTTGTAAGTACAACACTAGTATATTATATAACCCATAGAGAACCCCACATAGGCTGGAGCAGACGACACTCCATAATGCATGCATCCTTCTGTGTTAGGCTCCCTGTGGGTGACCTACAAAACATTCTTTGTAAGTACTACTACATGTTATCTATGCTATGAATTCCATAGGTTTTAAAAGATAGAGGATTCAATGCTATAAATTAACTTTTATTATACGCTCAACAGTGAATTATAGAAAAATACGGGTTTAGATAAACATCGATATCACCCAGAAGGGGATATAGAAGAATATACTTTCACACTAGCTCGACCGTGCGACCGATTCACTTGCGTGTACCAATACTGCTTCCGGTTCGTACTGTTGAAAGAACCCATTTTGATATTCTAATTTATATTATATTCACTGATATTACAGTTATAATTAAAATCTATTTTACGTTGAAATTCGACATATTTATGGGGGGAAATAAAGGGAAGAATGCGGGAACTATATTTTTATATTCTGCGGATGGTGAAGTAGCATTGCGTGAACAGCTGATGGCTTCAAAAATGATGCATCGATTGTGAGATCATTTAACGTCGTAAATGGTGAATTTCTTTGGAAATGCGTATAATAAAAAGAATATCTAGTGTTTTTTGAGTGGATACCGAAAAATATGTCATTCGTGACCACGACAAGTGTTTATTTTCGCTCGCGGGATGTATATATGCACCTTATAATTCTTATTGTACGTCGCGATTATATGTATTAAATATAATAAGCAATTAGCCACTATAGGACGACTAAATACATCTGATTCTAGCTTTGAACAAGGTAGCCAAAAGCTCGGATATCGCCGATGGTCCGACGACGAGTGTAAATTATAATACCTATGAGACAGAGCAACCTCTAGCGTTATCCGCCGTCTATCTGTCTCAGATTCTGCGTCATGTAATATAGCTGAGAATTTAAACAACATGGTATTGAAAACTGCATTTTGGCCGTATTTTCTTTGACTTTCAGTTTCAGAGCATTCCTTGACAGTTGACAATATGTAGGTTATTCATGTTTATTTTAAACATGATAAGGCTGCAGGCAGGGACTTACACGTGTGATGGATGCAAAATGGTGTATAAATCGCAAGCATCTGGGAGAACTATCCATCTATGGAATCATCTGTCCAAGATGCATTCATGCAGCACTTCACAAACAGGCTACCCTGCGACTGTTGTTGCATCTTCAAGTTTATAACAATGGGTGATTCCAAATGTCGATTTGAAATTTTGCATATACATGCAAACAGTATAAATTTCGCGTGATTTTACATCCGATAATCAGTTTAGTGGTTATATATTAATCGTCGTGACTGCCGCATGGACGTTTTAATCTGTTTTTTTCTCTCGACAATTATCATTTGAAGTTAATAGTATTGCAAACGATGGTTCATCGCCACATAAGTTATGATGGAACTTCGTCCATGTAGTTCATAGAACGTTTCACAAATCGACTAATCGTTGACAAAACATGCCCAATTGAGAATGCAACACACAGATGTGATTCGATTCGATATTCGATTCGATTCGATTTCCTGAACTCGATTCGATATTCGATTCGGTCAAAATCTCCAATTCGCCGGACCCTAGTTATTTGGTATGGTGATAGAGTAGCATGGGGGAACAGCTACATACATAGCGCGGGTTTCGTCCACCCATTTTCACGAGAGTTATGGCCCTTTTTTGACTTAGAAAATTCAATTTTGTTCGTCCGTACAAACATTTTGCATTATTGTTCAGCAACCGCTGGGCAGATTTAGCTGATATTTGGTATGGTGATAGAGCAGCATGGGGGAACAGCTACATGCATAGCAGGGGTTTCGTCCAACCATTTTCACCAGAGTTGTGGCCCTTTTTTTACTTAGAAAATTCAATTTTTCTCTTGTTTTTTTTCTCCGGATGATAGCGTGAGTTTTGGTAGTACGATTGCAAATCAGAGTTATGGCCCTTTTTTTAACTTAAAAAATTAGAATTTTCGCTTGTTTTTGGGTTTCCGGAATTTCTAGAAGTGATGATTGTACGAACTTCTTTTGGAATGGTCATGTAGACCTACTCGGATATCCGCTGTTTCGTCCATGCTTAATCCGAATTGCTACGGTCGGGGTAAATGCCACGCGATAGCGTACCTCTTGTATTACTTACATGTATAGCTGAAAAGTCAAAAAAAAAAGAAGATAAATCCCTGCCTGTCCAGGGGGGGGGGGGGGGGGGGGGGGTCGGAAAATAATTTCAGGCACGTATGGCATTTTTTCCCTTTCGATCATTTTTTGTACCCACCCACCCCCACCGCCAAATTTTTTTCCGTTTTCGGCAGTTTTTCCGACCATTTTTTGACACCCACCCCCCCTTTTAACACTAAAACAGAGATTTGCGGGGGGAAATTCACTGTAAACAGCTGTATATGAATTTCTGTGCATACTATTTATCATGGATGTTAACATGGACATGTAAATAGGAATGAGTAATTTTGAGGTCATTCGGCCAAAAAAACATGGCTGCCAGCGGCCATCTTGGATTTCAAAATTTGCAACAAAATACAACACGATAAAAAACTGCCTGCAGTCAGTTTACCAGTTAGAATTACATTATTTCTCATTCAAACTGATTCAAAGTGGTTTTGAAGCCCAACTCATTGCCAAAACACTAAAAACAAACAGGAATTTTTTTTTTTAGTTGCGGAAAAAATTGCTTGTTGGTGGCTTTGACCACCCACCCACCCCCCCCCCCCCCCCCTGGCCTGTCTGGAAAATTTTCCCAATGTTATCGGAAACAGAGATTTTTTTGTTTTGGGCTTCACCTCTAATGTGGTGTTAACCCGGTAATACTGCGGTATTATACCACACTAACCTCCATCACCATGTTATTTTTGTCAAATGTTTTTGTGACAACCTGCTAATATACCTCGGTATCATAACCACAAGGTACATGTATGCATACACCCCATTCTTTTCCATGATATTTAACAGTCATCTCGAGATAATGAAGAATTTAAAATAACCCTGGGTACCCGAAAGCCAATTTTATAAAACCCCTTGGTACCCATTGCCAGTCTCAATGTGGAAAAGCTTGCTACCCAAGTGCTTGAAAAATAATGACAGTTAAGCTTTAATGGCTCAGTATAATGCATTTATGACTTCATGTGGCTGTGGTTAAAAAAAATCAAAGTTGTATAAATGCATATTAATCTGAATATTCCAGACTCGTTGATGTTGAAATACAGACTCCAGCTACATATAAAGAATCTGTCGCATTCCGGGAAGAATCCGTAGTACATGTACACAGTTTTCAGGCTCACAAAAAATATGCTACCAAATTTGTAGTTAGCATATTTGTCGCATGGTTTTACTCCACTAAACCAACTTCATCTCGCAAATTTCCAGCAAATGAACACCCCCTCAGCTTCACTGCAACTACCATTAGCTACATAGGGACATTTTCTGTTCAAATCAACCAACCAACCTGCGTTTTTAGTCGAGTTTTTCAAAAACTCGACTTATGGTTTGACGAGGGACGGTTGGCGGGCGGGCGGGCAGCAGGCGGCGGCGGGCGGGCGGACCTAAAGAATGCCTTATATAGTCCAGGCACATAAGGTTTCACTAGTGTAAAAAATCGGGGAAAACTGATTTTTTCAGGGATCAATAAGCACATGTTTATGAACATCGTGGCAAAAGTCCCCTAAAATCCGAGTTGAGCTTTTTGAGATATCTTGATTTTTCGGAATGGTTCAAATTCTGAAGCATCTCCATCAGGCCATATGGGAATGCAGTCATGTGTAGATCAATTAATTCCAAATTCATAATACATTGACATACATACAAACAATGCTTAGCCGTGAACCATATAAGTTGAATTGAAGTCCCAAAATGGCCGCCAAAATGGCCAAAATAGAATGAAATTTACATTTTATGCATAATTGAATAGCTAGTCCCATAAGAGTGACAACACGCTCGAAATATGTGAGGAAGAATGATTGCAGAGAATAAGAGAAACATTTTATCGGGTATGTGCGAATTATCTCTAATATATATCGCGAGAGATATAGCGAAAAGCAAGGTCTCATAAAATGGTTAAATCTGGACTTTTTGACCGCAAAGAAACGGGAGAATAAGGCAAATTTTTCTGCACTATTTATCTTGAATCGTGTGATATATATGTACACTACACTGTAAAATGAAATTTAATATGGAAGAATTGATTCTGTGACCTTTCATAGAAGCCGAAATATATGTGCTCATAGCAGTATCACTAATGTGACCGGTCATCGTTTCTTTTGATATATACACCATCAAACCTTTCGAAATACACTGCTATAGAGCAGTATGAGAGATATTCATAGAGTAATGGGTGAATTGTGTAGATTATATTCTCCGTGTCTTAAAATATTAGTAATTTTTGCCTAAGAATAAGTAATAAAACACGAATATTTCGCTGTTATCACAAGAATGCATGGTGGTATGAACGCAATTTATCAAAACACAAAGGAGTACCATATACTTTCTTTAAAAAAATCTAAACTTGACCAAAATTGCCCACATACTCTGTGACAGAGACTGTCTTTATACCTGGAAATAATATTTGGTTATATTCACCAAGGTCACATATACGCGAAGGGTACTATGTTTTCTGCAACCGCATTACCGTGTGTATCCCTTCTCCCTAATGTTACACATATCTGCTGAACTAACAACCATAACTAGCAACATTGAGTCAATGTTCAACGCTGAAATAACAGCTTCAAACGATGATCACCTGATATTTTGCACAAGTTCATGGGTGGTTTTGGCAAGATATTTTCAAACAACAAAATACGGAAAACTATTATTGTACATTGCGTAATAGCATATTCCAGTTGTAAGTTGCCGACTGAATTAAGTTGAACAAATTGTTTACTAAGAGACCGGTTTGGAAGCAGCACGAAAATTAGTCGTATATCAAATGTACGATGTGCTGTCTATTTGATCTGGTGTGATGCAGCGCTAATCTTTTGAAGAGGTGGCGGTTTCTTTGCAATATAATAAGAATTGCAACATACGTGTGTGGTTTATTATCATGTACAGTGATGAACAATCCGGAAATGTAACTACTATTTAGACCGCAAGGATATGCACTTAAGTTTCTGCGTTCCATTCAATAATTTATCATCACGCCGAACGAAACTACCATACACTGTGTGGCGAAACATTACTTCGTATGTTGCATGCCCGAAATTATTATTTTTGGCCCCGACTGTAAACAGAAAACCCGAAATTTTAAAGACGTAATTCATTGGGTTTGACCTGCGTTGCAATGGCCGATAAATCCTCCACATGGGCCTGTTTTAATGAACTGTGTACCTTTAAAGATATTTAACAACAGACTTGTATATTGTTAATACGTATTTTACCTACTAGGTGGTTATATAATAAGTTGCCATCATTTCGGCTTAGCTTGGTGGTTGCGGCCATTTTGACAGCCATTTCATGACCGCGTTTGTAGTATTCTGATCGTGTCACTATATTCGCTCTCGTACTCATATTTCACATATACTGGTATAACTTAGTAATGCATATGACTAGCTTAGACAAAATAGAATATCAAAATACGACCAGATCGTTGACAACCAGTTTCGGGGGTAGGGTTATGTTTTTACAAGTTTTGACAACTTATGATGTGCGTACTCGCTAGTTCTGCCTATTATAGCGACGGGGTGGTGTCTGTGCAGTTTTTAAAATAGATAGCTTGCGCCTATGTTTTGAGAAGCCTGAGAAATCCGACATCGAATACATCAGTTTGTCTTCAAAATCGTCAGTATTTTGGCTCAGTGTTTTATTTCATATCTATATATGCGAAATTCATTCGATATTTCCCTTTGAATGGGTGTCGTTGGTTCGAGAATTGTATATCGAACAATATTGAGTGCTTTTTGTATACGTTTCGGCTGAAAAATTGTTACAACATCCAATTATTTCCATCATTGTGAAAAATATTGTTTTGTTTAATTATATGGAAAAAATGATGTAACTCAGAAAGCTCAAATCGGATTTTAGGGGACTTTTCGTGACGCGTCCGCGATGTTATGGCCAAAATAATATAAAAAAATCAGCTTTCCCCGATTTATTTCCTTACTTTTCCACTTCCATGTCTAATGTGCCTGGACTATATAACTTTGACATTTGTGAACGGATTAAAAAAAAAATTGGTATGGCAGTTGCTCCCAATGACTATTATTGCCTGTAGAAAATGGGTCACATCCAAACTTTTTTACAAGAGTTATCCATCTTAGATGGTTTTTAGTTAAGTTTTTCACCGATAGCGCGATAACTCACGCAAATATTAACCAATTTCAACAATATTTGGTATATGAGACTCTTGCAAAAATATCTCGGACGAGTTCGAAACCAGGTTTGTCCGAATTTTTTTTCCGGAGTTATGGGTCTTAGTTTGTCTATTTTTAGCAATTTTATCACCGTTAGCGCGATAACTCGATGAGATATTAACCGATTTCAACAATATTTGGTATATGAGTCTCCAGCAACAATATCTCGGACGAGTTCGAAAACCATGTTTGTCCGATTTTTTTTCGCGGAGTTATGGGTCTTAGTTTGTCTATTTTTAGCAATGTTATCACCGTTAGCGCGCTAACTCAATGAAATATTAACCGATTTAAACAATATGAGTTTATTGCAACAATATCTCGGACGAGTTCGAAAACCTGGTTTGTTCGAATTTATTTTCCTGAGTTATGGGTCTTAGTTTGTCTATTTTATCACCGTTAGTGCGATAACTCAATGAAATATTAACGGATTCAATTGATATTTGGTATATAGGTCTATTGCAATAATATACCACCGTCCAACTTTTTTTCCCGGAGTTGTGCACCTTATTGGCAGAAGTTTGGTTCGACTGCCAAAAAACATGACAAAAGCATCTTAGATGTGTACCCCTTGTTTACTCTAGTTTTGTCACAAAATATTGGTTAAAGCAGAAATAAGTGCAAATTCCTTGCAAATTATCCATAGTACCCCACTCACAAAGAATCAGCTCCGGCATGAGCCAGGCCTTCTTCTCTTATGTATTACTTGTAATAATGTACATGGTAATCATTGATGTGCATCAATTACATTGTAAAAATTATTAATTACATGGTAATGATTAATTACATGGTGATCAGTAGTATTTACATGGTAATCATTATTAATTACATAGTAATCATTATTAATTGCATGGTAGTCATTAATTAAATAGTAATCATTAAGGTGTACTAATTACATTGTAATCATTAATGTGCATTAATTAAATAGTAATCATTAAGGTGTACTAATTACATTGTAATCATTAATGTGCATTAATTACATGGTAATCATGAAGGTGTACTAATAATATGGTAATCATTAAGGTGTATTAATTACAAGGTAATCATTAAGGTGTATTAATTAATGGTAATCATTAAGGTGTATTAATTACATTGTAATCATTAACATCTATTAATAATTACATTGTAATCATTAATGAGTATTAATTACATGGTAATCATTAAGGTGTACTAATCACATAGCAATTATTAGCTCAACTTACTTTGTCTGTGTCTGTCAACAATTTCCTTTGGTGCGGGCTACAGGTCGTATCTTTGGTCTGATCTTTATGAAAAGTTGTCATGAATGTTGACAATTACATGTAGATGGGAACGAGTCATTTTGGGGTCATTCAGTCAAAAAACATGGCCGCTGGCGGCCATATTGGATTTCAAAATTAAATCCATTGGCGCGGGCTACAGGTCGTCATGAAATTTGTCATGGATGTTAATATTGACATGTAGATGGGAACGAGTGATTTTGGGTTCGTTCAGCCAAAAAACATGGCCACCAGCAGCCATCTTTGATTTTACTCTTTGCATGACTAAATCCTTTTGCACAGGCTACAGGTCGTACCTTTGGTCAGATCATAATGAGATTTGTCATGGCTGTTGACATTGACATGTGGATGGGAAGGAGTCATTTTTGGGTCGTTCGGTCAAAAAAACATGGCCCCCAGTGGCCATCTTGGATTTCAAAATTCAATCCATTAGCACGGGCAACAGTCGTATCTTTTATCGGATCATCATTAAATTTGTCATGGATGTTAATATTGACATGTAGATGGGAAACGAGTAATTTTGGGGTCGTTTGGCCACAAAATATGGCCGCCAGCAGCCATCTTGGATTTTAGTCTTTGCATGACTAAATCCTTTGGCATGGGCTGCAGGTTGTACCTTTGGTCTGATCTTTATGAAATTTGTCATGAATGTTGACATTGGCATGTAGATGGGAACGAGTCATTTTGGGGTCATTCGGCCAAAAAACATGGCCGCTGGAGGCCATCCTGTATTTCAAAATTGAATCCATTGGCGCGGGCTACAGGTCATACTGTTCGTCTGATTATCATGAAATTTGTCACGGATGTTAACAATAACATGTAGATGGGAACAAGTCATTTTGGGGTCGTTTGGCCAAAAAAACATGGCCGCCAGCAGCCATCTTTGATATTACTCTTTGCATGACTAAATTCTTTGGCAAGGGCTACAAGTCATATCTTTGGTCCGATCATCATGAGATTTGTCATGGATGTTAACAATGACATGTAGATGGGAAACGATTCATTTTGAGGTCATTCAACCAAAAATCATGGCCACCAGCAGCCATCTTGTGTTTTACTCTTTAGATGACTAAATCCTTTGACACAGGCTACAGGTCGTATCTTTTGTCGGATCATCATGAAATTTGTGATGGATGTTAACAATGACATGTAAATGGGAACGAGTCTTTTTGGGGTCATTTGGCAAAAAAACATGGCTGCCAGTGGCCATCTTGGATTTTAATATTTGCATAACTATGCCTTTCAACTTTCCACATTCCTAATCACTCCATTGACTGTAACACATGAAATTATTCCCTTTCCAAGTTGAGCTACAGTGTCATTGACACTTTCATTATTACATAGGTGTATTAATTATGTGGTAATCATTATCGTATATTAGTTATATGGTAGTCATTAATATGATCTTGTATTACTTGTAATTACATGGTAATCATTGAGGTGTATTAATTACATGGTAATCATCATTGTGTATTAGTTATATGGTAGTTATTAAGATGATTTTGTATTACTTGTAATTACATGGTAATCATTGATGTGTATTAATTACATGGTATTCATTAAGGCGATCTTTCTCTGCAGGTATCGAATGCCAAGCAAATCAAGCTTCCGCAACAAGTGAAGAATGTACTGTCGCATGGGGAGTATGCAATGTGAGTAGCAAGTTGTATATCCCCCCTTACGATATTCTATTAACCCTTTACCCAACAGAATGGCCCTGTGCCAATGCATTCTCTTATATATGCGAGTCGACCATAGGTCGCTTCGCATATATAAGAGAATGCATTGGCTTAACACATATTAAAAATAATAAAATTGTCAAAGAATGTAGAAAAATATTATAAAAAATGTAAAAAAATGTAAGAAAAAATTGTAAAATTGTTAAAGAATGTAAGAAAAAATGGTAAAAAGTGTTAAAAAAGATTTTTTTTAGGCCAATGCATTCTCTTATATATGCTAGGCGACCTATGGTCGACTTGCATATATAAGAGAATGCATTGGCACAGGGCATAACTGTAACCATCACAATGTGGTCAATGAACCGGTTCCAATGATATCCATATGTGTATGAGACAGACCGAAGATATTTTAGGCTGTTGAAGCTTTATTTGGGCGGTTTTGGCCGCTTTGTTGGGTAAAGGGTTAATTAAGAGATTTATCCCACAGGGAGCCCCACACAGATGGAAGCATGCACTGCAGAGTGTCGTCTGCTCCAGTCTATGTGGGGCTCTATAAAGGGTTAAGAATGTTTTTGAACTGCTGTCCTCTCCCGTTTAGTGCCCAAGGAATCAGCAATTTTAGCATCAAATCAAGAATTGAATATTTCGCGGACACTTGAAGTACCTTTCTGTGGGAGGTACATGTATGAGCAAACATGTGAGCAAATGTCCGATGAATTTATAACAGGGAGATAACTCGAAGATTATGAAGAAGGTTCATGAAACTTCATTTCTATGACATGATATGAGCAACATTTAATTCCAGTTTAAAAGAGTTTAATATATGAGAATGGCACCTTCACAATTTTGTGCCACTGTAACTATTCATGAAGTTTGTAAAAATTAAGCAGCTCGGTTTTAATGGAGTCTGATGTGAGTCTCATTCGTAAAGGTAACATGCATGTACGCCTCACCTTGTCGTCCCCAGCAGGCAAGTGCGATGTCAGAAGGTAACATGCATGTACGCCTCACCTTGTCGTCCCCAGCAGGCAAGTGCGATGTCAGAGTTTTTTTTTTTATTATAATTTATTAATCTTTTTTGGTACAATTTGCTGTAAACTTAACATATTTCCATACATCAATGTATACATACATAGATATCTGAAATAAAACAAACAAATACTTACATAATAAGTTTTCCTATCAATTAAATTGTCCAACTGTTTTTGGGTAGTTTGTATACAATGTCAATCGCTTTTAAGCTAAATGAATCTACACGTCATTTATTGTTTTCTGTCAGTCTTCATTAGAAAGTAATCACTGATTTTGTTGGTGGTTGACCTTCTAATGTTAAAAAGAAGTTGCTGTCAATTATAGCGGGTTCTGACTAATCCTTGTTATATCATAAAAAGATATGTTTTGTTTGGTGAACTGGAGAGCCCTGGATTTAATATTTGGGATTTTATTTTCTTATTTTTTATATTTTTTAAATTTCTGAGGGGTTTTTGTTTATAAAAATTATGCATTGATCAGGTTGAGGACACTGTTCCACTTCAATTCAATGTGTTGTTTTAAATTTGTGTTCCGTTTACTTGCTTGTTTTTCTAGTTTGAACTCTTGATTAAGGTAATTTATAAGCGCTTCTTTTGTTAAACTGGTTTTCTTACATCATGTTATATATATATATAACGTTTTGTCAACAGTATTAGGTTATTTATTGCTAAATCATTTTGATTTGGACTGGTTCCAAAAATAATTTCTTCAATTTTCAAGGTTGAATTCAAATTAAAACAAGCACATAGAATATCTGATATGTGTTGCCATAAAGACAGTACTTTGCAACATTTTGCCAGAAGATGTTCAATGTTTTCTCTTTCACTATCACAGAAAGTACACATTTTATTCTCGGATATTTTACATTTTTCTAGGAATATGTTTGTGACAAGGGTATTGTGATTTATTTGATATTGGAAAGCTCTCAATTTCGTATTTTTTTTTATCCTAAAACACCTTTTATAAATAGTGTTCCAGTCTAATTGTGTCGAGTCAAGGTTTAATTTTTTGCTCCATCCAATTTGGGCACACAGCATATTTGGTATTAAAATTTCTATAAATTTCCAATAGAGCAGTTGGTTTAACCTTTCTTCAATTATTATCTCTTGTTGAACCTTAGTAGTTTTTATCATTTCTAGCTTATTTTGGGTGGCTCTGATTTTGTTCTTCCATGCCAAAGGAACTGAAGTGATTATTCCATGAAGTGTTTCGTTAAGTAGTTTACTTTTAGTCCATATTTTAAGAATATTTCTTCAGTATTCATGAATGTGTTATCTTCCCTTAAAATGTCATTGATAAACAGGACTTGTTTTTCTATCCATGATCTATAGTAGATAGTTTTTTTTTAAATTTTTAATGATATGTTATGAAATATTGGTTGAGATTTGAAATCTTCATCTGATAACGGTTCCATAGCTAGTTGAGCATATGCTGTTAAAACCTCTTTCCAAAAAGGATTGAATTCCTTTGCTATTTGTACTAAACTTTGCTTATTCAAATTAAACATTGCTGTTCCTCCATATTTGTCCATTTTATTTAATAGCATTAATTTCCATTCAGAGAAGTTGAAAGGGTCTAATATTTTCTTAAGCCATGTAACTTTCAGTAATTTTGAGAAGCATTTAAGGTCTGGAATTTTGAGTCCTCCATTATTTATATTTTGGATAAGTGTATCTCGTTTAATCCGGTTATTAAATGTTTGTGGGGTCTGGTAAAACAGTCATAATTTGAATAATAATTGGTAGTACTAGAGTTTTGATTACTGTCACCTTTCCAATGTCGGACCGTGTCCTCAGTGCCCAATGCTTTAACCCTTTACCCAACAGAAGGGCCCTGTGCCAATGCATTCTCTTATATATGCGAGTCGACCATAGGTCGCCTCGCATATATAAGAGAATGCATTGGCTTAACACATTAAATATTATAAAATTGTTAAAGAATGTAAGAAAAAATGGTAAAAAGTGTTAAAAAAAAGATTTTTATTAGGCCAATGCATTCTCTTATATATGCGAGGCGACCTATGGTCGACTCGCATATATAAGAGAATGCATTGGCACAGGGCATAACTGTAACTATCACAATGTGGTCAAGGAGCCGGTTCCAATGATATCCATATTTGTATGGTTCTATTGAGACAGACCGAAGATATTTTAGGCTGTTGAAGCTTTATTTGGCCGGTTTTGGCCGGTTTGTTGGGTAAAGGGTTAATATGTTTTTCATACTTTCCCCCTTTATTTCCCAGTTTTCTTGTATTAATCGGGTCCTCCAGATTGAATAGAATTCCTAATGTTTTGAATTTTCCTTTGAAGTTCCATTTCAAGTCAATGTTTGTTTTCAAAGATTTTGTATAACCTCTTCGGGTTCCAAACCACACCGCTTCTGTTTTGTCAAAGTTAGCTTTTAACCCGGAAACCCTTTCGAATGCTTTAATCAAATTGATCGCTCCCTGAAGAGAGCTTTGACTACCGTTTAGCCATATTGTTGAATCATCAGCATATTGACTTATTTTATATTCTTTATTTTTAATATTGACACCTATGTCGTTATCTAATTTCAATGCTGCTGCAAATGGTTCTAAACACAGGATAAAGAGATAAGGTGATAAGGGAACCCCCTGTCTAACACCTCTTTCTGTAATGAAAGATTGTGATATGTGACCATTATTTATAATGAAACTATTTGCTTCATTATATAGAGTTGTCACCCAACTGCATATAGATTCTCCGAAGCCAAAAAATCTCAAAAGTTCTCTGGATAAAATTCCAGTTTATCGAATCAAATGCTTTTTCATAATCTAATAGTAACATCAATCCAGGTATATTTTGTTCTTCGCATTCTAAAATTAAATCATATGTCAGCCTTGTACATTCCCCAATAAAACGCCCTTTGAGAAATCCTTTTTGCATATCGCTGATCATTGAATTAATTTTTTTTTTAATTCTGTTTGCAATAACTGAAGCCGTTAATTTGTAATCTACATTTAAAAGGGTGATTGGCTGAAGGTTTTTAATAAGCGATTTGTCTTTGCCTGGTTTTGGTAAGCATGTTATCATGCCTTGTTGTTGTGTCAAGGACATTGAACCTTTTTTATAAGCATTATTGATAGAATTTAAAACAAAATTTGCTATATCTTTCCAGAAAAATTTATAGAACTCAGCAGTATACCTGTCAACACCTGGTGATTTGTTGATTTTCATTGTTTTTAAATTGTTTTTAAATTGCGATATCAGAGTTGTTACTTGGGATATGTAAACGGTATTACGGGAACTTTATAGTATTACAAGCTTATCCATCGGATCACCCTCTCTCGTGCCAGGAGATTCCAGTCAGAACCGTCGTTCAGACAAAAGTCAAATTCATATCGCTCTTGTTTACTGCTTGTGCTTGTTTTCCACTACCAATTGCTGTGATGTGTTGATATCTATATATATTCAGAAACACTGTAACATTGTAGTAACCTCTACCTGACTTTGATTCACTGATAGGTCGCCTCGCATATATAAGAGAATGCATTGGCCTAAAAAAATCTTTTTTTTTAAACTTTTTACCATTTTTTCTTACATTCTTTAACAATTTTATAATTTTTAATGTGTTAAACCAATGCATTCTCTTATATATGCGAGGCGACCTATGGTCGACTCGCATATATAAGAGAATGCATTGGCACAGGGCCCTTCTGTTGGGTAAAGGGTTAATGCAAACTGATTCAATTCCTCAGAAGTATAGAAGTGTGGACCCAAAGTCTTATATTAGTACCAGACCTGTTAACCGTCCCGGATTGTGAGGGAGACTCCCGGATTTGAGCACGATCTCACGCACTCCCGGACAGTCATGACAATCTCCTGGATTCAGCTACTGTAGAAAATCACAAAAAATAATCTCTTTATTTTATCTATTTGACCAGTAGACAGGCTATCAACAAATCCCTGATATCGGATTGCGACATCATTGTGGCAATTAACACCCATGATTAATCTGGGGTCATAAAATCAACATTGTTCGCCCGGACAATAAAACAACAAACACCTTCTAAGTTCTATTGAACCGGATCACCAGACAGAACAAAGGTGACCTGTTCTCAATTGGCAACCCACTAGAGATAAGCCCTGAGGTTATATGAAACTACCATTAAAGTTTATTGGTCTGATAAAATTCAAAAGAAGCACATGTTCTGGCTTTAAACTTTCGGAATCCGTTCCTGAGTTGTACTTTTTAATGTGACATTTGAAATCTCGCGAGATATAAAAAAAATCGAAAGTAGTTTGCAGTTTAATATTGATAGCCTATATGTAATCCGGTAGCTTACGATATTTCCTCTATAAATTAGACAATAAAAGTAAAAACTACACAGTAAATGTTTTTCTTAAGAATACTTGTTAATTTGCCATCAAACTTGCATGTTTCTGTGTTATAGCTGATCATATTTTTTTAATTTTTGCTGTCAAAATTATGAAAATGCAAAAGGAATCTGTAGGAATAAATTTTTTTTTAAATCTCCCGGATGATGACCACGATCTCACGGAAAATCGTGACCAATCTCCTTGAAAATATTTTGTGAGGTTAACCCTTTACCCAACAAACCAGGCCAAAAACGCCCAAATAAAGCTGCAACAGCCTAAATTATCTTGGGTCTGTCTCAATAAAACCATACAAATATGGATATCATTGGAACCGGTTCATTGACCACATTGTGATGGTTACAGTTATGCCCTGTGCCAATGCATTCTTTTATATATGCGAGTCGACCATAGGTCGCCTCGCATATATAAGAGAATGCATTGGCCTAAAAACACTTTTTAACATTTTTTCTTACATTCTTTAACAATTTTATAATTTTTAATGTGTTAAGCCAATGCATTCTCTTATATATGCGAGGCGACCTATGGTCGACTCGCATATATAAGAGAATGCATTGGCACAGGGCCGTTCTGTTGGGTAAAGGGTTAACAGGTCTGATTGGTACAGAAGGGTTATCTTGCCTTCAATAGAAAATGGGATATTCTACTGTGTACTTTCTAACCTGAGTGGGAGAATTCATTCAGTAATGTAGCGTTACTACTCTCAATCTTTGTGTTTTCAGCATGCATTCCATTTCCACTGTATATCACGATGGCTGAAGACACGACAAGTGTGTCCACTAGATAACAGAGAGTGGGAATTCCAAAAGTAAGTATGCTTCAGTAACATACCACCTAACCCCACATACCCCGCTGGACAAAACAAGCGTCCATTGGTACCATGGTGTATTTGCCGTTCGGCTGCAGTGTCAAAGTTTGTAACTGCAGTTGAGCACCACGGCCAAACGGCAAGTACATCGCGGACAAATGCCAAGTTCACTGCAGCCGAGTGGCATGTGCACCATGATTAGATTTCTGGTTTGTATCGTCTTTTTTCAGTTTAATGAACATACACCGCATCAACTACACCATGCCCGAATTTCATGGCAAGTACACAGCGGTCCAACTGTAGTTACAGTAATGCCCTAAGTAATCGACCTCTTCACCAAAGCAGAATTATGGGTAACTTTTCAGGATTTAGTCGGAAATATGGCTTGTTGCCATTCATTGGAAAGCTCTCGGGGAGATCAATCTGATCCTAGGTTTGCCATAGCAGTTGAGGGCCTTAGCAGAATGAGGTCTCCAGAGGGTGAATTTAGCCCGCTACGTCACTAAATTCACCCAAGGGGGACCTCATTCTGCAAATGACAGACACGTTATTTGCAGGCTTGTTGGTTCCAGAACAGGGAACCAAATAAATTCCTTTGGTTTCCTCATTTGGTTCATTAAACAGGTCAGACACATTCTGAATTCCGCTATTATAGTGGTATATGTGAATTTGATAAAAGAGGGATAATCGAAAATCATATTTCACACGAACTATTCAAAATAGTTGTCGCACTAATTCGTTATCATGCATATATTTTGTCAAGGAGAATGATTAACCATGACGACACACATTAAGCAACTCAATTAGCATTAAATTACTTTAACCCTTTCAGTGCCAGGGTCCGATCTCATCGGCCCTAATTTACGGTCTGTAAAATCGGCCCTAAAAAATAAAAAAAATAAAAACCATTTAGATTTTTTTTTTTTGTGTTGAATTTTTTTGGGGTATACTAAAGCATGCTATAGCGAATTTAAAAACAAACTGGATAAAACCTTAGGGGCATGTTATAACAACTCAAAACTATCACCATGCATTCATAGTAATAATTCTAAAAAACGTAATATTCCCTGGCACTAAACCTACAAAATACTGAAAGAGTTAAAGAATATAAGAAAAAATTATTAAATTGTAAAAAATTGTAAAAAATAATAACAAATGATGAAAAATTGTTAGGCCAATGCCTTCTCTTATATATGCGAGGCGACCTATGGTCAACTCGCATATATAAGAGAATGCATTGGCACATGGTATATGGGTTGATAAAAAAATCGGACCTGGCACTGAAAGGGTTAAAGTTGTTATCAATGAGTGATTGGGTCATCCTGTCATTGTCATTTAGAAAAGCATACTTCTGCACGACATACAATGCTTGTAGAAAGGTAGTTAGGTATAAAATAGCAGGAAAATACATAAACATAGATCATCGTATGTATCTCTTAGATTTCGTTATGTCACTTTAGGTTTGATTATATTTCACTGTTGCCTGCGAGAAAAAATTTGAAGACAAATTCTATAACCGCGCATTATAATAAATTGGCTGCAAACTTATCCGTTATAACCCACAACCTTAATCGAAACAAGTGTTATTTCGTATAGTTTTCATCCGTCATTTCACGGGATGAGAACCAGTATAAGCAGAAGACCTAGCCAGTTCTTATCATGCACCATGCATCTGTGAGCCATGTATATGGGATGTATTTATTTTGATTGTGGTGACATGGAGACTTGTTAGTTTTGATTCTGTGTTTCATTTCTTTGCACGAATTTTGTTGCATTAATTGTGCATTTATGATTATGTAACGTAGAGGGGTCGTTACACTCAAAATGTTATATGCCTGCTTGAACGCCTGTGGAATTGTAGAGTGCCGCTCACTAATAAAGGTAGTGCTTGTGATCTTTGAATCCGGTACCAGAAATCCCTTGAAGTTGAATCCCTCTATTTATTTTTGCAGGTACTATTAGGTATTATCAAGTATTAAATCCTTTCCATGAGGTCCAATATGAGATACAATCTGATGTTTAATCAAGTCAATAATTTATTGCCATAAGATACCACATTAATGTGTCATTATTGTCAAAGTCCAGCGATTGACGTTTAAAAGTATCCCGAAAATAGGCAATAAATTAGCCGTAGTAACAGTAAACATTTGTTAGTTACAAAGTCAGATAACTCTATACATAACCAAAAGTTTACTCTCTCTCTCTTTAATAAATCATATCTCCCCAATATGCGCAATCAAACTACCTCAGAAGTCGATTCCGATAACCTTAAATCAAGTTTACAAATTCTCGTAGTGATAAATACCCAATTTTATTCAAATTATGTTGGGCGGTTCTTTTCTAACGGTCGGGCGGACCCTTTTATACCCGAGCCAGTTGGAACGACCAATCGGGTCGGGTCGGGTCGCAAAAGGGACACGACCCGACCCAATTCGGTTCGACACGACCCTATTTAAATAGGGTCGGGTCGTACCGAGCGAGCCAAGGTCCCTCCAACTGTCTAAAGAAAAATAAATATGATGAATAGGCAACAAGAATGGTGCCATTGGAACGTAACTATGCCCGGTTCCAATGTCAACATTCTGCGCCGGAAATAGAATATGCCAAAATGGCCGACGTAAAAACAATCGCTGGATTTACCATTAAAATACATGAAAATACACAATGATAACGAATTGATTCAAATTTGAATGACATAAATTGGGAGTGGTATAATGGAGTTTTCAGGAAAGAGTAAATAAAAGGGTACTTTTGAGCCAGAAAATGCGATACTTTTGGAAAATAAGGGTGAGAAAAAGACCGAAACTGAAAGTAGCGCAAAGACGCACTTAAATTTGGATCACTCAGCGAACATAAAAGGTAACTCCGTTACAATTAGTAGGAAGTATTCTTCCCGAATATTGTTCAAATTGCTGTACTATTAAAAGTAAAAATGCCACATTGCTTTAATAAAGTGCATAAATAAAAGAATACCTACAGTGGCTCTTGTGAAAATTCATTATTTCTTTCCAGACACTCATGAGATATTTCCATAATTCATTATTTCTTTCCAGACACTCATGAGATATTTCCATAATTCATTATTTCTTTCCAGACACTCATGAGATATTTTCGTAATTCATTATTTCTTTCCAGACACTCATGAGATATTTCCGCATTCAAACAAAGACTATAAGAATTCAATTTTTATACACCTATTTTGATATCGAGAAAAATTAAAAAGCCATTATTATCAGGTTTATTTTGGAGCGCAAACCTTACATTTTTAAATATACATGTACATTGGAATGTTATATAATTCATTTGATGCTGGAAACCACTCATTTATGATAATCCAGAGGGAGACATGACATTAACATTATCCATCATGACCTGGGGTGTGGGATGGAAAAATCTCACCCGAGGGGCCAGATATTTGGGCCGGACAAGAGGCTTGCTGAGTGTCCGGACCAAATATCTGGCCCCGAGGGTGAGATTTTTACATGCCCATTTCCCAGGTCATGATGGATCATTTTTCTCCCAACCCAAGAGCATCATTCCATTTGTATACCCCCCGCAACGAAGTTAGGTGGGTATACTGGAGTCAGCTTGTCCGTCTGTCGTCCGTCCGTGGACACATATTTGTCCGGAGTTTTTCTCAGTCGTTTTTTTATCAATTTCCGTGAAACTTGGCACAGGCATCAACCACCATGGGAACCTGTGCACCTGCGATTATGATGTCTGTCTATGATGTCTTTTTCCACCTTTTTCCACTTAAAATTTTTGTTTTTGCAACATGTATAATTTTGTCTAAGCTTTTATTCCTACATTTTTAGGTAATTTTTTTTTAACTTGGCCTGACTTGGTACAAACATTTAGTACAATGGGAACCTGTACACCTGCGATTATGACGTCTGTCCTGCATTTTTTGATGGAGTTATCCCCCTTTTTAGACTTAGAAACTTTTTTGCAACATGCCTAATTTTGTCCGAGCTTTTATTTCTACATTTTTAGGTCAATGTTTTTTAATCTTGGCACTGATATTTAGTACCTTGAGAACATGTGCACCTGCGATTATGATGACTGTCCGACTTTTTATGTGGAGTTATTCCCCTTTTTCGACTTAGAACATTTTTGAAAATGCATAATTTTGTCCGAGCTTCTATTCCTACATTTTTCTGTCATTAGGTTTGTGCACCTGCAATGGGAACTGTTTTTTTATTATTTTAACTAATTGTTTACTGACATGTGAAACATCTTAGTATTTTAAAAACACGGGGGGTATCCTTAGTCCCATTGGGACAGTCACACCTCTAGTTTTGTTTTATACCAATCATTGACAGATTCCAGTAGCTTTATAACGGTATATCTGGAGAGAAATCTGATGCTATATTCATGATTATCTGGCATGATTTCAGTATATACCAAAGGTACCTTGAGGTATATACTGTAAAGACAAAGCGCGCCATCCGTACTCACAGGGTTAATACGTTAGAGTGAAATTGACATGGTCTTGTGAAAATCGACATGATACATCACAAAGTTGCACCTGCACATTATTCCGAAAAACGCGTGTATTGATATGAAGTATAAACAACTAGACTAATCGATTTTGTCATGGGAAATGCCCATATCGGTACCATTAGAAAAGGAAACATGTGAATATATTATGACAGACAAATGTGTTAGACGCGATCGACGATTTATTGCAACGATGACAACTGTTCAAATGTGGAACTATTTCGTTCGTCATTTGTGAATCGGCTATTGTTTTCTAGTTACGAAATGTGCAAGCCAGTTTCGCTTTGGGGGCCTTCTGTTTTTTATATGCCCTTTTAAAAAGGTTGTATTATGGAAATGGGTTGTCCGTCCGTCCAGCCGTCTGTCCGTTGTCCGTCCATCCATCCGTCCGTATTTGGTTTCCGGATGATAACTTTAGATTGAATTGAGTGAACTGAACCAAATTTGGTATGTTAGTTTACCACACCAAAACACAGATCAAGTTCTGATATGGGTTTTGTCCGCATGATTTTTACAGAGTGAACTGAACCAAATTTGGTATGTTAGTTTACCACACCAAAACACAGATCAAGTTCTGATATGGGTTTTGTCCGCATGATTTTTACAGAGTTATGCCCCCTTTCGACTTAGATTTCACCTGATTTACAGTTTCCAGATGATAACTTTAGATTGAACTGAACTGAACCAAGTTTGAAACGAATGAATTAAACCTTGCCCCACTTTACTCCAGAAAGGGCGTATTGTGCCCACGCCCCAGCGGCTCTTGTTATGGAATGTGGTCGCATAATTAGTTGCTTATATTGCATGTTGTGCAACTCTGCGTCTGCAAGTGAGGTTATGTTGAAGGTTCTTCGTGATTAACATGTTCGAAGCTTATCTCCATGTGTATTAGCGTTCAGCCGTTCACAAATTCGTCCGTATTTATTTACTTGAAACGTGAAGCGTAACTGGTTGGTCGTCATTGTTTTAGTTCACACATTGTTTTAGATGACGAATTGTTAAATTAGCTCTTAATTAAACAAATAAAGCATTCACGTGGGTGGGATGAGATAGATGGTCACGTGTTATGTGAGACAGGGAAATCTCACACAGCTATCTCGCATGGGCTGCCTGTGCTAAAGTGTGTAAGGGTTGGGAGAAACATGTATTTCATTATAAATGTATCGCCCTCGCTTTTATCCCAGATACAAGTTCCACAGCAAGCACCTGTTGTCTATGACGTCATTCATTCATGCGACAGGCTTACGTCTACCTACATCATTACGTACGTTAACAAGTATTGTTTGGAATCAATTGCTGTCATAGATCCGTAGGCATAGGCTGTGTGTGTGGCCTTTGGTGGCATCATTGGTCTTTGTCATTCTGGTGTGCCAGGTTTTGTATTCACTTTGTTCGGCAGTGTGTTACCTGGTCAGACACCCACCTACCAATATTGGTTACACATAAAAACAAGTATTACATGTAGACTCACTTTCAATAGTTAGCGCAGGTTTTTTTCAGACAAAACGATCGCCCAATATCTAATTTCATATGTGCTTTGAGACCAATTCCCGCACAAAAAATTTATTGACAGAAAGGAGAATGGTAGCCTTGTCGTCTCTTGTGTTTGACTTTCCATGCCTGTTGTCGTCCTTGTGCGTTGAGACTATTGTGTTGATAAAATAATCGAAGAGCCATATCACACAGTTTCGCAATATACATGTACATGTAGTTCTTTGGTTCTGGTGGGACTTGTCAAACTTAAGGTAAGAAATTACGCAAATTGTGTTCGATATTTGATGTGGCTGTTCGCTAATGCATGCAGAAGTCCACCAAAAAATGTCGCCAGTAGCAGCGGTTTTATCAAGGGAGATAAACCCTGCTTGGAGTATGAGCAGATGACACAATACATGTATATTATATAACATATGTTTGATAGGTTGGATAAGTTTGTTATATGTTTGTATTTTACAGGTATGGTCATTGATGTGTTATATGTTTGTATTTTACAGGTATGGTCATTGATGAAACATTTCAACAAGTTTTGTCCGCTCTGAATCAGCTTTTTGTGAAGGAAGATAACTCTACTCTGCTCTGAATCATCATTTTGTGAAGGAAGATAACTACCCTGCTGTGAATCATCATTTTCTGAAGGAAGATAACTCTACTCTGCTGTGAATCATCATTTTATGAAGGAAGATGACTACTCTGTGCTCTGAAAATCTTTTTGTGAAGGAAGCTAACTCTACTCTGTGCTGAATCATCTCTTGGTCATCATCTTCATGAAATCACATGAATATTCAAAGAAGGCTTGTCAGAGACTCGCCATTATTTTTGGATTTAATGTGGTTTTAAAAAATATCTCGGTCTATTCTAATGGTCTGAACAAAAAGACTGGGTTTTTTTTGGTGGTAATTGATATGAATATTTATAAAGCTTAATTTTCCTGTCCACATTTGAATCTTTTGATTCTCAGAGTTAACCTTAATTTGACATGTGCAGAATGAGGTCCCCAGAGGGTGAATTTATTGAAGCTATCCCACATAGTATCCCCAAAGTCATCCTCGGGGGACCTCATTCTGCATGGCCTCATCCGCTATGGGAGACCTAGACTCAGTTTGAAGTTCCCAATTGGTTAAGAATGTAATGTTCCCTCATTGGGTACCTCAATTATGCATTGTGTCATCTGCCAATTTGGGGATATAAAGAAACTAAATGTAAAACAAAAAAATCTCTGCAAATACACACACTATGTCAAGGCTTGAGCAGCAATGTAAGACATCCATCTCAAACCTCACTGATACAGTTTAATGTTTAACCCACAGGGAGCCTCACACGAATAGAAGCATGCACTTCGGAGTGGCGTCTGCTCCAGGCTTGTGGGGCTCTCTATGGGTTAGACACACTATTGTGTGGTTTTTTTGGCTTAGTTAAACTGATTGATTCATGATATAAACTGTAGACCATTGTTTTGTTCATTGTATAACTTTGTAAATAAATTATTGTTGATAATATACTTCTTTCTCTCCCTATTATCATGGACAGGCCTCAAAATATGGTGTCGGACATCAGCAGAATGAGGTCCCCAGAGGCTGAATTTAGTGGTGCTAAACAACTTAGAACTATGAAATTTAGTGTGCCTGTCATTTGCAGAATGAGGTTCCCAGAGGGTTAATTTAGTGATGCTATCCCGCATAACAGCCTAGCATCACTAAATTCACACTCTGGGGACCTCATTCTGCATGGTCCTAACTGCTATGGGAGACATAGACTCAGATTGAAGTTCCCAAATGGTGCATGTTGTGATGTATACCCATTGGGAACCTCGATTATGCAATGTGTCATCTGCCAATTTGGAGATATATCTATATGAAGCACTGTGTGAAGAAGTTTCTATATAAATTTGAAAGTATAGAAACTTTCCATAAAAGATGAGAGCTAAGAAGAATTAGGTCCTCCAGAGACTGAATTTAGTGTTGCTAAACAACTTGGAACTATGAACTTCTAACTTTGAAACTATAATATTGTTAACCCTTTACCCAACAAACTGGCCAAAACCGGCCAAATAAAGCTTCAACAGCCTAAAATATCTTCGGTCTGTCTCAATAGAACCATACAAATATGGATATCATTAGAACCGGCTCCTTGACCACATTGTGATAGTTACAGTTATGCCCTGTGCCAATGCATTCTCTTATATATGCGAGTCGACCATAGGTCGCCTCGCATATATAAGAGAATGCATTGGCCTAAAAAAAATCTTTTTTTAACACTTTTTACCATTTTTTCTTACATTCTTTAACAATTTTATAATTTTTAATGTGTTAAGCCAATGCATTCTCTTATATATGCGAGGCGACCTATGGTCGACTCGCATATATAAGAGAATGCATTGGCACAGGGCCCTTCTGTTGGGTAATATTGTTAATGAGTAGCAGGGACAATTACCAAGTGGTATCTAAACAGTTGTCTGCCCTTTCTAACTAAGTTACAAAATTGATGAATAACTTGTCTCCATCCAAATCAAATAATCACACAGAGCAATAAACATTTACCAAAATTAGAATTTCCAATTTGTTTTTCATGACCAGTACTTAGACACGCATTCAGATCCAGATTGAAAATTAATTTAAATTTTATCTCTGTTGAACTGAGAACTATGGCCAGCAACAGAATTAAAGATTAAAAGTCCCTCTTTGTGGAGGCCAGGTACAAAAACAACAACAACAATTTTATAAGATCTAAACATAGTGGGCTAGGATCACCAAGTTCACCCTCTGTGTGCCTCATTCTGCTTAGTCTCTTCTTCTATAGAAACTATCAGTTATAAAAATTTATCCATTTATTACACACATAGTTAACCCGGTTTCAATGCATGGGACTTTATTTCCCTGATGAGCCTGATCACTCATTAATCATCTAATGCTCCGAGGGGGGACGGTACAACCACAATGTGGCTAGCATACTGACAAGATCTTTCACTGCTCATAATCAGGTACCCTTTTTCAATGCATGGAAAGCAGTCAGTATGAACGATCTTGCTAAATTGTCACAACTTGGCGCGATATTTTAACAGAGTACAATCCGACAATTGCACGTCAATCAATTTGACTAAGACACTGCTGTGTGAAATTTACATTAGACCAACTGGAGGCTGCGAACTCAGCTCACTGTGTTGACTGCATAGACAAGTCCAACACGATAACCACTGGACCATGGAGTTTCTTTATTATCAAATTAACAAGTTTTTATCTCAACTTTACTTTGCAAAGTTTGAGCTCTTGCCATAGCTTGGTACCTGTTTTCCATGTGTGCATATATGCGTGTGTGCGTCTATCAACTTCCTTTAGCACGGGCTACAGGTGGTACCTTTAGTCAGATCATTATGAATGTGTCATAGCTGTTGACATTGACATGTAGATGGGAACAAGTCATTTTGGGTCATTCAGCAAAAAAACATGTCTACCAGTGGCCATCTTTTATTTCAAAATTCAATCTATTAGCACGAGCTACAGGTTGGAGTGTTCATCTGATCATGAAATTTGTGTGGATGTTAATATTGACATGTAGATGGGAACAATTCATTTTGGGGTCATTCGGCCATAAAACATGGCCACTGGCAGCCATCTTGGATTTTACTCTTTTCATCACTAAATCCTTTGGCATGGGCTACAAGTCGTACCTTTGGTCGGACCATTGTGAAATGTGTCATGGCTGTTGACATTGACATGTAGATGGGAACAAATCATTTTGGGGTCATTCGGCAAAAAAACATGGCTGCCAGCATCCATCTTGGATTTTACTCTTTGCATGACTTAGAAATCCTTTGGCACCTGCTACAGATCGTACCTTTGGTCAGATCATAATGAAACTTGTTGTGGCTGTTGACATTGACATGTAGAAGGGAACGAGTCATTTTGGGATCAATCGGCCATAAAACATGGCTGCTGGCAGCTATCTTGGACCTGTATCTGGTTGGATAATTATAAAATTTGTCATAGCTGTTGACATTGACATGTAGATATGGGTTATTCGGCAAAAAACATGGCCGCAGCAGCCATTTTGGATTTCAAAATTTGATCAATCCATTAGCGGGCTACAGGTCCTAATGTTTGTCTGATCATCATAAAATTTGTCATGGGACGAGTCATTTTGGGGTCATTCTGCCATAAAACATAGCAACTGGCAGCCATCTTGAAATCTACTATTTACATGACTAAATCCTTTGGCATGTGCTACAAGTCGTACCTTTGGTCGGATCATTATCAAATTTGTCATGGCTGTTGGTATTGACATGTAGATGAGAACGAATAATTTTGGAGTCATTCGGCAACAATAACATGGCCCCCAGCAGCCATCTTTGGTTTCAAAATTCAATTCATTAGCATGGGCTACAGTTCGGAGTGTTCGTATGATCATCAAGAAATTTTTGTGGATGTTAATATTGACATGTAGATGGCAACGGGTCATTTGGCCATAATACATGGCCGCCGGCAGCCGTATTGGATTTACTCTTTGCATGACTAAATCCTTTGGCATGGGCTACAAGTCGTCTCTTTGGTCGGACGGCTATGAAATTTCTCATTCCTGTTGACATTGACTTGTGTAGATTGGAACGAGTCATTTTGGCATCATTCGACAAAAACATGGCCGCCAGTGGCTATCATAAATTTCAAAATTCAATCCATTAGCACGTGCTACAGGTCCGAGTGTTCATCTAATCCTTTGGCACGGACTTCAGGTCTATTCTTTGGTCGGATCATCATGAAATTTGTCATGGATGTTCGTTTTAACATATGTAGATTGAAATGAGTCATTTTGGAGTCATTTGTCCATAAAACATGGCTGCCGGTAGCCATCTTGGAATTTGCTCTTTGCATGACTAAATCCTTTGGCACGCCATACAGTCCACTTCCCTAATCCGACCATCATCAAACTTCAAATTGATCTTGATATTGATCTACTAGATGGGAGCTATCAAATGTGTTTTTATATTCATTGGAAAACATAGCCGCCAGCGGCCAACTTGGATTTTATTTTATATATATCTCTTCATGTCGATAATATATTATTTCAACTTTCCGCATTCCTAATCACTCTATTGACTGTAACACTTGAAATCATTCCCTTTCCAAGTTGAGATGCAGTGTCATTGGTTCTTTCATTTTGAATCTTTGAAACTTCTTTACAAAGATTGTTTTTCTTTGTTTTGCCCATTTTAAAAAACGAGACGTATTATGTTATTAGTCTGTCCATCCTTCTGTCCAATCTCACCAGCACCATTTTTGTAGCTAAATATTAGAACAATTGATATTTGTGTGGCTAATTTCTGTTACCCACATAAAATATTTTCTATAGACTCTTAAAATGATTTGTCATGCCTCATAAACTACTGCGACAACCAGAGTATAACATTTAGTTGCCAGCTGCTAGCATGTTTAATAATAACCATGTGAGTCATGATTTGCTACCTTTTCGAAACAGCAGAGAATAATGTTCGGAATAAATGTAACAAATCAACTTTTTACCAAAGTTGGTTGCCATTTTGCAAGCCATCTTGAGTTATTTTGTTTAAAACGCATCAGTGTGACACATAAAAATAAAAAGCACATTTTATACCAAAGATAGTTCCATTTTTTTTGGTGCCGATTTTGATGCCAAGTTTGTGGTAGATAAATTCCATTATTCTGATAATTTCAGTGGTTAAAGTGGTTAAAAAATGTAAAAATTAATCAAGGTGCATCAGAAATGTTAGTATTCAATACATAAGACAGTATAGTAAATTTTTTTAATCAACCGCAACTTATATGTGGTTGCCATATCTACCATTTTTTACATATTTTGAGCCAAAGTGACAAAGTGAGTTTGAATATTCCGCAAGAAGTAGAATGCATCACATACATTGCACAGTTCTTCCAATTTCTAAATATAACTAGAAATACCGGGTATAACTAGAATCCCAATGGAGATTTTTTGGTGAAATGTTGTACGTTGTTCTGTGCAACCTGTGTTATGTACAATTTTGAGTGATCGGATATTTTGTGATATGTTATACCGTGTTCTGTATAATCAAATGTTTGAGTGATTGGAAGGGGTTGGGATCCCATGAATGGCATATTCCATTGCTCCAATGGTCAGTTAGCATGATATATACAAAATTAAGTCATAATTCTCAACCATTTCCAATCAGCAGAAACTTATCTTAAAGATATCATTAAAAAACGTAAAATTGTCTACTTCGGCCGCCATTTTGGTGGCCATCTTGGCGGTAGTTCCAATTTTGGCATAACAAGGTGACGCTATGTCTTAGGTTCACAAAAATTGTATACATAATTTCTTCACCATTGAGACAATATACATATATCTAACAAAAGAAAGTATACGTGAGATTTTATTCAGTAAATTCACGAGAACGTATATATTATTATTATTATTATTATTGTTTATTTCAGGCAAGGTATGCCCATATATGGAAATCAAACATACAATTACATATATATAATTTGGTTCCAATGAATGAATAAATCAGACTTGTAAATAATATCTGATTGCCATATAGCATTTAACAACTCGTTACCAGATGTACAAACTCTCTCTCGAAATGCATACACACCCTTTCGTATAAACATTGCTAAGGAAAACATTCTATCTCTTACAAACATCCCACTCGCACTACATGCATATCGTATGTGATTACTCATGTTAAATTATTCCTTATGTTGATATATGTTGTATTTATTATATGTCTATGTGCAACTGCCCATATGAGTGTATTTTGCATTAAATCTTATCTAATTTTATCTTATCTTACGAGGGACACACTAATAGTTGTAGTCCGAGTCCGAGCCCGAGCCCAGTAAAATGTGTAGTTGGGATTTTCAATTTCGTTTATTGTCGTTAATATAATTCCAATAGTGATTAATTTTGGTTTGTGGTAAGTTATACCAATTACAAATAAAAAAAACTAAAAAGATAATATGTAAGTCTTATATTTCAACTTTTATCGACATTTTTCCTTCTCCAGCACACTAAAAGTTGTAGTTGGAAACAGCCGAGCCAGCCGCCGAGTCGCTAATTGGCTGTTAATTGCTATTGTTAGGAATATGTTGGCGGCTCAAATCAATGAATTTATGAGTGAAGACAAGAGTGTTTGCAACTTATAGTGAAATATCATCAAAGTACTGTTTATACAGTTACTTGTTGTTACAAGTGTGATCATATCACGCACAGGAATGTTTTTTTTTTAAAGATGTCGCAGCTGATTGTATATGGGATAGCGGTAGGCCTATTTAAGATGAATACTTATAACTGAATACTTATCACAGAGTTGTTTACACCAAAACTGCCAAAATGAGGTTCCGTTTACCGTCTAACAGGCTACTCCAACGCCATTGACCATCACCAAGGCAACGCCCATCAAGAAAACACCGTCCAAATCCAAGAAACGTCTGAAGTATGAGTTGCCACATATATATTCCTGACATTGATCTGCCAAGCATCGAAGAAGAAACCACCGAGTTGCCACATATTCTTGACATTGACATTAGTGACGCACGCTGAACGTGTAGCTCCTTGGTATAAACGTATCGGAAAACGAGGTAGACATCAGTCGGATTATTATAGTGTCATTATGTAAATAATATATTAATAATGTACTAATATCACGTTTTATTTCAGGTGTTATTAATGTTTTTCAAGTTTATAATTTCAGGTGTAGTTCATGGCGAAGAAGATGGAAGTCAAGGCCACAGGGCCACACACTTTCTCCTAAAGAGTAATCTTTAAAATTGCTAAACCTTCATATATTGCTTAATAAACAAAAGTCATTGTTTGTTTTTATTCCCACTACTTGCCCTTTGATCTTCATGTGACCCACCACTGACTTAATCCAATTAGCCGCCTAACAATAGCAATTAACAGCTAATTAGCGACTCGGCGGCTGGCTCGGCTGATTCCAACTACAACTTTTAGTGTGCTGGAGAACGAAAAATGTCGATAAAAGTTTAAATATAAGACTTACAAATCATCTTTTTAGTTTTTTTTATTTGTAATTGGCATAACTTTCCACAATCCAAAATTCATCACTATTGGAATTATATTAACGACAATAAACGAAATTGAAAATCCCAACTACACATTTTACTGGGCTCGGGCTCGGACTCGGACTACAACTATTAGTGTGTCCCTCTTACGACAAGATTGTTTCACTATAATTGGATTAAACTGACTTAATGGAAATTGGCAGCCATCTTGGACGCCATCTTGAATTAAAAAAAAAATTCAAACTGATATTAGCGGAATTTGGACATATTATAGAGGATATCTTCCTCTTCAAAATGGTCAAAAAATAACTTAGTCTAAATTTGTTATAGGTTGACCCTAAAATTTGAGTTTTCGGTCTGACTACTAACAGTAGCCTACTGCCGGGAATCTGACTACAACTTTTAGTGTGTCCCGTATTAAAGTCGGATTGCAATTCGAACCCACCCGTCGTCATGTGTCGCGAAAGAACTAGTCTATCGTCACTTCTCGCACTGGTCTCGTTTATATCGGCAACGAAATAATCGAACTATGCCAAATATTACATTCTAAATGATGGATTCTCCCAATAAAGAAGAAAACAGCGATGTTATTTCTCATAAAAATCACCCGATTTTTGATTCCATCAAAGCTGGGTAAGATATATTATATATATTTAATAGAGATTATTATGGCTTCATTTAATTTTGTAGTTTGTACTGGTTTCTCGTGACGTGTTTTTCAATTTCAACCGGTGTCGAGTTGTCACATGTTAAATGATGTTTGCAACATGCCAAACGTAACGGTTTCGATCTACATTTATGAATTTACATTGCATTGGTAATCTATGAATTTTGGTCATTATAAATTAAATTTATTAAAAATTTTCGTTAATAATTTTACTGACATCCCATTCCCAAGATAAAATTAGTAAAAACTTCTTAAATTATTCATTTATTATATTAATTTAATTATTAAATTAAGTTAACAGGTCGAGCACACATCCAAAATGGGCTATGTCAGTATGTGTGGAACCCCAGTATAGCTTGTTTTTTCTACTACAGATTTTCTCAAAAGAAGTGTCCCTCCCGACCGCGTTACGACTGCGTTGGACTCGGAGTAACGTTACGACCGCGTTGATAATAAAAACTCTAACGCGGTCGTAGCGTTACTCCAACGCGGTCGTGATTTTTTTCTCAACGCGGTCGTGATTTTTTTCTCAACGCGGTCGAGGAAACAGTCAACGCAACATAACGCGGTCGGCATGACCACCAACGCAACAAACGCGGGCGAGATAACCGTCAACGCAACAAACGAGGTCGAGAGAATAGCTTATCAACTGTAATACTAATTATTGAATAACATTGTAAACAAGAATATTCACCACAGTGAATTCTAACTTGGAGAAATGAACTAATTTTATTAAAAAAAATTAAATTGAAGAGAGAAAATGAATGACGGCCACCAATTTTAGTTTCATAGTCATACAATTTTCTGATAGGAAACAGAACGAAGTGTTGTTATCAATTGAGACGGTGACGGTGTTTTTGGCTTGGGTGATGCTGATGCATGATTTATTGGTGATGTTTTACATTTAGAATTTTTTCGGAAAAAAATAAAATAATAAATGCAGATCACATCGATCACGCTGCACGAATTAATAGAGATGCAATTGACATTTCTAACAATCAAAAAACTATGAGTTCCAGTTGCAATGTACATGTACGTGTATTCTTTGAATATTTAATATTCAGCGTCACCTCCTAATAAAGGTCGATAATCTGTACGCCAAGGGTCCGATGTCATTTGAAATCTTCGTGAGGGTACAATAAAACACACATCTACATTTACACACACGTTGGTAATCGACACATGGATATACATGTACAGTGATGCAAATAATTTAGAATATTAATTATCCATGTGTTGTGAAATAACTGTAAGGCCCCTCAAAAAAGATATTGCATGAATCCGGTACATTTTTCCTCCACTAGGCATTTTGTAACAGTGTTACAAGTGTTACAAGTGTTACAAATGATTTAAAGTCCCAGTAGAAAACCGCAGCCTATTTTTTTCTACCGTGTTCAGTGTAGCGACATGTTACAATGCGTTACAAGTGTTACATTATTTCTGAGATACCAAAGAGACCGCTCGTAGACGGGTGTTACAAGTGTTACAAATGTTACAAATGATTTAAAGTCCCAGTAGAAAACCGCAGCCTATTTTTTTCTACTGTGTTCAGTGTAGCGACATGTTACAATGTGTTACAAGTGTTACATTATTTCTGAGATACCAGAGAGACCGCTCGTAGACGGGTGTTACAAGTGTTACAAATGTTACAAATGATTTAAAGTCCCAGTAGAAAACCGCAGCATATTTTATTCCTACCGTCTCAGCGTAGCGACATGTTACAAAGCGTTACAAGTGTTACAATATTTTCTGAGATACCAGAGAGACCGCTCGTAGATGGGTGTTACAAATGTTACAAATGATTAAAAGTCCCAGTAGAAAACCGCAGCCTATTTTATTTCTACCGTCTCAGTGTAGCGAAATGTTACAAAGCGTTACAAGTGTTACATTATTTCTGAGATACCAGAGAGACTGCTCGTAGATGGGTATTACAAAAGTTACAAATGATTTAAAGTCCCAGTAGAAAACCGCAGCCTATTTTATTTCTACCGTCTCAGTGTAGCTACATGTTACAAAGCATTACAAGTGTTACATTATTTCTGAGATACCAGAGAGACCGCTCGTAGATGGGTGTTACACGTGTTACAAATGATTTAAAGTCCCCAGGATGTTTTTGTTGTGTGGGAAAATGGAATCTCCTTTCTTCTCAAAAGGAGAAAAATGACCGGAGATAATCAAGGCAATAAGAGTATAAACGCTCTTTATATCATAGACACACGCTCTTCATAGTATACTAGCAGGTTAGCCCGCCACTGGCGGCAATCGTCAGAAACATGACAATTTTTAATTTCTTTAATTAATTTTTTAAATTAATTTTTTAATTTAATTTTTTGTTTTTCATTGAGTTAATTGTGAATTAATTTTTTTATTCAATTTTTTGTTTTTCAATTTGACCCGATTTGACCTTGAATTGATCATTTTCAAGGTCACGGTCAGGGTCACAATTTAACCCGTCCATGACACTTCCTGTAGGTTTTTTAATTTAATTTTTTGTTTTTCAATGAGTTAATTGTGAATTAATTTTTTAATTTAATTTTTTGTTTTTCAAGTTGACCTTGAATTGATAATTGTCAAGGTCAGGTCGGGGTCACAATTTAACCCGTCCATGACACTTCCCGTAGGTAGCAAGTTTGAGCTCAATCGGTTCGAGTCTATAAAGGACACACACATATATATCATTTGTGTGTACCCGTTTCAAGGTGAAGATCACCTCGGGCGGAAAAACTGACCCGATGAAAATCTCCCCCGTTCCTAGGAAGCCCTAAGTACGTAAGAATCACACAACACGCTCATGTCTGGATACCTACGCTCACGCCCTGACACAGACGTAAAAATAACATTACACGCATACGCTCTTTATCAACGACACTGCGGATACGAACGCTCTTTGACCATCAACGCGATTAACCCCACAGTGCCGTTTTTGTGAATGAGAGTGGAGAACGGGTGCTCAGAGCTTCTCCAAAACGCCGCGACGACCATTTCTGCGTGTTTTTACCCTAAGTAGATGGGAAGTTTGGTTTCGATCGGTGCAGCCGTTTTCGATTCTATAAAGTATATATATACACACACACACATGTATATTTTTAACACTGAATAGTATATAATGGGTTTATGTAATATATGGGTACTCTGACCTTTACTACAAAAAATAATTAAACCCTCACACTTAAAATGAACTTCTGCAGACCTTATAGAACTTACTCTAAAACCTGTGAAATTAGCTGTGTATCACTGCACCTTCATTATCTCAAACCCATTAAGGGATTAAGGGATTAGGACTCTGCAGTGTGTCTACACAATAGATATCTTTCTGATTCATGAATGGCCTAATTAGCAACCATTCCAGATGTGTGAAGTAATTGCTGGAGAGACATACCAGTGTATACTATCTTGAGAGTCACCTTCCTTGCATGTGGGTTACGTGGTTTTTTCTTGGTTGACAGTGTGTGATCATGCAGGATGAAATGAATAATCCAAATTGTTTAGCCAAGTCACCTTAGATCGGTATGAAATGTCAATCAGGTAAGCACCATAAAATCACAAAACAATTATTAACTAAATTTGTCAATACAGTTCAGCATCCTATGGGAAGCCAAATTGACATTTAATAAATAATTTGGCATCCCAAGCATCCATAGCCATATGGGATGCCAAATTCACATTTAATAAATAATTGAGCTTAAGCGAAATAAGGAATCCCTATGGGTATATGGGAAGCCATATACGGGGAGATCTAATTGCACTTGAATTAGTCAGAGCACTAGACCAATAAAACTTCAAAAAATTTATAGGAGAGGTTTGAAAATGGGTAAGGTACGTTTCGATGCCGGTCCCACTGAAAAAAAAAAGAAGTTATCTGTGTCTAGTCCAATAAAAAGTTTTCGTTAGGCAGGGGTAGGCACCATTTTCTAGGATAGGTAGGGAAACCCTAAACACAGGTATTTTTTTTTTGCCTAAGCGCAATAAGGAATCTCTTATTGGGCTTAAGCGCAATAAGGAATATTATTATTGCGCTTAAGCGCAATTAGATCTTCCCTTATTGCGCTTAAGTGCAATAAGGGATTAAGCGCAATAAGACATTCCTTATTGCGATCACCCCTCTGCAAATAGTAGAATTATCCTATATTTGCTCCACCCATTGTACCATGGACTACACCATTTGAATTATAGGGAGTTTATGTAATGTGGGTAATTGCACTTAAGCACAATAAGGAATATTCCTTATTGCCCTTCAGTGTAATTAGCTCTTATTGTGCTTAAGTGCAATAAGGATATTCATTATTGCACTTAAGCGCAATAAGAATACTTAAGCGCAATAAGATATTCCGTATTGCACTTAAGCGCAATAAGATATTCCTTATTGCGCTTAAGTGCAATAAGATATTACTTATTGTGCTTAAGCGCAATAAGGAATTTCCTTATTGCGTTTTAATAAGCGCAATCAGATCTTCCCTTATTGCGCTTAAGCGCAATAAGGGATTCATTATTGCACTTAAGCTCAATTATTTATTAAATGTCAATTTGGCTTCCCATATACCCATAGGTTACCCACATCAAATATGCGACAAAGATGTGCATGTACAACAACATATTCTCTCATGTTGTGTCGCTGCTCAGCCACAACCCCCAACCACACTACCCTAACTACGCCATACATGTATAGCATATTTACGCCCGCCCACAGATGGTATGCACCGTTCCTACTAGTATATATGTTCCTACTTTGCGTCGTATACATGATTATGATGAGGTACATGTATAATACATTATGTATAGAGCAGGCACAAATATATCCTACTAGCCGATGAGCCCGACGTTGTCCGGGCTATTCAAAAACCAAATATCAAGTCGATAGCTCCACCCGTTTCCGAGATCTGGTCTGCGCATGCGCGAAGCTGGCGTCGCACGGGCTCGGCGACCCGATAAAATTCGTATCCGGGGCAAGATACATTCAAAAACCAAATTTCAAGTCGATAACTCCACCCGTTTCTGAGATCTCGTCTGCGCATGCGCGAAGCTGGCGTCGCACGGGCTCGGCGACCCGATAAAATTCGTATCCGGGGCAAGATACATTCACATACCAAATTTCAAGTCGATAGCTCCACCCGTTTCCGAGATCTCGTCTGCGCATGCGCGAAGCTGGCGTCGCACGGGCTCGGCGACCCGATAAATTCGTATCCGGGGCAAGATACATTCAAAAACCAAATTTCAAGTCGATAACTCCACCCGTTTCTGAGATCTCGTCTGCGCATGCGCGAAGCTGGCGTCGCACGGGCTCGGCGACCCGATAAAATTCGTATCCGGGGCAAGATACATTCATATAGCAAATTTCAAGTCGATAGCTCCACCCGTTTCCAAGATCTCGTCTGCGCATGCGCTGCACGGGCGTCGCACGGGCTCGCCAATATGACAACGACGACCGCCTGGTCAAACTACACACACGTACCAAGTTTCGTCCCGATCGGTCGAGAATCGTAGATTTGTATTAATGACAGACAGACAGACAGACAAACAGACAGACAGACAGAGGTCTTCAAAATATATATGAGATAGGGACGATGCATAAGGGCAGTGCGGGTTTGGAAAGGGGGTGGGCAATGGTGTGCATTACAAGCCCATGTGGCAGAAATTGTAATACCGAATTAAAATGTTGTCATCTCAAAGATGAATACTTGTTTTGAAATAATTATCATGTTATGTTCAATTACTCAGCTTTTCATTATATCGGTAGGTATTCAAGGTCCCATCTATCCAATGATGAACATCCTACAATAATACATGTTCAGGAAATCTGTTTTATCATACCATTTAATTTAACAGAAGAATATAATGAGCTGACATTGGCATTGCAGCTATAATTTAATGTAAAATACATCAATGAGAATTGATGGAATCTTTTATTTTTTCAGTTCAATTTTTTCCTCGTAAGAAGCGGAACCCACCCCATGATATTGTGTTATAAAAGAACAATTATTGTGTAAATATTGAAATTAGAGCCCCCTTCACTAGATTAATGCTTTATATTTGTCCAGTTTATAAGTCTGTACATTTAAAATCATTTTAGTAGTCATAATTTATCTTTAAACATGGATTTGGAGAAACAGTTACATGGCAATGGAAAAATCTGCTATTGGCATTCAGAAAAAACCCACCCACCTGGTCCTTGTATCCTGGTGTTTTTTCCTGCCTGCACTCTATGTTCTCAGTTAATCATATATGAAAAATTTGATGGGGTAGGGAGGATTTTATTTGCCCAAGAAATATACAACTATATATATGAACAAATGTTTGATGAGGGAGTTACCTGCATGAGAACATGCTTTTAATCACCCGCCTAGTTGGGCAAAGTTGGGGATACATGTACCAGTCTCCAGAAAAAAAATGGGGATAGGCATTTTCAAAATATACTAAAAAATAATTTAAATCCGTTAATATTTGGTTGAGATTGGTTAATATTTGATTTAATTTGGTAAATTGTAATGCCTAAAAATTACAATCAAATGCCATTACTGCACTTGTAACTGGTAAACATGTATTGCAGGGCCTAGTTTAGAACTCGTTTTAGAAATTCCTCTTAAAGTGAACTCACACAGCATATCAAACATGTTAAAAACAACAACAAACATATATATAAACGAGAGGCCGATCACGATCGGCAGATGTTTAACCCATACCTTGGCGATAGCGACTAGCCATAACTGATAATTTGTCAAAGAGATGATCACAGGAATTAATCCATATATCAGTACGGTACCCAACTTGAAATCAAAAGCTCAAATAATTTGTCTTAAGAAAGGGTTAAAGTATTTGGGTTGGGGAGGTGTAGTTTTAAATCTCATAACTCTGTCCCTATTCACACAAGGACCTCTCACTGTGAGATCCAATGGTTTAGTGATTTCGGAGGACATGTTTAGGAGTTTAAGTTAACTCATTGGAAGCAAAAGTGATAAATCCCTATCTTTGCCACTTTTGACATGCCAGATATTCAAAATTTATTATTCACTTCTAAAGAGAAATTATAATTGTTGACAAGCCAGACTGCTTAGAACGACATATATGTAGGGGATTCCATCTCGTATTTAAATGGTACTTTAATTACCCCCCCCCCCCTTCCCCCATTCTCCCCAGTTATTTGTTTATCAAACATGGACAGATATAAGATCAGATCTGACCTGTGTATTAAATAAGATTAAGTGTTTCATAACAGGGGTGTATGGTTTTCAAAAATATATGTAGTTTATACAATTCAAAAGTATTATCTATATAATGTTATACAGACATAATATGATGGGGATGCTGGCCCCTATGACCACTAAATCGTTCATATAAAAGAAAGTAAGTTAGCCCTCATTTGAATGGTTTCACACATTACAATGTTTTACAAGTAGCTTGGGCACTAAAAGCCACAACCTTCAATGTTAATCTTCTAAGTGCTCTGTGGCCCCTAAAATTCAATCAACCATGAAAATGTGAACAAATGGGAAAATAAGGTTCCTGGAAATACTAACATCTACCATATTGATTTTCAAAACAAGTCATCACTTACAATAGTCATGTATATTTATCTGCCTGTTTCCCATTGCATAGATAAATCATATTGGCTATCAGCTGTTGTTTTAATTTCAAATTGAAAGCACGTGTCTGAAGGGTTAATATATTTTTCAAAAATCAATTAATCAGTCAATACCAAAATTGATAGAAGTGAAAAGTGTGCAAAGATACCCAATAGATATTAAGAGATATGAGGAAGAGTCCATGTACATTATAGCATGTGTCTATGGAAACCTTGGAAAGGGTTAATTATTTTTGAAGCAAATTAATGGAATTTAGAAGACACTTATATAGGTGAGGGGGGGGGGGGGGCCCTTATCTCACCCTGTAATGTAATTTCAAGAATAGGAAAAACACCAGTCTTGTGCTGCCATTAATCAATTTGACAGTTAGAATAAACAAACAGCCAGCCACAAGTGTTGTTTATCTTGCTTGACCCACCAGAGCTCTGTATCATATGTCATCACTCATTTCATAACAGATTTCACTTGGAATGACAACATCTATAAATATCCTCTCATATACTCTGGATGTTGGATGATCACATGGTAATTTATTGATATCATTATATTACATGAAACTATTGCAATAAAATCTTCATATTTTCAAAACAGGATATCACACCTAATTAATCGTATAAAACTAAAATAAATGAAAGTGTCAATTTTTTTTTATTATTCAATTTTTTTTATTATTGTTATTAAAGTTCAAACAAAATTTAATATTTGTATATGCTAAATTTAGCAAGGAGCTAAATCTAAAAAAATTGAATTTAAAACAAAAAAAAAATTCTCGAAAAAGGGTCATAACTCCTTTAAAATTTATCGGATCAAACCCATATTCGGACTCGATCTGTATTTTGGGCTGTGAAACTCACATACCAAATTTGGTTCCAATGTTTGAGTTATGGCAGAATGCGTGAATTCTAAGTTGAAAAAGGGCCATAACTCTGTAACAAAAACTCGGATCAAACCCAAATTCGAACTCGATCTGTATTTTGGGCTGAGAAACCCATATACAAAATTTGGTTTCGATCGGATAGAAAATGTTTGAGTTATCGCATTACTCGTAAAGTGTCTACAGACAGACAGACAGACAGACAGACGGACAGACGGACGAACGACGAGTGGTCAATCCGGGCAACGACACTATGTTTACCATACTATGGTATGGGTAAACATAAAAATGCAACAGAAACATTTTTGGATGCATTTAGATAATTTCACAATGAATAGGGTTTGCATTCATTCAATTTAATTTAGCCTGGTCCAGTGGGGTAGGGAATAAAATATTGATAAAAAGTTGAAATTTTGTTCTACTATTTTAGGACCCACCATTCTGGGAACACCAATAGTATTACATCGTGCCATCATTAAAACATCCTAACTGTTTCAGTCCAGATATCTGATATTTCAATTGAGTGCAATATTACATGGTGTTTTGATTACAGTCAGCACAGACATGGATTAGCCTCTGGGTCATCAAGAGATTAGTTGGCTTCAGACCACATTCACTGACTAAACAATGGCACCTGCAGTATTCTGCAGTATTAAGCTAATTGGCGATTATGACAGACCATTGATGAACTATGATATGATATCTCAATATTGTGATATATTACCAGCCAACAAACCAGTGTAACAGTTTCTCACCCTTCACATCCCTGGGAAGAAAACATTGGTTACATCCCCGCCCACCCTGATCACACCCTTGTCTGATTTTTCTTACCTTAACATATAGAAGCCAGATACTCTCATTTTATCATTTAATATGACTCATCAAAAAATTGTCATTGGTCAGTTGGCATTGGCATTGGATTTTTTGTACCAAGTTTACAGAATATTTTCTACCTTAACATCTAATGGCCAGTGGTAGGGAAGATAAACTTCATGTAGGTAGGACAATTCTCCAAACTTCTATTATTGTATGATGAAATTCGAATAGCTGGCCATTAGATGTTAATTAAGGTAAACAAAATTCAGGGTTGGGGCTGGGAGTGATCATATGGGGGGTGCAAGGGGTGATTGATATATTGGTCTCGTGGTGAATAGGATCTCAACACCAACCTATACATGTATGTTACCAGGCATTGGCTTGCATGGGGCAATTTAGGTGATAATTTAAGAGGTACCCATGGGCAAGATTCACTGGGTACACCCATGTTGACTGATACTTGGGATTCATATGTCCAATTTGACTAAAAGGTAAACTCAGCAATATTAAGGCAGGTACATATATGCATATAGCCCCAATTGTTTCAAATGTTACTGTGCCGAATGAGAATATTTTATAAAATTCAATCTCACACAACCCCTGGTTAAGTGGTCCAGTTAATTTGCTAAGATGACGGTAGGGTAAGACTTTAACTGTGGTTAGTTTATATAAAGTTTTTATTTACTCGACGTTTGGCTAATCTGAACGTATCAAAGAAGAGCCGTTGTGTGTGTAAAACATTAAAAAACTTATACCTTTAATCTCATATATTATATTATGGCTGCATTGGTTGTTACAACCCGATCATAATAGATGCATCTCACAGTAAAGTAGTTTCAATGCGCTTTACGTGGTTATTGCCCCTGCCATAGGGCATTGACTATACCCAACCTCGCTTAGAGCAAGCCACCCAAGCAGCTAATGATTGCATCAGGATTAGCATACTGACAATATCTATCGACTCCCAACTGGGTACTTGGTTAACTGGTGAGTTATCATCGACATCTGTGTATTTTATCGCTTGCCAAAGACAACCAATACAGCATTTGATGTTCAATGCCAGAGAGCAGGATTCGAACGCGTGAAATAATAACCCCACCATACTATGAGTCAAGCACTCTAACCACTGGAACACCCTGTCATTATAAATGATGGATATCGCTGTCATTTTACTAACACCATGAAGCAAAATAATAATTATTTTAATATATATATATTTTCTCGAATTTTTCATATAAACACTGGGTTTTTCTCAAATCTCTTGGATTAGCAAACATTCCGAAAATGACAACTTAAAAAAATAACAATACTTTTTCTTAACAGCATCATTTTTCCCTACAAGCTGCATCAAAGGAATTCAGCAAGAATTGCCATCCTCACAGCTTATTAACATGACCACTTAATCAGAGCTAGGTTATGGACATTTCTAATTACCGTAATGATGATGGATAAGTTATCATATTGTGTAAGCACACTTTGAGAGAAGGGATACACACCTGGCTAAATTTCCAAAAACATTACCATTTAACGTGATGGCCGCTGCCGCAGAAAAAAGTGCATGTGGCAGGGGGGGGGGGGGGGGGGGGGGGGGGGGTATAAGGCTATATTCTCGGATATGTGCCCACCCCTCCAAGTGGCCTCAATGCAAGTTTTTTTCCCATGGGGAATTGGGGACACACTCACAAAAGTTTGATGAAAAAACTGTGAAATTAGCAGAATAAGGACCAGACATTTGGTGTGAAATGTTTTAAATAACAATACGATGGAATGCCAATCATGTTAAACACTTGTTAAATAAACTTGTCAAATAAGATTTAGCATCCGTACCCATTGGTTACTAGCACCATATAGCCCAAGCTAGATGACCAATATGGTCGCCCAGTCTGTTTTAATTATGTAATTTTCCATCTGGAATCTGTTCCATTAAAGACATATTATGGACTTGTTCGGGTATGAGAAACTGATGAGTTAGTATTCAGGCACTATGCCAATAGGATGAATATGTAGCATTCTACTAACTTCGCCGTATATCTAAAGCAAATCGACTGTACCACTCCATAGAAAACATGGTCAGAACTACGCTGAATTGTAAATATTTACATCTCGATTCGGGATGTAACTATCGGCGATAAACTAACGAAAACAATTTAATCATCGAGAGCCACTGTATTTAATTAATGTGTAAGAATGACGATGTGTGTTGTCAATTTGGATATAATATTTGTAAAAATAGCTACTTTTAGAAAGATTATTCTCTATTTATAGCTGATCACCCTACCGGAGTGTTTCACATCACTTTAACCAATAACATTTCATTGAACAATACATTTAATTGAACAAAATTCATGTATTCTTTGCAAAAGGCAGAAACACAGGGGCTTGTAATGCACTCGCTGATCTGCCACACCCCTCTCCCAACTGCACTACCATTATGTACCATATCGATATACATGCTTTACTTCATGATAGTAAACATGGGACTCATTTATACTACCACAATATAAAGCAAACACGTATATACTAATAGGGATGGTACATATTATAACGGCAGTGTAGGTTTGGAGGGGACAGTGTGGTGTGTTACTTTTAAGCCATCGTGGCAGAAATTATAATCCCGAAATCAATATGTTCAAATACTCAGCTTTTCATTATATTGTTAGGTCCCATCTAACCAAGGATGAACATCATACAATAATAAAAGAATTTTGTATATCTTTCAATATCCATACCATTTAAAGAACCGGAAGAATTAAATCAACTGAATTTGGCATCACATGGGTATTAAATTGAAGGTAAAGCATAACAACGAAAACCTGTGAGAACTGATTGAATTGCTTTTTTCAGTGCAATTCTTTCCTCATAAGTGGGCAAGTCTGAGTTTAATGTGCCTGTCATTTGCAGAATGAGGTCCCATAGGGTGAATTTAGTGATGATATTCTGCATAGCGGGCTAGCATCACAAAATTTACCCTCTGGGGACTTCATTCTACATGGCTTCATCCGCTATGGGAGACAAACATGTAGACATAGACAAATGGTGCATATTGTGATGTACACCCATTGGGAACCTCACTTTAATAAGCAATGTATCGTTTGGGATATAGAGAAATTTAACTAAAAAAGAAATAAAATCTATGCGAAGAAGTTTCTACAGAAATTAGATAATAAAGAGACTTTCCAAAGAAGATGAGGCCTAAGCAGAATGAGGTCCCCAGTGGGTGAATTTAGTGATGCTAGCCCGCTATGCGGGCTAGCATCACTAAATTCACCCTCTGGGGATCTCATTCTGCAAACGACAGGCACACTAAATTCAGGCTTGTAAGTGGGACCCACCCATGATATTGTTTTAAGATAGAACAAATATTTAGTAAATATTTAAACTAGTAGCCACCTTTTCACTTGATTAATGCTGTATTATGGTCCAGTTTATAATCCTGAACATTTATAAATAAGTTTATTTGTCATAATTTGTTTTTAAATTTGGAAAAACAATTACATGGCATTGGAAAAATCTGTGATCGGAGCTCAGATTCACCCAACCACCCGGACTTTGTAACCTGGAATTTTTTCGCGACCCTGCCCTGCCCTGCATGCGGAAGGAATAACTAAAGTAACCAAAAAAACTGGACAATTTTCTTAGCATTTTGGAATCTGATAGAGCCAATATATGAACATTTCCCAGATTTTCTGAATGCTACTTTTCCACTTTAATGTTTTTCCTCAAGAACTCACATACATCTTATTATCGACTAAAAATGTAATTTCTATGTATCTACCTGGCAGAAGGAGCGATAAATTTAAAAGTTTTGAATTGCACTTAAGCACAATTTATTTATTTGCACTTAAGCGCAATTAACATTAAATTTATAATTTAATCTTATTTATCAGAGAAAATAATTATAAAATAAGGCCAAGTAAAAAAATACTGTGTTCTCAGGCACCTCCCTCGTCAGTGAAATTCTCTTTTAAAAATCTTCGTCAAACATTTCTAAAAATATTTTCTGTTAAAAATATTGGATTGAACAAAGAAAAAACTATTTTTGGAGTTTGTTTTCCAGATTTTGAGGAAAAATAACAATTAACAGTCTTTCTGATCTAAATATTGAAATCTAATTGCCTGAGAAGTGAGAACACAGATATATTATTTTAATGGCCGAAGTAGTATTATATAGGGAGAGGGTCACACCCTCCCCAAGTAGTACCTGGGATTAGGGCAATTTATATGAGGTATGCAAAATGCACAAAGCCACGACCTCACTGCACCATTTTACTAATAATTTTTTTAAATGTTGGCAGGGACGTGGTGACAGGGGGATTGGGGTGTCGCCCCCCCCCCCCCAATTTTGATGAAAATATTCATCACCTTGATCTAGTTTATGAAGCTTTGGACATTATATTATCTTACAGCCAGCTATTCAAATGTCAAATGTCAAATGTCCTCAATATTAAATAATGGTGCAGGCAGGGGGGGGGGGGGGGGGGGGGGGGTCTGCAAAAAAAGGCAATGCCAGAAGCCAATATAGAATTTCATGCAATTCTAAACCAATGCATATAGAAGAAAAATGTCGATTTCAAAGGCTGCAGTACTTTAATTAGTGGCTGTGAAGGGTAAATCCTGCATCCAAAACCAGTGTCCAACTAAAGATAAAGGATACATTCAATTGTTTCAGTGTGACCATATACTAGTAAGCTTATGCATGGAATGGTATACTGTCAGATATGAGAAATGGAATTATTATACATGTACCAGACCACCATTCGTCACTGCGGTTTAAAATTTCATTTCAATATATGTATTAAGTCTAAATTTTAAGTGAATCGAGATAGACATATCGTATGAGCAAAAATAACAATAGTTATTGTATCATAACAACAGGGGTTTTACCACTACAGCCCATACATGTATGTTCTATACACGTTCTACATACTCCATAACAGGTACACATGATTTTCATATCCCACTCCCACTTAAATAACTGTATATGATGTTCAGGAGTCAGAACGGTAGGGGGTGATGCATATTTGGGGAGGAGAGTTAACAAAATACACCCACATGTATAAGGAGAGATAATTTAAGATTTTATTTGCACTTAAGTGCAATTAATTTATTTGTGCTTAAATACAAACCATCTAAGTGCAATTCATCCATTAGCACTTAAACGTACTTGTAAATCAGATTGACTTGAAATTCAAAACAGAATGAAGTGGTCTCTGAGAAAGGGATTACCAGTAGGTGGACCAGTCATCCACGAAAAGCTTAAGCGCAAATCAAAAATCTAGGCAGAGCATAATTGAATTGCATTTAAGAGCAAATAATGGATAAATGTGAAAATGGCCTTCCATACATATACATCCATAACCAATCCCTTCCACCTGCCTCTGATGAAAATGTTTTGGTTTTGGCCTTTGTATAAACAACCGATGGGTTTAATCAGAACATGTGGCCTTTGTTAACATTATTTGAAATTTATGGTTTATTGTTTATATAATAAAGAATGCTTTTACCCCCAATTTGACTCAAACTTTTATGTAAAATGATGAAGCAATTTTTTACAAATTAATCCACATGTAGATAGAATTGATACATTATTGCATTATCCTCCCTAACTTCAAAACTGACCAGTATAAATAGAGAGTTTACAATGAAAGTCTTCTAAAGACCATGAGCTTACTTTTCATGCAGGCCAGACCTATCGTTCAAAATATTCTATTTTGACAGAACATCACCAGTTATATGCATACACAACTGCAATAGTTCAAATTGAGATAAGATAGTAAGCTACGCTTTTCTACTGGGGACTTTATATCATTTGTAACACTTGTAACGCCCGTCTACGAGCAATTTCTCTGGTATCTCAGAAATAATGTAACACTTGTAACGCATTGTAACATGTCGCTACACTGAGATGGTAGAAATAAAATAGGCTGCGGTTTTCTACTGGGACTTTAAATCATTTGTAACATTTGTAACATTTGTAACACTTGTAACACCCGTCTACGAGCGGTCTCTCTGGTATCTCAGAAATAATGTAACACTTGTAACACATTGTAACATGTCGCTACACTGAACACGGTAGAAAAAAATAGGATGCGGTTTTCTACTGGGACTTTAAATCATTTGTAACATTTGTAACACTTGTAACACCCGTCTACGAGCGGTCTCTTTGGTATCTCAGAAATAATGTAACACTTGTAATGCATTGTAACATGTCGCTACACTGAACACGGTAGAAAAAAATAGGCTGCGGTTTTCTACTGGGACTTTAAATCATTTGTAACATTTGTAACATTTGTAACACTTGTAACACCCGTCTACGAGCGGTCTCTCTGGTATCTCAGAAATAATGTAACACTTGTAACACATTGTAACATGTCGCTACACTGAACACGGTAGAAAAAAATAGGCTGCGGTTTTCTACTGGGACTTTAAATCATTTGTAACATTTGTAACACTTGTAACACCCGTCTACGAGCGGTCTCTTTGGTATCTCAGAAATAATGTAACACTTGTAACACATTGTAACATGTCGCTACACTGAACACGGTAGAAAAAAATAGGCTGCGGTTTTCTACTGGGACTTTAAATCATTTGTAACATTTGTAACATTTGTAACACTTGTAACACCCGTCTACGAGCGGTCTCTCTGGTATCTCAGAAATAATGTAACACTTGTAACACATTGTAACATGTCGCTACACTGAACACGGTAGAAAAAATAGGCTGCGGTTTTCTACTGGGACTTTAAATCATTTGTAACATTTGTAACACTTGTAACACCCGTCTACGAGCGGTCTCTTTGGTATCTCAGAAATAATGTAACACTTGTAACACATTGTAACATGTCGCTACATTGAACACGGTATAAATAAATAGGCTGCGGTTTTCTACTGGGACTTTAAATCATTTGTAACATTTGTAACATTTGTAACACTTGTAACACCCGTCTACGAGCGGTCTCTTTGGTATCTCAGAAATAATGTAACACTTGTAACACATTGTAACATGTCGCTACATTGAACACGGTAGAAATAAATAGGCTGCGGTTTTCTACTGGGACTGTAAATCATTTGTAACATTTGTAACATTTGTAACACTTGTAACACCCGTCTACGAGCGGTCTCTTTGGTATCTCAGAAATAATGTAACACTTGTAATGCATTGTAACATGTCGCTACACTGAACACGGTAGAAATAAATAGGCTGCGGTTTTCTACTGGGACTTTAAATCATTTGTAACATTTGTAACATTTGTAACACTTGTAACACCCGTCTACGAGCGGTCTCTCTGGTATCTCAGAAATAATGTAACACTTGTAACACATTGTAACATGTCGCTACATTGAACACGGTAGAAAAAAATAGGCTGCAGTTTTCTACTGGGACTTTAAATCATTTGTAACATTTGTAACACTTGTAACACCCGTCTACGAGCGGTCTCTTTGGTATCTCAGAAATAATGTAACACTTGTAATGCATTGTAACATGTCGCTACACTGAACACGGTAGAAAAAAATAGGCTGCGGTTTTCTACTGGGACTTTAAATCATTTGTAACATTTGTAACATTTGTAACACTTGTAACACCCGTCTACGAGCGGTCTCTCTGGTATCTCAGAAATAATGTAACACTTGTAACACATTGTAACATGTCGCTACACTGAACACGGTAGAAAAAAATAGGCTGCGGTTTTCTACTGGGACTTTAAATCATTTGTAACATTTGTAACATTTGTAACACTTGTAACACCCGTCTACGAGCAATTTCTCTGGTATCTCAGAAATAATGTAACACTTGTAACGCATTGTAACATGTCGCTACACTGAGATGGTAGAAATAAAATAGGCTGCGGTTTTCTACTGGGACTTTAAATCATTTGTAACATTTGTAACATTTGTAACACTTGTAACACCCGTCTACGAGTGGTCTCTCTGGTATCTCAGAAATAATGTAACACTTGTAACACATTGTAACATGTCGCTACACTGAACACGGTAGAAAAAAATAGGATGCGGTTTTCTACTGGGACTTTAAATCATTTGTAACATTTGTAACACTTGTAACACCCGTCTACGAGCGGTCTCTTTGGTATCTCAGAAATAATGTAACACTTGTAACACATTGTAACATGTCGCTACACTGAACACGGTAGAAATAAATAGGCTGCGGTTTTCTACTGGGACTTTAAATCATTTGTAACATTTGTAACATTTGTAACACTTGTAACACCCGTCTACGAGCGGTCTCTTTGGTATCTCAGAAATAATGTAACACTTGTAACACATTGTAACATGTCGCTACACTGAACACGGTAGAAAAAAATAGGCTGCGGTTTTCTACTGGGACTTTAAATCATTTGTAACATTTGTAACACTTGTAACACCCGTCTACAAGCGGTCTCTCTGGTATCTCAGAAATAATGTAACACTTGTAACACATTGTAACATGTCGCTACACTGAACACGGTAGAAAAAAATAGGCTGCGGTTTTCTACTGGGACTTTAAATCATTTGTAACATTTGTAACACTTGTAACACCCGTCTACGAGCGGTCTCTTTGGTATCTCAGAAATAATGTAACACTTGTAACACATTGTAACATGTCGCTACATTGAACACGGTAGAAATAAATAGGCTGCGGTTTTCTACTGGGACTTTAAATCATTTGTAACATTTGTAACACTTGTAACACCCGTCTACGAGCGGTCTCTTTGGTATCTCAGAAATAATGTAACACTTGTAACACATTGTAACATGTCGCTACACTGAACACGGTAGAAAAAAATAGGCTGCGGTTTTCTACTGGCACTTTAAATCATTTGTAACATTTATTATCTCTGGTATCTCATAAATCATATGAAGTAAGATGCCCAGTATATGCATTTTGTAACACTTGTAACATTTGTAACGGTGTTACAAAATGCCTAGTGGAGGAAAAATGTACCGGTTTCATGCAGTATCTAAAAAAGATTACCGGTACTTGTTTATAATAGGTTTTTTTTCCAGGGTAGGGGCGGAAGGGACATTTGTTTTTTGATTTGGGATCCGATAAGGTAAGTTATCGGGAAAAATGTAATATATATTTATATATAACTCTTTTCTTTTCAACAGGCAGACCTCTCCCTTTGCAAGCTGTGCATATCGGGTGAGATCGTTCATCCAATGGTTCCAGGTCGTTTTCTGTTCCACAATGTATACATATTCTATCATTACCTGCACTATACCAAGGCAATTCTATCATGTCTTGGCAAGATAGATTTCCCTTAATCACAGTCCTAGGAATCACTGTCCATATAATATTAAATTTGATTAAAATATAACAAATAGATCTAGATATATTACCTCTACTATACAGATATAGGTACAGTTAGGCAACATCAGATTTTGTTATTATGTGAACTATCGTCTCATTGGCTGAAGACCACCCCCTGTGCTCTATCACTAAAACGAACAATTCGATTTTTCGTTCGAAAAAAATGCATTTATCTCCCCACATTTAAGATGTGACAATTAAGTTAATTGTGCTTAAATGTGCTCGTCGGGTCATATCAACTGTACCTTGTCTGAGTTGTACATAAATCGTAATTTTCCATCCAATATTCACATTGAATAACTGTCGGCTATTATCAAGTGACGTAATTCTGCAAAATTGTTTAAAACAGGAAGTTATCAATCCAGTTCCCTATTACACATTACTTTTGCAGCCAAACCCAGCACGAGTTATCTCCCATTGCCACTCTTGAGATGCGGAGTTAACCGGGAGCTTGGAATATAAAATTTGCTTTCACATCTCAAGGTATCAACCACCCCCAGGCCCAACTTGAAAATATATAGATATATTAGTTTGAGATGGTCATTTCTACATTTCTCTAGTAATGAGAATGAGTTAAAATGTGTACTTAGTAGTGTACAGCAGAGCCAGTTTTAACACACCCGACGTCTGTTTACTCACATCCGTAATCCCTTTTATTCGGATTATCACCGGTTGGCTATACGCGAACGAACTATTTACAGATTGGGTGGTTTTCTCAGAAATGATTAGGAATCCCCGAGAGTTAGACTTGAATGAATATTCGAGGAACTAACAGACATTTTCTGGTAAGTGGGGTAAAGATAGAAACAATCTGAATACACCAGCATTTCAAGAAAAAAATACGGAATATGATGATATAAACTCAGAAAGCGGGAATGTTTGTGTGGCATAAAAATTTGTACTCTTGTAATTTCGTTCAAATCATCCACCAATGAAAATGCAGAACACAAAATTTTTACTTGCCAAACTGGTCAAAATATTAATATAATAACTAACTATAATATATTGATTTAATATTATTAAATAATATTTTATTCAACTAACAGTGATTCCTAGGGACTGTGCCTTAATATAGATGGGTGGATAGGCAGTATCATCATTGAAGAGATCACTTAGGACCGCGCCGCACGAGTAGGAGACTGGTATGCAGGGTTCGCGCTGGCCCAAAATTTCCAGGTGCCAACAATGTTGCCATTTTCATTATTTTTAGAGCCACTTTATACTTTCTGTTGCCACTTTCTTTCCGACCAATATTTTTTGGAGCCACTTTTGAAAAAAAACACAAACAAGCAAATTACCTATTACATGTATATGTATATATTTATTTTATCAATGATGTGCAACAATTAACAAGAAATACAAAGTAATCATAACAGTTCAGAGAAACAACATTACAACACTAATAGTAATATATATATATATCAATTGTTGAAAATTCTTCGTGATTTCATTTCTGACCATTTATGAAATGCCTTGACATTAAAGGTCCTTCAATGGCCATTTTCATAAGAACATTTAAGTGAGGCACTGACAGTTCATATGATGTGTGTTTATCTACCCGAAGATTTAGAAGCTCTGTGTTCCCTTGTTCCACACAAAGTGCATTCAGACCTGCGAACGTACTAGTATTGTTGGGGATGTGGTTTTGGGCCATGAAGTAGACGTTTTTCATAGCGGCAGTGATGGATTTTTCAGCCTTGGACAGGACAGTTGTTTGAGCATTCTTCATCGATTTGCAGTCTCGGAGTATTTGTACAATGTGTGTTTTGTTTCCGACCGATTGACTGTAAGCTTAATATATATTTTTCGATGGGTACAAATTGCCAAATGCCAAAAAGCTAGGTGCCACTTTTTGTTGCCAATCGGGATTATTTTGGAGCCATTTAATTTTTTTTGTAGCAATTTGCTAATTTGGCAATAGGCAGCGCGAACCCTGCTGGTATGCTCTGGGAGTGTTGTCCCGTCAAAGGGCTTAAGAACCTTCGGCCCATCGGTGATTTGTATTATCACAAATCCCATAGTCTATACCGCGTAACAGACAAATACTTTAATTTTATAAAATGCACGGCTTGAAACTATACACAGAAACACGTTTTTCCGGTGACCGGTAGATAAATCGGCATACCGTGTACCGATGTTTATACTTTGCGTAATGTGACTTCCTGGGTATAGAGTAGTCGTTCTTTGACTGATATTGAGCTCCGCGTAAAGCATATGTTGGTGTTCTGGAGATAATATAAAAAACAAAAAATAATACGCACGGGAGGAATTTTAGGGGCGGGCGCCTATGATAAACAAGTAATCTTTTTTGAGGGGCCTAAAACAAACAGCGCTCTGATTTGGTAACCAATGATTTGTCACTTTAACCAACAGACCGCGGATCAAAAGCATGCCACGAATAATTGACAGCGGTGTCAATAGACGCAAATACAATACGGGGCGTGTCTTCGGTAGGGTTGGGCGGTATTGACATTTTTAAAAACCGTGATTTTTCCAAAATAACACCGCGATATACGGTTTTATTGAATTTTATTTTACTATTGAAAAATAACATGTAAAATCAAATCTTAAACGAGAGATATAACACTCCGGGTTTCGTTATAATGGATGTAGAATTGTTTACACTATCGCCAGGCATTAAATTATTTAAATATTCCCAGAATGACATGTGCCCATTCTATAAAGTTCCGGCCTTCTGGAATACGTAACAACATTGAGTGAATTACCGGCTCACTTTATCCCGATTAATCCATTGTTTTAATACATATCAGCATGCGATGCACTCCCGTTACGTCATAGCACGTGCGCATAGGTTGATAGGGGACCTAGTAGAATTGGGCCAAGATGGTTCATTCTGGGCTGTTTGTACCGGTTGTTTATCACACACACAGGAACAAGATAATCATCATTAATCACTGAACAGTAATACAATATTGTTTGTGATTTTATTTGTCCAATATTCTTGGCAAGGAACACTGACACGTCAACTCAAGGTGGATTGAGACATGTTTGTTTCTGAGAAACAATATGTCCCGCAGTGCTGAAGACCCACCCGAAAGCGCAACTTGTCGCAGGAATGCACAACTACTTGCAGGAAATCTTCGCTAGATTTTGGATTTTTTTTGCATTCATCATCCACCAGGCTAAAGTATTCAACTCAGTATTGGATTGTATCTTTGAACCCGTCTTTTGATGTGATAAAATTGCAGTTGCGATATCTTGAATTTTTCTTTTACACACGGTTTCAATACGGTTTTCTTTTCCAAACCGACTATAGTCAATATATTGAAATATTGCCCAGCCCTAGTCTTCGGTAAAGTTGAAATTGATACCATGTGACTCAAACGGAATTCTCGATTGAAAATGTGCTGTCATAACTTCGTCGGTTTTGATTGGCTAGTGACCACTCGATTAAGTCGTGTTACTTAATTCAATGATGATGAAATAACGAAATCGTATTCAATGTTGCTTCGAAAAGACCTATAATCCGGTATTGTATAGGCAAGCATATGATAAATATTAACTTTCTTTTTACCGTAGTATATATAAGTTGAATAATTTTGTTAAATTCTGTTTTTTTTCACCGGAATTAAATCACTGCAATTCAATTATTTATTTGTCTTCATCAAATATTTGAAAACAAAACAAATACAATGTACATTTGAAGATCCAAGCGCGGTCCGACGCAGTCGATACCAAATTAGACAAAATTGTATTTTTTCTAGCTTTCCGGGTTATAAAAGAAAACTTTAATATAGTCACCATCAATTATTTTGTCACAGAAATCCCCCAAAAAAAAAAACACACACAAATGTCCACCGTTTTACGATCGATCTATATCGTAAAATATTAACATGAATTCAAATCACAAGTCTACACATAATGGCTTACCCATTTGATTTCAAACGCCGATGCCGGACAAAATATATACGGTAATTTAATGTCCCGCTAACAAACAAAAACACACAACACCACCAGTTAACTCTACCCATATTTGAAAATTTATTGATATGTGTACATGCATTATGTAAAAATCGGCATGACCGCCAACACAACAAACGCGGTCGAGTTAACCGTCAACGCAACAAACGCAGTCGAGATAACCGTCAATGAAATGGAACGTTTCCAAAATAATACAATGTTGTTTGCGTGATGGGAGTAATGCATGATAGATTTGTGTTAAATGTTTTACATATAGGCCCACATTTAGATGTTTACGGGAAAAACTAATAAATAAATGTAGACCACGTTGATCGCAACGCGGTCGAGTTAACCGTCAACGCAACAAACGCAGTCGAGATGACCGTCAACGAAATGGAACGTCTTCAAAATAATACAATGTTTGCGTGATGGGAGTAATGCATGATAGATTGATGTTAAATGTTTTATCTATAATAGGCCCATATTTAGATTTTTTCCGGAAAAAAATAATAAATAAATGTAGATCACGTTGATCGCGCTGCACGAATTAATGCAGATGTAATTGAGACTTCTAACAAACAAAACACATTGATGTCACATCGCAATGTATGTGTGTTCTTTGAATATTTAATATTCAGTGTCATATCCGATTAAACATCGATTACCTATACGCCCCTGTACATACACCAAGGGTATTGTCAGTTCCGATGTCAGCCAAAACTGTATGAAACAATAAAGAGCGTTTATACTTTACGCCATGAACAAACGCCATGAAAAATCCCAGAGATTTTCACGCACGCTCGTTATGTATACCACCATAAATGTACATGTAGCATAATTTAAATAGACCAATAATCATTATAAAATAAACACGATTTGTGATTTACGCCGAAGAATAAAAGGACTTGATTATTCGGACTTTCATTAGCCTCTTGTCGGCAGTTCGTAAAATATTATTCATTATTAATTGCTCTTTACATGGAAACCATAACTTCCCCATCTCGAACCTCTATTGGACCTGAGTGGTGACATTGTCTCGTTCTTTGAAGTTCTTAATATTAAAATTTAGGTCAAAGGGATTTCTGCATCCACATCTTTCTGCAGGATATTTTATTACTGTGTAGCAACTTGATGAAGATGACTCCTCCTACCAGCTTGTATTCTGTATTGATTGACAGTGCGGAAAATTTGGATATTCAATATCTGTCGCACACACGAGGGCGTGTCTCTAGTAGATTGACGATTCCCAAAACAATGCACGGGTGTGTCTTCATTTCATCGCGGCCAGACATTTAATTAATAGGGTGGTGGTGCTAATATGTTTGTTGCAATAAGTCTTATTATTATATGCGCCTTATTTATACTCAAAGTTACTAAGTTAACTCTTAATTAATTAAATGTTTACTCTACTTAATAACAGAACGCATGTGTCAGTGTTTACAAAAAGAACCCACCTGGGCCCAAAGTCGATAATTGATACACTGTGATTCAAACACAGAATTCTCGACTGAACACGTGCAATCATAACTTCGTCTGTTTTGATTGGCTAGCGGACACCGTGCGCCACAATGATCACTCGATGAGGCCGTGTTGCTGTCATGATGATGAAATAATCTTACTCAACGTTAGGGCTGCAACGATTCACCGCGGTTTCGGTGAATCGCGAAGTTTACCGGCGGTGCGATACGCGGTTTGTTTCATAATTATTCCGGTACGTTTTCGATTCGCATTTTTGTCGCCCAAGCTCTCTGGGAGGACACTTTTCATTGCTGTAACCGCAATGATTCAATATTTTCCTTTTCTGTTAACAATCAAAATTGTTTTTTCCGCTATCACGAGGGTCCTTTCAATATATTTGACATTTAAAATCTATAAAATTAACATTACGGAAGTATCGAATGATCAAAGTTCTCAGCCGGTCGTGGACGGACCTGGCGGGATAATTCGAAAAAATTGTCGGGGCACAGGCGATGTTTAAATCGCCGGTGTGGAAGCACTTTGTGTTTCGTGCGTTCAAGTTGAAAGTCTGAGTTTGTTTGCAGTTAATTTATATTTTTATTGGAACATAAAGGAATTAATGATAAAGGAAATTAGGAATTATCCTTTTACAGAAATCATGACATACGCAAAAACTAAATGTTACTCAGAAGGATATCTCAAAACATGTGCACCCTTCAGCTCTTTTTTTTGGTGAGAGTGATCCCTTCAACCTTTTTTTGGTGAGAGTGATCCCTTCAACCTTCAGCCTAGAGTACAGGATGCCGAGATGGTATAACATCAAGTGTGGTCATAATTCCAGGACATACATGTAGATGAATAATAGTACACATAATGGCTATTTATTATAATGCAACAGAACGATCAAAAGTTGTAAACTGGTCCAACTTTCAGTCTGGAATGTATCGTGATACGTATCGTATCGTTGAAAAAAATTGTGATACGTATCGAATCGTGAGGTGGGCGTATCGATGCAGCCCTACTCAACGTGGCTTGAAAGAGATACGTTTCAGTAATTGTCCGCTATTGTATTTGCAAGCATATGATAAATATTAACTTACTTTTTACCGTAGTATACAGGGGGGGGTCGGAAAAAAATTCCAGGCACGTATGATCATTTAAATTTTTTCCGGTCTCGGGGGGGGACCCACCCACCCAATTTCTTCCGTTTCCGGCCTTTTTTTCCAGGCGAGATTGTCGCCTTACTGTTGCTGACTTCGCTCTAAGGCGAAATCGAAGTCGCCTTCAATTTTTGGGGGATTTTTTTCTTTTTTTTCTTAATTTTTTTTCTAGTTTTTTTTCTGGACAAGTCCATATATAGATGAATTGTGGTGGCCATCCCAAAAATAAACAGACGATGCAGAGACAAAGACCCAAGTGTTTAAAATAAAAAATAAAATATGACCTATTGTTTTGTGTTGTTATTCAGTCGCCTTTGTTCGATCCCTTTGCGGTAATGAATGTTAATCACGAATGTTTTGACACGCTGAAAACACGATGAGATGTTCGCATCTGTGTTGTTACTGACCATCCTGAGTGTCACAAATAAATGTTTTAATTAACTTAATAGACCGCCATCCCGCTTTTCAGATATAAAACAATTACGACATTTAATATCAGAGTATGTACCAGGCGTTTCGGAAGTTTGTTTCGGTAACGCGTCGGACTTTTTGAAGAGACCGCGTCGGACTTTTTGAAGATACCCGCTTCCGTAAATAAAATAATGTCAAGTTTATTGCTTTAATCGGATTATACCAGTGATGTTGGCATTAATTAAGGGAGGCCATTAATTAATAAAAGCTTTTGCAACTCCTTTGTTAGTTAGTCCTTATTGTTTATTTTAGCGGACACCCACATTACAGCCGTGACCAAATTAAACTTACAAAGTTACATGCATGATGATTCAGACTGTACAAATAGCAATAGGCAACCCCGAACAAGAACGATAACTCGCGTATTTCCGGAAGTCGGTAAATGATGACATCACAGGAAATCTCCAGAGTCTCGTGACTGAAGGTAATTGTAAACACCGCTATTTTAAGCAATTACGTGTCCTTTTCCAATAAAAATAGCACAATTCGGCAGCGGATAGAATATCCTTTGTTTACCAAACTAAAAAGCCGCGAAAATATTTGTGAAAATATTTTTGTTGAAATCGTGAAAATACTCCGAATTTGAAACTTTCTGACCACCTCGATTGCTATCGATTACGCTTCATTGCTCACTGGTAAGTTAAAAAGTAAAAAGTTAGCAATAAAAAGCCGTATTTCGATCGTCGCGGTGGTCCTGGGTTCAAAGGAAAAAATATGTTTTTAAATGCCATGGGGAGATCACTCTATTTGTAGTATTACCAGCTAATGTAGTCACATGATTAAAACATGGCGGCCCCATGAACATATTAATGATCGTACGTAAACAAATGTATTTGAAGTGAATAGTAATGTATTCTGCTGACCATTTTGCCTTTATTTGAATGAAATTGGTTGATTGAGAAGATCTGATTTATCTTAGCCACTTTATTGTGTATTATGCCATAATTAATGATATTTTAACTTGAAATTTAACTTGTTTAAAAATAAAAAATTCAGTCAACAATTGAATTAGGCCTACATGTATGACATACGATACATGTGGTGTAATACATGAATGTATCACCCCACCCCCCCACCCCCCGCCCCTTCTGTATGCGGGATTCAGGGTGTTTTGAAGCCGTACGCAGGATTCATACCCCCAAGTTGACTGGTATTCGGGTTGAAGCAAAACATCTTGGACACATGTTTGAATGGGGCCGTGACTACCCGCCCCTGAGACAACCCGCCCCATAAAATCACTTAGCGGTAATTAGTGGCTAATTGGGACGTGTGACGGGATTATGAGATGTTTGTTTAAAGAAACTTGCCAGGTTGTTCTTTATAGGTTTTTATTTGATGTAACAACATGGACAACAAAAAACGGTATATAGGCTAATATGAATATGAACGTGAACGAAGATTAAAAACAAAATTTAATAAGTTTAACAAACGAACAATGATTAATTTGGGGCTGCTGCTGGATGTCTGCCAGTGCATTGTGCTGGTCTCTTCTTTCGTCTCGCACCTCCAAATCGCAGTGAATGCAAGGAAACATGCTTGCAGAATGAAGATAACCCACACTCAAGAGATAATATACCCAGTTCCGTCAGCATCATTCAAAGGCTGTTTGTATACTCACCTCCAATCAAACATATAACATAGACACAATATACATGTAGAAATATGGAGATTTGTGAAGAGGATTAATTGGACAACAAGCAAAATGCTTTGACATAATTAATGAATAAACACATGTTTTGTTGGTCAAAATCTTTAATAATATATCATCAAAGAACATAATCACTATTAACAATTTCCGGACAACCCACCCTTATTTATCGGGACAACCCGCACTGAAAATAGCAGAGGGGCGGGTTGTCTCGGTGGCATGTAGGCCCGTTCCCGTTTGAATGATGGCGCAAAATAATATTTTGTGCTGATACTAGTCGATCTGTACGAATGAGTGGTTAGAATAGCTTCTTGGGCATATTTTACCACCATGCCATCATAAAGTATCATTAATCGTATCATAATGGCCTCATAATGACCATAACATGATATTTTGTTGCGAATGGGTGGTACTGGTTTGTTTATTCACTTAACCAGTTATTTCAAACCATACTTTATCATGTTGCAATGTTTACATAAAACAATGCCTCCAACATTAATTGAGATATAGTTATGTCATACGCTTGAAAATAGTTTGGCTCATGAACTTTGTGAAGGTTGACACTCATATTTTGTCCATTTTCTAAGAATTATTTGAAAACAAATAAAATATCAGCTCTCATATCGATACACCAATGGCTGACAATGAAACCTATATACAGTTTTGCTGCAGGTTAGGTAGTATTTTGCGTGAATAGCTCCATAATGTTGAAAAAAAATAGCTTTTTAACAAATTTGGTAGGGGGTATAGTTTGGTTATCAAGAAATATTTCCACGTATTCGACACAAAAGTCTCAATTTTGTTTATCAAAATGTATTCAATAGTGTCTGATAATAGAAATAACACACATAAATACCAAAAGTTTTTATAGTATATTGTCAACATACTTGAAAAAAAAGCAGAAAAAAAATTCATCTTTTTGATGGGGGGTATACTTGGATTTTGATCAAAATTTTCAATTTTTATGAAGGAAAAGTTCCTATTTCTGCATTGATTATGTAGATTGATCGTTCCCGATAAGAACAACATATAGGTTTCCCATAAGAATTCGAAAACTTTGCCGTTATGCTGCGTTGTCAGAATTTTGCCATTCCTCAAAAACTGCGAATTGTCGACCCCCTGACCCCAGTCCAATTATTTGAAATAAACGTCAATTTTTTCAAACACTGCCATTACTATTGACTTTGTTTCATATTCCTAACTACCTAAAGCTGCTATAACTGCATCTGAATATCTGGAAAAGGGTTTTGAAAAAAATCGTTGCCTATTGCTAGTACAAACGTATCTTCCCAAGCTGCAGTCCAGGAAATAATACTACTTTCATTTAGTTAAAAAATTAACTCTACTGTAATTTGATAATTGTCTTGCTTAAATGATAGCTACACAAAACATTTCCAAAAATTTTAAATGTATAATAACAATTAAGCTAATTTCAGATAAAGTCAAATTTTTTTAGTTTTATTTCTTATTTTATCTTTTTAAAAATTATATTGTCAGATGTTATAAAATAAAGCGATATTTGAAAATTGTCAATTTTTGGTAGTCTCCCCACTTCTCCATGAAGTCTCCCTAAATTTCCTGAAGTCTCCCTAAATTTCCTGGAGGGAGACTTCAAGTCTCCCTGTTCTGGACCCCTAGGTTGAGGCCTGCACCCACCCCCCTAAATTATCAATTGAGCAACCAAATAGCTGATTATTCTGCATTATCATAATTTATTGCGCGATATTTGAATAGAACAGTGCATAATGAGATAACGATACTATTTGAATTTATCATATAAGTGTCATTAATCAAGAAATGTGTCAACATAATCACATTTCTAGGGATATATAGGCAGAGTGCCAAAGTTTTTATTAACATTCATTTTCATCATATATAGTCACATGATCTAGTCACATAATCACATTTGAGTATTCTACAGAATACATGGTACCGGTACAACAAATTTCAAATTATTTGATATATTGATATTTGCTATGTGATCTACAGTAATGCCCTAATTAATTGACTCCATAACCACAGCAAAATAATGGGTAATTTGTCAGGATTTAGTTGGAAATATGGCTTGTTGTCATTCATCGGAAAGCTCTCCCCTGAAAAATTACCCATTATTCTGCTGTGGTTATGGAGTCGTTTAATTAGGGCATTACTGTATTGCTGGAACCAAATTGTTTATCAAAACATGTGGAAATACAACTGTTCATCCCAGTTTATCCCAGTTTGAAGAATAATGCTAATACCAAACACAACCAGGCCTGGCCCTTTAAGGCGGGCGATCGCCCTCGCCCGCCTCCGCCTGAAATTAAAATAAGGAGGGCGCCTATCGCCCTCCTCGCGTAAGTATAATAAAAAAAAAAAAAAAAAATAAAAAAATATTTCAGTGTTGGTATCTTTTAATAAGTATATAAATATTATGGTTTACATATGCATATACATGTTAAGCGCAATTATTTTACAAAGACGGGGGATCCGGACTAGGGGTGCCACGATTAATCGTATAATCGATGAACCGTTGATAAAGCCGATAATCGATTACCATTTCCGTCGTCGATTAATCTGCGTTATTTATTTCGGACGTTGGAAAATGCCGGTTATTGTTGAATACCCTGATAAGAGATTCCGACAACTTGAGTACTACTAGTATATGTTGCAAACAGCCGGCAGTTCATTTGATGACATGGTTACTCTTCGAGTCATTGTATATTCTTCAAATTGCATGGCGCCATGATGGCGGCACTGCAGCTTTGAACTTATGCCGACATCGTTGTATATTTCTACAAGAAAGGCGGCACTACGTCTTTGAAATGGACTGACTGTCAGTGAACTGAATGCCCTCGCCCTTGAATCTCATTGGACCAAAGGGGAGTTGATTGACATTCTCTCGATATCAGGGAACCTACGGCATTTTAATCAGCGATATTCGCGGCGGTGTCATTTGCAGCAAGTATACTTTGTTTGTATAAGTATACTTAGATGTTACTAGTACAGGCTATCGCTTATAGTGTGGTGACTGCTAAATGAAATTAACTATTACCAAATACTTATTTGAAATTTGAAATTTGCGGGCAGGGGCCCACCTTTGTAATTGTTATCCATGCTCTGGAAGTTCGCTGAAACTTATAGTTTCCGTAACATTAGATTCCTTTTTTTTAGGAACCACCGTCGGTCCGTCGTGCATTCCTACTTTTATATTGCTTGTATGTTTGGCTGTTAAATTAATCGCTACGTTCGTTCCAATGAACTCACAAATATTATAACCATGACATCGCCGAGAACTGTGCTTGTATTGAACACATTGTGCTCATTAGTCATTACCGGTGGTTTATGATGCACTTTATTAACACAAAAATTACATCAGCCGAAGCCTCAAACAAGCAGCGAAAGCAGTTAACCAGCATCCAGCCAATATGGCAATAGGCCATATTACGGAATACTTCTACTGATGTTATTATTATTATGTACGATTAATCGATTATCAAAATAAATAATCGTGGCACCTCTAATCCGGACTGGGAAACTCGTGGTTAATAAATGTACAGTAACGACATGGAGACCTCACGGGTACTAAATTTACAGAAATGACCAGGGGGCCTCGCTTTTTTGATTATTTCTTTTTGTCCCCCGACGTTTCCGTCGGAGGACTATAGAAATGACCCTCGTCCGTCCGTCCGTCCGTCCGTCCGTCCGTGTGTCCGTGCGTCCGAGATCGGGTACCTTCATGGTGTAATCAACTCCTCCTACAGTTTTAAACGTAGAGATTTGAAACTCTGGGATATTGTTCCTAACATGTTGGTGATTTGCAACATCTATATAGCTAATCAAATATATCATTTTTTCCATATTTTTGGGGGGTTTTCGACTTAGAAAATTTGGAACATTTTTGCCTTTTGGATGAGATTGGGTACCTTCATGGTGTAATCAACTCCTCCTACAGTTTTAAACGTAGAGATTTGAAACTCTGGGATATTATTCCTAACATGTTGGTGATTTGCAACATCTATATAGCTAATAAAAAATATCATTTTTTCCATATTTTTGGGGGGTTTTCGACTTAGAAAATTTGGAACATTTTTGCCTTTTGGATGAGATTGGGTACCTTCATGGTGTAATCAACTCCTCCTACAGTTTTAAATGTAGAGATTTGAAACTCTGGGATATTGTTCCTAACATGTTGGTGATTTGCAACATCTATATAGCTAATAAAAAATATAATTTTTTCCATATTTTTTGGGGGTTTTTGACTTAGAAAATTTGGAACATTTTTGCCTTTTGGATGAGATTGGGTACCTTCATGGTGTAATCAACTCCTCCTACAGTTTTAAATGTAGAGATTTGAAACTTTGGGATATTGTTCCTAACATGTTGGTGATTTGCAACATCTATATAGCTAAAAAAAAAATTATGGAGTTATTAACCCTTTTCGACTTTTTAATTTCTTTAACAAAGCGGCATCGACTTGCCATGTTGTCGGGGGACACTGTGGTCTGCTGACCTTTTATTCACATAACTTTGATCATACAATGATTAAATTAAATATTATTATGAAATATAAATCATAACACGAAATTTGTATGTGTTCTCTGGGTTTCTGCTATCTTTTATTTTCCTACTCTTTATGACTATATCAGAAACTGCCTATACAGCAGAGTGCTCTACCTATCATTAGCTTATGTCAGCTTCCGGTGGGTAAGACATGGTACCTCTAATTGTGGACTCTTCTGCTATAGGGCATCCCCCCTTTACTCACATAATGTGGGTCACACAAAACTACATTTTTTCCCTCAAGAAACACTGAACAAAATCCACAAATATATGCCAGAATCGCTCTCAGGGACACTACATATTAAAAATGCCACGAGTAACCCTCTCTGTGACTGGGAGGCCAATATATATATGAGCAGTGGGCTATTGGACAACTTACCCTGTACACATTGGACTACGAAGTTCCCAGTTGGTCGCGGAAGGAGCCTCGTTTTAAGTATTGGGGATATAATTAATGTTTTGTATATATAATGCAGTCTATTCCCGGCGATAAAGGACTTGTATACAACGATTCGAAATATCCCGAATCACACGACCGCTTTCGAATCGAATCGGAACGTAAGATTCGAAATCGAATCGAATCTCGAAGCTTCGTCGGTCCCTATTCATTACCTACCACGTTTCGGTGGAACTATGCATGAACGCTCTTTATTAGAGGTGATAATGCAAATTTTTGCAAGACTGACAACAAATGTTAAATTTATTCTCTTGAAAGCCAATATCCGGCCATCCAAACCTCATATATAAATTGCCTTATTTGGAACAAATGCGTAGATATGTGAATTTCGGTGAGTGGTGAAATCACACTACAGTAATGCTCTAATTAATCGACTCCTTAAACACAGCAGAATTATGGGTAATAATGCTGCTGTGTTTAAGGAGTCGATTAATTAGAGCATTACTGTAACTTAGTCATAGGTGATCGTAAATAAAACAAAAAAATGAATGGTATAAAACCAAATAACGCGACTCATCGTCTGTTTACTTTTCGGCACGGTGATTGTAATCTTCAACGTGTGTGCAACTATGCGTTGATCCTTAGCACAACGCGTTTAATGTAAACGCGGTCTGCGTTAAACTTCAACGGACTCTGCGTTAAACTTCAACACGGTCCGTTGATTTTCAACCCGGTCGTAACGTATCACCAACTCGTTATCAACGTAAAAACTGCGTTACGTTGGCGTTACGACCTCGTTACGACCTCGTTGAGGACCGCGTTAAAAGGGACACTTATTTTAAGAAGGTGTGTATAGCCTGATTCAGCTACATTTTTAATGTGATTTACACACCTCCAAGTCTCTATCGATTATATATCATGCCATGAATCTCAACTCAAAGCTGACGCCCGTTGAGATCATAATCTATGTGTTCAAAACCCGGGAAGTTTTTTAAAGTTTTGTCAGGGAACCGTATAAAGTCGAAAAAATAATGCGGGGAATGTATTTCTTTGTTCATACCTGTTGCTTAATGATTTATTCATCAGTACGTGAAGTTCCCAGCTCGATATTTCATTGTTTAGGTGACTTTTGAGACCCGATTCCGATTACAGAATTGCTTCTGCGTGCGGCCGCTTACAACAATAAATTTGATGACTGGGAATGAAATAAATATTTATCGCGCAATCGGGTCTCCCCGAGAGCTTTCCGATGAATGGCAACAAGCCATATTTCCGACTAAATCCTGAAAAGTTACCCATAATTCTGCTGTGGTTAAGAGGTTGATTAATAAGAGCATTACTGCAATTGTGTTTATACAATATTTTATCATAAACGCTATAGTTAGAGGACAGTTAATCGTGTTTATTACAACATTTTACCCAAAAAACACTGTCTCGTCGAGGAAGTTTTTGTATTCCGGTACGCATGGATTAATTTGATGTGAAAATGAAAGTGAGAATAATTTAAAGTGATTTGAAACACTCCAAGTTGGGTGATCACAAAGAAATGGAGAATATTTTGCTCAAAGTAGTTATTTTTATGAATATTAATCCAAATTTACAACACACACTGTCCGTCTTACATGTACATGTATATATTTATTAAATGCAATGAGTATTGATGGCGAAATCATTTGCGTTAGTTTGTCGGCGATTGTTCAGACAGTGTTTTCTATGTAGTTGTATGGTCGATTTCTTTGAGATTTTGGGCGATGTTAGTAGAATGCTATATTTTCCCAGTTGGAATAGCACCTGAGTAGTAATATCAGTCCTTAATATGTCTTTAAAGGCACAGGCGGCGTTCGTTGCAGAAATATTCATATTTGTTCAAATCGCCATCAACAGAAGGAATATTAACACGTTCACTGCCGAAAACCAATGGTTAATTCCATCCTGTATGCCAACATGGGATTTGATGTTTTGACGATAGTAGATGATATTTTACGTATGTATGAGTAATGGTTCGACCAATATCGGGTCATATGATGCTGAAACATGTTATAAGACTACTACGAGATAACTCGTAGTCGGCACCTGGGACGGAATTTATTAGTGTTTATCCCTGGTGCCAGCTACGAGTTATCTCGTAGGTAAATACAATTACATTGTCAGTGTCTTAGATGACGAAGAGTACATTTACAAGCATATCGTATGTAAGACATGATGAATGAATTTATATATGATAATTGGTACAGACTACGTCAAATAAGACGTCAAAAAACATAATATGTATTTACCTACGAGATAACTCGTAGCTGGCACCAGCGATGACCACTGGTGAATTTCATCCCAGGTGCCGACTACGAGTTATCTCGTAGGAGCTTTATAACACGTTTCATCTTTCATTTGACCGGGATTTGATCGACAAAAATTGTATAAAGCATGATCATTCCTTTATATATACACAATGTGTCCGGGAATGGTCTAGTTGCAGATGTATATCATGGTTCAGGGACGTACAGAAGAGGTCCTGGTGAATTGGAGTATCCTACCAAGATTTCTATCTGGACCCCACCCCTTGTTAGGGCTGTGGGAATCGTTGTATCTCAAGCCATCGTAATTATACATATAAAATCGATCAATGGGATCATTGGGCATGTATTGGCGCATACACCAACATTGCTTGCAGTTTGTGTTATTAGTTATGTGGTATGAACATTACTACGAGTTAACTCGTAGTAGCAGTCCCCATGGAACCGTTTACTACGAGTTAACTCGTAGTGGCAGTGAACGTGTTAAAATACATGTATATATAGTTTTCTCCATATGCCAAACATAATCAGCGTGTAAATAGTATATCGTACGATGGTGTACGTAAACAAGAGCCTGCTCGTGTTACAGAAGTTTTGCTTTTGTTTACATAACTCAGCGCAATTCTATTGGTTAATCATACACAAATGATATAAACGCTCTATATTATTTCCATATCTGGAAAACAGTAACAAAGAACGCTCTTTATGTTTAGTATTGTTTACCATATCCGGATCTAAACAAAAGCCTGGTTCTGTAATGTTTTTTGCTTTTTTTTACATATCAAAGGAAAAAATTTGACAATGACATACTGTTTATGCCATATTTCTGATTGGTATAAGAACAAGGTCTGTCTATACATGTACTTTTCTATTATTTCTGTTTATGGCGGTTGTTGACGGAGATGATTATTTTAACAGCATACCCACTGCCAATGCCGCCCGTATCTTTACCGGTAATGTAATCTGTTATAAATACAAATAAAATAACTCATAAAAAAACTTAAACTGGAGACACTCCAACCCATAGAGAGCCCCACATAGTCTGGAGCAGACGGCACTCTGAACATAGGGCATGCTTCCATCTGTGTGAGGCTCCCTGTGGGTTAAACATTAAACTTTATATATATCTCCTCGGTTATTATCTCTCATGACAGGAGTTGTGCTGAAAATAAAAAAAATCACTTTTTTGCTTCAGGTTACTAATTCCTGTGCAGACGTTATTTGAAAGTCATGGAGTGGGTGTGTTCAATCAAAGAGATGATAAAGGTCACACGCCAGCACACTGGGCAGCCCTCGGAGGACAGACTACGATTCTCAGATTCATTATAGAGAACAAGGGCCCGATTAACGAGACTAGTAATAATGAACTAGGGGCACGCCCTATACACTGGGCATGTGTCAACGGACATATAGCAATTGTTGACATTGTCGTGCAGGCGGGAGTCGAGTTGGACATCATCGATAAAAAAGGATGTTCTCCCTTATTAGTGGCTGCACAGTATGGACAAACAATGCTTGCTGGTTACCTCATGGGCAAAGGTGCGCGTCTACAAATCGTTGATCGAGACGGTGACAATGCGTTACACTGGGCCGCATTCAAAGGTAAAAAATAACGGTCTAACATCGCTAAATTCACCCTCTTGGGACCTCATTTTGCTTAGGATTTAACTTGTTAGGAACCATTCAAGCCAGAGTTTAGTGTGTCTTTCATTTGCAGAATGAGGTCCCAAGAGGGTGAATTTAGTGACTCTATCCAGCATAGTGGGCTAGCTTCACTAAATGCACCCTCTGGGACCTCAATTTGCTTCGGCCTTCTCTGGATAGTATCTTTATTATCAAATTCACAAGTTTTTACTATGCAGCATTCAGAGATAAAAATATTCCAAACATGACAGTGAAGCATTGATTACATCAAGGTGGTTAATGACATGAATGCATGGGGTGTACTAATGATGATTTTGGTTTACCCTTTCTATGCTATATGGATTCTCCCATTCAGTTATAAATATTGGAATGGTCTATTATTCATTTGAATGGGTGTTCAGGCAAAATGAGCAGACCACAGTATGATCAACAGATAATACAGAAATATTTATATTCTTTGGTGGGAAATGTTCAGATAACTCTAGTCGTATAGTGACACTCTGACCGACATAATTTTTTAAAGATGACTGTTCATTGATGAAAACTCAATCTTAAATGAAATTCAGAATTTATGTGACTTCTGACATAGATATATTTTATACATGACACCCAGACATGTACATGTGATCTTTGACCTCTATATATTTTTACAGGGCATTCAGAGTTGATGCGACTTCTAATATACTCTGGATTCAATCCACGACAGAAAGATAACTATGGCCAAACTCCTCTGCATTTAGCTTGTATTAATGGCAATTTAACGGCCGTCACAGAACTTTGTGAACAGGTGAGTTCAGGCCAAACTCCTCTGCATTTAGCATGTATTAATTAATGGCAATTTAACGACTGTCACAGCAGGGACCAGCCGAGGTCTGTTTTCAGGGCGAAGTGACTTCTTCCTATCACAAAAATAGGGCGAAGTGGGCATTGGCAAAATTGAAAGCGGCCCGCACTCTAGTCGCCTATATAACGAAAATTGGAGATATGTAATATTTAAATAAAAATGATGAAACAATGGTTGAAATTTTATGTTCAAATCATCACTCATCAGCTATGAATAATGTCCAAACATAATTGTGAGAGGATGGTAGCATTTTATATAATAATTTTGGAAGAACAGCATTTTTACAACCGCTTATGAACACAAAAATAAATAAAAATTACACAATGCTTATGAATATGAAAAAAATGCTAAAAACGAAACAAATCTTGAACATTCATTAAAGGTCCCTAACATGGTTACAGATATTACTTTGTTTTCAAAGTTATTCTGGCCTTTACATAATTTAACAAAGGGGTGATGATCTGATGTAAGGTGTACAGGTAGTCACGGTAGAGTTGTAATCTTCAGGTGTGATAATCTCAAAATCACAAGTCACTGGTCATCTGATGATGTATTCACAGCTGTCTGCAATCAACACTCGGGTGTTAATGGGCTCCCAAATCGGATTAATACAGATGTTAATAGTAACTATGGTGTTATCTACGACAGTGTCAATGGATAACTGGGTTCAATCAATGTTGGCAGTAAATTAGGGTGAATATTTTGCCGATTTTCGTTGGTCAATTTCAGGGCGACTTAAACTTTGCCTGGTCGCAAAATTAGGGCGAAGTGAGGAAGAATAGGGAGACTTCTTTGCTCACATCGCCCTCTCGGCTGGTCCCTGTGTCACAGAACTTTGTGAACAGGTGAGTTCAGGTCTAGGTATAATTTTCTTAATGCCATAGAATAATATACTAGTACATTTGGGCTACTTTACATCCATAAACTATCAGTGTTCCGTGTTTCATTTCATATACAAGGAATACTTATGCTCTCACCCATGAGATGTCCATCAGGGCATCAGTCCATCGACCATTTTCATTAGCACTCACTGCAGACCACATCTCTCATCCGATAGTCCCCAAAATTGGATATTATTATTATTATATATTATATCTCACGTGACTTTCTCTCATTCTGATTGGCTGCACACTGCTATACTATTTTACAATAGTACCCCAGTAGGATTCCTACATGTCTACTATTTTTCTATTTATAGCAACAAACTCATTTCGCGAAATTGGGCTACCGCCTGAAGATGCGGCCAATCTTAAACTATACCTTGTGCGATATTTGTTGCAATATCAGTATATCATTAGATTTATTGATGAATTGCAATGATCTTACAAATGGTCGATGATATCAAGCCGATGTATTTAATAGTTTGTCCGTTTAGTTGGCAAGCGGCCAGTCCTAATTTTGCAATGCCAGTGGACGTTATTTATAATTTCCTTTTCCGGTTAATCAAAGTTAAACAAGTTAACTTCTAAAATTTCGGCAAAATGTCTTTGCTAATGACGTATTTATAGAAATGAATGTATGAATTATGAAGAGATGCTGTTAGATGTAACTAATAACATAGTTATGCTCCCCTGTCTGCGGCTTGTGGACTATTCCTCCTTGAGGACCACTATTTTGGCATAGTCAACTCCAAGCCATTCAATATCTATATAATATGGATCTTGGGGGTGACCATGGGAACTATCAGTTTTTCCGAAATACAATAAAATCATGGCCATCAGCATTCATCTTGGAATTCAAATTTTAATTCATTTGCACTCTGTACCCCGCATTTATTTGATACTTGTTCTGAAAATTAATAGGCATGTTTAGGGTCACCACTAATTTACAGGGAGCAAATTAACTGGTATCGCATCGCAATTTGCTACCCAAATTTGGATTTTGGCTATGCAATTTGGTATGAATTTTATATGATTTTAGAACAATGCTATCTAATCATGTCATTGTGAAGTTATTTGCTAATCAAAATTTCAATTTAGTAATTTGCTTCCTGCCTCTGAATGGGAGCAATTTGAATAATGTTCCATGAATAAACATGGCCGCAGGCAGCCATATTGTATATTTGCATGACTAAATCCTTAAAACACATGGCCACCAGCAGCCATTTTTTATTTAAAATTTGAATCAATCAGCTCACCCTGTACCCTACATTTATCGGAGAATTGTTTAAAAAATGAATAAGCATGTTTACAGTCGCCTCAAAATTGGAGCTATCAAATTTGAATGATTTTCGATTTACACTGAGTATGATCCAATAACCCTAACTTCAGTTTTATTTATATTTTATTCACAAAATACACATGTAGCTATTTGTTGTCTTGAAATCAAGATTTATAAGAATACTGTTGTTGTAACCCCGAATAAATAGGTCATCTTTAACATGACCTTATACATAACATCTATGAATCTACCTTTAAAATTATCTTCAACATGACCATATATATACATCTATGTGTCTCCTTTATCTCTTACCTCATGATTGCAGGATGGAGTTGAAGTTGATCTTCCAGATAAAAATGGTAAAACTCCTTTGACGCTGGCGTCAGGGAGGAAACATCGACCTGTCGTTTCTTACCTAGAAAAGGAGATTAAACACAAAACAAGTCTCCTCCCACGAATCGATATATGGTGAGTATACAATATCCATATGGAGCCCCAGACAGAGAAAACAATGCACTGATTACTGTCATCTGCTTGGGTCCTTGTGACTAGTTGTGAGGCTCCATACGGGAGAGTTATATAAATTAACCCTTTCTATACTACATACTCATTGAAGACATCTCTATGGAACCCCAGACAGAGAAAACAATGCACTGATGACTGTCGTCTGCTTGGGTCCTTGTGAGGCTCCATACGGGAGAGTTATATAAATTAACCCTTTCTATACTACATACTCATTGAAGACATCTCTATGGAACCCCAGACAGAGAAAACAATGCACTGATGACGGTCGTCTGATTGGGTCCTTGTGAGGCTCCATACGGGAGAGTTATATAAATTAACCCTTTCTATACTACATACTCATTGAAGACACCTCTATGGAACCCCAGACAGAGAAAACAATGCACTGATGACGGTCGTCTGATTGGGTCCTTGTGAGGCTCCATACGGGAGAGTTATATAAATTAACCCTTTCTATACTAAATACATATTGAAGACACCTCTATGGGACCCCAGACAGAGAGCACAATGCACTGATGACGGTCGTCTGATTGGGGACATTTGAGGCTCCATACAGGAGTGTTTTTTAAATTAATCTTTTCGAATGCCGGCTGATACGGACCCTGGCTCTTACGGACCCTGGCTCATACGGACCCTGGCTTTTACGGACCACCGGCTCATACGGACCCTGGCTTATACGGACCCTCGGCTTATACGGACCCTGGCTCATACAGACCTCAATTAAAATATACAATTTAAGTTTTTATGTTTATTTAAATAAAATCAAAATACTGACAACATACATACTGAGATAACAAAATATCTGATGATAACAAAAATGGAACAACGTTACATCAGATGAACATTATCTAAATTGGGGCGTACAGCTTGGCGGCTTCTTTCAGTAGTTTGCTGGCAGTTATCCTCATCGACGAGTAGTAGCTGTTGTGCTCTCAAGTAGAACATTCAGGTTCAATGCAGTCATTGTGGAATTATGCCAGTCAAAAATAAATCAGTTGAATATATACCAGTTGTGTTTTTACTAACATGTTTTCATACACGAGTGTGTATACAATGGCCAATAAATCAGTTGAAACAAGTTGTGTTTTTACTAACATGTTTTCGTAACAAATCAAACTCAGTGGATTCATCCTGATCACCATTCACTGACCATTTATCACCGCGTGTCTGTTTATACAACGACATAAAGGGATCACACGCGCTTGTTTATACAACGGAAGAGATTAATTAACGCGATTCAATAAATGCTTTTCCAAGCCAGAACATCACCGAAATTCTCAATTAATACAGATATATGTGTGAAAATACAATCATAATTATATATTATATTCATAAATATAAGTTTGAAAAAAGAAAAAAAATATCGATTAAATTCATAAATATAAGTTTGAAAATCACAAAAAAAATCACAAATATTCTCAATTAATACATATATATGTGTGAAATGACAATCATAATTATATATTAAAAAGTTTGAAAATCACTGAAAAAATCAGCCATATTCATAAATATAAGTTTGAAAATCACCAAAAAAATCACCGAAATTCTCAATTAATACAGATATATCTGTAAAAAGACAATCATAATTATATATATAAATATAAGTTTGAAAATTGCATATTTTAATTGAGGTCCGTATGAGCCGGGGTCCGTATGAGCCGGTGGTCCGTAAAAGCCAGGGTCCGTAAGAGCCAGGGTCTGTAAGAGCCAGGGTCCGTATAAGCCGCATACCATCTTTTCTATGCTAAATACATATTGAAGACACCTCTATGGAACCCCAGACAGAGAAAACAATGCACTGATGACGGTCGTCTGATTGGGAACATTTGAGGCTCCATACAGGAGTGTTATTTAAATTAATCTTTTCTATGCTAAATACATATTGAAGACACCTCTCCTATTCAGTTATAAACATTAGCATGGTCTATTATTCATTTGAAGGGGTGTTATTTGGCAAAACAGTGTGATGTAAAGATACGTTTGGTTTTATTTATTTATTTATATCACAAAAAAATAATTTCAGGTGAATATATGAGATTTGCATTCAACAGTATCATGTGGAATAATCGCCAATAGGGAGGGACCGACCTAGCCAGTCGCCAGCGCGCAATTGGCGTGTGCATTTGTTGTCCCGGCGAGTAGAAGTTTCTTACAGGCGTGTAGTCTGGCACACGTATAGTTTGACTTTCGTAGTTGACAACCAATGCCCATGGCATTGTAAAACACTAAACAAAGCAAAGAAACTACATACAGTTTGACCCAACTACAAGGCTAAACGCGATACTAGTAAAAACAAAGCAAATACATCAGTCAAGTCGGTGCCATTTGGTTTGATTATCCAGAAATTCGATGATATTTGGCGGCATGCACTCAATGGGATGTAACTCTAAACTAACTAAACACATACTATGGCTGCGTAAACCCAAGTTCCGTTTTCGTATTGGTGATATTCCATGTTTTGTATATGTAATAACAGAACGCGAATAGAGTGGACCTCAAACATTATTAAATACTGTCAGTACATACTTTCTTCTAATTCACTGATGTTACATGATATTACTGAATATATCTAGGTGACATAATTATCCGAGATCACCATTTTATAGTGTACAAACATATATTTAAACTTTGTATTGCCTTGTTCAATGGCAAACAAAATGCAATCCATTACTAGCACCCAAAAATCTTAATTTATTCCCAATGATTCTGTGATTTTATTTTTAGAGTCACTCGAATCTGACTATCAAAAGTTTGAACTCCTTCGTAATGGTAAATATTGAGGGTTCAGGTATTGAATGCTTCCACTTTGATAAGGCATTTGATAGTATGGGTACATGCACAGAACAGGAAAGCATTGTTACAAAAATCTATCAAAGAACACAAACCAGTAAATGTTAAGTTTACCACTCTAATAATCAATCAGACTTTCTTTGTGTTAAGTTTACCACTCTAATAATCAATCAGACTTTCTTTATGTTAAGTTTACCACTCTAATAATCAATCAGACTTTCTTTGTGTTGTTGTTTGAAGTTATGTATTAAATTATTTCAGAGTTTATGTTTGTTTTGAATCATTAAAAATCAAATGCTGAAATTCCGGCTCTCAAATGTGAAATCTGAATCCCAAATTTGCCATATAGGCCTGTAAACTGGTTCCTGAAATCTTCTAGCTAGGTCGGGCCCTGAATAGGTATGTCAAGACTTGGATGGGTTTTTTTTTTATCCAACTTGAGCTATTGGGTTGGCATCTCTCCTCCATGTGTGCGTGTGTCCATCAACAATTTCCATGAGCACAGGCTACAGGTCGGATCATTATGAAATTTGTTACTGCTGTTGATCTTGATATGCAAATTGCAATGCGTCATTTTATGGTCATTCATCCAAAAAACACTACAGGCCAAATGCCTCATCCAATCATCACCAATCTTTATATGGATTATCGGGGTAACCTCTAGATGGGATTATCGGGGTAACCTCTAGATGGGATTATCGGGGTAACCTCTAGATGGGATTATCGGGGTAACCTCTAGATGGGATTATCGGGGTAACCTCTAGATGGGATTATCGGGGTAACCTCTAGATGGGAATACAATGACTGGGTTATGAGGATGTTTATTGGTTTGTTGTGTTTTGTTTTATGGAAACAAAAGGCCTGTTATTTAGACACATGTGTTGCCTACATTATACTGTTTGTTTGTCTTGTAGGTCCATAGTGTTTGGTCCACCAGGAAACAGCAAAGGTCCGCTCTTATTCTTCCTAGTTAATGTTCTTTGTTGGGGCTACCCCATGTATATTATTAAGGTAAGTGTATGGGGTTACCCCATGTATATTATTAAGGTAATTGTATGGGGTTACCCCATGTATATTATTAAGGTAAGTGTATGGGGCTATCCCATGTACATGTATATTATTAAGGTAAGTGTGTGGGTCCCGCAGAACATGGTCAAAATTTGGACGCATGAGGGTGATATATTTTTAAACGTGCCAAAATCATGAGTCACAGACAGACACAAAAACTTGGTTATATATATATGTCAGAGTTACGGAGGCACGGACTCAGTATGAGTGTTCATTGCTTCATATTTGAGTGAACAAATTCTCATTTCTTATCGAAATAGCCATGTGTCGATCGGAATGGTACATCGAGATGTTCCCCAAACCAAATCAAGTTTGAAAACCGGTCCCGATTTACATCCATACCGGGGTTCGAACCCGCGCCAACCTCGTCTAGCCCAGACTGTGATGATCGTATCCACGACCTAACCACCTCGGCTACGGGGACATCCTTGGAAAGGAAGCCCTTTCACCGAGAGTTAGGAAGCGTATCAGTCTGAACATGGGTTCGAACCCACTACCTTCGAAATTCTTGATCTGCCATTCTGGAAACATGTCAATGCACTTCCTCCGAAATTGCATAAACAAATTTGATAAATTTGATTCACAACGAGTCGTACATGTAGATGAGTTGTGAATCAAATTTATGAAACAAGATTATTAAAATCTTTATCCCAACATAACGAGTTGAAGATGAAAAAAAATCTAGCTTTACTCATTTTTAACTAATCAAAATCCTTAAAAGAAGCTGAAAAATGGGCTGGCAACAGAAAATATAGTCCCCCAATTTGCCTCTTTCTTTTTGTGTCTATTTACTTTAGTGCAACGAAGTTGACAAGAATTAACTTTAATGAACAAAGCAATCATTTTGAATGTCTGGTGTTTGTGTAATGCACAGCTTTTCAAAATAGTATTAATCCACCTGAATCAATGTAGACTAAAGTAGCATGGTCATTTTTTTGGCGCATTTTTTAGCTCAAGCTCATCTGAGATGAAGTCATCACTCCTTGTCTGCCGTCCGTCCGTCCATCCATCCATCATACCAGATTTGTTCAAATTAGGTCACCAGGTCAATTAGTTGCGAAACCTGGGCCATAACTCTATTCCTCCATATTAATTCTTAGAACGACTTATTCTGAAGAACAGATTTACCTTCTATTTGGTTTGCAGGGTCCTTGGCTGTCTGGGGCTCAGATTTATACAAATGGGGTCACTGAGTCAAAGAAGGGACATAACTCTTATTTTATAACAAGATATCCTGAAAATATCATTCATACCCTTTGTCTGTTTTATCCAACTTTTTTAACATTTAAAATGAACTACCTGTAGAATCAGTTCCTGATAACATACATACACTTTTCAAATTAAAAAATATGTGCTGATGTGTGTTATAGTAGTACAATGTCTTGTCTTCTGATACATGTACACATATGGTACACATAATGTCAACATATGTATCTCGTACAAGTATCAGGTTTGCTCAACTTGGATTGTTTATTCAAGAAGTGCAGACATTTCAGATTTAATACTCTGCACTCAAATTAATTGAATTAAGAATGTGTATATATGTCGGTGTGAACATTTAAATTTCTAAGCTGAATGTATTTGTTCTAACTACATATTTTGAAGTAAATTTGACTAGTACTGATTATTATAGTCTTCAGAGTCTCAGTCTTTACAGTCAGATGAGTGAATGTCTTGTTTAACCCTTTACCCAACAAACCGGCCAAAACCGGCCAAATAAAGCTTCAACAGCCTAAAATATCTTCGGTCTGTCTCAATAGAACCATACAAATATGGATATCATTGGAACCGGCTCCTTGACCACATTGTGATAGTTACAGTTATGCCCTGTGCCAATGCATTCTCTTATATATGCGAGTCGACCATAGGTCGCCTCGCATACATTGTATATAAGAGAATGCATTGGCCTAACACTTTTTACCATTTTTTCTTACATTCTTTAACAATTTTATAATTTTTAATGTGTTAAGCCAATGCATTCTCTTATATATGCGAGGCGACCTATGGTCGACTCGCATATATAAGAGAATGCATTGGCACAGGGCCCTTCTGTTGGGTAAAGGGTTAATGATATAATAGGGGTTTCATGTGATATATTTCTATCATATATATGATCTATTCATTCTTCAGCAGCAGTAATGAAGATATTTTTCTCTTGATCCGGCGCGCTAGCATCACCAAATTCACCCACTGTGAACCTCATTCTGCTTAGGCATCAACTGCTATGGGAGACCTAGGATCAGATTGATGTTCCCAGTTGAAGTTGGTGATGTTCACCCATTAGTCACATTTTATCTTCTGCAAATTAGGGGATATAGAAACTTCCTAGAAGGGAAAAAGTAACAAAAACAATGTTAATTTGAGACTATGGATACTTCCCAGAAGATGGGGCCAAAGCAGAATGAGGGTCTCCAGATGGTGGATTTGGTAATGCTAGCCTGCTGTGCGGGATAGCATCATTAAATTCATCATCTGGGGACCTCATTCTGCAAATGTAAGACACTATTTGAAGGCTTGTACTCTTGGGCTGCAAATAAACATGCATGTACGTTTATTATTTTCTTGGGAAATTTCCCCCCTGCACAGTGCTTATTTAGGTCTGCACATTTATTAATTTTGAGGCTATAAAAATTGAAATCAGCACAAATTCAAGATTTCTATATGATTCTGATACCAAAATGAGGAGCTTATAACTTTATGCATGTAGATATTCAAGTATATGGCACACATGTGAACATTTAAATATTGAATAAAACAACACAGGACACGTACTATGTTGATTCCTATACCTACATATACTATAAAAATAATTAGTATAACCATTGATGTTTTGTTCAGAGTTCACCCTGCACTATTATTTGGGTCTGCACTTTTATTAACTTTCAATGGAATTTCCCCCCTGTTCTATTATTTGGGTCTGCACTTTTATTAACTTTCAATGGAATTTCCCCCCTGCACTATTATTTGGGCCTGCACTTTTTTATTTGGAGCCCGAGAGTAGGTCACCTCACACTTATGTCCTTCTCTGTTTATTTCAGTGCCTGCCGTACACATGGTATAATCTACACTTACGCTTATCATCTCACCTCACACTTATGTCCTTCTCTGTTTATTTCAGTGCCTGCCGTACACATGGTATGATCTACAATATGCTCATCTTCTCTTCTTCATGTTAAATGTTTTAATGTGGATCTCGCTGTACCACGCTAGTACGACAAATCCTGGATTTCTTCCTCGAAATATACCAGAGTATGATCTTGCAATCAAACAGGTAATTAATTCAAACAGGTAATTAATTCAAACAGGTAATTAATTTTAGGTTTATTTTCCAGATTATACCATGAAATGTCTGGTAATTTCACCCACCATGAAATTTGAGGATATTTTTCCAGAAAATTTTAGTTCATTTTTCACTTTTAAAATTTCAAGTCTTTTTCCCATTTTAGGCAGTTTTAGGTCATTTTTTCCTTGAAATTTTAGTTTATTTTTTCATGAGATTTTAATTTAACCATGAAATTCTACTTATAAATCCTGTTTACTTGTATTCAATTTTTATTATTTCTTCAATTTTACTCTTAATGGCAGCTGAACCAGCTGAACACTCAATTTTTAGGTTTTAATATCAGAGTTATCTTTCCTGGGTACTTGGATATGCCATTTGATCTTCATCTCTATTTACATCAGATTGTGTTTACTACATACATAGATATATTAGATATAACCACTCTTAAATTGCATGCAGTCTTAGTTTACTGTTGAGTTACTTGATGAATATGCATCCTTTCAGAACTTTTGAGACAAGCATAAATTAAAGAAAGAGCAAAGTAGGAAACAAAATTAATGCAAAAAAAAGTGAAGGGCACATATTCATGTAAAATTTTCTAACCCCCTCCCCTTCTTCCGCAACTCAAAAATATTTTTCCTGCAAGTCTTTTTGACTGCTTTTGCAATGAGTTTGTCTTAAAACATATCTATATGTCAATATTAACATAGATGACAAATTTCATGATGATCAGACAAAAAGTATAGCCAGTAGCCCATGCTAATGGATTGAATTATGAAATCCAAGATGGCTGCTGGCAGCCATTTTTTTTTTTTTTTTGACCGAATGATTCCAAAATGACTTGTTCCTATTTACATGTCAATGTTAACATCCATGACTAATAGTATGCACAGAAATTCATATACAGCAGTTTACAGTGAATTTTCCCCCGCAAATCTCTGTTTTAGTGGTAAAGGGGGGGGGGGGTGGGTGTCCAAAAATGATCGGAAAAAAACTGCTTAAACAAATGGTGGATGGGTCCCAACAAGAGTCGAAAGGCAAAAATCAGCATACGTGTCTGCAAAATTTTTCTGACTCCCCCCTGCCCTCCCCTCAATTCAATCAAAGGATATGTTTTATATATTTCTGGGCTATAATGCCATTGACATTCTATTGTTTCTAGTTTAAGGCAACACATTTTGATATATTTCTGAGCTAGTGTCAGTGACATTCTATTTTTTAAGTGGCACATTTTGATATATTTTTTAACTACAGTCTCATTCTATTTTTGGGTGAAACATTTTGATATATTTCTGAGATACAGTGTCATTGACATTCTATTTTTAGATGGTACATTTTGATATATTTCTGAGCTAGTGTCATTGACATTCTATGTTAGCTGACATATCTTGAAATTCTATGTTAGCTGGCAAATTTCATTATAATTCTGAGCTAATAGTGTCATTGACATTCTAGTTTAGGTTGCTCATTTTGATGTATATATGAGCTACAGTGTCATTGACATTTGTTAGGGGACACATTCGATATAATTCTGAGTTACAGTGTCATTGACATTCTAGTTTAGGTTGCTCATTTTTATGTATATATGAGCTACAGTGTCATTGACATTCTGTTAGGGGACACATTCAATATAATTCTGAGCTACAGTGTCAGTGTCATTCTATTTTAGGTGATACATTTAGATATATTTCTGAGCTACAATGTCATTGACATTCTATTTTTAGGTGGCATATTTTGATATATTTCTGACCTACAGTGTCATTCGCATTCTATTTTTAGGTGGCACATTTCGATGAGTGGAAACAAGGACAGAACCCGTTGAGTCGGTTATGTCACACGTGTCGGACAGTTAAACCTCTACGTGCCAAACATTGTAAAGTCTGCGGACGATGTGTTAAAGAATTTGACCATCATTGTCCATACATATATAACTGTGTAGGATATAAAAATAGGTAAGTTAGAATCTATCTTTCAGGGGGGGGGGGGGGGGGGGATATATGTTAAAACATTTGACCATTGTCCATACACATATAATTGTGTTTGATACAAAAATAGATAAGTTAGAATCTATCTTTCACAAATGGCGATATCACACATATACCAGAGTAGACCATGCTTAACACTCAGTAAAAAAGACTATTTTTGTTTAACCCATTCTGAGCCTCACACAGATGTAATCATGCACTACAGAGTGTCGTCTGCTCCAGTCTATGTGGGGCTCTCTATGGGTTGAATGCGGCATGGCCCAGAAGAGATACACTATGAGGTCTCTGTTTTAAACCATGATATTTTAAAAATAATATTTTCAGTTAGAGATGCAAATTATTCCATCTCTTGAAGAAATATTTAAAAAACAATTTCCATAAACATGGATTGGGAGTAGAGATCACATAATTAATGAGGTTCAGAACGGGACATTCATACTATTATAAAAATAATTCTCACTGGTGGTCATATCTGATTCATGTTTAACCCTTTACCCAACAAAACGGCTAAAAACGCCCAAATAAAGCTGCAACAGCCTAATATATCTTCGGTCTGTCTCAATAACACCATACAAATATGGATATTATTGGAACTGGTTCATTGACCACATTGTGATGGTTACAGTTATGCCCTGTGCCAATGCATTCTCTTATATATGCGAGTCGACCATAGGTCGCCTCGCATATATAAGAGAATGCATTGGCCTAAACAAATTATTTTTTTACCATTTTTTTCTTACATTCTTTAACAATTTTATAATTTTTTCTTACATTCTTTAACAATTTTTATAATATTTTTCTACATTGACAATTTTATCATTTTTAATATGTTAAGCCAATGCATTCTCTTATATATGCGAGGCGACCTATGGTCGACTCGCATATATAAGAGAATGCATTGGCACAGGGCCGTTCTGTTGGGTAAAGGGTTAACCCTGGTGCATCATTAAAGTAAGTTCATTCTCTTATGCACTGGTTTACAAGGTCAATGTAAATATTATTAGGCCATGTATTCTCTTATATATTTCCTTGATCATTTTTCAAATTTATTGATTATAATAATGTGATACATTGATGGAAAGAGCTCTCAGAGCTCTTTCCGATGTCAAAATGTGATTTGATTGTGAACTTTAATGTCTAATTAATTTTTAGTTTACTTCATTATAGATATAAAGCTGCAAGAGTCCTCTGCTCAGTGACGTCAACTTTTTTGTTTTTCAGAAAATCCCAATGTACTTTAAAATATTTCCATATTTATTTGTCCGATGTGTTCCAGAAACTGAGATTTAAAACAAGTATTGCTGATAGCTAGTTCCATGTTTATAAAAAATCTCAATTTAAAATAATTTTTTATTAAATAATTCCATGTTACTCCGTCGCTTATGTTTCAGAAGTTAATATTTTTTTAAATCGTCCCAATTATAATGTTCTGTGTATTTTATAAATCTCAATTTATATTAACACTATCATGACGAAAGCTGCGTTGGTTCATCATTAAAGATCCAATGCATTCTCGTACCAGTACCCATAGGGATTCTCGCATATATAAAGAGAATGCACTGGCTTACAAGGTCAAGGTCAAAGTTGTTAGGCCAATGTATATACCGGTATGTGAACTTTCCGTATAGATTTTGGTTATAAAATATCAATTTTGAGCAAAGAGAGAACAGACAATTAGACAACGAGGAAATATTCTCTCTCCAATTATTTTTGATAAACCGGGAACCGGGACATAATTTTTTTAGGAAACTTTTCATTATAATTCTCTCTTTTAAAACACTTAAGAATTTTTGTGTGTTTTTGTTTTTATAATAAAAGAAACATAACTTGAAGTGGAGTTCCATGGAAATGTTGTTGTTGGAATTAAGTTCTTCCAGGAAGAGATGGAGCACCTTTAACCCTTCCATGACTGGAGCTTCCTGAAATTTATTTGCGGGAAAAATGTGCCGATGCATTTTCTTCGATATGCAAGTCTCCCATATCGGCGCCCTAAATAATCGACTCCTTACCACAGCAGAATTATTGGTAACTTTTCAGGATTTAGTCGGAAATATGGCTTGGTGCAACAAGCCATATTTCCGACTAAATCCTAAAAAGTTAACCTTAATTCTGCTGTGGTTAAGGAGTCGATTACTTTGGACATTACTAGTACTGTATACAAGAGAATTCATTGGCCTAACAATATTTACCTTCTTCTTCACGATACAGAGCATGCCATGGGCAGAGTTGTATTTCTTTTGGGACAATATCGCACTACGACCTTGACCTTGGTTAGCCATATATAAGGGAATGCACTGGTGCAAGATCTTTATGAAAAGCTTAATAACTATCCAAGCCTTGAAATAGTGTGCCTGTCATTTGCAGAATGAGGTCCCCAGAGGGTGAATTTAGTGACGCTACCCCGCATAGCGGGCTAACATCACCAAATTCACCCTCTGGGGACCTCATTCTGCTGAGGTGTAAGCAGAATGAGGTCCCCTAGAGGGTGAATTTGGTGATGCTAGCCCGCTATGTGGGGTAGCATAACTAAATTCACCCTCAGGGGACCTCATTCTGCAAATGACAGGCACACTATTTCAAGGCTTGCAACTATCCAATCATTATTATTACCAATCTCAGTTCAATGCACATTTCTGTTTCATGTCACATTGTGTGAATCTAACACTTCATTTCGAGCACCTGTTTAGAAATTCTTTTATTAGTAAAATTAAGTTATTACACAGTTCCAACAAACGCAACATGTCGCTAGCCACCCTATTAAATCATAGTATTATATTGATGAAACCATATTTGAAATAATAAACACCCTGTTTTCCAATCAATGGCAACAAGCCATATTTCCGACTAAATCCTGAAAAGTTACCCATAATTCTGCTGTGGTTAAGCAGTCGATTACTTAGGGCATTACTGTATAGTATTTATATATATATATATATGTTTTGTATGACTCCACACGATTTTCCACAATATAGTATACTTTCTATATTAACCGAATATTAATTTAATATGAATTATTATTCAGAGTATCTCAGATTCATCATATCACCCACAAAGAGCCCCTCGCAAACACAAGAAGACATCATGGTTACATGCAATTATTTGATGTATGGGGCTCAACATGGGTGCTTAACACAAGCAGACATTACATTAGAGTTACATGCTTTTGTTTGATGTGTGGGGCTTGTTATGGGTGCTAATATGAGAATTTGAATCTGATTGAGACATAGAGCCTAAGAGTAATGATAATTCTGGTGACTCGCCCCGCTCCTTGTCCAGACATCCTAGGGATTCCACCCCTATTAATAAACGCAAAAGCAGAAACGAAAAAATAGCATTTATCAGTCTAAGATTGTATTAAAATTTAATTGTGTCCTATTATATCATTTGTGGTGCTGGGGGCATATATTTTATCATTTGTGGTGCTGGGGGCATATATTTTATCATTTGTGGTGCTGGGGCATATATTTTCAAAATGATAGTATTCCACATATGGATGCTTAAAAAAAAACGCCTTCACACTTAAATCATTTTCGCCCATACATTATTCCCCCCCCCCTCTTACCGGAAATATCACTAATTTTTTAGGCTTTGTCATTTCTCATATTGCACTTAGTTTTCCACATACTAATATACCAATAACATGATTTCGGAGGACAATAGGGTTTATTAATGGCCGACAGGAATGATTAACAGTCCAAGGGTCACTAAGAGGCCCGAGGGATTTTAATCATTCCTGGAGGGCCATTAATAAACCATGACGCCTGACAAAATCATGTTATTACTATGTTATTACCACTCGGTCCTCGTGTGATCGGTGAATTAAAACTGGTAGCGGGCACCGCATATTTACAAAAACAAAGACTCATTAACGCCTGCTGCTCAAAATTATGGAATTTAACCGAGCAGTTAAAATACAGTTAACCTACTAGAGAACGCCCTCTAAAGTGGTAATAATACAAATTAACAACACTTTGATTCTCTAAAATTCAGATGCAAAAACTGAATTAGTTAATTATTTTTTTAGTAGTGTTTTCTGATTTGGCCTAACAACTGAAACAACATTAAACCCTAATTAAGTATTTCTTCTTAGTTGTACTCTCCAGTAGGATTCTGACCTCTGACCTCTGACCTTTACTAATTTTTTTTACACTATCTCTTACTGCCCTGTTAATTTCACAGAAATTTGCCTCGGCGAAAAGCATAGAATCCATACTCTAATGCTCTACTAGTAATCGGAAATTGTTCTATTATCATGGCAGACTTTGGTTGGGTCTGGCTTAAATTTGATGATTAGCGAGATAGTCCTTGTTATCTCAGTAGTCCTAGGCATTCTTCTGTAAATTATTGTTACTGGTTTACACAACAGGACACCAAAGATAATTCTTGCAGCAATCTATTTTAATTTTACCCATAACAGTTCTGAAATTATCTCGACTAGAAAATATTGGACAGCTCAGCTTATAGACGACACCAATTAACCCTTTCATGGCGGGGGCTGTGCTGGTGCAGCATTAAAGATCCTGTGGCAGTGCATTCTCTTATATATGCGAGTCTCCCATAGGGAGCCTCGCATATATAATAGAATGTACTGGCTTACAAGATCAAGGTAAATATTGTTTAGCTAATGCATTCCCTTATATATACGAGGCTCCCTATGGGTAATTCGCATATATAAGAGAATACATTGGCACATTTTTCAGGAAAGTTAAACTACCCTCATGGATCCTCTCACAGACATGATCAGACCACACTCAGCAGTACAAGCTGACACATGTAAGGGGCTCCCTACAGGAGTCATGGAAGGGTTAACCCTTTACCCAACAGAATGGCCCTGTGCCAATGCATTCTCTTATATATGCGAGTCGACCATAGGTCGCCTCGCATATATAAGAGAATGCATTGGCTTAACACATTAAAAATTATAAAATTGTTAAAGAATGTAAGAAAAAATGGTAAAAAGTGTTAAAAAAAGAGTTTTTTTAGGCCAATGCATTCTCTTATATATGCGAGGCGACCTATGGTCGACTCGCATATATAAGAGAATGCATTGGCACAGGGCATAACTGTAACTATCACAATGTGGTCAAGGAGCCGGTTCCAATGATACCCATATTTGTATGGTTCTATTGAGACAGACCGAAGATATTTTTGGCTGTTGAAGCTTTATTTGGCCGGTTTTGGCCGGTTTGTTGGGTAAAGGGTTAACACAGGGTTGCTCTTATATGACTCTTAAAACAAGTGCTCTTTATACAGGGTCTAACTCAGAGGAACCATACACCGTAGTAAATCAGACCAAGTTATCTTCGATGAAAACCAGGATGTGATAGTCCAGGGCTCCGTCCGTCCATCTGTCTGTGATATCAGTTATTCTAGATGCTTAGTTTAACTCTTTCTTTACTAAATATTCAGTGACTAGTAGTTACCTTTTTAACCCTTTCTTTACTAAATGCGAACATAAGTTATAGATATGTGGTACCGTGGTTTCCTAATATAATTACAGAGTTATAGTCCAGGCGCTTGGTGTTAGAATTTCACAAATTATGATAAAAGCATGAAACTTGGTACATAAGTTCCTTAGGCCATACTGATCATTTTCAGATATGGACCCCATCAAGATTTGGCCCCGCTTAGCAATGGTTGCTAGGCAACTACCCGAAAGTATAAAATGCTCATATAAGGATGGATTACAGTATTTCATTCAACTTTAGTTGTTGTGGATTGCATATTTGAGTTCTATTTGTGACATAGGATCAATTACAAAGACTTGTGACTTGTTCAGATAATAAGTTCATCAAGCGACCATAGGTCTGAACTCTTTCTGAACTTTTATTATCTACCATCTGCTTATTATTTAGGGTTAGGGTTAGGGTTAGGGTTAGTTGGATTAGCCCATTATGGAGCCCCAGACAGAGAGAACAATGCACTGATGACTGTCGTCTGCTTGGTTTGTGTGAGGCTCCATACAGGAGTGTTATATAATTAACCCTTTATGGAGCGCCAGACAGAGAGAACAATGCACTGATGACTGTCGTCTGCTTGGTTTGTGTGAGGCTCCATACAGGAGTGTTATATAATTAACCCTTTATGGAGCGCCAGACAGAGAGAACAATGCACTGATGACTGTCGTCTGCTTGGTTTGTGTGGGGCTCCATACAAGAGTGTTATATCATTAAATAAACTGGGGCCATAGCGAAAAACGTCTCTTGATTCAAATTCATTTTGATGAATAAATAACGTTTCGTGTCGTTTCTGTTCTATTTTTAGGGTGTGGTTCACATGCTTTGTATTGTGTATACTCGGCCTGGCCTATATAACGTGTTATCTCGTGTACAACATATACAACGAGTTCGGATGGGATTGGCTCGTTATTATAGGTGGTGCTGAAGCTGCGTTTTTCACGTTAATATTGACGGGCCTCATCCTCATGCTGGTAACAACCTATAGTTTATTTCTGAAATGTCCAATCAAAGCATGCACTATGTCGCGTCGTTACCATGGGGATTTAAATGCTTTACTCACATAGTTCTTACAGCTTGTTTATACCGGTATATGTATTCAGGATTGCTGGCTTACTTTGTACCAAGACAGTACCTCCACCATTAAAATGGTCCACATCACAAACACCTTCTGGGAACATTAATCTGTGTCTAGGTCTCCCTTAGCAGATGAAGATGGGGATACATGTACCCTCTGCTGGATGTAAGCCTTGAAACAGTTTTACCCTGTGCCAATGCATTCTCTTATATATGCATGTCAACCATAGGTCGCCTCGCATATATAAGAGAATGCATTGGCCAAACAATTTTGTATAATATTTTATCAATTTTTACTTTTTCTTACATTTTTCAAAAAAAAAAATTAATTATCCCATAGAGAGCCCCACACAGACTGAGCAGACGACACTCTGTAGTGCATGCTTCCATCTGTGTGAGGCTCCATGTGGGTTAATTTTTATTTTTTATGAAAGTTGGAAGAATAGTAAAAAATTATTAAAATTGTAAAAAATTTTAAAAAATAATAACAAATGATGAAAAATTGTTAGGCCAAATGCATTCTCTTATATATGCGAGGCGACCTATGGTCAATTCGCATATATAAGAGAATGCATTGGCACAGGGTATTACTATTCTTCCAACTTTCATAAAAAAACATTAATCTTTGTCTAGGCCATCCAGAATGAGGTCCCCAGAGGATGAATTTTGTGATTCTGGATTAAGGTTTCGTAAAAATTTAGGTTCGAGACCTGCATACATCACTGACAATAAAGCAGGTGATATCGTTACCATGACAATTAAGTATGTGATATCATTACCATGACAATAATGTATGTGATATCTTTGCCATGACAATAAAGCAGGTGTTATCATTGCCATGACAATAAAGCAAGTGGTATCGTTGCCATGACAATAAAGCATGTGATATTCTTGCCATGACAATAAAGTAGGTGATATTGTAGCCATGTTCGCCCTCTGGGAACCTCATTCTGCTTAGGCCTCAACTGCTATGGGAGACATAGGATCAGATTCAACTTCTCCAGTTGAAGTTGGTGATGTTCACCCTAATATTCAACTTGATTATGCATTTTATTTTCTGCAAATTTGTGGATATAGAACTGAACAGTTGGGTGAAAAAGTAAATAAAAACGATTTAAACTAGATACTTCCAAGAAGATGAGGTTTAAGCAAAATGTGGTCACCCAGAGGGTGAATTTGGTGATGCGAGCCCACCGTGTTGAATAGTGTCACTAAATTCACCTTCTGGGGATATCATTCGGCAAATATCAGACACATTAACCCTTTACCCAACAAACCAGCCAAAAAACGCCCAAATAAAGCTTCAACAGTCTAAAATATATTCGGTCTGTCTCAATAACACCATACAAATATGGATATCATTTGAACCGGTTCATTGACCACATTGTGATGGTTACAGTTATGCCCTGTGCCAATGCATTCTCTTATATATGCGAGTCGACCATAGGTCGCCTCGCATATATAAGAGAATGCATTGGCCTAAAAAAAAATTCTTACATTCTTTAACAATTTTATAATATTTTTCTACATTCTTTGACAATTTTATCATTTTTAATATGTGTTAAGCCAATGCATTCTCTTATATATGCGAGGCGACCTATGGTCGACTCGCATATATAAGAGAATGCATTGGCACAGGGCCGATCTGATGGGTAAAGGGTTAAATTGAAGTTTGTGGGAGAGTAAGTCTCATGAATAAATGGACAGCATAATAATTCTGATTATAATTTGCATTGAATATCTAACCCATAGAGAGCCCCACATAGACTGGAGCAGACGACACTCTGTAGTGCATGCTTCCATCTGTGTGAGGCTCCCTGTGGGTTAAACATTAAATTATATATATATATATAATTCCGATTATAACAAGCATTGAATATCTTTTACAAGTCTGCTATAACATGGTTTAAATTTCATCTCCAATGATAACGCCTGCCTATTGTCTTTTATAAGTCTGCTAAAACTTATTTAAATTTCATCTCCATTGTTAATGTCTGCCTATTGTCTTTCAAATGGCTGCTAAAACTGGTTTAAATTATTTCATCTCCCTGGTAACGTCTACATATTGCCTGCTTTTATTGTACTTTATTTTATCAAACATTCTAGTTTAGTTACCTTTATGACTAAATCTCTGATGAAATCTCAGTTTATATTGATCAATACAATAAATAATCTGGATGAATCTATGACTTTATCTAAATCATAAAGTCGTGTAACACCAACGGAAAAATTTATTTCAAACGGGAGGTAGATCTCCAGCGAAAATTGCTCGCCGAGCGGTCAACAATATTTTAACCCTTTGAGTGCCAGGTCCGATTTTTGTATCAACCCATATACCCTGTGCCAATGCATTCTCTTATATATGCGAGTCGACCATAGGTCGCCTCGCATATATAAGAGAATGCATTGGCCTAACATTTTTTTTTTTTTTTTTAACAATTTTTTACAATTTTAATATATTTTATTATATTCTTTAACAGACTTATTGTGTAGGTTTAGGGCCGATAATAGCGGCCCCTGGCACTCAATCGATCACTTCCTGTAAATTGCATATCATATTTTCCTATATTCTTACAAGCTCTGCATGCACTTTGATTGTTTGATTTATTTTTATTTTTATTCCTATCGATTAAGTTCTTCACATTCTGTTTGAATTTTGTTTTAGTATTGATCAATGTTTAAGAGAAATCTCCCCTTTGCTTTTAATCCCATTAACACGTTTCTGGTGGCTTTCAGGATTAAAACCAAGCACAAACAAATAAAGAAATAAACAGGCTAAAACAGACTAACTTTGTATTTTCATTTTTGTAACAATTAACAATTTTATTTTTATGAAATTTAAAAAAATCTCAGATAGTGCTAACATTTACAAGGATTGATTATAAACTACCAAAATGTAGTAACTGTTCAATAAAATATAATCTATAACAAAGTTTGCCTATTTTTTCATGTTCTCCATTTTATTTGTGCAGAACATTTAATCCTCAGACCGCATCAATAACCTTCAGTTATACTTTAACAAACAAACCCTACATCATATTCCTAACACATGATACAGGGTCCCTGGCTGCCTTAGCTCAGTAACTATGTGTTTAATGTTGTATATACCCACACAGCACTGCTTTTAACCTCCTTGATTTTGTATACACAGACACGCACTGCACTTTTAGCCTTCAAGTAAAACATTTTTAGAAAGTTAGTCAATATATTCTGTTTTATTACACTCCTTTGCGCGATTTCCATTGAAAATGCTGGTAATTAAAAATGGTAATGTCACTAGTGAATTTTGTCATTTCCCGTGACATCATTGACGTTACTTATGTCGCTTACTGATCTAGACTGAATTTTCGATTGTTGATCTTTCTCCATATCGGGACTTTTATGCATTAATTCTGTGTGTGTTTTAATCATATTTGGCAAACCAAATTGATGCAGAAGTGTAATAAATAGAGTAATCAATTAGTTCCAAGAATTACCTTCAATAATTCAATCGTGGTGAGACGTTTGGGTAAGAAACTTGTGCGCTAATGCGCACTCGTTTCTTTCCAACGTCTCTCACCTCTCGTGAATTATTTAATGTAATTCTCGGAACCAATTGATTACTCTCTATATATCTCGAGATGGTTCCGATTGCAATAAATGACAAACGAATGATCTTATTATCTGAACATTTCCTAATGGAACTATTCGTCAATGAGAATTTAGTATAGAAAGGTTTAACTGGAGGTGCAGCATTAAAGATCATGTGCCAGTGCATTATCTTATATATGTGAATCTCCCATATGACACCTCGCATATATAAGAGAAAGCACTGGCTTACAAGCTCAAGGTAAATGTTGTTAGGCCAATGTATTCTCTTATATATGGGAGGCTTCCTATGGGAGACTCGCATATATAAGAGAATGCATTGGCATAGGGTTTTTTGGAAACATTTCAGGAAGCCCCAGAACAAGTGGAGTTTTCCATCAGAAACTAACTTTCTGCCCGTTTTTCCTCTATCAAAAAAAAATAAACTGTTGTCAGCTGAAATGACAAATCATAATAAATTTAAATTTCAGATCAATGAAAAAAATTTACAAAATTACAAAATATATCACCCCAAAGACAGTGTGATAAATTTTGTGTGGGGATGAGAATCACTCCCAAATTGACGGGAGGAATTATTACGGAAACTTAACTACTCACAGATTGGCGGATGGAATTATTACAGAAAATAACCACACATAACCACTCACAGATTAGGATGCAGAGTTACAACTGAGGCTAACCACTAACTGTAATACATGGGATTGGTCATCAGCATGCTTGTCCGAATCTTTATTTTTCAGGTGAATATAAATGGACCACTTACAGTTAAACTCGGCTTTAATTTGAATGTGGAAAAAAATGCTGGAAATTCTTATCACAGGCATAATTTCATAATGATATGATAATGTAATCCATTTTAGGTTTCAGAGATAGTGACAAGCCTTGAAATAGTGTGTCTGTCATTTGCAGTATGAGGTCCCCAGAGGGTGAATTTAGTGATGCTACCCCACATAGCGGGCTAGCATCATCAAATTCACCCTCTGGGGACCTCATTCTGCTTACGCCTCAGCAGAATGAGGTTCCCAGAGGGTGAATTTGGTGATGCTAGCCCACTATGCGGGGTAGCGTCACTAAATTCACCGTCAGGGGACCTCATTCTGCAAATGACAGAAACACTATTTCAAGACAGTTAATTTTCTTCCATTTTGGATAATCAAACTTTGATCTGCGATAAATTGCATTTAACAGAAATACTCATTTATAGGCCCACTTAATTTTCGAACACCCAGATCACATTATATAAAATATATGCCATACTATATACCATTTGAAAGAGGAAGCTCCTAAACATTTAGCCTTCTTAATTCAGATTGTTTGGCTTTGGTAATCCACTATGGCATCCCTTTATTGAGGCCCAGTTTGCTTCAGTAAATGGCTTTGGCATTGCTGATTGCCGTAGCAAATTATGAGGACTGAAACATTGTATTTTTAACTTATTCGATGTAATAAACTGTGAACAGGTTGATTATGTTGAGATATCAATGTCTGTTCTCTGCTAAAGTTTCTGCACAAAGTCGATTATTTTCAATGGAAATGGAATAAGTCTATATCTAAATATATAGAGTTATTCCCCTTCCATTAAAAATAAACTACAGTTCAAATTCTGTTGCATTCTGGGAGACTTAAAGGGGGAAATAATTTTATGATTTCAGCTATTTTCTATTACCCTATGGGCAACTTCTGAGACACGATGTTCCAAATGGTGATGAATTATAGTATTTTAATAATATTTTATGGCATAAATTGTTATTAAAACCGTATATATCAAGGCATAAAAAAAAATCATCGGTGACCTTTAATGTTTGGCGTGACTTTCAAAATGAGTGAGATATCAGTATCTGAGAATTTAAATCCACATCTCATGACTTCCAGCATGGTTTTCCCCAAACGACTGGTGAGCGGACTGCATGAACTAATTACATTTACTTCCCTTTTGATGTAACATTTTCAGGGTTAAGGAACTAGTTTGCCATCTGTTTTAGTGCATGCCGCCTGACAGAGGACTAATCGCCTCACTTGGTATTATATATTTGCAGGGCCTCATTTACAATTTTTGTTTCGTTCGGTGCATGCCTTGCCTCACTAACTTGGTATTTCTCGTGGTACGTTCTGACTGAGGTCGAGGGTTGGTCAGCTATTTATAGGATCGATTACATGGTTGCCATTATCCTCACTGCCAGCTTTGGATCTATTCCGTACTGCGTATCCATAGGGATGGTAAGAATGGTTAACTCTCACTGCCACCTGTTCTGAGCCCCACAAAGATAGAGCAGTTAACACGTAAGATGTAGAAACTTCTCTATGTGTGGGGCTCACTATGGGATGAATTTCTTGCTGTATCCATCCATACAGAGCCCCATATAGATAAGAGCAGACGCCACTCAGCAGTGGAAGCTTCTCTGTGTATGGGGCTCACTATGGGATGAATTTCTTGCTGTATCCACCCATACAGAGCCCCATATAGATAAGAGCAGACGACACTCAGCAGTGGAAGCTTCTCTATGTGTGGGGCTCACTATGGGATGAATTTCTTGCTGTATCCACCCATACAGAGCCCCATATAGATAAGAGCAGACGACACTCAGCAGTAGAAGCTTCTCTATGTGTGGGGCTCACTATGGGATGAATTTTTTGCTGTATCCACCCATACAGAGCCCCATATAGATAAGAGCAGACGACACTCAGCAGTAGAAGCTTCTCTATGTGTGGGGCTCACTATGGGATGAATTTCTTGCTGTATCCACCCATACAGAGCCCCATATAGATACAAGCAGACGACAATCAACAATATAACCTTCTCTGTATGTGTGGGGCTCACTATGGGTTCCTGCATCCACCCATACGGAGCCCCATATAGATGTGAGCTAAAACCTTAAAAAAAATATATTCCGTAATCTTTGTGGGTTTAAAAAATTTACCATTAAACAATTTGTAGAAAGAGGTCCATAGAAGGTGAATTTAGCGATGCTATCACCAAATTCTTTACCTGGGGACCTCATTCTGCAAGACCTCATCTGCTGTGGGAGACAAGACTCAGATATAAGTTCAAGCCTTGAAATAGGGTGTCTGTCATTTGCAGAATGAGGTCCCCAGAGGGTGAATTTAGTGATGCTACCCCGCATATCAGGCTAGCATCACCAAATTCACCCTCTGGGGACCTCATTCTGCTTACACCTCAGCAGAATGAGGTTCCCAGAGGGTGAATTTGGTGATGCTAGCCCGCTATGCGGGGTAGCATCACTAAATTCACCGTCTGGGGACCTCATTCTGCAAATGACAGACACCCTATTTCAAGGCTTGGACTCAGATTTAAGTTCCCAAATGGTGAAATGGTGATGTGCACACATTGAGTACCCAATTATGCAATTGTGTTGTCTGCCAATTTGGAGATATAGAGTACTAAACAAAAAAAGGAAAAATAAACTTTCTGAAGTTTCTAAAGAAACTAAAAAAAACTTGTTAATTTGATTGGACAGATACTTTTCAGAGAAAATGCGGACTAAGCAGAATGAGGTCCTCAGAAGGTGAATGTGATGATGCTAGCCAATTTAGCATCACTAAATTCACCCTCTGGGGAACTCATTCTACTAATGTCCAGCCCAATGGTACGTCACTCATGAGTAAAATTCTTCAGGATATTTTACCACCCGTCAATTCACTGTTTTTGTTATAAATTTAATAATTTTTTTTTGATCAATTCACTGTTTTTTTTTATCAATTCACTGTTTTTTTTTAATCAATTCACTGTTTTTTTTTTTATCAATTCCCTGTTTTTCTTATCAATTCCCTGTTTTTCTTATCAATTCACTGTTTCTTCACATTGTTAGGCTTTGTGTGACAACACTAACCACGTTTTATTGGTGACATTAGCAACCTGTAACTTAATGTTTTATTGGTGACGTTAGCAACCTGTAACTTAACGTTTTATTGGTGATGTTAGCAACCTGTAACTTAACGTTTTCCAAATTTGACAAACTATCCCAAGAGAAATCTTGACGTCTTCAGTCCAAGAATCGAAGAGCCCATAAGGAAGAGAGAGGCCTAAATCTTGAGATTTGACTTTCCCAGCAATGCTAGGGCCAGAGAGCACACTAACAGGGTTGGTGTGCCTCTCCAAGCATCACCTTTGTGTATTTATTATATTCATCGTTATAGTATTGTCCCAAGTTTGTTCTTAACCCTTGCAGTGCCAAGTCCGATTTTGTATCAACCCATATTTCCAGGGGCGGTTCTACCATCCGGCGCCCTCGGCGCGCCCCCTATTTTTGCCAGAGCAAGGAATTTTTGCGACGTGTCCGCGGGCACCAATTGTCACCGAGCGCCCAAAGTTTCTGCGCTTAATATTGCTAACTTACATGCTTATATATACAACAGTTTACATGTGACTCAAACGTAGAAGTATTTTAACTGTGAATAGATGTAAATCCATGCAAGGGTGAATCCAACATACCGCGATGTGGACGTGCTCCGCGCGGACTATTTTCACTATGCAGAGCAAAATAATACTGTTGACAATTTGTTTCAGGGCCGCGACGGGGCGTCAAAAAATATCTGGCCCGGCGCCAAGTTTTAGGTGCCCAAAGTTTTTCTATAAATATAGATATAGCAATGCTAACTGTGGTGTCAAATGTCTATTCCATCTATATATACATGTAGCAAAAGAAACGAGACTGCTACACTTTGGGATAAGCCAACACAACGTATAGTCCGACCATTCGATAGTACAGAAGTTTCCCATATATTATGAGAACATATAACTGGGGTGAAAACACAGGAGCTTTAATCTGCTATCATGCACTGTACGACTCTCCATACAGCATACCGAAATTATGCTGCCCACTCATGTGATTAGGGTCCTGCGAATATTCGATATTCGATTCGAGATTCGAATCGAAAGTCAAATTCGATTCGAATTCGATTCGAAATTGCCAACTCGAAATTTCGAATATACACTGATGGAAAAGTAGGCTGTTTACGGGCAGGTACACACGTCGATCTTAGCTGTTTTGTGCCATTTATTACAGAAAATGATGTATATATGTACCTTATAATTCTCATTGTACATCGCGATTATATATATTATACAGCAATTAGCCACTATAGGACAACTAAATACGTCTGATTTATATCTTTTAACATGGTAGCCAAAAGCTCGGAGATCGCCGATGGACCGACGACGCGCGTAAATTATAATAGCTAGCGTTATCCGCGGTCTATCCGTCTCAGATTCCGCGTTTTGTAATATAGCTCAGAATTTAAACATCGAAAACTGCATTTTGGCGGTGTTTTTTTTTAAAGTTTACTTTCAATTTCGGAGCTTCCTTTGACACTTAACCCTTTGGAGAGTATATGTAACGTCATATATATGACGTCATGAGTACATTTAACGTCAACGTCATAGCAATAATTATTAACAAGTTCGGGTTAAAAGGGTTCAATAATTTGTTTTAATTTATGTGCATTTTTTTAAACGTTTGTTATCATAATCGATTGCACTTATACATTTGGGATATTATATAATCAAAATAACTCCTGTACAAATAATTTATAAATCAGATGATTTATTGAAGTTATGTCTACATAAAATAACACTTCCTGAAACGACATATATGTCGTTCTACTCCTCAACCGATAGACGACATATATCTCGTTCTACTCGCCAAAGGGTTAACAAAACGTCATCCGCTATTCATGTTTATTTTAAACATGATAAAGCTGCACCTGGCTTACACATGTGATGAATGCAACATGGTGTATAAATCGTAAGCATCTGGGACCCACCTATGGAATCATCTGTCCAAGAAGCACCCAGCACTACATAAACAGGCTACACTGCGACTGTTGTTGCATCTTCAAGTTTATAACTACGGGTGATTCCGAATGTTGATTTGCAATTTTTCATGCACATGCAATCTGTACAAATTTTGCGTGATTTTAGTTCCAATAATCCGTTTAGTGTTTATATATTAATCGTCGTGACGGCCGCTTGGACGTTTTAATCAATTATCAATTGAAGTTAATAGTATTGCAAATGACAGTTCGTCGCCACATAAGTTATGATTTAACTTCGTGCATGTAGTTCATGGAATGTTTTACAAATCGTCTAATCGTTGACAAAACATGCCCAATTGAGAATACAACATACAGATATGATTCGAATCGATATTCGATTCGATTTCCTGAATTCGATTCGATATTCGATTCGATCAAAATCTCCAATTCGCAGGACCCTACATGTGATATACCTAGTCCTGGTGTAGTAACATCGATTGATCAGCATAACTGAGATTTGTGTTTTATGTGTGCATACTCAGTAGTGTAGTATCCAAAAAAGTTCCCCTGTATACCTACCAGAGGGGGGGGGGGTCACCCTCTCGTGCTCTCCCCCGCTCACAACTTCGCGGCTCGGATGATGCTACGCATCATATATGCCTATATTCCTATATATGGCGCCCCCCCTTTTCAAATTTCCTGGAACCGCCCCTGATTTCCTTGATAATTTTTCAAATTTATGGATTATAATAATGTGATACATTGATGGAAAGAGCTCTTATAATCAATAAATTTGAAAAATGATCAAGGAAATATGGGTTGATACAAAATCGGACTTGTCACTGAAAGGGTTAATGCTATTGGTGTTTTATTGGGCACTTTTGTAGTAAGCACTAGAAGCTTCTCTATGTGTGGGGCTCACTATGGGATGAATTTCTTCATGTGTCAACCCATATAGATGTGAGCAGATGACGGCGGGAAGGTATTGGATATTGTCAATATGACAATCATGATTTTCGCTCTTAAAATTTGGTTTTCTTTCTCCCCAATTTCAATTTGGCAAGGGGTATATATATGCCAGCATGCATTGTGGCACCAAAGGGGTATATATGCCAGCATGCATTCTGGCACCAAAGGGGTATATATGCCAGCATGCATTGTGGCACCAAAGGGGTATATATGCCAGCATGCATTGTGGCACCAAAGGGGTATATATGCCAGCATGCATTGTGGCACCAAAGGGGTATATATGCCAGCATGTGTTGTGGCACCAAAGGGGTATATATATGCCAGCATGCTTTGTGACACCAAAGGGGTATATTTATGCCAGGCATTTGCCAGCATGCATTGTGGCACCAAAGGGGTATATATGCCAGCATGCATTGTGGCACCAAAGGGGTATATATGCCAGCATGTGTGGTGCAAACTCTTATTTTGTATTGTGTTGCTTTTGTCACCAATAATTCAGTAAGTTTAAAAAATCTTAGTTTATCTAGTCCTGTAATTACAGGCATGTTTTGATTGAACCCTACAGTGGAAGTACGAATGTTAATAAGTTACTATGGTTACATAAGCCTATAGTGGAAGTACGAATGTTAATTAATCAGCTACTATGGTTATATAACCCTATATTGAGTGGAAGTACAAATTTTTATCAGTTACCAAGGTAACGTAACAATTTTTATCAGTTAATATGGTTATGTAACCCTATGGTGGAAGTATGAATGTTAAATAATCAGTAACTTAGGTAATAAAATCCATAACCGGGAATATAAAGTTGAGACCGAGTTAGAACAGGACATGGCATGCACTGGACTCAATCAACACTAACCAATGACTTCTATTACAGCTTAATGAATCAGAAAAATGCTGAAAAATGTACGGAAAACACAAAATATTTTCTGACATATATAGAGGATATGAAATGAGTGTTTCTCTCATATGATATTTATGAAACGAGTCTTAAGAATTTTCAGTTTTCTCGAGCCTCCGGTGAGAGAAAACTGAAAATTCGTGACGAGTTTCATAAATATCATATGAGAGAAACACGAATTACATATTTTATTTATCATATGACACCTATAAATTGATTATGATGTCCAAAATGCACACAAATCACTAAATAGCTATATGACATCGGCAGCAAAAGGTTAATGTGACGTCACTTCATTGCACCGGAAGCCCAATTACACCTGCTGAACTAGCAGAAATAATATGCACGTGAAGATATAGTGCGCTATTCTGTTCTCAGTTTGTGACATTATATCGTATGTTTATTAGATAAATACGAATTACATATTCTATTTATCGTATAACAATGTCCAAAACTATATATTTCAAGATTATAATTGCGAGAATTTCGGCATCGCGTTGATTGACGCGCACGAATTTGACCTGCATTTAGTCAGAGATGCGGCTCGGCCCCCGGCTGCCATTCAGCCAATCAGAACACACTTTTTGTCAACAAACCAATCAAATTATCGAAAGGTGATATGAATTAGTAATTGATATGAAATTGATTTATGACATACTTTCCAACGTAAATAATGATTGAGTCATATGATAAATGTTAGTATGTATAGAAACTAGAATTAGAATATAATCTTAATTTTACTTTGGACACCTGACCTTGACCTTTCAGAGCGTCCTTCACATGCTATGTCCTGTCTGTGACTCTTACTGGTCTCACGATTTTATATATCGACATTAATATGATAGATTGGGAGGAGCTTAAGGAGAGACCAGACTACGTTGCCGGCATATGCCTCGTATTTTTCTACGAATGTGCTGGTTGGATTTTATCCTATTTCGTGGTAAGGTTAAAATGTTCTTTAACTTTACTATTAACCCTTTACCCAACAGAACGGCCCTGTGCCAATGCATTCTCTTATATATGCGAGTCGACCATAGGTCGCCTCGCATATATAAGAGAATGCATTGGCTTAACACATATTAAAAATGATAAAATTGTCAAAGAATGTAGAATGTAAGAAAAAATGGTAAAAAGTGTTAAAAAAAAGAATTTGTCAATTTTTTTAGGCCAATGCATTCTCTTATATATGCGAGGCGACCTATGGTCGACTCGCATATATAAGAGAATGCATTGGCACAGGGCACAACTGTAACCATCACAATGTGGTCAATGAACCGGTTCCAATGATAAGGTTAAAATGTTCTTTAACTTTACTATTAAGTTAACGTAACTTTACTATTTCGTGGTAAGGTTAAATTGTTCTTTAACTTTACTATTAAGGTAACTTTTGAATCTTATTATATCATGAATTTAAAGTCTGATTTGACAGCATCTGTACATATACCCTTGGTCGCTTCATATCCGCCAACAATCTCCGACCAAATTAAGGATGAAATGGATAACTCTAAAATCAAGAGGCTTTGTGTTGATAATAAGGCCAAATTTCAAATTATTTTATAAATAACACGTTTCGGGCAATTTTATACTATAGTTGACAGTGTTTAGCATTATTTTTGGGCAATTAATCGGTTCTGATAACTGAATTGCCCAAAAATAATGCTAACCACTATCAACTATATCATTATATATATATTCAACTGGCCATGGGAATACAACCTTATGGTTAATTAAACATATATTTTTCTATTGCTACACGCATTATCCACCATCTACATGTATGACTGATAATTATGTTTCAAACGAACTACCTAACGTCAAAAAGTGTCTACTATTTATGATAAAATCTGAAATGAGTCGGAATTTCTATTAAATTTATCGGGGTGAGAGCAAGCTATGGTCGCTATCCCATTGAGGGAACATTCTGCTTTGCGAAACTATGTTTTGATTAGTGGATATCACCATTTAACTGGGAGATATATAGCTTCATCTGAGGGAAGATGTTCATTTATCAAAACCGCATTTCTCGGGTTTGGTGATACCCTCGGGTTTGGTGATACCACGTACATGGGGGTGCACATGGTATATATCTATGTTAATATATTCATCCTGTGAAACAATTATTGCCAATGTAGCTAATTAATAAAATACTTATTAATTGGTCGGTCGCATTAGCCTGCGGCCTCAGGCCAATATGACAGACCTCGGCCTCATAACTCAGCCAATATGGAAACAAACAATTAATAACATGTAGTATAAATACACCCTCTGGGAATCTCATTCTGCTTTGGCCTCATCATCTGGAGGAGTATAGATAGATAGATTCAGCTACTCATTGAACCAGTTATCATAGATATTTTGTGCTTTAACCCTTTCAGTGCCAGGGGCCGATCTCATCGGCCCTAATTTACGATCTGTAAAATCCGCCCTAAAAAAAATAAAAAAAATAAAGATTTTTTTTTGGTTGAAATTTTTTTGGGTAAGCTTAAGCATGCTATAGCGAATTTAAAAACAAACTGGATAAAACCTTAGGGGCATGTTATAACTCAAAACTATCACCAAATATTCATAGTAATAATTTTGATGCCCATGAAAACGTAAGATTCCCTGGCACTAAACCTACAAAATAAGTCTGTTAATGAATATAAGAAAAAATTATTAAAATTGTAAAAAATTGTAAAAAATAATAACAAATGATGAAAAATTGTTAGGCCAAAGCATTCTCTTATATATGCGAGGTGACCTATGGTCGACTCGCATATATAAGAGAATGCATTGGCACAGGGTATATGGGTTGATACAAAAATCGGACCTGGCACTGAAAGGGTTAAACTGGACACCTCTAAACCGAACAGAAGGGTCAGTCAGAACAATTTGGAGAGGTTTTACTGTATTTCAAATCAAACATTCAAATGATGTGTGATGTTATTTTTGATATACCGTAGATTTATCTTTCATGCGCAATAATATTAAAGACATATTATGTACTTGTTCGGGTAGGAGAAACTGATAAGTTAGTATTCAGGCACTATGCCAACTGGAGGAATGTAGCATTCTACTAATATCACCGGAAATCTCAAGCAAATCGAACGTACCACTCCATAGAAAACATTTTCTGAACTACGCTAAATTGTAAATATTTACTACTCGAATCGGGACGCTTCTATCGGCGTTAAACTAACGAAAACAATTTCGCCATCGACAGTCACTGCATTTAATTAATATATAAGAATGCCGGTGTGGGTTGTCAATTTAGATATAATATTGGTAAAAATAACTACTCTGAACAACTTTATTCGCCATTTCTATTTGATCACCGTACCGGAGTGTTTCACATCACTTTAATAGTGCTTATATAACACATATGTGACCCGCCATATCAAATCCAGTCGTAAGTCGGGATTTGTTTTACCCTTTGCCAATGCATTCTCTTATATATGCGAGTCGACCACCTCGCATACATGTATATACCGGTAAGAGAATGCATTGGCCTAATATTTTTTTTAAATAAATGTTTCTTACAATTTTTAGGACATAAAATAAAAAACATCCATTACCCTGCAGGGAGCCCCACACATATATAGAAGCATATAGAAGAGTGTCGTCTGCTCATGTTTGTCTGGGGCTCTGTATGGGTGAAATTATAAAATTGTTAAAGAATACAAGAACAAATTATTAAAATTGTAAAAAATTGTTAGGCCAATGCATTCTCTTATATATGCAAGGCGACCTATGGTCGACTCGCATATATAAGAGAATGCATTGGCACAGGGTAAAAAAATGCCAACTTACGACTGGATTTGATATGGCGGGTCACATATCCCCAATGCTAGATGGGACCAAAGCAGTTCATATTATTACCCCAGCTGTTGAGTAATGCTGAGTCTTATGCCCCCTGCCATTTTACAGGCACTTTACTGGAGTGGCTTACACTTACCCAATGACCAGGTTCATATTTCTCGTCTTGTACGACGAAGCGAGCACTGTACAAGTGACCTTGTCCAAGTGTCACAACCTGCCATGAGATTTGAAACAGCGTGTTGCTCCATATAGCGCACACACTGCTTAATCCGACCAAGCCACGGTTACAGAGATGTTAGTCCACCGGCAGGGGCGCGAACTCTTACCAGTGTGTCAATACCATTACAAGTCTGACACTCTAACCCAAGCCTTGAAATAGGGTGTCTGTCATTTGCAGAATGAGGTCCCCAGAGGGTGAATTTAGTGATGCTACCCCGCATAGTGGGCTAACATCACCAAATTCACCCTCTGGGAACCTCATTCTGCTGAGGTGTAAGCAGAATTGCAGAAAACCCGGTAAATACAAGGAATCCCGGGTTTGGGAAATGAAAACTGAACGAAAGGTCGTCAGACCCACTATTTTTTATATGTGGGTATGTAGTTTACTCGAGACTGGGTTTGGGGTACAAGCCAAACAAAAAATAGAGTCGTTAGGTAGGCTTGATATTTTATTTTTTAAAATAATTTTGACATATTCTTACGACTTTTCATGTGCGTATTTTATTCTGCAAGATTGACATAAAACTAGCTTTGATTATTTTTGTGTAAATTTTAATATTACACAATACTTTTACTTAGAAATCAACATATTCTGAGACGCTTAAATGTGTTTTTTGTGTTTTAAGAAATTTTTGTCAATAAAATTAAATAGATTATCTTGACGACCATGAAAAAAACTTTGGGTAGGGGGTTGAAAATAGGGTCGGCAGGGAAAGCCAAACCACAAGTATTTTTTTCTTTGGTCTAAGCTGTGTTCGTTGATATGTCAGTTGACATAGTGTGACGATGTTTAAAACTCCGTTTCTGATTTTTCAGATTTCTCACGCTGCCATTAACTTGACGACGAATGAGAGGATAAACCATAAGCGATATCAATATCTCAAAGATGCTAAAGGGAATTTCTACAACCCGTTTCATCGTGGAGTCAAAAATAATCTCCTTGAGTTCTTCCATCTGAAGAAGGCGGCGACCGAGAGTGATGTTGAGCTGCTTAATATCACTGTTATATAATTGCTGTGTATAGTTCTAATTTATACAGATACAGCTATCCTTAAAGTAATTAAACACCAAAAACATGGTGTCACCCCGGTAATACCATGGTAACCACCAACACCGCATTAAGGTTACCGCTTCAAACCAGTGATTCATTCAGGATTTAAAGCAATTAAAAGCCAAATTTCAAACAGAAATGTCACAATCACAACCCTAAACACTTAACTAAAACATCACATGCTATTTTTGTGAATGCAAGCCTTGAAATAGTGTGTCTGTCATTTGCAGAATGAGGTCCCCAGAGGGTGAATTTAGTGATGCTACCCCGCATAGCGGGCTAGCATCACCAAATTCACCCTCTGGGAACCTCATTCTGCTGAGTTGTAAGCAGAATGAGGTCCCCAGAGGGTGAATTTGGTGATGCTAGCCTGCTATGCAGGGTAGCATCACTAAATTCACCCTCTGGGGACCTCATTCTGCAAATGACAGACACACTATTTCAAGGCTTGTGTGAATGCTACTTTATTGGTCTTCAAGGAAATCTTCCAGCTGAGTACCCCACAATGTAGCATGCAGTGAACTTTACATGACTTTAAATTTGCTGACATTGTTTCAGCTGTCAAATTATAAACTCCACCCATCGCATAGTGTCAGGCCACATTGATTGGCATTACACAGGCAGGCATGAACATCAAATGCCATGATTCTCCTTCTATCTGTGTAATTTAACGAGATCCTCAGGGACATATTCTTTTTTCAACTCATTACTGCTGTGGATACCGTATACTACCCGTAATCCCGTGGGTATTACCAGAGTATCAACCCGTTTTTCAAGTCAATTACTTTGAGGATAGCGGTATGGTGAAAAAAGTGATGTTTTGTTGCTCAGACATTATCCGTTTTTTTTTTAATTAAGAAAGGAATGTGGTTTGAGCATGTTTTGAAGGGTATAGTGCTGTGGGCATTGGGCGCATTGCTCGAGGTTAACATTAAATGTGCTCCATATGGCCACAGTGACATGCATACATTATTAATTTGTTTACAGACCAACTCGACAGAAAAAAAAATATATATATATATATTAAAGAAGAAAATATTTATGGCAGTGTCATTTTGTTACCCCAAATAAAATAGATTTAAATTCAATGGTGGATTGCCTGAGAAACAAAACATCAGTTTTTTGTGCCTATAATTGCAATTTTTCATAAATTTATGTAATTTGGAGTGACAGCCGCAGGAACCAGCCTTGAGTTATATTGATAAATGTCCTCCACCCCCCATAAATGTCCCCCCACCCCCCCCCCCCCCATACCCAGCTCCCCTCCCATATCCATGTCCCCTCCCCATTTGAATTTAGTGTTCCTGAAAAAATCATTTCGTGGGGACCTTTGAAATGAGCGGTGTTCATCCATTCGTCTGTGTGTCTGGCTGTCTGAAACATTTGTTGTCTGGATGATAACTTCATTAATATTAACAGAATCCGATGAAACTTGTTATGTGGCCTTCATACCGATGAATTTCGAATTTGGATCCGATCCGACCATTTCTGGCAGAGTTATGCCCATTTTCGATTTAGAATTTGCTAATTATTTTTTTTCTCCAAATGATAACTCAATTTATGATTATCCGATAGCTTTCAAATTCAGTATGTGCATTAATCGCATGAAAATACAGGTCAAGTTTGAATTTGGATATGATCCGACCATTTATGGCAGAGTTATGTCCCTTTTTTACTTAGAATTCGCTGATTATTTTGTTGTCCGAATGATAACTCAAGAAGTGGGTGTGTTCATTTTAGCTACCCAAGGACATTGGAAGCCTTACCTTCTTAACCTTCCAACAAAGGAATGAAGTTTACAATTTCTTTCCAGCAGTTCTTCGATTTTGAAAATCGTATGTGTGCAGTAAGCTGTGCACCCTATTTTTATCCCTTTCATGATGGGAGCTGTGCTTGTGCAGCATTAAAGATCCTGTGGCAATGAGTTATCCTATATTGCGAGTATTCCATAGGGAGCCTTGCATATATAAGAGAATACACTGGTTGTCAAGGTAAATATTGTTAGGCCGATGTATTCTCTTGTATATGCAAGGCTCCCTATGTATTTTCCATTTTTTGAAAATTTTGAGCATTCAAACTATGGGTTAACCCTTTACCCAACAGAACGGCCCTGTGCCAATGCGCCAATGCATTCTCTTATATATGCGAGTCGACCATAGGCCGCCTCGCATATATAAGAGAATGCATTGGCCTAACAATTTTTTACAATTTTAATAATTTGTTCTTGTATTCTTTAACAATTTTATAATTTCACCCATACAGAGCCCCAGACAAACATGAGCAGACGACACTCTTCTATATGCTTCTATATACGTGTGGGGCTCCCTGCAGGGATGTGTATGTTTTTTATTTTATGTCCTAAAAATTGTAAGAAACATTTATTTAAAAAAAATGATAAAAAATTGTTAGGCCAATGCATTCTCTTATATATGCGAGGCGACCTATGGTCGACTCGCATATATAAGAGAATGCATTGGCACAGGATATTTTAGGCTGTTGAAGCTTTATTTGGGCGTTTTTGGCCGTTTTGTTGGGTAAAGGGTTAAGCATCATTCTGCCGATCGTTATCAGCTTCTCATTGGTCAACCATTCAATTCTGGACAGGGTTCGCGCTGCCACTTAACCAAATTTCCCAATGGCAAAAATAATTCACAATTGGCAAAAAATATTTTCATTTGGCAAAAGTTTTATTCCTCAAGCAATTTTTAAATATTGCTGAATCAATACCATTAATTTCATGGAACTCTTATAACATAATTAATTAACACCTCTATTAAGATGAAGTTAATTACAGAGCATTAGTACGGTACTGATTGTTGGAGGGATTACTAATCCTCCTGTGATGTGCCCTTCTGACGGAGAAACCCTTCTACCATTGTATTGTTATGTGATTGCCTTATTGTCGTATGATAAACCATAATAGAGATGCGAGTATAATTAATTATTAACCAACTGCTTTTCTATCTATCAGTGATAGCATTTGCTAAAATAATTTGGCAATAAATATTTTCATTTGGCAAATAATTTGGCAAAAGTAAATTTCGGTCCAGCGCGGACCCTGACTCTGGATGTTATTTAACTCTGGAAAGGATGCCCCCTCACCTTGAATATGCCTGGCACTCTCTGTCATAAGGCTGGCACCATCCTTCACTGTTGGATACTCCCGGCACTTTCTAGGCAATTCTAGGCTGGTACCCACCCGACACCCCTCCTAGACTGGTTCCTGCATAATAAATTTGTTATTTGTGTCAAATCTTATATCTACACATTTGAACAATAGAAATTAACTTTAATAAAGGCCCACTTAATTTTCGAGTCTCTGATTATTTTTTTTATAGTGACTTGATATACGGTTTTAATAACAACCTATGCCATAAAATATGATTAAAATACTATAATTCATCACTATTTGAAACATCTGTGTCTCAGAAGATGTGCCCACAGAGAAATAGAAAACTGCTGAAGACTCCCCCCCCCCCCCCCCCCCCTGACATCCAGAATGCAACAGAATTCAATCTTTTTCAATGAAAGGGGAAGAACTCTATCGTTAATATATAGAGTTATTCCCTCTGCATTGAAAATAATACTGATTTTTACTTCAATCTTGATGACAAAACTCAACAAAAACATTATGTCCTCAGTTTATTACACAGGATAAGTTGATAACACAATGCTTTGGAGCTTCCTCTTTCAAATGGTATATAATATGGCATATATTTTGTATAAAGTAATCTGGGGATTCGAAAATTAAGTGGGCCTTAAACATAGCATTTATGAAATCCAATTGATATATAATTGTTTTCTTTCTTTTTAACAACCATGACATCTAATTGCCAAAGACAAGCATGTAACAGCCCGTTGTGACATCTTAAAAGTTGTTGAGTTGACCATATTGCCGCCTTCCTTGTGTTGATGTGTTTTATAATTCACATGTGTGCGACGTGTTGTAATTCTTAGCTGCCAATTGTCTCAGATGTGTCACCTGGTCAGACATACACTTACCTGTAATGATTACGTATATACATGTAATACCCATTTGCCTGTAATGGTTACCTGGTCAGACATACACTTACGTGTAATGATTACGTATATTATACCCATTTTCCTGTAATGGTTACCTGGTCAGACAGCCACTTACCTGTAATGGTTACCTGGTCAGACAGCCACTTACCTGTAATGGTTACCTGGTCAGACAGCCACTTACCTGTAATGGTTACCTGGTCAGACAGCCACTTACCTGTAATGATTACCTATAAAACAAACCCTTCCTGAATAACACTGCTGTGAGGTATACTGCTGCTGGTTATATAACTCCCGTATGGAGCCTCACATGGCCCCCAAGCGGACGACAGTCATCAGTGCATTGTTCTCTCTGGGGCTCAATATAAGTGTCATCAATGAGTATTTAGTAAAAAAGTGTTAATTTATTTAACACTCCCATATGGAGCCTCGCACAGACCCAAGCAGACGACCATCATCAGTGCATTGTTCTCTGTCTGGGGTTCCATAAGGGGTTAACATTTCACTTCATCTCTTCCCTATCTTAGTTTCATTCATTTTGAACTAAAGGTAGCATTTAGCATGTTCACAATGAGGCTAATGGGGTCGTTGTCGTAACGTTTTATACATCGAAAATATGGCTTGTTGCCATTCATCGGAAAGCTCTCAGTTAGATTATTTAGGACAGTACTGTATTATAAGTGAATTTAGGATGTGCATGTCATGTGGGGCAGGTCTGAAAACAGTGTCTGACATTTGCAAAATGAGGTCCCCAGAGGGTGAATTTAGTGATGCTACCTCACAAAGTGGGCTGACATCACCAAAATTTACCCTCTGGGGACCTCATTCTGATTAACCCTTTACCCAACAGAACGGCCCTGTGCCAATGCATTCTCTTATATATGCGAGTCGACCATAGGTCGCCTCGCATATATAAGAGAATGCATTGGCTTAACACATATTAAAAATGATAAAATTGTCAAAGAATGTTGAAAAATATTATAAAAATTGTTAAAAAATGTAAGAAAAAATTATAAAATTGTTAAAGAATGTAAGAAAAAATGGTAAAATGTGTCAAAAAAGAATTTTTTTAGGCCAATGCATTCTCTTATATATGCGAGGCGACCTATGGTCGACTCGCATATATAAGAGAATGCATTGGCACAGGGCATAACTGTAACCACCACAATGTGGTCAATGAACCGGTTCCAATGATATCCATATTTGTATGGTGTTATTGAGACAGACCAACGATATTTTAGGCTGTTGAAGCTTTATTTGGCGTTTTTGGGCGTTTTGTTGGGTAAAGGGTTAATTAAGAGATTTATCCCACAGGGAATCTCACTCAGATGGAAGCATGCACTGCAGAGTGTCGTCTGCTCCAGTCTATGTGGGGCTCTATAAAGGGTTAAGCCTCGTCTTCTCTGGAAATTATCTTTATTATCAAAGTTAGCAAGTTTTTTTTTTTTTAGAAACTTTTTCCAAATTGGCTGAGGACAGATGGAGGTGCACATTACCATCATCATGATCCGGGAACCTAAATCTGTGTCTATGTCTCTCATAGTAGATGAGGCCATGCAGAATGAGATCCCCAGAGGATGAATTTGGTGACACTAGTCAGCTAAATTCACCCTCTAGGGACCTCATTCAGCACCATATTTTCAAGCCTGCCCAGTATAAATCACTGCATTATTACCACATTGTCAAAATCAATCATGAATGGACAATTTAAGTCATTTTTAGGCCAATTTAACCAATAAGGTGCCCCTCGTCGCCTGGAGCAGACGACACTTAGTAGTGCATAGTGATACCTGGGTGGGGGCTCCATGTGGGTTACATTTAACCCTCCCATAGGGCGCCCCTCATATCCTGGAGCAGACGACACTTAGTAGTGCATAGTGCTACCTGGATGGGGCTCCATGTGGGTTATCAATCATGAATCCACAAATGAAGTCATTTTTAGGCCAATATTAAAAAATTGCAAGATTCTCAACCCCCTCCTGACCATATTTTGGGTCATTTTTGTGGAAACATGTTTTCTCTCATGGCTTCGTGTAAATAATTTTATTTCCATATCAGATTGTCAGATAATAAACAAACAATAGAATAAGATGTATGTACAGTAATGCCCTAAATATCGGAAATATGGCTTGTTGTTAAGTCCTCTCTTATGTGATGAATTCAATACCCTACGTTCAATGAGTGAAGGTGGAGTCTGAAGTGAAAAGGATTGGAAATTTTAGTGTTTTTTTCTCATGCATTAGCCCAAAGTAATTGCAGTGACCCTTAATCAGTATATTTTCCGCAACTGTAAGCTCCTCCCACTAGTTTTAATAGTTTTACCCTGTGCCAATGCATTCTCTTATATATGAGAGTCGACCACAATTTTTATCAATTGTTCTTCATTCTATATTAATTTTTATTTTTTCTTACATTTTTCAAAAAAAAATTAATTATCCCATAGAGAGCCCCACACAGACTGAGAAGACGACACTCTGTAGTGCATGCTTCCATCTGTGTGAGGCTCCATGTGGGTTTTTAATTTTTATGAAAGTTGGAAGAATAGTAAAAAGTTATTAAAATTGTAAAAAATTAAATGATGAAAAATTGTTTGGCCAATGCATTCTCTTATATATGCGAGGCGACCTATGGTCGACTCGCATATATAAGAGAATGCATTGGCACAGGGTATATGGATTGATACAAAAATCAGACTTGGCACTGAAAGGGTTAATCAGTATATTTTGATCAAATTGGGAAATTTAACCCTTCCATGAGTCGAGCTTCATGAATTTTTGCGAAAACCATGTGCCAAGGCATTCCCTTATATATGTGAGTATCCCATAGGTAGCCTCACATATATAACAGAATATATTGGCCCGACAATATTTTCCTTGACTCTTATTTATGAGAGGCTCCCTGTGGAGAAACTTGCACAGCTCCCATCATGAAAGGGTTCATTAATGCTGCACCAGCGCAGCTCCCCTCCTTGAAAAGAGTTAACCCTTTCAGTGCCAGGTCCGATTTTTGTATCAACCCATATACCCTATGCCAATGCATTCTCTTATATATGCGAGAATACATTGGCCTAACAATTTTTCATCATTTGTTATTATTTTTTACAATTTTAATAATTTTTTCTTATATTCTTTAACAGACTTATTTTGTAGGTTTAGTGCCAGGGAATCTTACGTTTTTCATGGGCATCAAAATTATTACTATGAATACTTGGTGATAGTTTTGAGTTATAACATGCCCCTAAGGTTTTATCCAGTTTGTTTTTAAATTCGCTATAGCATGCTTAAGCATACCCCGAATAAAAATTCAACACAAAAAAATCTAAAAAAAAAACATTTATTTTTTATTTTTTAAGGGCGGATTTTACAGACCGTAAATTAGGGCCGATGAGATCGGCCCTGGCACTGAAAGGGTTAATGCTGCACCAGCGCAGCTCCCCTCAATGAAAAGTGTTAAATCACCTTGTACTGTATATTGTACTGCTTCAATTTCTACAATTGACCATGACCATTTATGTTAGTAAGAATAAAATATAAAAAAATTTGCCCGCCCTAATTTAAAAAAAAATAATCTAGTTATTTATTTATATTGGCCTAAATTTGTTGTTAACCCTTTCAGTGCCAAGTCTGATTTTTGTATCAACCCATATTTCCTTGATCATTTTTCAAATTTATTGATTATAATAATGTGATACATCAAATTTATTGTTTATAATAATGTGATACATTGATGGAAAGAGCTCATTATTATAATCAATAAATTTGATAAATGATCAAGGAAATATGGGTTGATACAAAAATCAGACTTGGCACTGAAAGGGTTAAATGATGAAATTGTACAGCAAGATCACTCACCATCACCAAAATGTAACCATTCACCAGTATTCATTTTGAGTGCAACTGTACATGAATGCGAGGTTGTAGAAAGGATGGCTAAATGTGCATCTTTATAATGCTGTAATTCATTTTGAGCATGACTGTAACGCGACTGTAGATATAGTGAATATTTATTGTTTGGATGTTTAAATATATATATATCATGTCAAGACTCGCCATTTGTGAACAACATTTGAATAAATTTTTATTTTTTAATCATCAAATTTCTCCTGTTTATATTTTGGCTGATGTCATTATTAACAATTTTTTCACTAAATGGATTCTCCCATTCATTTATACCAGACAGTCAATGACTGTTGAGATGCTCACCTGACTGAGAAGACTGGGACTCTGAAGACCATAAGAGTTAGTACTTGTTTAGAACTACTTGTTTTTATGTGATTTTGACAAGTACTAATGGTCTCAGGGGAGTGCAGTTGAGAATTTCAAGGTGGACTCCCCACTGCTTAACGGAGACCCTCTGGCTATGTCCTTGTTTAGAACTACTTGTTTTTATGTGATTTTGACAAGGACATAGCTGGAGGGTCTCTGTTAACACTTTACCCAACAAAACGCCCAGAACTAAATTATCTTGGGTCTGTCTCAATAGAACCATACAAATATGGATATCATTGGAACCGGCTCATTGACCACATTGTGATAGTTACAGTTATGCCCTGTGCCAATGCATTCTCTTATATATGCGAGTCGACCATAGGTCGCCTCGCATATATAAGAGAATGCATTGGCCTAAATTTTTTTATTTTTTTTACCATTTTTTCTGATTTTTTCATAAATTTAACAATTTTATAATTTTTTCTTACATTTTTTAACAATTTTTATAATATTTTTCTACATTCTTTGACAATTTTTTCATTTTTATGTTTACCCATACCATAGTATGGTAAACATAGTGTCGTTGTCCGGATTGACCATTCGTCGTTAGTCCGTCCGTCCGTCGTTAGTCCGTCCGTCCGTCCGTCCGTCCGTCCGTCTGTCTGTCTGTCTGTCTGGCTGGCTGGCTGTCTGTTTGTAGACACTCTACGCATGGTGCGATAACTCGAACATTTTATATCTGATCGGAACCAAATTTAGTATATGAATTTATCAGCACCAAATACAGATCGAGTTCGAATATGGGTTTGATCCGAGTTTTGTTTACGGAGTTATGGCCCTTTTTCAACTTAGAATTCATGCATGCTGCCACAACTAAAAAAAAAATTATCTGACCGTAACCAAATTTGGTATGTGAGTTGCGGAGCCCAAAATACATATCGAGTTCGAATATGGGTTTGATATATTTTTTAATGGAGTTATGGCCCTTTGACATAGAATTCATGAATGCTTCGATAAATCTACAATTTTTCCACTGATAGGAACCAAATTTTGTATGTGAGTTTCTCAACTCAAAATACAGATCGAGTTCGAATATGGGTTTGATCCAGTACTTTTTAATGGGGTTATGGCCCTTTGATTATTTTATTCATCGCTAAAATATATCAAAGATACACAGGTGGCACTGTCTAGATAATATCTAATAAATCAGTTTCACAATGCTATGGAGACAAGAGATAGTATCCAGTTACAATGCCATGAAGTTCTCTCTCTCTTGAACTGGTATTGAGTTAATTAACTGCTAGGAGTTGTTGGCTATATCAGATATACTTTATACTCTATAAGTATCTCTGGCCATATCATAGGTGGAATGTTTATATTTTATATTCATGGTTATTTAAATTTCACCTTAAAGGCATAATCTGGTTTCATTGTTTAATAGCATTACCATTGGAATTTTGTTGGTTGCATGGGAAGACAACTTTGGTTTTCAAACTTTAAAAAATGAGAGCTCTGTATCAGTCTATGGGAACAAAATAATTGTTCATAACACTCTTAGAACTGTAGGTCTAGTTTGTTTTATCTATATATTAATCAAAAGCTTTTTCGACATTGATTTCAATTGATTACAAATGTGAATTGAAATATTAAAGGGGCACACCAGGTTTGATGTATTTTTCCTGTACTCTGCATGAGATAAAACTGTTTATGTGTACCTATACCATAGTACGGTACACATAGTGTCAATCTCAAGATTGACCACTCGTCTGTCCGTCCGTCTCTATCTGTCTGTCTGTCAGTTCGTAGACACTTTAGGCATAATGTGATAACTCTTAACATTTTCTATTTGATCGGAACCAAATTTTGTGTATAGGTTTCTCATCCGAAAATACAGTTCGAGTTTGAATATGAGTTCGATCCGATTTATCTTAAAGCAGTTGTGACCCTTCTTTCTTTTTTTTAAATTTTAAATTTTCATATTTTTTTAGATTGAATTTCCTCGCCCAATTTAACATAATTTTTTTTTTTTAAACTTTTATAATAATAAAAAACATTGAGTTAAAAAAAAAAAAATAGTTGCATGTAATATAATGATATAAATAAATTGCCATGTGAACATCCAATATCCAGAGCATATGCGAATACCTTTAATAGAAGTCATTCCAAGTGAAATCTGTTACTAATTGAGTGATGACATATGTTACATAGCTCTAGGGGGTGGTTGTATGAAGGTAAAGATGAACCTGCTGGCTGGATAATTGTTTGTCCAAATTGATTAATGGCTAAACAATTGGATCTCAAAATGAGAGGTCCTTGTGTGAATAGGGACAGAGTTAAAACGACTCCTCCCCCACCCCAATTACCTTAACCTCTTAAGACAAATTATTTGAGCTTTTGATTTTAAGTTAGGTACTGATATGTGTATCACTGTGATCATATCTTTGACCAGTTATCAGTTATAGCTAATCGCTAGCGCCAAGGTATGGGTTAAACATCTGCCGATCGTGATCGGCCTCTCGTTAATATGTGTTAAGCCAGTGCATTCTCTTATATATGCGAGGCGACCTATGGTCGACTCACATATATAAGAGAATGCATTGGCACAGGGCCGTTTTGTTGGGTAAAGGGTTAAGCAGTGGGGTCTCCACCTTGAAATTTTCAACTGCACGCCCCTGATACCTCCCATCCAATATAGTCCATAGCCAGTCTGTCCCCTCCCAACACGCCCCTGATACCTCCCATCCCATATAGTCCATAGCCAGTCTGTCCCCTCCCAATACGCCCCTGATACCTCCCATCCCATATAGTCCATAGCCAGTCTGTCCCCTCCCAACACGCCCCTGATACCTCTCATCACATATAGTCCATAGCCAGTCTGTCCCCTCCCAACACGCCCCTGATACCTCATCCCATATAGTCCATAGCCAGTCTGTCCCCTCCCAACTGCACGCCCCTGATACCTCCCATCCCATATAGTCCATAGCCTGTCTGTCCCCTCCCAACTGCACGCCCCTGATACCTCCCATCCCATATAGTCCATAGCCTGTCTGTCCCCTCCCAACTGCACGCCCCTGATACCTCCCATCCCATATAGTCCATAGCCTGTCTGTCCCCTCCCAACTGCACGCCCCTGATACCTCCCATCCCATATAGTCCATAGCCAGTCTGTCCCCTCCCAACACGCCCCTGATGCCTCCCATCCCATATAGTCCATAGCCTGTCTGTCCCCTCCCAACTGCACGCCCCTGATACCTCCCATCCCATATAGTCCATAGCCTGTCTGTCCCCTCCCAACACGCCCCTGATACCTCCCATCCCATATAGTCCATAGCCAGTCTGTCCCCTCCCAACACGCCCCTGATACCTCCCATCCCATATAGTCCATAGCCTGTCTGTCCCCTCCCAACACGCCCCTGATACCTCCCATCCCATATAGTCCATAGCCAGTCTGTCCACTCCCAACACGCCCCTGATACCTCCCATCCCATATAGTCCATAGCCAGTCTGTCCCCTCCCAACACGCCCCTGATACCTCCCATCCCATATAGTCCATAGCCAGTCTGTCCCCTCCCAACACGCCCCTGATACCTCCCATCCCATATAGTCCATAGCCAGTCTGTCCCCTCCCAACACGCCCCTGATACCTCCCATCCCATATAGTCCATAGCCAGTCTGTCCCCTCCCAACACGCCCCTGATACCTCCCATCCCATATAGTCCATAGCCTGTCTGTCCCCTCCCAACACGCCCTTTGATACCTCCCATCCCATATAGTCCATAGCCTGTCTGTCCCCTCCCAATACGCCCCTGATACCTCCCATCCCATATAGTCCATAGCCAGTCTGTCCCCTCCCAATACGCCCCTGATACCTCCCATCCCATATAGTCCATAGCCTGTCTGTCCCCTCCCAACACGCCCCTGATACCTCCCATCCCATATAGTCCATAGCCAGTCTGTCCCCTCCCAATACGCCCCTAATACCTCCCATCCCATATAGTCCATAGCCAGTCTGTCCCCTCCCAACACGCCCCTGATACCTCCCATCCCATATAGTCCATAGCCAGTCTGTCCCCTCCCAACACGCCCCTGATACCTCCCATCCCATATAGTCCATAGCCTGTCTGTCCCCTCCCAACACGCCCTTTGATACCTCCCATCCCATATAGTCCATAGCCTGTCTGTCCCCTCCCAATACGCCCCTGATACCTCCCATCCCATATAGTCCATAGCCAGTCTGTCCCCTCCCAATACGCCCCTGATACCTCCCATCCCATATAGTCCATAGCCTGTCTGTCCCCTCCCAACACGCCCCTGATACCTCCCATCCCATATAGTCCATAGCCAGTCTGTCCCCTCCCAATACGCCCCTGATACCTCCCATCCCATATAGTCCATAGCCAGTCTGTCCCCTCCCAACACGCCCCTGATACCTCCCATCCCATATAGTCCATAGCCAGTCTGTCCCCTCCCAATACGCCCCTGATACCTCCCATCCCATATAGTCCATAGCCAGTCTGTCCCCTCCCAACACGCCCCTGATACCTCCCATCCCATATAGTCCATAGCCTGTCTGTCCCCTCCCAACACGCCCCTGATACCTCCCATCCCATATAGTCCATAGCCTGTCTGTCCCCTCCCAATACGCCCCTGATACCTCCCATCCCATATAGTCCATAGCCAGTCTGTCCCCTCCCAACACGCCCCTGATACCTCCCATCCCATATAGTCCATAGCCTGTCTGTCCCCTCCCAACACGCCCTTTGATACCTCCCATCCCATATAGTCCATAGCCTGTCTGTCCCTCCCAATACGCCCCTGATACCTCCCATCCCATATAGTCCATAGCCAGTCTGTCCCCTCCCAATACGCCCCTGATACCTCCCATCCCATATAGTCCATAGCCTGTCTGTCCCCTCCCAACTGCACGCCCCTGATACCTCCCATCCCATATAGTCCATAGCCAGTCTGTCCCCTCCCAACACGCCCCTGATACCTCCCATCCCATATAGTCCATAGCCAGTCTGTCCCCTCCCAATACGCCCCTGATACCTCCCATCCCATATAGTCCATAGCCTGTCTGTCCCCTCCCAACACGCCCCTGATACCTCCCATCCCATATAGTCCATAGCCAGTCTGTCCCCTCCCAACACGCCCCTGATACCTCCCATCCCATATAGTCCATAGCCAGTCTGTCCCCTCCCAACACGCCCCTGATACCTCCCATCCCATATAGTCCATAGCCAGTCTGTCCCCTCCCAATACGCCCCTGATACCTCCCATCCCATATAGTCCATAGCCAGTCTGTCCCCTCCCAACACGCCCCTGATACCTCCCATCCCATATAGTCCATAGCCAGTCTGTCCCCTCCCAACACGCCCCTGATACCTCCCATCCCATATAGTCCATAGCCAGTCTGTCCCCTCCCAACACGCCCCTGATACCTCCCATCCCATATAGTCCATAGCCAGTCTGTCCCCTCCCAATACGCCCCTGATACCTCCCATCCCATATAGTCCATAGCCTGTCTGTCCCCTCCCAACACGCCCCTGATACCTCCCATCCCATATAGTCCATAGCCAGTCTGTCCCCTCCCAACTGCACGCCCCTGATACCTCCCATCCCATATAGTCCATAGCCTGTCTGTCCCCTCCCAACACGCCCCTGATACCTCCCATCCCATATAGTCCATAGCCTGTCTGTCCCCTCCCAACACGCCCCTGATACCTCCCATCCCATATAGTCCATAGCCAGTCTGTCCCCTCCCAACACGCCCCTGATACCTCCCATCCCATATAGTCCATAGCCAGTCTGTCCCCTCCCAACACGCCCCTGATACCTCCCATCCCATATAGTCCATAGCCTGTCTGTCCCCTCCCAATACGCCCCTGATACCTCCCATCCCATATAGTCCATAGCCTGTCTGTCCCCTCCCAACACGCCCCTGATACCTCCCATCCCATATAGTCCATAGCCTGTCTGTCCCCTCCCAACACGCCCCTGATACCTCTCATCCCATATAGTCCATAGCCAGTCTGTCCCCTCCCAACTGCACGCCCCTGATACCTCCCATCCCATATAGTCCATAGCCTGTCTGTCCCCCTCCCAACTGCACGCCCCTGATACTTCCCATCCCATATAGTCCATAGCCTGTCTGTCCCCTCCCAACTGCACGCCCCTGATACCTCCCATCCCATATAGTCCATAGCCTGTCTGTCCCCTCCCAACTGCACGCCCCTGATACCTCCCATCCCATATAGTCCATAGCCTGTCTGTCCCCTCCCAACTGCACGCCCCTGATACCTCCCATCCCATATAGTCCATAGCCTGTCTGTCCCCTCCCAACTGCACGCCCCTGATACCTCCCATCCCATATAGTCCATAGCCTGTCTGTCCCCTCCCAACTGCACGCCCCTGATACCTCCCATCCCATATAGTCCATAGCCTGTCTGTCCCCTCCCAACTGCACGCCCCTGATACCTCCCATCCCATATAGTCCATAGCCAGTCTGTCCCCTCCCAACACGCCCCTGATACCTCCCATCCCATATAGTCCATAGCCTGTCTGTCCCCTCCCAACTGCACGCCCCTGATACCTCCCATCCCATACAGTCCATAGCCAGTCTGTCCCCTCCCAACACGCCCCTGATACCTCCCATCCCATATAGTCCATAGCCTGTCTGTCCCCTCCCAACTGCACGCCCCTGATACCTCCCATCCCATACAGTCCATAGCCAGTCTGTCCCCTCCCAACACGCCCCTGATACCTCCCATCCCATATAGTCCATAGCCTGTCTGTCCCCTCCCAACACGCCCCTGATACCTCCCATCCCATATAGTCCATAGCCAGTCTGTCCCCTCCCAACACGCCCCTGATACCTCCCATCCCATATAGTCCATAGCCAGTCTGTCCCCTCCCAACACGCCCCTGATACTTCCCATCCCATATAGTCCACAGCCTGTCTGTCCCCTCCCAACACGCCCCTGATACCTCCCATCCCATATAGTCCATAGCCTGTCTGTCCCCTCCCAACACGCCCCTGATACCTCCAATCCCATATAGTCCATAGCCTGTCTGTCCCCTCCCAACACGCCCCTGATACCTCCCATCCCATATAGTCCATAGCCAGTCTGTCCCCTCCCAACTGCACGCCCCTGATACCTCCCATCCCATATAGTCCATAGCCTGTCTGTCCCCTCCCAACACGCCCCTGATACCTCCCATCCCATATAGTCCATAGCCAGTCTGTCCCCTCCCAACACGCCCCTGATACCTCCCACCCCATATAGTCCATAGCCAGTCTGTCCCCTCCCAACACGCCCCTGATACCTCTCATCCCATATAGTCCATAGCCAGTCTGTCCCCTCCCAACTGCACGCCCCTGATACCTCCCATCCCATATAGTCCATAGCCAGTCTGTCCCCTCCCAACACGCCCCTGATACCTCCCATCCCATATAGTCCATAGCCAGTCTGTCCCCTCCCAACACGCCCCTGATACCTCCCATCCCATATAGTCCATAGCCTGTCTGTCCCCTCCCAATACGCCCCTGATACCTCCCATCCCATATAGTCCATAGCCAGTCTGTCCCCTCCCAATACGCCCCTGATACCTCCCATCCCATATAGTCCATAGCCTGTCTGTCCCCTCCCAACACGCCCCTGATACCTCCCATCCCATATAGTCCATAGCAGTCTGTCCCCTCCCAACTGCACGCCCCTGATACCTCCCATCCCATATAGTCCATAGCCAGTCTGTCCCCTCCCAACACGCCCCTGATACCTCCCATCCCATATAGTCCATAGCCAGTCTGTCCCCTCCCAACACGCCCCTGATACCTCTCATCCCATATAGTCCATAGCCAGTCTGTCCCCTCCCAACACGCCCCTGATACCTCTCATCCCATATAGTCCATAGCCAGTCTGTCCCCTCCCGACACGCCCCTGATACCTCCCATCCCATATAGTCCATAGCCTGTCTGTCCCCTCCCAACTGCACGCCCCTGATACCTCCCATCCCATATAGTCCATAGCCAGTCTGTCCCCTCCCAACACGCCCCTGATACCTCTCATCCCATATAGTCCATAGCCAGTCTGTCCCCTCCCAACACGCCCCTGATACCTCTCATCCCATATAGTCCATAGCCAGTCTGTCCCCTCCCAACACGCCCCTGATACCTCCCATCCCATATAGTCCATAGCCTGTCTGTCCCCTCCCAACACGCCCCTGATACCTCCCATCCCATATAGTCCATAGCCTGTCTGTCCCCTCCCAACACGCCCCTGATACCTCCCATCCCATATAGTCCATAGCCAGTCTGTCCCCTCCCAACACGCCCCTGATACCTCCCATCCCATATAGTCCATAGCCTGTCTGTCCCCTCCCAACACGCCCCTGATACCTCCCATCCCATATAGTCCATAGCCAGTCTGTCCCCTCCCAATACGCCCCTGATACCTCCCATCCCATATAGTCCATAGCCTGTCTGTCCCCTCCCAACTGCACGCCCCTGATACCTCCCATCCCATATAGTCCATAGCCAGTCTGTCCCCTCCCAACACGCCCCTGATACCTCCCATCCCATATAGTCCATAGCCTGTCTGTCCCCTCCCAACACGCCCCTGATACCTCCCATCCCATATAGTCCATAGCCTGTCTGTCCCCTCCCAACACGCCCCTGATACCTCCCATCCCATATAGTCCATAGCCTGTCTGTCCCCTCCCAACACGCCCCTGATACCTCCCATCCCATATAGTCCATAGCCAGTCTGTCCCCTCCCAACACGCCCCTGATACCCCCATCCCATATAGTCCATAGCCTGTCTGTCCCCTCCCAACACGCCCCTGATACCTCCCATCCCATATAGTCCATAGCCTGTCTGTCCCCTCCCAACACGCCCCTGATACCTCCCATCCCATATAGTCCATAGCCAGTCTGTCCCCTCCCAATACGCCCCTGATACCTCCCATCCCATATAGTCCATAGCCTGTCTGTCCCCTCCCAACACGCCCCTGATACCTCCCATCCCATATAGTCCATAGCCAGTCTGTCCCCTCCCAACACGCCCCTGATACCTCCCATCCCATATAGTCCATAGCCTGTCTGTCCCCTCCCAACACGCCCCTGATACCTCCCATCCCATATAGTCCATAGCCTGTCTGTCCCCTCCCAACACGCCCCTGATACCTCCCATCCCATATAGTCCATAGCAGTCTGTCCCCTCCCAACTGCACGCCCCTGATACCTCCCATCCCATATAGTCCATAGCCAGTCTGTCCCCTCCCAACACGCCCCTGATACCTCCCATCCCATATAGTCCATAGCCTGTCTGTCCCCTCCCAACACGCCCCTGATACCTCCCATCCCATATAGTCCATAGCCTGTCTGTCCCCTCCCAACACGCCCCTGATACCTCCCATCCCATATAGTCCATAGCCTGTCTGTCCCCTCCCAACACGCCCCTGATACCTCCCATCCCATATAGTCCATAGCCTGTCTGTCCCCTCCCAACACGCCCCTGATACCTCCCATCCCATATAGTCCATAGCCAGTCTGTCCCCTCCCAACACGCCCCTGATACCTCCCATCCCATATAGTCCATAGCCAGTCTGTCCCCTCCCAACACGCCCCTGATACCTCCCATCCCATATAGTCCATAGCCTGTCTGTCCCCTCCCAACACGCCCCTGATACCTCCCATCCCATATAGTCCATAGCCAGTCTGTCCCCTCCCAACACGCCCCTGATACCTCCCATCCCATATAGTCCATAGCCTGTCTGTCCCCTCCCAACACGCCCCTGATACCTCCCATCCCATATAGTCCATAGCCTGTCTGTCCCCTCCCAACACGCCCCTGATACCTCCCATCCCATATAGTCCATAGCCAGTCTGTCCCCTCCCAACACGCCCCTGATACCTCCCATCCCATATAGTCCATAGCCAGTCTGTCCCCTCCCAACATGCCCCTGATACCTCCCATCCCATATAGTCCATAGCCAGTCTGTCCCCTCCCAACATGCCCCTGATACCTCCCATCCCATATAGTCCATAGCCTGTCTGTCCCCTCCCAACACGCCCTTTGATACCTCCCATCCCATATAGTCCATAGCCAGTCTGTCCCCTCCCAACACGCCCCTGATACCTCCCATCCCATATAGTCCATAGCCAGTCTGTCCCCTCCCAACTGCACGCCCCTGATACCTCCCATCCCATATAGTCCATAGCCAGTCTGTCCCCTCCCAACTGCACGCCCCTGATACCTCCCATCCCATATAGTCCATAGCCAGTCTGTCCCCTCCCAACTGCACGCCCCTGATACCTCCCATCCCATATAGTCCATAGCCAGTCTGTCCCCTCCCAACACGCCCCTGATACCTCCCATCCCATATAGTCCATAGCCAGTCTGTCCCCTCCCAACTGCACGCCCCTGATACCTCCCATCCCATATAGTCCATAGCCTGTCTGTCCCCTCCCAACACGCCCCTGATACCTCCCATCCCATATAGTCCATAGCCAGTCTGTCCCCTCCCAATACGCCCCTGATACCTCCCATCCCATATAGTCCATAGCCTGTCTGTCCCCTCCCAACTGCACGCCCCTGATACCTCCCATCCCATATAGTCCATAGCCAGTCTGTCCCCTCCCAACTGCACGCCCCTGATACTTCCCATCCCATATAGTCCATAGCCTGTCTGTCCCCTCCCAACACGCCCCTGATACCTCCCATCCCATATAGTCCATAGCCTGTCTGTCCCCTCCCAACACGCCCCTGATACCTCCCATCCCATATAGTCCATAGCCAGTCTGTCCCCTCCCAACACGCCCCTGATACCTCCCATCCCATTTAGTCCATAGCCAGTCTGTCCCCTCCCAACACGCCCCTGATACCTCCCATCCCATTTAGTCCATAGCCAGTCTGTGCCCTCCCAACACGCCCCTGATACCTCCCATCCCATATAGTCCATAGCCAGTCTGTCCCCTCCCAACTGCACGCCCCTGATACCTCCCATCCCATATAGTCCATAGCCTGTCTGTCCCCTCCCAACTGCACGCCCCTGATACTTCCCATCCCATATAGTCCATAGCCTATCTGTCCCCTCCCAACACGCCCCTGATACCTCCCATCCCATATAGTCCATAGCCTGTCTGTCCCCTCCCAACACGCCCCTGATACCTCCCATCCCATATAGTCCATAGCCAGTCTGTCCCCTCCCAACACGCCCCTGATACCTCCCATCCCATTTAGTCCATAGCCAGTCTGTGCCCTCCCAACACGCCCCTGATACCTCCCATCCCATATAGTCCATAGCAGTCTGTCCCCTCCCAACTGCACGCCCCTGATACCTCCCATCCCATATAGTCCATAGCCTGTCTGTCCCCTCCCAACACGCCCCTGATACCTCCCATCCCATACAGTCCATAGCCAGTCTGTCCCCTCCCAACACGCCCCTGATACCTCCCATCCCATATAGTCCATAGCCAGTCTGTCCCCTCCCAACACGCCCCTGATACCTCCCATCCCATATAGTCCATAGCCTGTCTGTCCCCTCCCAACTGCACGCCCCTGATACCTCCCATCCCATACAGTCCATAGCCAGTCTGTCCCCTCCCAACACGCCCCTGATACCTCCCATCCCATATAGTCCATAGCCTGTCTGTCCCCTCCCAACTGCACGCCCCTGATACCTCCCATCCCATACAGTCCATAGCCAGTCTGTCCCCTCCCAACACGCCCCTGATACCTCCCATCCCATATAGTCCATAGCCAGTCTGTCCCCTCCCAACACGCCCCTGATACCTCCCATCCCATATAGTCCATAGCCAGTCTGTCCCCTCCCAACTGCACGCCCCTGATACCTCCCATCCCATACAGTCCATAGCCAGTCTGTCCCCTCCCAACACGCCCCTGATACCTCCCATCCCATATAGTCCATAGCCAGTCTGTCCCCTCCCAACACGCCCCTGATACCTCCCATCCCATATAGTCCATAGCCAGTCTGTCCCCTCCCAACACGCCCCTGATACCTCCCATCCCATATAGTCCATAGCCAGTCTGTCCCCTCCCAACTGCACGCCCCTGATACCTCCCATCCCATACAGTCCATAGCCAGTCTGTCCCCTCCCAACACGCCCCTGATACCTCCCATCCCATATAGTCCATAGCCAGTCTGTCCCCTCCCAACACGCCCCTGATACCTCCCATCCCATATAGTCCATAGCCAGTCTGTCCCCTCCCAACACGCCCCTGATACCTCCCATCCCATATAGTCCATAGCCAGTCTGTCCCCTCCCAACACGCCCCTGATACCTCCCATCCCATATAGTCCATAGCCTGTCTGTCCCCTCCCAACACGCCCCTGATACCTCCCATCCCATATAGTCCATAGCCTGTCTGTCCACTCCCAACTTAAGCAAACACACTCCCAAGTTCCTAAAAATTACTTTGCACATGTTGGAATTTAACAACTGATAACTCAAGCTTTCCCAACTGTTGCAAAGTTCCAACCTGACATTCCCCTTTAACACGTTAACTGCTGAAAACCAATGGGTAATTCCATCCCGTATGTCAACATGGGATTGCATGTTTTGCCGATAGTAGTTAATATTTGACGTATGTATGAGTGATGGTTCCACCAATATCGGGTTATATGACGCTAAACATGTCACAAGGCTACTACGAGATAACTTGTAGTCTGCAACTGGGATGGAATTTACCACTGTTTCATCGCCACGAGTTATCTCGTAGGTAAATAAAATTGTTTTCTATGACATAGATGATGAAGAGTGGTATACAGAATGAATTTATATACAAACATTAGTACACTCTACGTCGTCTAAGACGTTGCAAATGTAATATTGATTTACCTATGAGATAACTCGTAGCTGGCACCAGCGATGAACACTGGCATATTCCATCCCAGGTGCCGACTATGAGTTATCTCGTAGTAGCTCTACAACATGTTTCAGTGTCATATAACCCGATTTTGGTAGACTAAACATTTGTATAAGTCATGACAAATGAATTTATATATACAAACTCGTACACTCATTACCATGGAACTGAACTAGCATGCATGGGTAAATAAGCCACAGGTATTCGCTTGTGCCTATACTTGATGCAGGGCTAACTCGAGCTTCCAACAGCCTCTAGCACTATATTCACATTCTTCAACTATCAGAATGTAACCATGCAGTTATAAAACCAGTTGAGTAAGTTCGAGATGTGTAATAAACATAGAACCAGAGCTGATAATCAGATTAGTTAGAATTTATGAAATTCGCGAACTCAAGCACGGTGCTGATTTCTAACTAATCTCAAGATACATGTAAGTGTTGTTCTATTATATAGTATACAGCCAAAATTGGATATTTGGCAAACCTTGCAGTGGCTTGCACCCACGCCTCAAACAATAGGTGTATTATCAGTATAGGTTTATATCACTTAAGGTGAGACCGGAAAACTCTAGAGCTAACTGATTACTGATCTATGCAACGAAAACCCTCTATAAAGTCTGGAGAAAGGTCTATTTGCACCCCACCCCTTTATTGGGATGCGGAAAGCATTGTATCTGAAGCCATTCTAATTATACATATACAATCATTCAATGGGATTGTTGGGTATGTATTTGCACGTAAACCGACGCTGCTGTTATTTATGTGGTATGGACATCACTACAAGTTAACTCGTAGTAGCAGTCCCCATGGAACCGTTTACTACGAGTTAACTCATAGTGGCAGCAAACATGTTAACCCATTTTAACAAATCTGTAACCCAGTCACCCGAGGACCCTCCATACTATATATAGGCTTAATGACTCTTGGTGAGAAGACGTTTTAAGAATTTCAATGGGGGAAAGAGTTATGTCCTTGGTCTAACCTCTATTTAACCTGGTGACCCTATTTGAACAAATCTAGTCCCTGTGAACCCTGTGCCAATGCATTCTCTTATATATGCAAGTCGACCATAGGTCACCTCACATATATAAGAGAATGCATTGGCCTAACAATTTTTTACAATTTTAATAATTTGTTCTTGTATTCTTGTATAAAACAATTTTATAATTTCACCCATACAGAGGCCCAGACAAACATGAGCAGACGACACTCTTCTATATGCTTCTATATATGTGTGGGGCTCCCTGCAGGGTAATGGATGTTTTTTATTTTATGTCCTAAAAATTGTAAGAAACATTTATTTAAAAAAAAATGATAAAAAATTGTTAGGCCAATGCATTCTCTTATATATGCGACGCGACCTATGGTCGACTCGCATATATAAGAGAATGCATTGGCACAGGACAAAATATAAGGTAAATGATCCTTGAGATTTTTATCAGGTGACCCCATTTGAACAAATCTGAATCTCAGTCTCCTAGGGACCATCCACACCAAATATGACTCAACTCTAGACTTTATGGGTTCTGTACGGACGTGGAGTGATGACTCTAGCTCCACCAGAGACTTCCTGTCAGGTGAGCCAAAAAAAATCCTTCTCTCATCCAGTTTCCCATTCTACAGTCAAACTTTGTCAAGTCGTACGTCGGTAACTCGAATACCTCACTTAAGTTGAAGCCATTGCCTAGTCCCAGCTGAGCTTGTGTGCAAAGCCAATAAAATAATCACGGTTAAGTTGAAGGTGGATAAGACGAAATTCCAGCTTAAGGTGAAATGAAATTTGGTCCCACCAGCCAGCTTATAACACTAATTACTATGGTTAATTTGAAGTGCCGTCGGCGACTCATCTCCATGTGATTATAACTATAAAGTATGCTTCCATTCAATTGCATAAAAAGCTGGAAGTTTTCTAGAGTCTTTGTTTATCCTAATGCAATGTTTATTGTCCCCCGAAAAATTTATTTTTGGGGGACTATAGAAACGGGGTCCGTCCGTCCGTCACACTTTTGAGTACCTTCATGGTGTAATCATCTCCTCCTACAGATTTTATCCCAGAGATTTGTAACTTCAGAATATTGTTGCCCATATATTGAAGATGTGCAACATGTTTATAGATGACGGAAAAATTATTTTTTGACGGAGTTATTAACCCTTTTTGACTTAGAAAATTTCAACATTTTTTATAATTTTCTGTATGAGGGTACCTTCGTGGTGTAATCAACTCCTCCTACACAGTTTTGATCGTAGATATTTGAAACTTCAGAGTATTGTTACCCACATATTGGAGATGTGCAACATGTATATAGATGATGGAAATTATTTTTTTTTACGGAGTTATTAACCCTTTTCAACTTTTCAACATTTTTTTTGAATTTCTTCAACAAAGCGACATCGACTTGCCACGTTTTCGGGGGACACTGTGGTGTGCTGACCTTATTCCACTGTGTGAGGATTAGTATAGTGTTAACAGACGAAATGAAAACTCTTATTTAAACCGCTTGATGTAGAGAATAATTTCATTCAGTCATATCTTCCCAAAACGAAAACAATGTTCCAAACAAAGAAATGTGCCATCCATCTGACGACAGAAAGAAAATATGGCTGCCGCGACCGGCAGAAAACGAATGCAAGATGATGCAATGCATGGCTGTGGCCTTGTAGTGCGATATATGATGATGCAAGCAAACACGGCCAATGACCTAATGAAAATGCTGGAAATCAGCGATAAACTGATGAAAGATTAAACGACTAAATATATGCAGAAAACACAGACTTGATCACCAGTCATTTCCAGTCCTGAATCCTAATTTTTGTCAATACTATTCATTGTAACCACTTCTGGGTCAAATGTACTTTTGTTGTCTCTACCGCGAATTTGTTGCTTTTTTGTTTTCATATTCTGTGTTTTATTACATTATTCAATAAATAATCAGAACAAATATCATCCCGCCTGTTGTATGTGATCAGCAAAGTCGCTGACTATTGATCTGTGCGTGAGAATATAGTGTGCACAGGGTATGAAAACAATTATTTTCGGGTCAAAATTAATTCGTCTAGTTGGAATTTGGGGTCACCAAATGGTCAAAATGCTTAAGTCAAACACATGGATAACTCAAAATAATCCTACGGTCCCTTGCGATTCGACTGTAGTATGTAATTGCCTGAGAACACTGGTATTTATTTTTAATGGCCTGTCAGATTCACACATTGGTCTCAATGAATATACCAAGATTGAGAATTTGCATGGGAGCTAGTTAGTTATCATAAGCGATTCTTGGCATAGGTCATTTATATACAAACAGCTCAAATTGTGACACGTGCATATGTGGGTTATTAGTAACATAGAGGTATGAGATATCCTGTCACAACAAGGATATTAATTTCAATCATAGCTGCTATGCATTGTTTTGGTAACACCGGAGACTCATTTACATTTAATTTTAATAATAACTTTATAATCACATTAGGCCACCTTAAGGGTGATTCTATGTTGTGTAAAAATGCTGTGTTCTGAAATATCTTAGATAGCTGAGTATCTGTTTACATGTTCTCAATTTCATACTGATTTAAACCAAATTCGGTGTGGTAACTCAGGGTACCCCTGGGGATGTTGTAATAGTTAACCTAAATTAAATTATTAAAAAAATAATTCAAATTGAGCAAGGAGTTCAATCTAAAAATTTTGATTTGTTTTGTTTATTTATAATTTTATTAAAGGCCCACTTAATTTTTTTATAGTGACTTGATATACGGTTTTAATAACAATCTATGCTGATCTATGCCATAAAATATGATTAAAATATATAATTTATCACTATTTGAAACATCTGTGTCTCGGAAGATGCCCACAGAGAAATGGAAAACTGCTGAAATCATAGAATGACTCCCCCATCATTGGATCCCAGAATGCAACAGAATTCAAACTTTTCAATGGAAGGAGTAGAACTCTATATTTAATATATACAGTTATTCCCCCTGCATTGAAAATACTGCTTTTTACTGCAATTGAGATGACAAAACGCGTTGGCAACTCAACAAAAACAACATGTCCTCAGTTTATTACACTGGATAAGTTGATAATACAATGTTTTGGAGCTTCCTCTTTCAAATGGTATATAATATGGCATATATTTTATATAATGTAATCTGGGGGTTCATGGTATATAATATGGCATATATTTTATATAATGTAATCTGGGGGTTCATATGTATATAATATGGCATATATTTTATATAATGTAATCTGGGGGTTCATGGTATATAATATGGCATATATTTTATATAATGTGATCTGGGGGTTCATGGTATATAATATGGCATATATTTTATATCAAGTGATCTGGGGGTTCGAAAATTAAGTGGGCCTTTAACTGGTATAGTGCGGGAAGCCACGATCGTGGCTCTATTGAAACGTGCGGGAAGCCACGATCGTGGCTTTTGTGTTTGTCAAAAGTACACATGAACATGCACTCAATAAAATAATCACTTCCGCATTCTTCACGTGGATAAAATGTAAATAAACATATCACCTGGTATTTTTTTCTCTTTTGACCAATAAATGACGCGAGTAGGTGGAGCCAACTTGCAGCGCCACCTATAAAAAGCGCGGGAAAATAAACGATGTAAACAAACATGGCTGCGGCAATTTCTTGCCCAGAAATCGGGAAGGCAAAATGTCGAGATATATTTTGCATTCTTCGTTGACACACCTCAGATGGCCGTATATCTTATCAATAAAATACACAGGTACATGTTTAAACATATGCCCATCCATTTTTATGCCGTTTTCTTCGTTTGTTGGATCTAAAATTTGCAACATGTGATGAGTTGAAAACAGTCTATTTTTAGAAGCTGACGGAAAACCATGCTTGCCGATCAATATTTTCATTAAACATGGATTTGTTTGTATTCTTTGTTCACAATTGTGCCTGATACAATTGACAATCAATTATAATTATAACTAATACGTATTTATTGCATGCAAATACGATCGATAACACATTGATTACAGGTGTAAACATGGCATGAACCACGCAAGAATTAAAATCACGTGACACCGGCATATTGACCTTTGATTCAATGGATTGAATTTTGAAATCCAAGATGGCCACTGGCAGCCATGTTTTTTGTCCGAATGACCCCCAAAATGACTCGTTCCCATCTACATTCCAATTTCAACAGCCATGACAAATTTTATGATGATCGGACTAAAGGTATGACCTGTAGCCCGTGCTAAAGGATTTAGTCATACAAAGAGTGAAATCAAAGATGCTTTCTGGCGGCCATGTTTTTTGGCCGAATGACCCCAAAATGACTCGTTCCCATCTACATGTCATTATTAACATTCTTGACAAATTTTATGATGATCAGACTAAAAGTACGACCTGTAGCCCGTGCTAAAGAATTTAGTCATACAAAGAGTAAAATCCAAGATGGCTGCTGGCGGCCATGTTTTTGGGCCAAATGACCCCAAAATTACTCGTTCCCATCTACATGTCAATATTAAGAGTTATGACCTTGACTCTGCCCATATTCGACCCGGTGACCCCATTTGAATCCCAGTCACACAAGGAACCTCCATTCGAAATATAATCGGCATGATGGTCGTTGAGAAAAAGTTGTTATAAGTATTACTTACAGTAATGCCCTAAGTAATTGACCTCTTAACCAAAGCAGAATTATGGGTAACTTCTCAGGATTTAGTCGGAAATATGGCTTGTTGCCATTCATCGGAAAGCTCACGGGAGAGCTTTCCGATGAATGGCAACAAGCCACATTTCCGACTAAATCCTGAAAAGTTACCCATAATTCTGCTTTGGTTAAGAGGTTGATTACTTAGGGCATTACTGTATAACAGTCGGAAAGAGTTATGGCTTAACAACTATTTGAGCTGGTGACCTCATTTTAACAAATCTGAATGTGAGACTGTGAGTCAGTCAACGAGGGAACATCCACACCAAATATGAACCCATTCGGTCTTACAGTTCTGGAGAAGAAGATGATTCTTGACAGATGGATGATGAGTGATGACTATACATGTAGTTTCACCAGAGACTTTGTCTGAGCTGTTTGTAGTCTTGGAATTGTAACCGAGAAGCGATACATCTTCAAGAGATTGAATTCAATGGTTTCCAGAAAGAAATAAACATGATTCCAGTAATAAATATTTATTATTTAGTCTCTATTTTTTTTGCAACAAAATCTTTAAATCAATAAAAATATTTCCATTGGTCACAACAATGGTGAAATAATTACAATCAGTCATTAACACAATTAAAACACTTCATTTACACAGTGGTCGTCGAGGACCCACATTACATCATCGCGCTCACACTGTACATCAAGCACTATATGGTTTTGATATGAAATTGGTACATATTGCTTTGCACACCATCAATTTTACTGTGAATGATAATTCTGCTGTGGTTAAGGGGTCGATTATTTAGAGCATTACTGTATTCCATATTATATACCATTTGGAAGAGGAATAAAAAATATATATATTTTACCAGAATACGGAACAGCTGTGGCCTAGAAATGTCCACCAAGTGACAGAGATTCTCAGATTAACAGCAAGACCCCCCCCCCCCCCTTATTTACCAAGAATACATCATAATTCACAACTAAGAGATAGAATTATTCCCCATCCATTGAGGTTAATAGACTGGCAGTACAGACCAAATCAACATTAAACACAGAACACACATCGGTACCTTGACAAACACATGTTCAGTTTATTACACCAGATAAGTTGATAATACAAGCAATAAAGAGATGGTGTCAAAAGCAATTTGCCCGAGAATGGTGGTGAAATGTAAACAGACAGAACAGATGATGCTGTATATGTGTGACAGGACAGATGATGTGGTATACATGTATGTGTGATTGTGTGAACAGACAGGACAGATGATATGGTACAGTAATGCTCTAAGTAATCGACTTCATAACCACAGCAGAATTATGGGTAACTTTTCAGGATTTAGTCGGAAATATGGCTTGTTGCCATTCATCAGAAAGCTTTCGATTACTTAGAGCATTCCTGTATATGTATGATTGTGTGAATAGCAGTGGGTAACATAATGAAGCGTGAACAGACAAATTAGAACATGTGATGTTGATATGTAATTAAAGATGACCCGACGGTCTGACCCCATAGAGAGCCTCACACAGACAGGAGCAGACGACACTCCATAGTGTATGATTCTATCTCTGTGAGGCTCCCTGTGGGTTAAAGATAAAACTTTTATCAGTGAGGTTTGAGATGGATATCTTACATTACTGATCAAGCCTGTAAATAGTGTGCCTGTCATTTGAGAATGAGGTCCCCAGAGGGTGAATTTAGTGATGCTGTCCCGCACAGCGTAGCACCACCAAATTCGCCCTCTGGGATATCATTTTGCTGCTTAGGCCTATCTTCTGGGAAGTATCTATAGCTTCAAATTAACATTGTTTTTAGTTTCTTTTTCTAATTTGCAGAAGATAAAATTCACAATCGAGGTGACTAATGGGTGAATATAACCAAATTCAACTGGGGAACTTCAATCTGACCCTAGCAGTTGAGGCCTAAGCAGAATGTGGTTCTCAGAGGGTGAATTTTGTGAAAGCTAGCCCACTAAATTCACCCTCTGGGAACCTCACCCCATTTGCAGGCTTGGATCAAACACAAATGAACACAACATTTTATAAGCTGCATGTGTATTTGAGACAATGCTCATTTTTTTGGATTGGGTGGGATTCAAACCCTGGCCCGTGACAGCGAGTGTGGCTTGTGACTCAAATTGACTATTTTACCGAATTCATAAAAAGTTGCACGGGGTACCCGAATTCAAACCCGACCTGGCATCTACCCACATATAATACTGTAGGTATAATGCATGTTATATGTACTTATCTTCGAGACATGCCGAGTGTTGCCCTGTGTACATGCCTGGGCTATATAATGCATAATGCACTGATTTTTAGAAGTTGCATGTGTTTTTGAGATAATGCATTTTTTGGATTGGATTGGGTGAGATTCAAAACCTGAGCTTTTAGGTAGATTTTAGGCGATAGCTGTAGATTTTAGGCACAGCTGTAGGTTTATATGTACTAGTCTCAGAGACCTTAACCCTTTGAGTGTCACGGGCCGATCTCATCGGCCCTAATTTACGGTGTGTAAAATCGGCCCTAAAAAAATAAATAATAATTTATTTTTTTAAATTATTTTTTAGAATTTTTTTAATAACAAATGATGAAAAATTGTTAGGCCAATGCATTCTCTTATATATGCGAGGCGACCTATGGTACAGGGTATATGGGTTGATACAAAAATCGGACCTGGCACTCAAAGGGTTAAAATGAGCATATAGTGTTAAACCCCAGCATGTGAAGGCGAGCCTTGTGACTCCTAAGTGCGACGTCGCTTCAGTTGGCGGTGTGGTATTGATGTCGGACTTTTGCGTCACAAGACGCGCTCGCCTTATGCTCAGAAAATTACCGGTATTTTTTGTAATCAGACTAAAACCACAATAATGGTATTATAGTATTAATTACTGTCAGTCATAGATTAAACTTATCCGACACAATGGTGTGGAATAAATACAGAACACAACTTGCATCATAATCTAGAATCTTTTATCGAATTCATTGCGGATGGAGTCGTCACATTTCACTCAAGCTTCGTGTTCGTGAAATATATCCTTGTGCCGTCCACAACTAATTAGATAAACGATTCATTATTAACCCTTTCTATCCTAAATACTCATTGATGAGTAGTTGCATTATTAACCCTTTCTATCCTAAATACACATTGATGAGTAGTTGCATTATTAACCCTTTCTATCCTAAATACTCATTGATGAGTAGTTGCCTTATTAACCATTTATATCCTAAATACTCATTGATGAGTAATTACCTTATTAACCCTTCCTATACTAAATAGTCATTGATGAGTAGTTCCCCTATTAACCCTGCCTATACTAAATACTCATTGGAAAATAGTTCCCTGAGGAAATGTATAATTTTATAACTAAATGGGAGAAAAAAATTAGCAAAGAAAGGGTTTACTACAGACAAAGTTTGTGCAGTACACAGGGACCAGACCAGTACACAGGGACCAGACCAGTACACAGGGACCAGACCAGTACACAGGGACCAGGCCAGACATTTCAAATTGGGAGAAGTCACATCTCCCTAGACCAGTACACAGGGACCAGACCAGACACTTCAAATTGAGAGAAGTCACATCTCCCTAGACCAGTACACAGGGACCAGACCAGACACTTCACTTATCCCTAGACCAGTACACAGGGACCAGACCAGTACACAGGGACCAGACCAGACACTTCAAATTGAGAGAAGTCACATCTCCCTAGACCAGTACACAGGGACCAGACCAGACATTTCAAATTGGGAGAAGTCACTTCTCCCTAGACCAGTACACAGGGACCAGGGACCAGGGAAAGAGGTTTCGCCAGACCAGTACTGCAGTCAAACAAACTAAATGGAATGTCATGAAGATAAGTCAACATCAAACAGAAATTTCCAAACATGAAAAATATATGAAATGTCATTGGAAATTCTTAGTATAAAATAAAACAGCAATTCATCTCCTCTCATCCTCTATGACAACCTTGAATTTCAAAATTAACCCTTTCAGTGCAGGTCCAATTTTTGTAACAACCCATATACCCTGTGCCAATGCATTCTCTTATATATGCGAGTCGACCATAGGTCGCCTCGCATTTATAAGAGAATGCATTGGCCTAACAATTTTTCATCATTTGTTATTATTTTTTACAATTTTAATAATTTTTTCTTATATTCTTTATATAAACAGACTTATTTTGTAGGTTTAGTGCCAGGGTATCTTACGTTTTTCATGGGCATCAAAATTATTACTATGAATACTTGGTATTAGTTTTGAGTTATAACATGCCCCTAAGGTTTTATCCAGTTTTTTTTAAATTCGCTATAGCATGCTTAAGCATACCCAAAAACAATTCAACACAAACAAATCTAAAAATAAAAAAAAACATTTTGTTAAGTCCGATTTTACAGACCGTAGATGAGATCGGCCCCTGGCACTGAAAGGGTTAAGGCATAAAAATAGTAATGTCAGCTGGACCATATTTATCCTTCTAACTGTGATTTCATTAAAAATTATTCATATTCTACTAAAAACAATTAAGAATCTCCTTTTTTGTTAAGAATTTCCGCCTTTGGAGACAATTTTCCTCAATAAGTAGTGAGTTCAAATGAAAATTTGGTCAGAAGTCAGGGGAGGGGGAAATTTTTTTCAGGTACATATGCTGATTTTTTTCTTTCGACCCTTGTTGGGACCCACCCACCCCCGTGTCCAATTTTTATCTCCGTTTTCGGCAGATTTTTGCCGACCATTTTTGGACACCAACCCCTGTTTTAACACTAAAACAGATTTGTGGGGGGAAATTCACTGTAAACAGCTGTATATGAATTTATGTGCATACACTTTGTCATGGATGTTAACAATAACATGTAAATAGGAAACGAGTCATTTTGGGGTCATTCAGCCAAAAAAACATGGCTGCCAGCAGTCATCTTGGATTTCTAAATTCAACCCATTACCATGGGCTACAGGCAATACTCTGTCTGATCATCATGAATTTTTTCATTTATGTTAACATTGACATTCTAAGGTGTTTTAAAACAACCTTATTGCAAAAGAAGACTTGCAGGAAAAAAAAATTGAATTGCAGAATTTTTTTTTCTCCGATCACCCACCCACCCCGGCATACGTGCCCGGAAAAAATCCCCCCCACAGAAGTTAGGAATAATTGGAGGCAGACCTCTAGCCCAGGACTCAAAATATGGTGCAGGACATTTTAAAATGAGGTTCCCAGAGGGTGAATTTAGTGATGTTACCCCACACAGTGGGCTAGCATCACTAAATTTACCCTCTGGAACGGGGTCTGCAGGAAATAAAACTCAACAGAACCTATGAAATTGAGAGAAATTGAGATAAATATGATGTCATATACACAATCAATAAATATGATTTCATCAATATGATGTGATCATACACACACAATAGATATATATCGTTATCTTCATGCATGAATGTGATGGATAAATCTGATACCTTTATATAACATGAATGCTTGGTTGCAGTTCATAGTAATTTTTAAGACTACACCAATAAATATATTTTGATGAAAATACAAAATGATTTATAACAGATTATATTATTGCATTGATAGACGAGACTGAAAATAATTGGGTTATTGCTATGTAAACATATGATCTGATGCGTTACCATGCCAATGTTCCAACCTTAATGATCGATTTGTTACCATGCCAATGCTCCAACCTTAATAATCAGATACATTACCATGGCAATATTCCATCCTTAGATGCAATGCGTTACCACAGCTACCCTTAATGATGCAATGCATTACAATGGCAACACTCCACCCTTAATGATGCAATGCATTACCATGGCAACACTCCACCCTTAATGATGCAATGCATTACCATGGCAACACTCCACCCATAATGATGCAATGCATTACCATGGCAACACTCCACCCATAATGATGCAATGCATTACCATGGCAACACTCCACCCATAATGATGCAATGCATTACCATGGCAACACTCCACCCATAATGATGCAATGCATTACCATGGCAACACTCCACCCATAATGATGCAATGCATTACAATGACAAAACTCCACCCTTAATGATGCAATGCATTACCATGGCAACACTCCACCCTTAATGATGCAATGCATTACCATGGCAACACTCCACCCTTAATGACCTGATGCTTTACCATACCAATGCTCCAACCCTTAATGACGCGATGAGTTACCATGCCAACACTCTACCCTTAATGATGAAATGCATTACCATGGCAACACCCCATCCTTAATGATGTGATTCATTACCATGGCAACACTCCATCCTTAATGATGCAATGCATTACCAAGGCAACACTCTGGTCTTTAATGATGAATTCAATGTTTTATTTCTAATTTTGTCATTTTCACGGTCTAGACGAATGGAGATTAAAGCAATATCTTTGTGAACCATTCACAAACATGTCTATTGTAAACAGATATGGCTCGTTTGAATCCCAAAATAGGGTGTCTGTCATTTGCAGAATGAGGTCCCCAGAGGGTGAATTTAGTGATGCTACCCCGCATAGCAGCACCAAATTCACCCTCTGGGGACCTCATTCTGCTTACACCTCAGCAGAATGAGGTTCCCAGAGGGTGAATTTGGTGATGCTAGCCCGCTATGCGGGGTAGCATCACTAAATTCACCCTCTGGGGACCTCATTCTGCAAATGACAGACACCCTATTTCAAGACTTGTCTCAAAACATACCTGTGAGGAAGATTTCCAAACAAATTCATTGATAGAGCGCTGAAAATACGTGTTTTGATTCTTATATTTTTCGATAAATTAAAAATCATTTAATTTTTGACAGTTCAATGTTTATATTTAGCAGTCACATAAAAATTTCACCTGTATGAAAAAATCTAAAAAGCTGTCATTGCTCGAAAACATATATAGTACAATATAAATGTTTATAGTACAATATTATAAAGTTATTATACAATGTTGTGTACAGTATGTGTTTTTCTTGTGCGAGTCCAGGTTGTCGTGTATAGTCATATTGGACGAGACACGCAGACAACACAACCTGGACAAGTACAAGAAAAACTCATACTATTTTTATCATCCATCTGTATGTTTATCCAAATTTTGGGAATAAAACTTTTGTGGTTATTTTTGGTATTTGTCGGCACTTAATTCTCTATAAAAGCCTGTATTTGATCATCAAAAAGCATGATTTGGAACACTAAACACGGAAATGAAAAAAAACTCAATGCGGAAGTGAAACGTCAGCATGCTAAATCCACCAATGTTGCGCGCGCATCACAATTTCACCGATTCATTTCGCAATAGTTAATTCGTGATGTCACAGAGTCCCGATAAAAAAGTGATATTGCACACTTGGGAGTCCAATATGACATTCGGGAGTCCAATATGACTTTTTCCCGGATTATCATGTGGCGGCTTTTGCCCAATCAGAAATAGTATTAGTTAAGGGATGGATAATAAAAACAGTTACAGTACAATATAAACATTAATTGTACAATATAAACATTTATAGTACAATATAAACATTTATAGTACAATATAGACATTTATAGTACAATATAAACATTTATAGTACAATATAGACATTTATAGTACAATATAATGTTGCTGAATAAGCAAAGAGAATGCGGTACACAAACAGCTTGGGTCATCGGTTGGTTGGTCATCGGTTGGTTGGTCATCAGTTGGGTTGATGCTTGGGTCATTGGTTGGGTTGATGCTGTTTTGGACTGAGTCCCATCCTGTAACTCTTCTATAACAGACTTTCACATTAAAAAGACATGCTACATTTATGCATGGGAGCCCGGGCATTCACATTAACCGCTGAATGTGATTAATCATCTGACATTTCCGGGATTAGTATTCCTTCAAAATGATATCACTAGATAGAAAGGAAAGTGATGATATGATCATTTAATATACAGTAATGCTCTAAGTAATCGACTCCTTAACCACAGCAGAATTATGGGTAACTTTTCAGGATTTAGTCGGAAATATGGCTTGTTGCCATTCATTGGAAAGCTCTCGACGAGAGCTTTCCAATGAATGGCAACAAGCCATATTTCCGACTAAATCCTGAAAAGTTACCCATAATTCTGCTGTTGTTAAGGAGACAATTAATTAGAGCATTACTGTATTGTTTACATACATTTTCTGATAGTGTGACCAATTGAAATTATCTGGAAAACAAGGCATTGTTTACTTATAGATTTTGTTGCTTTGAAACTCTGACCTCTGATATACATGATTGATAGCACCATGCATGGGAAAGGCTGCCCTCTATGTGCATATACGTAAAGCGTCCAATTGATTTAATCTGAAGGCATACAAGCCAGATAACTCCCGCCCACCGTTCTGGGCATAAAGTCTGTTATAGAATAGTAATGGGATGGGACTCGGTCCAAAACAGCATCATCCCAAATGATATCCCAAGCTTTTGTGGACCGAGAAGACATGTAGTCCAGTGCATTTATGGTTTTACCCAGAACTAATTGCAACAGAATTTTTTTTTACTGGAATTGGTACATATACCCTCCATAAACAACATACTAAAAATCGGCAAAAATCGGAAAAAGGGAAATTAGTGAATTTCGTGAAAAAAATTTGAGAAAATTTGGTCAAATCATCAATTTATGGGTTTTCATGAATGTATATAAAAAATTCAAATTTACAAGTCCTACAAATATCATGCCTATTTTGTCGACCACATTTTCCTGAATCCAGAACTGGAAACCATTCCCAGATTCCTTAAGTATTTTTCGAGTTGTGTGCCTTCAAAAACGCGAGTTTACCTGATTTCGGAGCCTTAATTTCGCAGAATGAGCCAAATGCCGTATTATATGGTTAATTATTTAAAAAACTAGAGCAAAATTAATTACTTTTTCACTGTTTTAGTAATTTCCTCACTAGATAAAACACAAAATATGATTAATATGTGCAACTATGAATAAGGAGAATAAAATACTCTCAAACAAAATGTGTGTTACATTGTATGGACTTAGCCAAATTTGCCTTGACACAGAACTCGTGTGATGAAATGCCATATTTGAGGTCATGTAACTTAATAAATTAATATCCATATGCTCTGCTTTTCTCATAACATTTTCAGAATACTAGATTGAACAAATTGTGAAGGAATTTCCAAATACATTGGTGAAGAAAATAAAATTATGGTCCTATGAACTCTTAGTCTAGCCTCTTTTCCGAAAATGCTATTGTGGGACGTTTTTGTCAATTTTAAAAGGATTTTAGGCATATTCAGAAAAATTTACGAAAGTTTATTGTGTAAAATTATGTGATCTGTCCTCTTAAATCATTTTTTTATTGAGAAAATAGCATTTCAATGGTTATACCAATGAATGTCACTGGATTTCACTCATCATTTTGGAAACTTACTCCAAATTTGAACGGCAGAAAAATGGGGTAGGGGAAAGCATATCAACAAAATCTTCAAAATTATGCATCTTGAAGCAGAAAACTTTATATTAACAGTTTCTGCTTACATTGTTCTTTCATACATACTTTCATATTTCCTTTGTTTATGTTTATTGACAGAGCTATAATATTTTTTGTCATAATTTGGCAGTGAAATGTCAAATTGGCATTTTGGGATTGTTTTTATACAACATAACCATAAAATTATAAATCAACGTCCGATAACGTATTAAGCAGTTTTATAATGCAACAGGAATGTACACAAACTGGAAGAAAACAACATTGTGTCTGAAATGGCTGTAATTTGGTGATAAGATTGCATTTTGTGATTTTTCCTACCCCTATACCAACGTTAAAATTTGGAGTCAGTTTCCTGAAAAATGAAAGAAATCAAGTGAAATACTATGGCATAACCAATGTAAGGCTAATTTGTTATCACTAAAGTGTTGTGGGTGGAAAGTTCAAATAATTTTACACATTAAAACACCCATTGTGTTTTGTTTTTATGGCCCTAAACCTTTAGATTGGACAAAAATGCCTCAAACTGGCATCTTTGGAAACAAGCTAAAACTAAGTATGCAAAGGGCCATAAGTTGATTTTCTTATATAATGTCCTGTTAATACCTTTACAATTTGTTCAATCCAATATACTTAAAAGGTTATAAGAAAAGCATGGCATATGGGTATTAAATTATTGAGTTACATGACCTCAAATATTGCATTTCATCACACACGTTCAGTGTCAGAGGCAAAATTGGCCAAGTCCATACAATGGAACACACATTTTGTTTGAGAATATAATCTTCTTCTTAATTATAGATACACATATTAATCATATTTTGTGTTTAATCTAGTGAGGAAATTACCATAACACTGAGAAATCCCTTCAGTTTGCTCTAGTTTTTTTTTATAATTAATCATAAATAAGGCATTTTGGCTCATTCTTCGAAATTGAGGCCCAAAAAATGGGCCGAAATCAGGTAAACTCGCGTTTTTGAAGGCACACAACTCGAAAAATACGTAATGAATCTGGGACTGGTTTTCAGTACTGGGTTCAGGAAATTGATGTCGACACAATACACATACCATTTGTAGGATTTGTGAATTTGATTGTTTTTATATGCATCCATGAAAATCCATAAATTGATGATTTGACCAAATTTCCACAAATTTATTTCACGAAATTCACCAATTTCCCTTTTTCCGATTTTTGCCGATTTTTAGTATGTTGTTTATGGAGGGTTTATGTACTTATTCCAGCAAAAAAAAATTCTGTTGCAATTAGTTCCGGGTATGGCATGTTTTTCTCATAAATGCACTGGACTAATGGTCTACCCGACTATGACAGGTACAGCAGGACTACTGTCAGATATTAACCCTGTATGGAGCCCCAGGCAGAGAGAACAATGCACTGATGACTGTTGTCTGCTTGGGTCCCTGTGAGGCTCCATACAGGAGTGTTATATAACCCTTTCATGATGGGAACGGCGCTGGTTCAGCATTAAAGATACCGTGCCAGTGCATTCTCTTAAAAATGTGAGTCTCCCATACTGTCTAGACAATTTAAAATTAGATTTCATGAGTAAACCACTCTTTAAATACAACGATTTCTCTGAAGACGTACGTTTCAGGATCAATACGCTCTGCCAGCTAAATGTCATGTAAATTCAAAGACGTATTTATGACATAATTAACCCACAAACCAGCTTCATAATTATTGGTATTACACACGTGTAATATTAGCGCGTTCGATGACGTCACGTCATTATTTAAATGACTTGCGATCGCTGAAGTTTATGATTCTTGTTTTCAATGAATACTTCGCATCGCTTCGCGTTTATTTGATCAAGTGATAAAAGGTATCTCAAACTCGTTCTATTTTGTACGTTTTTATATGTGCAGAATGAGGTCCACATAGGGTGAATTTAGTGACACTAACCTGCACTACGTGCTAGCATCACCAAATTCACACTCTGGGAACCTCATTCTGCTCAGGCCAACTGCCATGGGAGACCAACATGTAGGATCAGATTGATGTTCCCTAGTTTAAGTTGTTCACCCATTAGTCACCTCGATTATGCATTTTATTTTAGGTAAATCAGGGAATATAGAGACTTCTCAGAAGGGAAAAAGTAAACCAGAGGGTAAATTTAGTGATGCTAGCCCACTGTGTCAGACATTTGTGAGTACAAAACCCTGAATAAATATACTGATTGAGTAACGCAATGACAGCAGTATAAAACGGACACTAAAACAATGTGAAAATAAAATCTGCACCAGTGACAACATTAAAGAGACATAGGGTACTCACAGTGACAACATTAAAGAGACATAGAGTACTCAGTGGGTAAATGTGAAAATATAATTATAAGTCTGCAAAAACATTGCCACTAAGAAGAACATTGAGAAATAGATAAACTTTACGGAATTTCGCACGTTATGTAAACAAAACTGGTTTTGTCAACAAACATAGCCAGTTGTGAAGTATTTTTCAATGCTTTGACCTTTTACAGCCTGTTTTGATTGAACTTTGGACCACGTAACAATGGTTTTGAGATTCAAAATCTCATTATTTGAAGGTTATTAATATATAACGAAAATATGAAGAACGTCAATCTAGTTTTCATGTGTTGATGGTAGTTGTAGACTTTTATTATTTCACATGAACCCACTTCGAAGGCCCTGCGTGACGATACTGCCTTACATGTCTTTAAGCTGTGTAATTACATTAACAGAGATTATTCATGAAACATTCTGTAGTAATCTGTATTTTGCTGTATTTCACAAAAATAGAGCCACATAATGATGATATAAAGCATAATAATATGATTTGCTGCGATAATTACATGATTTATGGAATATTTTGTCAAATTGTATTCTTCCAGATAAAATTAACCAATCACAGACAATATTTGCTGAGATGTCAATCACATTACTCGACCTTCACCTCACATTACTTGTTACAATGATTCATCTGATATCAATCACATTACTTGTTACAATGATTCATGTGATATTTCTGGTCACGAGGGTCACATGATTACGACGGTAGAGGGGTAATATCGCAAGAGCTATACTCGACCTTCACCTCAGAATTTGCAGTCACGTTATATTCAACTAATTAACGCGTCTTTTTTGGGTGGTTTCTAGAACACCAAAGTGGGTGGAACATCTTGATATAAGTCAACTTGCACATGCGGGTGGAATGGAGTCGATTTGAGATTATAGATGCGCACCTCCCTCATCACTCAAGCCCCTCCCGCATCACTCAGGCACCCTCCCGCATCACTCAGTCACCCTCCTGCATCACTCAGGCACATCCCTCATTACTCAAGCCCCTCCCTCATCACTCAGGCACCCTCCTGCATCACTCGGGCACCTCCCTCATCACTCAGGCACCTCCCTCATCACCTCCCTCATCACTCAGGCACCTCCCTCATCACTCAGGCTTCTCCCACATCACCCAGGCACCTCCCTCATCACTCAGGCACCGCCCTCATCACTCAAGCACCTCCCTCATCATTCAGACACCTCCCTCATCACTCAAGCCCCTCCCTCACCACTCAAACACCCTCCCGCATCACTCAGATACCTCCCTCATCACTCAGACACCTCCCTCATCACTCAAGCCCCTCCCACATCACTCGGGCACCTCCCTCATCACTCAGGCACCTCCCTCATCACCTCCCTCATCACTCAGGCACCTCCCTCATCACTCAGGCTTCTCCCGCATCACCCAGGCACCTCCCTCATCACTCAGGCACCTCCCTCATCACTCAGACACCTCCCTCATCACTCAAGCCCCTCCCACATCACTCAGACACCTCCCTCACCACTCAAGCCCCTCCCACATCACTCAGACACCTCCCTCATCACTCAAGCCCCTCCCTTATCACTCAGACACCTCCCTTATCAATCAATCCCCTCCCTCATCACTCAGACACCTTCCTCATCACTGAGACACCTCCCTCATCACTTTTCACTTAAATGTCCTTTTAAAAGCCTTGTCAAACATTTTTTTACAATATTTTCTCTTAAAAATATTGGATTTTAATAACGAAAATGGAATTATTTTTGTTTCTGGAGTATATTTTCTAAATTTTTGTTTTGTTTTCAAAATGGAGATTTAATTGCCTGAGAACAGATATTTTATTTTAATAGCCTTATGGCGATCGATGGCTGACTTTGGATCCAGACAGCTGAGAGAGCAGCGGAGAGCCAGAGCTGGCATCATCGTCACTATACAATTTATATCACAATCATATCACAAGATGAAAGACTTCATTGTTTGCGTTCATGGATAAAACTTGGAATGTAAAATAACTACATCATTATGAGGAACAACTCAAATGGAACACCATGGTTACGCTCGCCATGGTTAGTCATCATGGTACTGCCAATCATGACCTAAATCCAATCATGGTCTTGCTGGTCCTTGATTATGGAATGTCTCTTATTATGTCATCTGCTCCTGAGATATTTGGAGACCTTGGTTATGGTCGCCATGGATACTGCCATTCTAACTGTTTGAGAGCTGCGATTGAAGATTATGCTGGAAATAACTGAGACGAATCACTTTTCTTGAGTCAGGATGCTCCACTATGAAACACATTATAATCTCTAACCAAATGGGATCCTCCTTGGTGAATCATTTTCACATTATAATCTCTTAACAAAAGCTTATGTTTTATGAGCAGCAAATATTTTATATCATTCTTCCACTAAAATTCTCACATGAGCCTCAATCGAGACTTGTTGAATTTTCGTGAGATGCAGGATTAAACGAAGAGATAATGTCACCTGCCATCAAGGGTAAAATGAGGTCGATTGTCCAATCAGAATGCACCAATCCAACCACGGCCTACAAACTAGAATGCACCAATGTTTATCCGCTTCCAACCACAACTCTTAAACGGGCTACAACCAATTCATGTTCAACCGTTTCTTACATATATGGAATTCAGATTCACACCTTTCAACCTCTGATGTTACGGAGATCTCCTCCACATGGAATTAAGCTTAACACTGTTATCCTTTTCTAACACTGAGACCTCCCTTTGTATGGAATTAAGCTCAACACCTTTATTCCTTTCTAACACTGAGACCTCCCTTTATATGGTATTAAGCTTAATTCAGCACTTTATATATCACAGGAAGAATGCAGAATTATTTATCTGCTACGCCCGGCTTCCATTTCCTGATAAATTCAGGCTTCTGTTCCTTAAAACACTTCCGTTCCCGACTGCTGATTTATCACCAACGTCTTTGTCATTTTCATCTTCTAATGTCACTTGTTGTGAGTGACCATGACTCGACACAGACGCGGCACGCTGTGACTTCTGTCGTTCTATTTGCCGTTTCCGCTGCATCTTAACTCTCTGTATATCTGTTGGATCAACACTCCATTGCATTACACGCACACACATCCTGCAATCAATGAATTTCAAGGTCAATTTTACATTTTATCAAGGTCATTTAATAAATTTCAGTCATAAATAATTTGGTAGGTGGTATGTTGGTTTAACCCTTTACCCAACAGAACGGCCCTGTGCCAATGCCAATGCATTCTCTTATATATGCGAGTCGACCATAGGTCGCCTCGCATATATAAGAGAATGCATTGGCTTAACACATATTAAAAATGATAAAATTGTCAAAGAATGTAGAAAAATATTATACAAATTGTTAAAAAATGTAAGAAAAAATTATAAAATTGTTAAAGAATGTAAGAAAAAATGGTAAAAAGTGTTTAAAAAAGATTTTTTTTAGGCCAATGCATTCTCTTATATATGCGAGGCGACCTATGGTCGACTCGCATATATAAGAGAATGCATTGGCACAGGGCATAACTGTAACCATCACAATGTGGTCAATGAACCGGTTCCAATGATATCCATATTTGTATGGTGTTATTGAGACAGACCGAAGATATTTTAGTATGTTGAAGCTTTATTTGGGCGTGTTTGGCCGTTTTGTTGGGTAAAGGGGTTAATGGGAGATTTATCCCACAGGGAGCCCCACACAGATGGAAGCATGCACTGCAGAGTGTCGTCTGCTCCAGTCTATGTGGGGCAGTGTAAAGGGGTTAATGGGAGATTGTATTTGAGGGATTTGTTTAGCCTGACGTAATAATAAGAATTTCATCAACTGCTATGGGAGACCTATGATCAGACTGAGGCCTCAACTGCTATAGGAGACCTATGATCAGACTGAGGCCTCAACTGCTATGGGAGACCTATGATCAGACTGAGGCCTCAACTGCTATGGGAGACCTATGATCAGACTGAGGCCTCAACTGCTATGGGAGACCTATGATCAGACTGAGGCCTCAACTGCTATGGGAGACCTATGATCAGACTGAGGCCTCAACTGCTATGGGAGACCTATGATCAGACTGAGGCCTCAACTGCTATGGGAGACCTATGATCAGACTGAGGCCTCAACTGCTATGGGAGACCTATGATCAGACTGAAGCCTCAACTGCTATGGGAGACCTATGATCAGACTGAAGCCTCAACTGCTATGGGAGACCTATGATCAGACTGAGGCCTCAACTGCTATGGGAGACCTATGATCAGACTGAGGCCTCAACTGCTATGGGAGACCTATGATCAGACTGAGGCCTCAACTGCTATGGGAGACCTATGATCAGACTGAGGCCTCAACTGCTATGGGAGACCTATGATCAGACTGAGGACTCAACTGCTATGGGAGACCTATGATCAGACTGAGGACTCAACTGCTATGGGAGACCTATGATCAGACTGAGGCCTCAACTGCTATGGGAGACCTATGATCAGACTGAGGACTCAACTGCTATGGGAGACCTATGATCAGACTGAGGACTCAACTGCTATGGGAGACCTATGATCAGACTGAGGCCTCAACTGCTATGGGAGACCTATGATCAGACTGAGGCCTCAACTGCTATGGGAGACCTATGATCAGACTGAGGACTCAACTGCTATGGGAGACCTATGATCAGACTGAAGTTCCTCAGTTGACATTAGTCACCTCGATTATGCTTTTAGTTTCTGAAAATTAGGAGATATAGAAACTGAAAAAGTAACTAAAAAACAATGTTAATTTGAGACAATAGAAGATGAGGCCTAAGCAGAATGAAGTCCCCTAAAGGGTGAATTAAGTAATGTGTGGGGTAGCGTCACTAAATTCACCCTCTGGGGACCTAATTCTGCAAATGACAAACACAATATTTCAAGGCTAATGGCCTAATGAACATAATCGAGGTGACCAATGATTTAGTGATGTTAGCCTGCTGTGTGGGGTAGCGTCACTAAATTCACCCTCTGGGGACCTAATTCTGCAAATGACAAACACAATATTTCAAGGCTAATGGCCTAATGAACATAATCGAGGTGACCAATGATTTAGTAATGCTAGCCCACTGTGTGGGGTAGTGCACTAAATTCACCCTCTGGGGACCTCATTCTGCAAATGACAGACACAATATTTCAAGGCTAATGGCCTAATGAACATAATCGAGGTGACCAATGATTTAGTGATGTTAGCCTGCTGTGTGGGGTAGTGCACTAAATTCACCCTCTGGGGACCTCATTCTGCAAATGACAGACACAATATTTCAAGGCTAATGGCCTAATGAACATAATCGAGGTGACCAATGATTTAGTGATGTTAGCCTGCTGTGTGGGGTAGTGCACTAAATTCACCCTCTGGGGACCTCATTCTGCAAATGACAGACACAATATTTCAAGGCTAATGGCCTAATGAACATAATCGAGGTGACCAATGATTTAGTGATGTTAGCCTGCTGTGTGGGGTAGTGCACTAAATTCACCCTCTGGGGACCTCATTCTGCAAATGACAGACACAATATTTCAAGGCTAATGGCCTAATGAACATAATCGAGGTGACCAATGATTTAGTGATGTTAGCCTGCTGTGTGGGGTAGTGCACTAAATTCACCCTCTGGGGACCTCATTCTGCAAATGACAGACACAATATTTCAAGGCTAATGGCCTAATGAACATAATCGAGGTGACCAATGATTTAGTGATGTTAGCCTGCTGTGTGGGGTAGTGCACTAAATTCACCCTCTGGGGACCTCATTCTGCAAATGACAGACACAATATTTCAAGGCTAATGGCCTAATGAACATAATCGAGGTGACCAATGATTTAGTGATGTTAGCCTGCTGTGTGGGGTAGTGCACTAAATTCACCCTCTGGGGACCTCATTCTGCAAATGACAGACACAATATTTCAAGGCTAATGGCCTAATGAACATAATCGAGGTGACCAATGATTTAGTGATGTTAGCCTGCTGTGTGGGGTAGTGCACTAAATTCACCCTCTGGGGACCTCATTCTGCAAATGACAGACACAATATTTCAAGGCTTGGACAAAGCTATTAGGTAATGTTTTAGCAACTCACCTCGGGAGTAATGCGAAAATGACACATAATATAACAAGTAGTGAATGCACAGCTGTTGCTATGGTAACCTGCATGACCCAGTACATGTAGGCTTTAGCACTCATTGTGAAGTAGATGGCATTCGATAGAACAGCAAACAGCCAAAACAAGATAAAACTGGCGAGTATACAGACCCACTGCATCCAAACCTGAAATAATCAAAGAGTAAATAGACGATCTACAGTAATGCTCTAATTAATCGACCTCTTAACCACAGCAGAATTATGGGTAACTTTTCAGGATTTAGTCGGAAATATGGCTTGTTGCCATTCATCGGAAAGCTCTATCATTTGCAGAATGAGGTCCCCAGAGGGTGAATTTAGTGACGCTATCCCGCATAGCGGGCTAACATCACTAAATTCACACTCTGGGGACCTCATTCTGCTTAGGCCCTCAACTGATATGGCAGACCTAGGATTAGATTGCAGTTCCCCAGTTGAAGTTGATGATCACCCATTGGGCACCTCGATTATGGATTTTATCTGCTGCAAATAAACTTCCTAGAAGGGAGAATGTAACTAAAAACAGTGTTAATTTGAGACTATAGATACTTCCCAGAAGATGAGGCATAAGCAGAATGAGGTCTCCAGAGGGTGAATTTGGTGATGCTAGCCCGCAAATGACAGACACACCTGTCTTTAAATAATGAGTAAGCCGACAAGGAAAATCCCATTAATCTAAAATCAGTTGGTGGACTGCCACAGACTGAATATTACTCAGAGGGGTATTGAGCCATTGATGACATCACAAATTCTCACAATGTAGCAATATCTCACAGCACACCTACATTAACCCTTTCAGTGCCAGGTCCAATTTTTGTATCAACCCATATACCCTGTGCCAATGCATTCTCTTATATATGCGAGTCGACCATAGGTCGCCTCGCATATATAAGAGAATGCATTGGCCTAACAATTTTTCATCATTTGTTATTATTTTTTACAATTTTTTACAATTTTGATAATTTTTTCTTGTATTCTTTAACAGACTTATTTTGTAGGTTTAGTGCCAGGGAATCTTACGTTTTTCATGGGCATCAAAATTATTACTATGAATATTTGGTGATAGTTTTGAGTTATAACATCCCCCTAAGGTTTTATCCAGTTTGTTTTTATATTCGCTATAGCATGCTTAAGCATACCCAAAAAAGGGCTGATTTTACAGACCTTAAATTAGGGCCGATGAGATCGGCCCCTGGCACTGAAAGGGTTAATACATTGTGTATCTAAATGCAATCTAACATCTAATCTAGCAACCTGGCATAGAATCAGAGAGTTATATATTTAAAAAATATAATTTAGTCATCAATTGTGAGCCCAGAAAATGAGAATTTAATTTGGCCAAAGTTTTTTTAATTTGGCCAATTTATTTTTATTTGGCCACTAAAAATTTCATTTGGCCACTTTTTGGCCAGAAGATTTTTCGGTCCAGCACAAACACTGATTGAGACTCATTAGAGATATTACTTACCCAGGAGCTTGTTTCTATCACACTTTGCAACAGAATGGTGAGTATCAGCGACACAAATATCGTGGTACCAAATTCCCACATCCCAACATGCATCGTACCATAAACCTGCAAATTATACACAAATTATATTTATTATATGCTCAACAGTGATTTATCGGAAAAATTGTTCAATTTTGATATCCACCAGAATGGGATATAGAAGTTTCCACTTTCACACCAGCTTGTGCCTGCGACCGATTCACTTCCCATGTGCTTCAGCATTATTTCAAAATCCTCGTGAATCAGTTGAGCTATGATGTACTGATATTATTTTATGTTGAAAGTAGATAAAAGTTTTGGGGAAATAAACAGAAGAAAATGGAAGCTATATTTCTCTATTCAGCAGATGGTGAAGTGAACAAACAGCAAACAATTGAAGGGGAATGTGAAAACATTTATCATCAATATGATGAGTTACGAGTAGGCGAGACAAGCTATTGTTTATATCAATTTTCTACGATTCTAAGTTTACCCTGTGCCAATGCATTCTCTTATATATGCGAGTCGACCATAGGTCGCCTCGCATATATAAGAGAATGCATTGGCCTAACAATTTTTTACAATTTTAATAATTTTTTCTTGTATTCTTTAACAATTTTATAATTTCACCCATAATACAGAGCCCCAGACAAACATGAGCAGACGACACTCTTCTATATGCTTCTATATATGTGTGGGGCTCCCTGCAGGGTAATGGATGTTTTTTATTTTATGTCCTAAAAATTGTCAGAAACATTTATTTAAAAAAAATGATAAAAAATTGTTAGGCCAATGCATTCTCTTATATATGCGAGGCGAAGTATGGTCGACTCGCATATATAAGAGAATGCATTGGCACAGGGTAAAAAATCGGAAATCGCTGGGAATAACAAGAGCATCACTTAGCCCTTTAGCCATTTCGAATTGTACTACACAAAATAAAAAATAATTTGAGCTTACAAAGAATATCTGATATACACCTTATTTCAATGCCAAAATGCAGTCAAGTTCTAAGTCGAAAAATAGCGTAACTCATGTGAAACTAATTAGGACAGAACCTATATACTTGGCCTGGTTTTATGTGGGAAACACACATACCAGTTTTGGTTCAGATAAAATGGCGGTAACTCATGTAAAAACAAGCAGTTGCAGATGACGGATTCCCCGCCGATTTGTGCAATTGGGGAAGTGCATTCTCAATAATGTTTGCGTTCTCAGTATGTGCTAAACAAGAGGTGGGATTTTGTCAAAAAGCCTGGCTTGCGAACTCATTTTAGGTACTGAAATTTGTGGAAATTAGCCATATGATGTCGTCCATTTGCACCAAAAATAATAAACAAAGTCCAATAACTCTGCTGAAAATATCCGGCCGGACCTGGTTTGCGATCTCATTCTAGATACTGGTCATGTGAACTCATATACCAAAAATCTTTGAAATCCGTTGACATTTGTGGAAATGAGCCCTGTGACGTCGTCCATTTGCACACAAAAAATAAACAAAGTCCAATAACTCTGCTGAAGATATCCGGCCGGACCTGGTTTGCAAACTCTTTCTAGATACTGGTCAAGTGAACTCATATACAAAATATCTTTGAAATCCGTTGAGATTTGTGGAAATGAGCCCTGTGACGTTGTCTATTTGCTATTAGGTAAATTCGACAAAAATAATAAACAAAGTCCAATAACTCCGGTAAAAATATCCGGCCGGACCTGGCTTGCGAATTCATTCTAGGTAATGGTCAGGTGAACTCATATACCAAATATCTTTGAAATCCGTTGAGATTTGTGGAAATGAGCCCTGTGACGTCGACTATTTGCTATTTGGTAAATTCGACAAAAAATATATAATAAACAAAAGTCCAATAACTCTGGTAAAAATATCCGGCCGGACCTGGCTTGCGATCTTATTCTAGGTAATTGTCAGGTGAACTCATATACTACAAATCTTTGAAATCCGTTAACATTTGTTCAAGTTATGACTTACAAATTCGGGACGGACGGCTAGACGGACGGACGGACGGAACCCATTCCTATATCCCCCGCAAATTTTCAATTTGGCGGGGGATAATAATTGGACGGAACCCATATTTGAACTTGTATCTTTAGCTGGGAAATACACATACCAACTTTGGTTCGGATCAAATAATCCACACTGGAGTTATCGGTCAGAAACTGAAAATGTTAACGGATGGACAAGCAGGGGATGGACGGACAGAATCTCGGGAACCTAGCGGTAACCAAACTGACTCGGAATGTGCCTAGTTGATATATTTGAGGAAAAAGAGGCTAATTGTAATATATTAAACCATGCTATGACTTACGTCACCGATTGGTATGACTTACGTCACCGATTGATAATACTCACAACATAAGGAACAAAAAATATAATAAGACTCTGCCACATAGAATCCACCATATATACCGGGAACGTCCATTTAGTGTACATCTGTAAAGAAAAATATTAGAGGTCAACCATGATGGGCGAATGTGATACCCATATATACTGGGAACGTAACATCAAGGAATATCTACACATTAAGGCATACCCATAAAGATAAAATGAGAGGCAAATCATAATGAACAAATGATGCAGTACCAGATATCATATGGTCACAGATACAATTTCGGAGAAGGTGGTGTTTCATTTACTAACATCCCTTTCTGAATGTATTGGTAACATCATTTTGTAACTAACTATCCCTTTCTGACTTTTGTCATGGTAACATCATTTAGTAACTAACTATCCCTTTCTGACTGTTGTCATGGTAACATCATTTAGTAACTTAGCGTCCCTTTCCGACTGTTGTCATGGTAACATCATTTAGTAACTTAGCATCCCTTTCTGACTGTTGTCATGGCAACATCATTCAGTAACTAACTGTCCCTTTCTGACTGTTGTCATGGTAACATCATTTAGTGACTTACTGTCCCTTTTCTGACTGTGTAGTCATGGTAACATCATTTAGTAACTTATTGTCTGTCCCTTTCTGACTGTTGTCATGGTAACATCATTTAGTAACTTATTGTCCCTTTCTGACTGTGTTGTCATGGTAACACCATTTAGTAACTTACCGTCCCTTTCTGACTGTGTTTATATAACTGTGGATACTGGAGAAGGAGGTCGGCGCCGAGATCTTTGTCAAATATTCCGTTAACCATCGGTGGCATTGCAGTAAAGAGTAAATGTTCGAACATCATGTAAAAACTGTCGAAGAAGATACTGCCAGAGAAGCCATTATATATCTGGTACCAAAATAGAACAAATATTGAAACCTGCAAAATAAAGCAGAAACTTCTTGCAGGGGTGGAACTGGTAGCAGATTATATAACTGTTAATATCACCCATGTGTTGAAGACATTTCATACAAAATTTGCAGGTTGGGAGAATTTACTCAAGAAAGCTAATAGTTGGACATCCAATGATTTTGGCTTTCAAGAAAACACTTAAAATGTAATTTGTGTGACGAAAACTATGCCCTTTGAGATAGCGAAGTAATCAACTGATATTACCAAAAATTCCAGCCATGCTGGTCGCACCCTAACCACGATGGTCGTACCATTTCAGAAAACACAACATCAGACACAATTGTAAACATTTCCCTCTCAATTCGGAATTTTTTTTTTTCCAATAAACAAAAGGCAATAAATCTGCCAATGGGAGCCATTGCATATCGTCGGTGGGCTACCAAAAGGACGTATACCCAGTTTTGGCGGGGAAAACTTTTTTGCATAATCAGATTCCCCGTGTCAAATTACACAATATATTTAGAGTATGTGCCCCTAAGTCATCTGGAAAATACCTTTTCCGTCGTTATTGAGTTGTTATTTCCAAAATATCGTACAATTTCATTTTGGTTGGGTGACTGAAATTTTTGTTTTCCAAAATATTGGACAACTATTTTATTTATTTGGAGACACATCCTGGTGGTCAGAGTACTCGAGAGTATTGGATATCAACCACACAACAAATGGAATGTGCAGGAACCGCAGGCCCGTTCTGATACACACAAGGGAAGCGATATAATCCAGCTTTAATGTTTAGCATACAACATTCTGGAATTTGAAAAAAAATTACCGCCCCTATTCCAATACCTCGTATGTAGAAAAAAGTACATCAAAAATTTGGTGACATGTCAATAAAAATAAATATTTAAAAAAAAAAGCTCTTAATTCATGTCTCTAACCATAGTGGGCATATTCCCTATTGTGTGAACTTATTATATATACATAATTCTTGTTATTTTGACAACACATTTGAGATTTATTAAGTTTTTTGCTTCTCCTGTAAATTTGCAAAAAGTAGTATACATCCTTTTGGTAGCCCACCGACAATATACAAGAATGAAATTTTTTATATAAAGTTTATGAAATTATCTCCTACTTTATTATGTATTCCATTCGATTCACAAATCGGAGGTTTCAAATTATTTAACGAATAGAACAGATAGCACTTTATATCATCCATGTTTCATTGTGGCGGGCAAATTAATGGGCAGGCAGGCAAATTAATGGGCAGGCAGGCAAATTTATATATATTTTTTACCAGCATAATTAGCCAGCAAGCCTGGGCAGGGCAGGTTTTAATTCCCAACTTTTTATAAATTAAAGAAAAAACTTTAATATTATCAGAAATAGTAAACAGAATAGAATAGGAAAAAAAAGTATGAAAGGGGCATATTTTAATGATGGGCCAATGTCTGAGAAACAGAACGTTAACTGTGTTGGACTTTTTTAGATTTTAACTTTCATAATTGATGGTATAGAGTTTAGAAACAGAACGTTAACTGTGTTGGGCTTTTTAGATTTTATCTTTCATAATTGATGGTATAGAGTTTAGGCAACATCAAATTACAGGGTTAGATAATTTATATTAATTCATAACAATATTGGTGTGGCCTCTGTATTTATTGGCCCTGTTGATAAAACATTATATTTAAAAAAAGGATAATATATATTTCCTTAAAGGGGTACTGTACGCCATTTTCATTAAATTTCCGGTGACAACAACGATCTAATATCGATAATATATAGAAACATAAGTAATTTGAGTCGAAGATGTATTCTGTAAACGCTCAGGTTAATAGGCTATCTTAAAATTTAATAATTTAAAAGTTAATAATTTGATATAAATTGAATTTATGACTGGAGCCATAAAATGGCGTCAATTAAATTACGAATTACCGTAATCAAAAACAGTAATTGAGGGATACTGGATTGTTAAACCGATCGCACACACGATCGCTTAAAATATTTTGATGATACGGGGAGAACACTCAAGCCACTCACTGACTAGCGATGATACAATAACTTAAATGATTATATGGGACTAGTATGCATATAATATAACTTTTATTTGATTCATTTGGTTGAAAACTTTACAAAAATTACTCGACAACGACAATTTGTATTTTTGCATTCCGGTAAATTTGTCATCCGTAACATGACTTCGTACTCAACAGACTTTCAAATAATGGAAAAATTGTTACCTTATTCTCCGACTCGGAGACTATAGAAACCAACAACAACATTTGGCGTACAGTACCCCTTTAAAGAAAGCCTGAACACTGAACTATATGGATATATGTCCTGCTTTGCAAGCCACAGTAGAAAAGGGTTAACTTTTTGGTCGCCTCCCGACGTCTAATTACTTGCCAAGATTAGTCACGCATGAACGCTCCCCATATAACTAGCTGTGCTCGATCGAATTGTCCCAGTTTTATTTCGGACTCAATCAGGAGATTGGCGAGTTGCGGGGTTGGGAATGGCACCGCCATGGGAGGGCCCTATGATAGTTCAGTGTTCAGGCTTTCTTTAAGGAAATATATATAATACTTTTTAAAAATATAATATTTCCGCTAAAGGAAGCCTTCACACTGAACTATATGGATAGAATGCAAGCCCAGGAGGAGGCACGAGCAATAAAGTTAATAGCCAAATTTAGAGGTAATATATTCTTCTAAAACAGATTGTACCTAAATATGAACTCTTAATGAATCTGTTATGATTAGTTACGTGAAATAACTCATATATTTAGAGTGCTATATTGCTCAAATGTGTACTTGTTTTGGAAGAAACAACCCAGGAGGTGCCATCCAATTCATAGTTGCGAGCGAACCGAGCAAGTGTAACTGAAGAAGATACTCTTTGTTCTTCTCTTTCTTTGTCGTCTTCTTCGTTCTTCATCTGTCGGTTCTAAGGTCCCACCCGCCATGGGATGCAAGGAGACGAACTCACTAGTACTCCGCCTTAGCGACAAAACGACCAGCACAGGAGGAGGCCTACTCCGAAGATGGGAGACAACCAACATTAATAGTGAACTAACAGCTGTTTGCCAAAACAAAAGACAGATAACCTGATGCCCAATTTGTGGCACAGGGATCAAATTGAGAACCCATTAGGCCAAACAGGTTGTACAATGATAATGGAGTCAAGCCATTGGATCAGAGGGAGCCCCCACAACCGCATGCTGCAAGGTGGTCATGCCCAAGCTAATATCCTGGCAAAGCTGGAGGGTGGGGAGAGGTCATTGTTCTCCGAGCCCCAAGACGGTTGAGTGGCAGGCAAGGCCTTTCTGAGAAGTTTTTCATTCTGAGAGCATGCGCGGCCAGGGGGCACTCGACGTACTACCGTATAGATAGGGTCTGCCTTGCGCTTAAGCTGCCAAAGGCCCGTCGGCCGACGACGATTCGTGCGCACGTGATTTTGGCAGCTTTACGCCCAGAACCGCTGGCGTTTGGTGGGGGACAAATGTCCTGGAGGTCCCAAGTACCCCGTCTACTCCACCAGACGTTTCCCCACTATCTGGTTGTACCGCCGAGGCGTAACCGGAGGAGCGTGAACTGGTCCTGCCTTCCTTCTTAGAACTCTGATCACATGTCTCTGAGGTACCTATGTATGACAAGATATCCTTGTAGAAACCCTGTGATACAAATCTTTCGCGTATATAAATATATAAAGTGAAATAATAGATATATCAGAGTGATATATAAGTCAGCATGAAATCATGACAGAAGGCCCTACCAAAGCTGCGCCCATCAATCCAATGGGCGGAGCCAGAGCACAGATCCCTGGCATGATCCAATGTATCACTAAATATATCTATATAGCCCCTCAGAGAATCAGAGAACATGACTAACAGCCATAAGCACCGGGAGCTCATGGCCGAACACCGCAGGTGACCAGAGAAGCCACTGAGAAAGCAAACCGCTACTCTCAGGTGCCAAACAATAGTGTCAGTACGAGTAGTAATTTTTGAGAAATTCCCAACAATCACCATCATTTGGAATGGAGACAGAGCAAATTTTGCAATCACGACTATTATGTTCAGCCTAAATCCACACACAGCACTATTATTAGGTCCTCACGACCATTAGGCACCCGAGAGCAGTCCACGTTCCCAGTGGAATACCCACCGCGATCTGATTTTAAGAAATTAAGGTGCGCATACCATGTCTATGACTCTATATAATGTACTTAATTAAACGATCGTAGTGAAATATTCAGATAGTTGTCTCTTCTACAACCGAAATCAGTTCAAATGATGTACGATGTACCGTACTGACCCGGCTCAAGGCCCATGCCCGTGTTTAAGCCCACCCATATCTTTTGGCCAAATTCCATGCACAGGGGTATATTCGAGTTTAGGCCCACCCCAAATTTTGTTCAATTTCAGCGGTGGTAAGTAAGTATTTTCTATCAGCTTGTAGACAGCAAAAAAGATTGACGAACTCGACAAATATAATATTTATATTAAAAACGGAAAAATTATACTTTGTAGGCAAGTGAGAATAATCAATAAAATAAAGTGAATCTTAAAATCTCATTTGTTTATTCAATTATACTTCCCGGGGAAACCAATCGTTAACAGACATCATATCTGAAAACGCGATAAACATGAGTGCTTCAAAAGCCAAGCGCGTGCAAAACTAACCTGTCCAACCACGATACTGTAAAAACATATTTTTCGTGTTCAGTGACAACGTCGGTATGTTCCTACATGTGGCCAAACACAAAGAACTGGCTTCCTGGTTATGTAAACACAGTGTTAACACCATGGGTATAATAATGGGGCAGAAGGGGAACTTGTCATTAAACAACCATGCCTTCCAAACTATGTCAATGCGTTATACAATCGAAACCAAAATAAAGGTTATCGACATTAACATTTTTAAACTGCATTTTGTTCAAGTTTTACAATATAAACAATTTAGGAGCAATAACTCTAAATATTCAAACACATGCTTTTAGCAGAAATACATCGTCCTGTCTTTTGTCAATACTGTTAATTAATTACACTCACTGGCTTTTGTTAAACATGCAATTAGTCGCTATTGTAACATCCTCTATGCGGACAACAGATCACGAATAAAGCGCCGGGTTTATTATTCTAATCGGATTAAGTCTGAACATTGATATAAACTATAGTCTAGACTACTATATTATATAGTATAGACTATAGATACGGGATTTACCGATAACCCACACTGTTTACAAATTAGTCAAATGGTGTCATTTATCTGGAAGCCGGGTATATTTCCTGATACTCAAATAAAACAAAGGCCCCCTGGGTCTAAACCCGGGACAGTACGGTAGTCAGATAAACACGGGTAAATTGTCACAGTCACCATACGGAATATTCAGGTCTGAGCCTCTGCCCATAACATCATGTCACTTTCCCCCAAACATGCAGCAGAACGACCAAGGTGTGTGTGATAGGTAGGTTAGTGTGCAGCATGCAGCAAACTAGGGGAAGCCCCGCTCTAAAATTGGCTCCCCTCAGAAGCAAATGAATGAAATTATCATCCTCCGAGTAAAGGACACACATCCCTTTTAATGTTGCATTTTTACTTATTGAATTTTAATAGCCATGATAGAGAGGAACTCCCCCTACCTAAGTGGTCCTGTTTAAGGCATGTTTAAGGAAAATAGGACAAATCCAGCATAGACCAAAGCGCACAGAGTTGGCAGCATGGTTTCAGGCCCTTATGATCGGGCGTCTGGTGCCATGGGGATGGGATCCACTCGTACGGGGTGGTCCCCTGCCTGCGAGGAAAGGTCTGTAATGCTGGTCAATGAGCTTCATCGAAAGCTAAGCTGGACAGCGCAAACGTCTTTGCCTGTTGTATTGTCTATGTGCCAGATAATCAAATTGATATGGGCAATAGAAGGACGAAGAGCCATGTGATGGACTCTTGTCGGAAATGCTACTGGCAGTGGTCGTGGGACACGTGACAATATAAATGCTTTCCATGTAAATGTGCTTCATTCGTGTGTGAAGTCTATTCGCCATATCAACGGTACGAAAGGTCTGGACACGTATATATTTGAAATTCATTTAGACTCCTGCTAGTCAATGAATACCTTCAAAACTCCTACTATGCCCTTTATGAACAATGCACGCCGTATTGTATGTACAGCATGTTCGTGTACCAAGCTCACATTTGATATGGTTACTTGCCATAAATAATGTCTCCCCCCCCCCCCCCTCGTCATCTTGGAATACCACTGCTATTATATCGGTATTCATTGGGGACCGTCATCCAGGCATTCTTCTCAAATTTTGGCCATGGTCGCCATTAATGCTGCGAGAAACGTCGCGGCCACATACGGAATCGAACATTCCACAGCAGCAATTGACAGTGGGCCAGTTAACTGGAGGGGTCAAGTCACCACGATTCTAAATACCTGTCAGGCTGGGATCATGAATAATTCCATTGCAAATAACACTTGCACATTCCCATAATTGAATCAAGAAGGGGAAAGGATCAAAAGTATCTTCAAATATATTTGTAGATAGTGAAACCATGATTAAACACCGTCAGAGTGACGATAAGCTTCTTCCCTTACTCTAGAGAATGCAAACCGGAGCACCCATGATTTGTAATTTTGTGTCCCAATTAGAGCAATATCCAGAATCGTAGTAACCCAACCCCCACCGCTTCTTTTCTGTAAACCTGAACAGGAAGGATAGCAATTATGTTTGTATTCCGGAAGGAGGCACCATTTAGTCGAGAAACAACCCAGCAATTTTGAAATGATGGGTTAATTTTGGATACAATTCACAATAATAACTAAAATCTGGAATTGAGACAATAGTGAAATTGTCATCACGATTAATTTTAGTGCTAATCCCCACAGATCACCATTATTCTAGGCCATCACGAATATCATGCACCGAGAGCAAGATAAGCCCATCGTCAGACCGGCTTGCTTAGAATCGCCGCTATTGTTCATAAGAGCAGAAACAACTAGATAGATATGAAAGCGACCTACATGGCTGAGAGTGACCATTAGCTATGATGTCCGGGGGACAATGGCATGTCATGCTTGCAATCATTAAATGCTAGCAGTTCTAAATTCGACAGTGAAGTTGAAGCACTGTACGAGAATCGAATCGTGTACTCAACAGATTTCTGACCCTTGTCAGATATCAATCCCTGTCTGAAATTAATAATGACACTAATGAATCTTAGTACAACGACAGTCGTTATTTTTCTGATATTGATAAACTGTAGTCAACTTCAAGCGTCGACAAACACATCTGGATCACAGGAGACATGTGTGACAGTATTGAAACATAAAACACAAAGTATTTTGTGAAAGCACGTTGTTCTGATGAGTAGTGAGGGAATTAATGAAAGAAAATTCCCCAAAATGAAACGCCATAGTATAATAACATTCACACGAAATTAGGAGACTTCGGATTGCGAATCACGTGGCAGTTACGGTCAGACCAATTCTAACCTACCTTAGAGGTTCTAGAATAAGGCCATATATGTATTTCGCACAATAAACGTAATCTTATGATAGATATCATCGTCAGCAAAGCGGGAGTGATTGAAAGAAAATTCCGCGAGTTGAAAATACCACGAGTAAAATAACACGAAATTAGGAGACTTCGATTATTAAAACGAACCACGTGGCATTAACAATCTGGCCAAGTCTATCATACCTTATAGGGTCTATAAGAATTCCATATATGTATTGTTCACAACAATTTATGTGCGTCGTATCATTGAAACGATGGTCGCGCTATGGCGAATTGGAATTCAGACGGCATTTTGTCAAAAACACGGAACAATTGTTTGAAGCGAAACGGTCCATGAATTCGAAACCGAAAATGATAAAAATGAACGCGGAGGCAACCAGAAAGAATTATTGTATAGATATATTGAATTTATTAAGTTGTAGGTGAAACTCAAATTCAAATACACCCTGATGCTTATCTTGTTGGCTCGGCAGCAGAAATAAAACTGGGACAATTCGATCGAGCACAGCTAGTTAAATAGTTAAATGGGGAGCGTTCATGCGTGACTAATCTTGGCAAGTAATTAGACGTCGGGAGGCGACCAAAAGGTTAACCCTTTTCTACTGTGGCTTGCAAAGCAGGACATATATCCATATAGTTCAGTGTGAAGGCTTCCTTTGGCGGAAATATAAATGCAGCGAACTTTGCCAGCCGGTCGTAACACCAGACCATGAACGATACGTACCATGCTTTTATAAAACATAAATGCAGCAAACTTTGCCAGCCGGTCGTAACACCAGTGACCATGTACTAGCATTAATCGCTGGAGGAATTTAAACCGGGCGATGGCAAAATCTGAAGACATGACTGCTTGCATGCCTTCCTGTCCTGAGATACCAATACCTATATCAGCAGTCTGAATCATACTGACGTCATTAGCACCATCACCTAAAAATATAAATCTAATAATAGAATCACTCCAAGGCCCTTATCAGCAGTCTGAATCATACTGACGTCATTAGCACCATCACCTAAAAATATAAATCTAATAATAGAATCATTCCAAGACCCTTATCAGCAGTCTGAATCATACTGACGTCATTAGCACCATCACCTAAAAATAGAAATCTAATAATACAATCATTCCAAGGCCCTTATCAGCAGTCTGAATCATACTAACGACATTAGCATTAGAAATATCTAACAATAGTAACATTCCATCGATTCTGTCAGTAGATTTAATCATACTGACTTCATTAGCAACAGTACCTAAAAATAGAAATCTAATAATAGTAATACTCCAATACCCTTATCAGCAGTTTGAATCCTACTGACGTCATTAACACCATCACCTAATGAAAGTGTCAATGAAACTGTAGCTCAACTTGGGAAGGAGTTTTTTGCTGAGCAATGAATAGAAAGAAAGCCAAAAATTTGCAATAAAGCCTTTTATTGTGTAGATGGAATTATTATTTTCATTTGAAAAATTACCAATAAATGTGGGCTGCAGGGAGTGCAGATGGATTTAAATTTGAAATCCAAGATGGCTGCTGGCGGCCATGTTTTTTAACGAATTCAGAAATATATCGATGGCTCCCATCTAGAGGTCACCCCGTAGATCCATATGAAGATTGGTGATGATCGGATGAGTGATGTGATCCACAGGGTGAGCCAAAGGATTTAGTCATGCAAAGAGTAAAATCCAAGATGGCTGCCTGCACCCATGTTTCATAGAAAATCGCTAAAATTATTACGAAAAAAACCCCAAAAAACTCATGGCTCCCATCTAGAGGTCACCCCAAAGATCCATATAAAGTTTGGTGATGAATGGATGAGGGATGTGGCCTGTAGGGTGAGCCAAAGTAAATTGTTGACGGACAGACAGACGGATGACAGACACCAACCCATGGCAATAGCTCAAACTTTACAAAGTAAAGTTGAGCTAAAAATTTAAATCTAATAAAAGAAGCATTCCAATGCCCTTACATGGGCGAGAATCATACTAATGTCATAAAACACCCCATTCTGATGGGCGAGAATCATACTAACGTCATAAAACACCCCATGCACACGAGTCAGAAACACAGCCAGCAGTCGCAACCAAAATATTCGTTACTATGGATACAGCTGTCTTTGATTGAAAGGAAATTCTCTGGGTGCAGTTCTGAGTAATCCAATGGAACATACCCAAAAATTTGGTCACATGAAAAGGATATCTCACTTTAATTTCACATCATAGCATCTGCTTTTCTTACAGTTTTAAATGTATAGATGGAATGAATTAAAGTGGAGATAACTATAGACCATTTTAAAAAATATTCAGGGATATAAAAGCATGGAAACCATGAACTCAGTCACTGGCTGGGGCGACTTGGAATATCTTGCCGATCGCAAATGCAACTAACGCTGTAACTAAAAATAACTTACCATTTGCAAGTTTGTGTAGATATTCAAGATAGATATAATTCACTTAAGAAATGGATGTTGATTTGCTTGCGTTCCATAGAGTATGGATGCAAGTTGGTCTGACATTTTGTGTGGAACGCGAAAGCGTTCCACACATAAAAATGTCAGACCAACTTGCATCCATACTCTATGGAACGCAACAAAATCAACATTCATTACTTATATTTACACTCAACCGAGTCAACTGGCAGATTAAAAGAGTTATAAGCGTCCATTTCCAACGTTATTATCGTGGCTCGGAGCAAGTTGCGTCTACACAAAAATGGATGCAAGTTGGGGTCAGCGCGCGACGTCATGTGACGTAATTTCGACCAACCAACGTCCTGCATTCATGTTCCACAATAGGAATGCACTTGTGAGTGTAAATATTGATTGCTAACATTAGTTTCTGTGAATATAACTTACCGATCGCTAATGTAAGTTTGTGTATATGATCTTTGATATGAATAGAACTTACCAATTGCTAACGTAAGTTTGCGTAGATGAACGTTGACCTAAATATAACTTACCGATTGCTAACGTAAGTTTGCGTAGATGATCTTTGACCAGTTTTACAACATTAGCCTGCAAGTTAGAAGTGTTTAGTTAAAAAATGGCATGAAGAAGGATTTTATGATACAAATGAAACAAGGTCCATTACAATGTATACATTTATAACAGAAAGGCAGAATCAATTCAGTAATCAAAATGTTAATCCTGCAAATGGGTTAACCCTTTCAGTGCCAGGTCCGATTTTTGTATCAACCCAAATACCCTGTGCCAATGCATTCTCTTATATATGCGAGTCGACCATAGGTCGCCTCGCATATATAAGAGAATGCATTGGCCTAACAATTTTTCATCATTTGTTATTATTTTTTACAATTTTAATAATTTTTTCTTATATTCTTTAACAGACTTATTTTGTAGGTTTAGTGCCAGGGAATCTTACATTTTTCATGGGCATCAAAATTATTACTATGAATACTTGGTGATAGTTGTGAGTTATAACATGCCCCTAAGGTTTTAACCAGTTTGTTTTTAAATTCGCTATAGCATGCTTAAGCATACCCAAAAAAAATTTAATTAAAACAAAAAAAATGGAAAATAAATTGTTTTGTTTTTTTATTTTTTATTTTTTTAGGGCCGATTTTAGACCATAAATTAGGGCCGATGAGATCGGCCCCTGGCACTGAAAGGGTTAAAGTTGACTTTTAACAAATCAGATCATTGTTGGCCAAATGTGGCAAGCAGCAGTGCGAATTCTGATTTGACAACAAATAATTCTGAATTTCATTTTCAAATTACCAGACCAAAGAAACTGTTAAAAACTTGCAATTGCCATCATTCATATCACACATGCATCGCGAAAATCATTCCACAACATAATTCACAAGGAATACATTGGAATATTTATATTTACAAAAGCATATAATTTGGAACAATCATTTAGTCTCCCGCTAAACAATTCAGTTTGCTTTTTGCAAGAAACTAAACACCCCTTGACCTGCATTTTCTCTGACACAAAGCATGTTTTGTGAATAATATCGCATTCATATCATCATTATGCTATACTATTAGTAAATTCGTGAGAAAATTATCATAATTTGATAAATGTTATTTCTAAATTATAACCTAGAATGAAGGCCGCCCGCCCATCCCTTTAACGTTTTGATTTTTTGTCAGCCAAGAAGGAATTCAAATGATCACAAAAGCTCATAATTGAGATATTTTCCTACCGCTTTCGGAAAACAAAGCATGGATGCTCTTTATCTGAGACAATCATGGAGGTTTTGCACCAAAAAAAAAAACTTTCACTATGAGTCGATATCCACCTATCAAAACCTCCCATTGGTTCAATTTTTGAATCGGTGACATCCAAGAGAGTTAACGACGGAGGGTTAAATCTATTGCGCACTTTCTGAATCGGAGACACTCTTCAACATGACGGCAGATGTGCACAAGGAATTTCTTATCGACCATCGAATGGAGTTAAATCTTTCACTCACTCTTTGAATCAGCGACACACGGAAGCGAATGACAGAGGGTTAAATCTTCCACTTACAGTTTGAATCGCGAGACTATACAGAACAGGACAGATGTGTACTTGTTACAGAAATCAACATATTTCTTCTCAACAAATTTATCGAGAGCGAACGAAAGAGTTAAATCCTTCACTCACTTTTTGAATCGGCGAGACTCTACAGCACACGACAGATGTGCACTTGTTGCAGAGTTCAAGGAATTTCTTCTCGATAACTTTATCAAGAGCGAACGACAGTGTCTTCCCATCAATGACCATGGCTCGCTCCTTTTGTTTTGTCTTCTTTGGAGACAATCGGAAGCCGACGTGTTGCTCTGAGGGCTGGTCTTTCTTTATTTGCTCCAAATGGTGTTCTATGAGATCATACGTCTGCTCCTGAAAGAAAAGAAAATATGTGGTATCAGGGAACAGTCATTTTGTTTTAGTGCGGGAATCGTTCTCAAAGCACATAGAAAATTAGACTTTGGAGCGATCGGGTTTCGCCATTTTTGCTGGAAAACCCCATGCTAAATATAGAAAAACAGACTAGTATCCAGAAAGGAAATATGACTGGTGCACTCTGGTCAAGATTTAGAAGGCGACTTGAGAGACAGGGACCAGTCTAGAAGGCGATTTGGGAGACCTGGCAGACCCATTTGAACAAATCTGAATGCTAGTAGCACAAGGACCCTATTTGCCATTTGGTAAATTCGACAAAAATAATAAACAAAAGTCCAATAACTCCGGTAAAAATAACCGGCCGGACCTGCCTTGCGAACTCATTCTAGGTAATGGTGAGGTGAACTCATATACCACAAACCTTTGAAATCCGTTTACATTTGTTCAAGTTATGACTCTTACAAATTTGGGACGTACGGACAGACGGAAGCACGGAACCCATTAATATATTCCCCGCCAAATTTTCAATTTGGCGGGGAATAAAAAAATGACTAATGGTCATTTGTTAAACTTATTATCTGAATATTTCCTGTGTGAACTACTTACAAGTGAGTATTTAATACAGAAAGGGTAAACTCAGGATGAATTATTGATAATAAATAAACATGACAATCAACATGACAATGATTCCGACACTCAACAATAGTCCCTGCATGTAACTCGTTTATAACAATGACGTTGTGTTTTACATATTTAGATTGAGGAGATGGCCCCACAGGATTTAGAGTTATGTCCCTGTTTAATTCTCACCTTATCCCGTGCATTAATAATGATCTGTTCCTGTTCTCGGGTGAATAGCCTGCTTGAGTATGCTATCTGTATGGCTGTCTCCTATAAAACAATGTAATATAAACATTAACATGAAGCTAATATGCTATCTGTATACAGGGTTTATTCTGGTTAAAACTTTTTTTTGCCATTTCTGAATTTGTATTGCTCATTTTTCCCCGATTTTTTATTCAGGGGAATTTTAGCCAAATTGAAAAACCAAAATATAAGATCATCGAGAAAAACCAATACTAAAACAAAGTTATCAAGAAACACGCAGAAATATAAGAGCTAAATTTTGAGTTGGACAAAAGTGAATGGCACAAAACTAAAATTGGTCTAGCCGGCAACGTAATATTGACATACACAAATGAACACTACATTGTCTTATGTTGAAATCCCAAACCAGTAAAGAACACTGTTCGCTGTTTTTATAAGTAAGCATGTGTGACCATATAAGGTAAGGGTGTGTCTATTTTTATAAGTAAGCATGTGTGACCATATAAGGTAAGGGTGTGTCTGTTTTTATAAGTAAGCATGTGTGACCATATAAGGTAAGGGTGTGTCTGTTTTTATAAGTAAGCATGTGTGAATTCTGATAAATTGTTATTCATACAGACAAGCATTATTATGATTATCTGTTAAGGAATTGAGGGTTATTCCTTCCAAGACCGGAGCTTCTTAAAATTTTGTGAAAACCCTGTGGCAATGCATTCTCTTATATAATACTCTAGTAGCTGAGGGGCGTTTTGTATGCACTTTTATGTCCAGAGCAAAACTCTTCACGAATCCACTAATTGAAGGTACACGAACAATATTTGGTTGGTGACACATTTCCCATTGAGGGCGAAATGGGTCAAATGGCCACGCCCCTTTTTGCGCGAAGTACTACCACCCGCCATGACTATATCTCCAGAACCGTTGGCCAAAGGGGGTCGTGTGACCACTCATAATGTGCGGAATGGCCACATTATGGGGAGTCAGCTCAGCTACTAGAGTATAAGCAAGTCTCCCAAAGGGAGTCTCACATATATAAGGGAATACATTGTATTAACAATATTGATCTTGACCTTGTAAGCCATTGCATTCTCTAATATATGAGAGACTCCCTATGGGAGACTCACATATATAAGAGAATGCACTGGCACAGGATCTTTAATGCTGTACCACAATAGTTCCCTTCATGAAAGTGTTATCTAACACCTCCCGGAGAATTAGATGAAACACATAATCATTTTTAGTATGTATATTCTCATCAGTGTTCACCTCAGCATATTCATTGAAGTAAATTACAAGACCTAAGTAAAATGACAAAAATGCATGACAAGGTGAACTTTAAAATGCATGGCCAGGTGAACTTTAAAATGCATGGCCAGGTGAACTTTAAAATGCATGGCCAGGTGAACTTTAAAATGCATGGCCAGGTGAACTTTAAAATGCATGGCCGGGTGAACTTTAAAATGCATGGCCGGGTGAACTTTAAAATGCATGGCCGGGTGAACTTTAAAATGCATGGCCAGGTGAACTTTAAAATGCATGGCCGGGTGAACTTTAAAATGCATGGCCAGGTGAACTTTAAAATGCATGGCCAGGTGAACTTTAAAATGCATGGCCAGGTGAACTTTAAAATGCGATGAATCAGATTCGTGGCAGCCCTACTGTGTGTGATCAACCTATTGGCTATTTTTAAAATTAATGTACCTGTTAATCACCCTCATGGCGATTTTTTGAATTATCGTACCTGTTTATCGCCTGTGAGCACCCAGACAGAGATGCCGGCTTTTCGGAGGCTTTCGATTGTCTCAGGAACACCTTCTTGTAGCTTATCCTCAATACCAGTAGCTCCTGAAATGTTTAGCAACAAGCCTGCAAATAGCGTGTCTATCATTTGCAGAATGAGGTCCCCAGAGGGTGAATTTAGTTATGCTATCCCACACAGCGGGCTAGCATCACCAAATTCACCCTCTGGAGACCTCATTCTGCTTAGGCCTCATCTTCTGGGAAGTATCTATAGTATCAAATTAACATCGTTTTTAGTTACGTTTTTCCATCTAGGAAGTTTCTATATCCCCTAATTTGCAGAAGGTAAAATCCATAATCGAGGTGCCCAATGGGTGATCATCACCAACTTCAACTGGGGAACTTCAATCTGATCCTAGATATACCATAGCAGTTGAGGGCCTAAGCAGAATGAGGTCCCCCGAGGGTGAATTTAGTGATGCTAGCCCGCTATGTGGGAAGCGTCACTAAATTCTCCCTCTGGGGACCTCATTCTGCAAATGACAGACAATGTGAATATTGCTCAAGTTATCATCTAGACAAACCAAATATAGGAGTATACTTCATCAAAAAATCATAAGACCATGACCAAAATCAAACTTGGCAAATGAGAATCACGTACAAAATATAAAGAAATATTGTTGAATATTCTTTTAAGTTATCATCTGGACAGCCCAAAAAACTAATTTCTAAGTCATAAAAGGGGCATAACTCTGTTAACCCTTTACCCAACAAACCGGCCAAAACCGGCCAAATAAAGCTTCAACAGCCTAAAATATCTTCGGTCAGACTCAATAGAACCATACAAATATGGATATCATTGGAACCGGCTCCTTGACCACATTGTGATAGTTACAGTTATGCCCTGTGCCAATGCATTCTCTTATATATGCGAGTCGACCATAGGTCGCCTCGCATATATAAGAGAATGCATTGGCCTAAAAAAATGTGTTAAGCCAATGCTTTCTCTTATATATGCGAGGCGACCTATGGTCGACTCGCATATATAAGAGAATGCATTGGCACATGGCCCTTCTGTTGGGTAAAGGGTTAAATGCTAACACCAAACATTTTCATCAGGCCTATGGTCGACTCGCATATATAAGAGAATGCATTGGCACATGGCCCTTCTGTTGGGTAAAGGGTTAAAAATACAACGGACCAAATTGAACTTGACCTCAATAATGTGATGGTTATTCCTCATACCAAGTTTCAATTCGATCGGATAATTTTAACTGGAGTGAACGTCCGGACAAGGAATGGGATGGACACACGAATGTCCCCACATATGGACGGATGCGGCCGATTACAATAGTCCTCCGAAAATATGTACCAGTAGATCCTGGAATGTCGGGTAAAAACTGTTCATTTCAAATTAAAATTACATAAAGAAATATTCATGTCAAATTAAAATTAGATAAAAAAGGTTCATTACATGTCAAAATTACATAAAAAATGTTCATGTCAAAATACATAAACATAAACAAAATTCATTTAAAATTAAAATTATATCAAAATAAGCCCTCAAGTAGACACTATTTCTTATGACGTTTGTCGAAATGACGTCATGTGATATCCTACGCAAACCCATACTTGCTTTGCTATTGTAGACGAAACTTCCATGTGCTCTACCAAAGCGTTGTTGGAAATAGGCCCTAAATTAATTTGTCAGTTCAGGTTCAGTGTGAATATAAGTAACGAATGTTGATTTTGTCGTGGAGGTGCATGTAGTGGGGTCTAGATTCGAGATTGGAACGCTCTACCATCGTTGGGAATGGGTTCTAATATCGTATTTCAATTTTCCAGTTCGGTGTGAACATAAGTAAAGAATGCTCTTTTTGATATGAAAATTGTGCATTGAGTGTGGAATCGAAGGAGTACCGGTATACCCAGGAAGATGGCGAATGGACATTGTCTGACTACAATATTATGAAGTCACATCCCTTGAGGAGGATTTCATTTAAAAGTTTATGTTTGCAAATTAAACCACAATTTTCCAAGAGTTCAAATTCAATCACCAATATCCTTTTTCCGATATTACCAATATAAAGATACCAATATAAAGATACCAATATAAAGGATACCAATATAAAGATACCAATATAAAGATACCAATATAAAGATACCAAAGTTTATTCAAAGGCATCACCCATTGCTCATTCTGAATATGGGCACCATAAAACAAAACTTGACGGTAAACATTGGAAAAGGTCAAGGCAAATATATAAATAAAAAAAAAAAAACTTTCTTCGTGACTAGTGATGTTTGTTATCAATTAACTGTAACAGTTTTGTTTACATAACAATGATTTCAACATGCAAAATTTCGTTATTGGAGAGCAATCAATAATTAGTATAATAATAATAGATAATTATTTTGTGTGACATTAATAAATATAACTATTTCTCCATGTTCTTCTTAGTGGCGATGTTTTTACAGACTTTCAAGCCTTGAAATAAATTGTGTTTCTGTCATCTGCAGAATGAGGTCCCAAAGCAGCCCAGAGGGTGAATTTTGTGAAGCACAGCATGCTAGCTTCACTAAATTCACCCTCTGGGGACCTCATCCTGCAAATGACCGACACCTTATTTACAGGCCTGCTTGGAGTTTAACCTACCTAGAAGTTCGAGGTTTTGTTCGATATTACAAATGGATTCAAAGACTTTCTGATCTCGATCCACCATGGAACTCTCGGCTTCTCGATGCTGTTTGTGCCATAGCTGGTATTCCTCTGAGGTTAGACACTGAAATATATAAACACAGAATTACTTCCCTTGTTTCCTAGTAACAATCAAACTGTTTGATTCCATATTTGTTAAGAGACTGAAACATAATCAACAAAGAATTATTTCCCTTGTTTCCTAGTAACCACAAAACTGTTTGTTCCATATACATGTAACATTAGAAACTGAAAAAAATAATCAATTGTTTTATAATGCCCATAAATGTGAGCAGAATCAACAGAGAATTACTTCCCTTGTATCCTAGCAACAATCGAGCTGTTTTGTTCTGTATATGAGTTAAAATTGCGGCCAGACTGTTTAAGAGTGATTGTTTTCTTAGACCTGCTCCCGTCGGTCAGTTCTACAATGTTAGACCTGCTCCCGTCGCTCAGTTCTACAATGTTAGACCTGCTCCCAGTACGTCAATGCTATTTCACTATCCAGTGCTTACGATCACAAAAATAACATGAATTTTCTGATTTCGGGTATGGTGACCTCAGACGCCGTTCTACCCATAATTTAAGGGTCAGTTAAACTTAATTTTCATAGTTACAACCGTTTGTGATTTTTATGTGTTATGATACCCCAAAATTGCCATATATGGTCAAAATACCCGACTTAAAAGAGTATTTGCTAGACAGTCTGTTGCCTGCAATCAGTCAATCTGATAAAGTCACTCCCTTATAATTGATTGGTGGATAGGACAGTGAATTTCATAGGTTCGTGTATATAATCCACATACATCATCATAGGTTTGGTGTATATAATCAACATACATCATCATAGGTTTGGTGTATAAATCAACATACATCATCATAGGTTCGGTGTATATAATCAACATAGGTTCGGTGCACATAATCAACATAGGTTCGGTGCACATAATCAACATACATCATTATAGGTTTGGTGTATAAATCAACATACATCAACATAGGTTCGGTGCATATAATCAACATGCATCATCATTCTTTATATAATAGTAATTATTATGAGGCTTAATATATACAGTGCTTATCTCTCTAATACAAGGGACCCTAAGCGCTTTACATTATTACAGCGCTTATCTCTCTAATACAAGGGACCCTAAGCGCTTTACATTATTACCCATGGCAATAGCTCAAACTTTACATTGAGATAAAAATTGGAAAGATGAACCCATTGCATCCGCTCTGATAAAATACTCACTCTTTTAGCCATACACAGAGTTCTGAGACCTTTGTAAGCGTAATGCTCTAAATACTTACTCTTTTAGCCATACACAGAGTTCTGAGACCTTTGTAATCATATGGGGCTCCCTACAGGTGAGATATAAATACTTACTCTTTAGCCATACACAGAGTTCTGAGACCTTTGTAATCGTATGGGGCTCCCTACAGGTGAGATATAAATACTTACTCTTTTAGCCATACACAGAGTTCTGAGACCTTTGTAATCGTATGGGGCTCCCTACAGGTGAGATATAAATACTTACTCTTTTAGCCATACACAGGGTTCCGAGACCTTTGTAATCGTATGGGGCTCCCTACAGGTGAGATATAAATACTTACTCTTTTAGCCATACACAGAGTTCTGAGACCTTTGTAATCGTATGGGGCTCCCTACAGGTGAGATATAAATACTTACTCTTTAGCCATACACAGAGTTCTGAGACCTTTGTAATCGTATGGGGCTCCCTACAGGTGAGATATAAATACTTACTCTTTTAGCCATACACAGGGTTCCGAGACCTTTGTAATCGTATGGGGCTCCCTACAGGTGAGATATAAATACTTACTCTTTTAGCCATACACAGAGTTCTGAGACCTTTGTAATCGTATGGGGCTCCCTACAGGTGAGATATAAATACTTACTCTTTTAGCCATACACAGAGTTCTGAGACCTTTGTAATCGTATGGGGCTCCCTACAGGTGGGATATAAATACTTACTCTTTTAGCCATACACAGAGTTCTGAGACCTTTGTAATCGTATGGGGCTCCCTACAGGTGAGATATAAATACTTACTCTTTTAGCCATACACAGGGTTCCGAGACCTTTGTAATCGTATGGGGCTCCCTACAGGTGAGATATAAATACTTACTCTTTTAGCCATACACAGAGTTCTGAGACCTTTGTAATCGTATGGGGCTCCCTACAGGTGAGATATAAATACTTACTCTTTTAGCCATACACAGAGTTCTGAGACCTTTGTAATCGTATGGGGCTCCCTACAGGTGAGATATAAATACTTACTCTTTTAGCCATACACAGAGTTCTGAGACCTTTGTAATCGTATGGGGCTCCCTACAGGTGAGATATAAATACTTACTCTTTTAGCCATACACAGGGTTCTGAGACCTTTGTAAGCGTAACCCTCCAATTGATCTAACGTGTTGTTCACCAGTTGCTTGCCGTCCTCATCCTCTGTAAAAGAAATAGTTTGGCAGTCAGTAAAAATCCCTGTAGCCTAGAATACACTAGGTGTCCCCATTCTCCAACAGAGGGCTATCATCATTAAATTCACCTTCTGGGGACCTCATTCTGACCTCATTCTGCTTAGGCCTCATTTTCTCTGAAAAGTCTTTATTATCAAATTAACAAGTTTTTTTCAGTTTCTTTAGAAATTTTCTTTTTCTTTTTCAGTTTAGTTTCTCTATACAGTCAAACTTCTTTAAGTCGAACGTCGGTAACTCGAATACCCCACTTAAGTCGAAGCCATTGCCTGGTCCCGGCTGAGTGTGTGTGCAAAGCCATTAGAATAATCACGGTTAAGTCGAATGTGGATAAGTCAAAACAAAATTTTGTCCCACCAGCCAGCTTATAACACTAATTACAATGGTTAAGTCGAAGCGCCGTCGGCGATGCATCGCCGTGTGATTATAACTCAGTGTGGTTCTATTCAATTGCCAAAAAAGCTGTGAAGTTTCCTGGAGTCTTTATATGTCCTAATGCATTGTTTATTTAACATATTAACGAGGTGTGTGGGTCAATTTCCCCCCGCGTGAGGATTAGAAGTGTTGACAGATGAAATGAAAACCATACTAGTATTTAAACCGCCTGATACAGAGAATAATTTGGTGAAGGGAATTGCACAATGCGTTCCGACCATCCTGCCCGGCCTGCGGCCGGAAACTACACAACAAGAATAATTTCATTCAGTCGTGTTTTACCAAAACTATCGATGACGCAATGCATAGCTGCGACATTGTAATGCGTTATCTTATGTTATCTCACGGACGACGACCTTATGAAAATGCTGGGAATCAGCGATAAACTATAGAAAGAATCAACGACTAGATACATGCAGAAACCACAGTCCCTGGTCACAAGTCACTTCCAATCCTGAATCCCAATTTTTGTAAATACTATTGTAACCACTTTCGGGTCAAATGTACTTTTGTTATTTCTACCGCGAATTTGTTGATGTTTTCTTATCATATTCGGTGTTTTTATTATATTATTCAATAAATAATCTGAACAAATATCATCTTGTCTGCTGTACGTGATCAGCATAGTTACTGCCTATTGATTTAGCGTGGGTATATAGCGTGCACACGGTTGAAAACAATTATTTTCAGATAGAAATGAATTCAACTAGTTGGAATTTGTGGTCACCAAATGGTCGAAATGGTTAAGTCGAACACACGGATAACTCGAAGTAATCCAATGGTCCCTTGCGATTCGACTTAACGAAGTTTAACTGTAGCCCCAAATTGGCAGACGACACAATGCATAATCGAAGTACCCAATGGTTGCACATCACCATCTAGGAACTTAAAACTGTGTCTAGGCCTCCCACAGCAGATGAATTTGGTGATGCTGGCCAGCTTTTCAGGGGAACTTCACTAAATTCACCCTCTGGGGACCTCATTCCGCAAATGTCGACACCATATTCTGAAAGTCAGTACATATTTAGTGATGCTATCCCACAGAGCTGTCTAGCATCACCAAATCCCCCCCCCCCCCCCCCCCCCCCCCCCCCCCCCCCCCCCCCCCCCGGACCTCATTCTGCTTACGTGTGTTACTATTATATTGCTATGGAGAGGCAATTAGCGGAAACAGTCACATTCTTTTATGGCACCAAAACCTACAAAACAAGATATTGGTCCAATGTGTAGCAATACATGTAAACAATAGTTGTAGTGAGGACAAGATGTCTAAACTGCGACCACCAATACTTATTTGGTTTCAATCAATCAACACGGGGAATCAAAACTAGCTGTGTGGCTGATGGAGCGCCTTGAAAAAACATGTGTGCTGTAGCATCATAAGTGGTTAAAGTAAATTGTTATAACCCATGTATATTCACTGCAACAATGAGTACACAGAGCCAATTATCGCCATTGTCGTCACCTTAGTAGTTCTAATGCAAGAGTGGGTGCCTGCGATGACGTCAATGTAATGAACACAGTGTGTCAAGTGTGACATTTAATTTTTGTTTTTTGCAACCTTTGATGGGTCAGCAACCATTGATCTGCCTCAAGTTTGTGAATCCTATGTTAACCCTTTACCCAACAAACCGGCCAAAACAGGCCAAATAAAGCTTAAACAGCCTAAAATATCTTCGGTCTGTCTCAATAGAACCATACAAATATGGATATCATTGGAACCGGCTCCTTGACCACATCGTGATAGTTACAGTTAGCCCTGTGCCAATGCATTCTCTTATATATGCGAGTCGACCATAGGTCGCCTCGCATATATAAGAGAATGCATTGGCCTAAAAAAAAACTTTTTTTAACACTTTTTACCATTTTTTCTTACATTCTTTAACAATTTTATAATTTTTAATGTGTTAAGCCAATGCATTCTCTTATATATGCGAGGCGACCTATGGTCGACTCGCATATATAAGAGAATGCATTGGCACAGGGCCCTTCTGTTGGGTAAAGGGTTAAGATGTCATAATAAGAATAGCTGGCAACTAGAAGTACATGCGTTTATCATCGATTAATCACTATATAGTGGCGGACATGGGTACTGACAATACTTGACTGTTCCAGTTCCGCGGAGAATCCAGAAGTGCCTTCTGAATCGACCGACCTTGACTCACTTGAGGCTGATTCATAACTTTCCGAAATTCGAGCATGTATTGTACACGCATTGTGATGAAGGATTTAAGATTATTAAATTCAGTTATACATTTATTTTCTGTGTCAGCAAATATTAGAGATGCATGATGCTATGGTTAATTAAACAATCTTTTATTTCAGATAACGTTGTTACTTGCATTATAATTCATAACAGATGTCCCTCACCTGCCGTTTTCCACAATCGAATGACTGTGCTACACATTGGACGCAAAACCTCTGAACGAAATGAATGTGTAGGCATAGGCAGGGTCCGCGCTTTTTGCCAAATAATTTGCCAACTGAAAATATTTTTTGCCAAATTATTTTAGCAATTGCCAAATGCTATCCACGATAGTATAATTTTCTGCAACCTTAAGTCTTATGTTTCGACACTCGCGGTTTGAACCACTTTCGATATCAATAGAAAAGCAGTTAGTTAATAATTAATTAGACTCGCATTTCTATTGTGGTTTATCATACAACAATAAGCCGATCAACGAACAATACATTGGTAGAAGGGTTTCTCCAACAAAAGGGCACATAACAGAGGATTAGTAATCCCTCCAACCATCAGTACTAATACTATGAGATTACCTGCATCTTAATAGGTGTTAACTTTTCCTAAACCTTATAAAAACACCACTAATATAATTATGTTGTAAGATTTTCCTGAAATTAATTGTACTGATTGACCAGTATTTTTCAAATTGCTTGAGGAATTAAAAAGCGACTTGCCAAAACTTTTGCCAAATGAATTTTTTTTTGCCAAATGTGAATTATTTTTGCCATTGGCAAATTTGGCAAGTGGCAGCATAGGCAAACACATTACAAGTTACATGCAAGTCTGGGTAAACCGGACAAGTATATGACAAAGTATACAAGAATCATCGAGAATTGCTGCAATGATGCAGGCCTTCACAATTTTAATCTTAACCCTTTCATGACGGGAGCTGCGCTGGTGCAGCATTAAAGACCCTGTGCCAGTGCATTCCCTTATATATGCGAGTCGCTCATAGGCTGCACTGGCTTGAAGGGTGAATATTGGGTGACTTGCATATATACGAGAATGTATTGGCATTAGGCAACAGGGTTTTCACAAAAAATTATGAAGCTGCAGTCATCAAAATGTCAAACTATAAAACGATATATCAACATTTAATATGAATTGTTGTTATTCGCGACAATAGCCAACAATTTCCGGAAATCTAATGATAACTTTGTGACTCTCTCATGAGAAACAATCCAATGTGCTTTTCGCAAAAACATAATAAAATCCAAATGCAATTTCTCTCAATCAAAGTGTGATTCATACTATCATTCTACTATAGTATTAGTTTATTCTTGAGGAATTGTCATAATTTGGCAACTTTTGTTATACCCTACAACCAACGCCATCCGGGCTTTAACTGTATTTGCCTTTATACAATGGATCCAGCACGCTGATGATATTATTGTCTGATCCACTCGTTTTGTGTTTAACTGTACTTACCTTTTTAAGATAGATTCAGCACGCTGATGATATTATTGTCTGATTGATTTGTTTTGAGTTTAACTGTACTTGTTTTGTGTTTAACTGTACGTACCTTTATAAGATGGATCCAGCACGCTGATGATATTGTTGTCTGCCCCCTTTGTATATACAGTTATCTCCCCTGATCCTGGATGTCGGGTGATCACAGACATTCGTTTACGGACGGAATCAAATTGTAAAATGTTTAACATCTCAAACTCAACCTCTCCCTCGGCTGAAATTAAACCAAAAATATGTTAAGATAGAGTGCCAAAAATATAAAAATATGGTAAGGTAGAGTGCCAAAAATATAAAAATATGGTAAGGTAGTCTCAAAAATAAAAAAAATATGGTAAGGTAGAGTCTCAAAAATATAAAAATATGGTAAGGTAGAGTCTCAAAAATATAAAAAATATGGTAAGGTAGAGTGCCAAAAATATAAAAATATGGTAAGGTAGAGTGCCAAAAATATAAAAATATGGTAAGGTAGAGTGCCAAAAATATAAAAAATATGGTAAGGTAGAGTCTCAAAAATATAAAAATATGGTAAGGTAGAGTGCCAAAAATATAAAAATATTGTAAGGTAGAGTCTCAAAAATATAAAAATATGGTAAGGTAGAGTGCCAAAAATATAAAAATATGGTAAGGTAGAGTGCCAAAAATATAAAAATATGGTAAGGTAGAGTGCCAAAAATATAAAAATATGGTAAGGTAGAGTCTCAAAAATATAAAAAATATGGTAAGGTAGAGTGCCAAAAATATAAAAATATGGTAAGGTAGAGTCTCAAAAATATAAAAAATATGGTAAGGTAGAGTCTCAAAAATATAAAAATATGGTAAGGTAGAGTCTCAAAAATATAAAAATATGGTAAGGTAGAGTCTCAAAAATATAAAAAATATGGTAAGGTAGAGTGCCAAAAATATAAAAATATGGTAAGGTAGAGTGCCAAAAATATAAAAATATGGTAAGGTAGAGTCTCAAAAATATAAAAAATATGGTAAGGTAGAGTCTCAAAAATATAAAAATATGGTAAGGTAGAGTCTCAAAAATATAAAAAATATGGTAAGGTAGAGTGCCAAAAATATAAAAATATGGTAAGGTAGAGTCTCAAAAATATAAAAATATGGTAAGGTAGAGTGCCAAAAATATAAAAATATGGTAAGGTAGAGTCTCAAAAATATTAAAATATGGTAATGTAGAGTCTCAAAAATATTGTAAGGTCGAGTGCCAAAAATACATAATATGGTAAGGTAGAGTGCCAAAGATATAAAAAATATGGTAAGGTAGATTACTACACACATATTGCAATTCTGCCTGTGTGGTAATTCACCAAAATGCACTAGAGCAATCCAGAAAGTTTGTGTGAAGTAAATGTCGTTATCAATTAAAACCCAATCGATACTACAATAATGATTCAACCTTGTATTCCATTGAGTAGATGACAAGCTAGTAAGGAAATCAAACAGAAACAATTGACTGTGTAATAAATACAGAACTGCCAGATGTGTGAAGAATGTAAACTTTATTGTACTCGTTTCTTATGGTGCAATTTACAACTTGAGACGTCACAACAAATTCAAGCAATAACGTTCACACACTGGTGCGGGTCTGTCAATGTTCCAACAATAAACAAGCAGTCACAGACGTCGGTATCCCCCGCCGAAATGTGCAGTTGGGGAAGTGCATTTTCAATAATGTTTGCGTTCTCTGCCGAAATGTGCAGTTGGGGAAGTGCATTCTCAACAAGAGGTGGGATTTTGTCAAAAAGCCTGGCTTGCGAACTCATTTTAGGACTGACATTTGTGGAAATTAGCCATATGACGTCGTCCATTTGCACTAAAAATAATAAACAAAGTCCAATAACTCTGCTGAAAATATCTGACCGGACCTGGTTTGCGAACTTGTTCTAGATACTGGTTAAATGAACTCATATACCAAATATCTTTGAAATCCGTTGACATTTGTGGAAATGAGCCCTGTGACGTCGTCCATTTGCACGCAAAAAATAAACAAAGTCCAATAACTCTGCTGAAAATATCCGGCCAGACCTGGTTTGCGAACTTGTTCTAGATACTAGTCATATGTGAACTCATATACCAAAAATCTTTGAATCCGCTGACATTTGTGGAAATGAGCCCTGTGACGTCGTCTATTTGCTATTTGGTAAATTCGACAAAAATAATAAACAAAGTCCAATAACTCCGGTAGAAATATCCGGCCGCACCTGGCTTGCGAACTCATTCTAGGTAATGGTCAGGTGAACTCATATACCAAATTTCTTTGAAATCCATTAAGATTTGTGGAAATGAGCCCTGTGACGTCGTCTATTTGCTATTTGGTAAATTCGACAAAAATAATAAACATCCAATAACTCCAGTAAAAATAACTGGCCGAACCTGGCTTGCGAACACATTCTAGGTAATGGTCAGGTGAACTCATATACCAAAAATCTTTGAAATCCGTTGACATTTGTTCAAGGTATGACTCTTACAAATTCGGGACGGACAGCACGACAGACGGCTAAACAGACGGACGGACATTCCTATATCCCCCCCCGCAATTTTTCAATTTGGCGGGGGATAAAAAGTAAGGTCTGGTTGTAGTCTCAAAAATATAGTATGGTCAAGGCACAAAAATATAAATTAAATGTCAATGACACTGCAGCTCAACTTGGAGAGGGCATAATGTCATTACAGTCAATGGAGCATGAAGGAATACAGAAAGATGAAATGTGACCCGCCATATCAAATCCAGTCGTAAGTCGGGATTTTTTTACCCTGTGCCAATGCATTCTCTTATATATGCGAGTCGACCATAGGTCGCCTTGCATATATAAGAGAATGCATTGGCCTAACAATTTTTTATCATGTTTTTTAAATAAATGTTTCTTATAATTTTTAGGACATAAAATAACGAGAGGCCGATCACGATCGGCAGATGTTTAACCCATACCTTGGCGACAGCGATGAGCTATTTTCATATATCCTTAAATTACCCCATCCTTTTCATGAGTGCAAAACTTTAAACAATTCACACCTTACTATTAATTCACAAGTGAAATCACACTTATTGGGCACCTTGCTCACATTAACACAATGTTAACAGACGTGGCTTTGATTTCAACCTATTAGTGACTTCAACACAGATACATGTATGTCTTATAGAGTTATAAGGCTAATTAAGCTCAATCCATAGTCGGAGAGAAGCACCATAGCTGTTAAATATCAAATAGTTAAGAAATTAGGTAGATAAACATCATAGCAACTCAATTTATCTATTTATTACATTGGAACATGAGACATTACATATTGTGTGTTTTTTTTATTATCATTGCTATTTTTTTGTTTATTATATTTTGTGTCAGCTGCATATTAAAAATTCATAGCAACCTATTAATATTTCACCACTAAAAAACAATCAATACCTGATCAACTATAGAAGTGAGGGATGTATAGACCTGGATATAAAATATGATTGCTAATGATTGGATATAAATGTTAATTTTCTTGTAAGTTGATCATTAGAAAGATATGTTTGTGAACAGTTTAAATATAATTAAAGTTAAGGTTAATATTATCACAACCATTCGATCGATACCAAAATCTATACAGGTGAAGAATGTGTCATGATTATCACAGATGTGATTATTTATAGAGTAATCATGCAAAAAATATTTAGCTATCACATTGTGTCAACAGGATTGGTGAAGGATGTTAATATATTTAAGCAAATAAACCAAATGACCCTCACTGTGCAGGTTAGAGGTGTGTTATCATAAACTGTGCCAGAACTATAAACATAATCAATGGAAATATTTGAGTTATCAAATTGGATAGTAAGGGGTTAATCTTACTCAAACTAATGAACTGATAAACAGAGTAGTCAACAAAAAGCATGTCATTGGATTTAGAAACCCATACAATAAGTCAGTCTCAAGAATCCCAGCACTGTTAATATTATCCTGTAGCCCAAATGCAATTGAGGGAATTTCAAAATAAGACATATCCTCTAATGATGAATTTCAATTGGTCATTTCTTGAAACACTGACTGAACCTGGCTCAAAGTTAAAGTGATAATTTAATATATGTCTATCAGATAATATGAGTCAATCTAATGGGTTAATTTTAATCCCAAATCCATGCAAATTAAAAGTGGATCACCATCAACATGTACATAGAATAAGAGAATGATCAAATAAAAAACATCAGAAGACCATATGATGTGTGCAGAGGGTTAATCATTTTCAATGACATCATATGATGGAACTAAGGAATGCTGTATTAATTATTTTCTAAGTTATAATAACAGTGTCTCTGTAAACAATAATGCCATGAACTGCATGGTTTCAACAGAGAACAGAACTGGATCAATAAAGAGTCTAACATCAATCAAAGTTTGACAATTGTTTATACATCTGCAGCCAGGAGTGGAACTATCAGGTCACTGTGTCCAAAGCAATAAATTATCTCCTTCCAATAACACAGGTGTGTGTTGTGCTTGTTCTATTCAAATTTAATAGTGCATGGAAAAGAGGTATGAATTATAAAGGGCCATAACTCTGTTAATATATACAGGATCAAACCCATATTCGCACTTGATCTGTATTTAGGGGTCAGAAAGTCATATACCAAAATTGGTGTCGATCAGATGAAAAATGTTTGAGTCATCCTGGCTTGGATGAATTCTATTTAAAAACAAGAGTGGAAAGGGTTAACTAAACAATACCAAAATCCATACAGATGAAGAACGTGCTAAGAAAGACCTAGGTAAGAAATATGAGGCAGATGAGAAGAAAATTGTTTGACTTCGATACATCGGATAGCATTTGTGAGCAGGGTTAATTATTTTCTCAACCAATCAATACCAAAAACTATACAGGTGAGCCATGTGTCATCATAAACCTGCATATAAAATATGAACACAATGGGTAAAAAAATACATGAGTTATGGCATCAGATAGAATATGGCCAGGTATGGATGGAAAGTGTTAATCATTTCTAAACCGATCAACCGATCGATACCAAAAACTATACAGGTGAGGGGTGTGTCATCATAAACATGCACATAAAATTTGAACATGATCCGATAAAAACTACTCAAGTAATCGAATCGGATAGCAAGTGTCTACGGACAGACGGACGGACGGACAGACGGACAGACGGACAGACGGACAGACGGACAGACGGACGGACGAACGACGGATGGTTGATCCGGACGTCGGCATTATGTGTACCATACATGGTATGGGTACACATAAAAAAACATCCATTACCCTGCGGGGAGCCCCACACATATATAGAAGCACCTAGAAGAGTGTCGTCTGCTCATGTTTGTCTGGGGCTCTGGATGGGTGAAATTATAAAATTGTTAAAGAATACAAGAACAAATTATTAAAATTGTAAAAAATTGTTAGGCCAATGCATTCTCTTATATATGCGAGGCGACCTATGGTCGACTTGCATATATAAGAGAATGCATTGGCACAGGGTGAAAAAATCCAGACTTCCGACTGGATTTGATATGGCGGGTCACAAATGTTTAAAGTCATGTGAAACACCCCGGTAGGGTGATCAAATAGAAATTGAGAATAATTTTGCTCAACGTAGTAATTTTTTATGAATATTAATCCAAATTGACATCACACGCCGTCATTCTTATATAATAATTAAATATAATGACTCTCGACGGCGAAATAATTTGCGTTAGTTTGTCGCAGATTGTTGCGTCCCAATTCGAGATGTAAATATTTACAATTGAGCGTAGTTCAGATGATGTTTTCTATGGAGTGGCATGGTTTTTTCGGCGATTTTTAGAAATTTTCGACGATGTTAGTAGAATTACATTCCCCATGTTGACATGGCGCCTGAGTATTAACTTTTCACGCAACCGAACAAGTCCATAATATGTCTTTAAGCAAAGTATTTATCCCATCTAATGGTCACCCAAAAGATTCATATTCATGACGTTTGGTAACATTCAGTAGAAAAATGTTTGGTGAAGTTCGGATGAGAGATGTGAACCTCTATGGTGTGATAAAGGAAATTGTTGATGTACACATTGCTCGGACGCATGGACAGATGCCATCCATGGCAATAGCTTGACTTTGTTAAGTTGAGATATAAACTGCGTGCGGCATTTTGAAATTGTTTTGGCATGAGAAATAGAGAAATTGACTCTGCGTGTAAGCCTCGAAATAGTGTGTCTGACATTTGCAGAATGAGGTCCAAAGAGGGTGAATTTAGTGATGCTATCATGCACAATGGGCTAGCATCACCAAATTCACCATCTGGGGACCTCAATTTGGCGAAACCGATTAACTCAATTTCCTACAAGTGATGTGCTTTAAGAACAATTCCCACACCAAAAACTTATTGACATAATGGAGAATTAGAGCGATAGTTTTGTTGAAAAAATTTGCATGCTCCTTAGCAAAATGGCAGCAAATACGAACTCTTGTGTTTGACTTACCATGCATGTTATTGTCCATGTGTATGTATGGTGTTGATAAAAAAATCTGAGAACCAAAATCACTGTTTCACAATATACATGTAGTTACTTTGGTTCTAGAGAAACTTTCCAAACTTAAGGTACGAAAATACAAATTTTTTATTTTGTGTGCTTAATAAGGGCAACATGTTGCTCTGTTAGCTTAGTATATATATCTTAATATCGCGGAAGTCCACCAAATGTGGGTAAAATGTAAAATGTCGCCGGTAGCAGCGGTCTTATCAAGTCACAAGGGAGATAAATCCTGCATGTAGTTTGCTTGTTTTCATTCAGTAATGGTTAAAAGTCACTCACCTGGAAGCCATACTGTACATTTATCGGGAGACCGCTTCAGCAGTCGACAACCATATGTTTTAGCTGCCTTGACGAGCGCCAACTCATCGGGACTCTCAGCCTCATATTGGATGTGTATGTGGTCAGACATGTAGGACCCACTGATACTCCCCCCAGGTGTCGATGCTCCCACACCCAGGTCTAATCGATCCATAGTTGTGCTCAGCTCTGCAAGTTTACGACGGTCCAATGGTGGGGGAAGGTGAATATCTGGTAACTTTGTGTATCTTTCTACAAAAGGTTCACTATGTTTTTTCTTTGTAGAATTTGATGGTTGTTCATCTATCATGTCCCCACTTTCGTTCATCTGCAAGACAAAATTAGAGGCCGATCATGATTGGCAGATGTTATAGGGTACTGTACTCTAAATCCGGCCATTTATGGGACCATCTCTGGAGTTATCGATCGGAAACCATAAATGATAACAGACGGTCGAAAAAGGGCCGTAACTCATGTCAATATAATTGGAGTGAACCCATATTCGAACTTGGCCTGTATCTTTAGCTGGGAAATACACATACCAACTTGGTTCAGATTAAATAATCCAAACTGGAGTTATCAAAATATTAACAGACTGATGGCTAGACAGACGGATGGACAGACATAATGATTACATAATACAACCTTTTTTCAAAAGGGCTTATAAAAAGTGATACAACACTAGCAATAACACTAACTAGTTAGGCACATAGCACTTTCATTAAACTTATTTTTTGGTGATTTAACAGCACAATATATTCAACGTGACCTAATGTAAAGGAAATGATAAATTAATATTGCATTATTATTTTAAGCTGATAATACGGTGAACATTTATGATCAAACAATGAAGACATTTATCCACTGGTAAATTTAAGATTTTCCATGAGGCTCGGAGGCCGGCAGGCGGGACAAACAACATTATAATGTAGACTAAATTAAGTCATATTGTGCCAAGCATTCAAGGACATTCTATCTGAGCATGCGCATTGTACTTTGACACACTGCCGGATTGGAATCTATTTTAGTTACATCAAAGAACGGCTGTCGGCCTTTGATAAGAACTTGAAACTAAGTTGAAAGGGGCTACGTCGGTCAGCCTACATGCTACTTTTCAATTGGCTGGAATACTTTTTGAGCGACAGTCATTTACTTTAATACTAAATCGGAAGTTTGTTATTTTCACAAATCAATATGCCACAGAAGCGTGTTATAATCTGTGTTGGGTGTTCGACCATGTGGTTGCCAATTTATTCCCAATGGTGCTAAATACTAAATTTAAAATATCTCTTCACAAATGCAAGGATATCAAAGGAATATGTTTTGATAATTTATTCCCACAAGATCGGCAGAATCTAGTCAAATTTGGGTCTTTGAACACGATGTACAAATCACTTCAGCCAATCAGCTTGCACTGTTAGTTATTGTCTGGGGGTTTTAACCCTTCCAGGATCTTTAATGCTGCACCAGCGCAGCTCCCACCATGAAATTGTTAAGACTCAGTGAGGATAGAGAAGTTAGTCTAGCGAGTTACGCACCTTGTCCTCATGCGGGTGATTGGATACGACAACTGTATTGCATATTGACATCAGCAGAAAGAATTCTTGCACACGGCGTGATTGATGCGGGACGGTGATATCAATGCTGTCCAGACTGCGAAGGCACATGTTGGATAAATCTCGCTGGATCTCCGTCTCCAGCTTCAAGTGTTCATAAATCTGAAAGATAAGTTTATATCCTATATGGATCCCCATTAACTGGAAATGTCTGCACATGATTATGTGGGGATCTCTATGGGGGGCAATATTAGATAAATCTCGCTGGATCTCCGTCTCCAGCTGCAAGTGTTCATAAATCTGAAAGATAAGTTTATATCCTATATGGAGCCCCATTAACTGGAAATGTCTGCACATGTTTATGTGGGGATCTCTATGTGGGGCAATATTAGATAAATCTCGCTGGATCTCCGTCTCTAGCTTCAAGTGTTCATAAATCTGAAAGATAAGTTTATATCCTATATGGAGCCCCATTAACTGGAAATGTCTGCACATGTTTATGTGGGGATCTCTATTTGGGGGGGGGGGGGGCAATATTAGATAAATCTCACTGAATCTCTGTCTCAAGTTTCATGTGTTCTTAAATCTAAAAGATAAGTTTATATCCTATATGGAGCCCCATAAACTGCTAACTTCAGATGTTTATGTGGGGATCATTATGGGTGACACATTGGATACATCTCATTGAATCTCTGTCTCAAGTTTCAAGTGTCCATAAATCTGAAAGATAAACTTTATATCCTATATAGAGCCCCATAAACTGCTAACTTCACATGTTAATGTGGGGATCTCTATGGGGGGGGGGGGGGGGCACATTAGATACATCTCATTGAATCTCTGTCTCAAGTTTCAAGTGTTCATAAATCTGAAAGATAAGTTTATGTCCTATATGGAGCCCCATAAATTGCTAACTTCACATGTTAATGTGGGGATCTCTATGGGGGCCATATTGGATAAATCTTGCTGGATCTCTGCCTCAAGTTTCAAGTGTTCATAGATCTGAAAGATAAACTTTATATCCTATATAGAGCCCCATAAACTGCTGAATGTCTGCACATGTTTATGGGGATCCCTATGGGCGACATGTTGGATAAATCTTGCTGGATTTTAGTCTCTAGCTTCTATTTGTGTGGGGCTCTTTATGGGCTAATACTTACAGAGCTGTTCCGACTGACCATTGTAGACATAGAATGCCGACTATCACATTCACTAGGCGTATCGTCATCATCTACAAAATATATATGTATATCTGCTTCAACATCATCGACAACAATATAAATATTTATATATTCACATATGATAGTCCTAAACAAATATCGTGGAATCCCATTAAATCAAAAAGTATTATGTCAATGGTGACAGAAATCATCTAAATCATCAGAAGGGGAACAACTCTAAATCAGGGAGATGTTGCATAAGTCTGAAACAAATGGCATGGAATGCCATCACATTAAAAAAGGTAGAGGTAATAGTCAGTAAATAAAAGGGGAATAACTCCATATCAGAGAGACATACAATAGTAGAGGTATCAAAGTCTGTAAATAAAAGGGGAATAACTCCATATTAGGGAGACATACAATGGAAGAGTTATCAATCTGTAAATAAAATGGGAATAACTCCAAATCAGGGTTACGTACAATGGCAGAGTAATCAGTCTGTAAATAAAATTGGAACAACTCCATATCAGGGAGACATACAATGGTAGAGTTATCAGTCTGTAAATAAAAGGGGAATAACTCCAAATCAGGGTTACGTACAATGGTAGAGTTATCAGTCTGTAAATAAAAGGGGAATAACTCCAAATCAGGGTTACGTACAATGGTAGAGTTATCAGTCTGTAAATAAAAGGGGAATAACTCCAAATCAGGGTTTACGTACAATGGCAGAGTTATCAGTCTGTAAATAGAAGGGGAATAACTCCAAATCATGGTTACGTACAATGGTAGAGTTATCAGTCTGTAAATAAAAGGGGAATAACTCCAAATCAGGGTTTACGTACAATGGCAGAGTTATCAGAGTTATGCAGGATAATGTAACTAAATTCACCACTGGGGACCTCATTCTGCAAATGACAGACATTCTATGTCCAGACTTGTAAGACATCCATCTCAAACCTCACTAATAAAGTTTAATGTTTAACCCACAGGGAGCCTCACACAGATGGAAGCATGCACTATGGAGTGTTGTCTGCTCCAGTCTGTGTGGGGCTCTCTATGGGGTCAGGCACACTATTGTGAAAAATACGGTACTCACCAAATGAATGAGGGAAATTGATTCCCCCGATTGAGCAGCTTTTGAACTCCATGATATTTTCCGTGAGAGTTCCAGTTTTATCTGAGAAGACGTACTCAATTTGACCGAGATCTTCAGTGATGTTTAAGGCACGACATTCGACTGGGCGGTCACTATCCGCATGGTACATATCGAGGTCTTGGTTAATAAAGTAGACCTGAATAAGCTTAACCATCTCCAAGGAGACATACAGTGGTAGAGGTATCACAGTCTGTAAATAAAAGGGGAATAACTCTGAATCAGGGAGACATACAATGGTAAAGGTATCACAGTCTGTAAATAAAAGGGGAATAACTCTGAATCAGGGAGACATACAATGGTAACGGTATCACAGTCTGTAAATAAAAGGGGAATAACTCTGAATCAGGGAGACGTACACTGGTAGAGGTATCACAGTCTGTAAATAAAAGGGGAATAACTCTGAATCAGGGAGACATACAATGGTAAAGGTATCACAGTCTGTAAATAAAAGGGGAATAACTCTGAATCAGGGAGACATACAATGGTAAAGGTATCACAGTCTGTAAATAAAAGGGGAATAACTCTGAATCAGGGAGACATACAATGGTAGAGGTATCACAGTCTGTAAATAAAAGGGGAATAACTCTGAATCAGGGAGACATACAATGGTAGAGGTATCACAGTCTGTAAATAAAAGGGGAATAACTCTGAATCAGGGAGACATACAATGGTAGAGGTATCACAGTCTGTAAATAAAATGGAAATAACTGCATGAGAGAACCAATGTCGACGTAAATACGGACAAGAGTACTGCGTCATGGCTGTTTCATTTCTTTGAATAGTGCAGCATTTTTCGCTACACTTACAGTGATTTTGTTGTCTGTCGCTTGAACTGACAGACTTACCGGACAATGTTTACAAAAATACTCAGGACTTAGATTCAGACTCGCATTTACGCAAATCAAACAAAGATCTCAATCTGGCATAGATGTGTGTTATGGAATTCCCATGATTCCTGGAACGACACTAGCACACAGCCTTGTATGGCAATTGTGTTGTTCACTTATATCATTCTTACAGATTGGGACAATTAATTATAGATTAGTTGGCGATAACATTACATTTCCTGCCATCGGACATAACGGTACGTGTGTATGTTTAAGTCGTTTATTGCGTTATTATAGTGAATTTTCTTTTCTGGTAAGAGCATTGTGGTCTGTGCAAAGCACGAAAATGCACTTGTCACCAAAGAATCAGATGATCGATTTTGAATCGCATCATATCGAATCAATTTGCAGGGCCATAGATAGTATGAGTTGGTCAGACTTACTTGAAAGGTGACGAGATATGTCCAGAATACAACGAAGGCTTGGAAATAAGGACTGTATGAGTTCGTATCGATATCCGATACAGGGATGAAAGGAGTCCAGTCATCGTCGCCATAGCTAGCAACAAAAATACCACTTCCTGTAAAAAACAAGAAAGTTTAATAATGATAAAATTATAGCATGACTGAAAAATTACTGAAAGAGCACAATCCAAGATCCAGCAGCAATGTTTTATTGAATATCATTCAAATAGACAGAGAGAACAATGCACTGATCAGGGTTTCCGCCAGGCCGGCTGGGGGTCAGTCGCCCGGACCCATTCCCCCTGCCGACCTTTGCCATGAAATCCCGCTCATACACAAATAAATGACGTTATTAAAAACTTATTCAGTCTTGTCTGTCTCGGCAGGCTATATATGATATCTAGCCTTATTTTCATTAATGTGACCAAATGGAATCGACACAGTCCATCATGAACAGACCATAAATAGTGACACCCCACAAATAGTTCCACGGGATTCCCCCACGTGATTGATGGGCAATACCCCTATCAAAGGAAATATCATTGGTTCAATTTACTTCAGAGTATGGGAATGTGGATCATAAAAACTGCCTCATTTATTATCTTGACGTAAATATTGACGAGGCATTTGGACTAATTTATTCATCATTATTCCAAATTGTATAAAACATGTGTATAGTTTGAGGCATGAGGAAACACACAAATATCGTATCATTTATAGTAATATAAAATTGCGACTTGGCTTATTGTCCGCCCGGGCTGGCTTAGATAATCATTCCGATGTGACGTCATCCAGTAGATATTTGCAGACACGTGCAGTTACTAGTAACTGTGTCACAATAGAGATAATCAAAGCTATTATACCGCAGTCATTGAATATCATGCACGTGTCCACAATTATTAGTCAGGTCAAGGACGCCCAATGTTTTGCTGCTCTTTTGCAGTTGAATTATCAGATACTAATACATATAATTTGATATAAATGTGTGAGACAGGGAATAAAATAAAGACACACAGACACAGTGAGAATGGGTTTGTTTATTTCTTTTTTTAATATCGGATTTATCATCTTTTTAGATTTAGTTTGCGCCGACATTTTGTCTTGTTGCTTACATGTGATCGCCGTCTGTTTCTACAAATCCTGATGAAAAATGCCCCTCATGACATACCGATCCATAAGTCGCAGGAAGTTTTTAATAAGGAAAATTAGGTTGGAAAGTTGCGACTTATATATACACTGGCCGGTACGGTAAATGGCAAAATTACAGATAAATGGGTCTTCATATATTTAATTATTTTACTGGTTTCCCCCCATAGCAGCTACCGGACCCATTCCCCCGACCCCTAGCGGAAACCCTGACTAATGGTTATCATCTGATTTGGGTCCGTGTGAGGCTCCATACAGGAGTGTTATAACAATTTCAAGACCGGAGCTGTGATGGCGCAGCATTAAAGATCCTGTGCCAATGCTGTCCTGTATGGAGCCTCGCATATATAAGAGAATACATTGGCCTAATACGATTTATCTTGACCTTGTGCATTCTCCAGTGCATTCTTTTGTATATTAGAGGCTCAATATGGGAGACTCGCATATATAAGAGATTGTACTGGTATATGATCTTTAATGCTGTGCCAGCGCAGATCCAGTCATGAAATGGTTCTATATCACACCCATATGGAGCCTCGCACAGACCCAAGCAGATGACAGTCATCAGTGCATTTCTCTGTCTGGGGCTCCATAGATGTGTCATCAATGATTATTTAGTACAGAAAGGGTTAAATTATATAACACCTCCCATATGGTGCCTCACTCGGACCCAAGCAGACGACAGTCATCAGTGCATTTCTCTGTTTGGGGCTCCATAAATCTCCTGTCATGAAAAGGTTATATAACACCCCCGTATGGAGCCCACACAGACCCAAGCAGAACGAAAGTCATCTGTACATTGTTCCCTGTCTGGGGCTCCATAAAACTCCTGTCATAAAAGGGTTATATAACACTCCCGTATGGAGCCTCATACATACCCAAGCAGACGACAGTCATCAGTGCATGGTTCTCTCTGTCTGGGGCTCCATTAAGCTCCCGTCATGAAAGGGTTATATAATACTCCGGTATGGAGCATAACACGGATGGACCCAAATTTTTAACAAAAATCATATGAGCTGTTGTCCCAAATTTGATACCAATTTTTAATTTTGTTGGTCTTGGCCCACCAGATTCAAGAAAACAGTACCAATACAACTGCATTATTTTTCCATTTCTGGGCACCCAAAAGTCCAGATTTAACCATTGTATGAGACCCTGCTTTCACTTGCTCTTTCACGAGAGAATTTGATCAAATATTTCTCATATACTCTGCAATAATTCTTCATCGCATAATTCGTTTGTTCACTCGTATATGGCAAGCTATTCAATTTTGCCCAAAATGTAACCATGTACTTGTAATATCTAGGAATGCCGCAGATGTGAGGGTCAGCCCTAAACCACTGGTGTGCACACAGTCGATGTTTTGCTTGGGTACACATTGTGGAGTAAGTCACAAGGACACTAGCATAGTCAACTATAATCGAGTCAAGTATAATCGAGTCAAGAATAATCGAGTCAACTATAATCGAGTCAAGTATAATCGGTAGCATGGCGGCGGAATGATATGTTTTTGAAAAGAAGCTCACATTTTAGGTAGTTTATGACCAAATGTTAGCAATGGTGAAGTATCTTGCAAAAATTGTGTAAAGATAAAAGTTAAAAATCACTGCAAAGATACAGTTAACAACAATAACAGATGGAAATTTAAAGGACCGTAACCTGATGTTGGGTCTTAGTAATTTAGAAAATAATTTAGAGCGTATGCAAAGTGCCGAATAATTTTTTTAGCCAAAGTGCTTAATTTAGAAATTAAAAATAGTATATGTGTATGTTGAATAGGAGAGGAAAGCATAATGTATGTTTGTATAGTCTTAACCCTTTCAGTGCCAGGTCCGATTTTTGTATCAACCCATATACCATGTGCCAATGCATTCTCTTATATATGCGAGTCGACCATAGGTCGCCTCGCATATATAAGAGAATGCATTGGCCTAACAATTTTTCATCATTTGTTATTATTTTTTACAATTTTTTACAATTTTAATAATATTTTCTTATATTCTTTAAAAGACTTATTTTGTAGGTTTAGTGCCAGGGAATCTTACGTTTTTGATGGGCATCAAAATTATTACTATGAATACTTGGTGATAGTTTTGAGTTATAACATGCCCCTAAGGTTTTATCCAGTTTGTTTTTAAATTTGCTATAGCATGCTTAAGCATACCCAAAAAAAATTCAACCCAAAAAAAAATAAAATAAATATTTAACATTTAAACAAAAAATTGTTTTAGGGCCGATTTTACAGACCGTAAATTAGGGCCGATGAGATCGCCCCCTGGCACTGAAAGGGTTAAGAAAGGTGAATATATGTTCACAAAAGTCAAAATATGACCGATAGCATCATCAGTTCCAATTACCCGGAGCGGATCCCTCAAAGCGAAGAACATGTTTTTCGGCACTTACTGTAAAAAAAATATAAAACAGTATAGATGGGGTTAATTGGTTCTATAATAAATACAGCACTCACCAATTGCACAGAAGAAGCACATGAATAACAGCATGATAACGCACCAGATGACCTCCCGATTAATAGCGCGTTCCAGTTTACTGCGCTTGTATCGGGGACCTCGATTGTTGAGCATTGCTTTCGTTTCATGGCCTTGAAAAACAAAATAACATAAACAGCTGACACCAAAATGAAATGTTCACATAAACAGCTGACACCAAAATGAAATGTTCACCCATAATTTATAGATGTTCCTAGAAAAACAAAATAACATAAACAGTTGACACCAAAATGAAATGTTCACCCATAATTTATAGATGTTCCTAGAAAAAAAAAAAAAATTATAGATCCTGATTCCTGAGTAATGGTTTGTTTTATGACCTAGAGAAACAACTAAAACACAAATGGGGCTCCAAAAGGTGAAAACAAAATAAACCACAATCATATTGTAGACGACACTCAGCAGATTTTTTTTAACCAGAAGAACCCGTATCCCATAATGACATACACACAGTGGGCTAGCATCACCAAATTAACCCTCTGGGGACCTCATTCTGCATTGGCCTCATCTTCTGGGAAGTATCTACAGTCTCAAAATAATATTGTTTTAGTTACTTTTTCCCTTCTGTTCTGTTTCCCTTTAACCCTTTACCCAACAGAACGGCCCTGTGCCAATGCATTCTCTTATATATATGCGATTCGACCATAGGTCGCCTCGCATATATAAGAGAATGCATCGGCTTAACACATATTAAAAATGATAAAATTGTCAAAGAATGTAGAAAAATATTATAAAAAATGTTAAAAAATGTAAGAAAAAATTAGGTCGACTCGCATATTTAAGAGAATGCATTGGCACAGGGCATAACTGTAACCATCACAATGTGGTCAATGAACTGGTTCCAATGATATCCATATTTGTATGGTGTTATTGAGACAGACCGAATATATTTTAGGCTGTTGAAGCTTTATTTGGGCGTTTTTGGCCGCTTTGTTGGGTAAAGGGTTAATTTGCAGAAGATAAAATGCATTATCAAGGTGACTAATGGGTGAACAACATCAAATGAGGAACATAATCTGATCCTAGGTCTCCCATAGCAATTGAGGCCTAAGCAGAATGAGGTTCTCAGAGGTTGAATTTTGCGATGCTAACCCACCGTGCAGGATAGCATGACTAATTTACCCTCTGGGGACCTCATTCTGCAAATTACAGACACACTTTTTCAAGGCTTGATCAGCAAGTTCAGACATCCATCTCAAACCTCACTGATATAGTTTAATGTTTAACCCACAGGGAGCCTCACACGGATGGAAGCATGCACTATGGAGTGTCGTCTGCTCCAGGCGGTGTGGGGCTCTCTATGGGTTAGACAAACTATTGTGATAAATTAAAAATCCAACTAATGATTGAATGAGGGGTCCAACTTCAATCTGTATGTTGCAGGAACCATGATGAGATGACATTATTCTAAATAGCAGGAAATAATTCTTGTTGATTGGGAAGGACTGCACGGTATACATCCCTGCTAGTGTATTGCTAGACTGCTATGGTATTGGGGTCCTGGTGAATTACTATTCTGCTGGTAGGGCAAACTGATGAAGTTACAAAAAATTACCATTTTTTTCTTCTTGGGCCCACCCACATCGCCCAACTAAGCACGTCGCCAACCACAACCTTCCAGGCTGTTTCCATACCATTCAATTTCATACCATTAAACCTCCAACAACAGACACTCGTTGTTACCCGCACGTCAAAAACTTACCAACACCATCTAATGGCTCATTTTACGGAACTAAACCATTGTTGCCCGCATACCTAAACGGCTACACATCCAGCCAAACAGACCACCGCATACCCAACTGTCCACTCGTCAAATACCCGCACAACCGATGTTACCCGCACTCCTACTTCCGTGACTTCGTGCTTTCCCACCACAAACGCTAGATACTCGCACTTGTTACCCGCAAGTTTGGGAATGCATAACCACCTTCACCACGTTGATTACCCGCACCAATTACCCGCATTTAAAATGCCCCACACCACACAGGCTAAACACCAATACGAACCCCTTACCCGCATGTGTTACCCGCATTTCCCTTGACCCTTATACACTGACCAATCAAATCGGAGACTCATAACAAACAGTATATAAGGCGAGCAAAATCCTAAAAAAATCACACGCCAAACTCGGTCCTGATGAAGTTAAACAATAATGAAAGCGCTAGACCTATACTGCAGGTTATCTGAGTGTTGAAGGTTTTCTCTGGAGTTTTTTCTCGATTTTCTTGCCTTCCTCGCCAACTTCAACACTCAGATATGGCCTCGAGTGTTCTCACTCTCCGATGTCACCAGTGACACAGCCTAAGCACTGTGTATTTTCACTATACGTACACCCCCAACCACTGGGGATGAACAAGAAGGACTTTTAGTCGATTTATTTATAATGATTGTTCTCATTGAGAAGGACTATACGGTATAGTTACCTGCGTAGACAACCATGCCCTCAATGAAATCTGTGTTTCTGAGAGTACAGCCACGGAGAAGGAAGTTATGTTTATCAACTCCAATCTTATTGGCATCGTCAACATGTCTGAAAAACAAAATGAGAGGCCGATCACAATCGGCAGATGTTTAACCCATAACATACAAACACATGAAAAACAAATAAAAGAATTTAATCAACTGAAATCTTATTGCCATCATCAACATGTCTGAAAAACAAACATAAAGACGTTCAATTAGTCCATTATTGCCATCATCAAAATTATGGCTTCTGGCAGCCAAGTTTTTCATCGAAAATTGTTCAAATGCAATAGCTCACATCTAGAGGTGATTCTAAGCATGCCTGTAAATTTTAAGAACAATTGTCCAATAAATGTGGACTGCAGGGTGTGCCGATAAATTCAATTGTGAAATTCAAGATAGGTCATATTTTTAAATTAATTTCCAATCTAGAGGTCACCCGAAGATACATCTGAAGTTTGGTGACGATCTGATGAGGATGTGGTCTGCAGGGTGTGCTGAAGGAAATTGTTGACGAACACGCAGATGGCAGACACCAACCCATGGCAATAGCTCAACCTTGACTGTGTGACATGTTTGTATTGTTCCACATATCAGTGTGGCTTTAATAATGAAATCTCTGAAATCACACAAACAATAAAACCTGTTTGTGATAGTGTGTGAAAGTTGATAACATGGAGAGCGTTTATATTTAAATTGCATGAAACCCAACAGTTGTTAGTGCTTCATATACAGTGTCGGCGCTGGACCAAAATTTACTGTTGCCAAATAAATTGCCAAATGAAAATATTTTTTGCCAAATTATTTTAGCATTTGCCAAATGCTATCCCTGCATGATAGTATCATTTTCTGCAACCTGAAGTCTTATGTTTCGACGCTCGCGGTTTGAACGACTATTGATATCGATAGAAAAGCAGTTAGTTAATTATACACGCATTTCTATTGTGGTTTATCATACAACAATAAGCCAATCACCGAACAATACAATGGTAGTATGGTTGCTTCATCACAATGGGCACATTACAGGAGGATTGGCTATGTAAACACCACAACCACACTAAATACTAGTAATCCCTCCAACCATCGGTACTAATGATATGAGATTAACTGCATCTTAATAGAGGTATGAACTTTTCCTAAACCTTATAAAACTCTATTAACATAATTATGTTGTAAGTGTTTCCTGAAATGAATGGTATAGATTGACCATTTTTTTCAACTTTCGTTAGGGAATTAAAAAGTGACTTGCCAAAACTTTTGCCAAATGAAAATATTTTTTGCCAAATGTGAATTATTTTTGCCATTGGCAAATTTGGCAAATGGCAGCGCGAACCCTGTTCATATATAATGCATAAGTTCATATCTCATACTTGCGCTAAACTAACTTTTATTTTACAGTTATGGTACAATCAAGTCTGAGTTTAGTGTGCCTGTCATTTGCGGAATGAGGTCCCCAGAGGGTGAATTTAGTGACGCTATCCCGCATAGCGGGTTAGCATCACTAAATTCACCCCCTGTGAGGCCCTCAATTGCTATGGTAGATCTACAATCAGATTGAAGTTCCCCAGTTGAAGTTGGTGATGATCACCCATTGGGCACCTTGATTATGGATTTTACCTTCTGCAAATTAGGGGATATAGAAACCTCCCAGATGGGAAAACGTAACTAAAACAATGTTAATTTGATACTATAGATACTTCTCAGAAGATGAGGCCTAAGCAGAATGAGGTCTCCAGAGGGTGAATTTGGTGATGCTACCCCACTGTGTGGGATAGCATCACTAAATTCACCCTCTGGGGACCTCATTCTGCAAATGACAGACACGCTATTTGCAGGCTTGTTATCTGGTTGTCGGTCACTTTTTTTTTAAATGGGCCGGGAGGCAAGTTTTTATATTTATTCTTTACCGACAAAATTACCCAGGAGGCAGCAGGAGGCAATTTTTTATTCCTTCTTTTTATGACCAAAATTTCCCAGCAGGCAGGTTTTTATGCGTTTACTCATGATTACCAAAAACATTGATGGGTGAGAAAAATGACTCATGACTACGGTAAGGCCATCCAAAATTAATTGTTTCTCAGAAATTAATTTTTTTCGATCAGTGCGGGAGGGAGGATCTTATTATTTAATTTTATTATTTAATAGTGTCAGACCATGGAAACCACTGACCATGTTCTTAATTTTTATTTTTGTATGATATTTCGACTGAAAACAGTATGTATTCTTCATGATATGAAAACTTCCGGTTGGGATGTTCCGATTTGGCGGAAATCTGAACCAGGTAAAACAGAACGAAGCGAAGTAATTGTAATTGTCTAATTTTTATTTTTGTACAATATTCCGACCGAAAACAGCATGTAATAACAGAAGTGAAGCTTCCCGCAGTAACTTTCTCTCACAGAAATAATGGAAAATTGTTCCTTTTTCGGAAATTGTATTAGTTTCCACCTTCAGAACGACAGCAGATTAGCATCACTCGTTTTTTAGTTTCTTTAGAAACTTCTTTAGAGAGTTTCTTTTCTTTTTCGGACTGGCTAGAGTGCCGTATACGGCACTTTAGCCGAACTGCTAAAGTGCCGTATAGGGTACTTTAGCCAAACTGCTAAAGTACCGTAGATCTATGCGTTGCTTGAATGACGTCATTTGTCATGTCAAATGCGCGCGTTCGTCACAATAATGGTGGCACCCGAGTGCTTATTTATTCAACGCCGATTCCACGGGCACATGTATGCTCAATTGAATTCGAGCGCTTTCAGACAACACGAGATAATTGGGGATTTTAATCCACGTAGGATGATCCATTTCCAAAATCTAAATCACGTGGCTGGTTATAGTATTACCGTACTGTAAATTATATGGACTCGAAAGAGACTATATAGACAAAATACCATTACAAAACGATATGTGCATGGCTCAAGGGCTGTCCAGACCATCACGTTCATATACGAAATAAAGCATCATTATTCAAAACATAATTATGTCTGTATAATCGCGTGGCATGTGAATCAAAATATAGGCCGACGGTACTCTAGTCAAACTGCTAAAGTGCCTTATACGGTACTTTAGCAGTTTTAATAGAGTTTGGCTAAATTGCTGTATACGATACTTTAACAGTTCGGCTAAAGTGCCGTATACGGTACTCTAGCCACTGCCTTTCTTTTTTAGTGTAGTTTCTCAATATCCCCAATTTAGCAGATGACACAATGCATAATCGAGGTGCCCAAAGGGTGCACATCACTATCTGGGAACTTAAATCTGTGTCTATGTCTCCAATGGGATCCTGAGAGGAATGAGAGGAAGAATTTGGTGCGAGATAGCGGCACTAAATTCACCCGTTGGGGACCTCATTCTGCAAATATCCAGCACTATATTTTGAGGCCTGTTTGGGATATTTGGATTCTGCCTAGAAGCGTTCTGTCTTCCTTTTAAAGCCCTTCACTATATAATCTGTTCTATACTACAGGGAGTCCCATACATGTAGCATTATATATAATACCCAGAAGCGTTCTGTCTTTCTTATAAAGCCCTTCACTATATAGTCTGTTCTATACTACAGGGAGTCCCATACATGTAGCATTATATATAATACCCAGAAGCATTCTGTCTTTCTTATAAAGCCCTTCAGTATATAGTCTGTTCTATACTACAGGGAGCCCCACACATGTAGCAGCTTGTGTTATGTTCTATACTACAGGGAGCCCCACACATGTAGCAGCTTGTGTTATGTTCTATATTACAGGGAGCCCCACACATGTAGCAGCTTGTGTTATGTTCTATATTATAGGGAGCCCCACACATGTAGCAGCTTGTGTTATGTTCTATACTACAGGGAGCCCCACACATGTAGCAGCTTGTGTTATGTTCTATACTACAGGGAGCCCCACACATGTAGCAGCTTGTGTTATGTTCTATACTACAGGGAGCCCCACACATGTAGCAGCTTGTGTTATGTTCTATACTACAGGGAGCCCCACACATGTAGCAGCTTGTGTTATGTTCTATACTACAGGGAGCCCCACACATGTAGCAGCTTGTGTTATGTTCTATACTACAGGGAGCCCCACACATGTAGCAGCTTGTGTTATGTTCTATACTACAGGGAGCCCATACATGTAGCATTATATATAATACCCAGAAGCATTCTGTCTTTCTTATAAAGCCCTACAGGGAGCCCCATACATGTAGCAGCTTGTGTTACTGACTGCCGTCTGCTCAGGTCTGTGTGAGGCTCCCTATGGGTGGTGATAAATTATTGTTACTCACAATGTTCCCAAAAACAGGTAGATCTAGCAATCCCCATATGAGGCCCCCATACAACTGGAGCAGACACTCAGCAGCACTTATGCTTCTATTTGTGTGGGGCTCATTATGGGTTAACCCTTTGAGTGCCAGGTCCGATTTTTGTATCAACCCATATACCCTATGCCAATGCATTCTCTTATATATGCGAGTCGACCATAGGTCGCCTCGCATATATAAGAGAATGCATTGGCCTAACAATTTGTCATCATTTGTTATTATTTTTTACAATTTTTTCACAATTTTAATAATTTTTTAAAAATCTAAAAAAAAAAAAATGTTTTTTATTTTTTTAGGGCCGATTTTACAGACTGTAAATTAGGGCCGATGAGATCGGCCCCTGGCACTGAAAGGGTTAATGAATTAATTAACATTACTCACATCGTTCCCTTAAACTTATAGATCTCTGAGTTGGGCAGGTCACACTCCAGTTTAGATGTGTATTTCAACGGCGAAAACTGCTGATCTGGAGACTGGGAAAAAACAACAAGAATATACAATAACTGCAACTTAAAGTGTGGCATATGCTAGGACAGTTTATGTACAAACTGGTAATGATATAATAACTCTCCAGTTTATGTGTTACTCAGCGGCAAAAAACAAAACAAAAGCAATTACAATAACAACTCAAAGTGTGGCATATGCTCCTGACTGCATGTTACATGTAGGACAGTGGTATCAATGGGGCTGTAATGATACACTTGTTCACAATACCATATGAATCACGATACATGATCAACAATATGTTACATATCACGATACACTAAATTAGTTAATTCAAAACTTTAGATTATGGATATATACCCATATCGCGATAATAATTTGGATATCGTATCGATAATATTTTTGATCATATCGTGAAGCCTTGCCGTCAGCCAGCATTTCATTTTGAGTTTTTACTGTCATCCCGGGATGCTAGGTGTGATTTTCGCTAACCCTACATGATGTGTTACCTGGTCAGACACCCACTTACCTCTTATTGGTTACCCATAAAAAAAAAAAAAAAAAAAAAAAAAAAAATATGGTGACGCCGCTGTGAGTTAAAATCAATATTACACCTACCGATAGGTAGTTTGATGTACATGTACATAATGATTGAGCAGGTGAAAACAGGGGTGACCGCTCAGCGGGAAAGGGTTAAATTCAATATAACATGAAGGTAGGTACTTTCATGTACATAATGATAGAGCAGGTGAATAGCTGGGCCGCAATTCAGTAAATTGTTAAAATTAATATAACACCCATGTAGGTACTTTCATGTACATAATGATAGAGCAGGTGAATAGCGGGTCGCAATACACTAAAGGGTTAAAATGAATATAACATCCAAGTAGGTACATTGTACTTTGATGTACATGTACATACTGATTGAGCAGGTGAATAGCGGGGCCGCAATACAGTAAAGGGTTAAAATGAATATACCATCCAAGTAGGTACATTGTACTTTGATGTACATGTACATATTGATTAAGCAGGTGAAAACATGGGTGACCGCTGAGCAGGAAAAGGTTAAAATAATCAATATTACACACAGGAAGGTCCATGATAGAGCAGTGAATAGCGGGTCCGCTGTGCAGTAAAGGGTTAAAATCAATATAACATGAAGGTAGGTACTTTGATGTACATGTACATAATGATAGAGCAGGTGAATAGCGGGGCCGCAATACAGTAAATGGTTAAAATGAATATAACATCCAGGTAGGTACCGGGTACTTTGATGTACATGTACATACTGATTGAGCAGGTGAATAGCGGGTCGCAATAGACTAAAGGGTTAAAATGAATATAACATCCAGGTAGGTACCGGGTACATGTACATACTGATTGAGCAGGAGACAACAGGAGTGGCTGCTGAGCAGTAAAGGGTTAAATCAATATAACACCCAGGTATGTTGAAGAACATAATGATTGAGTAGGTGAATTAGAGAGCGACTGCGCTGCATGTCAGATTTATAAAATCTATAATATTACATCACTCCCCACTAGCCCTAGACGTCCCAATCGATGTCTTACACATCAAGGACTGTAAATTAAAGACGTCTTCAAGATCAAATTTACATAAGGAAAGAAATTAAAGGACCAATGTTGTTTAAAAGTAGAGGGTACACAACTTCAAAGTTTTAACATATACATTTAATACAAGTCAGCCATTTGCAGAATAGGGTCCCCAGAGGGCTAGCATCACCAAATTCACCTTTTTACCCTTCTTTTAGATTCTATATATCTCCTAATTTGCAGAACATAATATGCATAATTGAGGTGACTAATGGGTGAACATCAATAACTTCAACTGGGGAATTTGAATCTGATCCTAGGTCTCCCATAGCAGTTGAGGCCTAAATAGAATGAGGTCCCCACAACGTGAATTTGATGATGCTAACCTGTCGTGCAGGATAAAGTTATTAAATCACACTCAGGGGACCACATTCTGCAAATGTCACACAGTTAGGCCACACAAAGTCAAATTCCAATATCTCGGGCCTGCGTGCATAGTCCCGAAACCCCGAATGGGCAACATTTTTATTCACGTTCAATCTGTGAGATATCCCGCATATTGGGCTAGCATCACTAAATTCACCCTCTGGGGACCTCATTCTGCTAAATCCCTCAACTGCTATGGTAGATATAGCATCAGATTCCCCAGTTGAAGTTGGTGATGTTCACCCACTGGGCACCTCGATTATGGATTTTATCTTCTGAAAATTAGGGGATATAGAAACTTCCTAGAAGGGAAACAGTAAAATAAACAATGTTAATTTGATACTATAGATACTTCCCAGAAGATGAGGCCTAAGCAGAATGAGGTCTCCAGAAGGTGAATTAGCCCACTATGCGCGATATCATCACTAAATTCACCCTCTGGGGACCTCATTCTGCAAAGGACAGACACGCTATTTGCAGGCTTGAATGTGTGTATGAATCATTACAAAATAATTGCGGTACATTTTTTATACAATCACTGTGACACATGTGGAATTGAGATCAAACTGACCGGTTACCATGGAATCAAATCATGAAACATTAAGTTTACAATATACAGTAATGCTCTAAGTAATCGACTCCTAAACAACAGCAGAATTATATGGTAACTTTTCAGGATTTAGTTGGAAATATGGCCATGAAAATTGTTACAATTCATTTCCGACTAAATCCTGAAAAGTTACCCATAATTCTGCTGTGGTTAAGAAGTCGATTACTTAGAGCATTACTGTAAATGATAGTGTTAATGAAACCTTAGCTCAACTTGGAGAGAAGATAATGTCATACATTACAGCCAATCCAGAATATTTTCCTTGTCAGGGTTTAGCTCTTTCAGTGCCAAGTCCGATTTTTGTATCAACCCATATTTCCTTGATCATTTTTCAAATTTATTGATTATAATAATGTGATACATTGATGGAAAGAGCTCTTAGACTTATACACACGTTTAAAACACGTCTCGTATCAACAATGAAAGTGTCAATGACACTGTAGCCCAACTTTGGGAGGAATTATTTTTAGGCCGATGAGTCAATAGAAAGTCAAAAAGTTTCAAGATTATATTAATGTGATACATTGATGGAAAGAGCTCTTAGAGTTATACACACTTTTAAAACACGTCTCGTATTAACAATGAAAGTGTCAATGACACTGTAGCCCAACTTGGGGAGGAATTATTTTTAGGCCGAGGAGTCAATAGAAAGTCAAAAAGTTTCAGATTATAATAATGTGATACATTGATGGAAAGAGCTCTTTCCATCAATGTATCACATTATTATAATCAATAAATTTGAAAAATGATCAAGGAAATATGGGTTGATACAAAAATCGGACTTGGCACTGAAAGGGTTAATGCAATTTAAGCAATGTCAAGGCCATTACAGGATTTTTGGGCTGCGCAGAGTTTCTAATGAGACGTAACTCACCTCGAGATGAAGCTGTGAGACGATTTCACGTTGTTTGAGATTTGTTTCTCCGTCGAGATTCGCTGTTTCTATATGACAGATACCCGCATTATCACTGGAATGTAGAAGCAAGAGGTCTGCCGGGATGATCTCGTTGCACGACAAATGGATGAAATCCCCCACGCAGATGTCCTGCCATTCAACCTTTGAATACTTGAATTTGCCACTTTTGGATCTGAAATGACAGACGTCGAAGATTAAAATCAATAGTCAGTTTTAATAAGGTCACATCATGCGGATCAAACTTGATTATAAGGATGCTGTGCAGGGTAGCCAGAGTTTAGTGTGCCTGTCATTTGCAGAACGAGGTCCCCAGGGGGTGAATTTAGTGATGCTATCCTGCATAGCGGGTTAGCATCACCAAATTCAAACTCTGGGGACCTCATTCTGCATGGCCTCATCTGCTATGGGAGACATAGACTCAGATTTGAGTTCCCAAATGGTGAATATTGTAAAATCCTTTTTATTCGTGGAGGTCCATTGTTCGTTTATTTCGTGGTTCGACCCAACCACGAAATAAAAACCCAACGAAATAATTGACTCAGAGTAAGTCAGAGAAAATCTCGTAAAATGGGTTAACAAAAAATATGCGGAAGACGAAATGAAACGAAATTAATTTTATTAAGATATCAGTCATGATCATAAACAATATTTACATTCAGAACATTTAACACATATACAGCATACTCTGATTCCTGCCATAATGCTTTGTATAAACAATGCTCAATGAATTGAACTCTTAATAAAGGCTAATGGTTTAACCACGGGCAGGTTACATAAAACAATAAATGACTACCTCATTAGCGTGTGAAATGAAGCCAATAGCTATTATTACACGGATTGCGTGATGCCTTTCGGCGCCGGAATACTGGGGGTGTCAATTTCTCAATAATGTCTACCCAAATATGTCATAAACCTGCTATTGTAGGACCTGTTGATATGCATAAATATGATACCTGATCCACGAATTCACCTCCCAACGAAGTAGCCTTTTTATAAGAAACCACGAAAATTGAGGCCCACGAAATTAAAGCCAATCACAGTATTGTGATGTACACCCATTGGGAACCTCAATTATGCAATGTGTCATCTGCCAATTTGGGGATATAGAGAAACTAAACTAAAACAAGAGCACACCGTCGGGGCGTGGGCACAATGCGCCCTTTCTGGAGTAAAGTGGGGCAAGGTTTAATTCATTCATTTGAAACTTGGTTCAGTTCACTCGATTCAATCTAAACTTATCATCTGGAAACCGCATATCAGGTAAAATCTGAGTCTAAAAAGGGGCATAACTCAGTCAAAATCATGCGGACAAAACCTATATTCGAACTTGATCTGTATTTTGGGGTGTTAAACTAACATACCGAATTTGGTTCAGTTCACTCGATTCAATCTAAAGTTATCATCCGGAAACCACAAATCAGCTGAAATCTAAGTCGAAAAAGGGGCATAACTCTGTCAAAATCATGCGGACGAAACCCATATTAGAACTTGATCTGTATTTTGGTGTGGTAAACTAACATACCAAATTTGGTTCAGTTCACTCGAATCAATCTAAAGTTATCATCCGGAAACCGCAAATCAGGTAAAATCTAAGTCGAATAAAAGGTCGGTAGACCTCATGTCCGCCTCTAAGCGTGGGCTTGATACGACCGTTGTTTGCGCATAAAAACCTGTCTTTAGTGCTAGTAAACCTACATACCAAATTTAATTTCATTCAGTACACATTTACTAAAGTTATCATCCGGAAACCTCAAATTGGCAAAAATTCTAAGTCAAAAAGGGACATAACTCTGGTGAAAATTGGCGGGCGGAACCCGAATTCGAACTTGACCTGTGTTTTGCTGGGAGAAAGACACATACCAACTTTGGTTCAGATCAAATAATCCAAACTGGAGTTATCGGTCGGAAACCAAAAATGTTAACAGACGGTCAAATTCTAATCTAAGTCGAAAAAGGGCCATAACTCATGTAAAAATAATTGGACGGAACCCATATTCGAACTTGGCCTGTATCTTTAGCTGGGAAATACACATACAAACTTTGGTTCAGATCAAATAATCCAAACTGGAGTTATCAGTCGGAAACCAAAAATGTTAACAGACGGTAAAATTCTAAATCGAAAAAGGGGGCATAACTCAGGTGAAAATTGGTGGACGGAACCGGAATTCGAACTTGACCTGTCTTTTCTGCTAGTAAACCCACATACCAAATTTAATTAAATTTGGTTCACTCTAACTAAAGTTATCATCCGGAAACCTCGGACGCACGGACGGACGGACGGACGCACAGGCTGATTGTAATAGTCCTCCGAACCCGTAACGCGTTGGGTCGGCGGACAAAAAAGAAATAGAATCTGTGTAGAAGAAGTTTCTATAGAAATTTGATAATAAATAAACTTTCCAGAGAAGATGAGGCCTAAGCAAAATGAGGTCCCCAGAGAATGAATTTAGTGATTCTAGCCCGATTTGCGAGATAGCATCACTAAATTCACCCTCCGAGGACCTCATTCTACAAATGACAGGCCTGCTCACATCCAATGCAACAGCCATATTTAGAAAGAACAGTAAAATATAGAGAGATTGTGTTCTTATACCAAACATAAATATCGTATAAATAGCATGTTATTATAATTCGTATGCTGTGTTATGTACATGTAAAAAAGTATTGAGTAATAAGCAAAACTAGGGGTGTCATGATTAATCGTATAATCGATGAACCGTTGATAAAGCCGATAATCGATCACCATTTCTGTCATCGATTAATCTGTGTTATTTCGGACGTCTGAAAATGGCGGGTATTATTGAATACTGTGTTTGTTTTACAGTGACAGTATAATCTACAACCAAGGGGTTAACAATCCTTGATCACGATCAAAATTGATGACACTGTACCTTTGAACTTATGGCAACGTCATTGTCTATTTCTACAAGAAAGGTGGCACTACATCTTTGAACATGATGACAATTGGCACATTTTAAAGACATATTGATTGGGCCAGTGGGGAGTTGATTGACTTGTGCATATACCAGTATATGATATTGATGTCCCCAAATGCAAGTGAACTGTATCCCTTTAATAATTCTTCAGCAATACTTACTCATTATGCACGATATCATTTGCGAGTATACCTTGTTTGCATACGTATACTTAAATGTAAATAGTACAGGCTATCGCTTATCATGTGGTGACTGGTGAATGAAACTCAAATACTTTGCGGATGACATTTGTAGTGCAGACCTCTGTGATTGCTATCCAGTCTGGAAGTTTGCTGAAACTTATAGTTTCTCATAACACTGAAATTAATCGCTACTAACTACGCAAAGAACTCACAAATATCACAATCATGACTATGATGACATCATTGAGAACTGTGTTGGTATTGAATACATTGTGCTCATGGACATTTCCGATGTTTTATGATCAACTTTATTAATGTAACATTACATCAGCCGATGCCTCCTGAAATAACCAGCTACAGCAGTTAACCACCCCCCCCCCCCCCCCCCCCCCCCCCCCCCCAGCCAAAAGGCAATATTACTAAATACTTCCACTGATGTTATTAATATTAGGTACGATTAATCGATTATAGTCAATTATTAACGACCGATTATCGATTATCAAGATCAATAATTGTGGCATCTCTAAGCAAAACACCTAACACAGGGGAGATCCCACTAAGTAAAGTTTGGCTAAACATATTGTTTACATGATGTACGCAGCTTTATCATTGTTCTAGAAATTATATAAATCTGATTCACTATCATGTGATGTAACTGTATTGAAGTGTAATATCATCATAATTCATGCTCAATATTAAATCATAACACATCAAAGGGATTCCCATTCATTAAAGCCTGATGTACGCAGCTTTATCATTGTTCTACAATATTATACAAATCTGATTCACCGTCATGTGGTAATTGTGATGTAACTTTATTGAAGCGTTATATCAACACAATTCATGCTCACAAGACGAGGTTTTAAATGGACCTCATGCCACTGATTAAACATAAGGAGAAGCCCGAAGAGATTCGGCTTCATGTGAATATGTCCCATACAGTCAACACGCTGTACAAATAGATGAACAATAACCGCACAATCACAGTTCAGGACCCACCTGGAGCCTCACATAGATGGAACCATGCAATACAGAGTGTCATCTGCTCTGGTCTATGTGGGGCTCTCTATGGGTTCAGACAATCACAGTTCAGGTAATTTGTATTCTTATTGTAGGAAGATCCCAAGTTGTCTGTGTAGGTCTGATGCACTAAGCTAAGAAGGTTATACTCAGTGTACTGGTACAGTAATGCCCTAAGTAATCGACCCCTTAACCACAGCAGAATTATGGGTAACTTTTCAGGATTTAGTCGGAAATATGGCTTGTTGCCATTCATCAGAAAGCTCTCCTCGATCAATTACTTAGGGCATTACTGTATTATCATACAGTCCCACTGCAAATTTAATGCTGTGTCATCACAGATTCCACATGTTACCACAGCATTACCCATGACATTGCTTATTGCTGTGGCTAATTTTCAAGGACTGTAGTAGTGAACAACCATAATAAATTTCATGAAGATCTGACAACCTATGGTTGAGATATTTTCTCAGAAGGAAAACAAGACAGTCAATGACTGTGGGTCGTTCATCAGACTGTAACGACAGAGAAGACTGGGACTCTGAAGACTACAAGTCAATACTTGTCAAATCACTTTAAAACAAGTAGTTATAAACAAGGACACAGTGTTGTTGAACAGTGAGAGGGGAATTGGGGGGGTGTCCACCTTAAAATGTCTAACTGCACACCTTCCCCCTCCTCTAATAGATCATTGCCCATTACCTCCCAACTGGACCAAACTAAATTATAACTGGTACTTCAAGATCTCCAATTGTTGGAAAGTTATCAAAACCGTACTGATAATACCGGTATACCTGGTATATCAAAATTATTACATGTAATATAGGAATCTATATACAAGTACCAAACATAAATTCATAGCATAGACAGGGTGGGTGCGGGAGTTTAAAATCTCCTACATGTATCTCTGCCCTATTTAAACCAAATGTAAATCCCAATCTGTGAGATCCATTGATCTAGTAATCTCAAATGGTATACAATAGAAGTTGAAGTGAGTCCGTTTTCATTAAAATAAGTTACAAAATTAAGGGAAGGGTTATCAACATGGCACATTTGATAATTGTTCCTTGAAATCATCAGAATAATAAATACATGTAAGACACATCATTATCACAGATGAATAGAAGTCACTAGCCTATATAATCACTTGCCTGGATAACTGCATAGAACAGGGCACATGGGAATTAATCTAATTTAAATATGCAATCAACGTCGTTTTCGATGCATCTGTCAGCGTATCGAAGTGTCTGATGCCGAATTACATACTGTATATTTTCGTATATGCCGACAGATGCATCGAAAATGACGTTGATTGCTTATAATTACGACAATCCGCATAAATTAGTTGGTGATTAAACTAGTTTTATGAAGAAACTATATTAAAAACACAAAAATAGTAAAACTACTCAAGTGATACATGTGACTGGACTTCATCTGTTCTTTTAACGGAAAATGGGAAATTGGGTCGAGAATAAATTGGGCGACCGACCAGAAGTTCACACACACAATTCGATCTCTGTTTCCAACTTTCAAAACTACACAGAAGGAAGACGCCACACCCACAAACTATTAAACTATACTTGCTGGTGTAAATTTCACTTATTTACAACGAATTTAAAACATCTAGCGTCATCAAGACAACCAGACTCGACAGCAATTCCGAAGCGGTGTTCCCAAACTTCCCCATCAAATTTGCGGTCTCTGGTGACAAAACTTGAAAAGTAAACAATTGTTACAAAGGTGCATTCTATGCTCTCAATACCACTGTCATGTCATATTAGTATTGGCACGAAGCTGGATAAATGTTAATACTAATGGTGGAATACTAGTAGTTACATGTAACATATTCCTTTATCCCCAACTAAATTATTGCATTTCATAGTTTCACTGATCAGTCATTTTCGTTAATTTTGTTTTCACGGTATGGTAACTATGGACGCGTTTAAGAAATTATCACAGTGTTGGGCGACCGGTGCATGTCGCCCAATTCCTTAAAGTATCACAGTGTGTTGTGATGCGGGAAATGACATTTCCGTCGGCTGATAGAGATTGTCGCTACCAAGTGTATCTAAGGGCATTGACCAATCAAATTCAATCATTTAAGTGAAAGCGAAAGTAGTTGTAATTAAACTTGATATACATGACAGTAATGAACCCATAGAGAGCCCTACATAGAGTGGAGCAGACGATACTCTACAGTGCATGCTTCCATCTGTGTGGGGCTCCCTGTGGGATGTGTGCATGTGTATCTAGTGCTGGGCGGTTTCCCGATTAATCGACAATACCCGGTTAAAATTTCAATATCGTCAGTAATATCGTCTAAACTAAAATAATCGTAATATCGTCGGTAATCAGTGGGTGCCAGCCGATCATAAACATGTACAAAGAAATAATTTAACTCAAGCCTAAATCAAGTTATTTAAGTTTTAATATCCCAGCGTAACATCCATGTGTGCAATCAAAACACACAGAATAGAAAACAGGGTAAACATAGTTGAACATACCGAGTTAGAAAAGGATACTATATAGTATAGAACACTTTTAGTTTTGCCATAGACGTGTTAATGGTTTTACTAATTACCGGTATAAACCAGAATTTGTCAAGTCACCAGACCGAAATTTTCCGAATAGCGTAATTTAACCAGTGAATTTACTTTTCATTCCGAAAATCGATCGAGCACGAGGTTGTCACTGGTTGAGTGGTTGTGTATGTTATTCCCCGACGTTAACTTGTTAAAATTAATGCCAATGATGTGATTCAGTCTCCGGTATGTTTAAAAAAAAACGCGATTATATCGTTAACCGCGGTTTTAATTCCCAAAAATTATTTATTTTCGTTAATATCGTTCAGCCCTATATGTGTATCCAGGCCTGAGAATATGGTGCCAGTGTTATTGTCACATTTACAGTAATGAACCCATAGAGAGCCCCACTTAGAGTGGAGCAGACGACACTCTGTAGTGTATGCTTCCATCTGTGTGGGGCTCCATGTGGGATGTGTGCATGTGTATCCAGGCCTGAGAATATAGTGCCTTGAAATAGTGTGTCTGAACCCATAGAGAGCCCCACATAGAGTGGAGCAGACGACACTCTGTAGTGCATGCTTCCATCTGTGAGGGGCTCCCTATGGGATGTAATGAGCCCATATTCAAGATATGCAAGTGTTTCGGCTATGACTTCTGATCTAAATTTAAAATCACTGGAGGCCAGAAGAAATATATCACGGCTGTGTCTCTTCCAAAAAACCATCCAAAACCATGTGGAAATTCAAATTCCAACATATCTTGAAAAGCCCACAAGAAAAACTCGATTCCACCATCAGGAAACATTCAGACGCATTCATACAGGCCCAAATTACTTCAGATATTCCTTCTTCCCTGCCTCTGCAATTCTCTGGAATAACCTAAACCCTGACCTGGTCACACTCTCAGACCCTGACATGTTCAGAAAGGGTGTGTACCAGCATATCAAATAATTGGCTCAAATTATCATTCTTTTAACCTAGTGTTTTTAACTGTTTTTATCTCTCTTCTGTAACATAAAACCTATAAACCTTATTCTCCTATCTCACTGTCATCTCCTTTCTGAACAAACGCTACCTCTATTCTGCACAGACGCGCACTGGATATAATACCCGATAAGGGGGTCTCCAGTAACGATAGATAGATAGCCCATAGAGAGCCCCACATATAGTGGAGCAGACGACACTCTGTAGTGCATGCTTCCATCTGTGAGGGGCTCCCTGTGGGATGTAATGAACCCATAGAGAGCCCCACATAGACTGGAGCAGACGACACTCTGTAGTGCATGCTTCCATCTGTGAGGGGCTCCCTGTGGGATGTAATGAACCCATAGAGAGCCCCACATAGACTGGAGCAGACGACACTCTGTAGTGCATGCTTCCATCTGTGAGGGGCTCCCTGTGGGATGTAATGAACCGATAGAGAGCCCCACATAGACTGGAGCAGACGACACTCTGTAGTGCATGCTTCCAACTGTGAGGGGCTCCCTGTGGGATGTAATGAACCCATAGAGAGCCCCACATAGTGGAGCAGACGACACTCTGTAGTGCATGCTTCCATCTGTGTGGGGCTCCCTGTGGGATGTAATGAACCCATAGAGAGCCCCACATAGACTGGAGCAGACGACACTCTGTAGTGCATGCTTCCATCTGTGAGGGGCTCCCTGTGGGATGTAATGAACCGATAGAGAGCCCCACATAGACTGGAGCAGACGACACTCTGTAGTCCATGCTTCCATCTGTGTGGGGCTCCCTGTGGGATGTAATGAACCCATAGAGAGTCCCACATAGACTGGAGCAGACGACACTCTGTAGTGCATGCTTCCATCTGTGTGGGGCTCCCTGTGGGATGTAATGAACCGATAGAGAGCCCCACATAGACTGGAGCAGACGACACTCTGTAGTCCATGCTTCCATCTGTGTGGGGCTCCCTGTGGGATGTAATGAACCCATAGAGAGTCCCACATAGACTGGAGCAGACGACACTCTGTAGTGCATGCTTCCATCTGTGTGGGGCTCCCTGTGGGATGTAATGAACCCATAGAGAGCCCCACATATAGTGGATCAGACGACACTCTGTAGTGCATGCTTCCATCTGTGTGGGGCTCCCTGTGGGATGTAATGAGCCCATAGAGAGCCCCACATAGAGTGGAGCAGACGACACTCTGTAGTGCATGCTTCCATCTGTGTGGGGCTCCCTGTGGGATGTAATGAACTCATAGAGCCCCACATAGACTGGAGCAGACGACACTCTGTAGTGCATGCTTCCATCTGTGAGGGGCTCCCTGTGGGATGTAATGAACCCATAGAGAGCCCCACATAGTGGAGCAGACGACACTCTGTAGTGCATGCTTCCATCTGTGTGGGGCTCCCTGTGTGATGTAATGAACCCATAGAGAGCCCCACATATAGTGGATCAGACGACACTCTGTAGTGCATGCTTCCATCTGTGTGGGGCTCCCTGTGGGATGTAATGAACCCATAGAGAGCCCCACATAGAGTGGAGCAGACGACACTCTGTAGTGCATGCTTCCATCTGTGTGAGGCTCCCTGTGGGATGTAATGAACCCATAGAGAGCCTCACATAGAGTGGAGCAGACGACACTCTGTAGTGCATGCTTCCATCTGTGAGGGGCTCCCTGTGGGATGTAATGATGAGCCCATAGAGAGCCCCACATAGACTGGAGCAGACGACACTCTGTAGTGCATGCTTCCATCTGTGTGGGGCTCCCTGTGGGATGTGTGCATGTGTATCCAGGCCTGAGAATAAGGTGCCAGTGTTATTGTCACATTTGCAGTAATGTCCTAAATAATCGACTCCTTAACCACAGCAGAATTATGGGTAACTTTTCAGGATTTAGTCGGAAATATGGCTTGTTGCCATTCATCGGAAAGCTCTCAGTGAGAGCTTTCTGATGAAAGGCAACAAGATTATGCATTGTGGCATCTATGGGATAACTACTCATCAATAATGCTTTAGTATAGAAAGGGTTAATAAGGTGACTGCTCATCAATGATGCTATAGCATAGAAAGGGATAATAAGGTAACTACTCATCAAAGATGCTTTAGCATAGAAAGGGATAATAAGATACCGCTATACATGTACTTAAAGTAATTGACCACCAATAACGTGGTGTCACCCCGTTAAGATGGCGGTACTATACCGCGGTATCCTCCAATACCGCGGTACTGATACCGATTGTTAACGCGAACAATTATGTGTGAGTAAATACCTCCCCTCAAAGAGTTCCATGAAAATCACCGCGGTATTCAACAAAATTAATGCGGTGCCCGCTAAAAGACCGCGGTATCATTATCGCCCAATACCGTAACTCCACCGCCATGACCGTCTTGACACCGCTACCGTTTATTACCGGTATCACCGCGGTCATGACCGGGGTATCACCCCGTTTTTCTGGTCAATTACTTTGAGAATAGCGGTACATGTATATGTAAATACTCATCAATGATGCTTTAGCATAGAAAGGGTTAATAAGATAACTACTCATCAAAGATGCTTCAGCATAGAAAGGGATAATAAAGTAACTACTCATCAAAGATGCTTTAGTATAGAAAGGGTTAATAAGATAAATACTCATCAACGATGCTTTAGCATAGAAAGGGTCAATAAACAGTAGTATTTAAGGTGCATCTTAACACCACCTAAAGAGCTATTAATACGGTGACTGCTATTGTTTTATGATATCATATTTATGTGATAGGAGCCAGTTGTAAATGTACAATGACTGTTATTGTTTTACGATATCATATTTATTTGATAGGAGCCGGTTATAAATTATGCTATCTCACCGCACCATTATATATATATATATATTCCTTTATTTCCTCCAGTACCGGAGAGCAAGTAACACATGCAAATACATTACAAATCACAATACATACATGGTTGCATAGGTATAATATAAAAGTTATACGATACGATAGATATAAATATAAGAATTAAGGACGACACACAGTATTTTGGGATCCAATTAAGACCCAGACTATAAGGTGCTTCAAAGTATGCCTATATGTGTATAATAAAAGAAGGAAAAAAAATATATATATATAAAAGCTATCAGGGAAATTCATGTGATAGGAGCCAGTTGTAAATGTACAATGACTGTTATTGTTTTACGATATCATATTTATTTGATAGGAGCCGGTTATAAATTATGCTATCTCACCGCACCATTATACAAATCGATTAGTCTGCAAGAAACTGGGGAAGTGTGTCAACATATTCATTGAGAAATCATTCTGAGTAAACAGTTATTTCAAAGGGACATAATAATGTGATGCTGCTATATTAGGACTCAGTCCACATCTCTATATCCGCTGAACTATCCTATTGTTCCCACAAAAACAATAAATATGACATGCATAACCCATAAGGTACCCCTCATATCCTGGAGCAGACGACACTTAATTGTGCATGCTGCTACCTGTGTGGGGCTCCATGTAGGTTACATTTTATTATTTGATAATCACTTCAATGACTGGAGCTTCCTGAAATTTTGCGAAAATGGTTAATTTTCCAAGTTTTATAGCCCATGATAAGCTTGCCAATCAAACTACTGACCATATTCCTGCCAGATACATGTAACTCATAAATGTCGCACAAAATGTCAGACTCAAATACAATTGATTGGACATTCGTTGTTTTGCACCGGACAATGTCCAGGTGTGATGGAGCTGACAACATACATGTATGGTATGAGGATGGACAGTCATAACAAGTCTATTAACTGCACGATTCATGTGTTAATGATGACCATTAACCAAGGGAATTCACGATAACGTGCGATTACATGCACGATCATTATGTCCATCATGGTACATAATGAGCTCGCATGGTGGAAGATGAGGCTAACGATGAGGCTCCCATGGTGGAACATGAGGCTAACGAAAAATAAGCCTTGTGGTTCAGGTTCCCAGCCACGCATACTGTATATAAGAGAATGAAGTGGCTTACAATGTCAAGGTAAATATTGTTAGGTCAATGTATTCTCTCATATATGGTATATGCGCACATACCGGTACATGTATATAAGAGAATGCACTGTCAAAGGTTTTCGCAAAATTTCAGGAAGCTCAAGTCTAACTACCCTTATGGAGCCTCCCACAGACATGAGCAGACAACACTCAGTAAAATAAGCTGCCACATGTATGGGGCTCCCTGCAGGAGTCATGGAAGGGTTAATATACTAGTACAAATAAATGCAAAATTAATCTTACTAGTAGCTCAACCTCGAAGACACGAAAAGTCCTCAAAATTGAAAAAGTACATTGTAAATGTACAAGTAAATTTTTGTATCATGCTGGCCTACTGGATTGACCAATGAGAATGGAGATATACATGTACTAGTAGGAGATGAGGGGATAATAGGTTCATCTTGATTGACGCTGACCCCAATATTGAAAGCCCCAGGGGGGATATGGACACCATCTTATTTTTCCTTGGAACTCTGCACAGGGTATTTTGGCATAAGGAAAAGTGATATGTGTCAGAAATAATTTTCTTTACACGTACATGTAGTATAATGTACCAATATTTGCATCTGATATATTTGATGAATTTTTAAAGACGCATACACTCAATTTGTTGCCACACTTCTAGTGATGAGCCATTGACGAAGTGCATTGATGTTCTATGTCCATGGCGCGTGAGTTTGACGTTACATAATTTAATAGCCACAGGCAGCACATTAAGCTTATCAGAAGCTAATATACTTTGTATCGGTAATTCAATTTCTTACATGGAATGAATGATAAAAGAATTGTACGACTCTTACCGGTAGTTGCCAGCTATGGCGTCATGTGAGGCTCAGCTACATGTAGATTAATAATGGACGAGGCTAGTGCCTCACCCGATATTAATCTCACATGACATCCTATTCGGCATGACTAATAAACTTTTGTCCATATGTTACCATGGGGGGTGTCTGAAATCATTTTCATACACATACTAGTATGATCATTTTACCTTTTTGGGACCCACCCCATTTTAGCAAGTTTTTGTTGACCAATTTTCGACATCCAATAGAAACACAAAACAAAACATTTCAGAACAATATTAGAATTTTCACCACTTACTGTGTGTTTCATATTAACCCTTTCATGGCGGGAGCTGAGCTGGTGCAGCATTAAAGGTCCTGTGCCAATGCATTCTCTTATATATGCAAGTTGCCCATTGGGAGCCTCACATATACCCGGTATAAGAGAATGCAGTTATTAGGCCAATGCATTCTCTTATATATGCAAGTTGCCATATGGGCGACTCGCATATATACATGTAAGTGAAGGTACATTATTTGCACAGGGTTTTCACAACAAAAAAACTCTGGTCATGGAAAGGTTAAACTACCTATCACAGGTTGGTGTACATGTACTAGTACTAGTACGTGTATGTGATTAGCTCAGTTTGATATTATGCAACGTGTCATGCATTTTATGTTCGGAGTGAACCAGACTGACATATACATGTACTAGTACTGGGTATTTAGTAACAATAAACAATCTATTCTGACTGTATTTAACCCTTTCAGTGCCAGGTCAGATTTTTGTATCAACCCATATACCCTGTGCCAATGCATTCTCTTATATATGCGAGTCGACCATAGGTCGCCTCGCATATATAAGAGAATGCATTGGCCTAACAATTTTTCATCATTTGTTATTATTTTTTTACAATTTTTTACAACTTTAATAATTTTTTCTTATATTCTTTAACAGACTTATTTTGTAGGTTTAGTCCCAGGGAATCTTACGTTTTTGATGGGCATCAAAATTATTACTATGAATACTTGGTGATAGTTTTGAGTTATAACATGCCGCTAAGGTTTTATCCAGTTTGTTTTTAAATTCGCTATAGCATGCTTAAGCATACCCCAAAAAAATTAAACCCAAAAAAATCTAAAAAACAAAAAAAAACATTTTTTTTAAAATAATTTTTTTAGGGCCGATTTTACAGACCGTAAATTAGGGCCGATGAGATCGGCCCCTGGCACTGAATTGGTTGACTTTAAGTTTTATGGCCAAAAATAGTTGAAAAGTATGGAGAGGGAAGGACTAAAATTAGATTGAGAGAGGATGTAAATCTAATAATTTTTTATATTGGCCTACTAATGAGCTTGCTGGAACATATGATGACGGGGAGTCGGGTAACGAATCTAGTAATTTTTTATATTGGCCTACTAATGAGCTTGCTGGAACATATGATGACGGGGAGTCGGGTAACGAATCTAGTAATTTTTTATATTGGCCTACTAATGAGCTTGCTGGAACATATGATGACGGGGAGTCGGGTAACGAATCTAGTAATTTTTTATATTGGCCTACTAATGAGCTTGCTGGAACATATGATGACGGGGAGTCGGGTAACGAATCTATTAATTTTTTATATTGGCCTACTAATGAGCTTGCTGGAACATATGATGACGGGGAGTCGGGTAACGAATCTATTAATTTTTTATATTGGCCTACTAATGAGCTTGCTGGAACATATGATGACGGGGAGTCGGGTAACGAATCTAGTAATTTTTTATATTGGCCTACTAATGAGCTTGCTGGAACATATGATGACGGGGAGTCGGGTAACGAATCTATTAATTTTTTATATTGGCCTACTAATGAGCTTGCTGGAACATATGATGACGGGGAGTCGGGTAACGAATCTATTAATTTTTTATATTGGCCTACTAATGAGCTTGCTGGAACATATGATGACGGGGAGTCGGGTAACGAATCTATTAATTTTTTATATTGGCCTACTAATGAGCTTGCTGGAACATATGATGACGGGGAGTCGGGTAACGAATCTATTAATTTTTTATATTGGCCTACTAATGAGCTTGCTGGAACATATGATGACGGGGAGTCGGGTAACGAATCTAGTAATTTTTTATATTGGCCTACTAATGAGCTTGCTGGAACATATGATGACGGGGAGTCGGGTAACGAATCTATTAATTTTTTATATTGGCCTACTAATGAGCTTGCTGGAACATATGATGACGGGGAGTCGGGTAACGAATCTAGTAATTTTTTATATTGGCCTACTAATGAGCTTGCTGGAACATATGATGATGGGGAGTCGGGTAACGAATCTAGTAATTTTTTATATTGGCCTACTAATGAGCTTGCTGGAACATATGATGACGGGGAGTCGGGTAACGAATCTAGTAATTTTTTATATTGGCCTACTAATGAGCTTGCTGGAACATATGATGACGGGGAGTCGGGTAACGAATCTATTAATTTTTTATATTGGCCTACTAATGAGCTTGCTGGAACATATGATGACGGGGAGTCGGGTAACGAATCTATTAATTTTTTATATTGGCCTACTAATGAGCTTGCTGGAACATATGATGACGGGGAGTCGGGTAACGAATCTAGTAATTTTTTATATTGGCCTACTAATGAGCTTGCTGGAACATATGATGACGGGGAGTCGGGTAACGAATCTAGTAATTTTTTATATTGGCCTACTAATGAGCTTGCTGGAACATATGACGGGGAGTCGGGTAACGAATCTAGTAATTTTTTATATTGGCCTACTAATGAGCTTGCTGGAACATATGATGACGGGGAGTCGGGTAACGAATCTAGTAATTTTTTATATTGGCCTACTAATGAGCTTGCTGGAACATATGATGACGGGGAGTCGGGTAACGAATCTAGTAATTTTTTATATTGGCCTACTAATGAGCTTGCTGGAACATATGATGACGGGGAGTCGGGTAACGAATCTAGTAATTTTTTATATTGGCCTACTAATGAGCTTGCTGGAACATATGATGACGGGGAGTCGGGTAACGAATCTAGTAATTTTTTATATTGGCCTACTAATGAGCTTGCTGGAACATATGATGACGGGGAGTCGGGTAACGAATCTAGTAATTTTTTATATTGGCCTACTAATGAGCTTGCTGGAACATATGATGACGGGGAGTCGGGTAACGAATCTAGTAATTTTTTATATTGGCCTACTAATGAGCTTGCTGGAACATATGATGACGGGGAGTCGGGTAACGAATCTAGTAATTTTTTATATTGGCCTACTAATGAGCTTGCTGGAACATATGATGACGGGGAGTCGGGTAACGAATCTAGTAATTTTTTATATTGGCCTACTAATGAGCTTGCTGGAACATATGATGACGGGGAGTCGGGTAACGAATCTAGTAATTTTTTATATTGGCCTACTAATGAGCTTGCTGGAACATATGATGACGGGGAGTCGGGTAACGAATCTATTAATTTTTTATATTGGCCTACTAATGAGCTTGCTGGAACATATGATGACGGGGAGTCGGGTAACGAATCTATTAATTTGTGGGTTAATGATGATCGCAGCCCCGGGGAATTGTCACATTGTATTACCGGGTATGTGATTCGGGTAACGAATCTATTAATTTTTTATATTGGCCTACTAATGAGCTTGCTGGAACATATGATGACGGGGAGTCGGGTAACGAATCTAGTAATTTTTTATATTGGCCTACTAATGAGCTTGCTGGAACATATGATGACGGGGAGTCGGGTAACGAATCTAGTAATTTTTTATATTGGCCTACTAATGAGCTTGCTGGAACATATGATGACGGGGAGTCGGGTAACGAATCTAGTAATTTTTTATATTGGCCTACTAATGAGCTTGCTGGAACATATGATGACGGGGAGTCGGGTAACGAATCTAGTAATTTTTTATATTGGCCTACTAATGAGCTTGCTGGAACATATGATGACGGGGAGTCGGGTAACGAATCTATTAATTTTTTATATTGGCCTACTAATGAGCTTGCTGGAACATATGATGACGGGGAGTCGGGTAACGAATCTAGTAATTTTTTATATTGGCCTACTAATGAGCTTGCTGGAACATATGACGGGGAGTCGGGTAACGAATCTAGTAATTTTTTATATTGGCCTACTAATGAGCTTGCTGGAACATATGATGACGGGGAGTCGGGTAACGAATCTATTAATTTTTTATATTGGCCTACTAATGAGCTTGCTGGAACATATGATGACGGGGAGTCGGGTAACGAATCTAGTAATTTTTTATATTGGCCTACTAATGAGCTTGCTGGAACATATGATGACGGGGAGTCGGGTAACGAATCTAGTAATTTTTTATATTGGCCTACTAATGAGCTTGCTGGAACATATGATGAAGGGGAGTCGGGTAACGAATCTATTAATTTTTTATATTGGCCTACTAATGAGCTTGCTGGAACATATGATGACGGGGAGTCGGGTAACGAATCTAGTAATTTTTTATATTGGCCTACTAATGAGCTTGCTGGAACATATGATGACGGGGAGTCGGGTAACGAATCTAGTAATTTTTTATATTGGCCTACTAATGAGCTTGCTGGAACATATGATGACGGGGAGTCGGGTAACGAATCTAGTAATTTTTTATATTGGCCTACTAATGAGCTTGCTGGAACATATGATGACGGGGAGTCGGGTAACGAATCTAGTAATTTTTTATATTGGCCTACTAATGAGCTTGCTGGAACATATGATGACGGGGAGTCGGGTAACGAATCTAGTAATTTGTGGGTTAATGATGATCGCAGCCCCGGGGAATTGTCACATTGTATTACCGGGTATGTGATTTACACAGAGAGGAATGTCCATCAAATGCAGCTGCTGTCGTTAGCAAGCGACATGAGAATTGTCTCGATATGGAAAATCAATATTCAAGATGCTGAACCGTGGCTGAAAGCATGTACCCCCAATGTTATCTGATCCGGTCTACCATAGGTGGGGCGCTTAGATGACAGGGGAGATGACTCTAAATGAGAAATTTAAATCCTGTCTGCTGAACTACATGTACATGTATATACATGTACATGTACACACATGTACCGGTACATGTAGTGAGCCCCCACACACAGAAAGAAGCATGTACCCTGAGTGTAGTCTGCTCCGGTCTACCTTAGGTGGGGCTCTTTATGGATGGCAGGGGAGATAACTCTAAACAATAAGGAGCCCCCCCCCCCCCTCCCACACACAGAACCATGTACACTGAAAGTTGTCTGCTCCATTCTACATGTACATGTACCTTAGGTGGGGCTCTTTATGGATGGCAGGGGAGATGACTCTAAATAAGAAATTAAAATCATGTCTGTTGAACCGTAGGGAACCCCCCTCCACACAGAAGCATGTACATGTATTCTGAAAGTTGTCTGCTCCATTCTACATGTACATAGGTGGGTCTCTGGATGGCAGGGAGATTAGTTTAACTGAGAAATTAAAATCATGTCTGTTGAACCGTAGAGAGCCCCCACACACACAGAGAAGCATGTAAATCAATCCACTGGAGAGGCCTATCACGATCGGCAGATCTTAACCCATCCATTGGCGATAGTAAATTACTCTTATCAGAATCATAAATGAGAATTTTGATGTTGAATTATAGAGTATACTGTTATGTACTATTATAGACAATGTACATAACACAAATTATTGGAATTCATGGGTGACTCACATTTATATAAGAGAATGCACTGGAACAGGATCTGTAATGCTGCACCACCACAGCCTTGGGTTAAATGTGAAAAGGTGAGCTGGACATGGAATACTTGGTCAAGAGATTCCAATTTAAGTTTACAATGATAATGTATCAAATTCTACCCACAACAGCCATCAAGATAAACACCTCACTGCTGACCCATTATAACCCATATTCGAACTCTGTCTTTTGTGCTGAGAAATTCATATAAAAAATTTGGTTCCGATCAGATAGAAAATGTTCGAGTTATCGCACCATGTGTAAAGTGTTTACAGACAGACAGATGGATGGACGGACTAACGACGAGTGGTCAATCCGGACGTTGACACTATGTTTACCATACTATGGTATGGGTAAACATAAAAATGTAATATTTATCGATGTTCACAGGTGAGTATCATGTTTTATGTTCAAACTGAGCAATAAAATATTGGGATGAACATCAGTGGTGAAGTAGTGTTCATGTGAGTTTCTGACGAAGTGACAATCATAGATGTACATGTAAGAGAGACTTTGAAGTAGCTGGATGCAGCATTTTCATAATGGGAGCTGCGCTGGTGCAGCATTAAAGATCCTGTGCCAGTACATTCTCTTATACATGTATATGCAAGTCTCCCATAGGGAGCCTCACATATATAAGAAAATGCAATGGCTTACAAGTTCAATGTTAATATTGTTAGGCCAATGTACATGTACATGTAATCTCTTATATATGCAAGGCTCACACAGTAGACTCGCATACATGTACATGTATATACCATAAGAGAATGCATTGGCACAGGGTTTTCACAAAATTTCAGGAAGCTCCTGTCATGGAAAGGTTAGACTACCCTTATGGAGCCCCTCACAGACGTGAGCAGACGACGCTCAGCAATACAAGCTGCCACCTGTATGGGGCTCCCTACAGGAAGCTCCTGTCATGGAAAGGTTAATCACCACATCACCAAAACAAATAAAAACATTTCAATTGCCATGTCCGAATATGATAACACATGTCCAGTAATTTCAGCTTTTCAACTGTGACATTCAAATGTACCGGTAGTTGAACAATGAGACATAAAAAATGTGCTGCTTTTCCGACAGATAACAGTAGTGCTGGGCGGTATTTCGTTTACCGATTATAATCGGTAAGATTTTCAATATCGTTACCGCAATTTTTTTCCATAATCGGTAAACCTTGAAGACGGTATTATCATGGTTTCATGTCGTACCGGCACGTTACCGGGTACATTGTGGTTTACCTTTTATCGGAATACAAAGAAACTACCGGTACTTGGTTTCTTTACACCATAGATATCTTTTAGTTGAAAAAACTGTTCATTATTCACTTATGTCACTTCTTTGTTGATGACATTTGCCAAAAAAATGCATCCCTTTGCTACCAGGGACAAAATCCAGCCCAAAATGATATTGCAAGTTACCTGTATGATTGCATCATTCTGAGCTATTTTTAAACAACTGAATGCATGGGGCAGCCCATTATTTCCCAGGGTGTCATTGAGTATGAATGATTGACAGGGTTCGCGCTGCCACTAGCCAAATATGCCAATGGCAAAAATAATTCACATTTGGCAAAAAATATTTTCATTGGCAAAAGTTTTGGCAAGTCACTTTTTAATTCCTCAAGACAGCTGACACATATTGGTCAGTCAATACCATTCATTTCAGGAAACTCTTACAATATAATTATATTAGTGGTGTTTTATATGGTTTAGGAAAAGTTCTGTTAAGATGCAGTTAATCTGATAGCTATTATATATAGTATCAATGGGTGAAGTGATTACCAATATTTAGTGTGGTGGTGTTTACATAGCTAATCCTCTTGTGGTGTGCCTTTCTGATGAAGCAACACTGCTATCATTTTATTTTTCTGTGATTGGTTTATTGTTGTATGAAAAATAATTATTAACTAACTGCTTTCCTATCGATATCAAAAGTCGTTCAAACCATAAGTTTCGAAACATAAGACTTAATATTGCAGAAATTGGTAGCATTTGGCAAAAAATATTTCTATTTGGCAAATTATGTAGTGTAGTGTTGAAACGACTAGGGAATTTCATAGTCACAGCACCTAGTCGACACTACAATATATAGCACCTTAAAATCTCACACAGGATTCCAACTAAGCTTTAGACATCGAGGATCTGATTTCAAAGTGTTTGACAGCAAATTTTCACAGCTTCTCTTAACTTTACGAGGACATCCATAATTATCAAAATAAAAAATTAAAAATGTTATATTTATCGATGTTCACAGGTGAGTATCATGTTTTATGCTCAAACTGAGCAATAAAATATTGGGATGACCCTCAGTGGTGAAGTAGTGTTCATGCGAGTTTCTGACGAAGTGACAATCATAGATGTACTAGTACATGTAAGAGAGACTTTGAAGTAGCTGGATACAGCATTTACATATTTACACCAGGCGGAACATTATAATAGCAACTTAACAGCACCTGCTCTTTGCGTGTCAGCGGGGGTTATTTCAAAGCTCTTGGATGTATCCACAGAATGATGCTTCCATAACTCGCAATTATTACCTGCATTTGAGATCAGCGTGTCATGTCGTGAATCCATGCATGATGCATGCAAGCAAATGATACATTGCCACTGTTTGTTAAACATTAATTTTATAAAATGAAGACTTGGATGAGTGTGTGTTTCCTTATTTATTGTAAGCTGTGTAGCTATTCGATTTCCTCCAAAAGAGTTGACTTGTGTACCAAACGATCACTATTCAACGGGGGTTTTAAGAGATTAGTTAAAATAAATTATTTGGCAAAAGTAAATTTCAGTCACTGATGATTGATCACGTTCATACTAGTAAACGTGGATTACGTTCATAAACGTGGATTTATATGTATGATTTATAATAATTCAACCGGGAAGTGAATAACAGTCATTACTTTGAAAGTAATTCACCTTATTTCCCCGGCATATTTATTTCCACTTATTACCGCTTCAACACAACATGTACCGCGTTACACCACGATGCATGTGGTCACGGTTCACGATACCAGGTTGATTTTTATGGACTATATACTGAGCAGGCCTGGCAAGCCTTGAAATAGTGTGTCTGTCATTTGCAGAATGAGGTCCCCAGAGGGTGAATTTAGTGATGCTACCCCGCATAGCGGGCTAGCATCACCAAATTCACCCTCTGGAGACCTCATTCTGCTTACACCTCAGCAGAATGAGGTTCCCAGAGGGTGAATTTGGTGATGCTAGCCCGCTATGTGGGGTAGCATCACTAAATTCACCCTTTGGGGACCTCATTCTGCAAATGACAGACACCCTATTTCAAGACTTGAGGCCTGGTGTTATTTATCGCTCCGCATACTCATTTTTCGACTTGCCTAAGATGAAGTCAAGCCCTGTTCCATCGGATCATAGTAATCTACACCAGAGATATTCAGGGGAAGATTGGAACAAAACATGTTTACTCCTGCATATCCAAGAACAGTCAGTAATATTTTTCTAGCCACATGTAATTTGGAAATAAAGGTATCAGATTACATGTATATTGTTGCATTGTGGGCTGGTAGTGCATGGACTATGTAAGAGGAATAACTCTAAACCCATGGCCATAGCCTAATACCTTGAATCTTCACACATACTAGTAGCCATAATATACATTCAATTGGAAGTTGTCTCAAAAACTTTATTTATTGCTCCGCATACTCATTTTTCGAATTGCCTAAGATGAAGGCAAGCCCTGTTCCATCGGATCATAGTATTCCAAGTACATGTATACAGTAATGCCCTAAGTAATCGACCTTTTAACCAAAGCAGAATTATGGGTAACTTTTCAGAATTTAGTCGGAAATATGGCTTGTTGCCATTCATCGGAAAGCTCTCGGGGAGAGCTTTCCGATGAATGGCAACAAGCCATATTTCCGACTAAATCCTGAAAAGTTACCCATAATTCTGCTGTGTTTAAGGAGTCGATTAATTAGAGCATTACTGTATAGGACATGAGAAGAATGCTCGATAAAAGATTTGTAAATAGGGGGTTAAATATACATGCACATGAATCACACCATGAACTTCAACTTCAAGTAACATAAGACACTCTGTAGTGCATGCTTTAATCAGTGTGAGGCTCCCTGTGGGTTAATACTATTTAGAGTTGCTGAAAATGTCTCCCATGTACTTATTAAACCCACAGGGAGCCCCACATAGACTGGAGCAGAAGACACTCCGTAGTGCATGCTTTAATCAGTGTGAGGCTCCCTGTGGGTTAATACTATTTAGAGTTGCTGAAAATGTCTCCCATGTACTTATTAAACCCACAGGGAGCCCCACATAGACTGGAGCAGAAGACACTCCGTAGTGCATGCTTTAATCAGTGTGAGGCTCCCTGTGGGTTAATACTATTTAGAGTTGCTGAAAATGTCTCCCATGTACTTATTAAACCCACAGGGAGCCCCACATAGACTGGAGCAGAAGACACTCCGTAGTGCATGCTTTAATCAGTGTGAGGCTCCCTGTGGGTTAATACTATTTAGAGTGCTGAAAATGTCTCCCATGTACTTATTAAACGCACAGGGAGCCCCACATAGACTGGAGCAGAAGACACTCCGTAGTGCATGCTTTAATCAGTGTGAGGCTCCCTGTGGGTTAATACTATTTAGAGTGCTGAAAATGTCTCCCATGTACTTATTAAACGCACAGGGAGCCCCACATAGACTGGAGCAGAAGACACTCCGTAGTGCATGCTTCAATCTGTGTGAGGCTCCCTGTGGGTTAAATCTATTTTGAGTGTTGAAAATGACTCCCAGGTACATGCACCTTACTTGCATGTTCCTTCCTCAGAATAAAATTAGTCTACACTTGTAGGTATGCTACATGTACATGTAAGTGGCTTGCCTCATTACAACTGCCAACAATAACCAACAATATGGAAAAGAATGTAGACAATATGACAATCTAAGATGACTTGCCTAAGATAAGGGAGATGATATTTGGAGGGTTGGCGTTGAGGTCCATATTGTTAAAATTAATATCTAAATTATTGTCTATTATGCAGCTGTATTATGAATAGAATAATGACTGATAGAAGGGGGAATTCTTCAGCACAACAAAACATTTTTTTTTTGGCAATTTCGGTTAAAAAAAGTAGTCGGCAGGTTCGTAAACCTAATTAAATTGGTATCGCCTCAGATTGCAGAAACAGAGGTCTTCTTTGTATCATGGTTTCACCTAAATCATGACTAAATGACAATGAAAATTTAATTTTTATGGCTAAAATGACAACGAAAACTTACTTTTTGAAGCATCTGCATGTCTTGTGGTTGACTTTCTTGTCAGATTGATATCGCCTGAAATCTTCATATCCATCCTTCACCGACGTCACGGAGAGAACAAAGAACACAGGTAACCAGGAGATTTCCTTCAATGAAGAATAACAATATTTTATTAACTACTGTACATGTAGCTTAATATGCCTTAAAGTTTTTTTCATGGTTTCAAGAAATGTTTCTGAAGATGTTTAACCCATCCCTTGGCGATAGTACATGTAAATTACAATGATCTGACAGACCCATAAGAGTTTTGATGTTGAATTATAGAGTACCGGTATACTGTTATAGACAAATGTACATACACCATGTACATGTACAAGGTAATAACACCCCTTGAATGAAGAATACAAATATTTTATTAAAGGTACTCAATCCGATCAGACAGTCCCCATACCATCAAGATACAACAACAACATTTCTTCAAAATACGCTTTGGTTATCAGAATCAATTTATTTCAACAAAATAATGCTAACCACTGTCAACTATGGATTCAAAAATTTCCAAAAAACTTGTCATTTATCAACATTTTCTTGTTCAACAAAATATGGCCGAATTATCATTAATTATCACGAAATTTTATATTTTAGAGTTATCCATCTTCATCTGCAATTTTGTTCAAGACCTTCCGTTTGACCTTGTGTTTCTAGGCCACATACCGGGTATTATTACACATCTCAAGAAATAACAAAAATCGATATCTGATCACTATGAGCTTTGATGGGTGGGTTCCTCGACTCGAATCAAATATTTTTTACCCCTGAAATCCAAAGAAATAGTAATTCAGGAGCTTCTGATCAGATTGAGTACCTTTAACTATGAGTCTATCACAAATCACCATAATGCCAAGAAAATATATTTGTGGTCCGGGTTTCCCAGCTTATTTTAACCCTTTCAGTGCCAAGTCCGATTTTTGCATCAACCCATATTTCCTTGATCATTTTTAAAATTTATTGATTATAATAATGTGATACATTGATGGAAAGAGCTCTTAGAGCTGGGCCCTAAAGTTTTTTTCATGGTTTCCTGTGGTTTCAAGAAATTTTCCTGAATTTTATTTATAAAAAAACAATCTCAGAAATTGGTCGTTAACTGTCAATACATTGTGTTGATTACAGTGTAAACAAAGAAAATCACAATTAATGTTTTTGAAATTTTGTATACATGTAAGACACGAAAGCTATAAGAATATGTTGAAATAAAGAATTTTTTTGAAATTTAATTATATCCTGTATATGCACTTGTACAGGATACCTACCGACCCTAATTTTTTCTGACATGTACGGGTTAAAAAATAAAATAAAATGCAAAATTGACCGCCCGCTCCAAATTTATAAGGACCCGTTACTAGAAACTGACATTTTAACACGCAGTCATATTATTTTTGCCTAATGTATGGTGCCTGACATTTGCAGAATGAGGTTCCCAGAGGGTGAATTTAGTGAAGCTACCCCACACAATGGTCTATCATCACTAAATTCACCTTCTGGGGATCTCTTTCTGCTTAGGCATCATCTTCTCTGGAAACTATCTTTTTATCGCCAACTTGGCTGATGGCACAATGCATAATCGAGGTACCCAAATGGTACACATCTTCATCTACGTGCAGGTCTCCCATAGCAGATGAGACCATGCATGGGTGGCACCACTTAATTCACCCTCTGGGAGCCTCATTCTGCAAAACGTCCAGCACCATATTTTGAGGCCTGTATTCAATGGCCACATGCACATTTACATGTATGATTTCAAATATATACCCCGCTGGACAAAACAAGTGTCCATTGGCACCGCGGTGTATTTGCCGTTCGGCTGCGATGTCAGAGTTTGTAACTGCAGTTGAGCACCGCAGCCGAACGGCAAGTACACTGCGGCCAAACGGCAAGTTCACTACAGCCGAAAGGCAACTACCCTCGCGGTCGAATGGCATGTACACCGTGGTTAGATTTCTGGTTTGTATTGTCTTTTTTCAGTTTGATGAAAGTACACCGTAGCAACTACACCATGCCGAATGGCAATTACACCGCGGCCCAACCAGGATTCGCGCTGCCACTTGCCAATGGCAAAAATAATTCACATTTGGCAAAAAATATTTTCATTTGGCAAAAGTTTTGGCAAGTCACTTTTTAATTCCTCAATAAAGTTGAAAAAATATCGGTCAATCAATACCATTAATTTTAGGAAACTATTACAATGTAATTATATTAGTCGTGTTTTAATGGTTTCGGAAAAAATAACACCTCCATTAAGATGCAGTTAATCTGGTAACATTATTATCGATGGGTGGAGGGATTATCAATATTTAGTGTGGTGGTGGTGTTTACATAGCTAATCCTCTTGTGATGTTCCCTTCTGGTGAAGCAAGTCTTCTAACATTTTATTGTTCGGTAATTGGTTTATTGTTGTATGATAAACCACAATGGAGATGCGAGTATAATTATTAACTAACTGCTTTCCTATCGATATCAAACATCGTTCAAACCGCGAGTGTCGAAATATGAAACTCAATCAAGGTTGCAGAAAATGATACTATCAGGGATAACATTTGGCAAATTCTAATTCAATTTGGCAAAAAATATTTTCATTTGGCAAAAGTAAATTTCGGTCCAGCGCGGACCCTGGACCCAACTGTAGTTAGCCGGTGGAGCCGCGGTGTAGTTGCATTTCGGCCGCGGTGGCAACGCTAACCGCACCGGAGTTAAGTGGACACTTGTTTTGTCCAGCAGGGTATATATAAAAAAAAAATTTGCTGACCCTATCAGATGTATCACATGGTCAGATATCCCTGTATAATGGTTAGGCCAAAGAAAAAAGGTACTATGTTTCCGTACATCGACCGACCCTAAAAATAACCCGCCGACCCTAAACTTTTTATTGACATTTTGAGAAAAAGTCAAAATTTTCGCAATTTTAATTTCCTGAGAGTGGATCTCCTGCCTGCTTTATGTTTTGTTTGGGACTTATGGAATACTATCAACAGACATGGTGGGTGTGTATCTGTATATATACATGTAAAGAGGTTATCACCGCATATATTAGGGGTACCGGTATACACATGTACATGTAGCTACTGTTTCCAAAAACCAGGCATGCTCGGTGGGTACTGGCTACCCCCAGACAATGGGATGTAGTCGTCACAATACAAGTACGGTATAATGGTGGTATTATTGGTAAAATTCTTATAAAAAGTTAGTGACATCAATTTTGTACCAAGTTTATAGCCAAATTTATGAAAATGTGGTATGTGAATAATAAACAAGAGGTGGCATCAGAGATGCTGTGTCTCGTTTTCGGTGGCTTACCGCCGGTGGCTACCGCCAATTGGTGTGCATCAGTATCGGTAGACTAATTAATAGGTAAAATCGGTTAATATTTGTTCAAGTTATCGCGCTAACAGCCTATGACTAATTAAGGGCCATAACTCTATCAAATTTTATCGGGCCAGGCTGGTTTTCGAACTCGTCCGAAATATTCTTGGCAAGTATGTCTATTCCAAATTTTAAACAAATTGGAAGACGTTTGTTGAAGTTATCGCGCTAAAAATTCACGAAAAATGACTAATTAAGGGCCATAACTCTATCAAATTTTATTGGGCCAGGCTGGTTTTCGAACTCGTCCAGGATATTATTGGAAGACACTTATATACCAAATTTTAGTTGAATCGGATGACGTTTGTTGAAGTTATCGCGCTAACGAGCTCAAAATTCGTACAAAATGACTACTTAAGGACCATAACTCTTATCAAATTTTATCGGACCGGGCCGGTTTTCTAACTCGTCCGAGGTATTCTTGGGAGACACCTATATATCAATATTTCAATCAAATAGGATGATGTTTGTTAAATTATCGCGCGAACGAGCTGAAAATTTGTGAAAAAATGACTAATTAAGGGCCATAACTCTATAAAATTTTATCGGACCTGGCCGGTTTTCGAACTCGACCGAGATATTCTTGGGAGACACCTATATACCAAATTTCAATCAAATCTGATAACGTTTGTTGAAGTTATCGCTCTAACGAGCCTAAAATCAGTGAAAAATGGCAAAGGGCCATAACTCTGTAATAAATGTGCAGACGATATTCTTGGGAGACACCTATATCCCAAATTTCAATCGAATCAGATAACGTTTGTTGAAGTTATCGCGCTAACGAGCTGAAAATTCGTGAAAAATGACTAATTAAGGGCCATAACTCTATTAAATTTTATCGGACCAGGCCGATTTTCGAACTCGTCCGAGATATTCTTGGGAGACACCTATATCCCAAATTTCAATCGAATCAGATAACGTTTGTTGAAGTTGTTGCGCTAACGAGCCTAAAATCAGTGAAAAATGGCAAAGGGCCATAACTCTGTAATAAATGTGCAGACGAACCCGATTTTTTGTCTGCAGCTTACGTGCATGGATATGTACTCACACACCCAAATTTTTAATCCGTCAATAAACGGTTGAGTTAGCGGTATAAGCAAAACACGCCGTCCGCCGCCCGCCCACCGTCCCTCATCAAACTATAAGTCGAGTTTTGGAAAAAAACTCGACTAAAACATACTTAAGCATGAAGTAAGTTTGATTTTTTATCAATCTTAATGTATATTTCCACTGTGTTGATCAAGTAATACTTTCCCCACGGCACAGGTTGGCATTTTATGTCACTTTGGTCGAGGTAGTTCAATATTTCTGCAGCTGGATAAAAAATATCAAAATAAAATAAAATAAAAAAAATTCCCTACCTACCTACCCTAATTTTTTCTCTCTGTTACCGGAAACATACAATCTTTTTGCTTTGGCCTTACTAACCAGTATAAAACAACTACATTCAGACATGAGCAGCTGACAGTCAGCAATACAAACTGCTACCGGTACATGTATGGGGTTTACAACAGGATAATGGTATAAGACATGTACGCACCTTGATGAAAGCCTCCACAGCAGGAATAAAGTTCAAACATACGACGAAAATAAAGAAGAGATTTGCGTATCTATGGAACTGTTCAAACAGATTCTGTGGGATGAAGGTGATGATAGAATACTTTGTTGTTTTAACCCTATTAGTTGCATATGACGAGTTAGGGTGTTTCTTCTCTAGTATCGAGATATCTTCCTGAACTGCGTGGTTCGGAACAATTTCCTGCGACTTTGGCCCTGCTCGATTTGCTTTCTTGCATACATTCCCCATATCTCAATTCACACAAGAACAGTCCAAAATCCACACATTTGTCATGGAAATATTGATAACCTGAATAATCATATCACACGCCAGTGTCACATTAGAAATGACTTCCTACCGGTACATGTAGTATGTATTCCAGATGAATCACACAACCATGGAATTCCTGGAAAAAAAAATTAAATTAAAGTACAGATACCATTTTAGCAACTTCCAGGCCTTAAAATCCATAAAATTTTGCGAGAATCAAAATATAGTAATTCTTCAGCAAATCAGCTGTTTTACGAGAGTCAAACTGAGAATCATGATTCTGATTCTCATCAGGATTTTAAGCCCTTACTTCAGAGCTTTGTACTGTACATATACTGGCACCAGCAACCATGAAACACCTGGACTGACAGCGAAGTATCATTAAGGCTATTTTTATTTGATAAGATGATTTGCGGATTGCAATCCGGTCCGAACTTCCCATTTGTTTTCTTTAAATTTAAATTTCATGTTATTTTTTGGTGCACACTCTACCAAAGCGCTCATGGTAACAAAAAAAAAAAAATAATATCCAAAATGACGTCGATCAGTTAAAAATCGGGAGCAGTTGGTCATATCAGGGGTGGCATCGGGGGAGGGGAGGGTTAGCCACCCCACAACTGGAAGATCTGCATTGGTCAGCCTAGAGCCCCCTTGTCGGGGATTGTAGCCCTTGCATCAGGGAAATCCTGGCGCAACCCCTGGGTCGTAATAACATTAGCAAAAAATATCCAAGACCTTCACTTAACGTCCAGTTTCGTAATTCATACCGGTAGTTTGCACTATTTATACAGGGATTTTCTCTGGTTTGTTTTGTGGATTTCCACTTTTGAGTCGATTGGCATGGTGGGCAAAAAAATTTTCATTTGTATTGACTGAATGTCCTCAGAATAAATTATAAACCAGGGTTTGATTTAACTGGATTCTCATCGCAATTTGCGATTCAATTTCCAATTTCTGCTAATCAATTTACAATGAAAATACATGTATTGGTAGAGAATGCTATACAAATATTTTACCCAGTGATGCAAAATGCGATACAAATTAAAAATATTAAATTGGCCCCTGTAAACTGTTACATGTACATGTATATTCCAGGTCGCAAAACAAGAGTGTTATAACCATTAATATTAACTTAAAACAGCAGGTTTAGAAGGAATAAAATTTTTAAGAGTGTAGCTACATGTACATGTACCCTGCTGGACAAAACAAGTTTTCATTGGCACCGCGGTGTATTTGCCGTTCGGCCGCGGTGTCAGAGTTGGTAACTGCAGTTGAGCACCGCAGCCGAACGGCAAATACACAGCGACTGAACAGCAAGTACACTGCGGCCGAAAGGCAACTACATGTACACCGCGGCCGAACGGCATGTACACAGTGGTTAGATTTCTGGTTTGTATCGTCTTTTTTCAGTTTAATAAACACACACCGCGGCAACTACACCATGGCCGAACGGCAAGTACACCGCGGCCCAACTGTAGTTAGCCGGTGGAGCCGCGGAATACTGTTATGCCCAAAGTAAATGGCTCATCTAACTGAAGTGGCACCCCAGTTTAACTGCGTTCCGTTTTAACCTAACTGCGGTTATAAGATGCGTTTAAAACACAAGAGAACCGAATAAATTGTGCGGTTAAAACGGATACGTCACGGTTAAACCGGCATATGTCGCTCTTAATGGAACAGATACCATATGGCGTATATGGCGTGTCATGTTTTAGTTGCCATGCTCGTTAGACAAGTTAGCCCAAATAACATGCCAGTGTCCCTTTCAATAACAATATTTTTTGTTGTGGATCTTCTATTTATTTTGGATAAATAGAACAGACATTCATATACCAATATTTTATGTTTTGGGTAAACAGAAGATTGTGATGTATGGTGTGAAAAATAAAAGTGTTTTTGTGTGTTTTATTTATTTTTGGATTTCTTTTTATTATAATGTTGTATACTTTATAGTAGCCTTTTGGTGAAAATAACAGTTGGGCTAACTCAGACGGGTAATCGGAATTCTTACGGCCCATTTTCAACTTTAACCATCGATAAAATAAATATTTATATAATTATATATAAATATAATTATTCGACAATTTAGCTGACGAGTGCCGGTCACTTTCAATGTAAGGAAAACGCGTTTAAAATGGAACAACCGCAAAACGGAAAAAAACGCATTCAAACGGATAAAATGGCCACTGAATTTCAAACGGGATTCGAGTGGATAATTATATAATAATATAAAGTGGGGGTTAGAGACCCACACATGCATCATAAATGTAAAGTGGGGGAAACAATACATAGTCACAAACTGCGTTTAAACGGAACAACCGCACTCTTCAAACGTCGGGCATTATTCGGATATCGGAAAACCGATATTTAAGTTTTCTGATCTTGCATTCGTTGCTATATAATCATAATTAACTACAAACGTGACACGCCAGCTCGATTCGCGAATTGCGTATGTACTATTACTAGTATTAAATTCAGCACTCTACTTTGCTTAAAACATAAGCATGTATTATTTCACAAGCCGGACAACGGACGTATACTAGAACATATACGTCAAAATTATACAGTTTTCAACAAGTCGGGATTAAAACATAAAATATATCGTGTTGAGTACCGATGGTGATAACAAAAACATACAATCAACTCCTGGTCAATTATGAAGTTACAACTTTGCCATGATCGCTAAAACACAAAACGATAACATACACTGGAAGATGCATCGGTAGTACACCTCTCTTTCCCATTAAATATTCAAATACCAGAAGGTTAACGTTTACGTGCGGTGTAACCGCAGTTAAGGGTTATTAACTGCGGTAACCTAATCGCATGTAACTGAGATACCACCGCAGTTACGGCAAATAACTGCGGTGCGGTTACGGTTTAACCGCAGTTGTAAACGCATTATAACTGCAGTTAATGGGTCATTTACTAAGGGCATAACAGTAGTTGCATTTTAGCCGTGGTGGCAACGCTAACCGCACCACGGTTAAGTGGACACTTGTTTTGTCCAGCAGGGTACTTTTAATACTTCGCAGTACATGTAGTTGTGAATATGCAAATGTCACTGACAAATGCAATACATTTGCGTTGACATTGTGCATTTTTCCATTCAAACTGATGTTGTAAATAAATCACTGCTTTTTATTGTTTTATATTCATCAAGACATTTGTTTTGAATAAATCTAAGTAAATGTGTTAAATATTGAAGAATGCATAGATCAAAATGTGCGTTCGAAGTAGATTCGAGCATGTTTGTTATTTCCACCACGTTGAGGGACATTGCAACCGCATTGAAGTAACAAAAATAACATTGTGACTGCTTTGCGTTAACACTAGAACCATGTTGATAAGTCATTTTTCAACGCGGTCTCACATCCGTTCTAAAACGGTCGAGGGAAACACTGATTTTGAGAACATGTCAGTACATACATGTACAAGTATGTGTTGTACTGAGGAAATACATGTAAAAAACATTAGCTCGATATACCGGTACATGTAGCTATGCATGAGTCAGAGCAACATGTAAAATGAGCTATTTTAGTAATTAGCTAATTTGGCATCAGTGCCCGACCTGGTAAATTGGGACACAAAGTTTGATCAAAGATGTAGCTCAGAGGTTGGCCACAAACACAATGAGCTATCCCCTCTCTTCCCTGGCTGGGCAGACCCGTCCCAATTCAGATACGGTACCAGTACACACAATGATGCATAATCGAGATTTAGAAATTAGAGTAGACTTTTAGTTGTAACTTGTACATGTAGCCAAGTACTAGTAGTACTACTAGTACAGTAGTAGTATTTCGAGATTTTCTTCAGGTCGGGCAAAGATGCAAAATTGGCTTACTAGCGAAATCGGGCTCAGCAAGCCAATTCGATCTCTCGTTTTAATGTGTTTTGTCAACACACACCTGACTTTGCCAGGTGCCGCAACAATGCGACATCCAATTTTCAACCCATCGTTTAGGACGCATTGGCACCTATTCGTAACGACGTTAATCCCTTTAATTGGTGTTACCGTACTTATTGTTCGTTTGATAATTTCAGTGACTGTTTTATAGCTATGTTCTCACTCATAAGTTTCTTTTCAAAATGTTCTTGGGCCGGAAATGATAAATTGTGACAGCAGCAGAATTTTTTTTCACAAGGAACACTTTTGATTGGCTCTTAATATATCTGGCAAATGCTTGCAAACATGTTTATGATTAGTACTATTTTTAAAATCTACGGAAGCTTCAGCATTTCGGCACAAATACATTCTAGCCATCATTTTACCACTCTCGTAGCCGGTTTTTCCTACCGCTCTGGGTGCCAAAAAACGTTAATGAGGTATCGACGCGGGTAATCGTGATAACAAGCTCATTTCATTGTCAATCGTCACGCTTCCGAATTTGTTCTTTGTTATTGTCCGTGCGTGCTTCCGTACTAATGTTCTCTTAACCATGAAAATAATGTGAATTTGCAAAATAATGTCCTCCAATCAATTTTCTTGCAACCAAAAGCTTACCTTGACCTTTGTCAACATATTGTCTTCAAAAAATGACGTGGATGGCCATCATCAGACTTGCGCTACTTTTAAACACCAATTAAAGGGATTAACGCCGTTACGTCTTACGAATAGGTCACGAGACAATTGTGGTTTTTAAAGCGTGCCAATGCGTCCTAAATGTTAGTAAATGATGGGTTGAAAATTGGATGTCGCATTGTCGCGCCACCTAGCAAAGTCAGGTGTGCGTTGACAAAACACATTAAAACGAGAGATCGAATTGTTTTACTGAGCCCGATTTCGCTAGTAGTAGTAAGTCAATTTTTCGTCTTTGACCGATCTGTTCTTCCCTTTCATTTTTACAAACAATATAACGCTAGAGAAACATGCTACAGTACAGGATGTATAACATTCTACTAGTGTCGTCACAACAGAACGTACCTTGGAACTCTTTAAACAAGGAAGTAACACAATAACGAATATGGAATGCAATTATGCAAGACTGTCAAATAACACTACGCCAAAACTTCAAATCAAAGCTGACAAAACGGGGTGAACTCAAGAGTCGTTATGTTCAAATCCTTTTTGAAAATAAACAAGAATTAAAATGAGTCAAATATGTGTGGGAAGTCATCGTGTGTATGTCGCCATTTTGTAAGCTATAGATCCAGCGATACAGAACAAACAAATGTCAACAATTCACAGTTTAACAAAATCGATACACGGAAACACAACTTCCATCACCACGCAATCATGGGAAGGGCCATTCCTGTGTTGTTATACTCCATCCCATTGGACGATTTCGGACACTTTATCCAACGGTTATCAAGATATCATGACGAGTTTCATGGTGGCCAACAATACTTTTGATTGGACAAGATAACTTTTTTCAACCAATGACTTCATCTCTTTCAGACGGGTTCGAAGAGTCACATGACAAAAACATGGGTGGATCTTGTCTGCTTCAGAAACTTATAACACAAAATGATCAAATAAATAGTGTTAGTTTGATTTTATTCGGATCAAATAGTTGGAGATTAGTCCATGAATAACTTGTTTGAGTCTTAAAAGTCACAATCCCACTCACACACGCACACTATCACAGTAGCAACATCACACATTCACAAAACATGAAAAAAAACCCAAACTCAGAAACTGAAACTGCCAAAATTAAAGTTGAACTTGGAAGTTCAACTTCAAAATCAAACTCACTTCAAGTTCCCTAAGTGAATGTTCAGTAACCGGAAGTTGGATTGCGCATGCTCACGACAAGATCGCGAGTAAAGCAATAATATCAAGCACTGACTCCCCACTGTTTGGTTTTATTTTTAGATGTGAAATTGTGGCATATCCATTTGTGATGGAATCGCAGTCGTGTGTATACTGCCTTTTACTGGGGTCCCCTATTACATAATACTCATAGATGGAAAAATCACAGGATAGTCAATCGTGTGGTTAACCATGTCTTATGAACAATTAACCCATAAAATCCTCATCTGCGACGCACCGACATCGCAATCGTGAGAACAAACTATCCACGATTTTGTCCGGTATGATTCCTCCACTTATGTCATGATTGAATCATGGTCGTCTGAACCTTCGGTCCTTCACTAAGTAAACAAGTAAACATTCAGACGACCACGATTCAATTGTAAGTGGAATGATTTCCGTACTCGTAGGAAGTAAACGGTACCCTTACCGAGCATGAAGGCTTAATAAGCCTTCAACAAGGATTCGCCAAGGATTCGAGTGCTTATGTCAATCACAATAAGCATTCGCTTAGTACTCGAGTGCTTATATCGATCACAGTAAGCACTCGCTTAGGACTCGAGTGCTTATATCGATCACAGTAAGCACTCGCTTAGGACTCGAATGCATCGCTTAGGACTCGAGTGATTAAGATGCAGTGCAGGTATAAGCACTCGATAAGGAATCAAATCCTTACATAAGCACTCGATAAGGAATCAAATCCCACATAAGCACTCTGGAAAATGAGGGCTTGTGGCGAAGGCTAACATTTTCTGTTAACTAATAAAATTTAGACTTCAGCCAGACATATGACTCTAAAATCAGCATTCAAATTAAGGCTTCAATATATTGTTGGCCTCTTAGCCCTCGATGCTCGACTTAGAATATTTCAATACAAAACTGTTCTGAATCTGAAGCTGCAAATTAACCAAGTCCAACATGGAGAAATATATGGAAAAATTAATAATTATATGGCAAATTTGTAGTTTTAACAATTTGTTTGGCAATATACATTTGAAAATATTCAGAATTTGTCAAGTTTCACATGGTGTAAATATTGTGGTTTAATCCGAATTTTAATAAATTAAAATTAATTAAATAATTAATACAATTAATAATTTTTCAACTTGTAGGACCCCATATGGAAATGTCATATAGGAACCTATAGGAAATTCATATTGGAAATGACGATTCACATTAGGAAAATTATAGGACCGTATTTCCTATAGGAAAATTGCCATGGATATAAAGAACATTTTGAGACAACCTAAAGCAATAAATAATTTTATAGGAGATTTTGCAATTTTCTCAAGATCTCTATATTTTTCTCAAGATGTGTTTAATGGCCCACTGATAATTCAGAACAGCTAGTCTATATCATCCAAGGTACCAATGGAGACCCTCTAGCCACATCCCTGTATAAGTCTGATTCATCTCATTGCCAGTAATAAATCACTTTAACATTGTAATCAAGCCTACTATTTAATTGGGACAACTGCTTCACTCTGTGTCTATGAGTACCTGTTATGTAATCACCCTGACTTTCCCTCAATGCAAATTGAGACCAGATGGAATTTTCTCAAATTTCACAAACTTTGGATGGCTCACAATGGGAAGTCATGGTTTATATTGGTTTTCTTTATGTCACATGCAGGATTATTTACTTATAGTTTAAATTCAGGTGAGAAAATACTTTGCATTTATTTTATCAAATTATAACATATAGGATGATGTTTATATTTATACTTTATTCGTAATTTAAGTATTATAAATCACTGGCAATTTAATTTATAGTTAATAACATTTTAAATTGACAGGTCTCCAAAAAATATGAAATTTTGCTGAGGTTGCCTGACAGATACAGGTCAATTAATTGTCAGCATTACAATTTGCATGGAGTTACAAAAATAATGTTGGGGTCAGCAAAGAAAATAATTATACCATCTATTTAACTGTTATTTTTAAAATTCAGCATTAAATAGATGCATGGTATCATAATTTTTCTTTAAAATAACTGCTCAATTTTGTGCATTGATTTTTAAACTGACAATCTCCATCTGTTGACAATTAACTGCATGAATTGATATTTGGGTAAATACTAAAAAGGTTGTGTGGACTTCTGGTGTTTTATGAATTTTCAGTGTACATAATCTATTTATTATTCATAATTAATTAATTATTAGTATATGCATGGTAACATCAATTTCAGAGGAAGATAATGTTGGCATATTGAACAAGTACATTATACACGTCTTGTTTGAACCTATGCTAATTTAAATGCAGGGGAGCCAATGGGTTCCAAAACTAGTAATATAGAGCGTTCTTAATCACGTGATTGGATACGGGACGCGCCGCCATGTTGGATGTATATCCTATAGGAGCAATATTGATATAGGAACCTATATGAGACCATATCGCTGCATGGTCCAATGATTTCCTATATTTAACAAGAAAATGACAGCAAAGGGCATTAATGCAAAAAGTAAGTTATTAGCATTGTAAAACTAGCATTATATTATAAATTGGATATCTTATTTTCTTATTATTTGAACCATTTCCTTCCAGTTAATGCACACATTTAGAATATCTAATCAGCTATCTAATCTCAATTTTGGATATGCCTGCATTTTGATATCATAAACTGAGTATCACTCAAAGGTTGGTTTATCAGATGTTAAATCCACAAAAAACATCACCAATATCATTTTTTGGGCATTTTAATAGTTCAATGCTAGCTAAAAATATTAATATTCAGTCCAATACAATTTTGATATATTTACAAACAACTGTATCATTCACATAACTCATTTTCTGAAACAAATAATATCATTTCAGTTATTTCTGATGTAAACATAATTTAAAATTTGTTTACTATTTCTCATTTCAGAATTTGAAAACGACTCCCAGAAAAGAAGACTGAGACTACATGCATCGCCAGTGGAATTGACATATATCCTAAACAATTTATTAGTTTAAGGGGCGACCTACACGGAGCCTGAGAGTACAGAAATCAAATTGCATTAAACATGGACATGATAGTGACAGCTAACATAAATTCTTGATATACATATATACTCAAAATTGTTCATTTCACAAATATAAAATTGTTATCACTTCATAATTGTTTTGTTATTTCTAGCATCTCCAGAATGGATATCCAATTTTGATGACACCACCCATATACCCATGCATCCTGCATAGAGTTATCCCTCATTTCCATGCAGTATAGGTAACTCTATGAAAACAGGCCATCATTTCACCATAATCTTTAGCATTCGGGGACCAATTTAAGGATTCGAGACATGGTTCGTAAGGCTTCATTTAAGCCTTCATCATTTGCATATAAGGCTTCGAAGCCTTAAATATAAGCCTTCGAAGCCTTATATGCAAATTATGAAGTCTTATTTAGCCTTCGAGTGCTTACGGGAACCAACAAGCCTTCTATAGGGCCGACTTATTTAAATGAGCTAAACCCTCGAAGGCTTAATAAGCCTTCGAGTGCTTATAGGAGTAGTTAGCTCATTTAAATAAGTCGGCCCTATTGAGGGCTAAATTCTGTTTCGAGTGCTTATTTTGCCTGTAACTGGCCCATTGCATTGATTGAGATAAGGATTCATTTAAGTCTTCATTTGTAAGCATTCGAATCCTTCCTGAATGCTTACCGAGGGCTTGTGATTTCGGTAAGGGTAGTTAACGTTGGACTGTGCATGCTCACATAAAAAAATAATATCAAGCACTGTTTGATTTTAGATGCAAAATCGTGGCATATCCTTGGTTACCTCCACTTGCGACGTAATCGCAGTCATGTGTACGTACAAATCGTGGCTTTGTAAATAAAAGCAAAAAACAATAAAGAAACTTTGTATATAAACAAACACTCGGAACTTGCGGTAGCCCGACAAATATTTTACACTTTCACTGTGTTGTTTATAAGAGGCACTGTGGAAGGCAGAGATAAAATTCTTGGCAGCATACATGTATATGCACAGGGGTACATGTATGTACAGCAATCTCATTCTAATCACAATAAGTCTAATTTTAATTGATATGAGAAGCCAAATTTACATTTATTAAATAATGGAGCTTAAGTGCAACAAGGAATAATTTCTTCTTACTTTTGGTCAAAATATTAGTTTGAAATTTCCACTAGGTCCCTCCCTCCCCGGTATCCAGTCAAATAATGCATACACAAGTCATATGAGGTTCCAGCTGGGAAATTCAAAGCCGTGGGAATTTAATTATTGCTTTATTATTATTGAATTATTATGCAAATTGAATTATGTGAGCTTGGGAGTTTTGCCTGGTTCAAGGGGGTGCAATTGAAATCCCAAATGGACATCCTCCATCAACGGAAACCATCTAGTCAAGTCTGCACACATCCCTATCTTAAAATGGAATTAAGAAGTCAGTTATTGAAACACCATAGAATTGATGGATCATCACCTGATCGCATGAACTGTTACGAGTATATCCCTGAGATATTATTTAACAGATACCGATTACCACCATCAAGATGAACACATATCACACACAAGCGAGACAACATATCAGTACATTGTCTCCCTCTCATATATTCCTATATTATTTTTTGCATTGGTCAAGTAAGTCACATGGGCATACCCAACATTTTCTTGCAGCTACCACAATTTTTCATTTCCAATCGCACAGCATTAAAGTAAAATGAGTACGAAAGATCTCTGTTTGTTAATGGTGCAGTCGAACGCTTGATATAAGGTACAATTTTTCGTACTCATTTTGTCTGCTACTTTACGGGAGGTTGCCTCCCCTGCCCAGTAAAACAGTGGGTATTTATACACGAATGATGGTCATTCTCAAAGGCATACTATAGCAACCATTTTCAACTATTCATATCGCTTTAATGAAATTGATATGAATAGTTGAAAATAGTATGCCTACGAGAATGACCATCATTTGTGTAACATGTATAGTTACATCATGTAACTATATATCGTGCCAGATATAAATCCATTGTGGCAAAATAATAGGGGTTAAGGAAAGGGTCATTTGACCCTTTCGAGAATCCCGGGGTTAGCCCCCCCAAATCACATAATACAAAATTATCATGAAATTGAATAATATATTTAAAACTATTGAAAAATTGCAATCTTCGTTATTTTTTACCAATAAAACACAGGAGAGACTCAAACATTGTCTTCTGGAGTAATTAATGATTAATTGCTTGTTAGTAGCTGTTCCTTAGTTGCTTAGGATGAAATGTAGATATCGAGTTTTATATAATCATTCTCGAATAGCTTGTTTCACAACCATTGGTGGGCCCAGGGCACGATTTAAGTAATATCAGCCTGCTTCTCGCGAATTGCGATACACAATATTTGCATGCAAAACCCAGGATCCGGTCCACAACATTGCCTTGCAGAATACAGATCGTAACAGACTGAGGTGACGTGAGGTCAATATAATTTACAACGCAAGAGGTATTCTATTATTTGACATGGTGCGTATTCATGCACATCGAGCGTGACCATGCTGTATTAAATCAATTATGATTATAAGGTACATATATACATCATTTTCTGTAATTAAATGGCACAAAACAGCTAAGATCGACGTGTGTACCTGCCCGTAAACAGCCTACTTTTCCATCAGTGTATATTCGAAATTTCGAGTTGGCAATTTCGAATCGAATTTGACTTTCGAATCGAATCTCGAATCGAATATTGAATATTCGCAGGACCCTACTCCACAGTGCCATGAATGGAGCTTTATGAATTTTGCGAAAACCCTGTGTCAATGCATTCTCCCATTCCGAGCCTCGCATATACATGTATAAGAGAATACATTGGCCTTGTAAGCAATTTCTTACTAGGACTCTCACCTGTCGAATTATAGTGCAGGGCTGTATTTTCGGCTGAAATTAATAATAGAGCAGGCAATTTCACTGTATATTTCATTGACTAATAATAGTGCAGGGTAGTATTTTTGACTGAAATTAAAGAGATGTGAAACACTCCGGTAGTCGGATAAAATATAAATGGAGAATAATCTTGCTAAAAGTAGATATTTTCACAAATGTTGTATCCAAATTGACAACACAGATCATCATTCTTACATACATGTATTACTTTAATTCAGTGACTCTCGATGGCGAACTTGTTTTTGTTACTTTATCGCCAATAGTTGCGTCCCGAATCGCGATGTAAATATTAACAATTGAGACAATGTTTCATATCAATTTGCTTGAAATGTTCAGCGATATATTTGTAGAATGCTACATTCCTCCTGTTGGCATAGCGCCTGACTACAAACTCATCAGTTTCACGTACCCAAACAAGTCCATAATATGTCCTTAAATGCACTATTATTCGGCAAATGAGAGTATATATGCAAGGCTCCATATGGGAGACTCGCTTATATAAGAGAATACACTGGCAGAGGATCTTTCATCCTGCACCAGCACACCCTCCCGCCATGAAAGGGTTAATTGTTTTAGGGACAGCAATAGTTATTTTGATAATTCTTTATTCTAACATTGGTTATATAACAAACCTGTATGGAGCCTCACAGTGACCCAAGCAGACGACAGTCATCAGTACATTGTTCTCTCTGTCTGGGGCTCCATAGAGGTTAATTGTTTTAGAGGGACAGCAATAATTATTTTGTTAATTCTTTATTCTAACATTGGAATGGTCTATTATTAATTTTGAGTGATGTCAGGAAATGAAAGCAGACGACAGATACTTATAGACTGCAGAATGATTCCTATTCATTGGTGGGTGATTTCAGAAAATAAGTTCAACAAACATCCATTTTTATCCCACAGGGTTAGAGTGAATGAAAGACAACAACTGGAATGCTACCTGTTTAGAAAAACATAATTATTTACAGGAAGCCGATACAATAAATGTAGTAGTAAGAAATACAAACATGTGGGTGACAATTTTTTGAGGCACAATAACCGCATATAGATATGGCCAAAAGGGGGCAGACATCAATCAAATGTATATTCCCAAAACAAACAAAACGGGGAGGGAGGGTTTCAAAATAAGTGACCGTCTTCGTCGAGCAATTTTTTGGAAACAAAGTTAACACAACCACTTCGCGCATCTCTTCCGGCAAAAAATATAGTTCCCACAATTCTGCTCTGCGAATTATTCCCATTTGCAAACTAAATAGCATTACTGCCAAAATACTTGTACTTTATAATTATGTTTTAATTTCGTCTAAGTACTTTGCAACATCAGTGTCTAGGTTACTTATCTGAAATGTGTAGTGATCTATGCCAGAAAGATCTCGCTACCAAACATGTTTGCGGTTGTACACAATTTTGGTTTAAATTCACGGATCTGGTTAACCTTTGGGATAAAATACGTTGCTCTTATACGACTATGTTTTAACCCTTCACCCAACAAACCGGCCAAAACCGGCCAAATAAAGCTTCAACAGCCTAAAATATCTTCGGTCTGTCTCAATAGAACCATACAAATATGGATATCATTGGAACCGGCTCCTTGACCACATTGTGATAGTTACAGTTATGCCCTGTGCCAATGCATTCTCTTATATATGCGAGTCGACCATAGGTCGCCTCGCATATATAAGAGAATGCATTGGCCTAAAAACAATCTTTTTTTAACACTTTTTACCATTTTTTCTTACATTCTTTAACAATTTTATAATTTTTAATGTGTTAAGCCAATGCATTCTCTTATATATGCGAGGCGACCTATTGTCGACTCGCATATATAAGAGAATGCATTGGCACAGGGCCGTTCTGTTGGGTAAAGGGTTAATACATTCACTGTTTTTTGTTTCAGTTTTTACACCATGTAGCTGATAGTATTTGTGGAAGACGCCATAAATCATTTGAGGACTTCGAGGATAACGTATCATTAGAGGAATGGTGGGAGCTTAACGACCAAATCAGGGAGAAGTTCAAACGATATGTTAACAAATCATGCACAAAGGACCAGGTGAATAGATAACTGCATCATACATGTATTATATAACGTATCATTAGAGGAATGGTGGGAGCTTAACGACCAAATCAGGGAGAAGTTCAAACGATATGTTAACAAATCATTCACAAAGGACCAGGTGAATAGATAACTGCATGTATTATATAATGTATCATTAGAGGAATGGTGGGAGCTTAACGACCAAATCAGGGAGAAGTTCAAACGATATGTTAACAAATCATACACAAAGGATCAGGTGAATAGATAACTGCATCAGACATGTATTATATAACGTATCATTAGAGGAATGGTGGGAGCTTAACGATCAAATCAGGGAGAAGTTCAAACGATATGTTAACAAATCATACACAAAGGATCAGGTGAATAGATAACTGCATCAGACATGTATTATATAACGTATCATTAGAGGAATGGTGGGAGCTTAACGACCAAATCAGGGAGAAATTCAAACGATATGTTAACAAATCATACACAAAGGACCAGGTGAATAGATAACTGCATGTATTATATAACGTATCATTAGAGGAATGGTGGGAGCTTAACGACCAAATCAGGGAGAAGTTCAAACGATATGTTAACAAATCATACACAAAGGACCAGGTGAATAGATAACTGCATCATACATGTATTATATAACGTATCATTAGAGGAATGGTGGGAGCTTAACGACCAAATCAGGGAGAAGTTCAAACGATATGTTAACAAATCATACACAAAGGACCAGGTGAATAGATAACTGCATCATACATGTATTATATAACGTATCATTAGAGGAATGGTGGGAGCTTAACGACCAAATCAGGGAGAAGTTCAAACGATATGTTAACAAATCATTCACAAAGGACCAGGTGAATAGATAACTGCATGTATTATATAATGTATCATTAGAGGAATGGTGGGAGCTTAACGACCAAATCAGGGAGAAGTTCAAACGATATGTTAACAAATCATTCACAAAGGACCAGGTGAATAGATAACTGCATCATACATGTATTATATAATGTATCATTAGAGGAATGGTGGGAGCTTAACGACCAAATCAGGGAGAAGTTCAAACGATATGTTAACAAATCATACACAAAGGACCAGGTGAATAGATAACTGCATCATACATGTATTATATAACGTATCATTAGAGGAATGGTGGGAGCTTAACGACCAAATCAGGGAGAAGTTCAAACGATATGTTAACAAATCATACACAAAGGACCAGGTGAATAGATAACTGCATCATACATGTATTATATAATGTATCATTAGAGGAATGGTGGGAGCTTAACGACCAAATCAGGGAGAAATTCAAACGATATGTTAACAAATCATACACAAAGGACCAGGTGAATAGATAACTGCATGTATTATATAACGTATCATTAGAGGAATGGTGGGAGCTTAACGACCAAATCAGGGAGAAGTTCAAACGATATGTTAACAAATCATACACAAAGGACCAGGTGAATAGATAACTGCATTTATTATATAACGTATCATTAGAGGAATGGTGGGAGCTTAATGACCAAATCAGGGAGAAGTTCAAACGATATGTTAACAAATCATTCACAAAGGACCAGGTGAATAGATAACTGCATCATACATGTATTATATAATGTATCATTAGAGGAATGGTGGGAGCTTAACGACCAAATCAGGGAGAAGTTCAAACGATATGTTAACAAATCATACACAAAGGACCAGGTGAATAGATAACTGCATCATACATGTATTATATAATGTATCATTAGAGGAATGGTGGGAGCTTAACGACCAAATCAGGGAGAAGTTCAAACGATATGTTAACAAATCATACACAAAGGACCAGGTGAATAGATAACTGCATCATACATGTATTATATAATGTATCATTAGAGGAATGGTGGGAGCTTAACGACCAAATCAGGGAGAAGTTCAAACGATATGTTAACAAATCATACACAAAGGACCAGGTGAATAGATAACTGCATGTATTATATAATGTATCATTAGAGGAATGGTGGGAGCTTAACGACCAAATCAGGGAGAAGTTCAAACGATATGTTAACAAATCATACACAAAGGACCAGGTGAATAGATAACTGCATCATACATGTATTATTTAATGTATCATTAGAGGAATGGTGGGAGCTTAACGACCAAATCAGGGAGAAGTTCAAACGATATGTTAACAAATCATACACAAAGGACCAGGTGAATAGATACCGGTAACTGCATCATACATGTATTATATAATGTATCATTAGAGGAATGGTGGGAGCTTAACGACCAAATCAGGGAGAAGTTCAAACGATAGGTTAACAAATCATTCACAAAGGACCAGGTGAATAGATAACTGCATGTATTATATAATGTATCATTAGAGAAATGGTGGGAGCTTAACGACCAAATCAGGGAGAAGTTCAAACGATAGGTTAACAAATCATTCACAAAGGACCAGGTGAATAGATAACTGCATGTATTATATAATGTATCATTAGAGGAATGGTGGGAGCTTAACGACCAAATCAGGGAGAAGTTCAAACGATATGTTAACAAATCATACACAAAGGACCAGGTGAATAGATAACTGCATGTATTATATAATGTATCATTAGAGGAATGGTGGCAGCTTAACGACCAAATCAGGGAGAAGTTCAAACGATATGTTAACAAATCATTCACAAAGGACCAGGTGAATAGATAACTGCATGTATTATATAATGTGTCATTAGAGGAATGGTGGGAGCTTAACGACCAAATCAGGGAGAAGTTCAAACGATATGTTAACAAATCATTCACAAAGGACCAGGTGAATAGATAACTGCATCATACATGTATTATATAATGTATCATTAGAGGAATGGTGGGAGCTTAACGACCAAATCAGGGAGAAGTTCAAACGATATGTTAACAAATCATTCACAAAGGACCAGGTGAATAGATAACTGCATCATACATGTATTATATAACGTATCATTAGAGGAATGGTGGAAGCTTAACGACCAAATCAGGGAGAAGTTCAAACGATATGTTAACAAATCATTCACAAAGGACCAGGTGAATAGATAACTGCATCATACATGTATTATATAATGTATCATTGGAGGAATGGTGGGACCAAATCAGGGAGAAGTTCAAACGATATGTTAACAAATCATTCACAAAGGACCAGGTGAATAGATAACTGCATCATACATGTATTATATAATGTATCATTGGAGGAATGGTGGGAGCTTAACGACCAAATCAGGGAGAAGTTCAAACGATATGTTAACAAATCATACACAAAGGACCAGGTGAATAGATAACTGCATGTATTATATAATGTATCATTAGAGGAATGGTGGGAGCTTAACGACCAAATCAGGGAGAAGTTCAAACGATATGTTAACAAATCATTCACAAAGGACCAGGTGAATAGATAACTGCATCATACATGTATTATATAACGTATCATTAGAGGAATGGTGGGAGCTTAACGACCAAATCAGGGAGAAGTTCAAACGATATGTTAACAAATCATACACAAAGGACCAGGTGAATAGATAACTGCATCATACATGTATTATATAATGTATCATTAGAGGAATGGTGGGAGCTTAACGACCAAATCAGGGAGAAGTTCAAACGATATGTTAACAAATCATACACAAAGGACCAGGTGAATAGATAACTGCATGTATTATATAACGTATCATTAGAGGAATGGTGGGAGCTTAACGACCAAATCAGGGAGAAGTTCAAACGATATGTTAACAAATCATTCACAAAGGACCAGGTGAATAGATAACTGCATCATACATGTATTATATAACGTATCATTAGAGGAATGGTGGGAGCTTAACGACCAAATCAGGGAGAAGTTCAAACGATATGTTAACAAATCATTCACAAAGGACCAGGTGAATAGATAACTGCATGTATTATATAATGTATCATTAGAGGAATGGTGGGAGCTTAACGACCAAATCAGGGAGAAGTTCAAACGATATGTTAACAAATCATACACAAAGGACCAGGTGAATAGATAACTGCATCATACATGTATTATATAATGTATCATTAGAGGAATGGTGGGAGCTTAACGACCAAATCAGGGAGAAGTTCAAACGATATGTTAACAAATCATACACAAAGGACCAGGTGAATAGATAACTGCATCATACATGTATTATATAACGTATCATTAGAGGAATGGTGGGAGCTTAACGACCAAATCAGGGAGAAGTTAAAACGATATGTTAACAAAACATACACAAAGGACCAGGTGAATAGATAACTGCATGTATTATATAATGTATCATTAGAGGAATGGTGGGAGCTTAACGACCAAATCAGGGAGAAGTTCAAACGATATGTTAACAAATCATACACAAAGGACCAGGTGAATAGATAACTGCATCATACATGTATTATATAATGTATCATTAGAGGAATGGTGGGAGCTTAACGACCAAATCAGGGAGAAGTTCAAACGATATGTTAACAAATCATTCACAAAGGACCAGGTGAATAGATAACTGCATGTATTATATAACGTATCATTAGAGGAATGGTGGGAGCTTAACGACCAAATCAGGGAGAAGTTCAAACGATATGTTAACAAATCATTCACAAAGGACCAGGTGAATAGATAACTGCATCATACATGTATTATATAATGTATCATTAGAGGAATGGTGGGAGCTTAACGACCAAATCAGGGAGAAGTTCAAACGATATGTTAACAAATCATACACAAAGGACCAGGTGAATAGATAACTGCATGTATTATATAATGTATCATTAGAGGAATGGTGGGAGCTTAACGACCAAATCAGGGAGAAGTTCAAACGATATGTTAACAAATCATTCACAAAGGACCAGGTGAATAGATAACTGCATCATACATGTATTATATAACGTATCATTAGAGGAATGGTGGGAGCTTAACGACCAAATCAGGGAGAAGTTCAAACGATATGTTAACAAATCATACACAAAGGACCAGGTGAATAGATAACTGCATCATACATGTATTATATAACGTATCATTAGAGGAATGGTGGGAGCTTAACGACCAAATCAGGGAGAAGTTCAAACGATATGTTAACAAATCATTCACAAAGGACCAGGTGAATAGATAACTGCATGTATTATATAATGTATCATTAGAGGAATGGTGGAAGCTTAACGACCAAATCAGGGAGAAGTTCAAACGATATGTTAACAAATCATTCACAAAGGACCAGGTGAATAGATAACTGCATCATACATGTATTATATAATGTATCATTAGAGGAATGGTGGGAGCTTAACGACCAAATCAGGGAGAAGTTCAAACGATATGTTAACAAATCATACACAAAGGACCAGGTGAATAGATAACTGCATGTATTATATAATGTATCATTAGAGGAATGGTGGGAGCTTAACGACCAAATCAGGGAGAAGTTCAAACGATATGTTAACAAATCATTCACAAAGGACCAGGTGAATAGATAACTGCATCATACATGTATTATATAACGTATCATTAGAGGAATGGTGGGAGCTTAACGACCAAATCAGGGAGAAGTTCAAACGATATGTTAACAAATCATACACAAAGGACCAGGTGAATAGATAACTGCATCATACATGTATTATATAATGTATCATTAGAGGAATGGTGGGAGCTTAACGACCAAATCAGGGAGAAGTTCAAACGATATGTTAACAAATCATTCACAAAGGACCAGGTGAATAGATAATTAAATGTATTATATAATGTATCATTAGAGGAATGGTGGGAGCTTAACGACCAAATCAGGGAGAAGTTCAAACGATATGTTAACAAATCATACACAAAGGACCAGGTGAATAGATAACTGCATCATACATGTATTATATAACGTATCATTAGAGGAATGGTGGGAGCTTAACGACCAAATCAGGGAGAAGTTCAAACGTTATGTTAACAAATCATACACAAAGGACCAGGTGAATAGATAATTAAATGTATTATATGTTTGCCTATAAAATAGCAAAAAATTACCGAAACGTAGATCGTCTGGTTTTCAGTGTTTAATTTTTGCTTTTCGACTAAATTTGGAAATATGACACCAACTTCACAGACCTGGTATTTATTTTTGCAAAGAAAACAGCCTAGTATTAATTATAATGGCATAATGGGTTGTTACTGAATCCCTACTCAGAAATTTTGTTATAACACAGAGTGTATAGTATTGATGGGTAATAATAATATGCAATGGACACCCAAAGTATACAACTTAATCACACACACATTCAAGTCACAGTGAGGTGACTGTTTTTTGTCCAATTGCAATTAAATGTATTCATGGTAATTAGACCCATGACAAAGAGGGCATGCAGCCAACGCCACTGTCGTCCGAACTATTATAGTTGAATTCAGGATATACCCGACCTGATTACAAGGTATAAAGGAGGCAACTTAAAGTCTATCCTGCTACTCCTGTATGGAGCCTCACACTCACCCAAGCAGAAGACAGTCTTCAGTGCATTGTTCTCTCTGTCTGGGGCTCCATAGAGGTTAATTGTTTTAGAGGCACAGCAATAATTAGCTTGATCTATTATTCATTTTGAGTGATTTTCAGGTAATAAAAGCAGACGACAGATAAACAAAGTGCAGAATGATTCCTATTCATTGGTTGGTTATTTCATAAAATAGTTCAATCCTGGTCCTGACGAGGATATAGAGAATACCAACAGGTTTTATTTGAATACCGAAATATCACTTTCACAAATGGCTACAAGCCACGAGTGAAAATTTGATATTTCCTTCCAGACACGAATGAGATGTTTCAGGTATTCAAACAAAAAACGGTACGTATTCTTTTAAGCTTAAGGTATTCTTTTAAGATTATTTAAGCTCAAAGTTGCTACGCTAAGTCTTAATTAATTAAATCATTAACTCTTCTTGATTAAAGAGTGGATGTGTCAGTGTTTACTAACAGGAAAGTCTCAGTTGAATTTGACACGCTGCAACTCAATCATAGAATTATCGATGAGCACGCACCATCATAAATTCTTCGCTTTTGATTGGCTAGTGGACAGTGAGCATGCAATGATCAGTCGATCGACCTTGTCAGCTCTAGTGTTGAAATGATTAATCGACTAGTCGAAATTGATGCGATTATTAAATTAGTCGATCCCTATGTGCCTATCATGACAGCAGTTTCATTGCACGGCCATATTATCATGTAATCTGTAACATTTAACACATATTAACTTCTTAAAGCCTTATTGCATTGTTCCTTTAACGATGTCACTGCCAGTCATGCAAGGGCGGTGAACTCCATGACCTGAACTCTGAACTGAACCCAATGTATGCACGTGTAGGCGCAGTTTCTTTTATGTTGATCATCAAAGACATGTTCAATGTGTCGCTGCCGACTGAACACTGTCTAGTTCCATGGGATGCAATTGACCAGTGATAACTTCTCACTGTCGCAGGTGTAATACTAGAGTAATGATGCAACAAAATGGCTTCAATGATATACGAAACATAATTCGCGACAAGTCAAGCTGGTAAAGCCAACTCAGTAACTGAATAAATTCGAGATCATTATTATACCCATACCCCCCCCCCCCCCCCCCCCCCCCCCCCCCCCCCCGCGACACATCAGGCGCCAATTCAGAGAGACAATAGAACACACCCGACATCTCGTTAGCGAGACTTACGAACGAGACTTGCCTATTTATTTCCAGGTTACCGGCGACAATTTTTTTTAAATAAAATGTTTTTATTACCTGCATTCCCCAAACCGTGAGATTATATTGAGGTTGCAGGAGAGCCGGGTTTAATACATCAAATTGGGAGACTCATGGGCGAAACAGAGTTTACATAGTTCACGTGCTTTCCGTTTGAACGTTCTGACACGGAACAGTTGGATACTTGAAACTGCGATGCCACATGGCCCATTTTATACGTCATATGGGCATAGAAACGGGAACTCTTAGAAGGGGTCCGACTAGTCGACCAGTAGTCGATTACCTCTGACGACTAGTCGATTCCTTAAAATCGCTAATCGTTTCAACACTAGGCAGTTCGTGTTAGTTTCTAGCCCTACAGTGAAATAACGCTGTCTGGAATGAAATGACGACATCATGTATTTCACTGTGGCTTCTAAGAGATAAATACAATGATCTACGTTGCGGTAATTTCCCACCATTTTATAGGCAAGCATATAATAAAAACAGACCATTTATAGGATATTCAAGTAATTGAGAGCTCCCTGGACGTCCATCCTCACCTACTGTATACACCCGTCAGTAATTCAAGTAATTGGGAGCCTCCTTGGAGGAACATCCTCACCTACTGTATACACCCGTCAGTAAGCCCATCCTTGAAGATAAACACTTATTGAAAGCGCTAGAGCATTTATAAGATATTCAAGTATTTGAGAGCTCCCTGGAGGACCATCCTCGCCTACTGTATACACCCGTCAGTAAGCCCATCCTTGAAGATAAACACTTATTGAAAGCGCTAGAGCATTTATAAGATATTCAAATATTTGAGAGCTCCCTGGAGGACCATCCTCGCCTAAGTATTTTATTACAATGTAGAAGTATTGCTATTTTTAGATATTGGCTGACCTCGAGGACTTGAATGATGATTACAAACAATTGGTAGCTACAGTCGTCGGCATGCGGCGGGACGATATAAGACTTGGTCTCCTGAAAGACACCAGCAACATATCGCAGGGTTCATTGCAAGACTTTGATTGGCAAATGAAGGTGAGCCTGGATATAGTGACATTTGCATAATAAGGGCCCCATAGGGTGAATTTAGTGACGCTACCCCCGCAAATTGGGCTAGCCTACCAAATTCAACGTCTGGGGACCTCAATCTACTTAGATAGGGTTTCCGCTAGGGGGTAGGGGAATGGGGCCGGTAGCCGTCAAGGGGCAAAATCCAGGTAAAAGTAGCCTGTTTTAGCACTGGTTAAACTACTTTCGTTATATCGGCCAATAGAATCGTGTGAGAGTAGAAATGGCAGATTGTTTTGTTCCATTTCTGCCCAAGTGCCAAGCTATCAAACCTTATACATGTACATGTAACTTTAAAACTAGTAAATTTATTAGATATAAATTAATTTACGAAGTACAGAACACCAGTAATTTGGATCCCGAGTTAAACATGCTCGTTAATGTTAAAAGACTCACTGTGGAAGACCCAGCAGATATTTCGAATGCATAACATAATTGGAATATATTTTAGCAGCTGCAGTGTAAATATAGAAGGCTGATTACATATCTGGCCGATGAGTATTCTTTGTGGGCAGTGGTAAGATACCTTGATGCCCGGTGCGGCTACTCCCACAATTCTCTCTCGCTCTATTACAAAGTGAATAGTATATTTTGCGGTATAAAACATGACAGGTACGATTAAAATACTGCTCTTATGCATAACATAACCGGGTACTAACCACAACGTAACTAACCAGCCTCAAAGGCATAGCTTCTAGCAATGTCAGTTCCGATCACTTCCTGTTTCAATTTTCTGTAAAACAACGCGTTTAGAGTGTGTACACTCACAAGATATAAAATAAATTCACCTTTTAAAATTCCTTAGTACTATTCCAACAAAATTCAGAAGTTTTAAACATCTTTATACCTTTATAGACATGCAGTATGTCCTGTGGTATGGCAGGAGGGGAAAACTTGGCGAGGGGAACGGGGCCGTCAAGGGGACCCCCTGCCGGTATAGCGGAAACCCTGACTTAGACCTCATCTTCTGGAAAGTATCAAATTAACATTGTGTTTAGTTACATTTTCCCTTCTGTTCAGTTTCTATATCTCCTAATTTGCAGATGATAAAATGGATCAACGAGGTTTTCTAATGGGTGAACATCACCAAATTCAACTGGGGAACTTCAATCTGATCCTACCCACAGTGTGTAAGACTTCACTCGAGGATTTGCCTTTCTTCGGAATTGCATCACTTTTGACCAAAAATAATTATCACTTGTGTACAAAATATGTTAATGAAGAGGGTTAGATGTCGACAAATGAATAAGTCAATTTAACCACGTGACTAACCTATTATATGTTATCGAAATTTGTTATTCAGGCCAAAACAACTGTTTCAAATGCATATGCATACAAATAAATGAAACATTTCAAAAAATTTGCAGCTGGATTTTGTGTTAATTTTTCGTTCCTTACAGGCGATAACATGTACTCATACTCAAAGTACCTTAACTATATCCAGGAACAGATGACTTATCAGTACAACACTATATATCCTCTCTATTGTATATAAAGCTTTGGTTAATGTCAGGAACTTATTAAAAATTGCAACAGAATTGGTCTACTAGTAGCTATCCTGTCTGTACTACTTTAGTCGCTGAGTGTACTTCTGTTTGCAGACAAGCCAAATGACACTGTACTACTTTAGTCGCTGAGTGTACTTCTGTTTGCAGACAAGCCAAATGACACTGTACTACTTTAGTCGCTGAGTGTACTTCTGTTTGCAGACAAGCCAAATGACACTGTACTACTTTAGTCTGTATGCCATTTTAAATTGGGTTATCAGCCCTCATAATTGGCTACGGCAATCAGCAATGCCGAAGCCATTTGCCGAAGCAAATGGGCCCCACATCAATGGTTGTCGTAGTGGATTGCCGAAGCTGAAAAATCTGAATTATGAGTGCTGGGTTATGCAAAAACCACAGCAGTCTTCAGTCCCAAGTTTTTGTACTAAAATACACTATATACATATGGGCAAGCCTTGAAATAGGGTGTCTGTAATTTGCAGAATGAGGTCCCCAGAGGGTGAATTTAGTGATGCTACCCCGCATAGCGGGCTAGCATCACCAAATTCACCCTCTGGGGGACCTCATTCTGCTGAGGTGAAAGCAGAATGAGGTCCCCAGAGGGTGAATTTGGTGATGCTCGCCCACTATGCGGGGTAGCATCACTAAATTCACCCTCTGGGGACCTCATTCTGCAAATGACAGACACCCTATTTCAAGGCTTGCATATGGGTTCACCACCTCTATTGTATTCTTCTATCTCGTCTTTTTCGTTGTCTTTTCTGGCATCATATTTAGCACTGCATTTAATGGGGAAATTGCTAAATTGTGTGATTTGCAGGCAATAGACACAATATGCTTCATTGTTTGTCGATAAACAGCATGTATTCCACCATTCGAGCACAACTACATGTATGACCATACATGTTGATTTTGTTATTCTTTCGAATTATGATTTGATGAAATAGCAATAAAAATAGTAGAGAATCCCAAATACCATACATCCATCACTGTTATTTTCATTTTAAATATAAATTGTTGCATGTCTCCATACACACACACAAGCACACCCTCACACACACATATAAATTTATTAATTAATTTAATATGATTAATATTTATAATTACTTGGGCTAATAATGGCAATATATTGTGCAACATTTCGTTAAATTGTCAATATAGGCACCACAGTATTTCCCCATTGTGCATTGGCTCAGACATCTGCTCGTGATGTTTCAGAAATTAAAGACATATTATGGATCTGTTTGGGTGAGTGAAACTGATAAGTTGGTACTCAGGCGCTATGGCAACTGGAGGAATGTAGCATTCTACTAACATCGGCGAAAAAATTCCAAATTCCAAACCCTCCGCAGAAAAAATTGTCTGAACTGTGCTCAATTGTAAAAATTTACATCTCAATTCGAGATACAACTATTGGCGATAAACACATGCAAATTACGATTTCGCCACCAAGAGTCACTGCATTTAATTAATATATAGGAATGATGGTGTGTGTTCCCAATTTGGATATAATATTTGTAAAAATAACTAGTTTCAGCAAGATTATTCTCCATTTCTATTTGATAACCCTATCGGTGTTTCACATTACTTTCACAGGCACACCATCGGTTTGTTATGAATGTATTATTTTGCAAGTATACATATAGTCTATAAATTTCCATCGCTACAGCACTCACTGGAAATCTTAAATAGATTGCCATATCACTTAAACTGGGTCAAAGATTGTGCGTCCCGTGGAATATTATGTCAGTTTTATCAGGGTTTCCGCCAAGGGGAAATTAATGAGTCCGTATTGGGAAAACACATAACGCGACGCGACGACCGGCTCGTCCCGTCAGGCGAAAATTTGGTTATTTGACACTAAAAAGTAGCAATTTTCTTGCACCTGAGTGTCCCACAAAGCAATCCAAAGCTACGTATATTACGCAAGTCGATCATTTCCTTGTGTGCATTAATTCTGTTGATGATATCCAGATAATTAATCATGTAATTACGCACGTATGACTGCCGTCTGATTGAGACTATATAAATTAACAAGCTACAAGTTTACAAATTTATAACTTACAATAAGATTCCGACAGGCATAATGAAACAATAAACACTAAAAAACATCTATGCTTTGACCAATAATGCATGGCAAGGAGAATTGAATTAAGTATGTCCTAGAATATCAAGTAGCTTCCGTGAAAATGAAAGTTCAAACTGAAAAGATAATTGTGCGCTGTGACGTCATACTGCATGCAGGGTTTGTCTGCGGGAGATATTTATAGCGGCGAAATACGAATGGTAGCGAAATCTTTCAAACTTGGAACTTGTTCAATAGTCTATTAGTCCAACAACTGACGACCGCTGCTATAGAACAGTTTTAGCCAACGTGTTATAAAATATAATTGAGTTTTGGTGGGAAATGTGAACACGTGCGTCGTTGTTTGTGCTTGGGGACCCAGACGGGACAACGAAACTATTATTGACCGTACTTATCTCCATATTGGGGCTGGTATGTCTTTTGTGTTTATTCTCCATGCATGAAATATGGCTCAAATGAATGATGTTGTCAATATGAATTCCCGCTATAAAGACAGATTTGGGACAGGTTCCATATTATAATAGTACAATCTCGGAGCATGAGTAGTTTTATCCACACAAATCCCGTGAATAAAAAATGTCCCGACTCAGCCTTTTACCTTTACCTAGCTAGTAGATACCTCCTCTGGTAGGAGAACCGCCTGTTGGTGTATGTTGATTCCACTGTCTAACTCAGCAATTCGGCATTCTTTGATCAAATTATGTAATCGTACGAGAGCACGGGAACTCCGAGCGCGAGTGGTTTCCACCTCGCAAATCACGTGAACAAAAACATCCATACTCAGCCACCCGGCATTCTTCGATGTTACCGCGACATTTATTACGCCGTATATAACGTCGCTATTCCAATGCACACCAAACATTACGTTGCAGTTTTTGCGCTTTGATTTTTAAGGGTTACCCTGTACCGGTAACACACTGTGCTCAATTGACTGCCTTTTCACCAGTATTCTGTTTAGCCCCCAAAGCTCACATTGCAGCCTGATCTTTTTATGACATATTGCTACTGACTTTTGGTACATGTATGAATCAAAGTTTCAAACAGATCATCTGCGAGGGGAATGAGGCCGTCCTACGGACGCTGAGCCGTACCAACAGAAACCCTGGTTTTATATATATGAATGGTACGAGGGATCTGCGAATTGGGGATTTTGCATCGAATCAAATCTCGATATCTAATCTCCTTCCTTATCGACATTGATTCAAATCTCGAATCGAATCAGCTAGTGATTGACATTGTTTTCCAGCGTGTATTTCGGTGTCTCATGACATAAAACTGCACAATACATACTATATAACAATGTTACTCCGTTGGAACTTGTGTTTTTTTTTTTTAGGAAAATCATTTTATAGACAAGTCACTCTCAGTATCATGGAGGGTTTTGGATATGTTGCATTGAGTTTCTATGGCGAACATGACACAAGAAGTGACAGTAAGACACTTAAAGACAGTTGAATCAACGTATCACAAACCCCATGAAATGGAAGTCACTTGTCTACATTATTTAATAAAGATAATAAAGATCTGACACAAGTGGACATGGGTACACCGTTCAGCTAAATAATTGTTGTGTCCGATACAAATGGTAGTTATCTGTTAAACTGTTCACCCCACAATAGGCAATTCCTAGGTAAAATAATTTCATTGGGCTACAAAAATTTCATTGTGTCAATCAGAGATACAACCTCGATAGCATATTGTAGAAAAAAAGCACTTTGTTGCAAAATTGCCTAGGTAAAATAAATTGCCTTGGTAAAATAAATTGCCTAGGTAATATAAATTTCTTAGGCAAATTACGTTTTTTCGTAGGCCAATTTCTTCCATCTAAGCAAAAATATTTCCTAAGCATCTTTTCGTCGATTCCCAGGGTTGACAATTCAAGTGAATCTGTGGATCGATTCTATATTTTGATCTTGAATGTACAATTTATGAGATTGAGAATAATTGAACATTTGTTATTCCATAAAATACAGGAAACTAAACAAAAAAATGTGCACCTAAATACACAAGTAAATACACAAGTTATTTCCCTTGGTCTATCTGAGCAAATATAACTTTGAGGTCCTGTAAACATTAATCAAGCTTAGTGACATAGAACATTTGTGACCCGCCATATCAAATCCAGTCGTAAGTCGGGATTTTTTACCCTGTGCCAATGCATTCTCTTATATATGCGAGTCGACCATAGGTCACCTCGCATATATAAGAGAATGCATTGGCCTAACAATTTTAATAATTTTTTCTTGTATTCTTTAACAATTTTATAATTTCACCCATACAGAGCCCCAGACAAACATAAGCAGACAACACTCTTCTATATGCTTCTATATATGTGTGGGGCTCCCTGCAGGGTAATGGATGTTTTTTATTTTATGTCCTAAAAATTGTAAGAAACATTTATTTAAAAAAAATGATAAAAAATTGTTAGGCCAATGCATTCTCTTATATATGCATAGGTCGCCTCGCATATATAAGAGAATGCATTGGCACAGTGACAGGGTAAAAAAATCCCGACTTACGACTGGATTTGATATGGCGGGTCACATTTGATTCCCATTTCAGCTGAACATGTCGCGTGATAAGTTAGCTAATCTACACGAGCCAGTCATTAATATTGATTTCGATTTGATTCCCATTTCAGCTGAACATGTCAAGTGATAAGTTAGCTAATCTACACGAGCCAGTCATTAATATTGATTTCGATTTGATTCCCATTTCAGCTGAACATGTCGAGTGATAAGTTAGCTAATCTACACGAGCCAGTCATTAATATCGATTTCGATTTGATTCCCATTTCAGCTGAACATGTCGAGTGATAAGTTAGCTAATCTACACGAGCCAGTCATTAATATCGATTTCGATTTGATTCCCATTTCAGCTGAACATGTCGAGTGATAAGTTAGCTAATCTACACGAGCCAGTCATTAATATCGATTTCGATGTCAAGTCCAGTAACTCTAGTAAGATGATATCGATGGAACTTAATCGGGACGAGCTGAGAAACCTTATATCAAGTCTTGAATCCGCGAACAAAGTAAGTCTATTTAGATGTTTAACCCTTTATATCCTGAATGTATTCTCCCGCTCAGTTAAAAAGTAAACATAGGAATTGTCTATTATTAATCTGGAGGGGTGTACATGAAAAATAAGCAGACAACAGATAATAAAAGTACAAAAGGAGTCCTATTTATTGGAGGGAAATGTTCAGATAATAAGTTCATCGAATAGTCATTAAACTTATTTTCAGAACATTTCCAAGTGTAACTACTCATCATTGATGCTTTAATATAGAAATGGTTGAAGACATATAAAACCAAACATTAAAAAAAATAATTGATTCTCGGCCACCGGAGCATTGAATAAAATGGCCCACGTTGAACGTTTTTATTCCAACCACGGAATCGGAATTTTAAAATTTCCAAAACGAAAACAGGTGACATGACCGCATCGAAGTATAATCATATAAATGACTGTATGATGGTTAATTAATGGTGTGGTGTTGGCCAACCACGATTAAGGTTGAAATATGGACCTTCACTTGGTCAAGGAACAATCATTTTGAAGTGTCAGACTCATGTTGGGTTTTCCAAGAGATATATTTAAATATACATAAGGCCATAATAAAAATATTCCTAGTTTATCATCAGCGCCCGCCCGTATATTTTGGTGCCACCCCATTTTTTTTTATTATGGGGTTTCTTTAAATATAGAGGGACGGCGATAAAAATCGCATCGGAAAAGAGCGGTTCGCAAAAGTACGGTACGAAAAGTGCGGTACGAAAAAGCGCAGTATGTTTTTTCGTTTTTTAATGTGACCCTATTTCGAATTATCGACGCAATAAATGTTCATGTTTATATAAATTCAAAATGGTATTTGCGTGTTTGCAATACACGAACAACTTAAAAACTGTAAAAGAGTGGTATGGGTGCCCACTGGCAGATGAAATGACATTATCAGAGGTTTTCCACAAATTTAGCGGTGGAGAACTTGATGGGACTGCACCCGTTGAATCTAAATTGAATTCTAAACGTCTCTGGATACGGATACAGATAGGATAGTATGATCAACCACATACACGTAAATGGAACTGAGTGTTCATTTGATACTTGGTGTCTATATGTTAACCCTTTACCCAACAGAAGGGCCCTGTGCCAATGCATTCTCTTATATATGCGAGTCGACCATGTCGCCTCGCATATATAAGAGAATGCATTGGCTTAACACATTAAAAATTATAAAATTGTTAAAAAATGTAAGAAAAAATGGTAAAAAGTGTTTAAAACAGATTTTTTTTAGGCCAATGCATTCTCTTATATATGCGAGGCGACCTATGGTCGACTCGCATATATAAGAGAATGCATTGGCACAGGGCATAACTGTAACTATCACAATGTGGTCAATGAGCCGGTTCCAATGATACCCATATTTGTATGGTTCTATTGAGACAGACCGAAGATATTTTAGGCTGTTGAAGCTTTATTTGGCCGGTTTTGGCCGGTTTGTTGGGTAAAGGGTTAAAAGTAATATGGTTTTGAAAACAATTACCCGAACTTTGATCAATACCCTATTTGCATGCATATAAATAATCTGCTTGAACGACACCGATAATTTATTGCTCTACCATGGAAAGCTTCAAGACTGTAGACCTGATTTTCTTGATAGAGTCCTCAGTAGGACATGAATCACATGATCCATCTATGCCAGTTATATTTGTCAGTAATCAGTAAACTTGTTTTCCCCTTACTGGCGCATACACATGTAACCCCCTATCTGTGTCCGTATCCATTGGCAAAAGGTCTCTAGTGACATACATGTACATTGACCTAGTCACATATATTGACATTTGTATTATGTTTAATATTGCATATGTTCATGCCCAATTACCAGTTCATATTTCAAATAAGTAAAATTATGTTCTGGAATCAAATCTGAAGTTATTAGTTGCATATACATGTACCATATATTGGGTGCCAAGGTTTTATGGCGACATGCAATTGACACTAAGGTTGACAATATTCATAATGGCATCAAATGACTTCCACCTTCAGTGGGCACTCCACATGTGTATATTGTTGATATTTTTTCCCCATTGACTGGTTTTCCATGCAATCACTGACACATGTAACACGCGAGTCCTCCCATTTTAGGAACATGTAAATTGGTAAAAAGGGTCATTTGGAATAAAAAATAAAATTCCCCCCCATTTTAAAACAAAAAGTTTATGACAAACTAGGAATTTATTTATTATGGCCTAATCTGAATTAAGGCTCCTAAATTACTATTTCTTTGGCTTCGGGGGTAAAAAATATTTGATTCAAGTTGAGGAACATACCCATCAAAGCTCAGAGTTATCAGATATTGAGTATTAAAATCTGCTATTTTTCAACACCTGGAATATATGGCAGTCTAGCAAATATTCGACGAGCCGACCATCATACTCTTGATACAAAATTGTGTTGAACAAAATGTTGATAAATAATTTTTGGTAATTAATCGATTCTGATAACTAAAGCATCTTTTGAAGAAAGGTTGTTGGTGTTAAGGGGTCAATCAAATCAGATTGTGTTCCTTTAAATATGACAATATTAAAATAAGGAACGGAAGCCAGAAAGATGCACGACATCAATAATGCATTTTTAAAATACTTTGGTCCATGTTCCCATGTATCATATCACCTGCACATTTGTCTTAAATGTATCATTCGACAGAAATTTAAATCATGTTTGTGCTATGACCATTAGACTGGAAATTGAATATGTCTGTATCTGTTTTTCTGTGTGACCATATATAGGTAAGTGAGTGACTGACCAGGTACATTTAGCCTAACTGCCAGGGTAAGTAACTAACCACACCCAGCTCAATAGAATGACAGAGACAAAGTGAGAGTAATGCACTGGCAGGTGCACCAAAAGGCCTTTTAGAAAGTTTACAAAGAGGTTGCTCCACGGGTGCTGGGATACCCCCATGGTGAAAATTGAAATATGGGCAGGTCAGAAACTAAATTGTGAAAAAAAAATGTGATGAACAAACAAATTACTTGACAATTCTAACAAACTACATGTATGGACGGATATCCAACATTTTCATGTAAAGAAAAGAGGGATAACTCATGAACGGAAAATGTGTACAGTGTTAATGAACCCTCTTTTGAAAGCCCTTAAACCTGCTTACCAACTTTCATTAAGATCTGATAACTCATGGTTGATATACAAGATCGACTGGACGAAAATCCAACATTTTCAGATAAACAAAGAGGGATAACTATTGAAAGGAAAATGTCAACGTCAATGAATGCTCTTTTAAAAGCCCTCCTGGTGACAAACCTGCATACCAAATTCACCCCTTGGGGACCTCATTCTGCTTAGGCCTCTTTTTTTGGGAAGTATTTATAGTCTCTTATTGTTTTTAGTTACTTTTTCTCTTCTGTTCAGCTTCTGTATCCCCTAATTTGCAGTAGATAAAATGCATAAACGAGGTGACTACCGGTAATGGGTGAAAATCACCAATTTCAATCTTATCCTAGGTCTACCATAGCAGTTGATGCCTATGTAGAATGAGGTCCCCGGAGGGTGAATTTAGTGATGCTAATCCACGTGGGCAGCATCACTAAATTCACCTCATTCTGCAAATGTCAGACACACTATTTCAAGGCTGAATTTTGAAGCATGTGTCATTTATATTATGTACTTTTAGTAACTTATTAATTATTTTGTGTCGGCGACCTTTGGATTTTACTGTAATGTCGTCCATTTCAGCGGTTAATATAAGTCTCCAAGCTACTGGGGCTAGTGTTGAAATGTTTAGGGATTTTCTGGAGTCCGACTAGTTGATGAAGATAAACAAATACTTCCACGATATTAAGATATATACTGAGCGAACAGAGCAACATTCTGCCCTTGTTAAGCACACAAAATATCGAACAAAATTTGTGTAAATTTTGAACCTTAAGTTTGAAAAGTCCCACTAAAACCGAAGAACTATATTTCGAAATGGTGTGATTCGGTTCTCTGATTATTTTATCAACACAATAGTCTAAACGTACGTGTACGACATTGTCACAACTCGCACGGCAAGTCAAACACACAAGTTCTAATTTGCTGCAATTTTGACAAGTAGCTTGCGAAAATCATCAACAAAACTCTGATTTTCCATTCTGTCATTATGTTTTAGTGCGGGAATTGTTCTTAAAGCACATAGAAAATTTGACTTTGGAGCGAAACCCCATGTATAAACACAGACTAGTACCCAGCCGGTGACAGAGTCAGAAAGGAAGTATGATTGTTTTAGTCTCTTAGTCGAACCCATCCCAAAATTTCCCGTAGGTATAAAATGGGCTGTGTGGTATTGCAGTTTTGAACTTTTTAATATCCAACTTTCTGTGTAAGAATTGTCAGTGGTTACTTTGCTTAGGCTTCATGTCAATACTGCAAGATGACATTTGTCCCAGGGTCTGTCATTAACCAACTATCCAATGATCCAATAAATGTATCTACACGATAGTGAATGCTAGATACACATGATGTTGAGCAGTACCATAACTAGATTCCGAAAATGGAAGTGCAATGTTCGTGAACTGGTGGTCGGGCAACAATTTTGTGTGAAAACGTTCCACTGAATCTGCTCTACCAGTGCTTCAGATCAAACATCGATCATTTCCCGATGTGAACATAAATTTTGTATGTTCTTGGAGCCATTTTATAATATAATATTGCAATTACATTGTTTTTACAATAAAATAAATAATACAAGTTATCACTGATCAATTACATCACGCCGAAATGGACAGTGTAGCAATCGGCACCAATTCTTTGAAGTCTTTGGTGACAAACATAAAAAGAACCGACATATGCGTTTGAGTTCAGTTCAGGTCGCTGAGATCACAGCGTCCATGCCGGTATTATCAAACAAACAATACATTAAGGCTTTAATAAGTTAATTAAGTATTCCGTTGGATTTACTGCCACATTTTCCATGATAATTTGGCCATGCTGTCGTAATATAAAGTTATTATACAATGTTGTGTACAGTATGTGTTTTTCTTGTACGAGTCCAGGTTGTGGTGAAAAGTCATATTGGACGAGATACACCAGTGTCGAGTCCAATATGACTTTTCACCACCACCTGGACGAGTACAAGAAAAACTCATACTGTACACAACATTGTATAATGACATTTTTATTATCCAATACAGTATGTTTATCCAAATTTTGGGAATAAAACTTTTGTGTAAACTGTATATTGATCATCAGAAAGCATCATTTGGAAAAGTAAACACGGAAGTGAGAAAAAAAAACTCAATGCGGAAGTGAAACGTCTGCTAAAATCCATCAGTGTTGCGCACGCATCACAATTTCACCGATTAATTTCGCAATAGAGTTAATTTGTGACGTCACGGAGTCCCAATAAAAAGTGATATTGTACAGTCGGGAGTCCAATATGACTTTCGGGAGTCCAATATGACTTTTTCCAGGACAATCACGTGGCGGCTTTTGCCCAATCGGAAATGGTGTTAGTTAAGGGATGGATAATAATAGCATATATAGGTAGTGGTTTTTCCGACTAATCAACTAGCAGATTTTGGGATTGACTAATTTCATAATCATGTCGATGTAGATTAGTCGGATAATCATTTCAACAGTGACAGGGTTCAGCTTAGAGGGAGAGGAGTGACCTAATTTGTTATAACTTGCCCCAATCCCAATTGTACATACATTGTACAGTACGAGTCCAGGTTGTGGTGAAAAGTCATATTGGACGAGACACGCAGACTCAGTGTTGTGTCCAGTATCACTTTTCACCACAACCTGGACGAGTACAAGAAAAACTCAAACTGTACATAACATTGTATAATGACATTTTTATTATCCATCTGTATGTTTATCAAAATTTTGGGAATAAAACTTTAGCTTCACTAAATTCACCCTTTGAGGTAGGGTCCGATGAAGCTTCGCGATTTGATTTGATTCAAAATCGTCCATCTGATTTGATTCCTTTTCGAAATCCATAGGGAAGAATCGTTTATGTTTATTGGATACACCATTTATTTCCTCATTTCATGTCATGTAAATTGAGCAGAATTAAGCAAATAAGCGCTTATATGGTCGTGAATTCAGGTACATGTATTATATTTTTGTCTTCAGTCAAGTTCAGTGAATAACTAGCGCTGATTAATGATCATTCCATCAATTTCATAAGTTTTGAAAAGAAATTCTTTCAATTTCATAATACACTGAAAGAAGTCAGCGCATGTGATATTGCGTATTGTATACCTAATACTTATCCCGGTCACAATTGAAGAGTTCGACCGATATGGTGGTATGAGAATTCCAGTGTACGTAAATTCATAAACATATGCTGGCAAAAGCCTAAAACATGCGTAGTACAGTGTATTCATTGTCATAAAACTTCTCTCAGTAGGCTGCAATAACCAATTGCTCAAAACTTATTGTTATAATTTTTATAGGTGATGATTCGATTCGAGATTAGATTCGAGCCAAAAATGCCTGATTCATCATAGTCTACTCTGGGGACCTCATAGTGATGCTACCCCGCATAGCATTCACCCTCTTGGGATCTCATTCTGCTTAGGCCTCATCTTCTCTGGAAAGTTTCTTTATTATAAAATTTCTATAGAAACTTCTTCACATTGTTTCTATTTCTTTTTTAGTTTAGTTTCTCTATATCCCCAAATTGACAGACGACACATTTCATATCGAGGTTCCGAATGGGTGTAGATCACAATATTCACCATTTGGGAACTTCAGTCTGAGTCTATGTCTCTCATAGCTCATGAGGCTATGCAGAATGAGGTCCCAAGAGGGTGAATTTGTTGTTGCTAGCCCGCTGTGTGGGATAGTGTCACTAAATTCACCCTCTGGGGACCTCATTCTCCAAATGACCAGCACAATAAACTCAGGCTTGCCTTCTATGCTGGTCCCTGCCAAGCTATTGCAGTCACGACCATTTTGAATGCATCTCTATATGTACATGAAACCATTAGTCATTATTGACCATGTTTTGATTTTTGCAGGCTGTTCAACAGCTGAAGTCATGAGGAAACAGAACGCCAACAAAGGGAGGGACACATATTGTGAGCATGATGTGGCATTGTGTTGTCATAGTGACAAGCTCATTTAATATAATAAATCAAAAATACATTGTACGTGGCCGACATGGGAGACAACTGAGAACTTTCTCCAACTGAGTTGCAGGGGAGGTACTATTTGTTTCTGCTACGGCAACAGACGTGACTCAATCAGAACTGTGCGTATGGATCTATTCCATCTCTGGACACATGCATCTGGTCGCGGTGACCTTACATATATGGATAATATATTAATATTGTTAAACCCTTTCATGACGGGAGCTGCGCTAATGCAGCATTAAAGATTCTGTTCCATTGCAATCTTGTATTTATGCAAGTCTCCCATAGGGAGCTTCACATATATAAGAGAATGCACTGGCTTAAGGTCAAGTTAAATATTGTTAGGGCAGGCTGATGCATTCTCTTACATATGCGAGGCTCCCTATGGGAGATTCCCATATGAGAGAATGCATTGGCACAGGGTTTTCGCAAAATTTTAGGAAGCTCCAGTCATGAAAGGTTTAAGTAGTGTTCAGACGAGTCTGTTGTGTACGTTGCATTGAAACTGAATAACAGACAACAATACCAAGGCGTTCAGATTGCTGCAATGTATGCATTAACGCACACAGTGGAGAGATTCTATTTTTAACGAAACCATAAACCTTATATGGCGTGTGTCATGCCATTTCTTGTTTTCAATCTATAAAAGGTGGTAGGTAGGGCTGGGCGATATTGGCCCCAAAAAATATCGCGATATTATGGCGACAACATCGCGATACACGATATTATCGCGATATTATTTTGGTATATTACAATTGGTAAGTACAATGTGCAATATATGCAATATTTCATAAATAAAGTTTGCACAATACATCCCTACGTTTTATTTACGATTTGTGGGTCATGAGAGGTCGAGTAAATGTGTATTGAACAATTATCAGTAACATCACAGTATACATGTATATAATGACCACTCGTCAGCAACAATTGACAGTTTGCCGACGGAGAAATAATAACTTTGAAACAAAGGGATATAATCATATAACACGGCCCACGTGCGTTTTCGCATAAATTTTTTAGAGTTATGTCCCTTTGACCATAGCGCTTAACACCATGCACACTTTAAGCACCGCATTCGGTTTCAAATTGCCATTTTATTAATTCGTGAGGAATTGGTTGTTTGTGAGACTATATTTATCAGTGGTAATTGGTAGTTGGTAGCACCGTGGGACTTCAATGTCCATATACGGCAGCCCTGGGAATTAGCGTCGACAATGCCACAATGGGCAGTGCCCAGGCAAAAGCCGACGTGAAAATTTGAAATGAATTTGCGTCGGCATTTTTTTAGCCGAGGAAAATAAATAGAGACAATCATGTTCAATTAGTTTGTGAATTTGACATTTGTTGAAGCGATAGCAATGCCATGATCCGTACGGCACATGTCCACAAAATCATTTTACTCGCAATTTGCACACATTGAGACGATCAGCTAGACTAAGTGTGGTCAATATAAAATCTGACATCGTAATCCGTCTCCAAGCAACCGGTTACGGTTGATAGAGCAAGCTGCACCAACTTGAAAGGAGGTCATTGTGCCAGTCGCATGCGCGCGACATACCAATCTCACAGTGTAGCCAACTGATGCTACTAGTATCTCTTTGATGTGTCCGACGAAGCATATCCAACTTGACAAGCACGTGCTCCGATGTTTTAAAACGTTTTCGACTGCGTATGTCCGGGAAGTTTGGGACTATTATACTTACTCTAACTTCGTTGTTTGTTGGGACCATATGATTGGTTTCAACCTACATGGAGAATATTACAACTTGGGACGGTATTACGATATTTTTATTTCAGACGATATTATTGACGATATCAAAATCAAAACCGGGTATACCCGATATATCGTCATACCGCCCAGCACTAGTGGTAGGCATCTTCGAGACGAAGGAAAATTGCTTATTTGTTATGTCAATAAAGTGTTAGCAGTAATCGGAAACTCTGCACAAGCCTGATTATAGTGTGTCTGTCATTTGCAGAATGAGGTCCCCAGAGGGTGAATTTAGTCACACTATCCTGCATAGCAGGCTAACATCACTAAATTCACCCTCTGGGAACATCATTCTGCATGTGCTATGGGAGACATAGACTTAGATTGAAGTTCCCAAATGGTGAATATTGTGATGTACACCCATTGGAAACCTTGAAAATCTATGTGAAGACGTTTCTATATTAAATTTCTATAGAAATTTGGCAATAAAGAAACTTTCCAGAGAAGATGAGGCCTTAAGCAGAAAGAGGTCCCCAGAGGGTGAATTTAGTTATGCTAGCCCGCTAGGCCATGTGAAAGGCTTAACTCAGACAATGAATCATGACAACACAGCATACGGACCAATGCAACATTATCAACGGACTCGTCTGAACATTTCTTAAAACACATAACCTTGTTATTGTCATGTTATTTAAGATAACTGCATTAAACAATGAGTTACTCATATAATTATCATTTTCTCTCTCATTTTCCACAATTCTGATTTGAGAAGGCCTAACAACTCCTAAGTTAATACTTGTTGCGTGTATTTCTCGATAAGGATGTAAATGGCCGAGGCACCAGTGTGAGATTACAGGCCGAGTCACCAGTGTAAGATTTTGGTGATTCCACAGGTCGAGTCACCAGTGCACGATTTTGGGGATTCCACAGGCCGAGTCACCTGTGCACGATTTTGGGGATTCCACAGGCCGAGTCACCAGTGTAAGATTTTGGGGATTCCACAGGTCGAGTCACCAGTGCACGATTTTGGGGATTCCACAGGTCGAGTCACCAGTGCACGATTTTGGGGATTCCACAGGTCGAGTCACCAGTGCACGATTTTGGGGATTCCACAGGCCGAGTCACCAGTGTAAGATTTTAGGGATTCCACAGGCCGAGTCACCAGTGTAAGATTTTGGGGATTCCACAGGCCGAGTCACCAGTGTAAGATTTCGAGAATTTTAATTCCGCAGGCCGAGTCACCAGTGTAAGATTTCGGGAATTCTGCGGGCCGACACTGTGTAGGAACGGTTTCATTGGAAGTCGTTCTATCGCAGGTTTTTGATGATTCTTGACTGATTTGTGACAGTTCCTTATGATCAAAATTATACATTTTCGCGACTTTTTGACAGTTAAAACGCAATTTTGGAGCCATCTAGCTGATAATTCGATTGATTTTTCCATTCCCCTCATAATGGGAGGCCCAAACGAGCGTAATAATAATGAAAATTCCATTGTGTGTGTCATAACGACGCAAACCGCGAATTTTGATATTTGTTCTCTCCTGATCGAGTCGGTTCTCTCCCCATTTATTTGGTCACCCACCTTTGACTTACTATAGCAATCGCCCAAACATGCAAGATCACCCCTGGGGCAACTGCTCTAATTGGGCATGAGTAGTCACTCATCCTCAGGGATATTCCTGAATGTAAATACGGGTACCAATACTAAACCTTTAAAAGTAACTCAATCAGCCAATTGTACAAAATCATGTTACTAGTGGTCAAAAGAGTACAAGTGAAGATGGGCCCATGTGAAGTCGACCCCATATGAAGATCCAAATACGAAGGCGACACAACGCGAAGTCGACCTGAGAGAAGTCAGCCCCGATGATTAGATAGGAATTGAATATTGTTAATATTATTTTAAATGATAATTACAGTTTAAACGAACACATTATTTAATTATTACAATGTATATATGTACATAAGGAAGGACTTTCCTCAGTCATTGTTGGAAATCAAACTAAGGGTACAAGTTCAACATATTGTTGATGTGAAATTTCTAACCAATCTAGTGAAAGGTATGAAATTTGTAAATGTTGAAAAATTTAACCCAATTTGGGGCATACACCAATTAAGCACCCCTCCCCACCACACATATCCTCCGGCCATGCCATAACATATCAATGATTCAGTTGAACGTGATTTCATAAGATATGTTCATGTCTGGCGACGAATATGCGTAAATGTCCCTTAGGCGGGACTTTCGAGGAAGAAATATGTTGATGCTGGCATCGAAACATCGTCCCACCTGGATCTTTCAATCATGGCCCTGTATTAATTAAATGAATAACATCTCATAATCTCCTGAGAGTAGATTGGTATTTATACAGGCAGGCATGATTATGATATTATACCCCTCGGGACTTTTAGTATTTGGTTTCTGCCAATTAATGTCACTTAGTACTCACTTACTATTATTATTAGGTATTTATTATATTATTTCTTAATATACCTGTTGTATTATGTAAACGACATAAGCTACAGTCATTATCTGGTTTAAAATGTCAGATACACAAAACAATATTCGGCCAAGAGTGCAGAAAGCATTTGAATAAATCTTATGTATAGAACTGTCACAGCCATGATTGGCTTGAGAACCGTAACACGCACACATGTTGATTACGAGGCTACTGTTCCAAATTAGCAACTGCTATGGGGATATTTTCTCAGCTATTTTACAGAAGAATAACATGTGTACGGTATACTGTACACTCAGTGTTCGTGTTCAGAATGCGTTTATATTTTATACGCCAACAAAAACAAAGGAATTATGTTTATGTGGCTTGATTTTCAGTGATAACATGTTGATATTTACACGTTAACTCGCTAATCCCGAGTTAATTGTGATCTAGATTTTAGTATGCCACATGGGGGTATGCACCGCGACAGCCATAGGGTATATGTATGCTCACACTAGCTGGTTATGCCACATGGGGGTATGCACCGCGACAGCCATAGGGTACACTTGTATATGTGTTGCTCACCCTAGCTGGTATGCCACATGGGGGGTATGCACCGCGACAGCCATAGGGTATATGTATTGCTCACACTAGCTGGTATGCCACATGGGGGTATGCACCGCGACAGCCATAGGTTAAATGTATGCTCACACTAGCTGGTTATGCCACATGGGGGTATGCACCGCGACAGCCATAGGGTATATGTATTGCTCACACTAGCTGGTTATGCCACATGGGGGTATGCACCGCGACAGCCATAGGTTAAATGTATGCTCACACTAGCTGGTTATGCCACATCGGGGTATGCACCGCGACAGCCATAGGGTATATGTATTGCTCACACTAGCTGGTATGCCACATTGGGGTATGCACCGCGACAGCCATAGGTTAAATGTATGCTCACACTAGCGTTAACTCGCTAATCCCGAGTTAATTGTGATCTAGATTTTAGTATGCCACATGGGGGTATGCACCGGAAGACAGCCATAGGTTAAATGTATGCTCACACTAGCTGGTTATGCCACATGGGGGTATGCACCGCGACAGCCATAGGTTAAATGTATGCTCACACTAGCTGGTATGCCACATGAGGGTATGCACTGCGACAGCCATAGGTTAAATGTATGCTCACACTAGCTGGTATGCCACATAGGGGTATGCACCGGACGACAGCCCAGCTTTGGTTATTTCAATGTTATAAAGTTCCCTGTCACAACGGGTCAGAATATAAAAAAGTTCCCAGGTTTTGTACTGGTGGAATATGATCTGTGGGTGTAGTTATCAAATGTGGATATAGTGTGTCTAACATTTCCAGAGTGGGCTAGCCTCACAAAATTCATCCTCTGGGAACCTCATTCTGCTAAGGCGAGTCATCTACTGGGAAGTATCTATAGTCTCAAATTAACATTGTTTTTAGTTATTTTTTCCCTTTATATATCCCCCTAATTTGCAGAAGATAAATGAATAATTGAGGTGACTAATGGGTGAACTTCAACTGGGGATAGCGTCACTAAATTCACCCTCTGGGGACCTCATTCTGCAAATGACAAGACACACCATATCCATGTTAACACACACAAACTCAGTGGCACGCTCAATTTATATTTATTGATTTTTAACGACATGCCCCTATGAGAGAGAGGGTTAATAACTGTCATCGGCATAATTTAATGGCATCAACATGAATAAATTTCTACATAAAATTGAGTTCTAAGCGTTGGTCTTCAGGTATCGTTCTCATAATCTTTTGGATTTTTTCTTGTGATCTTTGTGTGGTATCTCTCGGCACCCTCATAGATCATGTACGCTATCACCATTGCTGAAAAACAAAACAGATTTTTAACCCTTTCAAGTTTCACGATACAAGCTTCCTAAAATTTTGTGAAAACCACATGTCAATTATATTCTCTTAATATATATATGCGGGTCTCCCATATGGAGCCTCACATAATATAAGAGAATACATTGGTCTAACCATATTTACCTTGTAACCCCATGCATTCTCTTGTATATGCAAGGCTCCCTATGGGTTCTTTAATTTTAATTTTGCGAAAACACAATACCAATGCATTCTCAGGTATATATATCTGCGAGTGGAGCCTCGCATACAGAAGAGAATAGATGTATATTGCCCTAACAATTTTGAACTTGACCTTGTACTAGAATTTCAGCATGAATTTCTAAAATTTAACTTGAATTTAATACCTTTTTAACACTTTCTTTGATAAATGGATTCTCCCATAGGGAGCCTCACACAGATGGAAGCATGCACTACATAGTGTCGTCTGCTCTGGTCTATGTGGGGATCTCTTTGGGGTATACCTTTTTTAACCCTTTCTTTACTAAATGGATTCTCCCATCCAGTTATCAGAGTATACATTGGAATGGTTTATAATTCATTTGGAGAGATGTTTATATAATAAAAGCAGACAGATGAAAAGCTATTAATGTAAGAGCAGATGAATTGATATAATTCTTTGGTGGGAAATGTTCAGATATAAATAATAAGAAGTTCAAGAAACACAGTCTTTTAAAGGGAGACTGTGCACTAAATTCACCCTCTGGGGACCTCATTCTGCTAAGGCCCTCTACTTCTATGGTAGACCTAGGATCAGATTGAAGTTCCCTATTTGAAGTTGGTGATGACCACCCATTGGGCACCTCGATTATGGATTTTACCTTCTGCAAATTAGGGGATATAGAAACTTCCCAGATGGGAAAATGTAACTAAAAACAATGTTAATATGATACTTTTGATACTTCCCAGAAGATGAGGTCTCCAGAGGGTGAATTTGGTGATGCTAGCCTGCTGTGTGGGGTAGCATCACTAAATTCACCTCTGGGGACCTCATTCTGCAAATGACAGACATGCTATTTGCAGGCTTGTTGCTAAACATTTCAGAAGCTACTGGTATTGAGGATAAGCTACAAGAAGGTGTTCCTGAGACAATTAAAAGCCTCTGAAAAGCCGTGCACTAAATCCATCTTCATTCATTTGTTGCATATATTGAGTATAAAAGGAGATGGTCCCATAAAAATAGTCGATGAAACAGGACAAAATTTCTTTTTGCCCAGGCATTTGCCTCAGCTCGGCCGATAGCGGACCCTATTAAATTAACAGGGCTTCTCGCATATATGACTGGAGCTTCCTGAAATATTGTGAAAACCCTGTGCCAATGTATTTTTAAATATATATATGCGAGGAAGCCTCATAAGAGAATGGATTGGCATATTTACCTTGACCTTGTAAGCCAGTGAATTCTTTTATATATGTGGGGCTCCCTATGGGAGACTTGCATATATAAGAGAATGCACTGGCTTAATATTTATCTTCACCTTGTAAGCCAGTGAATTCTTTTATATATGTGGGGCTCCCTACGGGAGACTTGCATATATAAGAGAATGCACTGGCTTAATATTTACCTTCACCTTGTAAGCCAGTGAATTCTTTTATATATGTGGGGCTCCCTATGGGAGACTTGCATATATAAGAGAATGCACTGGCTTAATATTTACCTTCACCTTGTAAGCCAGTGAATTCTTTTATATATATGTGGGGGCAGTGGGGCGCCCTATGGGAGACTTGCATATATAAGAGAATGCACTGTCTGACACATGATTTTTAACCCTTTCACTGCCAAGTCCGATTTTTGTATCCACCCATATACCCTGTGCCAATACATTCTCTTATATATGCGAGTCAACCATAGGTCGCCTCGCATATACAGGTATAAAAGAATGCATTGCTCTAACAATTTTTCATCATTTGTTATTATTTTTTTACAATTTTAATAATTTTTTTCATATATTCTTTAACTCTTTTAATTTTGTAGGTTTAGTGCCAGGGTATCTTACATTTTTCATGGGAAATCAAAATTATTACTATGAATACTTGGTGATAGTTTTGAGTTATAACATGCCCCAAAGATTTTATCCAGTTTGTTTTTAAATTCGCTATAGCATGCTTAAGCATACCCGAAAAAAATTCAACCCAAAAAAAAAAAAACATTTTTAGAATTTTTTAGGGCTGATTTTACAGACGGTAAATTAGGGCCGATGAGATCGGCCCCTGGCACTGAAAGGGTTAAATGCTGCAATAGCACAGCTCCTGTCATGGTCACAAGCCTGCAGGTTTCAAAATTATGTGTGACCTATTTTCATTTGCCTGGTTTGTGTTTACCCATACCATAGTACATTAGCAGGAGAGTTACACAAACTGTTACAATCACTACAGGTGGGCAACTCATTGAACTACCCTAATAAATTTGAATGTCTCATATTGGGACTTGATTGAGCAAAAAAAAACATTATCGCGAGACCTGCATTTCTAAAACTTTGGCAGGACCTGTTTTTCGTTCACGGCATTTTCATTTCAGATAACCGCCAGACGAACTGAATGGTCGTCAGAAATGAAAGTTGTTGATCACAAAAATCCCTGAACTATATGCAGTAAATAAACCACAATTTATGCAAAGAGAATGCACTGATGCACTACCGTCCCACCTACTACTCCTTACTGGATATGTCTATATCACAAAAAATTATGCCAACATGGTGCCATAATGAGTATAAACTCATACATGGTTATCAAATCAGGGGCAACAACAAAATTTGTTGAACATATTTTATTGAAACTCGAATATTTGGATCCCTGAAAATTCTAATATAAAATATTGAAATCCCTGAATTCAGGGAATTCCATGAAAACTTTCATCTCTGATGGTCGTTCACCTCAAATTTGCAGGCCTGATTGAAGCCTGAGTTTAGTGTTCCTATCATTTGCAGAATGAGGTCCCCACAGGGTAAATTTAGTGATGCTATCGTGCACAGTGGGCTAGCATCACCAAATTCACCCCCTGGTGACCTCATTCTGCATGGCCTCATCTGTTATGGGAGACATAGACTCAGATTGAAGTTCCCAAATGGTGAATATTGTGACGTGCACCCATTGGGAACCTCGATTATGCAATGCGTCATCTGCCATTTTGGGGATATAAAGATAAACTAAATTGAATAAAAGGTCAGCAGACCACAGTGTTCCCCGAAAACGTGGCAAGTCGATGCCGCTTTGTTAAAGAAATTTAAAAAAATGTTGAAATTTTCGAAACAGGTCAATAACTCCATAAAAAAAAAAAAAATTCCGTCATCTATATACATGTTGCACATCACCAATATGTGGGTAACAACACTCTTAAGTTTCAAATATCTACGATCAAAACTGTAGGAGGAGTTGATTACACCATGAGGGTACCCTCATACAGAAAATTATAAACAAGAGCTACGCTGGGCGTGCAAAATACGCCCTCTCTGGGGAAAATTGGCGGATGGAACCCAATTCGAACTTGAGCTGTCTTTTCTCCTAATAAACCCACATACCAGATTTGATTGAAATCGGTTCACTCTAACTAAAGTTATCATCCGGAATTACGTCAAATAAGGGGCATAACTCCGGTGAAAATTGGCGGACGGAACCCAAATTTGAACTTGAGCTGTCTTTTCTCATAATAAACCCACATACAAAATTTGATTGAAATCGGTTCACTCTAACTAAAGTTATCATCCGGACAACAAATTTCAGGGATTTTCTAAGTCAAATTACGTAAAAAAAGGGGCCATAACTCTCGCAAAAATTATCGGATTAAAACGAAATTCGAACTGGAGCTGTATTTCGATATATGTAATCCACAAACAAATGGACAGAACCCAAGTTCGAACTTGACCTGTGTTTTGGTGGGAGAAAGTGATATACCAAATTTGGATTCATTCCGATAAACTATACTAAAGTTATCATCCGGACAACAAATTTCAAGGATTTTCTAAGTCAAAAAACGTCAAATAAGGGGCATAACTCCGGTGAAAATTGGCGGGCGGAACCCAAATTCGAACTTGAACTTACTTTTCGGCTAATAAACCCACATACCAAATTTTATTAAATTTGGTTCACTCTAACTAAAGTTATCATCCGGAAACCAGGTTAACGGACGCCCGGACGGACGGACGGACGGACAGACCAATACTATAATACGGCCGTTTTTTTTCAAACGGGCGTATAAAAATGTTGAAAAGGGTTAATAACTTTGTCAAAAAATTATTTTTCCGTCATCTATATACATCTTGCACATCTTCAATATATGGCAACAATATTCTGAAGTTTCAAATCTCTAGGATGAAAACTGTAGGAGTTGATTACACCATGAAGGTACCCTCATATAGAAAACAAGACAGTCAAAGACTGTGGGGTCGCTCACCAGACTACAAAGACTGATAAGACTGGGACTCTGGAGACCACAACAGTCAGACCTTTTCATAATCATTTTAAAAGAAGTAGATCTAAACAGGATATGTGGCTAGAGAGGCTTCATGTATGTAGATCAGTGAATATCTACCTTGAATTTACCAACTGTACACTACTGATCACCCCACCCCCTCCTCCAGCTCAACAAGTCCCCTCCCGACCGGGCTCCAGACTCCCAAGTCTTAGGTTGGAATTTCACAACCGACATCTCAAACTTTCTCAATTGTTGGAAATTTCCAATCTCACAAGCGCCTTTTTATAAAACCATTTAGACATGTTTGAAGCCCAATTATCCATGGACCCAAAACACCATACATGTATGTCAGATTAATCAGTCAGGTAGTTCCAAGGTAGATGTTTTAATGAATTTTGTATTTTAATGATTTTATTGGACACAAAAGTGTTAAGTCCCCATAGCCCCGTCATTTCTTAACAGGTTGACCTCATGTTAACAAATCTGAATCTCAGACACTAAAGGACCCTCCATACTATATGTAAGCTAAATAGTCCAACCTATCTTGAGAAGACATTTTAAGTATTACTATAGAGACATACAGTTATGTCCCTGGTCCCACCCTATTTAACCTGGTGACCCCATCTGAATAAATTTGAATCCCATACACCAAAGAACCCTTCATACTAAATATCAGTAAAATAGACCTGATGGTCCTTGTGAAGGAAGCATATTAAGAGGAAAACTGTCCTTCGCTTGGCCCCTATTTGACCAGGTGACCTCATTTGAAAATTACCAACCTGACAACCCCATAAAGTTAAAATTTGTGGCCAATTCTGTCCAACAGTTTAACCTGAAGTAGGAACATATATGGACTGGTGATTTAAAAACATACATGTTGGAGAATTAAACCAAACTATGAAAACAGTTCCAACCGATTTTTAGTGTGAACATCTAATGGTGAAATTTTTTGGTGTGAACATCTAATCTACAACTAATGTTGTATCAGGCATGAAATTTTCAACTGTTTTTATTTTTATCAAGGTAGGGGGTCAAAACTCCACCCCCTCTACACTCCCTCCCCATTGCCAAATGTAAATCCCCAACTATGAGATCAATAAAAATAAAAATAAGGTCATGTGGCGGTTAAGAAAATAATATTGGAAAATCTACAACTAATGTTGTATCAGGCATGAAATTTTTTGGTGTGAACATCTAATCTGCAACTAATGTTGTATCAGGCATGAAATTTTCAACTGTTTAAATTTTGATTAAAGTAGGGGGCCAAAACTCCACCCCCTCTACACTCACTACCCATTGCCTCAAACGTTGCCCCCACCCAGGCTGCCTGGAAATCAATATTATTATACCAGTACCAAACAGCATAGAGGAGAGTTAAATCTCTTATCTCTGCCCATATTAGAACAAATGTGAATCCCCATCTATGAGATCCATTCATCTAGTAATATCAATATACCCCCCCCCCCCCATTTTTCTTTGAAAAATCAGGGTATGATTTCACCTGGATAAGTGGTGGTTAAGAAAATAATTTTGGAACAGCAAGCCTGTATTAAGTGTGTCTGACCTTTGCAGAATGAGGTCCCCAAACGGCGAATTTAATGACACTATTCCGCAAGGTGGGCTAGCATCACTGAATTCACCTCACCCTCTGGGGGCCTCTTTTCCTAAAAATGACCCCATTTGAACAAATCTGAACCCCGGTCACCCAAGGCCCCTCCATACCAAATATAAGCTATATAGGCCCAATGGTTCTTGAGAAGAAATTGTTTTAAAAATTACTATGGCGGGAAACAGTTATGGTCCTGGCTTTGCACCTATTTGATCTGATGAACTTATTTGAACAAATCTGATTGTGAGTCACCTAGGGAACATGCACACCAAAATATATAAACACATTTGGTCTTTAATATGGAGAAGAAAACAATTGTTGAAAGACAGATGGATAGACATCCCAACAGATAGATGGATAGAAGGACTGCCTGACAGACAGAAGACAAATTCAATCCAATATACCCCCCAATTTTTCTTCACCTGGACACCTGGATAAGTGGTGGTTAAGAAAATAATATGAAACAGCCAAGCCTGAATTTAGTGTCTGACATTTGCAGAATGAGGTCCCCAAAAGGTGAATTGAATGACACTATTCCGCAAGGCAGGCTAGCATCACTGAATTCACACTCAGTCTGATTAGGCCTCAACTGCCATGGGAAACCTAGAAACAGATTGAAGTTCTACTGTTGAAGTTGGTGATTCTAGCCTGCTGTACAGGGTAGCAACACTAAATTCACCCCCTGGGGACCTCATTCTGCAAATGTCAGACACACTAAATTCAGGCTTGAGAAAATAATTTTGTTTTAATTTGATAATAACAACAAGCACCATTGCTAGTGCAGTGTTTACACAAACCTGTCCAATAACATTCTAATCTCTAATCTGTCATGGTGGGTAATGGAAAGTTTCTGTGATTTCATTGAAGACTGAAGTTTCATAAGGATGTTATAATTATGTGAGTTTTTCAAATTTTATAACATGTTATAAAAAAAATTTTATTAAAAAAATTTTGTGTGTTAAATTGAGCAAGGAGTTAAATCTGAATATTTTTTTTGGGGTTTTTTTTTTTTTTTTAGTTATGTCACTGGCTCCGCCAACATTCGACACAGTGACCTCATTTGAACAAATCTGAACCACAGTCACCCAAGGTACCCTCATACCAAATATGAACCCATTCGGCCTGACAACTTCAGAAAAGAAGTCGTTTTAAGAATTACTATGTGGAAAAATAGTTATGGTCCTGACATCAAAACTATTTGACTTGGTGACCTCATTTGAACAAATCTGAATAAGAGTCACCTAGGGAACATCCACACCAAATATAAACCCAATCGGTCTGATGGTTTCAGAGGAGAAGATGCTTTAAAAAAGTTTGACGGACGGACGGACGGACGGACGGACGAGGAGTGATGACTATAGCTCCACCGGAGACTTCGTCTCAGGTGAGCTAATTATAAAAAACGGACGAACGGCCGGACGGACCCCATTTCTATAGTCCCCCGAAAATTAATTTTTCGGGGGACAAAAAAAAAAAATCTATGTGAATAAGTTTCTATAGAAATTTGTTAATAAAGAAAAATTCCAGAAAAGATGAGGCCTAAGCAGAATGACATCCCCAGAGGGTGAATTTAAAGATGCTAGCTTGCTATGCGTGATTCCCGTCTGGGGACCTCATTCAGCAAATGACAGACACACTAAACTCAGGCTTGTGTGCGGGATAGCATCACTAAATTCCCCCTCTGGGGACCTCATTCTGCAAATGACAGGCACACTTAAAGGTACTCAACCCGTAAAGAGGGTCCCCATCTCAACAGATTCCAACAACAACAATCCGATCAGAGGGTCCTATATTACTATTTCTTTGGCTTTGGGGGTAAAAAATATTTGATTCGAGTCGAGGAACACATCAAACAAAGCTCAGAGTTATTAGATATTGATTTTTGAAAATTCTTATGTTCTCGAGATGAGTACCAATAACTGCTGTCAATTTGGTAACATGCTCGAGATTTTACGCCAAAATTATATTCAAACAGACAAGGATGGATAACTCTATGATCAAGTGGGTAATAACAACGAATTTTTTACTGTCTTCTGGGCCAGAAACAATTCCCGATAATGAAAAATAATAGATTTCTAAAATCGATATCTAACAAATCTGAGCTTTGATGGGTGACTTCCTCGACTCGAATCAAATATTTTTGACCCCCGAAGCCATTGAAATAGTAATTGAGAGGAGTTTTATCGGGTTGAGTACCTTTAACTCAGGTTTGTTCTGAATCATCGATGGTAATACTCTGAGAGATCACTGAGTTAATTTTCAATGCAAAAATACCGTAATATGAAATTATATATAAGAAATAAAGAAGCCAAAAGTATGTAACAGACTAGCATAAACCCTGGTATATGGCATTTACGTGGTAAACCGTCTTTGACAGTCGACCTGAATCTTCCCTGGATGACCTTAGCTTACAGATATATATATGGTACCGGTACTTACATGGCAACCAGTCCAGGACTGTCGACCTGAATCTTCCCTGGATGACCTTAGCTTACAGATATATATATGGTACCGGTACTTACTTGGCAACCAGTCTAGGACTGTCGACCGGAATCTTCCCTGGATGACCTTAGCTTACAGATATATATATGGTACTTACTTGGCCTGAATATTCCCTGGATGACTTGAGCTGTAAAGATATATATAAATGGTACTTACGTGGCAACCAGTCCAGGATAGTCGACCTGAATGTTACCTGAATGAACATAGCTGACAGATATATAAATGGTACTTACGTGGCAACCAGTCCAGGACTGTCGACCGGAATCTTCGAAATGTGTTCGGGACGCCATCACTGATCAATCCTTTCATCACCTTCTGCTCAAACGGTGAAATCCCAAACTTAGTGATGCCTCGGACGTAATATAGCTTCCCAAATATATTCGAGCCACCCATATCCTATAATAAATATACAAATTATCTTTATAGGATTAGATTTTATTATGATATTTACATTCATATACATGTTGACAGTGCAATGTTATGTTTTTATGTATAACCAATACAGGTAAGTGGGTGTCTGACCAGGTAACACAAGTTCCAGGGTAAGCAACACCAAACCTAGCACACTTGAATGACAGAAACCAAGTCAGAGTACAGGCGCTGATCTAGGTTTTAAGTTTGGGCACCCTGTCGGTCCTAGGACGATATGCCTCAGGCATATCCCGATGGCCGCAGGCCAGAGTTGGGGTTGGGTTGGGAGGGGGTGTCCCCCCCTTCCAAGAATGGGGGCCCGGGGCACTCCCCCGGGAATTTTTTTTAAATCCAATGCCCTGAGAGTGAATCTGGAGCATTCTGAACCTTTATATCGTGCTATTCAGGTTGGTAAATTTAGTCATATTATAAACAACAAATTCTTAATTGTTTGTGATTTTCTACTATCGTACTCATTGATCTGATAGCTAAAAGTCATGACCAAACTTAGTTTGTTTCTACTCTTAAGGCATAAAAAAAATATAGCTTTATTTCCGGTAACCCTCCCCCTGCTCGCCTAAAGGCCCCACGTAAACTTTTTATTTGCAAAATAAAAAAATTCCAAAGATCCCAATTTACAGTCTGAAAATTACCAAATCTCATTCTCCCAACTTGACTTTATTCTTCCAGTTTCTCTTAGTTTAAGTTGCTGGTTTCAATTCAATGAGTCATTAGCCTAATTAACTTGCAAAATAGCACTCACAAAACACACCAAACCAGGGATAGTGGTCTAACAAACATAAAAAAAAACAATTCCTCAAAAACCCAAAGTTTTTGTACTAATTGGTATGGAGTATGTTTATTAACTCAATTTGAAATGTTTGGGGGTGTTAATTAATACAAATTAAATGGCTTTGGACATATATGACAATTGATTGTTTCCTACAAATTCTCAACAATCTGTTGTTCAATTTTCTGATAGTTAGGCACTGAACCATGTACAGGGAACTCATGCTTTAACGCAACATGTTATTATGGAATAACTACTTAATTATACATGTATGTACTAAATTATACCAAGAATCAATCATATAATTATAATAGTCCTGGCTATAATTTGTAAATAATAATTTCAACTAACTAGAATAAAGTATATATCAGTTTTATAGAGGTATTGACTTAGTATTTTTGTGTCCAATGTGGTGTGGTGAAAGTTTCCCTAAGACAAAAAGATTCAAGACAGCCACTCCAATGCAAGATTTGTACAAAGCAGTCTTGACTCCTGTTATTGCCAGGCCATAATGCCGCCATATGATAAATAAAAACTTAAATCAAATAATATAAAATAAAGTGCCTTGCAAGTTCATTACAATATTATATCTAGATAGACTATATACATTATTATATAGTATATCTGTATCTACAATACATTAAGAAAGGGCTGTTATTACCTTGTGCATCATGAAATTTAAAAAAAAAAAAAAAAAACAAAAACCCTCCCTTCCCTAATTTTTTGCCCATCCGTTACTGGAAAAATATATATTCTACCTACTCTGTGTTAAAATTGTGGATGAGAGTAGATACTCTTACACCACTGGTTTTTGGTCAAGGCATCTTGTTTAAATATTCGCGGAAATAAACTTCTGGTTGAACTTTATATCTCTTAGTTTTAATTATAAATTCACGTTATGTTAAATAAAAGTGTCAATGACACTGTAGCTCAACTTTGGTTAGAAGTTAAATTTGTGTGATGAGCAATGAATGGAAAGAATTTGAAATGAATTTTGAAATCCAAGATGGCCGCTGGCAGCCATGTTTTTTGTCCGAATGACCCTAAAATGACTCGTTCCCATCTACATTCCAATTTCAACAGCCATGACAAATTTCATGATGATCAGACTAAAGGTACGACCTGTAGCCCGTGCTAAAGGATTTAGTCATACAAAGAGTAAAATCCAAAATGGCTGCTGGTGGCCATGTTTTTTTGCCGAATGACCCCAAAATGTCTCGTTCCCATCTACATGTCATTGTTAACAACCATGAAAAAATTTATGATGATCCGACCAAAGGTACGACCTGAAGGTCATGCCAAAGAATTTAGTCATGCAAAGAGTAAAATCTAAGATGGCTGCCGGTGGCCATGTTTTTTGGCCGAACAACCCCAAAATTACTCGTTCCCATCTACATGTCAATATTAATATCCATGACAAATTTCATGATGATCAGACAAACAGTACGACCTGTAGCCCGTGCTAATGGATTGAATATTGAAATCCAACTTGGCCACTGGCGGCCATGTTTTTTTCCCGAATGAACCCAAAATGACTTGTTCCCATCTACATGTCAATGTCAACAGCTATGACACATTTTATGATGATCCGACCAAGGGTACGACCTGTAGGCCGTGCCAAAGAATTGAGTCAGGCAAAGAGTAAATCTAAGATGGCTGCCGGCGGCCATGTTTTTTGGCCGATTGACCCCAAAATTACTCGTTCCCATCTACATGTCAATGTTAACATTCATGACATATTTCATGATGATCAGACCAAAGGTACGACCTGTAGCCCGTGCTAATGGATTGAATTTTGAAATCCAAGATGGCCGCTGGTGGCCATGTTGTTTGTCCGAATGACCCCAAAATGACTCGCTCCCATCTACATTCCAATTTCAACAGCCATGACAAATTTCATGATGATCAGACTAAAGGTACGGACTGTAGCCCGTGCTAAAGGATTTAGTCATACAAAGAGTAAAATCCAAAATGGCTGCTGGCGGCCATGTTTTTTTGCCGAATGACCCCAAAATTACTCGTTCCCATCTACATGTCATTGTTAACATCCATGACACATTTTATGATGATCCGACCAAAGGTACGACCTGTAGGCCGTGCCAAAGAATTTAGTCATGCAAAGAGTAAATCTAAGATGGCTGCCGGCGGCCATGTTTTTTGGCCGAATGACCCCAAAATTACTCGTTCCCATCTACATGTCAATGTTAACATTCATGACAAATTTCATGATGATCAGACCAAAGGTACGACCTGTAGCCCGCGCTAATGGATTGAATTTTGAAATCCAAGATGGCCACTGGTGGCCATGTTGTTTATCCGAATGACCCCAAAATGACTCGTTCCCATCTACATTCCAATTTCAACAGCCATGACAAATTTCATGATGATCAGACTAAAGGTACGACCTGTAGCCCGTGCTAAAGGATTTAGTCATACAAAGAGTATAATCCAAAAGTAAAGTTGAGCTAAAAACGTACCGCATAATCACGTATCGCGATATGCTATTGTAAATTTAACCGTCGTGGAAATAACATTTCAAGCGCTTTAAAGGTTTATTTGCACACATTAACGGCAAGCACTCAATGTGGAGTTTTGATAAGTACCGTAAGATTGATCAATAAATGAAATTGTTTTAGATCTGTACGGATCTTTCCGGATTTCAGTAGTTTCGTTTCAGCAAATTCCGAATTTTAATTTATTTACCCAAACCGGAAGAGGAAAACATATGTTTTGATTCATTCGCAAAACAACCAACTGACTTAATTTTTATGATTATAAAAGGCCGTCCGGCCAGTGTCCCCCGAAAAAGTGGCTTCATTGGGGGCATCAGCTTTTCTGAAAAAAATATCAAGGACCCTAAATCCGATACTATATTTCAGAACCATCCAACCAGTGTCCCATGAAATGGTGGATAATAAACTATCATACTAAATTTGATTCAGATATGATAACACAAACTAAAGTTATAATCCGGAAAACAGAAATTGACACGATTCTAAGTTGAAACAGGGCCATAACTCTCGCAAAAATGGGCAGAGCAAACCCATATTCGAACTAGACCTGTATTTTGGGCTGATAAACTCACATACCAAATTTGGTTCATATGATCACACAAACTGAAGTTATCATCCGGAAATTAGAAAATTACAAGAATCTAAGTCGAAAAAGGGCCACAACTCTCGCAAAAAGGGCGGAGCAAACCCATATTCGAACTTGATCTTTATTTTGGTCTGATAAACTCATATACCAACTTTGCTTTTGATCTAATAACCGAAACTAAAGTTATCATCCGGAAACCATTTCCGGACACACTTATGGACGGACGGACACCGGCTATTTTAATAGTCCCCCGAATTATTTTTTTTCCGCGGACAAAAATGGGTCGTTTTCCTTCAGTAGATCAAATTTGTTGATAAATAGCATTGTAATTCAATTGAGTATTTGTCACTAAAATCAAGCATTCTGATTGGCCGAGAGCGGCTAACTTTCGTTTTCGATTCACCGACATCGGCCGCTTCAGCGTGCATCAAATCTGAATGTAGCACGGTCAAATGTAATCGGCGCAGAACGAGTAGCGAAACGAGCACACCCGCGCGTTGTTGTCTATAGATACCGTTCATCGGCCGCTTCAGCGTGCATCAAACCTGAATGTGGCACGGTACAATTTGATCGGCGCAGAACGGAGTAGCGAAACGAGCCAACCCGCCACACAGGAAATGGTTACGGAGCAGTGTTCCGAGTAACGCAATGGACACACCCAATGATTTGTGCACGGTGACAACGGCGAAATGAAAGTCTCGATTCGTGTCATGAAAATGACTAAATGATACTTTTTATACAGTTTTTTTGCAAATTCCTTGCTAGATTGAATTACAATGGAGATAAACGTACCCTGTTTCGTTGCACATTCTGGGATTCGAGCATGAAAACAGTTTGTGAACTCGCCGGCAAGCCGGCTCGTTCACAAACTGTTTTCATGCTCGAATCCCAGAATGTACAACTCAACAGGGTATGTTTATCTCCTAAATGTTTTCTTTCATTGTATAAGCGTTCCATTAACATTTCCATCGTATTAAAATTAGTTGGCAGTCTCTTTTTATCTAAAAATTTCTGATTGACTGAGAAATGTTGTTTTACAACTCTGAGGCATATTTCGTTTGGGCGCCCAAACCTGTTTACGGGTCCAAAAACGGCCTAGATTAGCCCCTGGAGTAATGCACTGGCAGGTTGACCAAAGGCCCTTTTGTTAGTCAACAGAGGTTTTAGTAAGAAAGAAAAATGGCTTAAACATATTCGTCATTTTACCCATATAATATTGGCGGTGCATAAATGTAATGGATGACAAGAACAAGAGGAGAGTGTCTGCAAAGTATATAAAAGATGGGGGAATATATTAGGGTCAGGGTCCCAATCACATGTAGACAATGTATTCCTCGTGTTCTTGACAGAAATTTAGAGTCAGAGAGCAAGATTCCTTGTGCATGTGCATATAAAACTGTGTGTATACTGTATAGCATAAATAAAATCGGTTTCATTATACATTACTAGTAATACTAGTAATGTATAATGAAACCGATTTGATTTATGCTATACAGTATACACAAAGTTTTATACAGGTGTATGCACATGTTATACTATTTTCCATAACATTGCACTGTCAACATGTATATGAATCAATGTTATCATTATAAAATCTACTGGGATGTATAATATATATCATAATCTCGATTGGTAAAACTATAGATAATCAATTGGGTGCACTGCCACATGACTGAATGTTATTGGGGATAACATAATATGTTCATACGTAAACGTAAAATTCACCCATTTGTTTTTGTTCATGGGATTATTGGATGAATTTTTATCTTTAGAAGGATTTGATGATACTAGTAAACCGTAACAGGACACAAGACATTCATATGTATGTAAATAATCACATATAACGTAAATGTTTGGCAGATGTGTCGTTTATCCTGACCGTGTAATATGTGTCTCAGCTGTCTGGCCATCAACTCAGTCCTCAGTGCCTGGAGTTTTGCACGCCGATGTAGGTTGTGACATCATTATGCATGTCTTGATGACAAGACGCCTTTACTGGTTTTCCAAAAAGTTATCTTAAAAGGACTCTGTGATCTTTCAATCGGAACTTATAGTTTCCGTTTGTCGGCCTTGAACTTTGAGAATAATTCATCAATCTTTTAGGCGAAAATACCTTTAAAAATGGAAGATAATATCTAAATGGCCAGTACTAGTAAGGCCCCTAATAGGGGCCCCCTACATTCCTCTTTTGGGGCAAATATTTTTAATAATTTTATAAAATATGTAAACAAAACTTTTTCATGCAATTTCACTTTTTTCTTAACCAGAGCTTTGGTTTAATTTACATTCAGTTTTTTTAATATCTTTGGCTTTAGGAGCATGTTGTTCCTACATATGATGAAGTATAGCTAACATTTGCCGGAACAAAGTTTTTTATTTTTGCCCTGGAGCATTTGGCCCTGGAGCTTTTCGAGGTAGTATTAATCAATGTAAAATGGCGGCCGTCGCCATAAATAATTTTGGACTCGGCTGACCTTTGAGTTATGAATAAATTATCTATTTTAGGTAAGTTCAATCTATTTTAAGATTGGGCTGAAAAAGTCGATTAGTATATCTCATATCCGCATACATATACCCCAGGTCGCTTCGCTTCCGCCGCGGGCGCTATTAAGCAGACAGGGCCAATTTATTTCCATTATAATCCCATATTAGAAAGCACATTTTAACCACAACAACAATTGACCCCACCCTCTAAAGGATTAAGTATTATTGTTTGGAGTGAGGTAAATTTTTGTTCTGGGGACAGGGGGCCTGTGTAAGGGAACTGGTTGATTTTCAAAAACAAATTTATACGATCAGAGGCCTAGGGGGTAAATTTCTTTGAAACTGCGGCTCCAGACATCAGCGATTGAACAAGTATAGGAAAAAATATGACCTGTTGTTAATGGTGAAAAATGTTTTTAACTCCGTTAATTTGGCGTCCGGAATGATTTTACTCTGAGGCATATTTCGTTTGGGCGCCCAAACCTGTTTACGGGTCCAAAAACGGCCTAGATTAGCCCCTGGAGTAATGCACTGGCAGGTTGACCAAAGGCCCTTTTGTTAGTCAACAGAGGTTTTAGTAAGAAAGAAAAATGGCTTAAACATATTCGTCATTTTACCCATATAATATTGGCGGTGCATAAATGTAATGGATGACAAGAACAAGAGGAGAGTGTCTGCAAAGTATATAAAAGATGGGGGAATATATTAGGGTCAGGGTCCCAATCACATGTAGACAATGTATTCCTCGTGTTCTTGACAGAAATTTAGAGTCAGAGAGCAAGATTCCTTGTGCATGTGCATATAAAACTGTGTGTATACTGTATAGCATAAATAAAATCGGTTTCATTATACATTACTAGTAATACTAGTAATGTATAATGAAACCGATTTGATTTATGCTATACAGTATACAAAGTTTTATACAGGTGTATGCACATGTTATACTATTTTCCATAACATTGCACTGTCAACATGTATATGAATCAATGTTATCATTATAAAATCTACTGGGATGTATAATATATATCATAATCTCGATTGGTAAAACTATAGATAATCAATTGGGTGCATTGCCACATGACTGAATGTTATTGGGGATAACATAATATGTTCATACGTAAACGTAAAATTCACCCATTTGTTTTTGTTCATGGGATTATTGGATGAATTTTTATCTTTAGAAGGATTTGATGATACTAGTAAACCGTAACAGGACACAAGACATTCATATGTATGTAAATAATCACATATAACGTAAATGTTTGGCAGATGTGTCGTTTATCCTGACCGTGTAATATGTGTCTCAGCTGTCTGGCCATCAACTCAGTCCTCAGTGCCTGCAGTTTTGCACGCCGATGTAGGTTGTGACATCATTATGCATGTCTTGATGACAAGACGCCTTTACTGGTTTTCCAAAAAGTTATCTTAAAAGGACTCTGTGATCTTTCAATCGGAACTTATAGTTTCCGTTTGTCGGCCTTGAACTTTGAGAATAATTCATCAATCTTTTAGGCGAAAATACCTTTAAAAATGGAAGATAATATCTAAATGGCCAGTACTAGTAAGGCCCCTAATAGGGGCCCCCTATATTCCTCTTTTGGGGCAAATATTTTTAATAATTTTATAAAATATGTAAACAAAACTTTTTCATGCAATTTCACTTTTTTCTTAACCAGAGCTTTGGTTTAATTTACATTCAGTTTTTTTAATATCTTTGGCTTTAGGAGCATGTTGTTCCTACATATGATGAAGTATAGCTAACATTTGCCGGAACAAAGTTTTTTATTGTTGCCCTGGAGCATTTGGCCCTGGAGCTTTTCGAGGTAGTATTAATCAATGTAAAATGGCGGCCGTCGCCATAAATAATTTTGGACTCGGCTGACCTTTGAGTTATGAATAAATTATCTATTTTAGGTAAGTTCAATCTATTTTAAGATTGGGCTGAAAAAGTCGATTAGTATATCTCATATCCGCATACATATACCCCAGGTCGCTTCGCTTCCGCCGCGGGCGCTATTAAGCAGACAGGGCCAATTTATTTCCATTATAATCCCATATTAGAAAGCACATTTTAACCACAACAACAATTGACCCCACCCTCTAAAGGATTAAGTATTATTGTTTGGAGTGAGGTAAATTTTTGTTCTGGGGACAGGGGGCCTGTGTAAGGGAACTGGTTGATTTTCAAAAACAAATTTATACGATCAGAGGCCTAGGGGGTAAATTTCTTTGAAACTGCGGCTCCAGACATCAGCGATTGAACAAGTATAGGAAAACATATGACCTGTTGTTAATGGTGAAAAATGTTTTTAACTCCGTTAATTTGGCGTCCGGAATGATTTTATCACTGCAGAGTTGTAGCTGAGTACTGTATGTCATTTATAGGAAACAGACGACATACATATATGCCGGGCATTTTGTGTTTAGTGCTTTTATTTGAGATATGTTTGTCCGGGCACCTGGTTAAGCCTGCATAACTTGAGTAAATTATATTAGGATACCGATTTATAAACTCGATTAAACCCTTATTTTGGGACTTTATGTCCAGTAAGGCAGTAACTGTGGCTTGATTTAGCTACGTGAGCTAAAATTTCAAAGTCGGTAGCCGAGAGGTAGCATACTGGTCTCTCGTGCCAGCGGACAGGGGATCGCAACCTGGTCACGGTGTTCTGACATAAATCAGAACTCGGTCCAATACCAAGTTAGTCAGGCTGAAAAGTCTCAATCGAGATCACTGAATAAAGATCTCAATGCAAAATGCTGACTCCCCACCCCATTACAACACTTGTCCAGGTATGTTGTGGTGGGTGCAGTATGCTGTCCTATCGGGTGCGGACATTAATGGCTGACCAGTGTACTAGTACACGACTTGGTGTTTGCACGTTAAAGAATGCTACTGGAGTCACCACATGGTTATAAAGTTACTCAGCCGTGGTAGCACCTGGACCAACTGGTGCGTTTACAACCAGAATTGGTTCCTGCACTGTAATATCTACAGAAATGAGCTATTTAGCCTTTTAGCCTTTACAGCTTTAGACTCATTTGGCACCCGCAGGTCTAGATCATGCCATGAATCTCTACTCCAGCTGACGCCCGTAGAGATCATATTCCACCAGTACAAAACCCGGGAACTTTTTTAAAGTAGGCTACCAATTGTGGATTGTTAGATGGAGTTATTTCCCCCAGCATGTTAAATGTTTGCCGCGTCAATTTGATCTCACCTCAAAGTTGAAAAACACGTTTAATTGGATATTCTGCTGATTTAACAAGGTAAGGAGGGTTTCTATCACACTCGAAAGTTGAAATATACGCGATAATGCCGTTTACCCGACCACAATCGATAAAGGCAGCCACACACGATGCGATATATACGACAAATATCGGGCACTGGTTACGGGTCAAATCGCAGCGTGTGCAGTGGAAAATTACAGGACATTTTGTCGTACGATCAGCCCCGCAAGGAATCAAATCATTTTTATTATCTACGATCGAGTCGTACGATTCATTCGAAGTAGCCAATCAGATTCAACTATTACTATGATCACGCGTCGATCACATGTTTTATTTCATAACAACATGGCGTCCATGCAGTGTCCTTCAAAGTCAGAGTAGCGGGATATTTTGGACGCGGAATACATTCATGCCTCTAAATACAACTACAATTGAAACAGGTGGACTGGACACCAGCAATATAATATTTGATTGTGAGTTTGTGTGGAGAATTAAATCAGTTATATGGCCTACTAGTCTATATACTGGGGTCCCCTATTACCGGTGGTCTTTAACTTTGACCACAGATTTTACACATAAATATGCAATTTCTATTATTGTTTTAATCAGTACTATGAAAAGTGATTATTCTTCTACAAAAATCACTAAAAACTTATTTTCCGATCTGATTGTCTGCGCTCGCTATAAATAATAAAAGTAGGTCACCCAACCGGAAGGTCGCCGGTCACCTATTACCGGTGCAAATAAAAAATGCCCGGGTTTACTATGTCTGACACGTGGTTTGCGATGAATGTGAATAATTATTGACTCTCAATCAGAAGGAGATTTTGTTTGGGAGAATGTTGATCTACTAGTAAACTACACCTTCTCAATCATTCAAAAGTCAAATAACACCATGCTGTAGCACACAATTGAGACTAGCACCGGAAGCAGCGCTAGTTTTTGTTATTAGTTATTAGGGAGTTGGATGGCCGAGTGGTTAGCGTGTTCGACTACCGGCCAGAGGTTTCGCTTGGACCCCGGATCGATTCACCTCGATCCTCGACAAAACAAAAGTCGGGAGCTCCGAGCGTACCTATATAAAGTACCGTGAATGCCTCGCTGAGGTGTCGTGAAGCGGTAATCCTCTCCCGCCCGGTGTCATGTACAGGGATGACACTGGTTTGATCACGCCGTCCTATCGGGTGGGGACGTAAATGGCTGTCCCGTGTACAACCATGTGTGCACGATAAAGAACCCTACTGTGGGCAACGATCCACGGGTTAATGGCAAAATTTCCTGTCAAAATTCCTCCCTTCGGAGCGTAAGTTGGTAGACATTTCAGGTGATGGTAATAGAGTTATCTCTCCTCGGTAGTGGTGGTGGAACACACTCAGCTGTGGTATGTATATACTATATAGTGTATATACATGTATGCGGTGGTGAAGTTGAAAAGGACATTTCAGATATTGGTGTGGTGGTGGAATACATGGAATTACCTGGTTACTCCTAAGGCCTAAACAAAAAATACGTTTGTTTCCGCTAACCCGACCGACCCTATTTTAAGCCGCCGACCCTAAACTTTTTATTGCCATTGCAAAAAAAAAAAAAATGGGACCAAAAAAAAAAAAATATTTGATTTTTTTTTTTTTTTAATTTAGGTCCCAATTCATATCATAACAAGATGCAAAACATTTATATATTTATATATATTGACATAAGAAATTTAAGTTTAAAGTATGTTTGGCTTTATCTAGCTTTCATCTGTGAAAACTTCAAATAATTTGAGTTCAGGTACGGTATGATATCATTCAGCGTTCAGACTTCAGTATTTCAATCAATTACAGCACAGGAACATTAACAATTTGATCAAATCAACCTGGTTATCAAGTGGGATCTCATAATACCAAATGAAAAATTAACATAGAGATTAGTACCATATATAGTCATTACTATCTTAATACATGTACATTGTTTCTGTACTACATGTACATGTAGGATTTCTGTATTACATGTACATGTAGTATATTATGTACGGTATGTGTCTCACTTGAATTTTATAAAATAGCCTATTTATGAATTAGAGTGATGATGGCAAGTCTAATTTCAAGCAGGATAAGGCTTCCGATAAGCATAATCCATAGAACCAAAAGATATCTGACAATAACTTATAAGCATTTCCAATCCATACATATATAAAAAGTTCCAAAGTTATGCTTGAGAAACTTGATAAAATTGACCTCTCTGTAAAATTCAAAATACTGACTCAAAGAGCCTTAGATTAGATCTAAATGCAAAAATTTCCAGGGAAAGAACCCCCACCATCATCAGGGGGTCACCCTTCCCAAACATTCCTCCGATCAGGCCTTCAGGTTATGCCTTCGGCATATCATTGCCCAAAAACAGGTGTCCCCAAAAAATACCTAGATCCTTCACTGAATGCGGAGAAGGTGGTGTTGTGAAGCCATCCTTAAGAGATCGGTACAAGACGGTCACTCCAATATGTGTACAGTGCAGTGGTGCTGGACTGACTCCAGTTGTCGCCAGACCATATAGGAAATATTAGGATTATCAAAGACAAAGACTATCTTAGTATATAGACTAGTATATATGTAAATATTAAAGCATATGTAAGATTGAATTGGAGTTTCTAGTTCCTCTGTCATCTGGGTTAACCTGATTGGGGCTAAGAAGTGCATAGTTTGGGTTATTGACAAGTATTATACAGTTATTTTTAAAGATACTGAAGAAAAAAAAAGTTAACAAAAAAAAAAAAGTTAAGCCTACCTACCTACCCTAATTTTTTTTAGCTCGTTAGCGGAAACAAAGGTATTATTTGTCTAGGCCTAAAGGAGGTTGCTCATATGTGGGCGTAAAGAAGAAGAAGTAAGTAAGTTATTAAAAATAGTATTATTTGCTTCGTACCTGGCCGTTTTCTGAAAATTGAAATTTGTTCCAACAGTTTCAAACAAACTTCCGACAATTCCAATGATATTAAGAGAAAAAAATGGACAGAACTACCCCCAAAGGCGCATTCCAGTTAACTTATCCCACATACCCACGCAAACATTCCAAGACAACGATGTGTTATATTTAAGGCATATAGTCCTGGGATTTTTTCTTCGGACAACTTACTCACCTTAATTGATAGCATCTTCATTAATACTCGCTCTATAGTCCGTTTTATTCATTAAACTGGTCGTAAATGGTACGGTAGTAATATACGAAAATAACACTGAATCAAAGCACAGTCAGGGACCGGTAAGGCGGTAACACCAAATTCCGTTAACGTTGGCCTTAGCGCAATTACGTCAGACGAAAAAAGTACCGGAAAAACATCAACGGGCAATGCGTAAAGCACCGGTAAGATTCCCGGTAAGCTAGTAATCGACTAGCAACAAAAAACATGAAAATACGATATACACCGGTAATAAAGGACCACCGGTAATAGGGGACATGACTATACTATCAGCCCTTTTAATTCAGATTGTTTGGCTTCGGCAATCTGCTACGGCAACCCTTTATCGTGGCCCAGCTTGCTTCAGCAAATGGCTTCGGCATTGCCGATTGCCGTAGCCAATTATGAATATGAGGGCTGTACTAGTACTATAGAACTAACCCATTGCATTCATGAGAAAGTAAACAACCAGATCGTACGATCCGATCGCATCGTGTGCGGCGGTCTATCGTAAGTGATAAAATAAGTGACAAATATCGTCCAACAAATATCGCATCGTGTGCGGCGCGCTTACCTTAACTTAAGTCAGAAAAGCAAAGCTACCGGCGATAGGGGTGCCACCTGGTGACTGGCCTTGTTTAAGTTGTTATCTGATTATAAAATGTATATTTTTATATATTTTAATACAAGTAGCCTGTGGAAAGCTGATGCCCGATTCGTAATGCCTGAGGCTGATTCAGTGATGTCTGATGCCAGTGATGACTGATGGCGACTGCATACATCGAAAACAGAAAAAGTGTAACTAATACTTTGCAGTCCCAGTCGGTTGACTGAAAAACTATTTGGTAGAATTTTCATTACTGAAAATAGTCTCAATACTTCGTGATTTGTGTTATGTTTACCGTTATAATAATGACTTACTATCCAGTTATTACGACGAGAAGTGGACAGGAACCCTCAAGGTCAACACAGAAATGGCGCCCGCTAGAAGACACAGAGCAAAAATCGTGAAGCACGTAACCGGATGACGTAACCGGTTACGAAAAAAATAAAATGTACTTCTTCAGAAAAAATGGAACTCCCTGCAGAAGGGGTAGCTATACTAGGGCCTGTATAGTCTGGTCGATAAACTCAAACGGTAGGATCAACCTAGAATACATTTGGACTAAGTTGGTTTCTATTCCAGTTTTCTGTGATCCAAGATGGCATCCAAGATGGTAGTTGGTATCGAAAAATTCTGAATGTCTGTAGGCCTAGGCCTACGTCCCAGTGACCAGTTTGGCTTTTATGGGACGGATATGTATAATATCGGTATGCTATGGTTAGAGGGACCGTTGTCACAGGAAGTGTGTATGAGAGGGGACACTGAGGTGTTACAATACTTTGGCAGAAATCAATCGACTGCCCGCCCACCACCCCATCCCGCCATCCATAGTATATTATGTGCTACAGGCACCCATCCAGCGTCTCAAGACTTAAATAATGTGTGTATGTAAGTGTCCACCCACCACCCCGTCCCGCCACCCATAGTATCCTATGCGCCGCAGGCACCCGTCCAGCGTCTCAAGAATTAAATACTGTGTGTATGTAAGTGCCATCCCACCACCCCATCCCGCCACCCATAGTATATTATGCCCCGCAGGCGCCCGTACAGCGTCTCAAGACTCAAATAATGTGTGTATGTAAGTGCCCGCCCACAACCCCATCCCGCAACCCATAGTATCTTATGCGCCCGTACAGCGTCTCAAGGCTTAAATAATGTGTGTATGTAAGTGCGCGCCCACCACCCCATCCCGCCATCCATAGTATCTTATGCTCCGCAGGCGCCCATACAGCGTCTCAAGACTTAAATAATGTGTGTATGTAAGTGCCAGCCCACCGCCCCATCCCGCCACCCATACTATCTTATGCGCCGCAGGCGCCCGTACAGCGTCTCAAGACTTAAATAATGTGTGTATGTAAGTGCCCGCCCACCACCCCATCCCGCCATCAATAGTATATTATGTCCCGCAGGCGCCCGTACAGCGTCTCAAGACTTAAATAATGTGTGTATGTAAGTGCCAGCCCACCGCCCCATCCCGCCACCCATACTATCTTATGCCCCGCAGGCGCCCGTACATCGTCTCAAGACTCAAATAATGTGTGTATGTTAGTGCCCGCCCACCACCCTATCCCGCCACCCATAGTATCTTATACCCCGCAGGCGCCGTACAGCGTCTCAAGACTTAAATAATGTGTGTATGTAAGTGCCCGCCCACCACTCCATCCCGCCACTCATAGTAGCTTATGTCCCGCATGCGCCCGTACAGCGTCTCAAGACACAAATAATGTGTGTATGTAAGTGCCCGCCCACCACCCCATCCCGCCACCCATAGTATATTATGCGCCGCATGCGCCCGTACAGCGTCTCAATACTTAAATAATGTTTGTATGTAAGTGACCATCCACCACCCCATCCAGCCACCCATAGTATCTTATGCGCCACAGGCACCCGTACAGCGTCTCAAGACTTAAATAATGTGTGTATGTAAGTGACCGCCCACCACCCCATCCCGCCACCCATAGTATCTTATGGGCCGCAGCCGCCCGTACAGCGTCTCAAGACTTAAATAATGTGTGTGTGTAAGTGCCCGCCCACCACCCCATCCCCCCACCCATAGTATCTTATGTCCCGCAGGCGCCCGTACAGCGTCTCAAGACTCAAATAATGTGTGTATGTAAGTGCCCGCCCACCACCCCATCCCGCCACCCATAGTATCTTATGCGCCACAGGCGCCCGTACAGCGTCTCAAGACATAAATAATGTGTGTATGTAAGTGCCCGCCCACCACCCCGTCCCGCCACCCATAATATCTTATGCACCGCAGGCGCCCGTACAGCGTCTCAAGACTTAAATAATGTGTGTATGTAAGTGCCCGCCCACCACCCCATCCCGCCACCCATATTATATTATGCGCCGCAAGCGCCCGTACAGTGTCTCAAGACTTAAATAATGTGTGTATGTAAGTGTCCGCCCACCACCCCATCCCGCCACCCATAGAATCTTATGCGCCGCAGGCGCCCGTACAGCGTCTCAAGACATAAATAATGTGTGTATGTAAGTGCCCGCCCACCACCCCGTCCCGCCACCCATAGTATATTATGTGTCGCAGGCGCCCGTAATTCATAACTCATAGCCCTACTGATACTCTCAATAGGTTCAGTAATTCTGCCAAGTTCCTGTGTAATGGAGCTGATCAGTGGGTGAGAGTAATTCAACAGACATTGGATCAATAAATTGTTATCAGGCATGATTTGTTCTGCCTGCAGTCTTTTGACGTTATCTTCTAGCACTTCCTTCAATTCATTTAGACGTTTCTGCCTGGCAGTGGATAGGTCATCGTATTCCAGGATAAAATGCTGCCTTGTTTCAGGTGATTGATTACATAGGAGACATATAGGAGCCACATTGAACTGATTGAATCTACGCCTTTTGGCTCGAAGGGTGTAAGTCCCTCTTAGTAATTTAGCTTTCACTGTAGCTCTAGCAACTTCAAATGTTGATTTCGGAACTGAAGACCATAGTTGGTGAGGATTCATTGTTGGGTTGTCTTGAATGTTGAGGTACTTCAATGCTGTCAATTCTTGTATTCCTTGTGTCCAGAGTGATTGATGATAGCTATCAACTGCCTCAAGTAACTGTTTTTTCCCATTGGATCTTGCTTGGTGGACATTCTAATAAATCAAATGATGTAGGAAGTGGGTATTTATTTAAGAGTTTTCTGATTTGAGAAAACAAGCTTTTGCTATCCAGGTCTTTCATGATTATCTACCTCCTTACCAGATGGTATTCTGGAGAACTATCTTTATATCGGTAGCTGTCCAAGCAGTATACACATACGTAGCTTATAAAGTAGAACATCTTGTTGAGAGGTTTTGTATCTGCTTCATACGTCTTACATCAGATCAATTCAGATTCATTTCCTCAAGGCTATAGCTAATCCTCAGTCTTCCGAAGAGGCGGTATAACTGTAGTGAGATGACTGGACTGATACCATTACTGCCATGTAGACCAGCTCCAAGGATTGAATAGAGAGCTCGCCTCCCTTTCTGTATTCTTTCATCAATCATTGAGGTAGGAATATTGGATCTCTCAAGTCCAAGATGGATAGTAGAAGATGTGGCTTTTATTTCGTCATTTCCAATGGTCCATCATGATTCAGTTTGAGAGCTTGGAAGATGAGACTTGGTCGAGTTGAAGATAACAATATTGCTTTTGGTTGGATTAATAGTGACTCTGTCTGCTGGAGTAATAATTATTGTGAATAATATTCAATGCAGTGTGTAGCCCTTAGGGATTGTGAGAGGATAGCAATGTCATCAGCTACTGTAGGCACACCTAAGAATAATGTTCCTTGTAATGCACCAATTTCATCCGTCTGGAGTGTTACAATGATGTTGTTGTTGTATCTTTTATACAGGGACGGCGATAACAAATCACCTTGTCAAATTCCTTGTTCCGATTGGAAGGATTCACACAGAGGTAACATTACAACGATTATATAGTTCAGACACCCCCAGTCATATGTGCATCATAAACGACTACCGGTACATACCAAACAGAAACAGCAAAGGTGGTGCCTCTTATGGTCGATCGTTGGATGTTATATTCACCATTTTCAAGAAATACAGCAGCCCCTAGTTCAGTAATGAAGGTAGTGCATTCCTTCTGGAAGCAGCAATCTGCGAAAGCGGTCATGTTGACCTAGCAGCCCCCACGCCACAATAGTCGCTGGCGATTTCAATGGATCATTACATCGTTCACCACCAAATGAAAATGACAGAGCACTCAAAACACTAATCCACGAAGTTGGTCTGAAGCAGCTTGACGGAGATTCTGCTGATGTTACACCCAGACACCACGATGGTCAAGGTTCCTCTATTTATCGACTACATTCTACATACCGGTACTAAGCAAATTCAGTCAGGATATATCTCAGAACTCACCAATTCGGGGGAGGAAGATATCAACACATAAGACCATTATGCACTCACAGCTTCTATTGTTGTCAATGAGCTAAAATCTCCAAGTACATGTACCGTACCTGTAGCAAGAGGCAGTAAAGAAGATGAACTTAATTACAATAAAAGGCCGTCCGACCACAGTGTCCCCCGAAAAAGTGGCTTCATTTGGGGGGGGGGCATCAGCTTTTCTGAAAAAATATAACAAGGACCCTAAATCCGATATAAATTTCAGAACAATACAACCAGTGTCACCTGAAATGGTGGATAAACTATCATACTAAATTTGATTCAAATATGATCACACAAACTGAAGTTGTCATCCGGAAACCAGAAGTTGACAGGATTCTAAGTCGATAAGGGCCATAACTCGAAAAAATGGGCGGACAAACCCATATTCGAACTAGACCTGTATATAGGGCTAATAAACTCACATGCCAAATTTGATTCAAATATGATCGCATGAACTGAAGTTGTCATCCGGAAACCAGACATTGACAGGATTCTAAGACGAAAAGGGCCATAACTCTCGCAAACCCATATTCGAACTTGACCTGTATTTTGGTCTGATAAACTCACCGATGAAATTTGCTTTTGATCTATTAACCGAAACTAAAGTTATCATCCGGAAACCATTTACGGACGCACGGACGGACGGACGGACGCACGTCCAGACGCACGGACGGACGGACAGCGGCTATTTTAATAGTCCCCCGAATTTTTTTTTTCGGGGGACAACTAGCTATAGGATGACTCCTGGATGAGGAAAAATCTGGGCATAATGTAACAAGGAACCCTATCAAAAATGATTTAGAATCCATCATACTAGTAGAAGACCACCAACCTCACAATGTAAAGTGTTTGTTTACATTTGACATTAGGCAAGAAGTACACAAACCATCTGATGCAATGCATACAGCTGTGGAAAAGGCCACCCACACTATAATTCAAATATGAATCATGGTTTAAAGAGAGCAAGACCCTGTAATAAAAAATAAATAAAATTGATGCAGCTAAAGAAGCGAAGAAAGCATTGTATGAATGGAAAGAAGATGGACGGGGAAGAGAAAACGTTTCAACTGAGCTATATATCATGTACCCTAGTACACAGGCCAGCAAACGTATTTGAGGCCTGGTATAGGCTAAGCTCATGAATATATTCATGAGATGCGGTTGTCACGTGATGTTTTCGATTGCGAATTTATTTTGTCGCGACATTATGTGATCGACCTTGATCGAGATCATTACATGGTGAATTAAAATTAGCAGAACACTCTGCATTATTGAGATCATTAACATTATGCATTTCAAAATTATGGTCAAGAGTGTTCACACCCAAAGATTCAATACGTGCAGATACACGATCATTTAAATTGCCATCCTGGCGTAAATTGTCAATAGTAATGTTATCAGAACATCGAGTACCTGCAATCATATCTGTGTTCTTTCGGATTCCGTGCAGCTTCTGCTGTAATCGTTTCAGCTCCAACATTTTCTCTTCCCTTCGCTGCTTCATCTCTGCTTCTGATATCGACTCCTTCATTTTCGAGATTTCAAGATCAATCTCTAGATCCTCTCCATGTACTCGATCCTCGCCAGGTACGTCCCTGTCTTCCCCAAAATTTAACTCCGGATGCTCCATGTCTAACGGGCTAATTGCACCCGATTCCATCTCGCACGTGGAATCCTCTCCCGTGTGCATTTGAAGGTATTTGACAGGTTTCCTGGATCTTAATGAGCGTTCTGACATACTATTGCACAAATGGCAATAAAATACTGTAGATAATGTACGAATGTCCAATATAAGAATGTCCAAAGGTGAATAATAGTCAAATTGACAATGGATGTCAACAGATTCAAGTCAAAATGTGTGGAAACTTTGTGCGTTCCCGCATAGAATCTTCAAGAAAGGCCGGATGTCGTCGTGCATGACGTTATATACTACGCTATAGTCTGTATCTATAAAGTGAGATATGCTCAATGCAGATTCCCTTATCCGCAATTATCCTGTTTGACTAAGTCAAACAAATACAATTATTATTGCTACGGTAAGATCATCATTTTTGTCTACAATTTATATTTGATTACATCTATTTATATCGATAATCAATAAGTTACACCATTAGTGTTTCAATATACAACAGTGACAGTGTTTATTGATTTCGGGAATGATATGAAAAGTGTGTTTAATTGTGACCAGTTACGCATTCCACCCTTCTCCCGTTACACTGGGGGCTCGTCCGGTCCTCAGAGTCTGTGTCATGGTGCGACCGCTCTGAGAGAGGAACTTGGGTGAGGATCACTTGGTGGTGAACCTCAAAACGAGGAAGGGAGGAATGTAGCCGTCACGTTGTAAATATAGAAGGCCGATTAATCAACAGCTCCAACAGAGCATGCTTCTTTGGTCCAGTGGTTAAGATGCCTTGTCTCGTCACCGAAGTTAAGCAACGTCGAGCCCGGTTAGCACTTGGATGGGTGACCGGTGGCCTGAGATTTCGGGTGTTGCCAACTTTCGGTGCGACTCCCGCATTCCACCCTTCTCCCGTTACACTACTTCGCCTATATTCTTTGGGCTAGAAAATGCCCTGCTCCCTGCAAAGTACGGTCCATCCGTCTCTACAAGCAATCTTTCGTCCGGAACACTCCTCAAGGCCTCTTTCTGCTCTTCATCATGTTTCACAAGCCCAGTAAACCCAAAATAACAATTCGGTAACTCCATCCATTCCCTCAGTACTTCAGATCTCTGTGAGCAACAATGGAGATGCAGTGGTTGGGTGACAAGCCTCATTATCCTAATGATTTTCAATGCAATCCTTGCCACTCGATCTCCATATCTGCTAGCTCCTCTAAGGTGTAGAATGATTGGCTTACTGGGCATGCTTAATTTCAGGAGGTCTATGAACAGCCGTTCTTGTATGTCGAATGAGGACGGGTGACAAGTATCATCCAGGCCAATCTCTCCCAAAGCACACACCGAACGATGATTCAGATAAGCTCTAATAAGTTCCAGGGTGTGGTTTGAAGCCTGCCGAAAGTTTTTCGGGTGAAACCCTATAGCCGTTCTCCACCTCTGACCAAGATCCACTGTCCAGGGGTAAGACTCCGGATCACAAAACACCGCAACCCCACCGATTATGCTACATGGGACCTTTCCGTCCGGAAATCCCTCAAAATATTGGTCCCAACAAAGGGTATCGGTGCCAGAATCCGATCCGGGTGGAAATGACTGTCATATAATTTGAGCAGTGGCTTTGGGGGAGGATCAGCGAGAGCGTCTTCACACTCCACCAGGCCTCCAAACTGTCATCCTCCAGTTCTATCTCCAAAACCCCGCACTTCTCGGTCTCCATGGGGCAGGTCCGGTGTTCTCCCTGGGACTGCAAGAACATTTCTTCCTCTGGTGGAGACCTTGGCGTTGACTCAATACTGATATCCTGACTGTCTGTGCCCCCAGACTGGCTCAACCCGGTGAGGGGTCGAGTCAAAGTACTGGGCTCTTCAGGCACCATCTCTTTGACTTGAGTATTCTGATCCATCTCGGTTAGGGGACGGACCATAGAATAGTCCTCTGTACTCACCAGTACCTCCTGGGTAGCAATCGTCTGGTCCCACCCGGTTAGCGGTAGGATCATAGGCGACTCTACATCTTCATTGGTGGAGCACTCCTGATCCAACCCGGTGAGGGGTCGAACCACAGAAGCACTTCTCCCATATATTCTGATCCAATGCTCCTCCCGTGACAATCCATCTTCTCTATCTCTACAGCACTGTTTCAACTCGTCCAATTTCTCCGGATTAAGCATTTGAAGCAACACATAGAGAACCCTCCAATATAAAAAACAAGCAGGGGAGTTAATAGGACTCAACCTACATTGTGCAGTTTCACCATCCTGAAAACATGGATCAGTGGACCGGCGAAGCCTATCTATGTAAAACTTATACATGTCTCCTGATATACTAGTATCGGACGAAATCAGTCGGTCAGAATTAATCTTGTTGATCAAAGATTTGAAGTGTTCTAAGGTCACCGCCTCAATAGGAATCCTTTGAATAAAACCAACCAGTGTTTTTATTCCCCCTGCCATTTGTTGACATATTATCTCAGCCTGTTCAATTGAAACCGGTTCCCACAAGGTCTCTGGAACATGTGCATACAAGACATGTCGTTTCAATTGTGAAAACCTTCCCCTACATATCAAGCATGGAGTATTTCTGTTCTGCCTTAATCCTGCTTTCTTCAAATTCTGCTTGCGACGCCACCTGCGATAACTTCTAAGGGTGGAAAACTTCTTTTCTGTCCTCGGCTGTGGAGTTGATGGTAATTCTCCCAGTCTCCTCCTCTCTTCATCCCTTCGAATTATATCTTTGAAAAAGGCTGGTGGTATAGTATGTTCCTCATCCCCTGGAGATAATATTACATTGTTAGCCGATCGAAATAATTTGAAGCCAGCCTGCAAATATTTATCTATATCCAAATATATTGCCACTTCACTTAGGGGCCTCATTCCACTAACCACAGTTTTATTTTCCGGTTCATGGGTGGAGAAGTGGATCATCTGTCTCTCCATGGTCTTAAGCCATTCTACCTAAATTTTCTCCCAATTTTCCAATGACGTTCCATGCACCGCTTGTTCCAATTCTTCGCACGTTAAGATGGGGGTCAATTCTAGTTTCTCAACTGGTGTGGAGTGAGCTTGGTACGCCTTGATCTCCATTAGTTCCATTAATCCTCTCTTCGATTGTCTTAATGCAAATCTGTTTTTTTCTTCATTAGTATGTACTACCCGTGTGATGTCTTCTCTGGTCACCCCATGAAGAAATGGGTCCTTAAGCAAAATCTGTACTTCCATATACCCTTCCTTATTTATTTTTGTGGTATGACGGAGCAAATACGACAAATGCCTCCCGATAGCTTCGTCATTTGGTTTCTTCCTACCTGGCCTATCAGTCCTAAAATGGTAGACCTGAACAGGGTCTTCGCAAGCTACTTGCCGAAGCGTGTTCTGAGAATCACTGTGGGATTGATTTAAATCTAGTGACTCACTATGTCTTGATGGTTCCCAGTAATGTGATTTCCTCCTGTCCCCCTCATCCATTCTTAACTTCTTTGCTGACATCTAAAAATTAGGCATAGACTTTGTATGATGAAGCTGGACATTATTAATTACACTCAGGACAGAAGTATTGTTTTAAAGCTCGTCCTTGTTTTGCAGTAACCTTAACGCACTCCCCATGATACCATTCCCTGCAGCTGTCACATTGGATCATGAAATTGCCATCGTCTTTTTTATTGCACCAGCAGTAGAGAATATCTGCAGAGGAAATAGAGGCTCTTTCCTCCCATCTTTTAATGACGGCCCGTAGCCATTTTGGCAGTTCCTCATCTCGACAAAACTTAAGTCGGTCATGATGGAGTGTTACTAAACCGGTCTTAAGTCTGACCTTAAAGGTGCTCTTAGAAAGTAACTGCATTATTATGCCCGGTCCCTTCCAGTTCACCGATAGTTTTTTATTTTCCCCCTTGATAACTGCTGTGTCGCGTAGGTAAACGATATCTCCCAACTTAAATGGTTTACAAAACATCCTGGCATCGTAATTTTTCTTCATTTGGACCTGAGACTGTTTTAGTTTATCTCTAGCAATCTCATGGGCGACCCTCATTGTATTTTCCAGTTCCAAAACAAACTCAGGTATATTTTCCATGCTTTTATGAGGGAAATTTGTGGGGTACATGAGGTCGACGGGTTTGGTTACCTCTCTGCCCAACTTCAAACGATTCGGAGTGAAACCGGTTTGCCGAATAAAACCGATGATCGCAAAGCTCCAGCTATTTGAGGTAGGAAAATGTCCCAACTTTCTGTTTTTTTGCCCACGAAGCAGCGCACCGCGTCCATTAAGGTTCTATTATATCTTTCGCATTGGCCATTAGCGGACGGTCTATATGGCGAGCATCTGAGCTTATCAATATTCAATGCCTTACACATTTCCGCAAAAAGATCGCTCTCAAAGTTCCGCCCCTGGTCTGTCAAAATCCCAAATGGAAGACCAAATCGAGTAAAGAATTCATTTATCGCGGCCCGCGCCGTATCAATAGCTGTTTGAGAAGGTAATGGAATACATTCCACCCATTTGGTGAAAGAGTCAACGATCATGAGGACATATTCATTTCCCTGTTCAGTCCTTGGTAATGGCCCCAAAAAGTCCACGTGCACGCGTTCCATAGGTGCCCCCATTTGAATTTGTTGAAGTGGAGCGCGAGGGTGCCGGCTTTGCTTTTTACAAACATTGCAAGTCTTGCAGGCTGCCACCCACATCTCAACATCGTTATTTAACCCAACCCAATAACCAATTTCCTTGACCCGCTCTTTCGTTCTACTCATTCCTGGGTGTCCGGAAAGTGGAACATTGTGGCATAACTCAAATATTTCTTTTCTCATATTAAATGGAACCACTATAACTTTTCGCCCAGTCTTGCGGGTTCTATACAAAACATTATCATTATCGAGAACATAAAGTTCCTTATTTAACCAATAATTTTTGGCAGCAGAGCTAGATATCAGTAAATCCCCTTCCGAAGGTTCCACAGTGTTGATTAGCCAATTCAAAATAAGTTTGAGATCTGGGTCAGCTTCCTGAGCTAGCTTAATATCGTCCGAGGAGTGCTTTTGGAATTCCACTAACTGGACCGATGGTTTATGTTCAGGACCTGACCCCTTTCCGGTGAGGGAAAGGGCCATAGGATCCTTGGTTTCTCTATTTATAGTCTCTCCACCCGGATCCCAGGTCTCGTGTAGGCCCAATGGTGTATTTGGGATCAAAGGCTGCGTAAGCAACTTATTGGGGACCACTTTGTGAGGGTTAGTCAGGTTAGTTTGAGGAGAATCCACGGTTGGTGTTACTCCAGCTGAGGTCCAAAATAAATTTAAATCAAAATTAGCGCCTTGCTCCCTTTTTCCAATTCGTGAAATGGCAGACAGAGGTATTATGTCATTCACTTCTTCCTCAAATTTCTTTCTCTTCAACTCAACCCTTTTGCAGTAGGCACACCCCCACAAGGCAGCGATTCAATCCCAGTCTCTGCTTTACAATATTCGTCCCATGTGATCCTACTCAGCGCATCTGCATTGGAATGTTTTTCACCCTTCCGAAATACTATTTGCATGTTAAATTGACTTAATTCGAGAAGCCATCTCGCCATTTGGCTTGGGGCTCCTTGAAATTCATCAACCACGTAAGATTGCTGTGGTCTGTATGGAGCGTAAAAGGTTTGCCCAATAAATAATGCTTGTATTGGCGAGTAAAACATACAACAGCTAAAAGTTCCTTACGTGTGGTGTAATAATTCCACTGTTCCTTTGATAAAGCTAGACTCCCATAGCAAATAACTTTTCTTGCCCATTTTGTATCTGAATTAATTCAGCCCCCATACACGTTTGTGAACAATCGGTATCTAGCAGATATGGGTCGGTTTTATTCGGAAGGGCCAATACTGGTGGGCTCGTTAGAAGTTTCCGAAGGTTTTGCCAGGCAGATTCTTCAGAAACTCCCCATGAAAAAGGTTTTTTCCTTATAGAATCATATAAAGGTTTGGCAAGTTCTGCAAAATCTTTGACAAAGTTACGGTGATAGTTAACTAACCCCATAGACCTCTCCACTTGCTTCGCCGAACGTGGCCAATCTTTGACTACTTGAGTTGCACTATCCCCCATTTCTAGCCCGTTTGCACTTATGACTCTTCCAAGGAATTGCACTTCTTTTTGGAACAGAAGACATTTCCGGGGTTTTAGTTTTAAGCCATATTCCCGAAACCTCAATAGGACTTCTTTTAAATTGTTTATGTGCGAATCTACTCCCTGCCCCATAACCAAACAATCATCTACGAATGCCAAAGTGGTCTTTCCAGAGGAGCCCGCGCAACACGAGATTCATTGCCCGACAGTAACCAGCCACCGCGCCTGTCAGTCCAAAACTTAAGCGTTCAAACTCAAAAATCCCGTATTTAGTAATAAACGCAGTGTTAGGTTGGTCTTCCTCTCGGATACGGAGCTGGTAATACGCCTGGTTGCAGTCCAATTTTGAAGCCCATTCGTTGTCAGCTAGTGCCGCTAGACAATCATCGACTAGCGGTAGGGAAATTGATCTTTTTTGGTTACCGCGTTCAATTTTCGATAATCTAAGCACCACCGTACCGTATGATCAGGTTTACGGATAAGAACCGGGACTGAACACCACTCAGACATAGAAGGTTTAATTATTCCGGCACCCAAAAGTTTCTTCAAGTGCGACTCCTTCTCCTCCGCAAAGGCTTCCGGGGTCCTGCGCATTCTTAATTTAACGGGTGTTGCATCACCAGTAGGAATGGTGTGCTCTATAGCCGTAAAGTGCCCAAGATCATATTCGTGGGTAGCAAAAATGTCTTGGAATTCTATTAATAAGTCTTTTAATTTCAATTGTTCTGAATAATTCAAGTGTACCATTGACCTTTCAAAAAGTTGGGATAAATGTGGGGGCAATGTTGAGATATTTTCATTCTCCACCACAGTTTCATTGACTCGTGGGTGATTATCGCAAAACCTTTCCGATGTCAGTGAACTAATCTCAGAAACATGAGAGATTTGACGGTTCTTCCTCAGCGTTACCCAAGACCCTGTAGGATTCAAAATGCAACAAAGTATTTCAGTGGTCCCTTCACTGTGTAACGAACACCCCACAATTATCTTATCTCCTATAACCGGTTCTACTATAAAATCGTGGGCCATGGAATTTACTCGACAACCGACCAGCCTACCTGTACGAGGGGTAATCACACATTTATTGGAAATCATCACCGGTTGAATCCTTTCTTCCGGTTTTTTATCACTCATCCTTTGGTTAGAAAAAAAATAGGAACCTACATGTACGTCACTCTCTCTCCCGGGGTCTGTACCGACTATCATACTCTCGCCAAGTTGGTCCTCAGGCGGTAAGGCCGGGAGATCAAAACTTGCAGTCATACTCTCACCAAGTTGGTCCTCAGGCGGCAAGGCCGGGGGATCAAAACATTCAGTCATACTTTTACCAAAAAGATGAGGACACTTCCTATTGACTGTACCAATTCCCACCAACCCAAATGTACACAAAGGACTACCACAAGATATAGGAATGAGTTCGTTATTGAGGCGGAGTTCATCATTTAAGAGATCTAAGGTCATAAAATGTTTTTTCATGAAATCATACCCTAAGAGCATTTGATCATAAATGGGTGCTACATAGAAATTTTCCTGGAAGATTTGGGTTCCCAATTTAATCTCTACTGGCCCTAAATATAACCCTCCCATACCAGAATTCCTGGCGGCTAACTTTAAGTTCACATGATTTATAATTGGCGGTGTTATAGTAAAACCTTCAAAAATCTTATCGGAAATTATGGAGACTTCTGCGGCTGAATCTATTATCGATTCCACTTCCATACCATTTAGATATACATTCACCATCGCCAACGGTCTTGCAACCTTTTGAATCCCAACTTCCGGATCGGCTGGTAAAGAGTTGCTGAGAATGTTAGGTAGAGTTTTTCCCTCTAAATCTCCCAGCAACCCTTGACAGGCCTGGTCCATTAAAAGTGTTTGGGCTGTGATAAAGTTTGAGACTGCCACCGAGTCCTTTAAACCATTGAGTACCAAACCCTCTTGCGCTGTAAACTCTGATGTTAAATCAATCAAAATTCCCTCCGGTACTGAAATAACCTCGGGTATTGTATCACTTGAGAAATTGATCAAATCGTCAGGTATTGATTTAACTATTGGATCCATTAAGTTGTCGGGTATTGGGTTAACTTTATTGGATACCCGGCTGATATTATTGAGAGGAAATGGCTCCCCTTTAACGGACAATTCATTTACATGTACATCTGTGTAATCAATATTTACATTTATTAGCTCATTCTTACCAACTTCCTTGAGACCATCTACAAGTGGAGCCGGAATCAGGCCTATTGACCCGACTCTCTGAAGTTTGACATGTCCATTTTGTTTCCGGTTTCCGCATTTTCAGGAGGCGCGGAACGATTAAAGGGCTTGCCACTGGGACAATTTCGAGCGAAATGGCCCCTACCCCCACAAGAAAAACAGGAAAAACTCCCTCCATTTTCCTTCCTAAACCGGTTAGGCCTCTGATCATTTCCCCGCCCCCTTCCACGACCTACTCCCGGTTGAAGGTTGGATATTTGACGCATCAAAACTCCGTAGCCATCCTCAGTATTAGAGGCTTGCGACTTAACCTCTACTCTCGATACTCCCAGAGAATATTCACTTTCAAATGCCCCAACACTTCGTACTTCCCTTTTTCTTCCCAGGGCTTGAGTGGCTTGAATGTATTTCACTTTTTTTACCGCATCTTCTATGTTTGGTAGTTGGAGCCCGTTGGTATAATCCCCAGAATTCCGATCGTAAAGCCCTTGACAAAATCTGGCCACAGCTTGTCCCATTATAATATTTTCCAGTGACCCTTTCCACACTTTAGAAGCCTTCATAAGAACCCGATCCGCCCACTCCTGTAGGAGTTCATCTCTATTTTGGGTCATACCCAGGAATTGGGAGCTTAGAGTTTCGGGCGGTTGTTGGGCCCCATAATGATCCATCAATTTGTCCATCACGGCTTGGAAACCCAAATCCGGATGGTTTTCGGAAAGAAAAGCATAGTAGTCAAGAACCTTTCCCTCCAAACTTAAGCATAAGGCCGTTAATTTCTCATTTGCAGTCAATTTATGTAAAACAGCGAAGCTTTCAAACTTAGCCCGAAAACCTTCAAAGGTATTGTGGCCATCAAATTTCAATCCATTAGGGAGATTAGGAAACCTATGTCTTCGATCCCTTTCCTGAACACGGTCCCGATTATTCCCATTAATGTGAGGCGGAGGATCTCTCCAGTCATTGTTCCCATGTCGCCCATGCGCATAGCGTTCACCTTGATCATTTCGACGGACAAGGAATTCATCGCGGTCTCTCAAATCGTACTCGGGTCGAGGATTAGGCCTATCCCTACACCCTTGAGGGTGATATAACATTTCCGGGATAATATCCCGACTGTGTCGCCGCATTTCATTTCTGTTTGAAAATTCACGACGAATCGGTCTGGGGCTTTTATCCCCACGCTGGTGCGGAGAATAGCATCTGTCCGCGCGCTCCCGTCGGTAAGGTTCTAAACTACTAGCACTAGTCTGTTCAGCCGACAAATCCGGATAAAAACCATGCCTATGCGCAGAATGACGTTTGTCCCTACCCTGTTGGTGCGTATCGGGTCTATAATCACTGTGTCCACTTGGGGAACCCTGTCTATCATCGCGTTCTATGTGGCGCGTTTCTGGAACACCAGTAGAGTAATGACTCCTGCGCGGAGAATCCCGGCGACATTCTATCTCGCCTCGATGGGATTCCGGACTCAAATATTCTCGTCTGCCCGAAGAATATGGTCGGTTGTCAGGTTCTAAACGGCGTGATTCCGACTGAATAGAGTGTCGTCTGTGCGGTGAAATACGACTGACGACTGCTTTATTTGGTCGCGATTCAGGACTCTCTCTACGATTGAGTGGAGAATGCTGCGAGTCAACATATTTGATACGTCGCGGCGATACAAGTCTGTCTGCGCACTCCATGTGATTATCTCTACGTCGGGATGGAGAGTGATGCGAGTCCGCATATTCTGTATGGCATGGAGAAATATATCCGTCCGCGAGCTCTACCCTCGGTTCCGAATAATGGTGTCGCCTGCGTGGTGAATGAACCTCGCGTCGTGGTTTGGGATCCACTCTACGTCGGTGCGGAGAATAATGCGAGTCAACATTCTCTGTACGCCGCGGAGAAGTAAGTTTGTCCTTTCGCTCTATGCGCGACTGTAGACGACTCAGGGTTCGACTATGTGAGTCTTGTGACACTACCTCGCGTTTGGCGACCACATTCTTAAACGGCGAATGGTCACTCCCCCCTTCTGAATGTGAGAGTTTCCAGTTATCATGCCCGGCTGCAACTGTAATATCATGCAGACTATCCTCCACCCCCAAATGATCAAGAATATCCTTACTCGTGTGTGAAGGCTTAGACAGGCCCCGTATAGGCCTAACCAATTTATGCACATCGCGGTTTCGCAGATGCTGGGCCGGAGAACATGCTTGAGGATTGACAATATTAAGTGTCAACTTCGGATGGTGAGGTGAGGAGGGGGAGGAGTGTAGTGGATTTGTACCGACTCGTTGAAACTCTGGTGTGGCCCCCTGAGATGTACGACGATGGTCCACATATAATTGCATTTGTGATAATTGGTGACTTAAATAATTGACGTACTTATGTTGATGCTCTAACCGCTCAAATGTGTCATCCCTGTTAAAAGTCGAACCATGATTGTAGGACGCTAACCGACTATGAGAGGCAGTCGATACATTTGACCCTGACTGGCTAAGATCCGAGTCCGAAAAGGAATCACGGGGGCTATCCTTACATGGAGCCGGTGCATTCGCCAATAAATTAGAGGATTTTATATCAAAATTGATCAGTGAACCTGTCAGCGATGTTTTAGCAGTGGGGGTTAATTTATTTAAACCCGATCGGTCCGGTTTCGGACTGGAAGAAGCAGGAATGGAACCCTCAAAACTGATAGCCGGGGGCCGAGATGTGGAAATTTCACCCTGTCTTGGAATGACAGCATCGCGTTCAATTGATTGGTCCATCACAAGGACCGAAACCGAAGATTTTGATTTGCCCTCGTCATCGGTACATACACGCGCTTTCAGCCCATGCAATTCCCTCTCCCTACCCTTATAAATATGGGTATGCTCCTGTGGAGAATGGTCGGTTGCCAGAGGGGTAGGAGGCCCCTCAAAATCCCCCCAAACAGCCGGATTTCTATCGAACTCATCAATTAACACCTCGAGATGTTCAAGCGTTTCTAGGTCGCACATGCGAGGGGCGCTTGCCTCAATACCCGCAAAAACACGAAAATCGATAAGCGGCAATAATTTATCGATCGAAGTTGCTAGAGGCAACTTGTACAAAATTTCCGGGAGTAAATTCCCATAAATATGCCTGTTATACAAAAGTATATCCGCACGCTTTCGCCCGATGCCCGGCAAAGAAAGAAGCTCTCGAAACGAGCAAAAATTAATGGCTAACTTGGACATGAGGAAATATCATAACACAATAGTGTCAATAGAGTCCAGATCAAGACACAATAGTGTCAAGAACAACCAAAAATAAATGTCAGCCCGCGAGACGTCTGTATATAAGACAGGGAACAAAATAAAGGGAAGTAAACCTCAGCAAGCGACAATCTTGACAGCTCAACAATGTTACAAATATAATGTCACTGAGACAAACACCTGCAAATGGATGCAAAAATCTCGCAAACTACCGTAAAAGTGCTCTTGAATCTCTAAATTAGACAAAAAATATCCACATGAGCAACATGAGATCACGTGACCAATAAAAAAATATGAAAATATAAACAAAAGCACGTGGAGCTATACCCCGTGTCGCCCTATCGCCAAACCACGTGTCCCAGACACTTCGACAAAAACGGAATGAAGCAGTCTTAATAGACGCCAATTCCGACAAAACACGAAACGAAAAAGTCTCAATAGACGCCTATTCCCACCAAGGTGGCAAGTGAGAATAACAAAAAATACCCGAAAAAAGTTAGAGCCGAGTGAAATCCCCAACTTCGAAGTCACGTTGCCGATAGAATGTAATTACACCGTCAAAACACCACGACAACGAACCAATAAAGCCATCCCATCCTCGTCGCCATTGTCCTATCTTTTGGGGTAATAGGCAAAGATAGGCTTTATATAATATTCTCACCTGTTTTACTCTTCAAGACTCCAAGTTAGATACTTCCCTTCGCGTGCTTTCTCGATGGCGGTCCGATTCAAGAGAGAGCACACTTCCTTTCTTAGCTCCGCCCTTCTCTCCCGTCTTTTTCCATTCTTACCCAATCACAGGCCAGTTAGTGTGCAGATGTCAGAGGTTACAGTTCATGGTTTCTTATGGGTCAGAGGTCATAGTTCATACTGACATATTCTACACTGTTTTCGACTCATGCGTTTCAAGCATGTGGGGTTTGTTTTTTATTCATAGGCGAAAAAGTTGCTGGCCCATAATGTATATTTAAATGTTGATTTCTTGGCAACACTCAGACCATTATTTTGACACCAAAAATTCCACGATGGGCCGATGGGTTCATTTTTTCTGTGACATTTTGTGACTATTGCTGTTTATGAAACTTGAAAGGTCAATCAATCATGATGCATATGTTGATTTTTTTGCAATGATACAGTTAAAATTAAGAATGTCTTTCTTGTGTGTAATCAATTTTTATTAATTTCATTTAGAATGGAGCGAATACCAAGTTTATACCGAATGATGAAAATAAGCCGGCGCCGTCATCAATGTCTAGATGTAGATCAAAACGCTCAAGTGAATTTTCAACACCGACCCGACAAATACCTCTACTAGTACAGGATTCAAAGCGCCATAATTTTATGGTTTGTTTTGTAAGCTACCGGTATATATGATCTATTTTGTCACATGTAAAGAAAATATGAAATAAAATGTTCATAGTATTATTACTAGATCATGCCATGAACCTCTACTAATGCTAACGCCCGTAGCGGCGATAGCATTAGTAGAGGTTCATGGCATGATCTATATTAGTACATGCACTGGCCCGGGGGGGGGGGGTTCTACTCAAATTTGTTGTTTTTTAATGCCAGCTTTATATCAGTTTCTACAGCACATTGGTGAGTGCACCTAACTGGAGACCGCTGGTGTTCTAAAATATGAACTTTAGATTGCATGATTATTATGAGAAATTATTATAATATTATATTATAATATTAATATATTAATTCAATTGTACTTGCCAGATGCCAGTACATGTCCTATGAATCTAAAAAAAAATTACTTTACATGAGATAAAATAGATCATACGGTATATAGCCTATTAATCTAACCATAAAATTGTGGTGCTTTGAATCCTGTACTGTAGAGGTGTTTGTCGGGTCGGTGTTGAAAATTCCCTTGACCGTTTTGATCTAGATCGATAACCATGGAAATTGTATATATCTGTGCAGGAGACGTCCATTTAATCAAATATACTAGAGGCTAGAGCTCTAGGGTGGAGACACATTCATGGGATGCTGATAGTGATATGCATTTGGAAGTATGTTTTTTCTTCAATTTTCAAGTCTATATACATGTAGGCCCACCATATGAGGGAAGAAGTAACCACGAATTCCCTTTTTGTGACCATGGACATGCTATATACCTGTGCAGGAGATGTCCATTTAGTAGGCCTTTACTGAATTTTTTTTACAGCTCCGGTTTGAGACACACATTCAAGGGAGAGGGATGCTGATGAAATGAAAATAGGGGTTTTTACCCAATTTTAAGTCAACAAGTACACCATAGGAGGGAGGCAAGGCCCCAAGGACCCCTAATTCCTTTTTATGACCATGGAAATTGTATATACCTGTTCACGAGATGTCCCTTTAATCAATTATACTAGAACGTAATGTATTTAAATCAACATTTTTTATTGAATTAATAGTGACCAGAGCAGCTCATGTACCAAGCCAGAACATAAGCAGCCTGACATTTGAAAATTGAGATTCCCAGTGGTTGAAATTTCATCACGCATTATCCCAGTACAATTGATTTAATATTCACGTATATTATAATATAAAATTTGCAGGAAGGTATGCCGTGTTTAGCATCTGGCATTTTCGGGGAACCACCACCCCAAACCTGCAAAAAAGCATTTTTTTACTCAAATGTTTGGTCGCTCACCCCCAAAATTTCACTAATTTTGGTCTAAAACCACATAAAACCCTACTGATATCACTCATATGACTAGAAAGTTGTCTGCTCTAGTACAAGTGACAGTTTACCATGTTTCAGAAGCTGATTTAATTGAAAAAAAGTTTAATTAAGATTTTTTTTTTAACTGGCTGATAGGCAGTACCACATACCGGTACATGTACACACACACATGCAATCATGTATTGGAGTTTCCAGGTGAGTGTGTCATGAGAGTATTCTAGGTCTACCTGGGTGGTCAAATTGGACACTGCTAATGGAAATTCTAATGAATCGATGGAAGTGGACAAATACAGTACTAACCCACCAAAATCTGAAAGGTGCACAAAAAACACTGGTATAACTTACTAGTACTCTATAAGGTATAACTTATAAAATGGAACACTTCAAACTAAAAGAACTGCTATAATTGTTCTTCACTGGAAGGTTTATGCATCCAATTTACAAATTATAAATTTCCCAGCATATCTCCTGCATATCCATTGAGATATCAGTTTCCCCCGCAAGCTATTACATGATCCAAACATGTGTTTTGGCTATTTTGGCTGTAATACATTTTAAGCTGACAACATCTCAGGACAGTGTTCAAACTCAATCTTCACTTTCGGGTCATTGTTGACAATTTTGTAGACATATCCATGATAATGATGAAATATTATTTGTTAAGCTCCAATTCAACTAGAGTTGACATATTTTGAAAATAAATACATAAAGAGGACATTTAGCAGGCTGCAATTGGAAATATTATTCTATAAATTGCTGATATCTGCAAACCTACGTCATTATGCATTATACACACAATTCCATAATTTCTAACTATTTCATGATTAGTCGGTCAACCAGCCCATTATCTAGCAATAGACTAGCATTATTCCATACCACTTTTATTGGTCTAGTGGATCAACTTCAATTATACTAAATGCTTTTGGCAGTCACTATGCTGGACTTGAATACTTTAGTTGTTGTGAGAGGACTAGTAACAGATAATCTGAATTGATACACATGCAAATAATTCACTGATTAGTTGGATGCACTGATGACAGTCATTTTCAAGCCATTGATAGTCACGTTAATATTTGAGACATTTGCTCGCTCTTGTTCCATGCACACAATGATCTAGGCTTAAATATCTTAGTTACATCATGACAAGTTTATTTATTTCAATTTTACATTTCTCGAAGCTTCTTTCCAAAGGGTGTCGGGAAGGAAGTATTTCACCTCATGTCTCATATGCAACATGCCATAAATGTAGCTTAATGTCATCTCCACTAAGGCTCGTGTGACGTGTTTTTACAGTTATAAAATTTTCCCGTTTGACACAAAACACCTCACGCAAACAAAATATATCTGCCTCATATAGATGATTTTGGTACTAAAATGACCACAATAATATAGCCGAAACATCGAAATAAAAAAATCAGACATGAGGCAGCAAACTTCTTCAATGTTGATGTAACCGTGCACGAGGGGGGGGGGGGGTGTGATTACTAGTACCTCACGAAACTTATTTGGAACAAATAAAACTATCGTCATCAACTTATATTGACATATCTGTGTGAAGGAGATACCTGTTAGTATCAGTAATGTAAATAAACGCCTTAAATGTATGTAGTACAGACTGACCAACTTGTCAGAGCATGGGACGGTATAGCAAAGTTTGGACATTTATGGTAAAAGGTCCACCCAGGCAAATCACAGTGACCCCTTGTGTTAATTTTGGTATCAACGTGAGCGTAAATATATCCCCGACGAATTTAGTTAATAAAATGCGACATGGGGAAGCAAACTTCGATACAAAATTGATGTAACCGGTTGCCGGGGGTGTTTGTTGACATCAGAGTTTTCAAATATCCAAGCTACAAAAACATGATTTCGCACTATTAAACCTATTGCCGTTGATCGATTCCTGTGAAAAACACTCTACTCAATTTGATTGAGTAGTTGTCAAAGTTATATACTTCCATCTTGTATTGTTAAATTAAGAAAAAAGTACCGATGTTGAAATGTGCTTTTCTATTTTAAAACAATATCTTGCTTGCTTGCTTGTTGTGGATTTCCCTCCTTTAAGTGAGGAGCACCCCATTATATTGGGTATATAAAATAATGGAAATAAAAATAAGTCAAATAAAACCAGGTAAAACTGCAATAATGATAAAATAGTCGGTAGAATTGTGGTACTAGTGAGTTAAAAGATTTGTGTGTGTGTAAGTTACACTTAAGAACTTTTAAGTTGAGCTTTCATATGTACATATGTACATGTATATTTTTGTTTTGTTTTTAAGATTGGTATAGTTAAAATTGTCGTATTGACAAGAATATTTACAGGTAGTTGTTTTGCCTGTACAGCTCGGCTAGTTTGTCATTGTATATGGGCTTGTCTGCTTCTGTTTTTAAAGTGTTTACTCTGTGCACATGAATTGAGTATAAGAAATTTCATGCCAGTTTTTCAATTTGTTCTTTTTCTATATCGGTAATGTTCCAGGTTTCTAGTTTTGTGCAGTCTAAGGTTAACTGAGTTAAGAGTTCTGGTTGATCAATAATGTATTTGCCAGTGGTAGTTTTTGAGAGACATAGTTTGAGTTTTTGTATGTAACGATGTCGTTGGTTGCTAGTGTTCGTACATTGTGAAATGAAATGTATTCTGTCTTCATCAGCTAGTTTGCAGAGCGACATATGGCAGAGGTCAGGTTATGTCTGAATCTTTTTCTATTTATTTGTAGTAAATAAGTGTCTGTCATCAACCATGTTTTTATAATAGCCTTGTTTGTGGCAGCGGGCGAGTATTTTGATGAATCCCATACAAAATGACATTTGCTGCTGGAATTTTCTTGCAGTTTGATCATTGTTAATGTTGTTTTACTGGAGAACTCTTTGTCATTAATATCATGCCAATATTGGTATATAGCTTTTTTACATATTGTTTTCCATTTGTTGGCATCTTCCTTACTGTGGATGGTGCTTATGATATGCAGTGGGTCAGGAAGGGTATATTTGGAAAGTATGTCTCTGACATGTACAAACCAGCTATGGCTGTTGTCATTTTTCATGATAAGTTGTCTTATTGCAAGATCTCGCTCTGCAGAGTTGTGTGTTTTGGCTATATTAATATAGAATGTTGTAATTTTGAGATCTATAGTGCCTTGGATGGGAATAGCACCAATAAGTGCATTTGTAGCAGCATTTGCTGTGCGTGTTGATAAACTCTGCAATTGTCTCATGGTTTTTCGTTGGAAACGTTCGAGTTCATCTATGTCTTTTTTTTCATATGTAGGATTGCTATACCATGCAGCATTCTAGGAATGACAAAAGTGTTCCACATTTGGTATGCTATTACTGGTGATATACCGTTTGTTCCATGTAGCCCTGTACCCACCAAGGAGTATATGGTTCGTCTGCCCATTGTTATTCGTTTTGGGATATCTGGGGTATTCGTTGGATTACGCTCTACACCTAGGTGTTTGGTGGAGCCTACGATATTAATAGGTGTTCCACCTAGGACAGTTTTTATTTCACTTTTCATTTTTTGTGTAGATGTTTTCATTTGGACAATTTCGCATTTGGTTGCGTTCATTGCGAATCGAACTTTACTTGAGTTGTTGTATACAATACTTGTGAGAGTTTGTAAATCAGCTGTTGTTTTTGCTAAGATGGCTACATCATCTGCACAGGTTGGGGCTGTTATATCAATTGTGCCAATTTTAAACCCAGCTGCATTGTTACTTAGCTGATTTAGCATGTCGTTGTTAAATATTTTATAGAGCATTGCTGATAATTTAATCCCTTGTCTTATTCCTTGGTGAAGTAGTATATCTGAGGAGTATGATCCACCCCATTTTACCTTTGTATTCGCCCCATGATGTAATGAATTTACAAGTAGCCATAGGTCGCTGTGGATCCCATCAATGAAAAGTTTTCTCAGTAGGCTTTTATGCCATACAACGTCAAATGCTTTTTCAGCATCCAGGGTTTCTAATATTAATTTCTCATTTGTGTCTTTGCTTTCATTGAATGCTTCAGTTATCATAAGCCCAGCAACTAGGGGTGATGTGCCTTGAGTGAAGCCACGTTGCATTTTATTTTGCGATGGTAATAGTATGTTGTCTAATTTTCTTGCAGGGTTGCTTCTAGGATTTTACATATTATGGAGCTGATAGTTATGCCCCTGTAATTCCATGGTTTTGTTGGGTCTTTGTCCTTTTTTGGTACAGGTGTTAATATGCCGATTTTTATTTCTTTTGGCACTTCTCGTTTTTCATATATGATTATTGGGGCAGTTTCTTCTATGCTATATTTGAGGTGTTCAGCCGTAATTCCAGCATAGTCAGCTGCTTTATTTAGTTTGAGCTTATTGACAATAGTTTTAATTTCATGCAGTGTGACTGGTTCTAAAGATGGTTTATTAGCACGACATATTTGTTCAATAGCTTCGATATCAGCCGAGACTTGTTTGTGGAATGTATCATCAAATCTATCAGCAGTTTTTGGTTCTGACAGTTTTTTGAAGTGTTTAAACCACCCATCCATCATCTGTTCGGCACCATATTGTTGTCCATCTATTTCAATATACTCAGTGACTACACTCTTGGTGAGCCTTTGTTTATTTATAAGTTTATAGAATAGCACTTGATCATTAGATGCATTGGCTTGAGAGATTTCATCATATAGCTGGGTTCTCTCTGCAGCTATTTGCCACTTTAAGTGGATTATTTGTGTCAGCTGGCCTACCTGCCGTTTTCCATTGATAATGGGCCTTTTTACTTTCTTGTATCGCACTGGCTATGCTTGGATTCCATTGTTTTTGACCATTGGAGCTTTTTTTATGCTTTTTGGCAGGTGTGGCTTTCTCTGCTGCGCTTATTATCATTTGGCCAAACTTCACAATGGATTCTTCCAGATTATTGTGTATAGTGGTCTGTGTTAGGTGATTGGTTTTGTCTATATGTTGTCTGTAGAGGACTAAATCACATTTTTTCCAGTTTGTTCTTTTTTGTGAGATGTTTTCAAGACTATTTTGTATTTTTACAAAGTGTGCTATTTTCATTTCGACTTTAATGAGCTCATGATCAAATACATTTGATGGAACATCGATAACTTGCATATTTGATAGAATTTTATCATGTTTTGTGGATTCAATAAAATAGTCTATGATGGATTGTGATTTCCCATTATGATGTCGAAATGTTAATTCCGGAACATATCCATTAGGTATGGTAAGCTCATGGTCTATATAGAACTTTTTGAAAAGTTGTCTTGCTCATTAGGTGGTTGTCTATCTAATGAAGCGTTCATATCCCCTGCTATTATTATTTTATGAATTGAGTATTTTATCATAATAGCATATATTTTTTCCAGTGTCTCATTGTATTCATCTTTGTCTTTTTTTATCAGCCGAGTGAGTGTTACTGGGCATGTATGCATTTATTAGGCATATATTTGTTGGGCTGCTTTTGATTGTAATACAGATAATTCTGTTGTCACCATCTTCTTTAGCGTCGATGGTTTTATTGAGATTTTTGTGCCATAAGGTTGATACTCCCCCATAGACCCTGATCCGCATGTTTGGTGGTAGTGGTTCATTCTGATCTACTGACTTACTGAAGTTGTTAAAGTTTTCGGCTAGTTCTTTTATTCGAGCAATTTGATATTGGAAAAGCCAGTGTTCTTGGATACATATGATGTCGTATGTTTCTATTGCATGTTGTAATACCACTTTGTTTGTATTTATATTTTGGATGTTAATTGAAGCTATATTGAGTTTTTGTGTCTCAGTTATATTTTCGATTCTTAACGGAGAATGTTGATTTATTACTGATGTTGTCTCCCATGAATATAGGTCACAGTTTCTAGGTTCATGTTCCGCTTCGGCAGTCGACTGCTTAGTCGAGGGTAGCATGATACTATGTTTGGTGGAGGTTGTGTTGCTATATTGCTTGTCATTTGTGTTCTGACATGATGTAATATAAGCTGATGGTTTCGCTGATCTGTCACAATTTTCTGTGGTATAGGCTGTTAATGATTTGTTTGTATGGCCCTTTGGGTCGACCCCCTGCCATGCTCTATAAAATGATGTTCAGGTTCTCAAACCGGAAACACAATTCAAAATTCCACTTTCTGTTTAGCCTATTCCTGTCCCTACGGGCGAGTAGCAGGAGTTGGGACAGGGTACCAGTCTATATATCATGATGTATATTATTCATTGGATAAGTGAGTCGAGTATGTCCATTTAATTACATCTTCGGCAACCAATGTTGTAGCATATCTATGTAGTTGTGCAGTCCCTTGTTCACCCCACAACCTGTCCTCACATGCACAGAGAGCCACACACAGACTAGAGCAGCCGACACCCAGGTGAGGCTCCTGCGGGTTAAATATTAAACCTTATATATCGCAATATGCACTGGCTTACAAGGTCGAGGTAAATATTGTAAGGGCAAAGCATTCTCTTATAAATTCGAGGCGCCCTATGTACGACTCGTATATATAAAAGAGAATGCATTGGCACAGGGTTTTCGCAAAATTTCAGGAAGTTCCAGTGTTAATCATGGCTGTGTTGGTAGTTGTGTAATCGGACCATAATCAAGATGGTCACATGTATAATGGAGCAGACGACACTCTCTATAGTGCATGCTTCCACCCGTGTGAGGTTCCACATGGGTTCAACATTGCGTCTGTCATTTGCAGAATGCGGTCCCCATATGGTGAATTTAGTTACGCTATCCCGCACAGTGGGCTAGAATCACCAAATGCACCCTCTGGGAACCTCATTCTTCTTATGCCCCAACTTGAATATGCAGTTGAAGTTGATAATGTTTACGTATATTAGTCACCTAGATTCCGCATTGTATCTTCTGCAAATTAGGGGACATAGAAAGTTCCCAGAAGGGAACAAGTAACTACAATATTGTCGATTTGAGATTATAGATACTTCACAGAAGACGAGACCCAATCAGAATGAGGCCCACAGAGGGTGGGTTCGGTGATTATTAGCCCGTTTCTGTGGGATAGCGTCACTAAATTTACCCTCTGGGGATCTCATTTTGCAAATGACACTATTTATAGGCTTGGAGTTGCTTGAAATTGACATTAGCGCCCATTTCTTTGTCAGTGCTATATGTGTGGTTGTCAAGTCAACCAATGACTTAGTATCACTATGTCATGCTAACACACCAGTCACCCCTCTCTTATTTGCAATATCGACAAAACTCAACAAACATGCTTGTTCTTCCCAGGTAATCTGCGGTGCTGGCACCCGTGTTTAATTCATGCAGGATAGGCGTGTCTGTCATCGTCACTTAATGGTACACAATCCGGTTCGATGGTCCCCATATCATCAGATTCCAACATCATCAACAACAACAATTCTTGAAATACCGCTTCAGTTATCAGATCGATTAACTGACAACAAATATTGTTATCCTCCTCCCTATTTTCCACCCTTCTGGTTGGCCCATGTGCTGTCACGTGCCGGTCGACAAATCACACTGTCGCCCGCTGACCCGGGAGACATTGTTTTTGTCGCCCGCCTGATGTTATATTGCAAGAATATCTCCAAACACACACTGCAGTAACTCATCTACTTCGCATCACTACAACGTACTAAAAAATCATAGATCTTATATACCCCACGGATTCGCAAAACACACCAGTTGTGGTGTTTGCTAATTTGCATATATTTAGTGAACACTAATATTCTTAAGTTTTAAGTTGATACTTTTATCGGACAAGCGTTATTATTTACGTTTTACATCGAAACATCTCGCTGATTCAATTTGTTCATGTCGACATTATGATGCAAGATTGAAATAGAGGATCCCTTTAGGTTGGTTCGTTATAAATGTTCGCTGGTAGACAACGTAATACATACGTTTGTCGCGAATGAATGGTACTGTACACTTATCATCCGCGATGTCTGTAATGTGATCATAGAAGTATTTTTATGTGAGGATCGCCATGAGCACTGACACATATGAATGTACATTAATGAAATTGACAACTTCCCAATAGCTTTCGGGGAAGACCGTTATGAAATGAACATCGCGAGTAAATTGCGCGCACAAGACGACATTGAATATGCCTTGCAGAAGACGAGAACATACCTATATGGCTTATTGGTTTACATTGCATGGACCGATATTTACGATTTGACCACCAAAATGATCGTAAATAAACGCGGATTATCAAACGCGCAACAGCTTGACTATCGTTTATGGAACAGAAATCCTATGGGACGATAAGTAGTTACTGAAAACATACATAATCGGGAAAGAAAGCACTCATGACTCAGTGCAACATCGTGCGTGTGGATGGCAAGGCTATTTTCTGTGGTATAATCGGATAACAAAACAGTTGTTGCCCTTCTTCTCGGGAGACATTGAGATTTGTCACCCGCTCGAGAACGGAATGTCTTCCGAGGAGCTTCGCTCCTCGGGAGACATTCCGTTCTCGAGCGGGTGACAAATCTCAATGTCTCCCTCGACAACGGGCGACAACTGTATAATGCTAACCACTGTCAACTCTAATATAAATATGCCCAAAACGTTCTATATATCAACATTTTGATCAATGCAATTTGGTGTCGAGACTATGTCGCTCGGCATTCGTCGAATAATCGCCAGGCCACCAAATATTCGAGGTGGTGGAAAATAACAGATTTCAAAATTCTGAATCCGATAAGACTGAGCTTTGATGGGTGGATTCCTCGAATAAACTATTTTACCCCCCCCCCCCGAAGCAAAAGAAGTAGTAATATAGGAGTGTTGTTAGCGCGCGCACCGCGTGTATACTGTTCGGTAATTTCTTGATAGCCGTGGTCCCGTGGACATTTTATTTATAGATAATTGTTTTTTCCGGTTTAAAAGTCGAACTGCGCGACCAGGAGGCCGAGTCTGGTAAAATGTGTAGTTGGGAATTTCAATTTCGTTTATTGTCCTTTACATTATTATGCCAATAATGTTGATTTTTGGTTTGTGACAAGCTATGTCAATTACCAATTAAATAAATTAAAAAGATAAGTTGTAAGTCTTATATTTCAACTTGTATAGATAATTTTCGTTCTGCAGCCCACTGATGGTTGTGGTGGGAGACGGCCGATTCGTTAATTAGGTGCTGATTGTTATTGTTATTTTAACGGAATTCTGAGTTGGTCATTCGCGAAACCAATATATTTTATATTCTATAATTACAATCATGGGTATATAATATATGATCTTGAGCGCGTTACCATTTCTGACTATGGTTTTCTTGTTAGGCTTGTGCATGTTTAAATATGCCACACGTATATACAGTCACATTGTTCATGTCTGCTTCACTGGTTCTCACACTATCATTCATCTCGGGTCACATGGGGTCCCATCATACGTATTACAAACACTCTGCTGGGAGAACGTATTGCCGTGCTGACCTAATAATTTATCATACGTGTAACATTGACTTTTGCTTTAGACTAATCTGCAGAGCGGCATTATACATGCGATGGCTTGCAATCTATAGTTATATGTTGACAAAACCATCATCACTTTCACTACCCATTGAGCGATAATTTAGGGCGACCACGGGTGCATCAGAACTATTTGGAGATTTCGTATATTTGAAATAGTTACTGCCAATGACCTTTCATTTAAAAGTACACGAAACCACACCCCTCAATTCTCCATAATGTATTAGGGTTAGGGTTATGGTCAGGGTTATGGTTATATAGGGCTAGGACTAGGGTTATATAGTGTCAGGATCAGAGTTAGGGCTTGGCTTAGGGTTATAGTTATATAGGGTATTCTTGCACGAATGTCACCCCCACCCCGATGTGACTTCTTTATCCTGATTGGACCCAATCAGTGACATCGGTGGTCATTCTATTTCGGGTTTTTGATAGGTAAACTCAATCTTTGGCCCATCTAGGTGATAATTCATCGGGCCATCTAGGTTATAATTCATTTTTCTATTACTCTCACAATCTGTCGTTCCAAATAACATGAAAAAAAAAAAATCCATTGTGCGAGTCACAACGACTCAAATTGCGAACGTTGATGTCTGTGTGGGTTTTCTCTTGATCGAGTCGGTTCTTTCAGATGGTAGACTGGGCCCATACTTTAATTGAGTCCATCAGCGAGATAATGAAATGTGTATTTTTTGGCGAATAATTCCTGTCAAACTATCGACCTGCATGTACCTCAAAAAAGTTATTTTTTATTTTTAAACCTCATTTTTTTCTTCAAAATAATTAGAACATATATCTCTCATATTTTGAGGGCGAACAGGACTCCAATAAAAGCCCAGCTGGGCGATTTTGAAAAAAAATAGCATAAAAGCCCAACTGGGCTGCCCAGCTGGGCGGGTTTAGAATAGAAACTCCCAATAAATGCAGACCGAGGTAAATTATCGCTCATTTTTGGCTATTCGATATATACCTGATCTAAACGGTTTTTCGGAGAATATATTTTAAAACGAGTTTTGAGACGATATCTATCGAATAACGTGGAAGCGCCCAGCTCGGCACATGGTCATCGTCGACTTTTGAACATTTCTACACATTTACACCAAATCAGGTGCGCACTTGAGTACAAACATACTCTTTTGTCTTTTGGTGGATACAATAACGTTTTGTTAAAAATTATATCTTTTCTAACGAGTATTTAGATGATTTTGATCAGTGTTCGTCGACCCGCTTTTACGAAATATTATGATCGCAGTTTTTTGCCGATTTCTACATTTTCACACCAACTCGAAGGGTCCAGAATGTTCAAGCATAACAAATTACCAACCATTGTTGTAAACGCCGTTATAATTCTGAAAATATAGAACCAGTATTTAAATGATTTTCGAAGACCCACTGAACCTTCCAGCTGGGCGGTTACCAATCTCCAACGAACTATCATAACTACACGTTTTAATGCTTAAAGAGGAACTGTCACCTGAATACAGCCGTTTATGTGACCATCTCTTTTATATCCAACAGAATATATGCAACAAATGAGTGAATTTGAGCCATGGTTGAGTGCAAAATACACTCATGTGCTCTATGAACGATACAAAAACATGGTATTTATAATGAAATTGAAATGATATATAACTCAAGTTTAGTGTACAGTGCCTCGTTAAAGATCAGTTTACTTCGGTACATGTATATGCATGACACATGCCATTATATCCCATAGCACATAACCCTGCATTTGGGGATTTTAGTATCGCAAATAAATTGTGGCTTACCTATTTCTTATCCAAAACGACATAAAGATTCGTATATGGATGGTTATCGAACGATATTTAGCTGGTGATCAATAGCTTTCATAGTAAGCAATCTTTAACATGATTACAGGATCAAACATGCATGTCATATATAGAGTTGTTCTCATCTTGATAAGTTTCTGACATTTGAGCGAGCAATAAAGGCATCGCCCTATGTATGCTCAGTCTTGAAACGGTGGTTTGATTCACAGAACCTTGCATTGAGGATTTTAGTATCGCAAATAAATTTTGGTTAACCTTTTTCGTCCTATTCCGAGTAGAGGGCCGAGTCATTCTCGGACCACTTGTTCGTCCAAATGGCCACTTACGATTCTTATTTGGGACAATTTCCAATATGCCTATTTTCGACTCATTGCGGCCAAAATATTTTTCGACTCAAATTTATGTCCTTCTTCACGAATGACGTTCCCGTAGTCATTTGACAATATTTTTTCGTATAAGGAATAATTAACGGAATTCACACTTTGCTTAAAATTATTCAAACACCACGACAGTAGCAACCTTAAACAAATAACGGGGTTTCTTAATGGGGAGACGCACGTTTTGCATAAATCCAGTTAAAAATGGCAAGAGATGTTCAACAAAGAATTTCTTTGGATCAATCTGGCGAAAAATCGTGAATTTCACAAAAAATCGATTTTACAGGAGTTCTCGGTACCTGCAGACAGTGACATTTTAAAATAATTTTCATGCCATAAAAGTAAAGTAAATGAGATTATATTACGCAATGGTCAATGGTCCTTAAACATCGTGTCAAAATAATCGCTTTTACCAATTTTCACAAAGAAATTCCTGACAGATTTAAAAAAAATCCATTCTGAAGTACAAGGATATTTTTGGCAAAATGTATGTCTGACCATTAACAGTATCATATTTCCCTATTATAGCACCACATCACATTAGTATGTCCACTTAACCCTTTACCCAACAGAACGGCCCTGTTCCAATGCATTCTCTTATATATGCGAGTCGACCATAGGTCGCCTCGCATATATAAGAGAATGCATTGGCTTAACACATATTAAAAATGATAAAATTGTCAAAGAATGTAGAAAAATATTATAAAAATTGTTAAAAAATGTAAGAAAAAAATAAACAATTGTTAAAGAATTTAAGAAAAAATGGTAAAAAGTGTTAAAAAAGATTTTTTTTAGGCCAATGCCGTCTCTTATATATGCGAGGCGACCTATGGTCGACTCGCATATATAAGAGAATGCATTGGCACAGGGCATAACTGTAACTATCACAATGTGGTCAATGAGCCGGTTCCAATGATATCCATATTTGTATGGTGTTATTGAGACAGACCGAAGATATTTTAGGCTGTTGAAGCTTTATTTGGGCGTTTTTGACTGTTTTGTTAGGTAAAGGGTTAACTAGGGCTGATGGACTATTAGTATGTCCACTTAACTAGGGCTGATGGACTATTAGTATGTCCACTTAACTAGGGCTGATGGACTATTAGTATGTCCACTTAACTAGGGCTGATGGACTATTAGTATGTCCACTTAACTAGGGCTGATGGACTATTAGTATGTCAACTTAACTAGGGCTGATGGACTATTAGTATGTCCACTTAACTAGGGCTGATGGACTATTAGTATGTCCACTTAACTAGGGCTGATGGACTATTAGTATGTCCACTTAACTAGGGCTGATGGACTATTAGTATGTCCACTTAACTAGGGCTGATGGACTATTAGTATGTCCACTTAACTAGGGCTGATGGACTATTAGTATGTCCACTTAACTAGGGCTGATGGACTATTAGTATGTCCACTTAACTAGGGCTGATGGACTATTAGCTATTCGTAATTCTCATCAGAAGTATACTTCATTATGCGAAAGGTGTCTGATGACATGAGTGTGTGCGCCGCGAGTCGAAGCATTGTCCTGCAATACAACGTCCAAGCTGCAAAACAGATTTCAGTCCCCTCGCCACGCGATGTCTGAACGCTGCCGGCACATGTATTTTCTTATTAAATCTAACATTTTTTATTGAAGTGTTTTGCCAGTTATAATTCATTCTGGCTTGAACTAGACCATTTTCAAATAAATATGGACAGTTCAGTTTCTCAGAATAATGCAGAATGAAGTGTAACCTACACAAATCTCAAATAAATAAATGCGACGTTTCTTCACATTAGGAACGTAACAATTTACGTGTAGGTGCTGACAGCGGTAAGTCCTGCGTATAGGGGACTGAACTCTGCACGGAGCTTGTACAACGTCAGGCACCATGCAGCGCCCTCTACGTTAGCACTGCGATATATCTCAGCAGAGCGACGTGAGATAACTCTGCCTGGAGTTTGCGTCAGGAAAGGAATGTTTGTATATAACTGACTGTCACCAATCCCTCCCAGCGGTCACTCTCTACCCGCGGTGTCTCTTACCGATAACCGAGAGATGTCAGCGACGATGTATGGGAGCCTAGCATTCTTTGTGGAAACCAAGTGCATCGGAATACGGAAACTTCTGTGGGAATGATGTTGCTTTATGTAGTTTATTTACACAAGGAAGATACTGATGCCATCGGATCTCGAATTTAATCGATCATACAATAATTTTAGTAACCGATCACACGTTTTGCCCTGTGTCTGCTCTGTTGCTATGGATACCAGCGTTGGAATAGTGTTACTTTGTTCTTTCTATGTATCCATTGCGGATGTTCAGGATTCATATGATGATGTAATTATCGGTGACGATTATCAGAGTGCATTGGATGCATTGATGCCTTCGTGTCGTGATTGCGAATGTACACCGAACGGAACATTCATTCCTGATAAATATGTGACCAGGCACTATGAAATCATACCAACGCCGGATCAAATGGTTCAAATAGAGTGCTCAACTACCAAACTAAACACAGCTGATCTCATGATGTATCATCGAAACCATTGTAAGAGTAATAACTTCTCAAGGTATCCAGTTGCATATCGCCTGCATTGTCACAGAAACTATTTAAAATATTTACGTTGTGCGAATATGCGTTTCTTTTCAGGATTGCAATATTTGTCGTTAAACGGTTGTAGTTTGAGATTTATGTATTCAAATGAATGGGGTGATTTACAAGTGCTGGAAGTTATGGATAAATTTGGATCATTTGAGGGTCCCCACAAGGTTAAGAGTGATCGTCCTCAATATGAGAACCTAAGATTGTTCCGGTGGTGCCCAATTTACTCGCATCCGACCGAGGAAGAAATGACAGAAGAAGAAATATTTCCCATAATGCCGGCCTTGCAAACTTTTACAGCGGAAGGATGCGGACTTACGAGGTTTCCTTTTGGTGGAGGATTCCTTCGAACATTGAAACGAAGTTCAGACTTAGAAATAATCAACTTGTCGCACAATGATATCCAGTTCCTCGAGGTCTTCAATACTTCTCAGCTAAATTCTCCGCATCTCACATTGGACTTTTCACACAATGAGATCCAGAATGTTACATCGGTTCAGTTAGAACTTCTAGCCGGGAGGGAGCGCATTTATGTAAACCTCTCTCACAACTCGATCACTGACATTGGGGTCCTAAAGTCTTACGCATTTACAAAGCCTAACGTGACAATTGACCTGTCCAATAACAAGATTACAACAATCAATCAAGCGGATTTCGAACATTTAGTCAACGCAACATCCACATTTGTGAATTTACAAAACAATCAACTGGATTGCGATTGTCGAATGTCGTTCCTCTGGGAAATATCCTTGTTTGGCAATTACAGGTACCTTTTGAGTGAGAAATGTGCTTCGCCTAAACAGTTTGCTGGGAAATATCTCAAACAGCTTACTATCTCGGATATATGTCAGAGTGGATCCAACCCTGAAGACATTTATTTAAAACTCGAAACAGCCACTAGTTTAATGGTGACGTTTGTCGTTATAACCATAATAATTTCTATATTGATGTTCAGGTATCGCACAGAGATGCGCGTCGTAATATATACGAAATTCGGGTTAGTCCTGCCATGGGGGTCACGTGATTTCGACCAGAACAAACGTTATGATGCGTTCTTAGCTTATAGCCACGAAGATCTCGATTGGGTGCTCAGGACACTCTTTCCTATGCTTGCAGAGGGTAGAAATGACTTCAAACTCTGCCTCCACCACAAGGACTTTCCGCCCGGGAAACCTATTGCCGAGAATATAACTGACGCAATTGAATGGAGCCGATACACAATACTAGTTCTAAGCCGCAATTTTCTCCGCAGTGAATGGTGCATATATGAGTTCAGGTCAGCATTCGACCAAAGCATTAGGGAGCGTAAACAACAGATGATATTCATTCTGTTGGAGGATATAGCCGATGATTTGATGGACTCTGATCTCCGGAAGTGCTTGCGTTTCAATACATATATTAAAGCAGACGATTTTCTTCTTCGCGAGAGGATGACGTACGCTTTGAGTGACAAGCGGAAAGGAAGGAGGGATCGGGAGAGGCGGGGAGCTAGGCGTGGAATGTTGGGTGTGCAGCCGAGAGCGAATGAAGGACAAGCTGCAGCGGCTAACGTTATCCAGGAAGCTGAGCTAATACTGTACTAGGTTCTAACAATGGTTGCTGTGGCAACCATAGCTAGCGACGCTGTGAATTGTTTCGTGGTTGAAGCTGAGACATACACGTAGCTTTAACCGGATACTAGGCGGATTCTAACAATGGTTGTTATTGCAATTAGCAACAGATTCCGGCCCAATTGTGTTATTTGAGCTATAATGGAACGGGGCATATGTTATTGAATCGACCAGTCTTGTTGAAAATAAACCGTGTTTCATTTCAATCAACTTACGGTTCTAACACTTGTGGAATACATTATTTCAAACCGTAAGAATGAAAGTAACTTGCGTACGTACAATCTTATAGAATACTATTAGGGCCACTTCCTAATGGCGCATTCGGCGCGCGCCGAAAGCGACAAAAAGTGCGCCATTAGTAACGCGCCGAAAGCTGCAAAATCTGCTATATTAGCGCATCTGCTATATTAGCGGTGCGTTACTATAATGGCGCACTTTTTGTCGCTTTCGGCGCGCGCCAAAAGCGACAAAAAGTGCGCCATTAGCACGTACTGTAATGTTTCGGTGCGCACCGAAAGCGACAAAAAGTTACGGCGTTACGGCGCACATTTTGTCACTTTCGGCGCGCCGAAACATGCGCTAATATTACACATTTTGTCGCTTTCGGCACGCGCACCGAAAGGGCCGATTTTGTTGCTTTCGGTGCGTTACTAATGGCGCACTTTTTGTCGCTTTCGGCGCGCGCCAAAAGCGCCATTAGGAAGTGGCCCTAATAGTATTCCATACAACGTACAGTGAGTTGCTTGGCAAATCAAAAGCTTCCTGCAAAACCAATAATTATTCACACTTTGCTGCTAATAATTATATTCACACAAGCCCCGCCCAAGTGACGAGTGATAGCGAAGCTGTTCGGAAACAATGGCTTATTTTTGGTGCAATCGAAATTCTCGATGTTGCAATTAAAAACAGGATCATATTCATGGAGTTTATTTATAACCAGAGGGACGTGTTAGCTATTCAGCCAACTCGCTAAATGATGAGTCTACCGCATCAAATAACTCAACTGTGCCGATTAACACATGCAGAAATGTTGCACGTTAATCAAAACAGTAAACAGTTCTTAATGGATACATGAATATTAATGAGCTTGTCGAGAACGTGATTTCCAGTCCATCTCTGAAATGAATATGAGTACCCTAATGGAACCTTGGTCTAGTTATAATTTGACTGGATATCGGCTAGTTATAACTTGACTAGATATCGGCTGGTTATAATTTAACTGGATATTGGCTAGTTATAACTTGACTGGATATCGGCTAGTTATAATTTGAGAGGATATCGGCTAGCTATTATTTGAGAGGATATCAGCTAGTTATAATTTGACTGAATATTGGATAGTTATAATTTGACTGGATATCGGCTAGTTATAACCTGGATGGATATTGGATAGTTATAATTTGACTATATATCAGCTAGTTATAATTTGACTGGATATCGGCTAGTTATAATTTGACTGGATATCGGCTAGTTATAATTTGACTGGATATCGGCTAGTTATAATTTGACTGGATATCGGCTAGTTATAATTTGACTATATATCAGCTAGTTATAATTTGACTGGATATCGGCTAGTTATAATTCGACTGGATATCGGCTAGTTATAACTTGGCTGGATATCGGCTAGTTATAATTCGACTGGATATCGGCTAGTTATAACTTGACTGGATATCGGCTAGTTATAATTCGACTGGATATCGGCTAGTTATAACTTGACTGGATATCGGCTAGTTATAATTTGGCTGGATATCGGCTAGTTATAACTTGACTGGATATCGGCTAGTTATAACTTGACTGGATATCGGCTAGTTATAATTTGACTGGATATCGGCTAGTTATAATTTGGCTGGATATCGGCTAGTTATAACTTGACTGGATATCGGCTAGTTATAATTTGACTGGATACCGGCTAGTTATAATTTGACTGGATACCGGCTAGTTATAATTTGACTGGATATCGGCTAGTTATAACTTGGCTGGATATCGGCTAGTTATAACTTGGCTGGATATCGGCTAGTTATAACTTGGCTGGATATCGGCTAGTTATAACTTGACTGGATATCGGCTAGTTATAATTTGACTGGATATCGGCTAGTTATAACTTGACTGGATATCGGCTAGTTATAACTTGACTGGATATCGGCTAGTTATAATTTGACTGGATATCGGCTAGTTATAACTTGACTGGATATCGGCTAGTTATAACTTGACTGGATATCGGCTAGTTATAATTTGACTGGATATCGGCTAGTTATAACTTGACTGGATATCGGCTAGTTATAACTTGACTGGATATCGGCTAGTTATAATTTGGCTGGATATTGGCTAGTTATAATTTGGCTGGATATCGGCTAGTTATAATTTGACTGGATATTGGCTAAAGTTATAATTTGACTGGATATCGGCTAGTTATAATTTGACTGGATATCGGCTAGTTATAATTTGACTGGATATCGGCTAGTTATAACTTGACTGGATATCGGCTAGTTATAATTTGACTCGATACCGGCTAGTTATAATTTGACTGGATACCGGCTAGTTATAATTTGGCTGGATATCGGCTAGTTATAATTCGACTGGATACCGGCTAGTTATAATTTGACTGGATATCGGCTAAAGTTATAATTTGACTGGATATCGGCTAGTTATAACTTGACTGGATACCGGCTAGTTATAATTCGACTGGATATCGGCTAGTTATAATTTGACTGGATATCGGCTTGTTATAACTTGACTGGATACCGGCTAGTTATAATTTGACTGGATATTGGCTAAAGTTATAATTTGACTGGATATCGGCTAGTTATAACTTGACTGGATATCGGCTAGTTATAATTTGACTGGATATCGGCTAGTTATAATTTGACTGGATATCGGCTAGTTATAACTTGACTGGATATCGGCTAGTTATAATTTGACTGGATACCGGCTAGTTATAATTTGACTGGATATCGGCTAGTTATAATTTGACTGGATATCGGCTAGTTATAACTTGACTGGATATCGGCTAGTTATAATTTGGCTGGATATCGGCTAGTTATAATTTGACTGGATATCGGCTAGTTATAACTTGACTGGATATCGGCTAGTTATAATTTGACTGGATATCGGCTAGTTATAATTTGACTGGATATCGGCTAGTTATAATTTGACTGGATATCGGCTAGTTATAATTTGACTGGATATCGGCTAGTTATAACTTGGCTGGATATCGGCTAGTTATATCTTGGCTGGATATCGGCTAGTTATAATTTGACTGGATATTGGCTAAAGTTATAACTTGGCTGGATACCGGCTAGTTATAACTTGGCTGGATATTGGCTAGTTATAACTTGGCTGGATATCGGCTAGTTATAATTTGACTGGATATCGGCTAGTTATAATTTGGCTGGATATCGGGCTAGTTATAATTTGACTGAATATCGGGCTAGTTATAATTTGACTGGATATCGGCTAGTTATAATTTGACTGGATATCGGCTAGTTATAATTCGACTGGATATCGGCTAGTTATAACTTGGCTGGATATCGGCTAGTTATAATTTGGCTGGATATCGGCTAGTTATAACCTGACTGGATATCGGCTAGTTATAACTTGGCTGGATATTGGCTAGTTATAATTTGACTGGATATCGGCTAGTTATAATTTGGCTGGATATCGGGCTAGTTATAATTTGACTGAATATCGGGCTAGTTATAATTTGACTGGATATCGGCTAGTTATAATTTGACTGGATATCGGCTAGTTATAATTTGACTGAATATCGGCTAGTTATAATTTGACTGGATATTTGCTAGTTATAACTTGAATGGATATCGGCTAGTTATAATTTGACTGAATATCGGGCTAGTTATAATTTGACTGGATATCGGCTAGTTATAATTTGACTGGATATCGGCTAGTTATAATTTGACTGAATATCGGCTAGTTATAATTTGACTGGATATCGGCTAGTTATAAGTTGGCTGGATATCGGCTAGTTATAACTTGGCTGAATATCGGCTAGTTCTAATTTGACTGGATATTTGCTAGTTATAACTTGATTGGATATCGGCTAGTTATAATTTGACTGGATATTTGCTAGTTTGAAATCAATTATTCCACGAGAGTCTGGACACCGTAAGTTGATTGAAATGAACCACGGTCTAGTTTTAACAAGATTGGACATCTACAACATGTCGGTTATAGTCTATTGCAATGCGTAGTCTCTCGCTGGTATTGTTTTAAGTAATCGTGGTCGATTGACCGTAACATGGTGTGACATTCACATTTTATATAAACTGATATTGGTCATAACTGCGAAGGTCTTAGATCATACCACGAATCTCTACTCTGGCTAGCGCCCGTAAATACCATATTACACCAGCACAAAACCTTGGAACTTTTTGCAGTTTTGATAGGGATTCTTATAAAGTCGAAACAATAACACTAGGGATATATTTCTTAGTTCCCTATCACCACTGTGGGGGAACTATACTACTAGAGATTCGGTTCTCTACCGAATTCCGTGAGGATTTTAGCGACGATTCCGATTCTCTATCGAGCAATCGCGGCATAAAACGTAAAAATCAACAGCATTAGAACAGTGTTTCGTGGGTTTCATAGAGCTACCGTGAAATTATAGTCACCGGACATCAGTGTATGTAAACACAAAAGTTAAAAACTAATCCCGAAATACACAGAAATTTACTTTTTATTTTCCGATTCCGATTCTCTGCTGAGGACTCCGATTCTCTACCGAGCGCTCGGTTCTCTGTGAATAACTCGATTATCTACCTTAGGTAAATTAGTATATGTTGTCCGAAAATTTTGCTCGGTAGAGAATGTAGATAAAGCTCGGCTGAGAACCAAATCGCCAGGAGTAGTTCCCACACAGTGCCTATTACTGTACTTCACTGCAAGTGAATGTCGCAACTCGAAATCGCATGCTTTTCTGATATTCCAAGAAAAATCCATATTTGTAAGCGACGCAATGCAAAATCGCTCACAATATCACTTGAATCGTGAAATACATTATTAAGGAACAGATAATAAACTAGGTTTTATATTTCTGAAACGCCATGTAAAATATTATTTTATCACATAATTTGGCCATAAAAGCAGTTTCATAATTATCGGTAATAGACACGTTTAATATCAGCGCGTGCGATGACGTCACGGCGTTCTTCAAATCACTTGCGATCGCTGTAGTTTATGATTGTTGTTTTCGATGAATATTTCGCGTTGCTTCGGGTTTATTTGATCATGTGATAAAAGGTATCTCACACTCGTCCTATTTTATACGTAATTTATCAACCTCGTCCTCTAAATTCTATTTGAGCCTCGGTAAACCTCGGCTCAAATCGAATTTAGTGAACTCGGTTGATAAATTCCGTATAAAATAGAAACTCATGTGAGATCCTCTATTTAATGAACCCAACCATTTGGATATGAAAATTATAAATTACTTAATTTTATAAATAAAAAAAGAAGGTTATACCATGTACATTATGCAACCACGTGGATATGTATTCCTCAAGTATGTGTGTCGAGAATATATTGAATAAATATTAGAAGTAGTTGTAGTTTATTGTTAACCTCCTCAATTTAGGAGAGCATATATACAAATGACAAATATATACATGTTATATAAATATGCATGCAAATGTTATTCTAATCACAATATTAATCTTACAGTGTTTACGTCATGTCACACGCATGAGGTCGGGTCTGACATTTTCAAGTTTCAAGTGTTAGTGAGGTCGGTGATAATCTAAAGAATTTAGAAATGGGAAGGCATACATAGAGGTTTCCGAATGCCAGTTGCCCTTTTAAAACCTGATTAGCAATTTACATGCGTGTGATCGAGCGAAATAAACGTTCCAAATAAAATATTTACAGGAAATCAATGTTGAGTATTGGAACTTGAGAATGTGTGTCGTCATATTACCTTCTCGTGTGAAATTAAACAAGGGTTTTAGCCATCGAATTCAGAAAGTAGCATACATCATATGATAATGGCCTATTTAAGGAACTGGAAATATATTAGCAACATCACATGCGTGTGGTCGAGCGAAATAAAACTTCCAAATAAAATATTTACTGGACATCAAAGTTGAGTATAAGATTTTGAAAATGTGTGTCGTCATATTACCGTATCGAGTGAAATTAGCATAGGTTTCAGACATCGAATTCAGAAAGATGCATATATCACATGAAAATGGCCTATTTAAGAAACTGGAAATAAATTAGTCAGTGTATGTTACTGTGATTAAGAAAGAGTACTTTGTTTCCTAGGTCTACTGAATAAGTTCGTAATGCGAGTCGTTTTAGTTCCTCTCAAAGAGTCGCTTGCACATATGAGAAATATAGCAGTGGATAGATAATAGCATGTTGGGAATGGAATATAATTCAGATAGTGAGGCAGTGGAACTGAATATATGCCATTATTTGCGGTGGATTGATGCCATGTCACACGTAAGAGGTTAGAGTAAATTTAACATAGAACAACGGTGGATATTGCAATCATGTGGATAGAGTGAGCATATTAACAATAAACTACAGCGTTCATATCATGTGGATAGAGTGAGCATATTAACAATAAACTACAGCGTTCATATCATGTGGATAGAGTGAGCATATTAACAATGAACTACAGCGTTCATATCATGTGGATAGAGTGGGCATATTAACAATAAACTACAGCGTTCATATCATGTGGATAGAGTGAGCATATTAACAATAAACTACAGCGTTCATATCATGTGGATAGAGTGAGCATATTAACAATAAACTACAGCGTTCATATCATGTGGATAGAGTGGGCATATTAACAATAAACTACAGCGTTCATATCATGTGGATAGAGTGGGCATATTAACAATAAACTACAGCGTTCATATCATGTGGATAGAGTGAGCATATTAACAATAAACTACAGCGTTCATATCATGTGGATAGAGTGAGCATATTTACAATAAACTACAGCGTTCATATCATGTGGATAGAGTGAGCATATTAACAATAAACTACAGCGTTCATATCATATGGATAGAGTGGGCATATTAACAATAAACTACAGCGTTCATATCATGTGGATAGAGTGGGCATATTAACAATAAACTACAGCTTTCATATCATGTGGATAGAGTGAGCATATTAACAATAAACTACAGCGTTCATATCATGTGGATAGAGTGGGCATATTAACAATAAACTACAGCGTTCATATCATGTGGATAGAGTGGGCATATTAACAATAAACTACAGCGTTCATATCATGTGGATAGAGTGAGCATATTAACAATAAACTACAGCGTTCATATCATGTGGATAGAGTGAGCATATTAACAATAAACTACAGCGTTCATATCATGTGGATAGAGTGGGCATATTAACAATAAACTACAGCGTTCATATCATGTGGATAGAGTGGGTATATTAACAATAAACTACAGCGTTCATATCATGTGGATAGAGTGGGCATATTAACAATAAACTACAGCGTTCATATCATGTGGATAGAGTGAGCATATTAACAATAAACTACAGCGTTCATATCATGTGGATAGAGTGAGCATATTAACAATACACTACAGCGTTCATATCATGTTAATTTCCAGTCTCTTTGAAAAGCCGACAAAAATCATACATCGTAATTACGTCTCTAGAACTGTCCAGTAAAATTAGGTTCTGTGTTGAAGGGATTCCCTCCATTTCATTGGAGAGTGGCGCAGCCTGCGCGCGATTTCATTGGTTTATGGCATAGCAGAGCACGCCAGAGTTCAGAGGTCAATAACGTGTTGACAATTTTGCCACGCACTTGCAAAGAAATTAAGTTTCAGAAACTAACAACTCGTGCCTCAGTGCAAGCCAACTATTTCCGGAACACCTGCTGCCGCAGTGGGGTGAACTGTTGACAAGTGCGTGGAGTCGTGGACAATCGAAATCAAAGCGACGAATTTATGACGCCACAAGATAAATGATAATTGGTATCTCGATTGACAGCGTGCATATCAATTACATGATTGAATGCATCTTTTTCGTCGAAAATTATCCCAAAGTGTTACGTTTCTTTCATACTTATGCCTTCTATTTATGGTGGCTGTCCTATAACATGACGGATTAAATTATAAGAAATAACTGTTGTTTCGATTAAGGTTATGAATTATAACTGAAAAGTTTGAAGAAAGGTTGACAATTGCTACGAGCATTATAGCATATGTCTCACTGTGTCTTCAAACTTTTTGGTTATAACTGCATAACCTTAATCGAAAGAAGAGTTATTTCTTAAATATACAAAAGCGTCACTAATGAGTAGTTATCCCATAGTAAATGGTCATGTAATAAGATTAGCCCTGTCTATACTTCTATACTGAAGCATCATTGATGAGTAGTTATGCCATAGGAAATGTTCTGATAATAAGTTTACCCTTTTCTATACTAAATCATCATTAATGAGTAGTTATCATAAGAAATTGTCTGAACAGTTCAACGCTTTCTATAAATCATCATTAATTAGTAGTTATCCAATAGGAAATGATTATATAGAGACAATACTCAGATGGTAAGATATACAGACGATCATATATTATCCAAATAAATAGGGCTCCTTTTGCACTCTGTCGTATGTTTTTATCACATTAAGAGGGAGGTCAAGTGACCAATTTTGAATGGGGATTTCCATGCAAATCTGCGGAGCAAAAGTTACAGAGTTGCACATACTTCTGAGTGTAACTGGATGTGGTATTGAAAACAACAGGTATTTATCTGGCGGGTCCACTTGGAACTTGTTCCATTATAATGTCGGTGTATGTATCTGGCGGGTCCACTTGGAACTTGTTCCATTATAATGTTGGTGTATTTATCTGGCGTGTCCGCTTGGAACTTGTTCCATTATAATGTCGGTGTATTTATCTGGCGGGTCCACTTGGAACTTGTTCCATTATAATGTTGGTGTATTTATCTGGCTTGTCGGCTTGGAACTTGTTCCATTATAATGTTGGTGTATTTATCTGGCGGGTCCGCTTGGAACTTGTTCCATTATAATGTTGGTGTATTTATCTGGCGGGTCCACTTGGAACTTGTTCCATTATAATGTCGGTGTATTTATCTGGCGGGTCCACTTGGAACTTGTTCCATTATAATGTTGGTGTATTTATCTGGCGTGTCCGCTTGGAACTTGTTCCATTATAATGTCGGTGTATTTATCTGGCGGGTCCACTTGGAACTTGTTCCATTATAATGTTGGTGTATTTATCTGGCTTGTCGGCTTGGAACTTGTTCCATTATAATGTTGGTGTATTTATCTGGCGGGTCCGCTTGGAACTTGTTCCATTATAATGTTGGTGTATTTATCTGGCGGGTCCACTTGGAACTTGTTCCATTATAATGTTGGTGTATTTATCTGGCTTGTCGGCTTGGAACTTGTTCCATTATAATGTTGGTGTATTTATCTGGCGGGTCCACTTGGAACTTGTTCCATTATAATGTTGGTGTATTTATCTGGCGGGTCCGCTTGGAACTTGTTCCATTATAATGTTGGTGTATTTATCTGGCTTGTCGGCTTGGAACTTGTTCCATTATAATGGTGGTGTATTTATCTGGCTTGTCGGCTTGGAACTTGTTCCATTATAATGTTGGTGTATTTATCTGGCTTGTCGGCTTGGAACTTGTTCCATTATAATGTTGGTGTATTTATCTGGCGGGTCCGCTTGGAACTTGTTCCATTATAATGTTGGTGTATTTATCTGGCTTGTCCGCTTGGAACTTGTTCCATTATAATGTTGGTGTATTTATCTGGCTTGTCGGCTTGGAACTTGTTCCATTATAATGTTGGTGTATTTATCTGGCTTGTCCGCTTGGAACTTGTTCCATTATAATGTTGGTGTATTTATCTGGCTTGTCCGCTTGGAACTTGTTCCATTATAATGTTGGTGTATTTATCTGGCTTGTCGGCTTGGAACTTGTTCCATTATAATGTTGGTGTATTTATCTGGCTTGTCGGCTTGGAACTTGTTCCATTATAATGTTGGTGTATTTATCTGGCTTGTCCGCTTGGAACTTGTTCCATTATAATGTTGGTGTATTTATCTGGCTTGTCGGCTTGGAACTTGTTCCATTATAATGTTGGTGTATTTATCTGGCTTGTCGGCTTGGAACTTGTTCCATTATAATGTTGGTGTATTTATCTGGCGTGTCCGCTTGGAACTTGTTCCATTATAATGTTGGTGTATTTATCTGGCGGGTCCACTTGGAACTTGTTCCATTATAATGTTGGTGTATTTATCTGGCGGGTCCGCTTGGAACTTGTTCCATTATAATGTTGGTGTATTTATCTGGCTTGTCGGCTTGGAACTTGTTCCATTATAATGTTGGTGTATTTATCTGGCTTGTCGGCTTGGAACTTGTTCCATTATAATGTTGGTGTATTTATCTGGCTTGTCGGCTTGGAACTTGTTCCATTATAATGTTGGTGTATTTATCTGGCGGGTCCGCTTGGAACTTGTTCCATTATAATGTTGGTGTATTTATCTGGCTTGTCCGCTTGGAACTTGTTCCATTATAATGTTGGTGTATTTATCTGGCTTGTCGGCTTGGAACTTGTTCCATTATAATGTTGGTGTATTTATCTGGCTTGTCCGCTTGGAACTTGTTCCATTATAATGTTGGTGTATTTATCTGGCTTGTCCGCTTGGAACTTGTTCCATTATAATGTTGGTGTATTTATCTGGCTTGTCGGCTTGGAACTTGTTCCATTATAATGTTGGTGTATTTATCTGGCGGGTCCGCTTGGAACTTGTTCCATTATAATGTTGGTGTATTTATCTGGCTTGTCCGCTTGGAACTTGTTCCATTATAATGTTGGTGTATTTATCTGGCTTGTCCGCTTGGAACTTGTTCCATTATAATGTTGGTGTATTTATCTGGCTTGTCGGCTTGGAACTTGTTCCATTATAATGTTGGTGTATTTATCTGGCTTGTCTGCTTGGAACTTGTTCCATTATAATGTTGGTGTATTTATCTGGCTTGTCGGCTTGGAACTTGTTCCATTATAATGTTGGTGTATTTATCTGACTTGTCGGCTTGGAACTTGTTCCATTATAATGTTGGTGTATTTATTTTTATTATAAATACCTGTTGTTTCCAATATCACATCAAGTCACACTCAGAAGTATGTGCAACTCTGTAACGTTTGCTCCGCAGATTTGCATGGAACCGATGTACACATTCAACTGACTGTGAGAATGCATTTGGAAAGGGCCAATTAAAGCCAGAGCATAGTAGATATCTTAGCGATATGGAAAGGGTTAATGCAGTTCAGTGACATCGAGTTAATTCTACTACCATCCGCTGGTAGTTATTGTTACTGTAGCAACCAATGTTCGAACCCACAATTTGGCTGGTTACAGTACGGTCTCGGCTTCCTGGATAATATTAGCTGCATCAGCTGGTCCTTCGTCTCGTCGTGGCTGCATGGCCAACATTCTACGCCTAATGCCCCGCCTGTCCCCATCCCTCCGCCTTCTCCGCTTATCACTCAAAGCGTACGTCATCCTCTCGCGAAGGAGAACATCGTCTGCTTTAATATATGTATAGAAACGCAAGCACTTCCGTAGGTCAGAATCCATCTTGTCATCGGCTATTTCCTCCAGCAGAATGAATATCATCTGTTGTTTCCGCTCCAGAATGCTTTGGTCGAAAGCAGATCTGAACTCGTATTTACACCATTCACTACGGAGAAAATGGCGGCTCAGAACGAGTATTGTGTATCGGCTCCATTCAACTGCGTCAGTTATATTCTCGGCAATAGGTTTCCCTGGAATAAAGTCCTTGTGGTTGAGGCAGATTTTGAAGTCGTTTCCATCCTCTGTAAGCATTGGAAAGAGTACCCTAATCACCCAATCGAGATCTTCGTGGCTATAAGCTACGAACGCATCATAACGTTTGTTCTCGTCGAAATCACGTGACCCAAATGGTAGAACTAACCCGAATTTCGTATATATTACGACGCGAATCTCCGTGCGACATTTGCACATCAATACAGACATTATTACGGTTGTACCGACAACAGAGGCCACTAAAATGATGGTTGTTTCGAGCTTTAAATAAATGGGTTTAGGGTTGGATCCATCATGATTCTGACATATATCCGAGACAGTAAGCTGTTTGAGATATTTCCCAGCAAACTGCTTAGGCGAAGCACATTTCTCACTCAAAATGTACGTGTAATTGCCAAACAATGATATTTCCCAGAGGAACGACATTCGACAATCGCAATCCAGTTGATTGTTTTGTAGATTCACAAACGTGGATGTTGCGTTGACTAAATGTTCGAAATCCGCTTGGCTGATTGTTGTAATCTTGTTATAGGACAGGTCAATTGTCACATTAGGCTTTGTAAATGCGTAAGAGTCCGGGATATCAATGTCCGTAATAGAGTTGTGAGAGAGGTTTACATATATGGACTCCCTCTCGGCTAGAAGTTCTAACTGAACCGATGTAACATTCTGGATCTCATTGTGTGAAAAGTCCAATGTCATATGCGGAGAACGTAGCTGAGAAGTATTAAAGACCTCGAGAAGCTGGATATCATTCTGCGATAAATTTATCAATTCTAGGTGTGAACTTCGATTCAATGTTCGAAGGAACCCTCCACCGAAAGGGAATCGCCTGAGTCGACATCTTTCGGCTGAAAACGTTCGTAAGACCGGCATTGACGGAAATATTTCTTCTTTAGTGAGGAGAGGATTTGAGTTACCTGGGCACCATCGGAACAAACTTAGTAACTTATATTCTGCACGATAGGTCGAATTCGGGTAAAAATCAACAACTGATCCAACATCATTCAGAACTTCCAGCACGTTTAAATTAATCCAAAGACCAAAGTAAGGAAACATCAAACTGCAACCGTTTAACGACAAATATTGCACATTCAGCAACGATATAAGAGACGCACAGGGAAACTGTATGTACAGTCTTCTGCGACAATTCAAGTGATATGCAACTGGAAACTTTGAATCGCTAAGAGAGCTATAACTATATTCTTCCACGGCGCCCCAGAACTCAGATTCGTTTAGGTTGATAGTTGAACACTCTATCTGAACAATAGGTTGTTTTTTAGGTCTTAGATTCCTGTCATTCGCCACATAGACATCGGGAAGGAATGTTCCGTTCGGTGTACATTCGCAATCACGTATAGTCAATAAATCCAATACACCCTGATATTCATCATTTGCTTCTTCAAATAAATCATGATAATAATCAGATGAACCGCGAACATATAATGCACAAAGCAAGATGATTCCCACGGTGGTTTCCATAGCAACAAAACTGGCAAAGGTCACAGTCCACTGTGCGGTCGATATGTAGTTCCTAACATTCTTCTACGCTTGAGAAAAGTGTATATCCGACAGCATCAGAATCTTCTTTGGCTGAATAAATTGTTGGGATCAAAACAATTTGTTTTCACTTGGTTTCCACAAAGGATGCAGTAACCGAGTGACGTGACAGTTAGTTAATAAGATCCGTAAAATATTTATAATATTTAGTGGCGACAATTATCTCCCTTGGGCGGAATATCTACCAGAGTTGTCTCTCTTACCGGTAGTTACCTCTGTCACAGTATCGAATTTTACACGATTCTTACAAGTTCAGAGAAATGCAGGTATAATGAGGATTTCGACAGCTACAACACTTACTGATGACATAATACACACATACTGATAATATAATACCGGATCGTGTCCAAACCAATCCATAAATGATGAGTTTCCCAAATAATTGCCATATTTGCTTGGGACTGTTTTGTTGACATTACACCATTCTATTTTATCTCGTATTGCATTGGCGCGTGAATGAGACGTGTCGTGGGGAGAACCGGTACAGCATGCACCCAAATAGTGAAAATGAGTTGTTTGTCTGTTCACATATTTTCACGAAGTTATAACATGCTGTTTGTCGCGAGCTGTCATCGGTCGCGTCATGTCGCGGTGTGAGAGGGTGTTGTGTTTGTCAGTGAGCTTAGGGTACGTATACGTACTTTCTGCCAGGCAATGCCCACAGGTCCCCTGGTGCGATACCACCACTATGTTTAGATATGGCAAGAAACGTGAGCAAAAAGTTAAGGGGGTATGTTTTTGTCCCATGTAGAAAGCCTTGATACAGAGCGGGACAAGCGTTACAGAAGCTGACAAAATATGTTTTTATTTCTCATCGTTATCTGCGTCTCAGTAGTAACCCTTGATACAGAGCGATACAAGCGTTACAGAATCTTACAGAGTTGATTTTATTTCTAGTGATTATCTGCGTCCCAGTAGTAACCCTTGATACAGAGTGATACAAGCGTTACAGCAGTTAAAAAATCGTTTTTATTTCCAGTGATTATCTGCGTCTCAGTAGTAACCCTTGATACAGAGCGATACAAGCGTTACAGCAGTTAAAAATCGTTTTTATTTCTCATCGTTATCTGCGTCCCAGTAGTAACCCTTGATACAGAGCGATACAAGCGTTACAGCAGTTAAAAAATCGGTTTTATTTCTAGTGATTATCTGCGTCTCAGTAGTAACCCTTGATACAGAGCGATACAAGCGTTACAGCAGTTAAAAATCGTTTTTATTTCTCGTCGTTATCTGCGTCCCAGTAGTAACCCTTGATACAGAGCGATACAAGCGTTACAGCAGTTAACAAATCGTTTTTATTTCTCATTGTTATCTGCGTCCCAGTAGTAACCCTTGATACAGAGCGATACAAGCGTTACAGCAGTTAAAAAATCGTTTTTTTCTCTCATCGTTATCTGCGTCCCAGTAGTAACCCTCGATACAGAGCGATACAAGCGTTAAAAAATCGTTTTTATTTCTCATCGTTATCTGCGTCCCAGTAGTAACCCTTGATACAGAGCGATACAAGCGTTACAGCAGTTAAAAAATCGATTTTTTTTCTCATCGTTATCTGCGTCCCAGTAGTAACCCTTGATACAGAGCGATACAAGCGTTACAGAAGTTAAAAAATCGTTTTTATTTCTCATCGTTATCTGCGTCCCAGTAGTAACCCTTGATACAGAGCGATACAAGCGTTACAGCAGTTAAAAAATCGTTTTTATTTCTAGTGATTATCTGCGTCCCAGTAGTAACCCTTGATACAGAGCGATACAAGCGTTACAGCAGTTAAAAATCGTTTTTATTTCTCGTCGTTATCTGCGTCCCAGTAGTAACCCTTGATACAGAGCGATACAAGCGTTACAGCAGTTAACAAATCGTTTTTATTTCTCATTGTTATCTGCGTCCCAGTAGTAACCCTTGATACAGAGCGATACAAGCGTTACAGCAGTTAAAAAATCGTTTTTTTTTCTCATCGTTATCTGCGTCCCAGTAGTAACCCTTGATACAGAGCGATACAAGCGTTAAAAAATCGTTTTTATTTCTCATCGTTATCTGCGTCCCAGTAGTAACCCTTGATACTGAGCGATACAAGCGTTACAGCAGTTAAAAAATCGTTTTTATTTCTCATCGTTATCTGCGTCCCAGTAGTAACCCTTGATACAGAGCGATACAAGCGTTACAGCAGTTAAAAATTCGTTTTTATTTCTAGTGATTATCTGCGTCCCAGTAGTAACCCTTGATACAGAGGGATACAAGCGTTACAGCAGTTAAAAAATCGTTTTTATTTCCAGTGATTATCTGCGTCTCAGTAGTAACCCTTGATACAGAGTGATACAAGCGTTACAGAATCTTACAGAGTTGATTTTATTTCTAGTGATTATCTGCGCCCCAGTAGTAACCCTTGATACAGAGCGATACAAGCGTTACAGAAGTTTAAGGAATCGTTTTTATTTCTCATCGTTATCTGCGTTCCAGTAGTAACCCTTGATACAGAGCGATACAAGCGTTACAGCAGTTAAAAAATCGTTTTTATTTCTAGTGATTATCTGCGTCCCAGTAGTAACCCTTGATACAGCGCGATACAAGAGTTACAGCAGTTAAAAATCGTTTTTATATCTCGTCGTTATCTGCGTCCCAGTAGTAACCCTTGATACAGAGCGATACAAGCGTTACAGCAGTTAACAAATCGTTTTTATTTCTCATTACGCCACCGTAGTGTGGTGTTTCTAGCTTTTGTTTTTTTTGCATCGCATGGTCGATCGATAATTCACTGGGTGATTGTACAGGGCGAATGCATTGTGGGGCTTTTATTTATTTATAGAGTTGGAAATTCCGTTTATTTAAAAGTCTGGAACTACGCGACCAGTAGGCCAAGTCCAGTAAAACGGTTCGTTATAGGTGCTGGTTGTTATTGTTATTTTAACGGAATTCTGAGTTGGTCATTCGCGAAACCAATATATTTTATATTCTATAATTAAAACCGTGGGTATATAATATATGATCCTCTTTATGGATATTGTAGGAAGGTAAATTTAGCTAAAGCGGTGGGATATCTTGCAAGACAACACATTTCGGTTTGCGCTATAACTGCTCAATGTTTTAAGGTGTTACACAGCGTCTGATAAAAAGAGTTCTATCTGGAATATTCACACAATTTTCTCAGAGAACATGCATAGAGTAAACATAGTCCTATCGGACTATCGTAAAGTAGTTCCGTTTAATTCGGGATTAATTAACCCTCAGACTGCCGAAACTGCCGACAATAAATTCGCTTGTTTGTGTCCCCCGAAAATCAAACTTGCCTGTTTAGAGGTCCCATTTTCGTGGCTAATGGTGATAGAATCACAATTTTTCAGTCAAGTTCATGGATAAATTACATTACACTTAATCGGCTTATGTCCGCGGCCATAAACCTGCGTTTTGATAACAATTTATTTGAGACAAACTGTTGCGCGGGTATCAGTCGGCGCTTATCGGTTGAAGTTATTATGATCGTGCAGCCTGCACGTGCAACAAGTGTTCAAATACAACAGAAACAAAATACTATGTCAAATAAATAACGTGATCAATGGACAGACACGTTTCATTTCCGTGGGACACGAAAAAGCGAATTTAATGTCGTCAGTTTCGGCAGTCTGAGGGTTTTAATTAATCTCCTTTACGATATCCCGATAGGACTATGTTTACTCTTTGTTCTCTGAAAAAAAAATGGTGTGAATATTCCCGATAGAACTATTTTTATCAGACGTTTTGTAACACATTAAAACATTGAGCAGTTAGCGCAATTTTCTGAAATTTCGGACTATTTCGTCTATAAAAATACGATGAGCAACTGAAAATGTTTTTCAACATTCTGGAAGGGGTATATGTCCATGGTATATATGTTTAAAATTTCACGCATAAACTATGACAGATAACAAAGTTATAATTAGTTTTATAGGCCCACCATAAATCCCCTATAATAAACGCATGCCTCCGTAAGCACATGGCTTTGCTGTGGATACTTTCGTTCCCAGCATGCATCATTCTCGCTATCTGTAAAATGTCTATGAACAATGGCTGCATGTGCCATGCACTCTTAGCTTTGATCCGCATTTAGAAGCATTCTGGTGTGGCGAATGAGAAACCTGCAGTAATTTATAAGCCGTAGTTCATTGTAATAATTTGAAGAATTACTTGTCTTAACGGAATTCTGAGGCGGTCCATTCATGTAACCAATATATTTTATATTATGATTTATATTTATGACTAATAATACGATCTTGGTGGCGTTACCATTTCTGACTATGGTTTTCTTGTCGTTATCTGCGTCCCAGTAGTAACCCTTGATACAGAGCGATACAAGCGTTACAGCAGTTAAAAAATCGTTTTTATTTCTCATCGTTATCTGCGTTCCAGTAGTAACCCTTGATACAGAGCGATACAAGCGTTACAGCAGTTAAAAAATCGTTTTTATTTCTAGTGATTATCTGCGTCCCAGTAGTAACCCTTGATACAGAGCGATACAAGCGTTACAGAATCTTACAGAGTTAAGAGGGATTCCTGATTCCACCCCTATGTTACCAGGGATTGGGGATTCCACCCTCCGTTACGAGGGATTCATGATTCCACCCTCTGTTGTGATGGATTGCGGATTCCACCCCCTCTGTTGTGAGGGATTCCGGATTCCACCCTCTGTTACGAGGTATTCCGGATTCCAAAAATTCCCGGACGCGGACGCCGGCCCTAAAGAAAATAGTTTTATAAAAGCAATGTCTGTCCTTTATTTTAATTGAAATCGATATTGTATGGTCAAATTATATACTAAAACCGATAATCCGAAAGCATGGTATGTGCCAAATTTTGTCATATTTAAGGGCCCCGATAGTTCGCATTTTAGGCCGGGGCTGACAATTTCTTAATCCCGTCACCCGATTTCGAGGCAGAGGTGTGGTCACTTCCAAACATTTCAGATCAACATACAAATGCCAGAACATATAATGACCATACTTAACCATCTGTCCCTAAATTACGATGTTTTTCAACTAATGATTTTTCCTATCATTATGCCATAGAGGGGTTGAGATAGAGCAATACATATCAATTACTGTGTAACAACGTTATACACTACCATGCAGAAGTAAACCGATCATTCTAAAACTTAGAAAACAGGACTAAAGTTGCGCGTGGATACTACTAACCGCATCCACTCGTCAAAAAGTTTTTATCTCAATGTTCGAATTTTTGTGTAATTTCCCCCTTTGATTACCGGTGGATTTTGCCAAGTGTGCACCCACCCCGACGATAGCTCTCGGTGGCGGAACCTACCCATCAAAGCTCAGAGTGATCTAATATCGATTTTAGAAGTTTGTGGCTCAGAAACACATCATCAAATGGATGGTCTCGGTCAATATTGCGGATGAAAATGGATAACTCTAAAAACAAGTGGTAATAAATTTTGTTGCAATTAATCGATTCTTATAACTAATGCGTATTTGAACAAGTGTTGTTGTATGTTGGTGCTATGTGGACCCTCTGATCGGATTGAGTACCTTTAAGATATTCCAGTTATGGTACACAAGTGCGGAATGTCATTACATACATTCAGCATTGTGTAAAAAGAAGGTGATATTACACACAAGTCACACACGGTACCAGCACAGAAATACGATTTTCCATCCACCTTGAAACAAAGTTATGTCACATAATCAGCTTGACTCGTTGGAGCTTTAGTATGCCAGTATACCGGTACATGCCCAGTAGTCCTTGACACTGCTCTACTGATCCTTGTCTCCAGTTGTTAATGAAATGGTACATCCCTTCAAATTAGATTCCACAGTCGTCCTGAAAACAGTCATATCAGAAATATACATACACGTATAGTCGTATACCAAGTCACTGTGTTAATTGTATATTCATGCATCATTATTATCAGGATTCGAACTTCTTGCACTCGCCTCACTTTTCACCCATATCTCTGAAAATTATTTCTAATCTGCTGGTACAGCATACACGTCATGTGTATCTATCTTTTAAGTCGGAATAAACTCTTTATTGCTAACCATTAGTCCCTAATTATCAGCGCCTATTTAATTCATTTGAGACCAACAGCAGCTATCCCGTGACATTATGCACATTATTTTACCTTTGTGCACCAATTATCCACACATCTTCTGGGCTGACAACAAACTCTCTTTATTTATCATATAAATTATTAGTAGTCCCCTTATATACTTATTAGCAGTCACATTTTTACTGTGAACAGGAATGCAGCCATTATTCTCTCCCATGTGTAGGGGCCATCTTCCCGAAATATATTGTCCAACAAGTCACTAAATATATAGGGAAAATGATCCCTATCGTAATTGTCCAATTTTACCTTTGTGCACCAATTATCCACACATCTTCTGGGCTGACAACAAACTCTCTTTATTTATCATATAAATTATTAGTAGTCCCCTTATATACTTATTAGCAGTCACGTGATATCAAAGGGGATTATCTCGTGACAGTCCCTGGTCCGATAAACCATCTGTACCAATTTCCCTATACAATGCTATACATATCTTCCAAGTTGATAATGAACGCTCTTAATTGATATTTGCCCCTTTATGTAAAGTCATCTGAGGTCAACGGCATCTATATATTCCATGACACTCCACATGCTAATTTACCTCGGTGTTTCAATTTCCAACGACCAGATTGCAACATTTTGGTATATCATTTATTATTTTATTTAATAAATTGTTAGTGCCCTTTTATGACAACTGATGCTAACGGGTCCCGGGGACCTATCTAATAAGATTCCCCGGGATAAATTACCCATGTGTAGATAATAGTGAAAAGTAATAACATGATTTTGTCCGTTGTCATGGTTTATTAACGCCCCTCCAGGAACGGGGCTAACAGTCCGGGCCTACATGTTAGTGCCCCTCGACTGTGTCTCGGGCCGTTAGTATGTCCTTGGGCTTTTAATAATGCCTGTCGGGTCGATTATTTATAAACCATAACACCCTCCAGAATCAGGTAATTTAACATAGTATATTAGTAAATTATATTACAAGCATAATTGGTAGTGGACAATCTTATGCGCATTAGGTGATACATAAGTATATCCAGACCTCTAGAGCAGATTACATGCACAAGTCCAGCATATATACTCACTGACTGAATATATGCTCCTCTTCTCAGTTCACACTTTCCAGGATGTTCCGCAACCTCCGCTGGTGGCGGCAGGCCATTTATCTGTATGGTGTCCATTCGACTGATGCACTGTCATTCTTGCCATGTTGAAATTATTTTCATCAGCTGTTTCAGGAATCGAACCGTGGAATACATATTGATGAAAGAGTTTAATGTTCGGAATGTTTTTCATTTCTTTAATACGAACATGACAATTGGAACTTATTACTTATTCCTTATTCCTTATTTTCAATAATGTCGCTTTCGACCGATTTGACGGCATGGGTGAGTGGCCCGCCCCCAATACTACCTAGAAACACCCCGACCCCCACCCGAGGGGGTGAAAATGGGGTACGGACCATTTTCGAGAACGGTACGAATTTACGAATTTCTGTGTACAAGACGTAATCAAAATAATTCTCGCAAAGTGGATTAGGCAACGCGTGGCACACATGGTCGTGTAAAAAAATATCTTGACACGGGGGCGTAAACTCAAGCCACTCATCGACTAGTGACTATGGAATGACTTCAATGAGTATATGGGACTATAGTATGAATGCAATTAACATTTCTTTGATACATTTGCTTCAAAACATTACTCGACAACGACAATTGGTATTTTCGAATTCCGGCTAATCTTCCATCGATAACATTTCTTCGTACTCAACAGACTTTCAAATATTGGAAATCTGGTTACCTATTCTACGACTCAGAGGATATGGAAACCAACAACAACATTTGAGTACAGTATCCCTTTAAGGGAGAATAACTCATTTACGCCCAATTTGCATGTGGCCGCTATAATCTATCTCCTATATATTTTGAGACTTCCGTATATGTGTATATATATATGTGTGTATGTGGATACTTCATAGAATCGAAAACGGCTGCGCGGATCGAGCTCAAATTTCGTATATAAGTGTAAAAGCCACGGGGATCGTCGACGTCGCATTTTGGACAAGATCTGAGCACTCATTCTCCACTCCCAATCATCAAAATCACCTCAAACACGGCGGGGGTTAATCGGGTTGATATTCGCTCGCAATCCAAGAGGCGTAACTCTACATTTTTTAAATCTGTATATGTATATTGTTTATATCCATATTCACTTCAAACTGCTAAACCCGTTGAGCCAAAACTTGCTAATACCTTCCAAAATATAGAATTTACATTTTCTCATATATACATTTCTTGTTACGGTTGAAAATCTTAGTCTATTTTCGATACATTCATATAAACAAGCTCTAAACTTACACCCCTCAATTCGTGCTAAGTCACGCAGCTTATCTCGCTGCTCAAAATTCAGTAAATTCGAGGCAGTGCGATACGTCCCCGAATCGGGACTTCCACTGCCTTCTCCTTTGACCCTCTCGTAAAGGTGGGGGGTCACGCCCAAGCCGTGAATGCCAATACCAACGACATTGTTGGCGAGAAAATAATTAGTTCAAATTACTAAATCCACACAATGCTAATTTTCTCTTCACGGCAATGTGAGAATCTTCGGGCGAGAATTTTCGGGTGGCCACCAAGCCGTGAATGCCAACAACAACGACATCGTTGGCATACCTCTTTTAGGGACGGGTATCATAATGCCTCTTGATTAAAAAGACAGAATTAACTCATTAAAAAATGCGTGTTGCCCCAAGCCGTGAATGCCAACAACAACGACATCGTTGGCATACCTCTTTTAGGGACGGTATCATAATTCCTCTTGATTAAAAAGACAGAATTAACTCATTAAAAAATGCGTGTTGTGTGATTCTTATGTATGTCGTTCCAAGGAACGGGGGAATTTTTCATCAGGTCAGTTTATTCCGCCCGATGTACCTTAAATCATACCTCTTTTAGGGACGGGTACCATAATTTCTCTTAAAAAGGCACAATTAACTCACTGAAAAGCGAAAAAAATGTCGGCGGGCGGGCTAACCTGCTAGTCTATACTATATATTTTGAGAACTCTGTATATATATATGTGTGTGTGTATGTGGGTACTTCATGGAATCGAAAATTCGTGGACAGATTGAGCTCAAATTTCGTATATAAGTGTAAAATCCCACGGACACCGCCGTTGTCGCGTTTTGGAGAAGCTCAGAGCACCGTTTCTCCCTTCCCAATCATCAAAATCACGCAATCGGCACTTCGGGTTAATAGCGTTGAAATATAAAGAGCGTTCGTTTCCCCGCAGTGTTCATATAAAGAGCGTCGTTTTTCGCTATCTATTCAGATCCAAGAGGCATAACTCTACTTATCTGTATGACGGGAGTCTGATTGTATTGCCTGTCGTTCCTAGGAACGGGGGACATGTTTACAATTCAACAAAACGTTATCCAACAAAACGTTATCGCTCGAAATAGCTCGAAATATTATGCAGAGAGATTTCACGACGGGATTCAACAAAACTTTATCGCTCGAAATGTTTAGGACGGGTACCATGAATTAACTCATTGAAAGTCGTTCCTAGGAAGGGGATTTCAGATCGGGTCAATTTTTTCCGCCAGAAACAAAAAATTCATTTACAAAATTAATAAAACAATTTTAAATTAAAAAAATTTAACAATAAAAAAACAATTAAATTATAAAAAAGAATTAATTTAAATTAAAAATTTTTAAAACTTAAATAAATATTAAAAAATTGATATAAACATAAATTAAATTTAAAAAACAGTAAATTAATATTAAAAAAAAAAATAAATAAATAAATAAAAAAAATATATAAATAAAAACAAAATAATTAAAAAAAAAAGTCATGTTTCTGACCAACCACGCCAGTGGCGGGCTAACCTGCTAGTCTACTATATAATTTGAGACTTCCGTATATATATATATATATATATATATATATATATATATATATATATATATATGTGTGTGTGTGTGGGTACTTCATAGAATCCAAAACGCGTGTACAGATTGAGCTCAAACTTCCTATGTAAGTGTAAATTCGCACCGACACGACCGTGGTCGCGTTTTGGAGAAGCTCAGAGCACCGTTTCTCCAATCCCAAATCACCGCAATCGGCACTTCGGGGTTAAGACATCAACGATCTTTATATTGACCTTATACGGAGGCGTTAACAATCAACGCTCTTTATTGCAATGGACGTGGCTAAACGACTGACCCCATGCGTCCGAAATACGGATGCGGATTCCAATGGACGTGGCTAAACGACTGACCCCATGCGTCCGAAATACGGATGCGGACTAAATGCAATTATCTCGCCTAAAAAGGCAGAATTGATCTAAGAGCTCGAAATATTATGCAGAGGGATTTCACGACGGGATTAATTGACTGTCCGCTCTGAAGTTTAGGACGGGGAGGACGGGTACCATGAATTAACTCATTGAAAAACAAAGAATGCGTTATCTGGGAAACGGGCGGAGCTATCGACTTGAAATTTGCTATGTGAATGTATCTTGCCCCGGATAAAAAATTTATTGGGTCGCCGAGCCCGTGCGACGCCAGCTTCGCGCATGCGCAGACGAGATCTCGGAAACGGGTGGAGCTATCGACTTGAAATTTGCTATGTGAATGTATCTTGCCCCGGGTACGAATTTTATCGGGTCGCCGAGCCCGTGCGACGCAAGCTTCGCGCATGCGCAGACAGATCTCGGAAACGGGTGGAGCTATCGACTTGGTTAAATTAAAAAAATGTCATGTTTATGAAACAAAGCCACGAGACGAATGCCGCCAGTGGCGGGCTAACCTGCTAGTACTATATATTTTGAGACTTCCATATATATATATATATATATATATATATATATATATGTATGTGTGTGTGTGGGTACTTTACATAATCGAAAACGACTGGTTGGATCGAGCTCAAACTTCGTATATAAGGGTAAAATCCCACGGGGATCGTCCACGTAGCATTTTGGACAAGCTCTGAGCACTGATTCTCCACTCCCAATCATCAAAATCACCGCAAACGCCACTTCGGGGGTTAAGGCATCAACGATCTTTATATTGACCATATACGGAGTTGTTAACGACGAACGCTCTTTATTGCAATCGACTAAACGAATACCCCCATGCGTAAAATACGGATGCGGGACGAAATGCATTTATCTCGATTAAAAAGGCAGAATTGATCTAAGAGGCGTAGCTCTACATTCTGGTTCACGACGGGATTAATTGACTGTCCGCTCTTTGCGGGGGTATCATAATTTCTCTTGATTAAAAAGTCTGTTGTTCCTAGGAACGGGGAAGTTTAGGACGGGTACCATGAATTAACTCAGCTCAAATTTCGTATATAAGTGTAAAAACCCACAAAAAACAAAGAATTAAATAAAAAAAAAAAAAAAAAAATCCACTCCCAATCATCAAAATCACAGCAAACGGCACAGTGGGGGTTAAGGCAGTCACGATCTTTATATTGACCATATTTGGAGTTGTTAACCGACTAACGCTCTTTATTGTCATCGGCGTTGCTAAACGCTCGCATATGCCTACGAAACTACGGATGCAAAACGCGAAATGCATTTATCTTGATTAAAAAGGCAGAATTAACTCATCGGAAAACAAAAAATGCGTGTTGTGTGATTCTTATGTCTGTCGTTCCTATGAACGGGGGAATTTTTCATCGGGTCAGTTTTTCCGCCCGATGTACCTTAAATCATACCTCTTTTAGGGACGGGTACCATAATTTCTCTTGATTAAAAAGGCAGAATTAACTCATTGAAAAACAAAAAATGCGTGTTGAGTGATTCTTATGTCTGTCGTTCCTAGGAAGGGGGAGAATTTCATCGGGTCAGTTTTTTCCGCCCGAAAAAGGCAGAATTAACTCATTGAAAAACAAAAAATGCGTGTTGAGTGATTCTTATGTCTGTCGTTCATAGGAAGGGGGAGAATTTCATCGGGTCAGTTTTTTCCGCCCGAAAAAGGCAGAATTAACTCATTGAAATAACAAAAAATTAAATTAAAAAGGCAGAATTAACTCATTGAAAAAAACATTTTAATTACAAATTTAATTAAAAAAATTAATTTAAAAATTAATTAAAGCAATTTAAAATAATTAAAAAAATGTCATGTTTCTGACCAACCACGCCAGTGGCTGGCTAACCTGCTAGTCTATACTATATATTTTGAGAACTCCATATATATATATGTATATATGTGTGTGTGTATATGTGTACTTCATAGAATCGAAAACACGTTGACGGATCGAGCTCAAATTTCGTATATAAGTGTAAAATCCCACGGACACCGCCGTGGTCGCGTTTTGGAGCAGCTCAGAGTACCGTTTCTCCCTTCCCAATCATCAAAATCACCGCAATCGGCACTTCGGGGTTAATAGCGTTGATATATAAACAGCGTTCGTTTTCCGCAGTGTCTATATAAAGAGCGTTTTTTCAATTCAATGCAATGTTATCGCTCGAAATATTATGCAGAGAGATTTCACGACATTAGGACGGGTACGGCCTACTCGAGATATTATGCAGAGAGATTTTCCGACGGGAAGCGTTTGTTTTCAATTCAATGCAATGTTATCGTAGAGAGATTTCACGACGGGAAGTGTTTGTTTTCAATTCAATGCAATGTTATTGCTCGAAATATTATGCAGAGAGATTTCACGACATTAGGACGGGTACGGGCAGGTTTAAAAAAAAGAAAAAAACAAAGAATGCGTTGTCTGTCGTTCCTAGGAAGGGGGGGGGGGGGGGGGATTTCATCGGGTAAATTTTTCCGCCAGAAACAAAAAAATTAATTAAAACAATTTAAAATAAAAAAGCAAAAATTCAGAAAAAAATATATTAAATTTAAAAAACATTAAATTAATATTAAAAAATATAAAAAACTAAATAAATAAAAACAAAATAATTTAAAAAATGTCATGTTTCTGACCAACAAAATAATTTTTAAAAATGTCATGTTTCGGACAAACGCCGCCGGTGGCGGGCTAACCTGCTTGTCTACTATATATATTGAGACTTCCGTATATATGTATATATGTGTGTATGTGGGTACATCATAGAATCGAAAACGACAGGTCGGATCGAGCTCAAATTTCGTATGTAAGGGTAAAAACCCACGGGAATCGTCCACGTCGCATTTTGGACAAGCTCTGAGCACTCATTTTCCACTCCCAATAATCAAAATCACCGCAAACGGCACTTCGGGGGTTAAGGCATCAAATAATCGGGTAAAATAAGGTCTAATCGGGTAAAATATTGAAGAAAAAAAAATGAAATTAAAAAATTAATCAAAAAAATTAATTCAAAAATCCAGTAAATTAAAAATGCACAATTAACTCATATAATAAACAAAAAATTAATATTAACTATTAACTCATTGAAAAAAAAATTATTAAAAAAAATTATTAAAAAAATTAAAAATTGTCATGTTTCTGACGAACGCCGCCAGTGGCGGGCTAACCTGCTAGTCTACTATATATTTTGAGAACTGCGTATATATATATATACATGTATATATATGTGTGTATGTGGGTACTTCATAGAATCGAAAACGACTGGTCGGATCGAGCTCAAACTTCGTATATAAAGGTAAAAACACACGGGGATCGTCCACGTCGCATTTTAGACAAGCTCAGAGCACCGCTTCTCCCTTCCCAGTCACAAAAATGGCACCGTGGGGGTTAACATACCAACGCTCCTTATATCTTCCATATTGGGAGATGTATCCGATTAACGCTCTTTATAGTCATCGACGTATTGATCTAAGAGGCGTAACTCTACATTTTTTTATTAGTTTTCGCAATGTGATTCTTACGTCTGGGATCTCGGAGTGTGCGTCATTATACAGACATGAGCGTGTTGTGTGATTCTTACGTACTCAGGGATTCCTAGGAACGCAGATCGGGTCAGTTTTTTCAGCGATGTATATATAGGGCGATTGGAAGCCTCAGTGCTTGGCCATTAGCCGGTATATGAAATATCGCGGAGCGCGTGACTTCGCGAGATCTCATATCTCTCGTGTTTTCGTCGTATGTGGGATTGTCTTGTGTTTTGCTTCTAAAAGGATGTCTACTTCTAAAAAAACGTGAGTATTGTACTTACTTATGTTCTAAAATAAAACTTTTGCATAATAATCGAACTGAGCGACCGGTAATCTTATAAAGTTCGTCGTAAGATGCTCCTAGACGAATTAAAAACATTAGATTCTCCCTTACGAAAACTAAACAACAAATATTCAAAGAAAACAGAGGAAAAATACCGGGGGAAAAATCGTGAGATCATGGATCCGATATAAATTGGAAGTATATCTTAAAGATCACATCGAATACCAGTTTATTATACACACTTTAGCAGTGTTTCAACCATGTCCATTAAAGGTGCAATTTCGTGGAAATGTTTTTTAATTTCCGAAATTCGAGCTATTGGGGGTGGACGTCTGATACCATTTATGTGTGGCAGACTTACAATTATTGCAGCCACATGGAAATGACCGCAATTAAAGTAGAAAGCGTGCAATATTTATATTGCTGATACATCAGACGATGACTTTCAGTTGCATTTAAGATGTTTTTTTTTATTTTTGGGTTCATAACTTTACATGAAATGAGCATTAATTGTTAAAAATGGACATTTACCAATCTAGCACACTCGTGTTCGAATTTCAACAACTCCTCCAAAATAACCAGATGTGGCATGAAACCAATGCATTAATTTGATTTCTCATATATCCTTGAGTGACTTTTAGCATACTTTGCAAAGTTTTATTACAGGAAATGTTTGTTATATCACAATGTGAGTGTGTTGTTTTGAGAGTGACAGCCTTTCTCGTTTTATGGGGGAGGGCTACCACTTTCCCAAGTTTTCAAAAATGGCTCTGACAAAAATGGAATGGGTGGTGATTTTAAAATCATAATATAGCAATATGTGTCCTTCAATCAATTCCATCATATTTTACTAATTTTTGTACACTTTATTCTTATAAAATTAACATTGGTTGGATTTTCTTGAGAATATAAATGTTCAAGCACAGGGGTGGGAACTTTAGCACGTAATCAAACATGACCGAAATTGGAATAAAATGATTACCTAATTTTGATTTGGCATATGTCTTGGGATGACTAATAGAAAATTTTACAAGGATTAATAACCACGTTTTATCAATATCTTATCTCGAAGTTGAGCAAATTTCATCGATATCCGACAACTGCAACTGGTATATCAGCGAGCTTGGATATGGTCCATAGAAATTGTAGTTTCTGTATTTCATGTTCAATTGTCAAAAATAACTTGAGAAAGTTTCCTATTGCCTTAACATGCTGTACATTCTATGTCCATGACTACTGGTATATGGTGTATAATATTAAATGTTGTAGCATTTGAGAAACTAAGTCTACATGTACATTTTTTTTTTCAGAGAACGACCAATCACCTATACAGGCTTCAAACAAATGATCAATCTTCTATTTGAGTGCAGCACTTACATTTGAGGTATGTTCAAAACATTTTAAAATAAGATCTTAAGCATTATGCTAGGCCCTACTGTTAATATATAGTTCAGTGATATCGTCATCCTCAAATCTGCAAACCAGAATGAACACGCTACCCCTACCCAACCAAATTTGTAATTAATTGTAATGTAATTCACATGTGATTAGTTGTTAGTCGCCTGGGGTAAACAGCCCCTATCGGTATTGCATGACTATCCGGATAAAGTTCCTTGCATCTTTTAAGTTAATAATAAACGCTCTTTATTGCTAATTATTTGTGCCTCTTTAAATAATTTGAGGTCAAATGCAACTATTCCAGGACATTCACTTGGCCATAGAGGTAATCCATCAGTGCCAATTTTCCTATTTCCTAATTTATTTCAAACTGGTGAAAATTTATCAAGTCTCAGCAACCCCACCCCCATGTCGCCATGCCCCCAAATGGGATCGACCTTGCAAACAAACTGATTATTAAGATTATTAGTATTATATACTACCCGGTAGTAGTTATGGCTTCCTTTGTTCTTTCAGTATGCCTGCTACAAATATCTCTGATCTAAATCTATCTCTGATCTGAGGCTAAATTGAAGGAATAATCGGTTTATATATTGTTTTATATGATAATTAATGTTGAAAACTGCTGTCTGTTATACATGTATATGTTCTTAGTAAAGATATATTTCTTTAACTGTAATAAACACTTATTTACATAAATACTTATACAGTTGTTTGTATAACTCTTTGTTTAAAAAGAAGATACTTAATGATAGCTACTAGTAAGTGTGGATGTCATGCTGTAGTTGTACTATGAACACTGCAGTCACACGCAAGATAAAACAATATTGTCATTGGCTTCGTTGTGGATTAAAACACGTCAAATTAGCGATGATTAGCCCTCTCCGCGATATGTCAACATTGTATTAACTGAAGTGTGATCATATTCAATTCTCATTGCTTTGGTGCAGATTAAACTTCCTGCTTCCTTCAAGCCTAGTTATATAAACACCATTAAGTTTTGCTAATTGATCATTCACCACCTTGATATGTCATTAAGAGTTGCGCAATTACGCTCTTTTAGTTAAGAAATAATTCGGCGGAAATGACAACAAACATAACAATGCTCATTCTATGAGCATGGTGCTTTATTTCAAAACTTTATTTTTAATGCACATTGGGTGCTTTCCCACTTTTATTAGGCCACTATAAACAATAAACAAACTGTATTCAATGTAAAATTAATTCAAGCATTTATTATAAGCGGGTAAATGAAAGAAGCTAGCGTCAGAAAGGAAACATTGTGTGCTATCGACACTGTTCCGTCACAAAACGAAAGCAAAGGGACGCCATTTTGTTTACGCAGTGGTTATAGCAACAGGCGATCTCGCAGTCAGGCGCTCGTTAATTGGGAAACAAAAGAATCCGCGATATATCGCGTTACTCTGCGAGAGTTGCCTATCCATCTCATTTACGTCCATGGTTTTTCCGCCCTAGGTGATTTTCATCTCGAAACGGGTACCCACAAATTATATATATATGTGTGCATGTGTCCTTTATAGACTCGAACCGATTGCGCTCACACTTGCTGCCTACGGGAAGTGTCATGGACGGGTTAAATTGAGACCCCGACATGACCTTGACCTTGAAAATGATCAATTCAAGGTCAAATCGGGTAAAATATTGAAAAACCAAAAATGAATGCAAAAATATAAAAATTAAATTAAAAAATTAAATTAATTACAAAAAATAAAAATTGTCATGTTTCTGACGAACGCCGCCAGTGGCGGGCTAACCTGCTAGTCTATTATATATTTTGGAAGATCTGTGTGTGTGTGTGTCTGTCTGTCTCTCTGTCTGTTCGCGATGGACTCGAAAACGGCTGAGCCGATTTCGATGAAACTTTGTATGTGGGTGTACTTTCGGAGTGGCATGGGCCTATTAATTTGCCCGTGCGACGTGACACTGACCTTGAAATCGGGTCATTTCAAGGTCAAACGCCCGAGTATCACGGGATTTCGATGAAAATTAGTGTCTAGGGATACTTTCGTATGGGGAGTGTCGTAAGCTATTCATTTGCCCGTGCGACGTGACCTTCACCTTGAAATCGGGTCTATTCAAGGTCAAATCGCGAATTTTGATGGGATTTCGACGACATTTGATACGTAGGGTTACGTTTGTCCACTGAGTGTTTTGGACGGGTCGAGTCGTGACCCCGACCTGACCTTGACCTTCAAAATGATCAATTCGAGGTCAAATCGGGTAAAACCGGATGGATTTCGACGGGTACTTTTGTCGGGTACTTTTGTTCGGGCAGTGTTTTGGACGGGTCAAATCGTGACCCCCACCTGACCTTGACCTTCAAAATGGACAATTCAAGGTCAAATCGCGCAATTCGCCGAAAAAGCAGAGGGGAAACAGCCCGGACGAAGTCGGGTCCACCTGCAAGTCTATTATATATTTTGGAAGATCTGTGTGTGTGTGGTGTGTGTGTGTGTGTGTGTTCGCGATGAACTCGAAAACGGCCGAGCCGATTTCGATGAAACTTGGTATGTGGGGGTACTTTCGGCCGGGGAGTGGCATATGCTTATTAATTTGCTCGTGCGACGTGACATTGACCTTGAAATCGGGTTATTTCAAGGTCAAACGCCCGAACATCACGAGATTTCGATGAAACTTAGTGTCTAGGGATACTTTCGTATGGGGAGCCTCATTTCAAGGTCAAACGCCCAAATATCACGGGATTTCGATGAAAATTAGTACCTAGGGATACTTTCGTATGGGGAATGTCGTAAGCTATTGATTTGCCCGTGCGACGTGACCTTGACCTTTAAATGGGGTCAATTCAATGTCAAATCGCGAATTTTGATGGGATTTTGACGAAATTCGATATGTGGGGTTACTTTTGTCCACTGAGTGTTTTGGACGGGTCGAGTCGTGATCCCGACCTGACCTTGACCTTCAAAATGATCAATTCGAGGTCAAATCGGGTAAAACCGGATGGATTTCGACGGGTACTTTTGTTGGGTACTTTTGTCCGGGCAGTGCTTTGGACGGGTCAAATCGTGACCCCACCTGACCTTAACCTTAAAAATCGACAATTCAAGGTCAAATCGCGAAATTCGCCGTAAAGCAGAGGGGAAACAGCCCGGACGAAGTCGGGTCCACCTGCTAATGGGCTATATAACCGAGTATTTTTTACAATAATTTGCCCATATGTTCGCTAAAAAACTAACATATTGCACATGTGGTCAGATTAGCGGATATGCACAGTAGTTATACGTTGGAAAATTCCCAACCAAATTTCTAACGTAGAACTATAACGTGCAAATTTGCTAACATAAAGCATATGTGCAATTGTATAGCTCTTAAGAGCTATACAATTGCACATATGCTTTATGTTAGCAAATTAGCACATTAGTTCTATGTTAGTAAATTCCACATCAGGAATGTATAAAAATGCCACATGTGCAGGCAGGTTATAAAATTAACTTTAAAGTAATTATACATACGTCCAGCTGGGTAACAATTTGTAAAAAAAAAACAAAAACACAAACAATATATCATACGGTATTGCTTTTAAAAACTATATAAATACATAAAATATGCATCACATACACTGCAATGTTCATGTTAACTGCTCTTCATGGAATATTCCAATTAACTGTAAAAATCACTTCGATGAGACAATGAAAACTGCCATAAATTGTTTATTTCCTACAATTCATTCATTTTGTAAATAGATTCGCACATTTGTTCTGTCTAATTACTAACTAGAATCAGTAATCAATAGCAGAATTTAGTTTATTTGATGTGATGGTCCATCATTATTTATTCTAGAAATATGATTGATAATATTTGAAAATAAAATTTAAATCAACTTTAATATACATGTAGTCTACCTGGTTGATAAATTATATATTAGAACCCGCAGTAAGGGCACACAAGAGACCACATGCCCTTAAAACTTGCCACGATGGGCGAATGAGATATGACAACTGACAAAAGATTCTATATATTATACATGAATGAATAACTGTATAATTATAAATTAACCCTTAATTTCAATGTAAAAACTATCATTATGAAATGTTTAAGGTTCAATTTTGGAAAGGAAATTGACAAAAGTCACGATTTTCTCGTGTCCTAAATTCTTAAATGTCGATATGTTTAAATGCATGCAGTCACTTACCCTGCCATGCAAAAAACCAACGAGGTTTTAATTCACCAAACAAGAACAACTTATCCTATCAGTCCCACAGAAAACAAGCAGCTTTAACTTGGGAATTGTAAACTCCAAGTGAATTGAACAGAATACTAGGTTCCATGGAACCTTATCAGGGCCACAAAATTCTTTAGCATAGGATTCCTGGTCTGAACTGTGGATAAAACCCAGATGTGAAAGTCATTAAATGGTCCATACATGGGGGATTCGTGTCAAGAAAGCATTGGCCGGATAACTAAATTTCTAATCTCTAACCTGCACTTACTTAGTCTAAGTTAGATATTTGGACACACCATGGGCAGACTGGGAGAAATCTATACCCAGTATGAATACTAAGCTATGCTAATGTGAGCAATGAGGTGAGATATATTTTGCACACTATATATAATATGCTGCTAATGTAGAAGGGATGATTAACATACGAAACTAACATAATTCTAAGCTGTTCCAACCTGTTTCTACCCAAATCACATGTGCAGTTTCTGTACGGGGACAATTGGTATATTCGAATTCCGGCTAATCTTCCATCGATAACATTTCTTCGTACTCAACAGACTTTCAAATAATGGAAATCTGGTTACCTATTCTACGACTCAGAGGCTATGGAAACCAACAACAACATTTGAGTACAGTATCCCTTTAAGGGAGAATAACTCATTTACGCCCAATTTGCATGTGGCCGCTATAATGGGCTATATAACCGAGTATTTTTTAAAGATGACAAATGCATGGGTATCGACAACATCAAAGCGCAACTGCGACTAACGAAACTAGACCTTCAGAAACAGTCAGATGCTCAGCAGGAGTCCGTACAAAAAATTCAGAACAAACTGAAAGCTCTATCCAAGTCATCAGTGAAACCAGATACCTTCAAGTTAAGACTGAACACATTGAACAGCAAATGTATTCAGGCCAGCAAATCATCACAGGAACTAATCACAAACGTCGAGCGACGTTTTATTTCAATCTTCGAAATCTTCTCAGCAGATTCCATGAGGAAACTCGAGGATCTTCGGTCATATGTTGAATCTCGACTTCCCAAGCAAATGGACTCACCGCTTGCTGCGCACTCGGCTACCGACCAGCCATCCCCGAAGAGATTAGGCGAACGAAGCACGCGTGAATATGATGACATACCAAATGACGAACACCACCCTTCGCCGACCGTGATTCCAAAACCGAACATACAAACACATAAACTGAAGCGACCACCGGCACACATCAAAGAGAAGTCTTCATCAGATGGTTCTGCCTCTGACATCATGCCTGGTCATCTTGAAGTCGATTATCTTCCTCCAACCGAACGTAAATCGACAATGAACGCATCGACACCACTGTCAAATGTCCAAGCCGCATCTTCAAAATCAGCTCAAGACATATCGAGCATCAACAGTGTCTCCGTGATTATCTCTCCCGAAAAACCACAAGGAAGGCTGCATATCGACATTCCTAGTTCTGATATCAGTGATACTTCATTGGACGATGGACCAGCGGGTTTTGTCGGTGCACCAACTCATAAAAGAAATCGGACCAAAATGTTCTTCATGGGCGGGATTTCACTGCGAACCACACAACAGGATGTACGAGACTACCTTGTACGGCGCAAAATTACACCAACATTCGTCAAACTTATCTCCAGCTCCAGACGAGGAACTCAATCAGCCAGGATAATCGTGCACAGGTCGGATGCTGACGGCTTCCTCGGCGATAATTTCCTACCAAAAGGGGTCTACTGCAGACCTTGGAATCGTGACCCTCCAACATCTACATAATGGATAGTTCAACCCTAAATCTCAATATCTTAACATGGAATGCTTCTGGTGCGAAATCTACTTCGTCATACCTCACTCAACTCGCAGCAAGCTGCCACTATGGAGTTCTCGGCATCTCAGAACATTGGCTAGATGCCAGCAACCTCCATTTCTTGGACAGTGTATCTTCTAGTTACGCGTCTGTTGCTCGACCCGGTCGTGCTATACGAACGTCAAACGGCGGCTCCTTCACGAGAGATGGGGTAGCTATTCTTGTACGCAATGACATTGCTAGTGCATGTTCTGTTCCAACTGTCATAAACAATGACAGACTTGTCGCAATACAGCTGAAATTCGACAACACATCTTATTTAAGCGTAATTCAAGTCTACCTCCCGAGCACCAACCACAGCGATGCATTCTTTAAGGAGTGTTTGGAGGACGTTGAGGGCACTGTTTATCAATTATCAGCCGATGGCCCAGTGATAGTAATGGGTGATTTGAACGCGCATCTGACGTTACATCTTTCTGATTATATCCCAGAAACCCATAAAACGCGCAATGACTTACTCAAGAAGTTTCTTCAGAGGACTGACATGGATGCCGCTTCTACTTCATCCAAACGAACTGGGGAACGATTCTCTTTTTTCCCGTTCGCTGCAACAGGATCACCGACGCTGATCGACCATGTACTTGTTTCCCATGTGCTGAGCGACTTAGTAGACAACTGTCATATCTTCAGTGACGATGCTCACAACACATCGTCTCATGTTCCTATTTCCTGCAACATACGCCTTCCTATATGGAACGTAATGAATTCATTGCCGCATCAAAAGCGTGTATTTAACTGGAAACGTCTGAACCGGGAAGTGTACCATTCGTATCTCAGCAGTCGATACAGTATTGCCAATAACATTGTACTAGCAAGTCCTGATGATGTTTCCACGATGTATGACCGCCTTGTCTCGGATCTGCTATCAGCATCGAAAGCAGCAGCGGGTTTTAAACATTTTCGAAAATGTCTGAAACCATTCTGGAAACCCGAATTGTCTTCTCTTCTGCAGATCTCAAAGCAAAACCGAACCAGATGGATGCGCAACGGTAAGGTTCACTCAGAACTGTCCTCGTCGTACGTTGAATACAAAGCTTCGAAACGTGACTTCCGCCGAGCATTCAGACAGGCAGGCATCCAACATGAACGCGACATGTTTGATGAGTTGGAAAAATTCGCAACATGTGATCAGTCTTCGTTTTGGAAACTGGTCAATTCTGACAAATCAAAGCGCCCGAAACTATGTTCGACTATGGAATTCGAAGGTACTACGACGAAAGACCCTAGCGACATTCTAAAAGGTTGGCAGAACTATTTCTCAACACTGTATTCATCTAACATTCATGCTGACCAATTCTTTGAGGCTGAGGTGGAATCAACTCTTCGAGATATCCTGAGCCCACTGCACACAGATTACAATGCGGACATGTTCTCACATCCCATTTTAACCGACGAGATCATTACTGTTATAAAATCGTTGAAACCTGGCAAATCTGGAGGGATAGACAGAGTCGTCAATGAACATTTGTTGTATGCTCCCACTGAACTCTACTGTGCATTGGCAAAACTCTTTAATGGCATTATCTCAATGGAATCAATACCAATACAGATGAAAATAGGATTAATTGTTCCCATCTTCAAAGGCGCTCCGAAACCTCAACAGAATCCCGACAGCTACCGAGCAATAACTCTACTATCCGTTATATATAAAGTGTTCGAAGGTGTATTACTGAACAGATTTCTAGTCAGCTCCATTATGTCTGGATTCCCGAGTTCTCTCCAAAATGGATTCCAAAAGGGAATTAGCTGCACAATGACTTCTTTCATCCTACAAGAAGCGATTAGTTACGCCGGTGACTTGGGATCGAAAGCATACGTTTGTTTTTTAGACAGCCAGAAGGCGTTCGACAAACTGTGGCACTCCGGACTACTAGTCAAACTGCACAAAATAGGTATCCGTGGCAAAATACTACGTGTCATATACGACATGCATCAGAACTGCGTGAGCAAAGTATTACACACTGGACATATATCAGAATCAATCACCATTTCACAAGGATCCCGTCAGGGGGCCGTGACGTCCCCGTTTTTTTATTTGGTCTACGTTAATGACCTTCTGCTGCGACTGGCACAGTCTAATCAGGGTGCATCCATACAAGGCATACAATGCGCTTGTCCTACGACAGCTGACGATATCGCACTAATTGCCATGAGTAAAAGCGGACTCGACGAAATGCTCGACGTGTGCCACGAATATAGTGTTAAATGGCGATTCAACTTCTCGATCACGAAAAGCCAAGTCGTCGTGTTCAACGAGTCAATACTGCGACATAATTCTGCAAACCGTTCGTGGACTCTAGGCAACGATGTGATATCAGAAACGCAAGAGTGCACTCATCTCGGTATTCTCCAAGGAAAATTTAAGTGCGACGTGGCCCGTGCCGAATGCATGGCGGACAAGATGAGACGAACATACTTTGCGCTAGTTGGACAGCGTACAACAAAATCGTGTTCTCCGATAACAATGGCAAAACTGATCTCATCCATCGTTCTCCCACGTGCTTTGTATGGGTGCGAATTGTTGCCTACACACAAAATGTCTGTTTTATGCACATTGGAAAGAGGATTCAGAACCTGCGTTAAAAACACACAGGCTGTTCCATCCCGGACTAGGACAAATGTTGCCCTTGGTCTTCTTGGACTCTTACCTATAGAGCGAGAGATAGACATTCGAAAACTGTGCTTCCTCGAAAACCTAGTTCACATTCCACGTAACCATGACGTTCCACTGAGGATTTTCCTAGTGAAAACATATCAGTATATGCTGTTCGATAGACTTGCTTCCGGTTTTGTATCTGAAATATTTCCTATTCTAGAAAAATACGATCTAAAACATTACCTTCTAGAATTTTTAGACACTGGATCGTTCCCAGAGAAGGCACAGTGGAAGTTTTTAGTAAAGTCGCGGGTGTCGGACCTGTATACGAATCACTGGCAAACATCTGTATCACAAGATCATGATTTGTCGACATTCTATACGTGCCACCAGAACCCCAGAAAACCATGGACAATCTGGCAGATACTCTCTGCCAATAGACAGTACGAGTTCCAGCTCAAACACCTTGCGCTGTTGTTGAACAAAACAACATACGTCAACAACAAACTGTGTCGTTCTTGTGGACAAACTTATCCAAATGAACTGGTACACGTTCTGTTCGCATGCCAATCGATAGCGCTGCTACACTTTCGGAACATATATTGGGACATAATTGTGAACAAATATGGAGTGAACATTTACCTCTTATTGAGCAATCTAACTGATAATCAATTTATCTCGCTGATTTTAGGGAACGAGGACACTTGCGCAGACTCGGAATTGTTTTCGGTGTATAGCAATTTTATTGTGGACACATCGACATTCCTAATGCATGCCTGCAAGTTAGTTACCGGTAACTGAATGTAGCTGTAACCGTGACTGTAAATAGCTGATTAACTCCATGAGTGCACGAGGCTTCAGTACAGTGACACTTGTTGACCATACCACAATATGTATATATTTATCATTTATGTGTAAGACTGTACATTATTTGTATAATATCCGTATATGAACATACAATACTCTCCTCGATGGAGGCTAATAAAGAATATATAGATGAAGGTTACATACCAGCGATAGACAAAGAACAGTTCATAAGCAGGCTAATTAATGTTACGCAATCCAACTGACCACCTCTCTGTTAGGATAACGTGCATGGAATGTAATTACTAAGTCTAGGAATTCCGAAAGAAAGTTCCATGCATCAGGGATGTCACTCGTACATGTAGGTGAGGGGCATATTATATATCACTACTACTCCCCTCATTTTCAAAAATTTGCACCCGCCGAAGTACAAATTTTTTCCAGTAGAGTGGAAGAGTGGATTGAAATTGGGAATTATATAGTCTATCATTGGGTTAAATTACTGTGATTATTGAAATTCAAAGCTGATTTACTAAAATGGCGTGATTCTTGATATAAATGAGTTGATGAAGGCGGCACGAAACAACAATAAGTGAACGCATACAAGGTATCAAAAGTGAAATAGGATACATAAATACCGGTATGCAATATGAATATTTTCAACAATAATGACATATACGAATTGAATAAGAAATGAACATTGACGACGCATATTGAGTAATCTCTTGTGGTTATTGGCTTGTCACTGGCTCATGTAATACATTGTCGCTTTAAACAACTTTACAATTTTTGTTGATCAGGCGGAAGTTAAACAAATATATTTACATATACTGGGAACTCGTGATTTCTATGAGCAAAAAAAAATGCTATTGTTATCGAGTTTCCCGACGTGTCCGTGTGGAAAGCATGCATCTGTCGAAAGCAGTGCGCAACTCAACGTTTTATCATTTGCATTTCTGGTAATCGGCATTACCTGTTCGTATTTGAATCGTTATTCTGTTCATAAATGGATTTATTATATTATGTTCCTCCGGTGTCGGCTTCAAATGAAGTCTGAATTAAACCGGGAATGGGTAAAGCAATATTTCAAATTCTCGCTAAACTATAGATTGTGCTGTGCATATACCCTAATTTCGGTTAAATCCGATATATGTCGTAATGTTCGACTCACACAAAACGTGTTATTGGGGTATCGCGCTTAACCGATATAAGTCTACATGTGAAATTTGGCGTGTCATATATCTATACTGTCTTTGTTTGCGACCGTCAATTAATAATCGTATCTGCATTGACGGTCTCGGGCTACGTTTGTACTACATAATGTAATATCGATATACGACTAATTAGAGTATATTTGATAATGCTGTGGTGTCCATCTGGTTGGCTGTATCACTTGGTTGTCGGGATTAACTTGTCTTTTAGTTCTGTCGCATGGCTACGGGTCGCTAATTGATGAAATGGGGGGACTGAAGGGTTGGAATAAATTTCCTTCATTGGATATATTTTATGTTAGTCTTATTAAAAGCAAAATTGGGTTTATTGTCGATGACTTTGATTGACACTGTTGAATATGCAATAGATTGTCTGATTGGTGAGAATGTAGGGTCGGTTCGAATGACATGGGATGTCGCTGTTTCAATCAGTTTAGTTTCAAGTCATTACTGTTTTTAGCGTTCGCAAAATTATGGAAATACTGGAATTATCTTGACAAAGGTTGGTTTAGCGCCGTTCTCGAATATTAATTATAGTTAGTTATTAATTTATTCAGAATTAATACTACTTTATCGGGCGTGTTTATTTTAGGAATTTGCTTGAATGTATTCTGATTTCAGTAAGATTATCTGAGTCCTCCGTGATTATCGGTTGACACTTTGTATGTGTATCATTTGACAATTAGAGCAGTGTTTCCTGTATATGGCTATATTTGTGTGTAAATGCAAATAATTTGTTCAATTGCCATATCGAAACCTGGTAATGAAATTGGTTCATGTTCTATTGTATTAGGTGGGGCTTTGCAGTCAGCATACTGTCTAGTGTTAAGTGAACTTGTGTTCAATACATTTATTGCATAATCTTTTTGATTGTCGTCTATGTCTGATAAATCGGAGCAAGTGGGAACTGTAGCATCTTTCGAAAATGGAATTCTTGATAATAAATCGCTAACAAAGTTTGTTTTTCCACTGATATGTTCAATTTTCAAGTTGTATGAAGAAAGTTCTAAAGCCCATCGTTCTAAAAGCGGATTTTTGAGTTCAGAGGTAAGAATATCAGTCCGGACTAATATTTCTGAGCCTTCCACATACTACCTAAGTTTTCGAAGACTGTATAGAATGGCAAAACATTCTTTGAGTGTGGTGAAGTATTTTTGTTGAGATTTATTTAATTTACAAGAAATGAAGTATATTGGTTTAATATTTGGTATATTAGGTAAAATGTGTTCTTGTTCGTCACACTCTTGGGACAATAAGCTACCAATTCCAATGCCTGAGGAATCGGTGTAGAGGACATATCTTTTGCTTGGATCTGGGAATCCTAACCAGGGTATTACTGTTAGTCTGTCTTTGAGAATTTGGAAAGAATTTTGACATTCGGGTGTCCATTTGAAACGACTATATTTCCTTGTAAGATTTGTGAGTGGTTCTGCAATTTGACTGAAATTTGGAATAAATTCTCGGAAAAAACCACAAGATCCTAGGAATCCACGGACTTGTTTGACATTGGATGGAACGGGTAGGTTTCTGATTGCCTTAACCTTTTGCTCGTCTGGTCGAAAACCTTTGCTGCTAATCACAAAGCCAAGATATTTAACTTCTGTTTGAAATAGATTTGACTTGGAAATTTTAACTTTCAAACCATGTTCTTTCAATCTTTGGAGAACAGGTTTTAAGTGTTGTTTCTGAATAAATTCATTTGGAGAGTGTATGCATAAGTCATCGATAAATATTTTAACGAAATCTAAGCCGTCGAGTGCTTCAGTTATCGCTTGGAGCCAGTGGATACCAGAATTAAGGGCTCCATGCGGGGCTCTCTGATATGTGTATGTCCCTTATTAAGGGCTCCATGCGGGGCTCTCTGATATGTGTATGTCCCTTATTAAGGGCTCCATGCGGGGCTCTTTGATATGTGTATGTCCCTTATTAAGGGCTCCATGCGGGGCTCTCTGATATGTGTATGTACCTTTAAACATGCTATTATGAATTAGTCTCGGTCTTCGGCGCGTATTGAAATCGTACTGTAAGCATTTTGGACATCTAGCGTGGAAAATATTTTTGAATCTTTCATTTCGGAGAAAATATGTGGAATTTTTGGAATTTCAAACTTTTGGGGTTTAGTGATTGCATTAAGGGCTCTAAAATCAGAGACTAGTCTCTATAATGGTTTACCATGTTCATCTGTTTTGTTCTTGGGCACCAACAAGCAAGGAAATGACCAATTTGAGTATTTAACCCTTTTCAGAACGAAAGCTTCGACTAAATCGTCGATAGCTTGCGACATTGCTGGTCGTAATTTTAAAGGACATGGGTACGGTTTCTTTGCAATGGGTTTATGATTCTAATATCTCTTCAGTTTGAATGGGTTCGACGCGTCCTATACGACACAACCACGTTTCAAATTTATCCATTTATTAGTTTGATTTTGAATAAGTATTGGTATATCATGGTTTGATGCCTTAACTACGGTTTCGGCTACATCAATGTCTGGATTTTCGGCTAAAAATCCGTTTTCAACTTGTTTTAGACATAAGTAATCAGAGTTGAACATTTTTTAACCACCGGCGATTTTAACTGAGGTAAATATCCCTGTTTTTGGTGCTAAAACGCAGGCAATTTTAAGTCTGGCTAAGCTTGCTACATAAATGTCGCAGATTAATTCAAGCATTGTGTCCTCTATTCTAAATGACTGTAAATCGAAGTAGAGACGAACGTTATATTTTTGGATGAATTCACGTCCGATAATAAAATTTCGGGATAAATTTTCAATAACTACGAATTCAGCTGAGAGTTTCATGTCTTTTATTTTGAATTGTAATTCGATTGTTCCGCGCGCTTTCATATTGTCGCCCGAGGCGGATGTCAAAACCATTTGTTTTCTTACTAATTTTGGTTTATTTTTCAAGTTTTTATAAATGTTATAACTGATGCACGATAATGATGCACCACTGTCAAGTAATGCGCGGTATTTTGTATTGTCTATTCGAATTATCGTTAAACATGGAACTTGATCATTAATGCCAGCTTTCAAATCTTGGTCATATTTTATGCTGTTAATATGAATTTGTGGCAATTTTTCAGTTAGAATTTTAGGTTTCTCATCGATTGCTTGTTTAGAATAATGTTGTGTATGTCTGTCATTTGAGTTCACGTGATGCAGTGCATTGTGTTTGTGTTGTACGAAATTGTCTTTATGTCTCACATCTGAGATATTTGCTTTTCTGATGAACGGTTCACGAGGAAATGATTTTGTATTTTGTGTTCGATAATTTGTATATGTAAATTGGTCGTTTGATGGTGTAGAATCTGATTGGAGGTAGCTACGTTTCGTTTAGGTAAATAGTGTTTACGCGAGAAATTTCTGTATCTTTCAGAGGGCTGATATCTGGGACGGAAATTGTACCAATTGTTAATAAAACGTGCTCTAATATTTTGCTCGCGAAGTGCAAAAGTGACTGCCTCATCGATGGATTTAGGATTCGTTCGCATGAGAGGAATTTGAAGATGTGGATTGGCTAAACCATCGATAAACGTTGAAAGAATTTGATTTTGAATAGCAGGACGTATAGTGTCGTCGGCAAAAGCTTCTGTTGCAATAGAATATAATCTTTCGGCAAAAGCGGGAATAGTTTCATCTTGATTTTGTCTAATGTTTTTGAAAATAATGAATGCGTGTTTTTCGTCAGGGATATCACAAAATCTTGTTTTAAGTTCTGTTTTAAGGTGGACCCAATTCACACGTCTTGACTCATTTAAATTTGACTCGATGTACCTTTTTATGAAATACGATACTTCATTGTGTGCTGTTTGTAAAGCTAATGTCGGAAGTTCGAGTATGTCGGCATCTACTACACGTGCATAACATTCTAATGATCTAATCCATGCATGATCGAAATAAATGCGGTCCACCGTTAAAGGTAGGAATTGATTGTTATATTGACGCGATTTGTGTAACTTTTGTTTGCTGGATTCTAGAAATTGTTTGAGCAGAAACTGAAGATGAAATTTGATTAAAATGTTCTGCAATATTTTTCAATGAATCTAATTTTGTATGTCGATTACTGTCCGATTTAGGGAAAGCTGCATTGTGATAATCGGCATTTTGCTGTTGTTTTGAGTTTGAATTATTTTCTTTGCTGTGTAAAATTGCGGGGTTAATTTGCGCATGACCACAAGAACGTGCATCTGCCATTACTAATCCTTTTGAGTAGTCTAGAAATTTATATTATGTTGGAAAATGCACTTTACTGAAGGTTTGAAATAATTTCGAGTGTAAGTAATATTTAAAATTGCGACTGAGACAAATGGAAGCCAATAATAAAGAGATTACTCACCGATTGTGACATAATGGTAACGGTAATTGTTGAACAACAATGGATGTGTAGATTCAGAGTTGTGTCTTTTTCAGTCATGCGAGTCTATCGTCTTTCTGTTTTCTTTGGGCTGTCTGATTGTGATCTTTATATGTATTCGTCTGTGAACTATTTTGTCTTCTTTTAGGAATTTATATAAGTGTTTGTTTATTCTTCTGTCTTATGTAATCTGTTCTGTCTTCTTTTTATAAGTGTTTACACTTCTGTGGTCTGTTCTGTCTTCTTTAGCAATTCATAATGTTTGTTTACTCTTCTGTCTTGTGTACTATGTTCTGTCTTCTTATTAGAAATTAATCAGTGTTATCTTGTCTTGTCTGTGACTTCTCGTTGTGATGATGTGACGTGTTCTCTGCTCTCTGAACCATTACAAGTTGTTACATATGCCAACAACCTGGGCCAATGTGATAGTTTAGTGGTAAGTGAAGAGTAGATCTTGACGATTTCTTTATTTGATACATCATAGTATGTATTAACATGTGACAAGTATTGTACAATATATATGGAGACCAGCAAGACTTAGTGTGTTATCAATATAGGTACCGCATGGTGAAAATCCATACTCAGTCCGGCCCTCTCTTCTCCGGAATTCAACCCCTTATATCTCGACTCATGACTTCCCTTCTCTAATGACTCTCTGACTCCCACAGACAAAGAGAGGTCAGAGAAAGGTTACGGCATACCAGATTGCGATCGACAAAGGATAGGTCAGATGTTAATGTTGTGTCATAATACATTCCAACTGACCGATCTCTGCGAGGTTAAATGTGCATGGAATGTAATTACTAAGTCTAAGGAATGGCGAAGGAACTCCCGTTTATCAGGGATGTTACTGGTGCTTGTAGGTGGGGGTATATTATGTACCAACAGACTGAAACGGCTCAGCCATTACACAAAGTCTATTGACACGTTTTTTCTCTGAAAATCAATATTTTATCCGAAAAAACGCAAAATTTCATCTTTTGGCCATTACAACCTTACATTAAAGATGGGCTGTCTCTTCCTAAAACGTTTTATATATTTTCCGGGTATAAAATAATAAATATGAGTTGAAGACACCTGTCTGCAAATGCTTCTATCAATTAATAATTCAATCAATCAATTATTCTGCTGATTGCTTTTTAGTGATTAGGTCAGAATCAGAATAGGGCAACAATTTGTGACATTGTGTGCGTGTTATGGTCTGTGTGTTATCGGGCTATGTAATGCGTGACTCAATTGGCAGTTGACCAATTACCAAACATGATTTAGTTTAACACAGACGGGCTACATGTATGTAAATAATTATATACATATATATGTTGAATAATGGTCTGGAAACAATGTTGCCCAATATAAATAATATTATCCATCCCTTAACTAACACTATTTCTGATTGGGCAAAAGCCGCCACGTGATAATCCTGGAAAAAGTCATATTGGACTCCCGAATATCATATTGGACTCCCAAGTGTGCAATATGACTTTTTTTATTGGGACTCTGTGACGTAACGAATTAACTATTGCGAAATGAATCGGTGAAATTGTGATGTGCGCGCAACACTTGTGGATTTAGCAGATGTTTCACTTCCGCATTGAGCTTTTTTTTCATTTCCGTGTTTACTGTTCCAAATACAGGCTTTTATAGGGCATTAAGCGCCGACAAATACCAAAAGTAACAACTAAAGTTTATTTCCTAATTTTGATAAACATACAGATGGATAATAAAAATGTCATTATACAATGTTGTGTACAGTATGAGTTTGTCTTGTACTCGTCCAGGTTGTGGTGAAAAGTCATATCGGACTCGACACTGCATGTCTCGTCCAATATGACTTTTCACCACAACCTGGACTCGTACAAGAAAAACTCATACTGTACACAACATTGTATAATAACTTTATAATATAGATGACAGTAAATTGAGTGAATTAGATGCAGTATTGTCTTATAGTTTATTTGGTGGATAATCAAAATAAATTAGTGTACATGCACCTTGATTGTAAGATTATTATATCTTTATATATGAAATGGCAATATTGTTGCAAAAAAGCAATGCTGTTACAAAATTGCCAAGGTGAAATCAGTTTTGCCAAATCCGATTTCTTCAAGCCATATTACCCATACTGCCATTAACATCTTTTCTCAATTCACAGGGCTGCATATTAACGAGATTTGCCAGAATTGATACTGATAGATTGAACGAAAATTTTGACGAGTCATTGGGTGCGATAATATAAATAATTAGATAATAATATATATTTTTGTTTTCAAAGAATTTTTATTGAATCTAAACCTGAAACTGAAACTAAATTGTTATTCTGTATCTGTATCTTAACGTCCAAGTCGGGTGGCCAGTAATTTTGCACTGTTTTATGAACATTTGTTACTTGTAACTTTTGACTTGAACTTGACAGAGGTTGAGCAACTTGAGTCTGTTGACACAGTTGAGGCTGGTTAGTCCGTTGAATATACTAGAAGAAATTTTAAAATAATTTCCTGGTCCCTGTTCAGCTATCACACTCACAAACTGACACAGCCACAGTCCCAGAATGGCCAGATCTGTAAAAGTAGATTTGGTGCCAAAATTCAAACTTGGCCCAAAAGGCAAAAGCCTTGAAGTTGAAGTTGAAAGGGCAAAACCGGCGAAGACAAAATTCCGCCAATTCACTTGCTATCTCCGGCGATTCATTTTTTATTTCTCATATCGGAACGGATTAAAACAGTCAACAGTTGGTTCTTCCTACATCAAGCACAATCTAATGCACACTTGCTGCGAATAATATACAAAACAAGCAATTATAGAATGAGAAAAGGTCGAAAAGAACACAAATCTGAACTTTTAAAACCGGAAGTTACAAAGCAAAGGGCGATAATTACAGCGAGCCGAAAAAGTTGACCGAAATTCTCTGACGGATTCTACTGTCTGGCCAAATACGTCTACCGTATGCTATAGCATAAAACCCCCTATATTATAATGAAGAATAAAGTAGTCACATATATTCAAGCTCAATGCACACAAATTGATATGCTGTGTGGTCGGCCACTCGAGCGGGACGCAAACAATCGAAGTTAGGCCTCAGTGTTAAAGAGATATGGCGGTCAGCTTCTTTAACTTGGTTGTGAACCCATGACACAGAACTCATCTCAGCCCAATTGTTCATTGATCAACGGACATGACATGTACTTCTCCAATTAGTTATGGGTAGTTGCCTTTCTAAATGAAAATAGTCATTTAAAAATCACGAAATAAGTCCCCTGTCATGATCTTTGGAAATGACATCATGGATATATGAACTGCATTTATGAAAAACAATATTATACGGCACTTCTTGGTACCAGAGAACACTGAAATTATAAATATTGTTCATGGCATAAAGTTAAATAAATGAAGCTATAATATCTAATTGTTCGGTGGTTCTTACATATTGTGTTAGAATAATCAGTTGTATCAAATTTAACAAAGAAATTCCAGACAGATATTGAGAAAATCCATTTTGAAATTTTGGCAAAACGAGCGTCTGAACCTTAATGACAAACCACAACACTCGTATCCACATCACAGATATAACAAGCGCATTATGGACGGCGTACGTGTAGATAGTCATCTCACGCGATCCTCCGGCTCTCTTGACATATTTGTATCACTGCGCCACCAACATCTGACTGTGACATCTTCTCGATCAATATAACGAGCATTGTTTTTTTCTTGCGTCTGATTAAGGATCCTGCTTTGCTATAGCGTTGATGGGTGCTGCTGAATTGTTATTATGTTGGTGGGTTCTGCTTTGCTAGAGCGTTGGTGGGTCCTGCTGAATTGTTATGATGTTGGTGGGTCCTGCTGAATTGTTATTATGTTGGGGGTCCTGCTTTGCTATAGCGTTGATGGGTCCTGCTGAATTGTTATGATGTTGGTGGGTTCTGCTTTGCTAGAGCGTTGGTGGGTCCTGCTGAATTGTTATTATGTTGGTGGGTCCTGTTGAATTGGTATAATGTTGGTGGGTTCTGCTGTGCTATAGCGTTGATGGGTCCTGCTGAATTGTTATAATGTTGGTGGGTTCTGCTTTGCTATAGCGTTGATGGGTGCTGCTGAATTGTTATGATGTTGGTGGGTTCTGCTTTGCTAGAGCGTTGGTGGGTCCTGCTGAATTATTATGATGTTGGTGGGTCCTGCTGAATTGTTATAATGTTGGTGGTTCCTGCTTTGCTATAGCGTTGATGGGTCCTGCTGAATTGTTATGATGTTGGTGGGTTCTGCTTTGCTATAGCGTTGATGGGTCCTGCTGAATTGTTATGATGTTGGTGGGTCCTGTTGAATTGTTATAATGTGGTGGGTCCTGCTTTGCTATAGCGTTGATGGGTCCTGCTGAATTGTTATGATGTTGGTTGGTTCTGCTGTGCTATAGCGTTGATGGGTCCTGCTGAATTGTTATGATGTTGGTGGGTTCTGCTGTGCTATAGCGTTGATGGGTCCTGCTGAATTATTATGATGTTGGTGGGTCCTGCTTTGCTATAGCGCTGGTGGGTCCTACTGAATTGTTATGATGTTGGTGGGTCCTGCTGAATTGTTATAATGTTGGTGGGTCCTGCTTTGCTATAGTGTTGATGGGTCCTGCTGAATTGTTATGATGTTGATGGGTTCTGCTTTGCTAGAGCGTTGGTGTGTCCTGCTGAATTATTATGATGTTGGTGGGTCCTGCTTTGCTTTAGCGCTGGTGGGTGCTGCGGAATTGGTATGATGTTGGCGGGTTCTGCTTTGCTATAGCGCTGGTGTGTCCTGCTGAATTGTTATGGTGTTGGTGAGTTCTGCTTTGATATAGCGCTGGTGGGTGCTGATGAATTGTTATTATGTTGGTGAGTCCAGCTTTGCTATAGCGTTGGTGGGTCCCGCTGAATTGCTATGAGTTTGGTTGGACGCAAAGCCATGATGTTGCGAAAAAGTATGTTGTACAGCCCCTATACAGTTGACATGTTTACGATGTTGGCAAATCCATCCGACATCCAGTGAGTGTATGAAACAAGAACATAATTCATGTTAAAATAGTTTACTAATGGTGACGCTGGTGTTTGTAACGTGATAGGTATACCCATCTTAATTATGACCAACGCATTTGGTATACAATCATTTAAAGATGCATTATCCGAATTAACGCTCCCATATTACTATTTCTGTGGCGTCGTGGGGTAAAATATATTTGATTCGAGTCGAGGAACCCACCCATCAAAGCTCAGAGTGATCAGATATCGATTTTTCAAGTTTATTATTTCTCGAAATGTGCAATTATTTGTGGCCCAGAAAACAGCCGTCAGACCATCTGTCTCGGACAAAATTGCGGATGAAGATGGAAAACTCTAAAATCAAGTGGTAATATCGCCAAATTCCGTGATACTCAAGTGATAACACGGTCATATTTCGTTGAACAAAATGTTGATAAATAACACGTTTTGGAATATTTGATACTATAGTTGACAGTGCATTATTTTGTTGCAATTAATCGATTATGATAACTAAAGCGTATTTTGAAGAATTGTTGTTGTTGTATCTTGATGAATCGTCTGATTGATTGAGTACATTTAAACTGGTTAACCCTTTACCCAACAGAACGACCCTGTGCCAATGCATTCTCTTATATATGCGAGTCGACCATAGGTCGCCTCGCATATATAAGAGAATGCATTGGCTTAACACATTAAAAAATATAAAATTGTTAAAGAATGTAAGAAAAAATGGTAAAAAGTGTGCCAATGCATTCTCTTATATATTCGAGGCGACCTATGGTCGACTCGCATATATAAGAGAATGCATTGGCATAGGGCATAACTGTAACTATCACAATGTGGTCAAGGAGCCGGTTCCAATGATATCCATATTTGTATGGTTCTATTGAGATAGACCGAAGATATGTTAGGCTGTTGAAGCTTTATTTGGCCGGTTTTGGCCGGTTTGTTGGGTAAAGGGTTAAGTGGACCTGCTAATGATCGATGATGTTGATGGGTCCTGCTGAATTGCTAAGATGATGATAGGGAAAACTGATGCTGTTAAGAAAAAATACTGTCAAAGTTGTCATTTCGCGGTATTGGACTGATCTGAGTAAATCGAGGAACCGTGTGAAAACATTCTAGACACATGTATATTATGAACCGGGGATGAACAATATGTCGGCGCAACGAGCATGGTATCACAATATGAATTCTCTATCGGTCTAATATAACACTCCGGAAAAAACATCTTCAGAACATGGCAGATGCGTCCGTTTCTTCTAAGTGCGCTTGAATCGTATACATCTCTAAACTCGATTATGATGGTATGCGTATGAACCCATGCTGTATAAATGCTTTAAACATTATAGGTCATGTATTATGATATTCATGCTTATCTTACACCGATTTGGTTTTATTCGCTGTATTACACAGTATGCTCATTGCTATCTACGTATCTCGCCTCGAAATTGGTTCAAATTTACTTAGAGTTTCGAATAGTTTGGAAGAATACATGAATTTATGTCATTGAAATAATAACAGTTTCGTAACTAAATCCCATTGAAAACATTATTAATATTGCCCTAATATGAATGATCCCATTAAAACGTTATTAAAATGTTCTAATATGGAAGTCAGTTTCCATTATTTCTTTCATTTCTATATGGCTTTCTCTGGTGACAGTTTACACCATAGGCCTCTGTTGAAAATTACTAACATACCAATATAGACTTACCAGTGTAAATGTTCCAATGCTCGATTTTGGCTAAAACCACACCAACTTAAAAAAACCTACTAAATTCTAGAAGTCGATAATTTCGGCCAAAATATCCTCAGGTATGTCTTATTGGCAATAATATTTTCATTTGACATATAACTCTGTGAAATTAAACTAATCGAAGTCGAGATATCCTTTCGCAAACTAGCGAAATCTACCAAAGAAATCGGGTCGTCAATCTCCCTACTATTTAGAGTTTAGCGTGTCTTTAATATACACATCGACATAACTACCGCTTATACCTGACTGTATCTATAATATATACATCACAACATCGACATAAAATACCATTTATACCTGACCGTGTCTTTAATATATACATCGAAATAACTACCGCTTATATCTGACTGTATACGTAATATATACATCGACATAAATACCATTTATACTTGACTGTATACGTAATATATACATCGACATAAATACCATTTTACATGACTGTATACGTAATATATACATCGACATAAATACCATTTATACCTGACCGTGTCTTTAATATATACATCGACATATATACCCTTTATACATGACTATCTATAATATATACATCGACATAAATACCATTTATACCTGACTGTATCTGTAATATATACATCGACATAAATACCATTTATACATGAGCGTGTCTTTAATATATACATCGACATAAATACCATTTATACATGACCGTGTCTTTAATATATACATCGACATAAATACCATTTATACCTGACTGTATCTGTAATATATACATCGACATAAATACCATTTATACATGACTGTATCTGTAATATATACATCGACATAAATACCATTTATACCTGACCGTGCCTTTAATATATACATCGACATAAATACCATTTATACATGACCGTGTCTTTAATATATACATCGACATAAATACCATTTATACCTGAGCCTGCCTTAATATATACATCGACATAAATACCATTTATACATGAGCGTGTCTTTAATATATACATCGACATAAATACCATTTATACCTGACCGTGTCTTTAATATACACATCAACATACATACCATTTATACATGAGCGTGTCTTTAATATATACATCGACATAAATACCATTTATACATGAGCGTGTCTTTAATATATACATCGACATAAATACCATTTATACATGAGCGTGTCTTTAATATATACATCGACATAAATACCATTTATACCTGACTGTATCTGTAATATATACATCGACATAAATAACATACATACATGAGCGTGTCTTTAATATATACATCGCCATAAATACCATTTATACCTGAGCGTGTCTTTAATATATACATCGAAATAACTACCATTTATACCTGACCGTGCCTTTAATATATACATCGACATAAATACCATTTATACATGACCGTGTCTTTAATATATACATCGACATAAATACCATTTATACCTGAGCCTGCCTTAATATATACATCGACATAAATACCATTTATACATGAGCGTGTCTTTAATATATACATCGACATAAATACCATTTATACCTGACCGTGTCTTTAATATACACATCAACATAAATACCATTTATACATGAGCGTGTCTTTAATATATACATCGACATAAATACCATTTATACATGAGCGTGTCTTTAATATATACATCGACATAAATACCATTTATACCTGACCGTGTCTTTAATATACACATCAACATAAATACCATTTATACATGAGCGTGTCTTTAATATATACATCGACATAAATACCATTTATACATGAGCGTGTCTTTAATATATACATCGACATAAATACCATTTATACATGAGCGTGTCTTTAATATATACATCGACATAAATACCATTTATACCTGAGCCTGCCTTAATATATACATCGACATAAATACCATTTATACATGAGCGTGTCTTTAATATATACATCGACATAAATACCATTTATACCTGACCGTGTCTTTAATATACACATCAACATACATACCATTTATACATGAGCGTGTCTTTAATATATACATCGACATAAATACCATTTATACATGAGCGTGTCTTTAATATATACATCGACATAAATACCATTTATACATGAGCGTGTCTTTAATATATACATCGACATAAATACCATTTATACATGAGCGTGTCTTTATTATATACATCGCCATAAATACCATTTATACATGACTGTATATGTAATATATACATCGACATAAATACCATTTATACATGAGCGTGTCTTTAATATATACATCGACATAAATACCATTTATACATGACTGTATATGTAATATATACATCGACATAAATACCATTTATACCTGACTGTATATGTAATATATACATCGACATAAATACCATTTATACATGAGCGTGTCTTTAATATATACATCGACATAAATACCATTTATACATGAGCGTGTCTTTAATATATACATCGACATAAATACCATTTATACCCGACCGTGTCTTTAATATATACATCGACATAAATACCATTTATACCTGACCGTGTCTTTAATATATACATCGACATAAATACCATTTATACATGAGCGTGTCTTTAATATATACATCGACATAAATACCATTTATACATGAGCGTGTCTTTAATATATACATCGACATAAATACCATTTATACATGAGCGTGTCTTTAATATATACATCGACATAAATACCATTTATACATGAGCGTGTCTTTAATATATACATCGACATAAATACCATTTATACATGATCGTGTCTTTAATATATACATCGTCATAAATACCATTTATACCTGACCGTGTCTTTAATATATACATCGTCATAAATACCATTTATACCTGAGCGTGTCTTTAATATTATACATCGACATAAATACCATTTATACCCGACCGTGTCTTCAATATATACATCGATATAGATACCCTTTATACCTGACTGTCTATAATATATACATCGACATAAATACCATTTATACCTGACTATCTATAATATATACATCGACATAAATACCATTTATACCTGAGCGTGTCTTTAATATATACATCGACATAAATACCATTTATACATGAGCGTGTCTTTAATATATACATCGACATAAATACCATTTATACATGAGCGTGTCTTTAATATATACATCGACATAAATACCATTTATACATGAGCGTGTCTTTAATATATACATCGACATAAATACCATTTATACATGAGCGTGTCTTTAATATATACATCGACATAAATACCATTTATACATGAGCGTGTCTTTAATATATACATCGTCATAAATACCATTTATACCTGACTGTATATGTAATATATACATCGTCATAAATACCATTTATACATGAGCGTGTCTTTAATATATACATCGACATAAATACCATTTATACATGAGCGTGTCTTTAATATATACATCGACATAAATACCATTTATACATGAGCGTGTCTTTAATATATACATCGACATAAATACCATTTATACATGAGCGTGTCTTTAATATATACATCGACATAAATACCATTTATACATGAGCGTGTCTTTAATATATACATCGACATAAATACCATTTATACATGAGCGTGTCTTTAATATATACATCGACATAAATACCATTTATACATGAGCGTGTCTTTAATATATACATCGACATATATACCATTTATACATGACCGTGTCTTTAATATATATATCGACATAAATACCATTTATACTTGAGCGTGTCTTTAATATATACATCGACATAAATACCATTTATACATGACCGTGTCTTTAATATATACATCGACATAAATACCATTTATACATGAGCGTGTCTTTAATATATACATCGACATAAATACCATTTATACATGACTGTATATGTAATATATACATCGACATAAATACCATTTATACCTGACTGTATATGTAATATATACATCGACATAAATACCATTTATACATGAGCGTGTCTTTAATATATACATCGACATAAATACCATTTATACATGACCGTGTCTTTAATATATACATCGACATAAATACCATTTATACATGAGCGTGTCTTTAATATATATATCGACATAAATACCATTTATACCTGACCGTGTCTTTAATATATACATCGACATAAATACCCTTTATACATGACCGTGTCTTTAATATATACATCGACATAAATACCATTTATACCTGAGCGTGTCTTTAATATATACATCGATATAAATACCATTTATACCCGACCGTGTCTTTAATATATACATCGTCATAAATACCATTTATACTTGACCGTGTCTTTAATATATACATCGCCATAAATACCATTTATACTTGACCGTGTCTTTAATATGTACATCGACATAAATACCATTTATACATGAGCGTGTCTTTAATATATACATCGTCATAAATACCATTTATACCTGACCGTGTCTTTAATATATACATCGACATAAATACCATTTATACCTGACCGTGTCTTTAATATATACATCGACATAAATACCATTTATACATGACCGTGTCTTTAATATATACATCGACATAAATACCATTTATACCTGACCGTGTCTTTAATATATACATCGACATAAATACCGCTTATACCTGACTATCTATAATATATACATCGACATAAATACCATTTATACATGAGCGTGTCTTTAATATATACATCGACATAAATACCATTTATACATGACCGTGTCTTTAATATATACATCGACATAAATACCATTTATACATGACCGTGTCTTTAATATATACATCGACATAAATACCATTTATACCTGACCGTGTCTTTAATATATACATCGACATAAATACCGCTTATACCTGACTATCTATAATATATACATCGACATAAATACCATTTATACATGAGCGTGTCTTTAATATATACATCGACATAAATACCATTTATACATGACCGTGTCTTTAATATATACATCGACATAAATACCCTTTATACATGACCGTGTCTTTAATATATACATCGACATAAATACCATTTATACCTGACCGTGTCTTTAATATATACATCGACATAAATACCGCTTATACCTGACTATCTATAATATATACATCGACATAAATACCATTTATACATGAGCGTGTCTTTAATATATACATCGACATAAATACCATTTATACATGACCGTGTCTTTAATATATACATCGACATAAATACCCTTTATACATGACCGTGTCTTTAATATATACATCGACATAAATACCATTTATACCTGACCGTGTCTTTAATATATACATCGACATAAATACCGCTTATACCTGACTATCTATAATATATACATCGACATAAATACCATTTATACATGAGCGTGTCTTTAATATATACATCGACATAAATACCATTTATACATGACCGTGTCTTTAATATATACATCGACATAAATACCCTTTATACATGACCGTGTCTTTAATATATACATCGACATAAATACCATTTATACCTGACCGTGTCTTTAATATATACATCGACATAAATACCGCTTATACCTGACTATCTATAATATATACATCGACATAAATACCATTTATACATGAGCGTGTCTTTAATATATACATCGACATAAATACCATTTATACATGACCGTGTCTTTAATATATACATCGACATAAATACCATTTATACATGACCGTGTCTTTAATATATACATCGACATAAATACCATTTATACCTGACCGTGTCTTTAATATATACATCGACATAAATACCGCTTATACCTGACTATCTATAATATATACATCGACATAAATACCATTTATACATGAGCGTGTCTTTAATATATACATCGACATAAATACCATTTATACATGACCGTGTCTTTAATATATACATCGACATAAATACCCTTTATACATGACCGTGTCTTTAATATATACATCGACATAAATACCATTTATACCTGAGCGTGTCTTTAATATATACATCGATATAAATACCATTTATACCCGACCGTGTCTTTAATATATACATCGTCATAAATACCATTTATACTTGACCGTGTCTTTAATATATACATCGCCATAAATACCATTTATACTTGACCGTGTCTTTAATATGTACATCGACATAAATACCATTTATACATGAGCGTGTCTTTAATATATACATCGTCATAAATACCATTTATACCTGACCGTGTCTTTAATATATACATCGACATAAATACCATTTATACCTGACCGTGTCTTTAATATATACATCGACATAAATACCATTTATACATGACCGTGTCTTTAATATATACATCGACATAAATACCATTTATACCTGACCGTGTCTTTAATATATACATCGACATAAATACCGCTTATACCTGACTATCTATAATATATACATCGACATAAATACCATTTATACATGAGCGTGTCTTTAATATATACATCGACATAAATACCATTTATACATGACCGTGTCTTTAATATATACATCGACATAAATACCATTTATACATGACCGTGTCTTTAATATATACATCGACATAAATACCATTTATACCTGACCGTGTCTTTAATATATACATCGACATAAATACCGCTTATACCTGACTATCTATAATATATACATCGACATAAATACCATTTATACATGAGCGTGTCTTTAATATATACATCGACATAAATACCATTTATACATGACCGTGTCTTTAATATATACATCGACATAAATACCATTTATACATGACCGTGTCTTTAATATATACATCGACATAAATACCATTTATACCTGACCGTGTCTTTAATATATACATCGACATAAATACCGCTTATACCTGACTATCTATAATATATACATCGACATAAATACCATTTATACATGAGCGTGTCTTTAATATATACATCGACATAAATACCATTTATACATGACCGTGTCTTTAATATATACATCGACATAAATACCATTTATACATGAGCGTGTCTTTAATATATACATCGACATAAATACCATTTATACATGAGCGTGTCTTTAATATATACATCGACATAAATACCATTTATACATGACCGTGTCTTTAATATATACATCGACATAAATACCATTTATACATGAGCGTGTCTTTAATATATACATCGACATAAATACCATTTATACCTGACCGTGTCTTTAATATATACATCGACATAAATACCATTTATACCTGACCGTGTCTTTAATATATACATCGACATAAATACCGCTTATACCTGACTATCTATAATATATACATCGACATAAATACCATTTATACCTGACCGTGTCTTTAATATATACATCGACATAAATACCATTTATACCTGACTGTATATGTAATATATACATCGACATAACTACCGCTTATATCTGACTATATATATAATATATACATCGACATAAATACCATTTATACATGAGCGTGTCTTTAATATATACATCGACATAAATACCATTTATACCTGACCGTGTCTTTAATATATACATCGACATAAATACCATTTATACCTGACTGTATATGTAATATATACATCGACATAACTACCGCTTATATCTGACTATATATATAATATATACATCGACATAAATACCATTTATACATGAGCGTGTCTTTAATATATACATCGACATAAATACCATTTATACCTGACCGTGTCTTTAATATATACATCGACATAAATACCATTTATACCTGACTGTATATGTAATATATACATCGACATAACTACCGCTTATATCTGACTATATATATAATATATACATCGACATAAATACCATTTATACATGAGCGTGTCTTTAATATATACATCGACATAAATACCATTTATACATGAGCGTGTCTTTAATATATACATCGACATAAATACCATTTATACATGAGCGTGTCTTTAATATATACATCGACATAAATACCATTTATACATGAGCGTGTCTTTAATATATACATCGACATAAATACCATTTATACATGAGCGTGTCTTTAATATATACATCGACATAACTACCATTTATACATGAGCGTGTCTTTAATATATACATCGACATAAATACCATTTATACATGACCGTGTCTTTAATATATACATCGACATAAATACCATTTATACATGAGCGTGTCTTTAATATATACATCGACATATATACCATTTATACCTGATCGTGCCTTTAATATATACATCGGCATAAATACCATTTATACATGACTGTATATGTAATATATACATCGACATAAATACCATTTATACCTGACCGTGTCTTTAATATATACATCGACATAAATACCATTTATACATGAGCGTGTCTTTAATATATACATCGACATAAATACCATTTATACATGAGCGTGTCTTTAATATATACATCGACATAAATACCATTTATACATGAGCGTGTCTTTAATATATACATCGACATAAATACCATTTATACCTGAGCGTGTCTTTAATATATACATCGACATAACTACCGCTTATACCTGACTGTATCTGTAACAAATTTATCGACATAAATACCATTTATAACTGAGCGTGCCTTTAATATATACATCGACATTACTACCGCTTATACCTGAACATAACATAACATAACATAACATTTGTATTGACATAATACACCCACGCGGGGCAGTTGTCATAATACAGATAATTTAAACACAAGTCAAGACAATTTCATATAAAATATATATATAACATGTATTTGTAACTCAACACTATATTCTCAATTATTTGCGGAAAACTGCCGAACCATGTTACAGATCATCTGTAATATACATATCGACATAAATACCATTTATACATGAGCGTGTCTTTAATACATACATCGACATAACTACCGCTTATATATGACTGTATATGTAATATATACATCGAAATAAATACCATTTATACATGGCCGTGTCTTTAATATATACATCGACATAAATACCATTTACACCTGGTCGTGCCTTTAATATATACATCGACATAAATACCATTTATACCTGACCGTGTCTTTAATATATACATCGACATAAATACCATTTACACCTGGTCGTGCCTTTAATATATACATCGACATAAATACCATTTACACCTGGTCGTGCCTTTAATATATACATCGACATAAATACCATTTACACCTGGTCGTGCCTTTAATATATACATCGACATAAATACCATTTACACCTGGTCGTGCCTTTAATATATACATCGACATAAATACCATTTACACCTGGTCGTGCCTTTAATATGTACATCGACATAAATACCATTTATACCCGATCGTGTCTTTAATATATACATCGACATAAATACCATTTTACATGACTTTATATGTAATATATACATCGACATAAATACCATTTATACTTGAGCGTGTCTTTAATATATACATCGACATAAATACCATTTTACATGACTTTATATGTAATATATACATCGACATAAATACCATTTATACTTGAGCGTGTCTTTAATATATACATCGACATAAATACCATTTTACATGACTTTATATGTAATATATACATCGACATAAATACCATTTATACTTGAGCGTGTCTTTAATATATACATCGACATAAATACCATTTATACCTGACCGTGTCTTTAATATATACATCGACTTAGATACCCTTTATACATGACTGTATCTGTAAAATATACATCGACATAAATACCATTTTACATGACTTTATATGTATTATATACATCGACATAAATACCATTTATACTTGAGCGTGTCTTTAATATGTACATCGACATAAATACCATTTTACATGACTTTATATGTAATATATACATCGACATAAATACCATTTATACTTGAGCATGTCTTTAATATATACATCGACATAAATACCATTTATACATGAGCATGTCTTTAATATATACACCGACATAAATACCATTTATACATGAGCATGTCTTTAATATATACACCGACATAAATACCATTTTACATGACTGTACACGTAATATATACATCGACATAAATACCATTTTACATGACTTTATATGTAATATATACATCGACATAAATACCATTTATACTTGAGCGTGTCTTTAATATATACATCGACATAAATACCATTTTACATGACTTTATATGTAATATATACATCGACATAAATACCATTTATACTTGAGCGTGTCTTTAATATATACATCGACATAAATACCATTTATACCTGACCGTGTCTTTAATATATACATCGACTTAGATACCCTTTATACATGACCGTGTCTTTAATATGTACATCGACATAAATACCATTTTACATGACTTTATATGTAATATATACATCGACATAAATACCATTTATACTTGAGCATGTCTTTAATATATACATCGACATAAATACCATTTATACATGAGCATGTCTTTAATATATACACCGACATAAATACCATTTATACATGAGCATGTCTTTAATATATACACCGACATAAATACCATTTTACATGACTGTACACGTAATATATACATCGACATAAATACCATTTATACATGAGCATGTCTTTAATATGTACATCGACATAAATACCATTTTTATATGAGCGTGTCTTTAATATATACATCAACATACATACCATTTATACATGAGCGTGTCTTAATATATATAATGACATAACTACCACTTATACCTGACTGTATCTGTAACATATATATCGACATAAATACCATTTATACCTGACCGTGTCTTTAATATATACATCGACATAACTACCGCTTATATCTGACTGTATATGTAATATATACATCGACATAAATACCATTTATACTTGAGCGTGTCTTCAGTATATACATCGACATAACTACTGCTTATACCTGACTGTATCTGTAACATTTATATCGACATAAATACCATTTATATCTGAGCGTGTCTTTAATATATACATCGACATAACTACCGCTTATACCTGACTGTATCTGTAACATATATATCGACATAAATACCATTTATACCTGAACCTGCCTTAATATATACATCGACATAAATACCAGTTATACCTGAGCGTGCCTTTAATATGTACATCGAAATAAATACCATTTATACCTGAGCGTGCCTGTAATATATACATCGACATAAATACCATTTATACCTGAGCGTGTCTTTAATATATACATCGACATAAATACCATTTATACCTGAGCGTGCCTTTAATAGTTACATCGACATAAATACTATTTATACCTGACCCTGTTTTTAATATATACATCGACATAAATACCACTTATACATGAGCGTGTCTTTAATATATACATCGACATAAATACCATTTATACCCGACCGTGTCTTTAATATATACATCGACATAAATACCATTTTACATGACTGTACACGTAATATATACATCGACATAAATACCATTTATACATGAGCGTGTCTTTAACATGTACATCGACATAAATACCATTTATACTTGAGCGTGTCTTTAATATATATATCGACATAAATACCATTTATACCTGATCGTGCCTTTAATATATACATCGACATAGATACCCTTTATACATGACTGTATCTGTAATATATACATCGACATAAATACCATTTATACATGAGCGTGTCTTTAATATATACATCGACATAAATACCATTTATACATGAGCATGTCTTTAATATATACATCGACATAACTACCGCTTATATCTGACTGTATATGTAATATATACATCGACATAAATACCATTTATACCTGAGCGTGCCTTTAATATATACATCGACATATATACCATTTATACATGACCGTGTATTTGATATATACATCGACATAAATACCATTTATACCTGACCGTGCCTTTAATATGTACATCGACATAAATACCATTTATACATGACCGTGTCTTTAATATATACATCGACATAACTACCATTTATACCTGACTGTATCTATAATATATACATCGACATACATATCATTTATACATGAGCGTGCCTTTAATATGTACATCGACATAAATACAATTTATACCTGACCGTGTCTTTAATATATTCATCGGCATAAATACCATTTATACCTATTCGTGTCTTTAATATATACATCGACATACATACCATTTATACCCGACCGTGTCTATAATATATACATCGACATAAATACCATTTATACCTGACCGTGTCTATAATATATACATCGACATAAATACCATTTATACCTGAGCGTGTCTTTAATATATACATCGACATAAATACCATTTGTACCCGACCGTGTCTTTAATATATACATCGACATAGATACCCTTTATACATGACTGTATCTGTAATATATACATCGACATAAATACCATTTATACCTGACTGTCTATAATATATACATCGACATAAATACCATTTATACCCGACCGTGTCTATAATATATACATCGACATAAATACCATTTATACATGACTGTATATGTAATATATACATCGACATAACTACCATTTATACATGACTGTATATGTAATATATACATCGACATAACTACCATTTATACCTGAGCGTGTCTTTAATATATACATCGACATAAATACCATTTATACCTGACCGTGTCTTTAATATATACATCGACATAGATACCCTTTATACATGACTGTATCTGTAATATATACATCGACATAAATACCATTTATACCTGACTGTCTATAATATATACATCGACATAAATACCATTTATACCCGACCGTGTCTTTAATATATACATCGACATAAATACCATTTATACCTGACTGTCTATAATATATACATCGACATAAATACCATTTATACCCGACCGTGTCTATAATATATACATCGACATAAATACCATTTATACCTGAGCGTGTCTTTAATATATACATCGACATAAATACCATTTATACCTGACCGTGTCTTTAATATATACATCGACATAAATACCATTTATACCTGACTATATATAATATATACATCGACATACATATCATTTATACATGAGCGTGCCTTTAATATGTACATCGACATAAATACAATTTATACCTGACCGTGTCTTTAATATATTCATCGGCATAAATACCATTTATACCCGACCGTGTCTATAATATATACATCGACATAAATACCATTTATACCCGACCGTGTCTATAATATATACATCGACATAAATACCATTTATACCTGAGCGTGTCTTTAATATATACATCGACATAAATACCATTTATACCTGAGCGTGTCTTTAATATATACATCGACATAACTACCATTTATACATGAGCGTGTCTTTAATATATACATCGACATAAATACCATTTATACATGAGCGTGTCTTTAATATATACATCGACATAAATACCATTTATACATGAGCGTGTCTTTAATATATACATCGACATAAATACCATTTATACATGAGCGTGTCTTTAATATATACATCGACATAAATACCATTTATACATGACCGTGTCTTTAATATATACATCGACATAAATACCATTTATACTTGAGCGTGTCTTTAATATATACATCGACATAAATACCATTTATACCTGACCGTGTCTTTAATATATACATCGATATATATACCATTTATACCTGACCGTGTCTTTAATATATACATCGACATAACTACCATTTATACCTGACCGTGTCTTTAATATATATATCGACATACATACCATTTATACATGAGCGTGTCTTTAATATATACATCGACATAACTACCATTTATACCTGACCGTGTCTTTAATATATACATCGACATAAATACCATTTATACATGACCGTGTCTTTAATATATACATCGACATAAATACCATTTATACATGAGCGTGTCTTTAATATATTCATCGGCATAAATACCATTTATACCCGACCGTGTCTATAATATATACATCGACATAAATACCATTTATACCCGACCGTGTCTATAATATATACATCGACATAAATACCATTTATACCCGACCGTGTCTATAATATATACATCGACATAAATACCATTTATACCTGAGCGTGTCTTTAATATATACATCGACATAAATACCATTTATACCTGAGCGTGTCTTTAATATATACATCGACATAAATACCATTTATACATGAGCGTGTCTTTAATATATACATCGACATAAATACCATTTATACATGAGCGTGTCTTTAATATATACATCGACATAAATACCATTTATACATGAGCGTGTCTTTAATATATACATCGACATAAATACCATTTATACATGACCGTGTCTTTAATATATACATCGACATAAATACCATTTATACTTGAGCGTGTCTTTAATATATACATCGACATAAATACCATTTATACCCGACCGTGTCTTTAATATATACATCGACATAAATACCATTTATACCTGAGCGTGTCTTTAATATGTACATCGACATAAATACCATTTATACATGAGCGTGTCTTTAATATATACATCGACATAAATACCATTTATACCTGAGCGTGTCTTTAATATGTACATCGACATAAATACCATTTATACATGAGCGTGTCTTTAATATATACATCGACATAAATACCATTTATACCTGAGCGTGTCTTTAATATATACATCGACATAAATACCATTTATACCTGAGCGTGTCTTTAATATGTACATCGACATAAATACCATTTATACATGAGCGTGTCTTTAATATATACATCGATATAAATACCATTTATACCTGACCGTGTCTTTAATATATACATCGACATAACTACCATTTATACCTGACCGTGTCTTTAATATATATATCGACATAACTACCATTTATACCTGACCGTGTCTTTAATATATACATCGACATAAATACCATTTATACATGAGCGTGTCTTTAATATATACATCGACATAAATACCATTTATACATGAGCGTGTCTTTAATATATACATCGACATAAATACCATTTATACCTGACCGTGTCTTTAATATATACATCGACATAAATACCATTTATACATGAGCGTGTCTTTAATATATACATCGACATAAATACCATTTATACATGAGCGTGTCTTTAATATATACATCGACATAAATACCATTTATACCTGACCGTGTCTTTAATATATACATCGACATAAATACCATTTATACATGAGCATGTCTTTAATATACACATCAACATACATACCATTTATACATGAGCGTGTCTTTAATATATACATCGACATAAATACCATTTATACATGAGCATGTCTTTAATATACACATCAACATAAATACCATTTATACATGAGCGTGTCTTTAATATATACATCGACATAAATACCATTTATACATGAGCATGTCTTTAATATATACATCGACATAAATACCATTTATACATGACCGTGTCTTTAATATATACATCGACATAAATACCATTTATACCCGACCGTGTCTTTAATATATATATCGACATAAATACCATTTATACCCGACCGTGTCTTTAATATATATATCGACATAACTACCATTTATACCTGACCGTGTCTTTAATATATATATCGACATAACTACCATTTATACCCGACCGTGTCTTTAATATATATATCGACATAAATACCATTTATACCCGACCGTGTCTTTAATATATATATCGACATAACTACCATTTATACCTGACCGTGTCTTTAATATATATATCGACATAAATACCATTTATACATGACTGTATCTGTAATATATACATCGACATAAATACCATTTATACCCGACCGTGTCTTTAATATATACATCGACATAAATACCATTTATACCTGACCGTGTCTTTAATATATACATCGATATATATACCATTTATACCTGACCGTGTCTTTAATATATACATCGACATAACTACCATTTATACCTGACCGTGTCTTTAATATATATATCGACATAACTACCATTTATACCTGACCGTGTCTTTAATATATATATCGACATAAATACCATTTATACCTGACCGTGTCTTTAATATATATATCGAAATAAATACCATTTATACCTGAGCGTGTCTTTAATATATACATCGACATAAATACCATTTATACATGACCGTGTCTTTAATATATACATCGACATAAATACCATTTATACCTGACCGTGTCTTTAATATACACATCAACATACATACCATTTATACATGAGCGTGTCTTTAATATATATATCGACATAACTACCGCTTATACCTGACTGTATCTGTAACATATATATCGACATAAATACCATTTATACCTGACCGTGTCTTTAATATATACATCGACATAACTACCGCTTATATCTGACTGTATATGTAATATATACATCGACATAAATACCATTTATACATGACCGTGTCTTTAATATATACATCGACATACATATCATTTACACCTGGTCGTGCCTTTAATATATACATCGAAATAAATACCATTTTTACAAGACTATCTATAATATATACATCGACATAAATACCATTGATACATGAGCGTGTCTTTAATATATACATCGACATAAATACCACTTATGCCTGACTATATATATAATATATACATCGACATAAATAACATACATACATGAGCGTGTCTTTAATATATACATCAACATGTATACCATTTATACATGACCGTGTATTTGATATATACATCGACATAAATACCATTTATACCTGACCGTGTCTTTAATATATACATCGAAATAACTACCATTTATACCTGACTGTATCTATAATATATACATCGACATCCATATCATTTATACATGAGCGTGCCTTTAATATGTACATCGACATAAATACAATTTATACCTGACCGTGTCTTTAATATATTCATCGGCATAAATACCATTTATACCTATTCGTGTCTTTAATATATACATCGACATACATACCATTTACACCTGGTCGTGCCTTTAATATGTACATCGACATAAATACCATTTATACCCGACCGTGTCTATAATATATACATCGACTTAAATACCATTTTACATGACTGTACACGTAATATATACATCGACATAAATACCATTTATACTTGAGCGTGTCTTTAATATATACATCGTCATAAATACCATTTATACATGACTGTATATGTAATATATACATCGACATAAATACCATTTTACATGACTGTACACGTAATATATACATCGACATAAATACCATTTATACTTGAGCGTGTCTTTAATATATACATCGACATAAATACCATTTTACATGACTGTACACGTAATATATACATCGACATAAATACCATTTATACCTGACCGTGTCTTTAATATATACATCGACATAAATACCATTTATACATGACTGTATATGTAATATATACATCGACATAAATACCATTTATACCTGACTGTATCTATAATATATACATCGACATAAATACCATTTATACCTGACCGTGTCTTTAATATATACATCGACATATATACCCTTTATACATGACTGTATATGTAATATATACATCGCCATAAATACCATTTATACCTGACCGTGTCTTTAATATATACATCGACATATATACCCTTTATACATGACTGTATCTGTAACATATATATCGACATAAATACCATTTATACCTGACTGTATCTGTAACATATATATCGACATAAATACCATTTATACCTGACCGTGTCTTTAATATATACATCGACATATATACCCTTTATACATGACTGTATCTGTAATATATACATCGACATATATACCCTTTATACATGACTTTATATGTAATATATACATCGACATAAATACCATTTATACCTGACCGTGTCTTTAATATATACATCGACATATATACCCTTTATACATGACTGTATATGTAACATATATATCGACATAAATACCATTTATACCTGACCGTGTCTTTAATATATACATCGACATATATACCCTTTATACATGACTGTATCTGTAATATATACATCGACATATATACCCTTTATACATGACTTTATATGTAATATATACATCGACATAAATACCATTTATACATGAGCGTGTCTTTAATATATACATCGACATAAATACCATTTATACCTGACCGTGTCTTTAATATATACATCGACATAAATACCATTTATACCTGACTATCTATAATATATACATCGACATAAATACCATTTATACCTGACCGTGTCTTTAATATATACATCGACATAAATACCATTTATACCTGACTATCTATAATATATACATCGACATAAATACCATTTATACCTGACCGTGTCTTTAATATATACATCGACATAAATACCATTTATACCTGAGCGTGTTTTCAATATATACATCGATATAAATACCATTTATACCTGACCGTGTCTTTAATATATATATCGGCATAAATACCATTTGTACATGATCGTGTCTATAATATATACATCGACATAAATACCATTTGTACATGATCGTGTCTATAATATATACATCGACATAAATACCATTTATACCTGACCGTGTCTTTAATATATACATCGACATACATATCATTTATACTTGACTGTATCTGTAATATATACATCGACATAAATACCATTTATACCTGACTATCTATAATATATACATCGACATAAATACCATTTATACCTGAGCGTGTCTTTAATATATACATCGACATAAATACCATTTATACCTGAGCGTGCCTTTAATAGTTACATCGACATAAATACTATTTATACCTGACCCTGTTTTTAATATATACATCGACATAACTACCGCTTGTACCTGACTGTATCTGTAACATATATATATCGACATAAATACCATTTATACCTGAGCGTGCCTTTAATACATACATCGACATTACTACCGCTAATACCTGAATTTATCTGTAATATACATATCGACATAAATACCATTTATACCTGAGCGTGTCTTTAATACATACATCGACGTAACTACCGCTTATATCTGACTGTATATGTAATATATACATCGACATAAATACCATTTATACATGACAGTGTCTTTAATATATACATCGACATACATATCATTTACACCTGGTCGTGCCTTTAATATATAGATCGACATAAATACCATTTATACTTGACTATTTATAATATATACATCGACATAAATACCATTGATACATGAGCGTGTCTTTAACGTGTACATCGACATAAATACCATTTATACATGAGCGTGTCTTTAATATATACATCGACATAAATACCACTTATGCCTGACTATATATATAATATATACATCAACATAAATAACATACAAACATGAGCGTGTCTCTAATATATACATCGACATAAATACCATTTATACCTGACCGTGTCTTTAATATATACATCGACATAACTACCATTTATACCTGACTGTATCTATAATATATACATCGACATACATATCATTTATACATGAGCGTGCCTTTAATATGTACATCGACATAAATACAATTTATACCTGACCGTGTCTTTAATATATTCATCGGCATAAATACCATTTATACCTATTCGTGTCTTTAATATATACATCGACATAAATACCATTTACACCTGGTCGTGCCTTTAATATATACATCGACATAAATACCATTTATACCTGGTCGTGCCTTTAATATGTACATCGACATAAATACCATTTATACCCGACCGTGTCTTTAATATATACATCGACATAAATACCATTTACACCTGGTCGTGCCTTTAATATGTACATCGACATAAATACCATTTATACATGAGCGTGTCTTTAATATATACATCGACATAAATACCATTTATACATGAGCGTGTCTTTAATATATACATCGACATAAATACCATTTATACATGAGCGTGTCTTTAATATATACATCGACATAAATACCATTTATACATGACCGTGTCTTTAATATATACATCGACATAAATACCATTTATACATGAGCGTGTCTTTAATATATACATCGACATAAATACCATTTATACATGACCGTGTCTTTAATATATACATCGACATAAATACCATTTATACTTGAGCGTGTCTTTAATATATACATCGACATAAATACCATTTATACCTGACCGTGTCTTTAATATATACATCGATATATATACCATTTATACCTGACCGTGTCTTTAATATATACATCGACATAACTACCATTTATACCTGACCGTGTCTTTAATATATATATCGACATACATACCATTTATACATGAGCGTGTCTTTAATATATACATCGACATAACTACCATTTATACCTGACCGTGTCTTTAATATATACATCGACATAAATACCATTTATACATGACCGTGTCTTTAATATATACATCGCCATAAATACCATTTATACCCGACCGTGTCTTTAATATATACATCGACATAAATACCATTTATACCTGACTGTACACGTAATATATACATCGACATAAATACCATTTATACATGACCGTGTCTTTAATATATACATCGACATAAATACCATTTATACATGAGCGTGTCTTTAATATATTCATCGGCATAAATACCATTTATACCCGACCGTGTCTATAATATATACATCGACATAAATACCATTTATACCCGACCGTGTCTATAATATATACATCGACATAAATACCATTTATACCCGACCGTGTCTATAATATATACATCGACATAAATACCATTTATACCTGAGCGTGTCTTTAATATATACATCGACATAAATACCATTTATACCTGAGCGTGTCTTTAATATATACATCGACATAAATACCATTTATACATGAGCGTGTCTTTAATATATACATCGACATAAATACCATTTATACATGAGCGTGTCTTTAATATATACATCGACATAAATACCATTTATACATGAGCGTGTCTTTAATATATACATCGACATAAATACCATTTATACATGACCGTGTCTTTAATATATACATCGACATAAATACCATTTATACTTGAGCGTGTCTTTAATATATACATCGACATAAATACCATTTATACCCGACCGTGTCTTTAATATATACATCGACATAAATACCATTTATACCTGAGCGTGTCTTTAATATGTACATCGACATAAATACCATTTATACATGAGCGTGTCTTTAATATATACATCGACATAAATACCATTTATACCTGAGCGTGTCTTTAATATGTACATCGACATAAATACCATTTATACATGAGCGTGTCTTTAATATATACATCGACATAAATACCATTTATACCTGAGCGTGTCTTTAATATATACATCGACATAAATACCATTTATACCTGAGCGTGTCTTTAATATGTACATCGACATAAATACCATTTATACATGAGCGTGTCTTTAATATATACATCGATATAAATACCATTTATACCTGACCGTGTCTTTAATATATACATCGACATAACTACCATTTATACCTGACCGTGTCTTTAATATATATATCGACATAACTACCATTTATACCTGACCGTGTCTTTAATATATACATCGACATAAATACCATTTATACATGAGCGTGTCTTTAATATATACATCGACATAAATACCATTTATACATGAGCGTGTCTTTAATATATACATCGACATAAATACCATTTATACCTGACCGTGTCTTTAATATATACATCGACATAAATACCATTTATACATGAGCGTGTCTTTAATATATACATCGACATAAATACCATTTATACATGAGCGTGTCTTTAATATATACATCGACATAAATACCATTTATACCTGACCGTGTCTTTAATATATACATCGACATAAATACCATTTATACATGAGCATGTCTTTAATATACACATCAACATACATACCATTTATACATGAGCGTGTCTTTAATATATACATCGACATAAATACCATTTATACATGAGCATGTCTTTAATATACACATCAACATAAATACCATTTATACATGAGCGTGTCTTTAATATATACATCGACATAAATACCATTTATACATGAGCATGTCTTTAATATATACATCGACATAAATACCATTTATACATGACCGTGTCTTTAATATATACATCGACATAAATACCATTTATACCCGACCGTGTCTTTAATATATATATCGACATAAATACCATTTATACCCGACCGTGTCTTTAATATATATATCGACATAACTACCATTTATACCTGACCGTGTCTTTAATATATATATCGACATAACTACCATTTATACCCGACCGTGTCTTTAATATATATATCGACATAAATACCATTTATACCCGACCGTGTCTTTAATATATATATCGACATAACTACCATTTATACCTGACCGTGTCTTTAATATATATATCGACATAAATACCATTTATACATGACTGTATCTGTAATATATACATCGACATAAATACCATTTATACCCGACCGTGTCTTTAATATATACATCGACATAAATACCATTTATACCTGACCGTGTCTTTAATATATACATCGATATATATACCATTTATACCTGACCGTGTCTTTAATATATACATCGACATAACTACCATTTATACCTGACCGTGTCTTTAATATATATATCGACATAACTACCATTTATACCTGACCGTGTCTTTAATATATATATCGACATAAATACCATTTATACCTGACCGTGTCTTTAATATATATATCGAAATAAATACCATTTATACCTGAGCGTGTCTTTAATATATACATCGACATAAATACCATTTATACATGACCGTGTCTTTAATATATACATCGACATAAATACCATTTATACCTGACCGTGTCTTTAATATACACATCAACATACATACCATTTATACATGAGCGTGTCTTTAATATATATATCGACATAACTACCGCTTATACCTGACTGTATCTGTAACATATATATCGACATAAATACCATTTATACCTGACCGTGTCTTTAATATATACATCGACATAACTACCGCTTATATCTGACTGTATATGTAATATATACATCGACATAAATACCATTTATACATGACCGTGTCTTTAATATATACATCGACATACATATCATTTACACCTGGTCGTGCCTTTAATATATACATCGAAATAAATACCATTTTTACAAGACTATCTATAATATATACATCGACATAAATACCATTGATACATGAGCGTGTCTTTAATATATACATCGACATAAATACCACTTATGCCTGACTATATATATAATATATACATCGACATAAATAACATACATACATGAGCGTGTCTTTAATATATACATCAACATGTATACCATTTATACATGACCGTGTATTTGATATATACATCGACATAAATACCATTTATACCTGACCGTGTCTTTAATATATACATCGAAATAACTACCATTTATACCTGACTGTATCTATAATATATACATCGACATCCATATCATTTATACATGAGCGTGCCTTTAATATGTACATCGACATAAATACAATTTATACCTGACCGTGTCTTTAATATATTCATCGGCATAAATACCATTTATACCTATTCGTGTCTTTAATATATACATCGACATACATACCATTTACACCTGGTCGTGCCTTTAATATGTACATCGACATAAATACCATTTATACCCGACCGTGTCTATAATATATACATCGACTTAAATACCATTTTACATGACTGTACACGTAATATATACATCGACATAAATACCATTTATACTTGAGCGTGTCTTTAATATATACATCGTCATAAATACCATTTATACATGACTGTATATGTAATATATACATCGACATAAATACCATTTTACATGACTGTACACGTAATATATACATCGACATAAATACCATTTATACTTGAGCGTGTCTTTAATATATACATCGACATAAATACCATTTTACATGACTGTACACGTAATATATACATCGACATAAATACCATTTATACCTGACCGTGTCTTTAATATATACATCGACATAAATACCATTTATACATGACTGTATATGTAATATATACATCGACATAAATACCATTTATACCTGACTGTATCTATAATATATACATCGACATAAATACCATTTATACCTGACCGTGTCTTTAATATATACATCGACATATATACCCTTTATACATGACTGTATATGTAATATATACATCGCCATAAATACCATTTATACCTGACCGTGTCTTTAATATATACATCGACATATATACCCTTTATACATGACTGTATCTGTAACATATATATCGACATAAATACCATTTATACCTGACTGTATCTGTAACATATATATCGACATAAATACCATTTATACCTGACCGTGTCTTTAATATATACATCGACATATATACCCTTTATACATGACTGTATCTGTAATATATACATCGACATATATACCCTTTATACATGACTTTATATGTAATATATACATCGACATAAATACCATTTATACCTGACCGTGTCTTTAATATATACATCGACATATATACCCTTTATACATGACTGTATATGTAACATATATATCGACATAAATACCATTTATACCTGACCGTGTCTTTAATATATACATCGACATATATACCCTTTATACATGACTGTATCTGTAATATATACATCGACATATATACCCTTTATACATGACTTTATATGTAATATATACATCGACATAAATACCATTTATACATGAGCGTGTCTTTAATATATACATCGACATAAATACCATTTATACCTGACCGTGTCTTTAATATATACATCGACATAAATACCATTTATACCTGACTATCTATAATATATACATCGACATAAATACCATTTATACCTGACCGTGTCTTTAATATATACATCGACATAAATACCATTTATACCTGACTATCTATAATATATACATCGACATAAATACCATTTATACCTGACCGTGTCTTTAATATATACATCGACATAAATACCATTTATACCTGAGCGTGTTTTCAATATATACATCGATATAAATACCATTTATACCTGACCGTGTCTTTAATATATATATCGGCATAAATACCATTTGTACATGATCGTGTCTATAATATATACATCGACATAAATACCATTTGTACATGATCGTGTCTATAATATATACATCGACATAAATACCATTTATACCTGACCGTGTCTTTAATATATACATCGACATACATATCATTTATACTTGACTGTATCTGTAATATATACATCGACATAAATACCATTTATACCTGACTATCTATAATATATACATCGACATAAATACCATTTATACCTGAGCGTGTCTTTAATATATACATCGACATAAATACCATTTATACCTGAGCGTGCCTTTAATAGTTACATCGACATAAATACTATTTATACCTGACCCTGTTTTTAATATATACATCGACATAACTACCGCTTGTACCTGACTGTATCTGTAACATATATATATCGACATAAATACCATTTATACCTGAGCGTGCCTTTAATACATACATCGACATTACTACCGCTAATACCTGAATTTATCTGTAATATACATATCGACATAAATACCATTTATACCTGAGCGTGTCTTTAATACATACATCGACGTAACTACCGCTTATATCTGACTGTATATGTAATATATACATCGACATAAATACCATTTATACATGACAGTGTCTTTAATATATACATCGACATACATATCATTTACACCTGGTCGTGCCTTTAATATATAGATCGACATAAATACCATTTATACTTGACTATTTATAATATATACATCGACATAAATACCATTGATACATGAGCGTGTCTTTAACGTGTACATCGACATAAATACCATTTATACATGAGCGTGTCTTTAATATATACATCGACATAAATACCACTTATGCCTGACTATATATATAATATATACATCAACATAAATAACATACAAACATGAGCGTGTCTCTAATATATACATCGACATAAATACCATTTATACCTGACCGTGTCTTTAATATATACATCGACATAACTACCATTTATACCTGACTGTATCTATAATATATACATCGACATACATATCATTTATACATGAGCGTGCCTTTAATATGTACATCGACATAAATACAATTTATACCTGACCGTGTCTTTAATATATTCATCGGCATAAATACCATTTATACCTATTCGTGTCTTTAATATATACATCGACATAAATACCATTTACACCTGGTCGTGCCTTTAATATATACATCGACATAAATACCATTTATACCTGGTCGTGCCTTTAATATGTACATCGACATAAATACCATTTATACCCGACCGTGTCTTTAATATATACATCGACATAAATACCATTTACACCTGGTCGTGCCTTTAATATGTACATCGACATAAATACCATTTATACTTGACTGTATATGTAATATATACATCGCCATAAATACCATTTATACCTGACCGTGTCTTTAATATATACATCGACATAGATACCCTTTATACATGACTGTATCTGTAATATATACATCGACATAAATACCATTTATACCTGACTATCTATAATATATACATCGCCATAAATACCATTTATACATGACCATGTCTTTAATATATACATCGCCATAAATACCATTTATACCTGACTATCTATAATATATACATCGCCATAAATACCATTTATACCTGACCGTGTCTTTAATATATACATCGCCATAAATACCATTTATACCTGAGCGTGTCTTTAATATATACATCGACATAGATACCCTTTATACATGAGCGTGTCTTTAATATATACATCGACATAAATACCATTTATACCTGACCGTGTCTTTAATATATACATCGCCATAAATACCATTTATACCTGACCGTGTCTTTAATATATACATCGCCATAAATACCATTTATACCTGACCGTGTCTTTAATATATACATCGACATACATACCATTTATACCTGACCGTGTCTTTAATATATACATCGCCATAAATACCATTTATACATGACCGTGTCTTTAATATATACATCGCCATAAATACCATTTATACCCGACCGTGTCTTTAATATATATATCGACATAAATACCATTTATACATGACCGTGTCTTTAATATATATATCGCCATAAATACCATTTATACCCGACCGTGTCTTTAATATATATATCGACATAAATACCATTTATACATGACCGTGTCTTTAATATATATATCGCCATAAATACCATTTATACCCGACCGTGTCTTTAATATATATATCGACATAAATACCATTTATACATGACCGTGTCTTTAATATATATATCGCCATAAATACCATTTATACCCGACCGTGTCTTTAATATATACATCGACATAAATACCATTTATACCTGACCGTGTCTTTAATATATACATCGCCATAAATACCATTTATACCTGACCGTGTCTTTAATATATACAAAAAACATAACTACCATTTATACATGAGCATGTCTTTAATAAATACATCGACATAAATACCATTTTAATACGAGCGTGTCTTTAATATACACATCAACATACATACCATTTATACATGAGCGTGTCTTTATTATATATTTCGACATAACTACCGCTTATATCTGACTGTATCTGTAACATATATATCGACATAAATACCATTTATACCTGACCGTGTCTTTAATATATACATCGAAATAACTACCACTTATATCTGACTGTATCTGTAACATATATATCGACATAAATACCATTTATATCCGAGCGTATCTTTAATATATACATCGACATAACTACCGCTTGTACCTGACTGTATCTGTAACATGTATATCGACATAACTACCATTTATACCTGAGCGTGCCTTTTATATATACATCGACATAAATACCATTTATACATGAGCGCGCATTTAATATGTACATCGACATAAATACCATTTATACCTGAGCGTGTCTTTAATATGTACATCGACATAAATACCATTTATACCTGAGCGTGTCTTTAATATATACATCGACATAAATACCATTTATACATGACTGTATATGTAATATATACATCGACATAAATACCATTTATACCTGACCGTGTCTTTAATATATACATCGACATAAATACCATTTATACATGACTATATGTAATATATACATCGACTTAAATACCATTTATACCTGACCGTGTCTTTAATATTATACATCGACATAAATACCATTTATACCTGAGCGTGTTTTCAATATATACATCGATATAAATACCATTTATACCTGACCGTGTCTTTAATATATATATCGGCATAAATACCATTTGTACATGATCGTGTCTATAATATATACATCGACATAAATACCATTTGTACCTGAGCGTGTCTTTAATATTTACATCGACATAAATACCATTTATACCTGACTGTATCTGTAATATATACATCGACATAACTTCCATTTATACCTGACTGTATCTGTAATATATACATCGACATAAATACCATTTACACATGAGCGTGTTTTAATATATACATTGACATAAATACCATTTATACCTGAGCATGTCTTTAATATATACATCGACATAAATACCATTTATACTTGACTATCTATAATATATACATCGACATAAATACCATTGATACATGAGCGTGTCTTTAACATATACATAGCCATAAATACCATTTATACATGAGCGTGTCTTTAATATATACATCGACATAAATACCACTTATGCCTGACTATATATATAATATATACATCGACATAAATAACATACAAACATGAGCGTGTCTCTAATATATACATCAACATATATACCATTTATACATGACCGTGTATTTGATATATACATCGACATAAATACCATTTATACATGGCTGTATGTGTATGTATTTGTAACAATATTTGCTTTGGTCTTGTTTTGTAATTTTCTCACGTATATAAGAGGATGTACTGGCATATATAAGAGAATGTACTGGTGCATGATCGATAATGCAGACATGTTTATGACTTTTGTGAGCCGATATCGCAATAACTATTGAATTAATTACCCGGGAAAATTATATAATTGTAAGCTATGCAACGAAAAAAATATTGGCACAAGTTGTAAAATTTCAAATCACGACAGCAGACAACAGTATACACGTTGAAGTCACATAAAATACACACGTATATTCTGGACCGGAATGGTTCAGCTCGCAATGGACCGACCCAGAAGGGAACGCTTGATAAATATGAATATCTGTTCACCAGCCTTCACAGTGTTCAGTGCAATCATATTCCCGACCCAGAAGGGAACACTTGATAAATATGAATAGCTGTTCATCAGTCTTCACAGTGTTCAGTACAATCATATTCCCATATTTGTTATTATATATTGACTTTGTGTTCATTATACTTCCATGGTTTTACCATGGAAGTATATTGTTATTCAACTTTTCATTTTTTTCCAATATTATTTATTATTCTTAGCAATTTTATATCGCTTATTTCTCAGGGAGTACTAGAGATAGAGCGCTGAAATTTCGCATGTTTATAGCCCTATTATTATAGTTGTAAGTCCTCGGGCTATATAGGAGTTTGTCCTAACTTGATTTGCAGAGTTATCTCCCTTTATATGAACAATGGGGTTTGTTGTATCTTGAAAAGTATGAATAGCAGCAACTCGAAATTTGGACCATAGGTACATCTCATGATGCCCTATTGAGTTCATACGTAAGATTGTATGTCCGCGCTTTTTCTACAGAGTTGTCGCCCATGATTCGTAAAACTCGATTTATTTGTAATCCTGTGTCCGCCTATGGCATGCAAGGTATCCAGTTATGAGAGCTTTTATGCAATTACTCGTTAGTAAAAGTAAAAAGTTTTGAACAGGGACCGTCTTATATTGTTGGGGTTTGGGTTTGGGGGGGGGGGGATTTCGCAATTGCTGTCATATATATCTAGGAGGTACTAATGATCCTCCTGAAAGAATTTTGTAAATCGGTTGAGAAATGTCCAAGTTACAGACCATCGATTATTTTTGGCTATTGTAGGAGAGTTGGAGTTGGTGAGACCGGGGAGGTGAAGAAACCATGCCGGTGTGGTGTTATCAGGTCGGGGGATGTTACCAGGTCGGGGTGGTGATACCAGGTCGGGGTGGTAATTGTTTAAAACTGATTAAAAGTGGTACATTGACCAGAGGAGTAATACGGGATAAGTACCGTTGAACTCAGACTACTTAATAGGGCAATAATAAAAACCTTTAATTAAATAATTAATCATTTATCCCAAACCAACCATGGTCGCTGGAAATTGGTATTCATTGATAATTTGGCACATGGAGTACCACTGGATATGGGCCGCGGAATATAATTGTATATGTGCTTTGGATTTCAGATGACTTATATGGGGACTAATAAACTATATTAACATATATTTTAATCGAAGAGCGTTTATTGTCAGTAGACGATATCGGGAAACATTGAGACGTAATTGGACACAGGAAATGTCGTGGAACTGATTCTGATGACTTAAAGATGCACTAATAAAATTAGCGATAAAGAGCGTTTATTGTCAAATTAAAACTATCCAGAGAGTGTCATGCGATTGGTGATGCACATGTCAGTATTTCAGATTTAAAGAAAATTCTGAACTTGTGTATTACATTGTAAACAGTACACACTGAAACGATTGCATTGCGGTCTATAGAAAACATTTACGCCACTGCAATCTACATTGTGACTAAATGGTAGCGGCGTTACCACGTGACAATCTTTTCCTGTTAAACAGGATGCGGACTATTAAAACGAGAGAAGTGTATCGTATTGCAGACATAATTCGGCGAATATAGACCGCGCGTGTTCAGCCCATACAGTATTTAATACGTGCTTGACTCGGTTGTTTCAATTTTGGCTGTTAATGTGGGATACATATTAGGAATACACGAATTCAATGTTCTGAATGCGTCAGTTGGGATTAATATATACATATTATGTATACTATATCTAATATTATTCATCTATCATTGGTACGTATATATTATATTGTCGAAATTTCAACTATGATAAGAGATATTTGTAATTTATGAGAGAAAATGTCAATTTATTTCGGTGTGTGTGAGAGATTGCTTCCAATATCATGACCTATGTAGAATCTTTAAATTGCCATTGGTTGCCATCCATCGTCCGTCCGTGCGCGTGTCCGTCAACAATTTCATTCAGCACAACCTGCATAAAATTCCTCTTCCGATCATCACCAAACTTCATATTGACCTTTAGGGTAACATCTATATGGGAGCTGTCGATTTGTTACCGAAATTCGTTAAAACATGGCCACCAGCAGCCATATTGGATTTCATATATAAAATTCACCGACACACCCTGTAGCCCATATCACCCCGTACTCTAATCTTACACAAATTGGTACTGCGTATTGTATATGCCACAACATATCGTATAATGACTAACTTTTAAAAATTTGGAACCCTGTGCCAACGCATTACCTTATATATGCGAGTTGCCTACAGGGCGCCTCGCATATAGAAGAGAATATATTGACCTAACAATATTTACCTTGACATTGTCAGCCATTGCATTCTCTTATATATGCGAAGTTCCATATGGAAGACTCACATATATAAGATAATGCACTGGCACATGGTATGTAATGCTGAACCAGCACAGCTCCCGTTATAAAAATGATTAAGTGTAATGTTAAAGGTGCATCAGGGTTCCAGGTCTATTTTTGCTAAATCTATTTTGCTTTTTTATTTAGTTTCTACTCTATAAAATAACTTAGAATGATAATGACGCAAATTTGTTTGATATTTAACGTTCTTCGTATATATTTTAGACCAATCCGATGTTTTAGAGGGACACAGTTTTTTCACTAACACGATTATATTCTTTTGTATTTGTAGATTTAGTTCGTATTATTAACAATGCAGGATATGATATGAATAGAGATTTATGTTCTTGTAACTTGGATTGTTGTTGGAACCCCGAATGCACCATTAACATAAGTTACGCACATTGCACATGTATCATGTGCCGCCGCTATGCTAAATGCACCTTTAACATAGATGGCATACGATGCATAATTATCATGTGGCGCATCTGAACTGTGGGAGGTTGACTCACCGGGTTGGCTCGTAAACAGGAAACTGGTTACGAGGACCGCCGTATCCAACATTAGCACCACTCGATAATAGGCTGATAGCTCTCAGCATCTATATGGAGGGCTATTAGGGTCACAATTCTAACTTAGGGTGCATTTACACTGATATAGAACTGTACACAGATCTGTATGAAGTCACGTGTCGCGCATTACTGTGATCACAATATGATTACTAATAGTGAACGCGCGCTGAACAGTACTCTGATAATTGACAATTCACTACGAGTCGTTTCAGTTTAGGCCAGACATAAAAATGGATCTACCATCAGCAGACAACAGCGATTTGGTATGTGCCGCATGTATTTAAAGTGTATCCTTATACCACTTGATAATGGTTCGAAGAAAGAATGAAAATCACATAGGAATACACAATAAACAACAGTATACACAAATAGAGGCTAGAAAGCACACATATAGCTTTAGATGGAGATTCCACCAATATTTAGGATTTCAGGTGATCAACTATATATATATATATATATATATAGGTCTCCTGTTTGACACCATCTGGGCGGTGGCCATTTTGGATCTGTATGGAATGGGTATCCACCCTACAACACCCTTTATTTGACCAAATGTACCGTAGTCAAATTTCCAACTGATGACAATTCCAATGACAATGTTGACCAAATGTAGGACAATATTGTTTTATTAAATTAACTAGAAGTGTTTGACTGGCCACGGGGAGGGATCAGGACACAAGTGTCTGATATTTCCAACCTGACACCCACCCCATGATAAGGTTGGAAAATTTCCAGCTGATGGCCATTCCAGCCCAAAATTTTGATAAAAAGTAGGAGATTATGCAAATATTGGTCCGAAAACAATAACCCCCCCCCCCCCAATAAAATGTTTGAAAATCAAACTACAAGATCATTTTCAACCTATTGTTGGTTTGGAAATGACAGCTAATATCGTGTCAGGTATGAAATTTCCAACTGTTGAAAATTTTGACCAAAGTTGCCACGTCCCTGTCCGTGTTCAATATTCGAAATACACGGGTTGAAATGACAACGAAAACTAAAACACATTCGCCAAGCCCGAGTAACAATTAATCAAAACAGATTTGCCTGTCGCAGTGCTTCGGCGTTGACCGTGACGTATAGCGGACACGATTTTTGCTCACACGAACTAATACCGTTTTCTTTCTGTGTGCATTTCTATATCAACCCGTTTACACTAGTCTGCGTGTAGATCTGTGTGCAGTTCTATAGCAATGTAAATGCACCCTTAACATTTTAATTCTTATATTTTAATTCTTATATTTTAATTCTAACTTAACATTTTAAGTCTAACTTAAAATTTTAATTCTTATATTTTAATTCTAACTTAACATTTTTATTCTTATATTTTAATTCTAACTTAATATTTTAATTTTAACTTAACATTTTAATTCTTATATTTTAATTCTAACTTAACATTTTAATTCTTATATTTTAATTCTAACTTAACATTTTAATTCTAACTTAACATTTAATTCTTATATTTTAATTCTAACTTAACATTTTAACTCTAACTTAATCTTTTAATTCTTACTTAATATTTTAATTCTAACTTAATATTTTAATACTAACTTAACATTTTGATTCTTATATTCTAATTCTAACTTAACATTTAATTCTAACTTAACATTTTAATTCTTATATTTTAATTCTAACTTAACATTTTAACTCTAACTTAATCTTTTAATTCTTACTTAATATTTTAATTCTAACTTAACATTTTAATTCTAACTTAACATTTTAATTCTTTTATTTTAATTGTAACTAACTTTATATTTCAATTTTAATAGTTTTATTTTAATATTTTAAATCTATTACAAAAAGGTCTAATGTTGGAATTAAAATATATTTAATAAGTAGAAATTGAAATGAGCATAAAACGGATCTCAGAATTGAAAGGCAAAAATTAAAACAAACATAAAATGGATTCTGGAAGTTGTAATTCACGCTACTGCCCAGCGGCGATAACCACGCCTGCCATAAATTGCCAGACTGAATTATAGCAGGTTAGACATCACACGCCGATATGTCTGACAACAAGGAACGACGTGTTTCAAATTTGGTGGACTTACCACCATAATTCGCTGGATTTTTCTTCAATTCGACTTGTACTTCATTGAAATCGCGACAACAAGAATACAAGTACTTTAGTGAAGGCTACATACATTCAGTTTCAATGTTTATTTGCGACGAGAAGCTCTTTATTGGGGCAAATTACCACCGAAGCATGATGAAAAATGAACCTGCACATGGCGTCGATTTTGAGATAAATTGTTCGATAATTTCGGATATTCACTGTTCTTGTCAAGCTGGATATGTAACACATAATAAATATTTAATGTTATTATAATATATCTCTTCACAATAGACACAAGATCTATCAATATATCGATGGTGTACCATGCAATTTCCCTATTTCGATAAAAATTAGAGGACTTGTATGTTTTCATCCGTTGTAGTCAGTGTTTTGTACTTTTTCGAAGATTCACCATACTGGTATCAAAAAGTGTTCCATGTCATAATTGATTGTTTTTTTCTGGATAACTGATTCTTTTTTTCTGGATAATGATACATATTCTAATAGATGGACAATATTGGATCCTATACTGGACTTATGAACGTGAACGTATTGATCATATATGGAGATGGTTTTGTCATCGACAGCCTTCAACCTCTTTGACTAAACTATCTATATATACGTACGTAGAAGCCCACCATCCTTCCCGATACACCAAAGCATATGATATTTGTTTTTTCTTTATTAACTCCTTAGTCACTAATTTAGAATGTGAAAATACCACGCCTATACAGAAAGTGGGGGCAATTCCATAGACATAGGTTCCAATACATACGGCATATATTGCTATATTGTGTTTATATATGTCCTAGAATAATATAGGGACTGTTTGCCGTGTGTATGGAGCCTCTGTGTGTTGTAACTTGTAATAATTTTCAATTTTCAAATGACGTAGAGCAGACCGCCCTATTACCAAGAAGGGCGTTATGGAACAACATCTGTACAATATATAATAATCCGTTTATTTCAGACAAAAATAACGCCCTTATCCCTGCCACGTGGGTGTGTATGGGCTATGTAAAAACGTGACTTATATATCTAAGGAAATAATAAAGACATTTAAATTAAAAAAAAGAAAGAAGTTATAATAACAATTAATAATCTTCATAATTGTCACATTACGCGTATATAACAAACATGTTTCAGTATATTGAGAAATTATTTTTCATATCACAGTTCCCTAATATTCCATTGGTCTGTCATAATGTTTGTGTATGTTATCCACGTATAAATGCCATGAATACCATTTATTCACAAAATATACCAATAAATGCTGTATAATGTACCAAATCTAACCATCACAAATCCGAAAGCTATCAGGAAGAGGCGCCCTAATCAGCCTGTATTAATCGACAACAGGTGAATTTAACAGGTGCTGTCATATACTTTGGCCATTTTAGTGTCCCTCTTTCCCAAACAAATCATCCCTTGGAGATTACAACACTATGTGGTCCATTAACTCAAATGTGTACATAGTTTGATTTGATAGTTTTAACTAATAAGCTTATCTAGCACTTCCTAATCCCCTCATCATATTTCCAGTTGTCACTTCTCTAGCTCAGCGTGACATTTCCAACCTTCAAAAAAGCCCATAGGGCGAAGCTTTCGCATTCTGTTTCTGTTATATTATTATATTGTGTCAACTTACATGAAACCAATACTCTTTTATACAAAACAAAATCAAAGCGACATAGAGTAAGCCGCGGTAAAACGAGTCTTTTTGTCTAACCGCCTGTTCGCAGAAGCGACCGTTGCTCCAGGCTGTATAATGCAATTATCTCATTGGCTCACACAGCTAATAACGGTACATAATTATTAACTGAGGAATAGGTATTATACCTAAGAAATTTATTATAAACTTCCCTGTCAGAACATGAACAAGTTCCCATGATTTGAATTGGTGGATTATGAACTCTACGGACGTAGCCAGAGTAGAGATTCATGACATGCAATGATCTAGCTAAATATATAACCCATCTGGTATCAAATATTGTTTTTCATAATTTATGCACATCTCTTCATTGCACGTTCAAATGTTGAAATCAATTGAATACAAGACATACATGGGGGAGAGTGTAACATTAGTTGGTTAATTATCAATACTCCTATCGTCTCCACGAATGCTATAATTCTTGACTCTCTAGTATACCCAAGTATACCTGACGGACTGAACATAAATTAAAGGTACTCAATCCGATCAGACGGTACCCATATTATCAAGATACAACAACAACAACATTTCTTAAAAATACGCGTTAGTGATCAGAATCGATTAATTGCAACAACATAATGCTAACGACTGTCAACTATGGTATAAAATTTTCCAAAACGTGTTATTTAGCAACATTTTGTTCAACGAAATCTGGCCGTATTATCACGAACTTTGGCCGAATTACCAATTGCATATAGAGTCACTCCAGGTATACATATAAACCCCACCCATGCATATAGAGTCACTCCATGTATACATATAAACCCCACCTATGCATATAGAGTCACTCCAGGTATACATATAAACCCCACCCATGCATATAGAGTCACTCCAGGTATACATATAAACCCCACCTATGCATATAGAGTCACTCCAGGTATAGATATAAACCTCACCTATGCATATAGAGTCACTCCAGGTATACATATAAACCCCACCTATGCATATAGAGTCACTCCAGGTATATATATAAACCCCACCCATGCATATAGAGTCACTCCAGTAATATATATAAACCTCACCTATGCATATAGAGTCAATTTGACAACGTTTTACGATATCTGATCACTCTGAGCTTTGATGGGTTGGTTCCTCGACTCGAATCAAATATTTTTTACCCCCGAAGCCAAAGAAATGGTAATTTAGGAGCGTTAATTCGGATAATGCAACTTTAATATGAGGCAGGAACTTTAATATCGGCATGATTATTAGACCCCATGCTATAATTATATATGTACTTGAAACAATCGCAGTCATCGATTATCTGAATGACCAGGGGCGGAACAGGGGTGCAGAGAATGGCAGCCCCCCGTCTCACTGATCACATGGGTTAACAGGACAAGCATTAAATGCATTAATAAAGATCAATGAGGAGATTGCATATAATGCTTGTTGCCAAATCATCTTCTTCTCTTCAGTTTCATACGCATACTAGTGTCTATTTTTGGGAAATATAAATATTGTTTAAACCAATCCACCACTGTTTCAGTCTGACAATTTTGTATTTTCAGCAATGACATCTGACTCAGATGTCTGTCCTTTTGTGGCCCGTTCGTCCCGTTTCATCTGTAGTATCCCCGACCCGGTTAGTTTTAATTAAGCTGATGGTGAATTAAAATAAACGAATGTTGAGTTTCCCAAGCAACGTATATGTGTGTGTGTATATATATGACTCCGAATGTTTCTAGTAGTATATGTAAATTGGATTCGGGGGTAAAAACATTTAATTTGAGTCGAGGAACCACCTATCAAAGGTCAGAGTTATTAGATTTTTAAAATATATTTGACCATCGAGACTTATTAGTGGCTCAATATAAAGTCGACGAGTCGACGGTCTCGGACCAAAATGCGGATGAAGATGAATAACTCTAAAATCAAGAGGCTTTGTGTTGATATTAAGGCCAAATTTCGTCGAACAACATGTTGATAAATAACACGTTTCGGGCAATTTTATACTATAGTTGACAGTGGTTAGCATTATTTTTTGGGCAATTAATCGATTCTGATAAATGAAGCGGCATTTCTCAAAAAATATTTGTTGTTGTTGTTGGAATCTGATTATATGGGGACCATCGAATCGGATTGAGTATCTTTAACCAGAGAGTTAGAATGTATAGACTTCGTGGAGATTATAGGAGTATAGATAATTAACCAATTAATATTACACTCTCATCGCCTGCATGTCTTGTTCCCGATTGATTTCAACATCAAAACGTGCAATGAAGGGATGTGCATAAATTGTGAAAAGCAATATTGAACACCATGGAGGTTATATATTGCCTAGATCAATGCATGTCATGCATCTCGACTCTGGCTACGCCCGTGGAGATCATGGGCATTTGTCCATGTTCTGACAGTGAAGTTTATAACATTGACTAAAACATTGCAGCTATAATCTATTTCTTATGTATAATACCTGTTCCTTAGTTAATCATTATGTTTCGGTATTTTACAGTAAGCGTAGGTTCCACCTCGAGATTAATTGCATGAAATTGAATAGGTCAATTTGTTGAGCCAAGTCTGATTTGCATCCCTTACAATCTCGTGGAATATCTTCCGCGTAATCAATTCAATGTTTATTGCGATATCGACTCACAAACGTGACAACCACAGTCATGCAATCTGGAGTTGGTGCCATGACCCCTACTGTTAAATAGATTATTAAGGAACAAGTACTAACAACGAACTATATTCACTGCGTTGTGTGTTGAATGCTATAAAGTTACCGTCATGCAGAACATCAATACATTTCCATACATTTTATACGGGCGGAATATAATCTGTACGTGCATAGCCATAGTAGAAATTCATGACATGATCTAATACTTGTCGACCCGCATCTGTATTATATAAGAGAAAACAGATAATCGAACATTTTACTACCCTATATATATTGGCTTGAAATACAAAGGCATCTCAACATAATTATTATCCCCCGCCAAATTTAAAATTTGCGGGAGATATAGTAATGGGTTCCGTCCGTCCGTCCCGAATTTGTAAGAGTCATAACTTGAACAAAGGTAAACGGATTTCAAAGATTTGTGGTATATCAGTTCACCTGACTATTACCTAGAATGAGTTCGCAAGCTAGGGCCCTGTTTCATGAAGGCAACTTATGACATAGTTGGGACTTAAGATGGTCATAAGTTCAAACTTCAGTCATAAGTGCGTTTCACGAACAAAGTCTTAACCTAAGATGGTCTTAACTTTGGTCTTAACTTTAAGACTGGTGTGAGGTGTCATAAGATCATCTTAAAGTTAAGACCTACGTTGTGATCCGCAGTTGGTCCGAAATGTGGATGGGATCTAGTTCATGTATATATTATTATAAACACATTTAACTGAATAACACCTTGCTAGCACGGAGGGGTGTTTCAGAAATGGTAGTAATTAATAACCAACTGGTAAGCTATAGCAGTGACATGGCGTGGCCAGTGGTTGCAAGATGGCGGGGTGTCCGCTACTAACTGTAAACCGCCAAGACCGGACTATATATACATTTCTAATTGCTGTTACAAAAAGAATATATTTACATAGAGTTGAACATCATTTGCGATTCAAATCACCCAATCGCACTGTAGACAATAATAATGTTGAGACAATTAGTCCGAACATTTTCACATCGAGGATAATAGTGAATGATTTATACTCAGTTTTTTTATAAATGCTTATGTCAGCTATTATTATTATTTACTTGCCTTTTTATATTATTATGTTATAATTTGATTGTAAAAATGTATTGTATATGTACCCCGTATATATATCAACAAGATAATAATACATAATATGTGTTATTTTATTATTATTATGTATATTATCATAATCTATTAACTATGAAATAAAAAGATATATAGCATGTATATAGTATACTGACCACGCGGGCACACCGGGATCCGCGAAAGAACATATAATATCACTGTGAACTGGCCCACAGACCCCTGGGGGAATTACTAAAATACCAATATACCAGTGGTATAGTCTATCTTGGTATTTAGTAATTTTCCCCAGGGGCCTGTGAACCGGCCGTCTGCTCACGTGTTGTTAATTATAAACGCTCGTTATTAGAAGTCGTTGATTTGGTTTTTATTAAAACATATATGCAGAATGTCGTTCAACGTAACGTACTTTCGAAGTTCATACGCAGTTTGTTAATTATAACAGACGTTTAGCACATTTGTCAACAGAACCAGAGCAAATGGCACTAACATCATTTATATATGGCTTCTACAAGTATGTCTCAGATAGGAAATAAGTCTATTTGGAGCACGATATGAAGTCCTATTCACATTATAGCAATATAAATAAAGAGCGTTTTGTGTTAGTATTCCATGAATGTTGGCAATCAATAAAGAGCGTTTAGCTCAGTGCTTCCACTGTGGTGTATTGTATGTGTATGCCGTCGTGGCGACATATTCGGTTTCCTGGTATTATAGATGCTTCAAAGACGTATAATGTATTAGAACCTAATATCAGCATTGAAAGGAGCAAACATATGTCTCGCGCGCGTCGCTTTAATGGCATGTTATATGGGTGAAGGTTCACATTCTGAGTTAGGATGTATAAGTCCCTTTAATAACTGAAATAATATATTTGAGCTCGATACGTTTGTATAAAATAGGCATTGGAAGCATGCAGCTATGTGTGGATGGGGTCTGACGCGAAAACACAGTTAAAAAGCGCGCTTGTGCAGTTAAGTATGCACCAGTCATTATACTGATTATCGCCCTTGCATTAAAATATCATAATTATTCATAGACACGCCCTAGTATCTGTCACCAGACACTGTACCTAGGCATATAACACACACAGAACCAACATTTTCTGTGCATAGCTGCAATAAATTGTCGAGAGCCAGTCTAAAAGCCCGCGAACTTAAATTACTACGTAAGTAGGACTTAATCTTGTTTTGTGAAACGCGTTCTTGAAACGGAAAAGTTACATCATAAGATCCACCTTAGATCTTAGATTAAGTCCATCTTAAGATTATCTTATGACATTGCTTCATGAAACAGGCCCCAGGTCTGGCCAGATATTTTTACCGGAGTTATTGGACTTTGTTTATTATTTTTGTCAAATTTACCAAATAGCAAATAGATGACGTCCCAGGGCTCATTTCCACAAATCTCAACGGATTTGAAAGATATTAGGTATATGAGTTCACCTGACCATTACCTAGAATGAGATCGCAAGCCAGGGGCCTGTTTCATGAAGCAAGGTCATAATATTATCTTAAGATGGACTTAATCTAAGATCTAAGGTGGATCTTATGATGTAACTTTTCCGTTTCAAGAACGCGTTTCACAAAACAAGATTAAGTCCTACTTAAGTAGTAAGTTAAGTTCCCGCTCATTTAGACTGGTTATCGACAATTTTCTACAGTCCGGAACAAAAAAATGTGGGCTTGTGCAATCTTTATGTACGGCATTGAGAGGTTATCGAGAAAGATCCGAGTCCGAGTTGACATTATTGTCAGGGATGCTGAATAGCGGCTGGGTGGGGTGGGCGAATCAGCGCATGTATCTTAGTGTCTATAGTCAGTTGCCTTATATTCGCATATGGATCTTAGACTTGTATGAGTTCCACGATGTGAATTCGAACATGAGTACATCACAGGCTCTTAAAATGACGAGCTTTGCTTTTACTGACGAGTGGCGGTGTCAGAAATAAGACAATATAATTATATGGATCGATGCATGACTGCGACCATGCATTCACGCCGAGTTAATCCACTGAGGGCAATGATCAGGCGGCGATTTTTTTATGTGAGCCGACATAACTCGTATATTATCGACCACCGCTCTCTACGTGTAGCAATAATCAAAATAAATGTCATCAGGACACACATAGGTCATTTTTCGATTCAAAGGGAAATGAAAAATATTTGTTAGAGTAACTTTTTTATTAGTTTTATGCAGATGTTTTTATGCGGTTGTCATACCGTGTTTTCATTAGCACACTCGTATTAAGGGGTGTCATCGTTACGGGTGTGTATATCATATATACAGTATGCTGTACAACGGTCATCCCACCCCTGCAAAAAAAAACATGACAACAATTTGGACAGCCTTGAAAATCACGACAAATGGGCGTGGGCATAAACTCAATAAAAATAATATTCTCTATAGAAAATTGTCATTATTTCTAAAACATATTTTGATAAAGAGCGTTTGTGTTACCTTTCCTATATGACATATCTGCTTTGTAAACAGCCGACGGAAATTTGGAAAGAGGAAAGAATCAATACATTAATTGATCACATTTTACCCCATCTCCACACACACACACATGGAATAACATAGAGGAGATTGTGAGCTTTGAGCTAGGCCATAATTCTTATCAAAAGTTTAATTCGTGGGTAATACAATTTTATAATATATATTATCTATAGGTTACATACACAGCTGATAATTGACTATATCCTACATTCGACGAGGCTTGGGGGTGGCTAGTTGGTCTCTGTGGGGGGTATACATATCGTGCAATTTCCAACTGCACCCGCCCCTTAATTGAACCAGGCCAAACTTCCATGTTCCCGAAATGCCATGTCCACCCCACCCGTTGGATTTAAACTTTCCAATTGGTATCTCAAATATTCCAACAGTTCGAAATTTCTAACCTGACGCCCCTAAAGTAGGTTATTTTCGGTTGCTGCTGTTTGTCTAAAACAACACATTCCTTTACTAGTTAGAAATTTAAACAATTGAAACCTATATATAGTGTACGATTAATGTTGTTTATAGGCATGAAATTTCCAATTGCTAAACATGTTGACCAAAGTGTGTGTGTGTGTGTGTGTGGTTGGGGGGGGGGGGGTAGACAACACACAAACCCCATTCGCCACGTCCCTGATGATAAGCCTGTGCTCTGAATTGTTTTTACCAAACTAACCCTATGATTATACGGTGGGTGGGGGGGGTTGCCCTCTCCAAACTTTGGTTTTGGAAAGTTTGAGGTACCAGTTGGAATGTTTACACCCAAAGAGAATTTGGTGTTGTTTAAGGGGGTGTAGTTGGACATTTCGAGGCGAACACTCCTCTTACTCTGTAGCCACGACCCTGTATACCAGACGACGAATTGCCCACCCAGACAATGTACAGATATCTCCGTAATTGCAAAATAACATAGGCCGCCATACTTGTGATCGATATGCCACTTATCTCGTGGGTCTTAACTTTAAGATTATCTTATGACACCTCACACCAGTCTTAAAGTTAAGACCAAAGTTAAGACCATCTTAAGTTAAGACCTTGTTCGTGAAACGCACTTATGACTGAAGTTTGAACTTATGACCATCTTAAGTCCCAACTATGTCATAGGTTGCTTTCATGAAACAGGGCCCAGGTCTGGCCAGATAGTTTTACCGGAGAACTTTGTTTATTATTTTTGTCGAATTTACCAAATAGCAAATAGACGACGTCACAGGGCTCATTTCCACAAATCTCAACTGATTTCAAAGATATTTGGTATATGAGTTCACCTGACCATTACCTAGAATGAGTTCGCAAGCCAGTTCTGGCCAGATATTTTTCCCGGAGTTATTGGACTTTGTTTATTATTTTTTTCGAATTTACCAAATAGCAAATATATAGACGACGTCCCAGGGCTCATTTCCACAAATCTCAACGGATTTCAAAGATATTTGGTATATGAGTTCACCTGACCATTACCTAGAATGAGTTCGCAAGCCAGGTCTGGCCAGATATTTTATCGGAGTTATTGGACTTTATTTATTATGTTTGTCGAATTTACCAAATAGCAAATAGACGACGTCCCAGGGCTCATTTCCACAAATCTCAACGGATTTCAAAGGTATTTGGTATATGAGTTCACCTGACCATTACCTACAGTGAGTTCGCAAGCCAGTTCTGGCCAGATATTTTTCCCGGAGTTATTGGACTTTGTTTATTATTTTTTTCGAATTTACCAATAGCAAATAGACGACGTCCCAGGGCTCATTTCCACAAATCTCAACTCATTTCAAAGATATTTGGTATATGAGTTCACCTGACCATTACCTAGAGTGAGTTAGCAAGCCAGTTCTGGACATATATTTTTACCGGAGTTATTGGACTTTATTATGTTTGTCGAATTTACCAAATAGCAAATAGACGACGTCCCAGGGGTCATTTCCACAAATCTCAACGGATTTCAAAGATATTTGGTATATGAGTTCCCATGACCAGTACCTAAAATGAATTCGCAAGCCAGGCTTTTTGACAAAATCCCACCTCTTGTTTAGCGCATACTGAGAATGTAAACATTATTGAGAATGCACTTCCCCAACTGCACAATTAGGCGGGGGATACCGCCATCTGCGACTGCTTGTTTATTATTCTATTATAATTATTATTATGTTCCTGTCTGAAAACCCCCTATAGATGGTCATTATAACCATCAAATTATTGTCAAAAAGGACCATTGGCATTGTTCTCACAGGGACAAACAAGATCCAACAGAAACTCCGCATCGCGCAACGACAAAGATAGCGACGCCGGGAAAGCTTGCGAGATCGGCAATTTCCGCCGTCCGATCGCAGCGACGCCTTTTGTTAGAATTGTTATCGAAGTGCATGCGTGTTAGAATCCATTTTATGTTTGTTTTAATTTTTGCCTTTTAATTATGAGATCCGTTTTATGCTCATTTCAATTTCAACTTTTTAAATATAATATTTTAATTCCAACATTAGACCTTTTTGTAGTAGATTTAAAATATTAAAATAAACTATTCAGTAAGAATTGAAATATAAAGTTAGAGTTACAATTAAAATATAAGAATTAAAATATTAAGTAAGAATTAAAATATGAAGTTAGAATTAAAATATGAAGTTAGAATTAAAATGCTAAGTTAGAATTAAAATATTAAGTAAGAATTAAAAGATTAAGATAGAGTAAAAATGTTAAGTTAGAATTAAAATATAAGAATTAAAATGTTAAGTTAGATTTAAAATGTAAAGTTAGAATTAAAATATGAGAATTAAAATGTTAAGTTAGAATTAAAATGTTAAGTTAGAATTAAAATATTAAGTTAGAGTAAAAAATTGTCGTATAACCCGATAAGTCCACTTTGGAATTATACTATGGGATAAATTTTAAATGTTGACAGAAGTGTCCAACAAACTCATGTACTGATGGTACCCTACCAATAAATTAACTTATTTCAGCGGTTGATCAGCAACGTGTATTTGGATAATACCGCAATCAAATTAACGAACAATATCGTTGTTAGTACTCTCGAAGGCGTGTGGCCCATTGCGAAACAATGTGTGCCTCAGCTCATAAAAAATGTCTTATACCGACAGACTCATTAACCTGAAATTGATGTCAATAAAATAACGGCAATACCGTGGATATATGATTGAGTCAAACTGCTGAACAATTTATATACCGTGGATCCAGAATATTTTTTAAGAGGGCACTGTATTCATCAACCAGAGGTAACATTTAAAACTTCAGATGCCTTGATCGCGAAAAGACTTCCTCAATTTGTTTTTACTCACTCATAGAGAGAAATTTTGCTAGATGAAACAAATTACCTGACAGTGCTGTGGAAGTACAAACCTTGACATAATTCGAAACACTACTATAATCCTAGTCCCCTCGGTGCTAATTCTGAAATTTTCTATTTCCATTTTGGCGGGAAAATGAAATAAGGATATCGCTCGATCGGCGTGATATTATCTGCCGAAAAGCACAACATATTGAGTGTAGCATATACCACATATGAATGAGAGGCTATGGACATGTTCCATCTCCATACTTAGTTGTATGTCAGTGCTGTATTGTTTTATCTCCACTATGAACCAATGAATTGTTTTATTTTGGACCACGTGATTGCATAAATGTCATGGTTATAATGCTCTATTTCGAACCGACAATGGTAAGCAATAGGAACTAATGGGCGTCAACGTTCCTGTCTGGGAGAGTGCATTCTAATTCATTCTAACTCTTATATGTGAAAACCTTAATTATAGCGGAATTTTGGGTTAAAATAGTACATAAAATGACAGGATGTGCAAGTTTTGAACTTTTTAATGATTCAATAACCTAAAAACCAAGAACACTCACGAAATAAAAAAAAAATCAGCAATGTGTTTTATTATCAAACACATGTCAAACTTGACACAAGAAAATGTAAACAGATTAGTTTTTCGTTTCCTCTGAACAAATGAAAACAATATAAGGTGAAAATAAAGCAGAAATATACGAAAACCAGGTAGTAGACTCGCTTATGTCCGATTCCGGGAAAATCATGAAAATTTATAGAGACCATACTCATAAGCCAGTATATGATCTCTGTTAAAGTTTCAAATCGAGCTACCCCAAAAAATGGATATATAACATTATAGCACAGATAGGACGTCCTATGGAGATCATCTCAAATACCTTTACGGTGATTTGACGTTTTATTGTGATTTTTTATCTGGCAATTCTTTTGTATTATGTAGTATCAAAGCAACGTGAATGTTGATCCTTATTCATTATGTGTCATATATCGGAAAATGACCGGAACTATCCCAAATTCGTTCATAACCACCTCGGCCAAAAACTTTTATCGTTTTATTGTGACTTTATATATTCAAATTAGTTTTGCATTATGTAATATAACCGTAATTCAGCGGAACTGTCGGTCGAATAACTTGTTTCAAAATAAAGAGGATGACAATGAGGAAAATATTTGATACTAGATCCGATATATCTCATTTCTTTCAGGTTTGTTTGAGTTTTCACGGCGTCATGACAGAAAATTGAACGTTCTGTGTCAACTGTCGGCAGTTCACACTGTACCCAGATAGTACGCTCTGTGTAGCCCAACATAATCCATACTGCTTGAGAGAGTATAAAACAGGTACGTCGACATACGGTAGACCGCTCTACTAAAAAAAAATTGGCAAATTCCACCGAAACCCGAAGGTGGAAAAATACTCCAAAAAATAAGACATCGATATACAACTTTTTGACGACTGAATGCGATAAGTAGAACCTACTCGCAACTAATGTGCGATTTTCTAAGTTTCAGAGTGAACGGTTTACTCTAGCGACACTATATATCATAATACATAATACATAAATATGAACTCAGCCCACCAAACACTTCACCTATTTGCTGCTAAATGACGTTATGATGTCGTGTGCTGGACTGTGGATGTTTTTGTCATTTTATAGCGGGGGGGGGAGGGCGGAAAAAAACTGCAGACACAGGGTGGAAAAAACTGTTTTCTTCGGTTCGGGTACCCCCCCCCCCAAACAGCAAAAACTGCAGTTTTTTTCCACTGACCATTTGCCCCCCCCCCCAGAAAATCAAATCTACCCCAGCCGGACAACAACTCGGTTTGACCGGAAACCGAAAAAAACACCGGAGCATACAATTCACGAGAAGGTGCTTGGTAACTTAGTTTAGATTATTACACTGTTATTATGACTAAAATGGTCATTGTCTACCAGTAGAACGCAGATTTGTACCTCGTGATGTCATGACAAACATGTATATTGGTGATCGCAACGCTTTGTATGCACTTTAAAAAATGACAACTAGTCATTACATCGACTTTGAAAAAGATGCAAATGAGATGAGTGAGATACCAGCATATAACTGTTTTCTGATACCATTGGAGGAGAAATTGTTTAATACATGGGATAGTTCTGCAGTAAAAAATTGCCAGATAAGCGATCGCAGGGTAGAATTCTGCATTCGACTGGTAGACACTGACATAGTCGGCATTATTAAGAGGGTTAATGGGGTCAATATCACATGTAAACCAAGACAGTGGTTATCCAAAATTGTTTTAGGTGGATTGTACTACTCATGTATATATGATTTGGATATTAAGGTTAATCCATATTCTATAAAATGAGAGAAAATTGAAGTTGTGTATGGAATCCTATTAGGGCCACTTGCTAATGGCGCTTTCGGCGCACTTTTTGTCGCTTTCGGCGCGATGCGCCGAAAGCGCCGAAAGCGATATAATGTGCGCCGAAAGCGACAAATAGTGCGCCGTAACGGCGCATATTTTGTCGCTTTCGGCGCATATTTTGTCGCTTTCGGCGCTTTCGGCGCTTTCGGCGCGTTACTAATGGCGCACCTTTTGTCGCTTTCGGCGCATCGCCATTAGCAAGTGGCCCTAATAGGATTCCATAGTTGTGAGTCTGAAAATACATATTTAGAAAAAAATTACATGCAAATTATTTCCGACAACCCCCCCCCCCTAAATGAATAAGGAAAAAAATTACGTGTAAATTTTGACGCCTAGGTACCCCCCCACCCCCGGTACGTTGTGTCCCGTTTTTTCCCGCCCCCCCTGTTTTTAGTGGAAAAATATAACATGAATATCACAAGAACCATAAAACTGACTCAGTTGAAATGTTATTATCAATTTCAAACCGTTAGGCTGGTAGCATTTAATTTGGCTATACAGCTGAACCTCTTGGTGATAGTTCTGCTTTCTTAATAAATACATCAGCACCAAAACTACTATAAGCTGAAGGTAGCATAAACAGCAAACTAAATATATTTTTTTCTCAAATGCTTGCTGTGTACTTTGATAAACGAAAGCGATGGTTTATATATCGATAAGTAATCAGCGAATGGGCGAATGAAAGAGCGAGTGAGGGAGAGAAAGGGATAAAGCAAGACATCGAAACGGGAAAACATACTCCATAACAGTGTGGGGCAAATAATATAGTACAATGGTAAAGGCAAAAGATGAAAAAACGTTTTGTTTTTCCACATAATACGCACACGCTTAGAGGGCGAAATATTTTTATTGTGCATGGTTCATGATTAGATAGCGATTATTATTAAAGCGCAGTCACACGATATTACGATTATATTCCTAATTGAGTATCCTGAAATTACGAGAAGGATGATAACTCTATATAGAACGTACTCTGATGGAATAATGGAGATTTATATGAAAGAATTGACAAAACCACAAGTAATCAACTTTGGTCTAACATAAGTCAAATTCTGCTATTTGGGTCGGCTTGGGTTGTTAGGGTAACGCTGTTTAAATGTTGTTTATTCGCTGATTTATCCGTCTTCCAGGTTGCTGATATCGAATCCGAGGGAACCAGTGAGTTGGATACAAAAAAGAACAAACGTGCATTATTTTTCGACACAGTAATAGCTCAATTGAGTTACTGGTGAGGTCCATATGTTCTGTTATTCCGTGTTGCTCAAAATCACATTGTTGGCTGACAAGGATGGGCACTTGCTGACTTGGGGTAAGGTATATAACTCTAATATAATTTCAGTCAATGGTTATCGATAGGTTACACAGGTGTAAATGTTTTCCATAGGCCTCAGTGCTAACGTTTTAGCGTATACTATTGCCAATATAAACATTGGGTTCAAAATTTTCTTTAAATCTGAAAAAGTGACACTTTGGGAAACTTTTTGGCACAAAAAAATCAGGTACGACAGGCAGGGAATTCGCCTTTAAATCTTGTCTTTTCCTGACTAGTGTCAGAACCGCATAAAAAATACTGTCATATATTAGACCACAACAAAAAATTCAAACTTCACTACAGAGGGTTAATTCCTGTGCTAATGGCTATTTTACCAGTGGGAAACCATAGGGAAGAGGTGTTATGCAAAAAGCACACAAGGCTATTGACCAATCAGGGCCCAGTGTCTATTTTATTCTCTCCTATATATTCCTTCCGCATATAAAGTATACCACTGGTGCTGTGGTCACACACTATCCCTCAACGAATAACAAACTAAATATATGTTATTGCATCCACAAAATAATGAATTTAAATTGGCAGATCTGCGAATTAAAAAATAATAAAAAAAATAACTAGTTCGTGTAAGTAATCAAAATCAAAAGAAATCACTTAAATTGCTAGGCATAATCATTGACGAAAATCTTAATTTCAAATACCACATATTTGAAATTTCCAACTTGACAATTCACAAAGGTTGGATAATGTCCAAATGATGGCCATTTCAATCCAAAATGTTTGACAAAAAGGAGGAAAATATGGTCTAAAAAACAAATACACATTAATACATTGCTAACTACGAGATTGGCGAAACTATTTGAACCACCACAAACACCCTCACCACAACCAGCTGTCACCAGGTCCTTGAATATATATACTTATGGAAATACGTTATGTTGTACGTTTGTCACAGGTTAATCATTCTCTTCCAGGTCTCTGATATCGAATAACTCGAATCTCCAGGAAACCGTGATGTCTTCTCATTAGAGCAATGAGTTAGTGAACACAAATTCTCATCTATAAGAACTGGTGAGTTGAATACGAATTAAAACATAACTCATTTTGTCGACAAACTTCAGCCATGCCCGTAGAGATCATATTCCACCAGTACAAAACCTGGGAACTTATTAATGTTCTGACCTGTTCTGACACGGAACTTTATAATATTGAAAAAACACGACAGGGAATATATTTCTTTATTAATACTTGCTCCGTAATAATCTAGTTCACAGTACAAGGTGGTCCTAGCTTGAGATTGCATGCCTTTTTACTTGTGTGAGCTGATATCGCAATAAACAAAAAGTTCCCAGGTCTTTTACTGGTGGAATATGATCTCTACGCGCGTATTAAGAGTATAGACTCATCGTATGCTCTAGAAATTGTGTAGCAGGGGCATTTGGTCTAATAATAAAGATGAACATTCGTTATGTTTATCCGCTCCTGACGCATTCTAACACTCAGATAATTGTATCATCAAGTCGCTATACGTGTATATACACACCCAGACATATGATATTCGCGAAATGAACATCGCCCATGATCATATACCTGTCAATAAATAATAGACCGAAACAATGAATGGACCGTCGGTAGCCACTGAGTAATGCATATTATGCGATAGCATTGTTGGCGGTTGAAGTGAACATCTGTAATCATGGAATAGCGATCTATTCATAATTGTAATCAGATATAGACATTGCATCTGGAATGTGGATCGGACTACAATTAATTCAACGTATCAAACGACCCCCACCTGGAATAAAGACATTGCATAAAGATGTTGTACATTGGTAATCAATTGGTGTACAATGATTGTGTGTAGGCGATATGTGATTATATAGAATCAGATATCATCTGATATAAATTTAGATGTACGATTCCAATGTATATTCTGATTACAAAATTAGTGAGACGATAAAATTTATTTCTGACCAGCTCGCTGATATAAAATAACACGACGCTCCAACAAAGAGGATGTCTGGTGATATATCAACGAGGAAGTGAATCGAGTCTCTTATCTAAAGAACTGGTGAGTTGAATACAAACAGGAATATACGAGGTATGTTCACTTAGCAACGTGGTGGTGAATGTCCGATCATACATCAAATAGATAGTATATATAGTGTTTGTTGTGTGATATTCCATTCCCCGTATTGTATTGCTAGGATTAATTATGTAATAGTTAGCACTGTGTACAGGAGATGCACACGAAACGACAAATACGAGCTTACACACCTCAGTAATAAGAGCATACCTTAATACGAGCTTACACACCTCAGTAATAAGAGCATACCTTAATACGAGCTTACACACCTCAGTAATAAGAGCATACCTTAATACGAGCTTACACACCTCAGTAATAAGAGCATACCTTAATACGAGCTTACACACCTCAGTAATAAGAGCATACCTTAATACGAGCTTACACACCTCAGTAATAAGAGCATACCTTAGTACGAGCTTACACACCTCAGTAATAAGAGCATACCTTAATACGAGCTTACACACCTCAGTAATAAGAGCATACCTTAATACGAGCTTACACACCTCAGTAATAAGAGCATACCTTAATACGAGCTTACACACCTCAGTAATAAGAGCATACCTTAATACGAGCTTACACACCTCAGTAATAAGAGCATACCTTAATACGAGCTTACACACCTCAGTAATAAGAGCATACCTTAATACGAGCTTACACACCTCAGTAATAAGAGCATACCTTAATACGAGCTTACACACCTCAGTAATAAGAGCATACCTTAATTGTCGATTACTGGTTGCATACATTGTACAGCGCAGGTATGAGTAGAGAATAGAATGTTCCAGTAACAATATTGTGGTATACACTATAGTGAACGCATAGATAACATGGATATCATGATACTTCAGACCTTATATGGACACATGATACTAGCGATACTGGGAATAACTATACGTTCTTGATAGCCAGAACTTCACTTCACAACGACTTTCCTACCAGCAAGACCTCTTCATAACCTGCAAGTCAAGTAGGGGTAAATAACAGAGGCATAAAAAAGATCCATAGACAGAAGAAATATGAGGTGGAGGCCTTATTCTTCGAAGAAGCTTTTTCCAAAATAAAATGCAAACCACCGAACAAGTACGTTACACAATCAACCAGACGGTCGGATCACTCACTCATTTTTTAATCTTTTATTCGCTCAGGCAATTGTGCCCAAGAAAATTAAAATATCTAGAATAACGCCTATATATAAACAATGCGAACGCGATCAGATTGAAAATTATAGACCAATCAGCATATTTAAAATTAATTGAACAAATAATCAACGCTCGGCTTTCAACTTTCATCAACAAACATAAAATTCTTCATGAACACCAATGTGGCTTTCGCAAGACAAATTCTACCATCCATCCACTTATACATCTTCTTGAAGATACATCTTCTCGATAAGGTGTAGTGAAATGCATTGGCATTGGCAAAAAACCCGTGACTCCACCACTGCCATTTTCTTATGGTATTAAAACCTTTTGATAAGTCTAAGTAACGAAATTTTACTTAGAAAGCTCGATCACTATGGGATAAGGGGAATCACAAACGACTTGATCAGAAGTTACTTATCTGATAGACGACAAAATGTAAAAGTCAACAATCATAAATGGGAATGTCGAATATGGCATGTGGAGTACCACATGGATATATCATCGGCCCATCTATTTATGATGTATGTCAATGGCATGCCTAACAGGACCAATATCAAACTTCTCTCAATGTCTGACGAAACAACGTTATACACATCAGGGAATAACTATAAACCATGCAGAATTAACTATATAAAGTATACCGCTGGTGCTGTGGTCACCCACTATCCCTCAACGAATAACAAACTAAATATATGTTACTGAATCCACAAAATAATGACTTTAAATTGGCAGATCTGCGAATTAAAAAATAATAATAAAAATAACTAGTTCGTGTAAGTAATCAAAGATTCAAAATCAAGAGAAATCACTTAAATTGCTAGGCATAATCATTGACGAAAATCTTAATTTCAAATACCACATATCTGAACATAAAAATTACATAATCTTAGCTCTAGACTGGCCTCAGGCTTTCTGATTGTTTGAAATTTCCAACTTGACAGTGTTCACAAAGGTTGGACACTGTCCAAATGATGGCCATTTCAATCCAAAATGTTTGACAAAATGGAGGAAAATATGGTCTAAAAAACAAAACAAATACACATTAATACATTGCTAACTACGAGATTGGCGAAACTATTTGAACCACCACAAACACCCTCACCCCAACCAGCTGTGACCGGGTCCTTGAGTATATATACTTATGGAAATACGTTCTGCTGTACGTTTTTTACAGGTTAATCATTCTCTTTCAGGTCTCTGATATCGAATAACTCGAATCTCCAGGAAACCGTGATGTCTTCTCATTAGAGCAATGAGTTAGTGAACACAGATTCTCATCTATAAGAACTGGTGAGTTGAATACGAATTAAAACATAACTCATTTTGTCGACAAACTTCAGCCATGCCCGTAGAGATCATACTCCACCAGTACAAAACCTGGGAACTTATTAATGTTCTCACCTGTTCTGACACGGAACTTTGTAATATTGAAAAAACACGACAGGGAATATATTTCTTTATTAATACTTGCTCCGTAATAATCTAGTTCACAGTACAAGGTGGTCCTAGCTTGAGATTGCATGCCTTTTTACTTGTGTGAGCTGATATCGCAATAAACAAAAAGTTCTCAGGTCTTTTACTGGTGGAATATGATCTCTACGCGCGTATTAAAAGTATAGACTCATCGTATGCTGTAGAAATTGTGTAGCAGGGGCATTTGGTCTAATAATAAAGATGAACATTCGTTATGTTTATCCGCTCCTGACGCATTCTAACACTCAGGTAATTGTATCATCAAGTCGCTATACGTGTATATACACACCCAGACATATGATATTCGCGAAATGAACATCGCCCATGATCATATACCTGTCAATAAATAATAGACCGAAACAATGAATGGACCGTCGGTAGCCACTGAGTAATGCATATTATGCGATTGCATTGTTGGCGGTTGAAGTGAACATCTGTAATCATGGAATAACGATCTATTCATAATTGTAATCAGACATAGACATTGCATGTGGAATGTGGATCGGACTACAATTAATTCAACTTATCAAACGACCCCCACCTGGAATAAAGACATTGAATAAAGATATTGTACATTGGTAATCAATTGGTGTACAATGATTGTGTGTAGGCGATATGTGATTATATAGAATCAGATATCATCTGATATAAATTTAGATGTACGATTCCGATGTATATTCTCATTACAAAATTGGTGAGACGATAAAATTTATTTCTGACCAGCTCGCTGATATAAAATAACACGACGCTCCGACAAAGAGGATGTCTGGTGATATATCAACGAGGAAGTGAATCGAGTCTCTTATCTAAAGAGGATGTCTGGTGATATATCAACGAGGAAGTGAATCGAGTCTCTTATCTAAAGAACAGGTGAGTTGAATACGAACAGGAATATACGAGGTATGTTCACTTAGCAACGTGGTGGTGAATGTCCGATAATACATCAAATAGATAGTATATATGTTACAGTAAATCAGTGAAATTAGTAATTACGCGAAATCCCTAGGGATTACATGAAACCACTAAACATGGTCCGTGGTTACACGTAATTACTGAATGTGTCAGGGATTTCATGAAATCACTAAAAGTGGCTAGGGATTACGCGTAATCACTGAAATCTGTTAATTGATTTTACACATTCTTACTGGTCAGATTTCAGTAAATATGTGTAATTGATTTTAAGAGTCACATTTGCTACTTTACACAATATAAGTCCAGACTGGTATATTTCCATTTAAAAAATCGAGACAAACAGGAACATTGATGATGATTTAAACATCTTATTGTATAAATGTTTGTAATATGACTATAATTTCTATGTATTCCATAACTTGTTTGCAATAAAAGAATTTAAACTTTAACTTGGTTGTCCTTCAGTAATTTCATGAAATCCCTGGTGCCTAAAATCAGTAATTACGCGAAATCCCTGAATTTTCTAGTAATTTCATGAAATCCCTACTCAGATCAGGGATTTCATGAATTTACTAAACGATTCAGGGATTTCGCGTAATTACTAATTTCACTGATTTACTGTAACATATATATATATAGTGTTTGTTGTGTGATATTCCATTCCCCGTATTGTATTGCTAGGATTAATTATGTAATAGTTAGCACGGTGTTCAGGAGATGCACACGAATCGACAAATACGAGCTTACACACCTCAGTAATAAGAGCATACCTTAATACGAGCTTACACACCTCAGTAATAAGAGCATACCTTAATACGAGCTTACACACCTCAGTAATAAGAGCATACCTTAATACGAGCTTACACACCTCAGTAATAAGAGCATACCTTAATACGAGCTTACACACCTCAGTAATAAGAGCATAACTTAATTGTCGATGACTGGTTGCATACATTGTACAGCGCAGGTATGAGTAGAGAATAGAATGTTCCAGTAACAATATTGTGGTATACACTATAGTGAACGCATAGATAACATGGATATCATGATACTTCAGACCTTATATGGACACATGATACTAGCAATACTGGGAATAACTATACGTTCTTGATAGCCAGAACTTCACTTCACAACGACTTTCCTACCAACAAGACCTCTTCATAACCTGCAAGTCAAGTAGGGGTATATAACAGAGGCATAAAAAGATCCATAGACAGAAGAAATATGAGGTGGAGGCGAGACAGTCAGACAGAGGAACCGAAGATAATGTCAGAATTTAGAGAGAAGATAAGAGAGATCAGAGTGTGAAGTGTAATTATATATCTGAACATGCATATGATTAATTTCAAATAAACCAAAAAATATATAATAACAAATTTCAAAGAAATAAAAGTAGTCATACATAATTTATGAATGAAAATAAGCATGTGAACATCTGCAGTGGCCCATCGACCCACGTTGGATAGATCAAGAGCATCTCGGTTTAAGATCTACCATGTTAGTTCAATATTGCAATGGTTTTGGAACAGCTTATGAAAAGAATCATTGAAAGCGATTACTTGTTATTATAAATTTCTGAGCTGCCATGAAGATTTTCTTATTAATTTCATAGGACAATTCGCCAGATCCCCATAGTAATAATTCACTAGTTATTGTTACATCAGATAGGGTAGTAAGAAGTTCTTCTCTGTGAGAATTATACTGAGCGCATTCCAGAAAAAAAATGTCTGGCAGTTTCAATGCAACCACACATGCAATAAGGCAAGTTTTTGAGGTGATTATCTTTTAGATCGCTGTTAAGATTGCTCCATCTTAATCTCAGCCTGGTGTGGTATATTTTAGCTGTTCTAGAATAGCTGGTAAAATAGTATTTAGGCTTTGATATTTCAGGTTTAAGATTGCGTTTGAAATCGCCTATTGACGTTGCTTCTTTAACAGAGTCTGGGAGTACATTCCACGAACGGACAGACGACGGAAGAAAGGATTGTATATAGTAATCATTATTACTATCAGGGGGGGGGGTCATTGTATTTATAGTGTTATGATCATGTAGTAAGTTACTTCCTGGGGGTACCATATTACTAATATAAGGTGGTGTCCTACCGGTTCTCATTTTGAAAAAATATGATCAATTTATGCTGCTTGTTTGATACATTTTAGGCCAAAATTGGAACCCCCGTCCAAGATGGCCCTCAAAATGGCAGCCGTATGTGGATAATTTGACATATTTTCACTAATATATTCTATATCAGATTCAGCTGTTTGGAACTGGTTGAGAATTTGACTTTATTTCGTGATGTTCATGTTATTCGTGTGGTTCCATCCCCTTCAAATCCTTAAAAAATCGACTTTTACAGAATTCGGTATAAAATTTTACCAAAAACCATAGATTTTGTCCTAGTCACATTTCAACAAGAAATGGGCAGAACTGCACAATGTAAGTAATGCATACCATTACTTGTGGCAATATAAACCCAATGGAATCAAAATTGTCACTTCCCAGTGTGCCATACAATCGCTTGTAAAAACGTTGTGGTTGAAGGATATTAGTAGATAACGTGTCCGCTTTTAATGGAAAACCACCCCACGCAGTTGAAATTTCGCAAAATAAGGTCATCACGGACTTCAATACTTCTATGTACAAAACGAACATTATGGCTGTTACCTCCCGATTTTGGGGCTCCACGAAACTCCACACGCAGAACCCACGAACATGTTAAGTATGGCATTGTGGGCACCACATCAGTAGTAATTACAATGTGACCTCACGCAGTCGGCTTTTTTTAGCACGAGGTCAGCACGAGTCCCTATACATATTCGTCGGGATTTCATATAAATTGTCATGTTTACCTAATTTCGAGATTGCAAGACACTCTACAGAGATGTCCATCTACTTTAGTTGAAGGATATTAGTAGACAGTGAGACCGCTGGTAGTGGAAAACCACCCCACGCAGTTGAAATTTGGCAATGGTAGATAATCACGGACTTCAGTACTTCTATGTACAAACCGAACATTATCGCTATTATGTCCCGATTTTGCTCCAAGATACTCAACACGCATAACCCAGAAACATGGTGAGTACGTCATTGCGGTTACCACATCAGTGCTAATTACAATTTGACCACCCGCAGTCGGAATTCTTGAGCCCAATGTCGGCACGAATCCCCACATATTCGTCGTGATTTCATACAAATTGTTATGTTTACCTAATATCGAGGTGCCAGGACAACATATTGGAATTTTCTCTCAAAATTCTCACTTATCAGCCTTGGACTATCTTTGGAGTTTATTAATTTGATCCGTCTTAAATGCATCACATTGAGGTGTTTTTAGAAACAAAATACTCAAGTTGGCTTGCAACATGGCCACAAACTTTGATAGAAAAGTTTATATTTTCACATATATTCATTATTTCTCTGCTCTTCTGTAAAAGTAGCAAATTGTGATTGAAGTGGCTATAAAACATGCTACATAATCAACTGACAACTATGTGTTCCATTCTGGTTGTCCCCGTACCTTATGGGGCATGACAATTCCATTTTAAATGATGCAAATGTAATTTAGTCGAAAACTTCTTAACGGATTCTGGCCATGTTTTGAACGAAAATGAGCAGAACTCATAAAATGAACTGAGGGGGCATAATTATTATGCCTAATGACCTTTTTTGTTCCATTGAATTGAAATATTCACAAGCAATGGTATGCCTAACTTACTGTGCACAGCTATGTCAATTGCTTCGTAAAATATACTTCGAATACTGAATCGTCACCTCGTTTACGACCTGGTTCATTAACCCCTTAAATGACGATCGGGACCAGGAGAGCACGGATTATTATTTTCGTATCGTATTATTCCAAACTATAATGCAGGTAGATCACTTTCCATTGGGAAATTCGTCGGAATTTATACATGTATATACCAATAGTGGAACGCGTTTGATCTCTAGCAGAAAGATGTTATACCTATAATAATGGGGTGTTATACCTATAGTAGAGCACACACAAATATATCCAATACGTATTATTAATGCATTAGGCTATTGGCGATCTAGCTAATAAATTTCGCCATATTTGATACAACGTCAGTGGGGTACTGTGGAATACTTCTGGCCTCAACTGCATGCAAGCGACTATTCTCTGAATTATCAAAGACCTGAATGCCACAACTCATGAAGGTTGAAGCGAGTTCCGACTCATGACGCTGATGTTGATGAGCATAGTGAAATCGCATCGTCACATTAGTCCACCAATCTTGATGCCAACGGTCTATAATTTGATGGTATGAAGCAGCTTTTTACCAATCTCCTTGTTTGACTTTCTAAAAGGCATGCTGTTATTTCTGGCCTGGCACCCACTTTCATATAATGGTTACACATCTTAGTGGACCAGAGTAGGCATATAATTATACCCATCTCAGTTCATTTTCAGAGTTCTGCTCATTTCCGTTCAAAAACATGCCCAGAATCCCATAAGAATTTTTCGGCAAATAGAATATTTAGTTGCCAGTTGATTAATTAGCATGTGTAATGTCAAAGTGAATCACAATTTGCTACATTTAAAGAAGAGTAGAGAATAATGTTCGGGATATATGTGAAAATATCAACTTTTCTATTAAATTTTGTAAGCCGTCTTGAGTTTTTTTCTAAAAACACCTCAATGTGATGCATTTAAGACGTATTAAATCGGTAAATACCAAAGATAGTTCCAAATATTCCAAGCTTGATAAGTTTGAGAGAAAATTCCAATATTTTGGTAACGTAATCGTAACACTTAACAAAGATGCATCATACATGTTAGTATTCAATGTACTTACGCCATAATATTCAATTTTATACATCAACCACAACTTTTTTTCAAGCAATCGTATGGCACACTGGGACCATATTTACCATTTTCCACACTGTGGCCATTTTTACAGCCAGGTTTAGCGAAAGTGACAATTTTGATTCCATTGGGTTAAGATTGTCACAAGTAATGGTATGCATCACTTACATTGTGCAGTTCTGCTCATTTGGGGTTGAAATGCGACTAGGATAAAATTTATGATTGTTGGTGAAATTTATACTGAATTCTGTAAAAATCGAATTTTTAAGGATTTCAAGGGGATGGTACCCCATGAATGACATATTTCATTGCTACAATGATCAATTAATATGAACTTCACAAAATAAAGTAAAATTCTCAACCAGTTCCAAAACAGTTGAAACTGATATAAAATATATTAGTGAAAAAATGTAAAATTTTCCACTTACGGCTGCCATTTTGAGGGCCATCTTGGACGGATGGTTTCCATTTGGCCTAAAAATGTGTCAATATATCTAGCAGATTTATACTTACTGTAATATGCCTAATTTAACTGCATACTCCGTGGTAAGAGTAATTGCGACATTTAGTAAATAATATAATTATGAAACGCTCTTTAAATTCGGGAAATACATTAAAAGAGGGGTTAAAGTGAAGTTTCAATGTGGTTCCATACCTAATACGGTAATACCAATTAGTATGTGAATATGTACATATGTGCAGAATTTCACACTTTAATCCAAAGAACGACAATAAGTTGCGCCCCCGGTGCTGATATACCCCCATGGTGAAGCTTGGTGCTGATATACCCCCATAGTGCACCCCAGATGCTGATATACCCCCATGGTGCATACCGGGTGCTGATATACCCCATGGTGCACCCCGGATGCTGATATACCCCATGGTGCATACCGGGTGCTGAGATACCCCCATGGTGCATACCGGGTGCTGATATACCCCATGGTGCACCCCGGATGCTGAGATACCCCATGGTGCACCCCGGTTGCTGATATACACAATGGTCCCACTTTAAAAAAAAAAATTGACAAGTCACACAGTTCCTAATTTTAATATTCATTATGACCTTACCTCGATTCTAATACTGAGGGGTGATTGGCTGTTTCTACTATGGCAGTCATGGAAAGGTCAGGTCATAATGAATATTAAAATTAGGAACTGTGTGACTTGTCAAATTTATTTTTGAAAGTTGGAATTATCGACAGATTTCTCCTCTGTAGTAATTGTTTACTGACGATGTGTTGATTTGTATGAGTAAATAAATTATTAGCCGACAAGAAGTCACTGAGCTCCAAACGTTTAATTGATCGTTTGACCGATTTTTAATTATAGTAAGTCGTGTGGGTGTGAATTTAGAGGAAGATTTCCGACATTGTTGTTTGAGACGGATCAACCTAAAAAATTATGCTCTCCCGAGACAATATTCGGTGGTTAAAATTTTATCAAATGCAACGTGTATGAATGTTTCTGATGGGAGTTTGTGGTATTCATTGAAAGATGAATTCTTTGCCGATCCATCCGTGCATATATCGTTATCATTACTGGGGTGAATGGGCTAAATTTGTGCGACTCCCGAGCGATTATGAGACGTTGAATTTCTACAGTGTCCCTTGTCTATATAATGTTACCATTAACGTGAAGAAGGCGCGTATATAGAGGCGGCGTATATGGGCAGTGAAAAAGGGGGGGGCGGACAGCGGAGCGCGTTACAGGCCCCTGTGATCTAGTCACATAATCACATTTGAGATTTCTACAGACTTCATGGTACAACACATTTCGGATTATTTGATATTTTGATATTTGATATGTGATATATTGTTTGAACCAAATTGTTTATCAAAACATGTGGAAATACGACTGTTCATCCCAGTTCATCCCAGTTTGAAGAATAATGCTAATACCAAACATAACCATGATATACCCGCATGACTCTTCTTGGGGAATCTCAGAAACCAGAACTGAGGGAACATGTTATAGTGTGTAATGGCAGGCTGGTAGCCACTGCCTGAAGTAATAGGCTTCGTAATAATTGGGAATAACATATGGATGGATAGCCCAATCTCACTTCTATTTTGCTCACGATATCAGTGACGATAAAATATTTGTTACTGTGATTAACATTACAAGCTGATCCACATTAAGTTGGAAAACAATTTGAAATTGTTCAAGCTGGCCCGGCTAGCCTTCAATTTATATGTCAATATTTTATGTTTTACGTTGTCAAAAGTCTATTTTATTCCATTATTTATTATATCTTTATTTCCATGTCACATATGGTCAAGTGTGCTTTCATTTCATTGCTTATTTTCGGCTGAGTTCTGCATAGTTATTCTTATTTTGTTGTATCAGTAGATGGAATCCTGATTAAATTTTATTTTTCCAATAGCGCAGTTTCTTGTTCCATCAAGTTGAATTTGGGTTATTGTTGGCCATTGTGCAACTGATCCAACTTCTGATAACCTCTATATGTAGTATATATATGGAATTTTTTTCCGACCCCCCCCCCCTGGCTAACCCGGAAGTAATTTAATTAATCATTTGCTTATATTATCAGAACGTCTCCTGCAAAGGAACAAGAGCAATGCTCCGCGCGGGCATATGTCCCTGACGGTAGCTATGGTGAATCTAGTTTGTCCATCATAATAATTATTTACAGAGTTTGATTAAGGTCACTTTCCATGCAGATTGACGAAGAACGTTTGAAAGTCCAAGAGCCATAACTCTTGTAAGAATGTGCGGACAAAACCCATGATATATGCCATCATTTGCCCCATGCTGGGCTATCAACATCCTAAAGGAGAAAGTTTAAAGATAATCTGTTCTAAGTGTACCTTCAGACGACCACGATACAATTGTAAGTGGAGGAATCGGGCCCGACGAGATCGTGTGTGGTTTGTTCAGACGATTGCGATCTCGCCGTACATTATGATATCGCAGGTTGTTCTAAAGCATATGATTGACTACCCTGCGACCATTTCCAGCTACGATTTTACCTACACACGGCTGCGATTATACGTCGCAAGTGGAGGTAACAAATGATACGCCACGATTTCGCATCTAAAATCAAACAGCGCTTGATATTTTATTATGATATACGATTTTGACGTGCGCATGCGTAATCGAACTACCGGTTACTTCCTACGACGGAAATCTTTCTACTTACGATTGTATCGTGGTCGTCTGAAGGTAAACAAAAACGGTAGGCGAAGATGGCAATCAGTTGAGATGCGGTTACGAAAATAATGGCATAGAGTACTAAAATTAGTAGTGAAAAAAAACGTCCCGGGAATGATTAACAGCCCTCGAGTCTATTATCGGTCCTCGACTGCTGTCCCGGTGTCTAGGGTTTAGATGTTGAATTGGCCGTGTCGGGAACATTGATAACAATAACTAGTTCATAGATCTTCATACTTTATATATGTATAAGTCTTTCTCGATAAGCATAGTACATAGGTGGAAGAACAGAGGTATTGGTATAGTAGCAAGGTTGTCGGACAAGTGAAGCTCCCGCTTCAGAGCACGGGTAGTTATTCCCACCTCTGGTGTATCATGCCTCTTTAATAAGGTCCGAGATACATGATACACTTGGATATGACGTGTAACACTATATACTGTCTTATAGAATGATACTGGCTTTATCCACCCTAACTTATACAATGGTTGCTACCAGTCATAACCACTTAATAATGTGATCTTGTTAATTATGCGTGTGTGTTTCTACACTATATAATCTGTCTTCTATGTACTTGTGCTTATCTATACAATTAACCCTAGCAGTTACAATCACTGGGGAAAGGCAGTTTATCCTAGATTCCAGGAACACATATAACAACACATAACTATCGTATGTACTATCGGACAGACTCCCCTCGCTACAGAAATTTGTAACTACATGTAGTTACAAATTAAAAGTGTGGTAAAAGTCCGAGTGTACAGAAGATAGTTGGAATCTAGGATCTATAATCGCGAACGCGAACCTAAAAAAAATCAACACATGGATATTCATACATAAAAACTCAACAGCAACAGAAACTAAGAGTCAATTATCCATGGCGAGTCTGGTAAACAGTATGTCACTAGGTTACTGGATTAGCATCGAACAGTAAGTCACTGGAGCACTGGTTTATCAGCGAATAGTTAATTTATCCAGGAATTTGTAGAGAAGTTCTGGCTTGGCGGGTATAATGTAATATATGTGTCCAATATAAATATTCGGCAAACGATTATATCCAAGGTCGGATAATCAACACCATGTAGAACACTGGTGTGTGAAGTAGAGAATAATCACACATGCAGGATACAGTTAATTGACAGCAACAATTAAGGATGATAAATGTTATTGTCCGTGCACCGTGAGAATGTGTAGTAACCGATATACTCATCAGTTGGGAAGGTATTTGTAGCTTCACAGGATATCGTCTTTGACATCTCTGGTCATAGTCAGCAAGCGACGTGGAGTCAATGACGTAACGTGTAATGATCGGTATACATGTAACAGCAGTGTACAGTTGCGATCAAATGTCAATTATTTTATGCCAATGTATATCAAACGTATCAGCGATGTTCATGAACGATCTGGCAGCATATGCGTCATTTAATTAATCATCTAAGGAACTGTGGCGGCGTCAGCGTTGAAACAACGACTGTATACAAGACGCCGAACGAGGAAATGCAGCAACGAGTGTTTATTTTGGACAGTCGGTGGAATAGCTATGTCCGATAATCTTGTGAGGACAGTGTCAGGAACGGTCGAAGATTTGCAGCGGTGTCGCTAGATGTGGTTGAAACACCAATGTCTGGTCCGGTCTGCGTGTCTGGTATGTCAGCACGGTGTATATGGATGGTCCATCGCGTGTGACGTCATTAGCCTGACTTACAGTACCAACCATTGATCGTGTTTGGCGAACCCATTTAGTTCGACATAAATGACACGAAGTCTAAATAATGTGTTTGTAAAAAGAACACAATAAACCCACAATAGCTAATAAGCATCTTGAAACCAAAATATGTCCAAAGTACGAATCATGAAACAAAATCAGTGACTCGCCAATGCAATTTGCATTTTCATAAATTTTGAACCTGTTCGTAGAGCATTTCCATAAAATGTAAAGAAAAATGGTCATGCAACAAATGAGGGATATGGACATTAAGGGAATTGGGTTTATGATCAATAAAATGTGATCGTAGGAGTTAAAACAATATGTCTTGAATCATGACATTAAAGGGAACCGCTAGATATATGTATATCACGCCATAAAATTTCATAAAAAATATAATTGTCGCTGAAAACAATTGCTGTGCGATAACCAAACATGCCTGCCGCGACGATATTTATAATCAACAATCGTGTAATTATTTTGGTGTGAAATTATTGTTAAAATCGGGTGAATTAGCGTTCACCATTCCAGTAGAATTAGAACCAATCAGTAGATGATTGCGATTTCGTTAAACTATTCACAGCTATTTATGAACAATCACGTGGTAATGAAATACCACATACATGTACTTCTCGGCTATCTATATCATATTATATTATATTGTCATATTTATCATTGTAAACTAAACTCAATATGCGGTTTACAGAGTGAATAAAATAGTATTATACTTGTGCTTGGTATAATCCATCGAACGACCATTCTTATTTAATAACGCTTAGCATTCCATTACCAACACTAGGGTTAAATATCCCTGCGTATCTCAAGTCAGACCCGGAAGACGAGGGCTGATCACACCACTCGGAATTCCGCTATACCTATATATTCAATCCATCTGGGTAATGCATCGTGTGCACACGAATTGGATGCTAAGGATGCATGGTCAATGACGATTAATGATAATCTATTTTGTATTAGTATTACGATTGAACGTTGTACTGTATCTATAGGCAATTGGCAACTCATCGCGGTGTTTACCGATACAATAACCTACATAACACGCATGTCAGCTGAGTTATGGACTCTATGCAATACTCATGCTGGTCAGTTCAATTGTATGTGCAAATTTATCATCTCAATAGCTTTACACGATATTCCTGGACTCGTTGTCCAGATACATAAATCAAGTAAACCTCATGCTTTGTATACAGAAAGGTTTGCATGTGTTGTCGGCACTAATTTAAGCGTGCAGTGGCACAATGTTGGATATATTTATGTTATACACGCGTAAACTATGAATATTAAGATTATGATTTAAATCATGTTTGTGTTATTTAGTTCAATTGTTTATCATTTCTATTCCTTTGTTATACGGAAAGTGAACATTCAGGATGTTGTTATACATTGTTTGTTATTCCGTCAGGACTACAATATATAATGATTTACGGGTGCATAACTGTTGCACATTTATACTGGTAAGTATGACTTTAATGGAATCCTGATATTAATTCTGTCGGACAAATTGTCTATTTTGTTTCCCGTGTGCTTATAACACGAATGATATCATGCACGCCTGCTTGTGTAGATGCATCATATGAACGCGAATTTAAATCGATATCCATGTCAGAAACAGTCGTTTGTACATATGGGTTTATGTTATCAGAGGCAACATTTTCAATTTCTTCAGTTTCGGCCGCAAAAGCATCTGAATTATTATTGTTTTGCTCATTTGCGCGCAATCTATCTGCCCACTCCAATCTCGGTATGTCATCGTCACTTGAAGAATTTTTCCTTCTTAGTTGTTTGCGTTTCATTAATTGCGCAAGTGGAATTTCGTCACTAGATGACCATTCTGATGACGCAGGTTGTTCTGGGTCTTCGTTAGAACTATTTACAACAAATCGCTGTCGTCGCAATTGACGTATTGTATCTTTGGGAGGAATTTTCCATGCAGTGTCGGCTTTACGAATATTGTCGGCATGACAGCGGACTGTTCGAGCACTTAATTGATCTTTAATTAAGAATGATACATTACTACGTTTTTCAATTATATTCCAATGACTTTGCCATGATAAACTCAGTTTACCCGTTTTTCGCCCCGATTTGTAATAAACTGGATCGCCTATTTCAAATGAAACCTCTGTCCTTTTTTCATTCTTTCTCTGTGTTCTGATTTGAGATCTTAAACGCGATAGAACTAAACGAAAGTTTCTATGCTGTTCCTGTAAAGCGATAGATGTAAACTCCTCCCCTACATATTTCAATCTGGGTTTTAGAATATTATCAAGACTTAAAGTGGGTTCCCTATGATATAATAAATAAAACGGACTGAATTTTGTTGTATCATTTACGTGAACACGCATTGCAAATAATGCTTGTGACAAATACATGTCCCAAGTGTGTGTGTTTTGTAATACCAATTTTGATAGAACAGAATTTAGTACGGCGTGCGATCGCTCGACACATCCCTGGCTATTCGGATGATAGGGACTTGAAAAAATATGGTGGATGTTTAGTTCTTTGCACACCTGATCCATTTTTTTATTTTTGAACTCCGTGCCGTTATCACTTACCAAATTGAGACAGCAAGCATGTCTGCTAATGACCTCATCTAAAAATATCATTATCACCGTTTCGGCTCGTTTGTCGGGAATCGCAAATGCCTCGACATATTTAGTCAGACAACAAATAAAAGTTAAAATATATTTGTTATTGGACATTGTTGTTTCAAACGGTCCTTGTATGTCAGTGCTTATTGTCGCAAACGGAAACGGCGGGCGGTCCATCTCTTGTATTGGGGCCTTTTGTTGTGATAAATTCCTCATTTTACAAATCATGCAAGCTTGACAATAATTATGTATATCTCTATACATATTTGGCCAATAATATTTAAGTTTTGCTGTTGCAAAAGTCTTAACTGTGGAAAAATGCCCTGCTAAGTCATGGTATTGTTTGAGTACAGCTTGTCGAATATTTGCGGGAATAAATAGGCGTATATCTGGATCATCATCATGATTACTGATGAAATATAGCACATCTTTAATTACTATATATTTATCTGCTATTTGTCGGGGTGGTTTGGTGGAATTTAATTTTTGAACAATCTCTATTGCTTCGTTATCGCGTTCTTGTTCAAGTTGTATGTCAAACCCCTCTAACTGAATTGCTTCTTGATTTTCAGGTAGAATTTTGTCTATGCGACAATTTGCATATTGTTTTGTGTTTAATTTAGATGTGTCAATAATTTCCACATCCATTGGTACTTCTCGTTCAGGGCCGGTTACGTCGGACTGATCTGGCACCTCTGACATACCAGTTTGTAACTTTTCCGGTCGTGATAAATAATCTGCAAATATATTCTCTTTGCCGGGTATGTGGATTATCTGCGGCTTGTAGGCAGCTATGCACACAGCCCAACGTGCGACATTTTTATTGTCCATGGGAGCAGATAACATATGAGTTAATACCTTGTGGTCAGTCTTTATAATTAACGGAGACCCGCTGATATAAAATTGAAGTTTCTTTATTGCCCAATAAATAGCAAAGCATTCCCGTTCTAATGTACTCCATGAACGAATTTGAGATTTATTCAGCCGTGCGGAAATAAAATGTATAGGATTTTCCGTATTCGATCTTGATATACACGGGTCACCTGGGTCACGTGACTGTGTAATTACTGCTGCAATAGCATGCGCGCTGGCATCAGTATACATGATGAATGGTTTATTTTTATCTGGATATGCGAGATATGTGGCTTCTGTTAAATCAGATTTCAATTTTTGGAATGCCTTATCACATTCATCCGTCCATTCAAATTTTGTGTTTTTCTTTGTTAATTCTACCAAAGGTCCACAAATTTCACTAAATTGAGGAATAAATTTCCGGAACCACGAGAATGATCCTATAACACTTCTCACTTGTTTCACATTTGTTGGCGGTGCTAAATTTTGAATTGCTTTCACTTTATGAGCATCTGGTCTAACACCATGTTGGTCAACGATGTGCCCCAAAAATGAGCATTCTGTTTTAAAGAATGAACATTTCTTTAACTTTAATTTCACATTAAACTTCCTAAGGCGATCAAATACTTCTTGAAGAAGTCTTAAATGGGACTTCTTATCCACTGAGTACAAAATTAAGTCGTCGACATAGGCGCGACATCCTTTAATCCCCTCCAACACACGATTCATGAGTTGAAGAAAGGCACTAGAACTTCCAATGGCACCGAAACAGGCGCGGTTAAACGAAAAATTCCCTCTAAAACAAGTGATAGTTGCCTTACTTCGATCCGCGTGATGTATCGGAATGCAATTATATGCAGAAAAACAATCGAGAACTGTTATATATTTAACTCCCTTCATTTCGGCCAAGATATCCTCGATCTGATCGATTGGGAAGAATGTGGGTTTTGTGATAGCATTAAGTCTGCGAAGGTCGGCTATAAATCGATATGAATCATCTGATTTTCTTAGAACCATACACGGAAATGACCATTCAGTTGCTGGGGCTGGTGAAATTATTTTTGCTTGTAATAATTCATCAATTTTATCACTAAGAATTTCACGCTTTTTCAATGGGCATCGATAAGGCATTAACCTTATTGGAGGGTGGTCTCCCGTGGGAATCTTCATGGTCACAGCCGTGGAACATCCTAATTCGGTTAATTTTGTAGCGAAAATATCACTATTATTTCGAATTAGTGGTATTACATCGTCCCTAAATGAATCGGGAACTTGTACATCATCCAAATTAATCTGTTCTTTTATTTCATTGTTATTCGGATGAGGTGTTTCCACACACCTTACAGCAGACACCCTGCCGACAATACATCCACGTCGCAAATTAAAATGCTTATCTGTGTAATTGCTTATGAGTACAGGTATACTTTCGCTGTTATTGCTTGCGGTATATTCGGCTGTCAACCCAGGTTCATTTCCCATAAACCCTTCGTCTATTGGTTCCACCTGCAGAAATTTCGTGGCAAACAATTTATTACCTCCAATTATACGCGCTTTCGTTAATATCGTTGTCTTTGGTGGAATAACATGGGCAGACTGTATTCTGACCAAGGTTGCAACGTGAATATCTTGTATAAGCGGAATGATTGTTCCGCGAATCTTCATTATTTGGCGGTCGAAGTATAGTCTGGCGCCGTTTCCACTGAGAAAATCTCTGCCGATCAATAAAGATCGATGCATGTTTGAGCACACATAGAATTTATGTGAGACCTTTAATTTATTAATGTGGAAATTTAATATGATGAAACCATTTATGGTTAGTGCATCTCCACTTGCAGATGTTGCATGAAACTGCGTTTCTTGCATTTTCGGTTTATATTTTAAATTGTTATAAAATTTTAATGAACATAAACTGATATCGGCTCCACTATCAAGAATGGCTCGATATTTTTGTGTGCCTATTGTAATCAATATCGATGATGCCACTTGTGCATTTATGCCTTTCATTAACTTTGAATTATTTTGATATTCCGGAATTGATAAATTTGATTTAAGATTTTTCTGGTGTTGTATCACCGGTGGTGTTTGTTTATGATCGTAAGGCTTATCGTAAGGCTTATGCGATGTGTATGGAGCTCTTGTTTTCACGGGCGCGGATATTTTATTTTTATTTATATGCGGTAAGCTTTGATGAAATGGCCTGTGAACATCATTTTTACCATCTCTATGTGATTTATGCCAACATAATTCTTTCCCGTTTGTTCTGTGTACATGCAATTTATTCCATGATGGAGCGTTAGCTTGTTTATTATTCTTTCTTTTTATACGATTCCACTCAGATGCTCCGCTCTGGGTGGAATGTTTTAGTTTAAATAATGTTTATTCATTTCATCCAAACGTCTTCGACACCATGTGATATTATGTCCAGATTTCAAACAATATCGGCATAATAATTGTAATGCTTGGGGCTGTGGATTAAACACAGAATTTCGTGATTGTCGTATATGTTGAACATTATGCCAACTTCGCGTGTTATCATATCTATTTTGTTTAGAATATGATCCAATCTGTGGGCGCTGATTATTATTCGAATAACATGAGCTAAATGAATTTCTACCCTGTAAATACCTTGGCCATCGTTTTTCTGGTGTGGCGGGCGCATTAAATTTATTACCAGTGTTCCGTCCATGAAATTTATTGCCTTCCCTACTAGAATAATTAATATCACGAAATGATCGATAATTACGATCAGTATTCTTATTATTCTGGCTATAATAAGACTGTAATCGGTGTTGAATAGTATATTCTCTTAAAGCGAGATCAGTTGCTTGATTTAAGGTCTGTGGATCTTCTCGCAAAAGTTTATCTCTCAATAATTTACTCTTTAATCCTGTGATGAATTGTTCACACATATATAATTGGGCAACTTTTTGTCGAATATTTACTAGCCCATACACATCGATCGCTAATGATTGTAATCTATCAGAAAAAACTTGTACAGATTCGTCAGGTGTTTGCTGTGCTGCTTGAAAAATAAGGAGCGAATCTCTGTTATCTTTTGCTTCGCTATATCGAACTTTTAATTCCTGCTTGATTTCTGCCCATGTACTTCTGATCACACCATCGGCATTTATGCGTTCTTGTGTGAACTGAGTTAAAAATTCGAAAACTGAACCTCTGCTGGTCTGCAGAGCAAATTTAATTAATGTTTGATCATTCGCATCAATTGCTTGGCCATAACGATATAATTCGTTGGTCTATTCAATAAAAAATTTAGGGTCTCCCGAAAAAGGGGTGATAACATTTGTCACACCAGTGGCCATCTGAATTGCTGACGAAATGCGTGTGGCGTCCAACTGTTGGTCTATTGCACTATTAAAATGACCCAATTGTGTGGAAATGCGATCTAGTACGACGCTGTCAGTTGCGTTTCGTACCTCGTGATTTTCATGGGTTTCATGCAAAATAGATCGCATTCGCTCTATCTCTCCATCAATTTGGGCGCTACTATAATTAACGTCATCCGAAAAGGAAGGACAGGAAAGGTGACTTTGTGTCATATTCATCTTGATTTTAATTACTAAAGTAATTGGGAATAGAAAAGGCAAAATTGCAGGTATATAAGAAATGAATAATTTGAGTTGGGTTGGCACATGCACATTCTAATTGTGACATTACAGAATTGCTCTAGAACATAGTGCGGGTATTGTGTATATTTAATTTGAAATTATTAGATCAAAAGAAACGTCCTGGTTGGTATAGTAAGTACTCACGTATGAACGAAAACACAAGTTCTGGTTCCAAGCTCACGAGCACCATTCCGTGACGAAACACAAGTTCTGGTTTACTGCTACGGCACCATTGTCCCGGTGTCTAGGGTTTAGATGTTGAATTGGCCGTGTCGGGAACATTGATAACAATAACTAGTTCATAGATCTTCATACTTTATATATGTATAAGTCTTTCTCGATAAGCATAGTACATAGGTGGAAGAACAGAGGTATTGGTATAGTAGCAAGGTTGTCGGACAAGTGAAGCTCCCGCTTCAGAGCACGGGTAGTTATTCCCACCTCTGGTGTATCATGCCTCTTAAATAAGGTCCGAGATACATGATACACTTGGATATGACGTGTAACACTATATACTGTCTTATAGAATGATACTGGCTTTATCCACCCTAACTTATACAATGGTTGCTACCAGTCATAACCACTTAATAATGTGATCTTGTTAATTATGCGTGTGTGTTTCTACACTATATAATCTGTCTTCTATGTACTTGTGCTTATCTATACAATTAACCCTAGCAGTTACAATCACTGGGGAAAGGCAGTTTATCCTAGATTCCAGGAACACATATAACAACACATGACTATCGTATGTACTATCGGACACTGCATCTCGGGCCTATAATAGGCCCTCGGGCTGTTAATCATTCCTGTCGGGTGGTGCTAAACCATATCGATCTAATAATCATGATATTGGTATATTAAATGCCGATCATGAATAATTGATAGCCCGAGGGACTATTATCGTCTCAGGTCGCTAATAGGCCACGAGGGCTGTTAATCATACATTGAGCGCTATCAATAGACAACGACGCCCGACAAAATCATTGTATACTATTAATATTATACCACTCCATGGGGCCTTTTTAGGGGGCGTTTTTTACTTTTGAATTGTTGTTTGTGTATTTACGATTTTGTCAGTTGGTCACGTGATCAGTGACTTAAATGGAAGCTGGTGTCAACAAAAAACAAAGGTTCATTAACGCCCGCCGTTCGCTTTCTGTCAACCGCTCGATATTATGGAACCTTACTATGGGTAAAGTACAGTTAACCTACCAGAGAACGCTCTCTAAATTGGTAATACATGTAGGTCGTTAATCAAGTCTGGCTCTTCACTAATTCAATTATCACAGTGATATTCAACTATTTTGGTTAATCTGGCTACCATACACCGGTATATATGGGCGGCCTTTACCACATGTATTATATATGAACCTCTATCATTTGCGCTTAAGCGTGAATCATTTGCGCTTTTCCCCTATTTCAAGTCAATAAGTACACCGTATGAGGGAACCAAGCCCCCAGTAATTCCATATTTATGTACATGGGAATGGTATATATCTGTGTAGGAGATGTCCCTTTAATAAAATATACTATATCTCTGGGAGAGCCACTAATTCTTGGGACACCTGGGACAGAGATGCTGATAAGAATATAGAAATATGTTTTTCTGCAATTTTAGAGTCTGTATGGGGCTACTGTTATGGACCCATGATAATATACTATGAGATGGACTCAATCATTTACAATCAGGAGGAAGTAAGGGGAGTTAGGTATTTGCGCTTGAGCACGAATGATTTACGATTAAGCGCAAATGACTTGCGCTAGCGGCAAATAGATTGATATACACATATTTGGGCTTAAGCGCAAATGATTTGCACTTAAGTTTAAATAATTTGAGCTCAAGCTCAATTGATTTGGGCTTAAGCGCAAATTATTTACGCTTAAGCGCAAACATTTGCACTTAAGCGCAAATAAATAATAAATGTAAAAAGGGCATCCCATATGTATATATGTAAACTCCAGGTTTTCTCTGATAACAAAGCTCATTATCTCGACGCTCTTTATGACCAACCGCTTTGGACGACAAAAGTAAGGACGCTCTTTATATGAAGCATTAATTGGAATTGTTGCAAGGCTGACACAATTTCTAAATGACGTGTTCAAACACAATCACACATATTCATGTATCCGATCGAATTACCGTATGTTATATCATAAAAAGACGTCCAGAATGTGGTTTTTATGATGTAAAATATGACAGGACATCTTTAACAAATCGTACTCGTTGATTCTTAAACACAATATATTCGTGTTATCATTTATCTGTTCGCGGACAATATTTACTCCACCAACAGCAATTTATACACAATTTAACAGATACAATGGCAATCAATCGGATAACATATATAATGCTTAAAGATCCGTATGATCCAAAATGGTAATATCAACAGCAATTTATACGGAATTTATACATATATAATGGCAATCAATATGATACATATACAATACTTACACATCTGTATGATCCAAAAATGGTAATATCAACAGCAATTTATACGGAATATAATGGCAATGAATCGGAATACATATATAATGCTTCAACATCCGTATGTTCCAAAATGCTATGTTACAGTTTAGTTGGAATTGTGTTGATACATAGCCTATGTATCAACACAATTCCAACTAAACTGTCCACTCGACATTTCCAACTAAACTGTCCACTCGACATTTCCAACTTTTATTGCACACGTTTTGGCTGTACACCTTAACATTTCCAACTTCACCCGTTCAGCCAGACTAATCAATTTTCAACTGTTACATCCAGCTTTCAAATTGTTAACCAGTTTCTAACTTAACATCCCACAAGATTGGGAAATATTCAACTGATGACCATATCCTTCCAACATTTTACCAAAAGTAGGAATATATGCTACTATTAGTCTAAAAACTACAATAAATCTCCATTTACTGGTTGATCGAATATCAAGGTATGAGAAGATTTCCAATATATATGTAGTATAAAGTCTCTAAAATCACATTTATAGTATAAAGTCTCTAAAAATCCCATCTATATGTATATAGTATAAAGTCTCTAAAAATCCCATTTATATGTATAGTATAATGTCTCTAAAAATCCCATCTATATGTATAGTATAAAGTCTCTAAAAATCACATTTATATGTATAGTATAAAGTCTCTAAAAATCACATTTATATGTATAGTATAAAGTCTTTAACTAATGGTGTGCGCCAGACATGAAATTTCCAACTGTCGATCAAACCACCCCCACACCCCCCTAACCCCACCCCACATTGTCGTCATATCCTTAACTCATTCAATCTTTCATGACCAAGGATCACTGCATACTGATTATGCTTGATGAATTTCTGCGCATTAATGTGGGTGTGAGCCCTCAATATGATACGAAATTAAGAGATTCCAATGATCACAGTATATTATCGTCTATGTTTTATTTTCCAGGAAGTTGTGAACTCACGCTCCTCATCATATAGTTCCACGTGAGTCAGGACACGCAGGACACATTAAGAAAATAACAACAATGGCCGAGGGTGGAGACGAGAGACCGGGTATCACGACTGATGAGAGATATCAGAGGCTGCTTCTCACTGGGTTCTGGAGTAGAGGTGTGTCACGACGGTCGTCTGCTCTCTGTAAGAGGACGTTAGTGGGGAGCGCGGGGAGCGGCACGAATATAACATGGAGTGATACGGATATAATGCTCGAGCGACCGGACCTCATCATAGATGAATCGACGTTAGATTACCGGGATGATCTCCCCTGTTACGTGCGGGTCCCGGCCAGTGGATTACCCACCAACACACCAAAAATATTGCTTGATGACGGAAAATACATGCGTGCTGATTGGATGCGGGATAAGTATAGTGAACTATTCGGCCGAGTAATCAAGAATGCTGGTGAGTCGAAAGTAGGGAAAACAGCACCCGGAACCGCGACAACAAATGCACACGATTTTATCCCACAGGTTCGAATCAGCGGTATACCTCGACCCGCTCAATCGTTTGTCACACGAGATCGATCATGGCCGTGTCATGATATCATTTCGTTGATCAGCACTGGGGAGTTTCATCTGGCGGCTCGCCCGGCACCGTGTAATCCAGACGAGGCACACGACTTTTGTCTATCGTTCGCGAAGGCAGAAGTCGTACTCACCAGGGCTATGTCCGCTAATCAGATGGAATGTATCACATATCTGAAGATCGCCAAGCGTTACATTGATAACGGACGGAATGTGCTGACCTCATACCACATGAAATCTATATCGCTATGGTATTTCGAGCAAGCTAGTATCGACACCTGGGCGAAAGATAGACCGGTCATAAATATACTAGGCAAACTAGATCAGTATCTAGAAGCTGCATTTTTGCCACATTATTTTGTTCCTGAAATGAACCTGTTTGCTGGGATCGACCCTGCTCAACTGGTGGAGATTCGCAGCCGTTTACATAGCTTCCTTGGATTATCCGTCATCGCTCACGACATGACAGGAATCAGCTCACACACGAGGCTACAACTCACCCAGTCGATGATGTATCACGTGAATACACGATCACTCGGATCACACCAGTCTCATCACACGGAGAATGATTTCGATAAATGTTTACATACAGCAGAAAAGCTATATATAAAGATGAACTCAAAACTAAATGCCGATTCACATGATGCCGATATAGTAAGTATGAAGACAGAATTATCCGAGTCGATATCGAGAATATTACCAATACCTGCAATCATGGCACCTAATGCGCATAAGTTTGTCCATTAATAAATGGACAATCCTTACCAAAAACGGTCGTTAATAAATGGACAATCGTGCAACGCGTGGCACGTGAGGTTTGGGATTGTCCACTAAACCACGACATAAATGGATAATCCTGCATGTCAACCTGCACCTAATACGCACACGTTTGAATATCGAAAGATAGTTTATCGCTGTTTACGATGAGAAGGCGATTGATATACAATCGGGATGACACGTGACACGCGTTGTTGTGATTATATTTCAAAAATGAGTATATTATCTTTATATAATCCCAATCGGCGCAATATTGGTATATGTTTTTTAGCGTCGCTTCGAGGAAATTCAGGGTTCTCCGGTCATACTCAGTGTGATAAGTGTTAATGTCGCTGAACAGAACATGTTAAACTATTGGTAATAGCCATTATTCAGCGATGTATATATTTACGTCCATGCATTATTGGAGCTGATTGCGTGGAATATTTGCGTGGAATATTTGCACGGAAAATATCAAAAATGGATTTCGAGTTGGTAGATTGATATTATTCACGTCCAAATCCTAATTTTGGATGCGTCTTGAAAACTAATATGTGGGCGTGGTTGTGTATAAACAATAAACTTTTATATTGAATATCGATTAAAGTATTTTATTAGATTTCCCGAAAATATGACTCATTGGTGCATGTACTAGTATGCGATTAGGCAATTATATAAATGTACCGACCAATATAACTGATTTATATAATAAGTTAATAGTGTTCATTGTGTGCAGGTTCACTATAACAGCCCAATCAGCTGATCGATCAGTCAAATGGTCTGCCAAATCTAATTTCTAAATTCTGGATGTACTGATTCTATATGGGAGGGCTTTGTTCACATTTATACCTTATGTGAGCTGAAGCTGAAGCATAAATAGTTACATGTAGTGAAGCAAAAGTATAACTTAATGAATAGGAATAATTAATTATTCAGTGGGAATATTTATTCTGAAACGCGAATCATTTAAAGTGATGTGAAACACTCGGCTACGGTAATCAGATAGAATGAAGTATATTCTTGTTCAAAGTTGTTATTTTTTACAAATATTATATCCAAATTGACAAGACATATCATCATTCTTATACGTTTCACTTCCAGTAAGAAACTGCGTTAATTGTTGATTGGTCCGAGAGTCGCGCAACATATATACTTGTATGTTTACGTCTCGAACCATCAACATATATAATAAGGGAAACCAAGACAACTGTTTCATCGTCTCTGCCTGGCCTGCTCTTTTCATGACGTCATTTTAAACACGTTGAATGTTATGGCGAGAGCGATATGAGATTTTGACATTTTCTGGTGATCATTCTTTCGAATAAATGTTAATTTCTAAGACAATTAAGAATGACCAGGACTGTCGGCAGAACATATATGTTATTGTGGTGGATTGACGGTAACATGGTGCAACATTGACAGCTTGGAGCATATGTTCAACCCCGTCGCTTTGTGACTCGGTTGAACATAAACTCCAAGCCGTCATTATCACACCATGCATGTTTATACCATCAATCCACCACAATAACTTATATTAATTAAATGCAACCAATATCGATGGCAAAATGGGTTTTGTTTAATGCCAATAGATGCAGGGTTGTTGTTTTATGGCCAACAGCTGCGTCCCAAATAGAGTATTAAATATATATTTAAAATTTGCTTGCGATTCTCAGCAATGTTAACAGAATGTTACATTCCTCCAGTTGACACACCGCCTGAACACTAACTTATCAGTTTCACGCAATATATATATAAATATATATTACTATACCGTTATGTCTTTAAGCTGAAACACTATTCATTTTCTGAAAATTAAGAGATCAGGGATCGGGTAGTCTATATACATGTAGCCTCGTATAAATGGCCCTGCAAATTGATTAAATGCCATACGGAATAATTTGTCTGATTCAAATTGAAATTGGCTGCCTTGATTCAAATTTTGATTTATATTTACATTTTAAAAACATAATTAGGTTTTCTTATTTAGGAATAAATTGTTAAGCATCCTCGAATAGTTTTATTACCTTGGATAAAATACCTTACTCAAATTTATCCCGCAGTATTATTTTTCACTCACCCATCAGTGCATGAATTAATACTGAGAGTGAAAAATAGTATGATCGACTCAAAAGATTATAGCATATACAAAAGAACGAGAGGCCGATCACGATCGGCAGATGTTAACCCATCCCTTGGCGATAAAAATTTAATATGATCGGATAAATGAGAGTTTTGGTGTTGAATTATAGAGTATACTGTTATGTACTATTATAGACAAATGTACATAACACAAATTATTGGAATTTATGGGTCACTGGCATTTATATAAGAGAATGCACTGGTACAGGATCTGTAATGCTAAACCACCACAGCCAGCAAGCCCATGGGTTAAATGTGTAGGTGTGACCTGGACATGGAATACTTGGGTTAAGAGAGTCCAATTTAAGTTTACAATAATAATGTGTCCTAGTATACAGATAAGCAACCTCACCACTGACCCATTAATATCAATTATATAGCAGAGCTGTCAAAATATCACAGGAATTGTTTATGTTGAACACTGACCTCTATTAAACCAATAACAATTATAATGATATCAGACCATCTGAAGATATAACTCTGCAGCAGAGATGTCTACTGTTAATAGCATGTGATGTTTATTGTTGAATCTTTATTTTAAATTAGATACCATAGCCTTCTTTATCAGATTATTTTCACATTGGCATAAGAGACATCAGAAAATAATATAGCCTTATCAATAGCTAAGTAGTCCAAAGGCAATTGGTGAATTGGATTTAATGTTGCTCCAAACAGATTTACCAGTACATAACACAAGATTTTGGACCGATTTAATCAAATTTGGTGTGGTGATTCGGGGTACCCTTGGCAGAGTTATAATGGTGTTAGTTTTTCAAATTTTTTTAACTTAAAAACTTTTTAATTATTTAAAAAAATTAAAGGTCCACATTGGAAATCTTTTTATCAACTTTTATCATAACCATCAATATCTAAATGAAAACAAATGACAATGTCAATGACATTTTTTTTTTATTATTATAAAAGTAATTTTTTTCAATTTTTTTTTCTCGAAAAAGGGTCATAACTCCTTTAAAATTAATCGGATCAAACCCATATTCGAACTCGATCTGTATTTTGGACTGAGAAACCCATATACAAAATTTGGTTTCGATCGGATAAAAAATGTTTGAGTTATCGCATTACTCGTAAAGTGTCTAGGGACAGACAGACGGACGGACAGACAGACAGACGAACGAACGACGAGTGGTCAATCCGGGCAACGACACTATGTTTACCATAGTATGGTATGGGTAAACATAAAAAGGGGAGTGTGTTAATTAAGATTATGTAGGGTATAAATTGGCATTATTCAGCCAGCAGCTTATCGATTGTCAATATATAATAGTTCAATGCCATAATCAACAATGCCCATAACCATTGGAATATATGATAATTATAAAATACTAGCTGATATATTTATGTGCCCGACTTCATCCGGGCTATTTAGGGAAAAAACTATTTTTCCAATCGGTCCAGAAACATGCCTATATGAGCAATGTCAAGGACATATTCACATGTGAAATTGGATGGAACCGCCCAGTTTATTTTTTGCTCAGTTTTAAAATTGCACACTTTGCGCGCACCCTGATGTGTTAATTCAAACTGCAAATTTAAAACTGAGCAAAAAATAATGCTGCACAAATTTAAATACAAGTAAGGTATTATTTACTATCATCTGCAATAGTATCTGGCCCTCAAAGATTTATTTCGTGACTATATACCACCCCTTCCTATCTGGTTCCCCAAGCTACAACAATTGATTAACAATTCCAACATGACCCCCTACATGAATGTTTGGACCATTGCCAAAATGATGGCCATTTCAGTTCCAAATTTCAAAATACTGGTTGCAAAATCAGACTGAGTATGATTTCAAACTATATTATTTTTTGTTGTTTTGTCATGCATAAATTTCAAATGGGGAAATTTTGACCATTTCTCCTCTACCCATGGTTTTGTCCAAGCTTGAGACTTTGTTCTAACCATTTCATTTCAGCTTCAGGGGAGTGTGTAAAGCTAGGAAATATGATTTATGCTTAAGCAAAATTTCATCATAGCTGAGAATGAATGATGCTTAAGCGTAATTCTATTGAGGTTTAACAGTAAACATTGGAAAATGTCAAAGCAATGAAAAGTAGTCTGAAGAACATTATTGAGACTAAAATATTTGAACTTGCATGATTAGTGATGTGTGTTGACAAATCACTGAGAGCTTTGGGGGTGCATAATCGGTTAAGGGCACAACTGTAAGCCCTCCAGTGCTGGCAATAATACAAAAAAAATTGTTGTTGCAGAACTATCAATAATGAATTGGGTGAACTTGAAGGTGATTGTGGTAAATTATGATTTAGTAAGGTTAGCTCTATGTGACATCACAATACACTTGACCAGTTTATGTAAGTACTTGGCCACAATTCTACAACTTACTTTACTCTGTAGCATATCAAGGGAGCAACATGTAACAATGTCTCAGTTTACAATTTTATTAATAAATATACACGTGGCACTGCTGACAATAAAATTATCAAAATATACATGCATAAATTGTGCTTAAAGATGGTCTATCTCTTTCTGGCTACCAATTTCTACGAGAAACATCTCAAGAAACAAATATTTCACATAGAAGTGTTTTTTGATCATAACATTTTCAATAAACAATGTAGTAGTGTTTTAAAAATAGCCACATGAACTCCCAATTCATAAAAAATAATTAATACAAAGTTAATTTCCTAGTGACAGCACTTCCAGTTGACTGGTTTCCTGGAATCATTAGATATTAATATTTTATACTACCAAATATATAGAAAAGTTCATGGAAGAGATACACCATCTGACAATATTTCACAAATTCTTGAAAATTCTTCACAATAAACATTAAGAGAAAACAGAAATAATTATTTAATACTTTTCAGAGGTTGAAATACTATTTTGACCTCTTATGGGGGGAGGTAGTGAAACAATTGCAGGAAGGTACAGTAATGCCCTAAGTAATCGACTCCTTAAACACAGCAGAATTTTGGGTAACTTTTCAGGATTTAGTCGGAAATATGGCTCTCGCAGAGAGAAATCCGTTGATCACTGCTTCTAAAAAAATCTTTGTTCAGACAAGCCCTCCATAATGAAAACAAGCAGTCGCAGACGGCGGTATCCCCCACCGAAATGTGCAGTTGGTGAAGTGCATTCTCAATAATGTTTGCTTTCTACGCCGAAATGTGCAGTTGGAGAAGTGCATTCTCAACAAGAGGTGGGATTTTGTCAAAAAGCCTGGTTTGCGAACTCATTTTAGGACTGACATTTGTGGAAATTATCCATGTGACGTCGTCCATTTGCACTAAAAATAATAAACAAAGTCCAATAACTCTGCTAAAAATATCTTGCCGGACCTGGTTTGCGAACTCGTTCTAGATACTGGTCATGTGAACCCATATACAAAAAATCTTTGAAATCCGTTAACATTTGTGGAAATGAGCCCTGTGACGTTGTCCATTTGCACACAAAAAATAAACAAAGTCCAATAACTTGCTGAAAATATCCGGCCGGACCTGATTTGCAACTCGCTCTAGATACTGGTCATGTGAACTCATATATCAAAAATCTTTGAAATCCGTTGACATTTGTGGAAATGAGCCGAGTGACATCGTCTATTTGCTATTTGGTAAATTCAACAAAAATAATAAGCAAAGTCCAATAACTCTGGTAAAAATATCCGGCCGGACCTGGCTTGCGAACTCATTCTAGGTAATGGTCATGTGAACTCATATACCAAATATCTTTGAATTCCGTTGAGATTTGTGGAAATGAGCCCTGTGACGTCTTCTGCTATTTGGTTAACTAGGAGGTTGCCCGTCACAATTTCACAAAATGACGGGTATATAAATGTTCTTTGTTATTTTCTAGTGTCCGCGTTCATGGACAAATGGAATGGTCATGCTTCTCATTTTTGTTATACTGGATGCGCGTTGGAACACTTTATTTCACTAAAAACTGTATTTCTACACACCCAGTCCATGAACGAAACAAAATCAGCATATTATTTAAATCTCATATATATTTTGAAGACCTCTGTTTGTTTGTTTGTCTGTATGTATGTCATTTATACAAATCTACGATTCTCGACCGATCGGGACGAAACTTGGTACGTGTGTGTAGTTTGACCAGGCGGTCGTCGTTGTCGTATTGGCGAGCCTGTGCGGTGACCGCTTCGCGCATGCGCAGACGAGATCTTGGAAACGGGTGGAGCTATCGACTTGAAATTTGCTATGTGAATGTATCTTGCCCCGGATACAAATTTTATCGGGTCGCCGAGCCCGTGCGACACCAGCTTCGCGCATGTGCAGACCAGATCTTGGAAACGGGTGGAGCTATCGACTTGAAATTTGCTATGTGAATGTATCTTGCCCCGGATACGAATTTTATCGGGTCGCCGAGCCCGTGCGACGCCAGCTTCGCGTATGCGCAGACCAGATCTTGGAAACGGGTGGAGCTATCGACTTGAAATTTGATATGTGAATGTATCTTGCCCCGGATACGAATTTTATCGGGTCGCCGAGCCCGTGCGACGCCAGCTTCGCGCATGCGCAGACCAGATCTCAGAAACGGGTGGAGCTATCGACTTGAAATTTGGTTTTTGAATAGCCCGGACAACGTCGGGCTCATCGGCTAGTCTAGTATATATTTTGAGACTTCCGTATATGTGTGTGTATGTGTATATTTGTCCTCTATAGACTCTAAAACGGCTGCACCGATTGGGCTCAAACTTCCCATTTAAGGGTAAAAACCCATGGGAATAGTCGTCGCGGCGTTTTGGAGAAGCTCAGAGCACCCCTTCTCCACTCTCAGTCACAAAAACGGCACTGCAGGGTTAATAGCGTTGATAGTTAAAGAGCGTTCGTATCCGCAGTGTCGTTGATAAAGATCTTCCATATTTGGGTTCGTTAACGCTCTTTATTCCCTTCGGCTTTCGCGTACGGCGTTTGTTTACGTTATCGCTCGAAATGGAACTCCCTTCTGTGTGATTCTTATGTACTTAGGGCCTCCTAGGAACAGGGGACATTTTCATCGGGTCAGTTTTACCGCCCGAGGTGATCTTCACCTTGAAACGGGTACCCACAAATGATATATATGTGTGTGTCCTTATAGACTCGAACCGACTGAGCTCAAACTTGCTACCTACGGTCTGAAAATCAGACGCACACACGCAATTGATTCTATCTATTTGCAATTATCCGCATTCTTAAATGAAAATTCGTCCTTTCCGGAAATAAAAACTGCCATTCGTGAATAGCATTCTGAAAATCAGGCGCAATTGATTCTATATATGATTTGCAATTATCTGCATTCTGACATGAAAATTTCTATTGATTCTGCCATGAAAATTCATCCTTTCCGGAAATAAAAACTCAGATGCAATTGATTCTATCTATGATTTGCAATTATCCGCATTCTGACATGAAAATTTCTATTGATTCTGCCATCCGTGAATAGCAAGACAGCCAAATGAGGTTAGTCGCAATAACGCTCTTTAATTTGTCCATAATTGGCTTTGTTATCCGAATAACGCTCTTTGTTGCTTTGGGTTTTCGCCTACGGCCATTTGCAAGCTTTCCAGAAATTATCTGTTAAAAACATTGTGGCCCTGAAAGACATGATCAAAAGGACGGTCTCGGAAAAAATTGCAGATGAAGATGGATAACTCTAAAATCAAGTGGTAATATAGCCAAATTTTTTAATAATTAAGTGATAATACGGCCATATTTTGTTGAACAAAATGTTGATAAATAAGAAGTTTTGGGAAATTTGATAGCATAGTTGACAGTGGTTAGCATTATTTTGTTGCAATAAATTGATTCTGATAACTAAAGCGCATTTTGAAGAAACATTGTAGGGATCTGCGAATCGGGGATTTTGCATCGAATCGAATCTCAATATCGAATCTCCTTCCTGATATCGACATCCAATCGAATCTTGAATCGAATCAGCTAGTGATTGTCATTGTTCAGCAGTGTTTATTTCGGTGTCTCTAGACCAAAAAAAAAACCCTGCAAAATGCAACAGATACTCTTAACAACAACATTAATCTCCATAAACATCCGCTGGAACTTGTGTTTATTTTTAGGAAAATCATGACATTGGTAAGTCACTCTCAGCCTCATGGAGGGTATGGGATACGTTTCATTAAATATCAATCTAGCTATGTCATGGCGAACATGATACAAGAAGTGACCGTAAGACACTTAAAGCCAGTCCAATCAACGTATCACAAACCCCATGGCTCGGAAGTAACTTGTCTACATTATGTATTAAAGATAATCTAGATTTGATAAACTCGCACATGGGTACACCGGTCAGCTATATAATTGTTGTAGTTGTAGTCCATACCAATCATAGTTATCTGTTAAACTTTTCACCACACGATAGATCAAACAAATACATCACATATTCACAGTAGTTGTTTTCGGGGTGGGGGTCCCGATTGATCACCGTCACGGGTTGCGAATGAAGCACTTATTTTGCATATTGCATGTCTATTCTGAACGGCATGAATTCAAAATTAACTACGTTGGCAACCGTGTGCTTCAAGTTTTTGTGACTTCAAGTAGTTTGGCATGTGTCATCTAGATGCAAAAAATGAGACTACACCAAAGTAACACCGGTTCGAAAATATCAGAATCAGCGGACCGATTCGGTGTCGATCTCGAATCGGGTGCCCGATACCGACATCGGTTTGAATCTCTCGAATCTCGATATTGGCAGGTCCATACGTTGTTGTTGTTGTTGTTGTTGTATCTTTGATGATATGGGGACAATCTGATCGGATTGAGTACAATTAAAACATTGACTGATCAACAAAACATCTGACAAAATATGGCGTATAAGTTTTTGTGATCAGTCTTCCATGTGCTGTACATGTATTTACCCAAGATACTGTTAAAGAAATGTTGTTGTATCTTGATGATATGAGGACCATCTGACTGGATTGAGTATCTGAAGAAGAAGCTAAATATAATAATTAGATTTATATAGCATGGATCCTGGAGTAGTTTAATGAGACTTTGAAAAGTGTTCTTGAGCATCCCCCAAAAGCAGATTTTGTTTTATGCCAAAAGTAGTATTTAGATATATTAAGTTGAAATAATGCCAAAATGTTTGGATACGATCATCAGCAGTCGCATATTGCTGACTCCATGCCATACTAAGCATATGTCATGCACGATATGTACATGTGTCAGCTCATTGCCTGGAAGAAAGGTTTACCTGTGACCATAACTAAAATACAGACAGAACATAGCTTCTGTGAAAAATATTAAATGGGTCCGACAAATAATAACATGACCCTCATAATATCGTACTTATATATCCGGTACATGTATAGACACTAGATATAGCACACACTATATTGTTACTATTCATAACTCATCCTAGTATATCTGTGACGTTAGTTTGTCAGCCACCATATGTGAAAGGTATAAAATAAAGTTCATTATATACAGTATAACTGTTTGTCCGAAATGCACGGGCTGTGTAGAAATCTACATACATATTACAATGTGTACTTAAACAGGAATAATCTGATCTCCTGTATAAATTGAGTCATAAACATGGGGCACTAAGCCAAGTGGACAGCTTATTTAATGTAAATCGTTAAGATGTATAAATAAAAGATAATCAAGTGAATTACTAAGCACGTGCACCGGACACAAACAACTTCTCATGTTGCAGTTCGCACACATAGTGCTCAAAAGTTATAATACATTTTCCTTCCGAAATTTTGAAATATCACCGGTGTTGCTTCAAAATATCGGAGGGAAAATTTTCCCTTGGTTTCCATGTAGGATTAGTAAACCCTTTCCATTTTACTAAAAACTCCTGCTTTCCAGGATTCCCTCTCTTCTCCAAAATCTTTTCATATCTGTACTTCTTCATTCTTTTGCTCTATCTTCCTGAAATAAAAACAAATAAAACAATCATTACTCTCTCCGAGATTAAGCTTCCAAAATCTGTTAAACAGAAATGAAGTTTTACTAAATGGCTTATTAAATCATCTGAACATAAAGCTAAACTCTTTCATAAAAAAGTGAAGTGAATACTACAAATATACAGAATTTTGTAAATTTGTTATATGCCCGTTTGAAAAAAACAGTCGGATTACGAATTCAGTCTGTCCGTGCATCTGTCCATTTTTGGTCTCAGATCGATAATTCTGTTTGGATTATTTGATCTGAACCAAAGTTGGTATGTGTATTTCCCAGCTGAACATACATGTCAAATTCAAATACGGGTTCCGTCCAATTATCTTACATGAGCTACGACCCTTATCTGACTTACGATATGACCGATTTTGGTTTCTGATCGATAACTGGATAATGTTTGGATCATTTGATCTGAACCAAAGCTGGTACATGTGTGTGTATTTCCCAGCTAAATAAAACAGACAGGCCAACTAGCCAAGTTCAAATATGGGTTCTGTCCAATTATTTTCACATGAGCTCTTTTTTTACTTATAATTTGAGTGCATTTGGCATTGAAATTAGGGGTATATCAGATATTCTTTGTAAGCTCAAATTGTTATTGTGTTTTGCAGTAGTACAAATTTGAAATGGCTAACGGGAGTATTTCCCCACGTGCCAGCGATACTCTTGTTAACAGAATAAAACGAGCTAGTCAAATTTTTATAGAATAAACATATAAGTTAATATAAAATAACCAGAAAAATACATGGAAACTCAATGGAGATATGATTCATCTCAGAAGATGAAATATCCTATGTCATTTAATATTCACTATGTTGACAGGCAGGGTTGGGGCGATTACATGCCAATATAATCGATTACGATTACAATTACTTTTGATTTACATTATTACGATTACTGATTACATTTGTTTCCAATGTAATCGATTACAATTACAATTACTTTAGTAAATGTAATCGATTTACTTTTTGATTACATTTTGATTAGTTAGTTTCCAAACCATTTTGATCGCATAGAAATAAATAATGAAATAATTCAAATTAATATATCATATTTGATTGAATAAAGACATCAGTGCATAACATGGAAACAAGAAACGACTGAAACGATAGAAAGATGCGAGAAATAAACATATAAAAAAAATTACATTTACATGTTTTGGAAAGGTTTCTTCATGAAATTATGCACTAACTTATTAGGAATACATTATGTTTTATGTGTATTTATTTATGTAAATATATTTTAATATATTTTTAATTTTCTTACATGCATTCAAAGTAATGCATAATATTTATGAAAATATCACCAGAAACAATTATAAATTATTTGCATGTCTTGTTAGATTCAATAATCTAGAATTGGATTCTCGCCGAAATATAATCGCTGATTCTGGGTCCTTTTTAGCTCACCTGAGACGAAGTCTCCGGTGGAGCTATAGTCATCACTCCTCGTCCGTCGTCCGTCCGTCCGTCCGTCTGACCGTCCGTCCGTCCGTCCGTCCGTCCGTCCGTCCGTCCGTCAACAATCATCTTCTCGTCCCGAACCGTAAGACTTAACGTGTTCATATTTGGTGTGGATGTTCCCTAGGTGAATCACATTCAGATTTGTTCAAATGAGGTCACTGGGTGGAATAGTTGTGAAAGCAGGGCCATAACTCTATTCCTCCATAGTAATTCTTAGAACGACTTCTTTTACTGAACTATAAGGCCGTATGGATTCATATTTGGTGTGGATGTTCCCTAGTTGACTCACATTCAGATTTGTTAAAATGAGGTCACCAGGTTGATTAGTTGAGAAACCAGGGCCATAACTCTATTCCTCCATAGTAATTCTTAGAATGACTTCTTCTTTTGAACCATTTGACCGATTTAGCTTACATTTGGTATGGAGAGTCCTTGTGTGACTGGGGTTCAGATTTGTTCAAATGGGGTCACTGGGTCAAATAGGGGCAGAGCCAGGGCCCAGGGACATAACTCTTAAAAAAAAGTTAATTCAAATCCTTGTTTTAAACACTTGCCCCCCCCCCCTCCACCCCACCTCCCCCACCACTGCATGTCCATGCCACCCCACACCAGAGATCCCTGCAAGGTTCACCCCATTAAAAGCCTTACACTTTAGTTATATGACATGCCAGGAACTGACCAGCCTTAATTCTCACAGTGCTCACAGCTGTGTGTCCAGTCATTATAAAGTAATTAACTTTTATCTCAATATCCACAGTTATCAGGGTAAGAGAGAAAGATGTCTGTGAATGAAATTTAATCCTATGTGTTTACAGCAATCTCAAATACAACTCTAACTGTTTGACAGTGTACACATTTTATAATAGCATTAGTATTAACCATTTCATTACCAGAGCTATGCCGGTACAGCAATAAAGACCCTGCACCAGTGTATTATCCTATATATAAGAGAATACACTGGGGTTCAAGATCAAGGAAATATTGTTAGGCCAATATGGTCAGACATCCAAATAAATCACACATGTCCTACCGGTATTCTCGCAGGGATGTCCCCACATATGTTTGGGGAGGGGGCAAATTTCTCAGATTTGTTCATTGAGATGTAATTGTTTTTCCAAAACCAATTACATATACTAAAATAAAATGAATATAAAATAATAGACCATTGATCAAGAGAAATGAGCTCCTAGTTTTAATATTTGTCCAATATTTATTATTTTATAACAAAGTACTAGTATCATGCCAGTGCATTGTCTTATATATGTGAGTGTCCCATAGGTAGCCTCACCTAAGAGAATGCACTGGCTTTCAAGGTTAAGGAAATATTGTTAGGCAAATGTAGACAAGCATCCAATAAATCACAGATGTCCTATTCTTGCAGGGATGTCCCCATGGGTTGAGGGGTGGAATTAGCAGATTTGTTCAATGAGATGTAATTTGTTTTCTCAAAATTAATTATATAGACTAAAATGAATATAAAATAGTAAACTACTTAATTTTTTAACCCCCAGATTACATTATATAAAATATATGGCATATTATATACCATTTGAAAGAGCAAGCTCCAAAACATTGTATTATCAACTTATCCAGTATAATAAACTGTGGACATGTTGTTTTTATTGAGTTGCCAAAGAGTTTTGTCATCTAGATTGCAGTAAAAAGCTAAATTATTTTCAATGCAGGGGGAATAACTCTATATATTAAAGATGGAGTTCTTCCCCTTCCATTAAAAAAGTTTGAATTCTGTTGCATTTTGGGATCCAAAGTGGGGGGGGGGGGGGAGTCATTCTATAATTTCAATAGTTTTTGGCTCACCTGAGACAAAGTCTCTGGTGGAGCTATAGTCATCACTCCTCGTCCGTCCGTCAACAATTCTTTAAACTTCTCCTCTGGAACCATAAGACCGAATGGGTTCATAGTTGGTGTGGATATTGCCCAGGTGACTCACATTCAGATTTGTTCAAATGAGGTCACTGGGTCAAATGTGGCAGGGACATAACTCCACAAAATATAAAAAATTGCAAGTGAAGTCTGACATTTTTATAAACATTTCCTGGAGATCTGCTAGAGGTCATTAATTCCCAATTACAACATCAATCTATCATATGTATTGTTCAAATCTTTCAACAGGACATTTAACTCTCCCACACCCACCACTTCACCAGAACATATTTGGCAAACTTGAAAAGTGTTCTTTGAAAGAACCACCAGCTCTATTTAGTTCACATTTAATATTGAAGCTCCTTTGGTGATGTGTGATTCAGATTTGTTTAATCAGGGTCACCAGGTCAAGTAGGTGCAAGGCCAGCTACATTACTCTTTCTCTCCATAGCAATTCATCATACGTCTTCTATGCAGGAATGAAATGGCCTATTTTGCTTATATTTAGTAGGAAATTACCTTGGGTGACAGATTTGTGAAAATGGCATCACAAAGTCGAATAAGGGCATTGCCAGAGACATAACTATTTCACAACATAGTAATTCTTAAAATATGTATGGCAGAGCCAAGAACTAGTAGTGTACATTTGGTAATTTGGCCACATATCCTGTTTAGATCTACTTCTTTTAAAGTGATTATGAAAAGTTCTGACTGTTGTGGTCTCCAGAGTCCCAGTCTTATCAGTCTTTGCAGTCTGGTGAGCGACCCCACAGTCATTGACTGTCTTGTTTGTTTTTCTTGTCTATATTAATAATATAACCAAAACAATAGATTCACACGTATGTATGCGGACGACACATGCTTTTTTTTACTAAACTTTTTACTAAACATATTTCACTGCAGCTCACATCAGATAGTTTAGCAGATGATATCGATAGAGTGTCTGAGTGGTCGAGACAATGGTTGGTAACATTTAACGCAGCCAAAACCAAGTCGTTGCTGTTTTCACTAACACCCAACACCAATAACCTAGATTTGAATCCTAGTCACTAGTCATAAACATCTTGGGGTCTCGATTCAATGAAATCTTATATGGGACTCACATATCACGGAGATTTGTAACAAGAGTCGCATGTTGCCTATCGCAATTACATAAACTCAAGTTTAAATTCAACCACAAAACACTTGAAATTATGTTTAAAATTTATATTCTCCCATTGATGGACTATGGTGATGTAGTCTGGGACAACGCCCCTGACTAACTTTTAAAGAAGATGGACCATTTTCACATTGATCCAGGTAGAATAGTCACAGGGTTAACACGTTCGGTGCCCGATGATCAAATTCTAAGTGAACTTGGATGGCAACGCTTATCAAAAATAAGAAAATATCATAAAGCACGTACTTGGCTATATAAGTAATCAACGACAAAGCACTAACATTTGTTAACGATCTTCTGCCTCAAACGGTACAGGATGAAATTGAATATTCTGTTAGATACCCATTGCGATATAAACTCAACTGATATAAAACAAAACAAATGGAAAATACTTTCCTGTGGATATCCGTTACTTTTTACACTGTCCGAAATATAATAACATTAGATGTACAATGGCCGACCGCCTTAGAAGTGTAAACATTACCATAATTTCAATCCAGAACATTATCTTTGGAGATCATATTCTAGATGATTATAGTAATGATAGACTCTTCGAAATAGTTCAATCATACATTTCACAATCGGAACGGTTTTCATGACCCCGAATTGATACAAATCGTGTCCCGACCAAGCACCACAGCTTATCCTGTACCAATATATTCCCACCACTCATGTTGCATAAATTACGCCACACCTCCCACATGAAATTATAAGCACCACTGAATGTGGCACCATCTACAATTTTATTTACAAACTTAGACATATATGCGATATAATATGGGGAGAGGAGTTTTATAATCTAAGTTGCATAATCCCCAGTGGTTACTCCCTCATCATTCATTACATCATCGTTTAATTGTCAATACTGTATATATTGGGAGACACAATAAATATGTTACAAACATGTCAGTAAACATTTAGTCATAATATTAAAATAACAGATTCCCATTGCAGGTGCACAACCGTAACTCCTAACACTAATCCTAAACCTATTGACAGGAAAATGTAGGAATAAAAGCTTGGACAAAATTATGCACTTAGTGAAACTATTCTGTCGAAAAAGGGGAATAACTCAAAAAAAAGTTGGACAGATGACATAATCGCATTGTAATAAATATCTGCCAAGTTTCAAAAACATTGACCCTAAAATGTAGGAATAAAACCTCAGAAAAAATTATACATGTTGCGAAAATGTTCCAAATCAAAAAGGGGGATAACTCCACCAAAATATGTCTTGACAGACATCACAATCGCATGTGCACAGGTTTCCATGGTGGTTAATATCTGTGCTAAGTTTCATGGAAAATTATCAAAAAAGGACTGAGAAAAACTGATGGATAGACAACTGACGGCTAGATGGACAGACAAGCTGATTCCAGTATAACCCCCACAACTTCTACGGGGAGGGGGGGTATAATTAGGGGACCCGAAACTATTAGTATCATCCTATCAGCATATTTCCGAGTTTTTCAACAAACAAGATGCTATCTACCATGATCATATGGAATAAGAGGCAGAGCTAATGAATGGTTTAGAAATAACTTGACCAATAGCTTTCAAAATATGAATCTCCTCCAGACTGTCAGATGTCGATTACAGGGCATGGTTAAGTTAGACATAGAATATTCTGGGTTTATTAATAGGACTGACATCGGTTTGTTAATGTTTAAGTTTTAACTCAAAGCTGAAGTGTTCAGTAATGTACCCGGCTGTTCGCCTTCTATGCCATCAATTGAGTACACCCATAACAATCGAATGCAACCTTATTCAAACATTGTGACCAGTTAATATATTCCATCATTATTATGTGTTTATTTTTATTGTAGGGGGTCCTATATTACTGATATGTTAAACATATCTCACATGGAACGTCTCACAATATATATGCAATTGTTTGTATACAAATAACCGGATAAACCTGATTGAATTAGTTCAAAATACTACCACGTGGTGTTGTTTATGTTTACCTTATGAACGTTAGAATATTTTGACTGGGATATGCCGATGTCACTTTGTGAGGTCAATTGAGTTCGCATACTTTTAAAATGAAAGTGTCAATGACACTGCAGCTCAACTTGGAAAGGGAATAATTTCTTGTGTTACAGTCAATGGAGTGATTAGGAATGTGTTAAGTTGAAAGGCCTAGTTATGCAAAGAGTAAAATCCAAGATGGCCACTGGCAGCCATGTTTTTATGGTGAATGACCCCAAAAAGACTTGTTCCCATTTACATGTCATTGTTAAAATCCATCACCACTTTCATGATGATCCGACAAAAATACTACCTGTAGCCTGTGTCAAATGATATAGTCATGCAAAGAGTAAAATCCAAGATGGCTGCTGGCGGACATGCTTTTTGGTGGAACGACCCAAAATTACTCGTTTCCCATCTACATGTCTATATTAATATCCATGACAAATTTCATGATGATCAGACGAACAGTACGACCTGTAGCCCGTGCTAATGAGCTGAATTTTGAAATCCAAGATGGCCACTGGTGGCCATGTTTTTTGGCCGAATGACCCCAAAATGACTCGTTCCCATCTACATGTCAATATTAACTTCCACGACAAATTTCATGATGATCAGACGAACATTCCGGCCTGTAGTCTGTGCTAATTTATTGAATTATGAAATCCAAGATGGCCACTGGCGGCCATGTTTTTTTGCCGAATGACCCCAAAATGACTCATTCCCATCTATATGTCAATGTCAACAGCCATGACAAATTTCATAATGATCCGACCAAAGGTACGACCTGTAGCCCGTGCCAAACAATTTAGTCATGCAAAGAACAAAATCCAAGATGGCTGCTGGCGGCCATGTTTTTTTGCCGAAGGACCCCAAAATGATTTGTTCCCATCTACATGTTATTGTTAACATCCATGACAAATTCCATGATGATCTCACCAAAGATACGACCCGTAGCCCGTGCCAAAGGATTTAGTCATGGAAAGAGTAAAATCCAAGATGGCTTCCCGCGGCCATGTTTTATGGCCGAACGACCCCAAAATGACTCGTTCCCATCTATATGTCATTGTTAACATCCATGATAAATTTCATAATGATTCGATCAAAGGTAGGACCTGTAGCCCATGCCAAACAATGCAAAGAGTCATGCAAAGAGTAAAATCCAAAATGGCTGCTGGCGGCCATGTTTTTTGGCTGAACGACCTCAAAATGACTCGTTCCCATCTACATGTCAATATTAATATCCATGACAAATTTCATGATGATCAGACGAATGGTAGGACCTGCAGCCCGTGCTAATGGATTGAATTTTGAAATCCAAGATGGCCACTGGCGGCCATGTTTTTTTTCCGAATGACCCCAAAATGACTCGTTCCCATCTACATGTCAATGTCAACAGCTATGACAAATGTTATATTTATAATGATCCGACCAAAGGTATGACCTGCAGCCCGTGCTAAAGAAAATTGTTGACGCATCACACACGCACACACACACACTCATGGACGACGGACGACAAAGCCATGGCAATAGCTCAAACTTTACAAAGTAAAAATGTAAACATTGCGGTAATTGTCGTTTTTCACATTTGGCCAAAAAAAAAAGAAGAAGATATTTGATTCTCAGAGCAAATAAATGCGCGAGCGAGGGTTTCTTTTAAATAAAAATTTCTGCACAGAGACTCGCATAGTAAACATGTGTTATTATACCTTCCCAGGTCCAGAAATAGTAGGGAGAACTTTGTAATGGATATAAACTAATTTAATCTGATCTAAAGAATGACAAATTATGACAATGTACTACCCGTACATCATATAAGGATTACCTAGAATGATACGTACATGTATATTGATGTGATTTACATATACAGTAAGTAATGTTCTGTATTGTCAGTCTGTATTATATTTCAAACAATATATGGTAGTTAATACAGTGATTAATAGACAGAACACAACACGCATCTTAATCGAGACTCTTTTATCAAATGAATTGCGGATGGCACAAGGATATATTTTGCACTTTGCGCTGCCTGCAACGATTTTGATAAGATTCTAGATTATGATGCAAGTTGTGTTCTGTAATTATTCTACACCGTTCAGTCAGATAAGTTCAATCCATGAATGTCACTTCCATTGTTACTATAGCTACCTTTATTGTGATTTAAGTCTGACAGATATCCAGTAATTATAAGGGGATCACCGGAAGTGGATGATCAACGTAATGTATGTCATATTGCTTGGCGACAATGTCAACAAGTATAGTTCCGGCTTGTATTCCACTAGAGGTATACACTAATATGTATTCAATGGCTGGGATTCCATTGAATACATGTGACTCACGTCAATGGGTGTGGAATAAATGTTAAAACATGCATGCAGTTGGAGATTTTGAGATAAGTAAGTGTGTACCGATAATAGTTGACTTGACTTTGCCATAGTAGAGAAATACCATGTTCAGTAAAGTGGTGAATTGCAAAATTTAAAGCTAGCCATTATCTCAAACTGACGTACCATTCTCATGCTGACATCCTTCCAGGAATATTTTTTCAATTTTATCTGTTCCTGTGCTATGCTGTCCTGTAATCATATAATTATTGCTTTTGTGTGATAGATATTTAAAGACAATAAAATTGAACTTTCATAGTAGACCAGGCTTCAAAAGGTACCGACTGTTTCAGACCTATAGATGCTGACAGTCCCATGTGACGATATTGCATGTGACAGATCAGATGTATATGAATTACACATATTATGTAAAAGGTATGAAATACATGTTAAATTTAGCAAGAGTAACACCAAGTGTGGAATGTTACACAGACGCTCCATTTGGTTAGTACTAAATATTTGTATGGACATTTTTATTCGCAAGTCAAACAAGGGCTGTAGCTTAGGGGTGCCACAATTAATCGTATAATCGATGAACCGTTGATAAAGCCGATAATTGATTACCATTTCCGTCGTCGATTAATCTGCGTTATTTATTTCGGACGTTGGAAAATGCCGGTTATTGTTGAATACCCTGATTGTTTTACACAGTTTAATATACAACCGAGGGGTTAACAACATTTGATCATGTATCAAAGAGATTCTGACAACTTGAGTATTACTAGTATATGTTGCAAACAGCCGCCAGTTCATTTGAACTGCCGACATCGTTGTATATTTCTACAAGAAAGGCAGCACTACGTCTTTGAAATGGGCTGACTGTCAGTGAACTGAATGCCCTCGCCCTTGAATCTCATTGGACCAAAGGGGAGTTGATTGACATTCTCTCGAAATCAGGGACCCTACGGCATTTTAATCAGCGATATTCTCGGCGGTGTCATTTGCAGCAAGTATACTTTGTTTGTATAAGTATACTTAGATGTTACTTAAGTACAGGCTATCGCTTACAGTGTGGTGACTGCTAAATGAAATTAACTATTACCAAATACTTAACTTGTTCTGAGTCCTGAAATTTACGGGCAGGGGCCCACCTTTGTAATTGTTATCAATGCTCTGGAAGTTCGCTGAAACTTATAGTTTCCGTAACATTAGATTCCTTTTTTTAGGAACCACCGTTGGTCCATCGTGCATTCCTACTTTTATATTGCTTGTATGTTTGGCTGTTAAAATAATCGCTACGTTCGTTCCAATGAACTCACAAATATTATAACCATGACATCGCCGATAACTGTGCTTGTATTGAATACATTGTGCTCATTAGTCATTACCGGTGGTTTATGATGCACTTTATTAACACAACAAGAGGTGGCATCAGAGATACTGTGTCTCGTTTTCGGTGGCTTACCGCCGGTGGCTACCGCCAATTGGTGTGCATCAGTATCGGTAGCCTAATTAATAGGTAAAATCGGTTAATATTTGTTCAAGTTATCGCGCTAACGGCCTCAAAATCGCGAAGAATTCACAAACTAAGGGGCATAACTCAGGGGAAAAAGTTCGGAGAAACCCGGTTTTCGCACTCTTTCGAGATATTGTGCGAAGCAAAAATTCATGAAAAATGACTAATTAAGGGCCATAACTCTATCAAATTTTATCGGGCCAGGCTGGTTTTCGAACTCGTCCGAAATATTCTTGGCAAGTATGTCTATTCCAAATTTTAAACAAATCGGAGGACGTTTGTTGAAGTTATCGCGCTAACGAGCTAAAAATTCACGAAAAATGACTAATTAAGGGCCATAACTCTATCAAATTTTATTGGGCCAGGCTGGTTTTCAAACTCGTCCAGGATATTATTGGAAGACACTTATATACCAAATTTTAGTTGAATCGGATGACGTTTGTTGAAGTTATCCCGCTAACGAGCTCAAAATTAGTACAAAATGACTACTTAAGGACCATAACTCTATCAAATTTTATCGGACCGGGCCGGTTTTTGAACTCGTCCGAGGTATTCTTGGGAGACATCTATATATCAAAATTTCAATCAAATAGGATGAACGTTTGTTAAATTATCACGCTAACGAGCTGAAATTTTTTGAAAAAATGACTAATTAAGGGCCATAACTCTATCAAATTTTATCGGACCAGGCCAGTTTTCAAACTCGTCCGAGATATTCTTGGGAGACACCTATATCCCAAATTTCAATCGAATCAGATAACGTTTGTTGAAGTTGTTGCGCTAACGAGCCTAAAATCAGTGAAAAATGGCAAAGGGCCATAACTCTGTAATAAATGTGTGGACGAACCCGATTTTTTGTCTGCAGCTTACGTGCATGGATATGTACTCACACACCATTTTGTTTAATCCGTCAATAAACGGTTGAGTTATAAGCAAAACACGCCGCCCGCCCGCCCGTCCGCCGCCCGCCCGCCCACCGTCCCTCATCAAACTATAAGTCGAGTTTTGGAGAAAAAACTCGACTAAAAATTACATCAGCCGATGCCTCAAACAAGCAGCGATAGCAGTTAACCAGCACCCAGCCAATATGGCAATAGGCAATATTACGGAATACTTCTACTGATGTTATTATTATTATGTACGATTAATCGATTATAGTCAACTTGGGAAGGAGTTAATTTTTTGCTGAGCAATAAATAGAATGATAAAGAATAAGGAAAGTATACTACACGGTCACCCCAAAGCTCTATATGAAGTTTGATGATGATCGGATGAGGGATGTGGTATGGAGGGTGCACCAAAGGATTTAGTCATACAAAGAGTAAATTCCAAGATGGCCACTGATGGCCATGTTTTTCAACAAGTTTTGGTGAAAACAGGAGGCTCCCATCTAGAGGTCACCTTGACGAAGGAAATTGTTGATGGAAGCATGCACGCACGGACGACGGATGCCAACCCATGTCAATAGCTCAACTATTACTTAGTAAAGTTGAGCTAAAACGCTGTAGTAAGTTGGCGTTGCAACCAATTTTTTTTATGACTTATTCCGACTGACATTTGGTATATGTATGAACCAAACAGATAATCTGAGAAGGGAATGAGGCCGTCCTACGGACGCTGAGCCGTACTAACGGAAACCCTGATAAAACAGTGTTGAGCCACAGACGTGTAGCACGTCGGCACTAGGCGGGTAGCACATCGGGTCATGCCTGAGAAATTCTGATGAGCCAGTTGGTTTTATATGTCGTGCTATCTTGGACTTTGTCATTTTCACACTAATCACACTAATCACACTAATCACACTAATCAGGCTGGCTCGACGTATAAAACGGGCCTGTAATAGTGTTTATTTAATAGTTTCAATAAAAAGTAAATTACTTGAGTTTACTTTTTACATTCTTGACACTAACCTGAAATTCCTTATATATGGCAGATTGTCCATGACATTCTTTTTAAATATGACATCACGGATAGCTTGAGACTGGGGAGAACTTGGTTGCAGCCAAGGCTTATCTCGGTCATTCTCTAGGACTGGTACGTATCTCATGATTGCCATCTGTGAGGACCTCAATGTCGTCCCCATTGGTATTTGATGCACAATCTTCCTCCGATGTTCCTGAGGAATGTCAAATGGAACAATATACTAGACAGTTAATTAGTAACAAGTTTGTGTCATCACTTATTTGTACTACACACATTACATTCTCAAATGTGGTAACCTATATAAACTATTAAGTTGTAATTAACAAGCAGCACAAGCACACACCGAAGACTGTGAAATAAAAATGTGCTCTATATAATTATGTTAGGTGACGTAATAATGAATCGATACACTATGGGATTCTCTGCAAAACTAACTGTAGTCTGTTTTCAATAAGTATGCGACAATTTAACATGCCCAATGCATGTTCACATGGAACATTGATTGACTGGACAGATATTAGAACAAATTCTCATCGGCGGGAATAATGACGGACGGGGGCCTCAGAATGACAAGCCTGCTGACTGACAGTTTATAACTGGATGTAAAGTAGTCATTGTAATTTCACATTTATCACTTATTTACCTTGGTGTATTGTAATATATAGAGCACATATATGAACGATTAATCGACTAACCGTTGATTACAATGGTTGATTAGTTGATTATGAAAACTCAGACATAATTGTGGCAACCCTACTCAGTTTAATATGCAAAATGCAATTAATCGACATGAGATTCTGCAGTCCACGTTTGGTTAACAATTCATTGACGTCGACTAATCAACAAATCCTTTCCAACATTACCAATTTTCAACTACCTCTTCTGGGACTAAACCACAAAATACCAAGTACTAGGCGACTGAAGATCCAAAACTAATATTATCACTGAAACCAAAAACAAACAAAAATGGCACAAAAAAGGACCATAACTCCTGACAACTTATGGATAAATTTTTAGCAAGTTCTGGGACTTTTAATAGTTTATGGGACTTTTTGAAGGCTCACGAAATAAGGTATCTGTCCAGGAGTGTCCAAAAATGTCCATATAAAATTTTAACATGTTTGTGAGACTTAATAATGAGACAATAAACATTCAAATTGAGGGTCTTTCAAAAAGTGTCATGAACCAGAAAAAAGTCCCACAACACATCATTTATATAGATGGACGAACAGACAGATGGACAGACTGATTAATGCAAAAGGGCTATAAAAAGGAATAGTGATTAATACCCATAATTAATTAACTGCACTTATTGGAATAGAATTGGCTAAATGATGATCAATGTAGTTATAGGTTGATAATGTTGCTTGGACATGGCTATCCTAATGCAACGAGGAAAAAAGCTCTACCATATTAGATGTATGTCAATATACTGTTTTAATGTTAAAGTATACTACTGGCAATGGTAACGAGAAGACTGATTTCAGAATGTTCAATATTGGAAAAAAGTGGGGAAATTCCAATGCAATTTAGTGGACACTTCTATATATCTTTTTTGAATATCCATTGCAATCATTTCCAACTACATATCAGACACTGTTATATGCACATGTACCACCTGAGAATATGCTATGGATAAAATTTCTGTGCAGATTTTCCAACATTCTGAATCTGGAGCTAACAATTGAAAATTCAACAAGCAGGTGACTTCTCTGATACTCACTTTCAGGTTCTTCAATTTCCATCACAAAGCTCGGCTCAGTACCATATATTCTTTTTAATTGAAGAAATCCATGATGATATGTCCTTCAACTTCCCAACCTGTTCAAAGATCAATATTATCAAAGTGATGTCGCAGGTCTATAGATAAATTTGGAGGCATTGCATGATAATTTGCATCATCCATTCAAATGCATGGTTGCTTGTGCCATTTAATAATGTTCTTAAAAATTCTTATAGGTTGGGTACTATAACTAGGGTTACTTGAAAAGCCAGGTATATTGTAAGCTAGAACTTGTTAATTACCGAAATTTATCTGGAATGCAAAACTGTATTGAATTAAAAATGAATTAAAACTAGAGGTGTGACTGTCCCAATGGGACTACGGATACCCCCCTGTGTTTAAAATACTAAGATGTTTCACATGTCAGTAAACATTTAGTTAAAATAATAAAATAACAGTTCCCATTGCAGGTGTACAACAATAACCCTAATCTTAAACCTATTGACCGAAAAATGTAGGAATAAAGCTTGGACAAAATTATGCATGTTGCGAAAAAAAAAATTCTAAGTTGAAAAAGGAGAAAAACTCCACCAAAAAATGTCGGACAGACGTCATAATCGCAGGTGCACAGGTTCCCATGGTACTAAATATCAGTGCCAAGATTAAAAAACATTGACCGAAAAATGTAGGAATAAAAGCTCGGACAAAATTATGCATGTTGCAAAACAATTTCTAAGTCGAAAAAGGAGGATAACTCCACCAAAAAATGTCGGACAGACGTCATAATCGCAGGTGCACAAGTTCCCATGGTACTAAATATATCTGCCACGTTTAAAAAAAATTGACCTAAAAATGTAGGAATAAAAGCTCGGACAAAAGTATACATGTTGCGAAAAATTTCTAAGTCGAAAAAGGGGGATAACTCCACCAAAAAAGGTCTGACAGACGTCATAATCGCAGGTGCACAGGTTCCCATGGTGTTTGATGTCTGTGCCAAGTTTCAAGGAAATTGATCAAAAAACGACTGAGAAAAACTCCGGACAAATTTGTGTCCACGGACAGACGACGGACGGACGGACGGACAAGCTGACTCCAGTATACCCCCCCTACTTCGTACGGGGGGTATAATAAAAGGCAGTCCAGTCACAGTATGTGTCCCCCGAAAAAGTGGCTTCATTGGGTGCATCAGCTTTTCTGGAAAAAAATAACAAGGACCCTAAATCCGATACTAAATTTCAGAACAATCCAACCAGTGTCCCCTGAAATCGTGGATAAACTATCATACTAAATTTGATTCAGATATGATCACACAAACTAAAGTTGTCATTCGAAAGAAATTGACAGGATTCTAAGTAGAAAAAGGGCCATAACTCTCATAAAAATGAGCGGAGCAAACCCATATACGAACTTGACCTGTATATAGGGCTGATAAACTCACATACAAAATTTGGTTCAGATATGATCACACAAACTGAAGTTATCATACGGAAACCAGAAAATTACAAGATTCTAAGTCGAAAAAGGGCCATAACTGTCGCAAAAATGGGCAGAGCAAACACATATTCGAAGTTAACCTGTATTTTGGTCCTATAAACTCACCTATGAAATTTGCTTTTGATCTATTAACCGAAACTAAAGTTATCATCCGGAAACCATTTCCAAACCACGGACGGACACCGGCTATTTTAATAGTCCCCTGTAGTCCCCCGAAAAAAAAATTCGGGGGACAAAAAGACATGTCATCTGTAATAGCTACCATTAAACCCTTTTATGGCTGAATGAATTCTTCCATCAGTTATAAAATCAAGCATGAAAATGGAGTATTCTTTAATGGTGAAGAAGAAGATCACTGATCTTTTCGATGATCCCTGGCACGAGGTACTCAATTACTAATTCGCGAGTATTTTTTATTTGGAGGAATGTTCACAATTTATAAGCATTTCCATAGAATATCAAAAACAATTGATGGTAATACAGTACAGGTGTAACACGATATCTCCCCCCCCCTGGGTATCTTCCCCCCCCCACCCTGGGTATCTCCCCCCCCCACTCGTACATTTTTTTTCCCTCACTTATTTTATATTATTATGGTAAGAAATGCCGAGAAAACTATTAAAAACAAATTTTTTTATTTTTTTTTATTTTGAAGTTTAACTTAACCCCTCACACAATAGCATAAATATGTCAAAATATTACCTTACGATTTTATCGTTTATTTTGCTTTATATTGTCATGAAATGGCGAGAAATTAACTTTATATGAGAACAATTTAGTAGAGTAAGAATTTGGGGTGGGGGGGGGGGAAATATCCAGGCCTGAGTATCTTCCCCCCCCCACACAGCGGGTATCTCCCCCCCCCATATGACAAAAATTAAACGTATGATTTTATTGCTTAATTTGCTTTATATAGTCAGGAAATGGCGAGAAATTAACTTTATATGAGCAAAATTTGATAGAGTAAGAATTTGGGGTGGGGGGGGGGGGGGGGGAGATACCCAGGCCTGAGTATCTTCCCCCCCACCCAGCACCTACATATGACAAAAATTAAACGTATGATTTTATTGCTTTAAATAGTCATGATATGGTCAGAAATTAACTTTAAAAATATATATATAAGTTTATCTCGCCATTTCATAACTATATAAATCAAATTAAGCAATAAAATCATACGTTTAATTTTTGTCATATGTAGCCGCTGGGTGGGGAGGGGGAAGATACTCAGGCCTGGATATTTCCCCCCCCCCCCACCCCAAATTCTTACTCTACAAAATTGTTCTCATATAAAGTTAATTTCTCGCCATTTCATGACAATATAAAGCAAAATAAACGATAAAATCGTAAGGTAATATTTTGACATATTTATGCTATTGTGTGAGGGGTTAAAGGGGTACTGTATGCCATTTTCAATAAATTCCCGGTGATAACAACGATCTATTATCGATACTATATAGAAATATAAGTAATTTGAGTCGAAGATGTATTCTGTAAACGCTCAGGTTAATAGGCTATCTTAAAATTTAATAATTTAAAAGTTAATAATTTAATATAAATTGATTTTATGGCTCCAGCCATAAAATGGCGTCTCTTAAAATTGGAATTTCCGTGTACAAAACGTAATCAAATTATAATTGAGGGATACTGGATTAATAAAACAATTGCACACACGATCGTTTGAAACATTATGCTTATACGGGGAGAAAACCCAAGCCACTCATTGACTAGTGACCATACACTAACTTAAATGAGTATATGGGACTGCTAAGCATATAATATAATGTTTATTTGATTCATTTGGTTGAAAACTGTACAAAAATTACTCGACAACGACAATTTGTATTTTTGCATTCCGGTAAATTTGCCATCCGTAACAATACTTCGTACTCAACAGACTTTCAAAAAATGGAAAAGTTGTTACCTTATTCTCCGACTCGGGGATTATAGAAACCAACAACAACATCTTGGGTACAGTACCCCTTTAAGTTAAACTTAAAAAAAAAAAAAAAAAAAAATAATTTGTTTTTAATAGTTTTCTCGGCATTTCTTACCATAATACTATAAAATAAGTGAGGAAAAAAATATATATGAGTGGGGGGGGGAGATACCCAGGGCGGGGGGGGAGATACCCAGGGGGGGAGATAAACGCTTACACCGGTACTGTTAACCAGCTATAAGAACCATGTCTTATATAAATGAACTGTTAGTGTTATGACTAATTTTGCGCGGAGGACCTGTGAGTATACATACCCTTGATTGGTTATATATCTCTGTTAATATGTAAATCTAAGGTCTTTGCTGAAGGATACAGTACATCCAATTTGATCCAAACTCCCTTCTGTCTATGTTCTTGGTGCATAACATTACATGTAGATGGTGCTAGAAAATAAATCAAATCAAATGAGCCAGCAACATATCATTTAGATTAGACTTTAAATACGGTCAAAATGGAATCAGAGGTGTGTGTGGTTAAAATTCATGTTATCAATTACTCTCAGGTGCCTAATAATCGTGATGGTCTAATATGAGTAATAACCCTAACCCTAAACTTGACTATAAATTATCAAAATTTGTTTTATTGATACATAACAGCCAATAATATTAGAACAAGGGTTGCGAATCACATATGTCTCTGGTGGAGTGTTTTTCCCCTTAAGAGGGCATCTGTTTGACCAAGAATCACTGAAAATGGACGAACTGAAGAACCATAACTCAGACTTAATGGCCGTAATTTAGGTCAAAATAAGATGGCTGCTATCCAGGAACATTTCTACCTTTGAATATGTAATAATGTGAAACATTGTGCAGTATTTCAAGTTCTAAGTAAAAAATACTGTTAATTCTGTCACGTGTGTTACAAGCCAAAGGGAAATTTCCTGACAATTTTTTTTTCTCGATATGCATCATATATCCAAGCAACAGGCATGCCTACAGAATAAGGTGTTCATTGTTTGTAAAATGACATGTCAATCAGTTTGTTAATCGTAACATTTTTTCCTAGACAGCATCAGCATTTCAACATGTATAGGATAAATTGTTTGGCTATATATAGTAGCCATAAATTTGAACACTGATGTGCAAGGCATACACATGTACAATCCACATACAAATATTTCTTCCTGATAAATTGGATCAATACGAGTTTAATACAGTGTTTACAAATTTATAACATACAATAAGATTCCAACAGGTACATGTACAATGAATCTAAACACTAAAAAGCATCTACGCATTGACCAATAATACCCAGCAAGGAGAATTGAATAACGTATTTCTTAGAATTTCAAGTAGCGTCCGTGAAAATGAAACTGACAGGATTATATATTCTGTCAATCATAAAACTGTTTGTGCGTAGTGACATCATACTGCAGGAGATATTTATAGTGGCGATATACGAATGGTAGAGAAATTTTTTACCCGGAACGCGTAGCTTGTTCAATAGTAGGTATTAGTCCAACAACTGATGACCGCAGCTATAGAACAGAGTATTGAATATTCAATGCGATATTATAGTGTTTATGATACACATTTACTATTTATTTTTCAATTCTGACACTGTGTTGGCAGTAATCAAATTTATTTTTGTGTATAGTGGTCGTCAACTGACTACATTTCAGTTGTTTGTAATGTATATCATCTCTTGTTTTGTTCATACATTTCGAGAAGAAAGACAAAATATCACTCGGTCTTATTTTGTAAAATACCGAACATTTCTCTGAAGCTGTATATTTTGAAGTAAATGTTTGCCATAATGGCGTCAGCGTTGCTAATACGTTATCAACGCGAAGACAGCCAAGCGCATAATTATGTGATCATATTAACTAAGGCATACAATTTATCAGATATATTTTGAAGCTCACAGTTCTCAGTTGCCATATTGGACGTCATCTTGAAAACATAGCATTAAGTGAATTATAGCAGAATTTACCCCTGACACATTCCCACTACCAAAAAAAAGCATTCTTACTAATTTCGTTTTCGAACCTACGCTCCATATGATAATACTACGAACCTAGCAAAAAAATAATTGTGAATTAGGTAGACAATTTTTTTTAACAGCTTTTAAGAAAAGATTGTGTAAGTAATTTGTTCTAGAACGGTATATTAAAATGTCGATGTTCCACACAACTCGGTTTAAAACAAAGTAATATTGTGTATGAGATATGTATTAGAGGGATTCTACCCCATGGGACGGCTCTGTGACTATTTTTTCGTTTGTTTAATACTTTGATATTGAGAGTTTATATTATATTATAGCATTTGACAACTTTATTTACGAAATACTCCATTGGATATTACAAACAAATATAAATACGTATATGTTGTACAATGAGATAGCCTACCAAGAACTCATTATATGATACACAATGAAGATTTTTGTTGATTTTTTTAAAAACTGTGATAAGAATAAGGAAATATTAACTCTTTGAAGAAATAAGTAGTATAACTAATCAAAATCAACTTTCTAAATTATGCATGTAATTTTAAGCTCTGTATTTTAGAGTAAAGGTGGCCATTTTGGAAGCCATCTTTTGTAATGGAGATAGCATAGGTATTACGCTATAAACGCTAATACATCCAGTTGTACGATATATGATCACAGCAAATGTGTACATTTTATCAAGATATATTTTGAAGCTGACATTTCTGAATAGCCATATTGGACGCCATCTTGAAAATATATATTGTTTTTTTTTTGTGATGACAAATTGTATGATAATTTAGCATATACTATACAAACTACAAACCTAAATGATGCATATGAGCCTTTGTAAAAATGCAATACATTTTTAAGCCCTGTATCTTGAAGTAAACGATGGCCATTTCGGCAGCCATCTTTTGTAATGGAGATAGCATAGGTATTACGCTATAAACGATAATACATCCAGTTGTACGATATATGATCACAGCAAATGTGTACATTTTATCAAGATATATTTTGAAGCTGACATTTCCGAATAGCCATATTGGACGCCATCTTGAAAATATATATTGTTTTTTTTTTGTGATGACAAATTGTATGATAATTTAGCATATACTATACAAACTACAAACCTAAATGATGCATATGAGCCTTTGTAAAAATGCAATACATTTTTAAGCCCTGTATCTTGAAGTAAACGATGGCCATTTCGGCAGCCATCTTTTGTAATGGAGATAGCATAGGTATTACGCTATAAACGTTAATACATCCAGTTGTACGATATATGATCACAGCAAATGTGTACATTTTATCAAGATATAATTTGAAGCTGACATTTCTGAATAGCCATATTGGACGCCATCTTGAAAATATTTATTGTTTTTTTTTTTGTGATGACAAATTGTATGATAATTTAGCATATACTATACAAACTACAAACCTAAATGATGCATATGAGCCTTTGTAAAAATGCAATACATTTTTAAGCCCTGTATCTTGAAGTAAACGATGGCCATTTCGGCAGCCATCTTTTGTAATGGAGATAGCATAGGTATTACGCTATAAACGTTAATACATCCAGTTGTACGATATATGATCACAGTAAATGTGTACATTTTATCAGGATATATTTTGAAGCTCACATTTCTGAATAGCCATATTGGATGCCATCTTGAAAACATATTTTTTGTATGATAATTTGGGGTATAATTTATATATTAGAAACATTGAATACATATGATGTTGTATATTGAAATAGCCCTGCCAACAGATTTAGAGCATATATTCATATTTTTCCAGTGATAAGATGTATGATTTAACTATCCAAATTATAATGTGCGTTCAAATATGTTAGTAGGTAGATTTCCGTGACGATTTAAAAATGTGCAAATATTGAACGGGAACATGCATATAAAACACACATTAACCTATAGTCTAACGACATCGAGCAATTTCAGATGCAATGGTGTAACTAACAGAATTAGCTTAATATTATTGTTTGATTGATTCTGCGAGATAATTGCATACTATTTATAGGCATAGTATCGAAAGTACATATTAGTCGTGTGCACATACGCAGTTTATATTTGCTTTCATCGTATAAATCTGTACGATGAATGCGCGATAAATAATTATTCTAAATTTTCAAATTTCAATGACTAATGAGTTTTAAGCGTGCGTGCAGATGCCAACACGGGCGTTATGCTGTATACAAAGGTAAATTAATCAGATATATAATGGCCATTCACTGCTTGTTGAAACTTAACGCTTGACACTTCACGCTGCATCAATTGTAAGTTTAAAAACGAACGACCGGGAATTGTTTCTGTCCGAGCATGTTTACATCTGATGCTAAATTGCGTACGGATTCATCAGCATTTGTTTTTCCAAATCGTGTTGCCATTATGATTAAGGGAGAATTATTTGCCGTAATCAGGTAAGTGTTATCTTTATTTATTAAACTATACGAGTTAGTATGTAAACAAAACTGTTACAGTATTTTTTTTTCAAAAAACAAAACAATTTATGAATTGGAATGTTAATTTGTAGAAATTAGAGCGCATTTGCTAGATAAATGTAAATATACTGTTATGATATGCTTAGCCACAACGTGTAGACAAATAAAATTTTACATAAAAAAAACAATTGTAAAACTATGATTATTGTTTTTATTTGCATGTTTAAAGATAACTTTCCGTAGAATCTGAATTGTAACAATGTTAATTTGGATACTGTAATATACTATCTAAAAATTTGTGTGTAATAGTGTAACAGTATCCGTTTTTGATAATTAAGAGTTGCATACAAACAGATAATACACGCTCTTTAACGATAAATTTTCAACCATATTTAAGTTAAATTATTAGCGCCCTTTTAAGAATTATGATGTGAAGAAGACCTATTTATTAACAATTCTGAGGTAAAATTATTACAATTTTTGTTTTGCTGTGATATTGAAACACTTTTGGTATTGAAATTATAAAATGAAATCTTAGTGCCCCTTTAAGACATCTTGTTTATAAATAGATGGATAAAATAAAACTTATTGCCAATTTAAGACATCTGGTTTGAACAAAGTATACTGTATCCTAATAATACATAATTCTTATTGTCACTTTAAGACAAGTACTTTAAAAATCATGTATATGTTTTGCTCCGATAAATATACAAACAAAAATATACAATCGTTTTAAATTACACAGAACATAGGTTGAATAAGATATGAATTAATTTAAAGTTATCTGAAAACATAATTTAACTAAACTCACCAGGTGTTTTAAATCCGTGACTTTATAGGCCATTTACCTGGCTTATATATTATAATTGGAATGTTTGGAATGTTTACCGTAAGGTAAGTTGATCTTCAAATAAGCGACCTGACAGGTGTATTTTATATTACTGGTTTTGTAAGGACGGGTCGTTAACGAATGCGTTCTTTGAAATATGAGCCAAGCTAGGTAGCCAAGTTGAATAAATTAGTCGCCTTGTACAGATATATGTCGACATGAATTATATTATTCATGTGGTCGGATAAAATGGGAGGGTACATTATGATAGGCATACGAGAACATTTAACAAGATAGCTCGACTGATTTGTTTGGGAGTATAGATAGCTTGAGTAAATTAATGTGTTACTGTATATAAACAGAGCTCGACATGAATTCTCGACGAATGATATTAGATTAATCGACTTGGGTCGTATGACATCATTTTGATGGGACCTAAAGATAGAATGAATAAATTTTTATATAAACAGATACATTCGGATAGGTAAAATTGAGACAGTATTATACTTCGATGGATTATCTGTTCTTTGATGAGTAAGTAAGTCTTGTTATGTTAAACAGAGTCGGACATGAATTCTCGACGAAGACCTCATCATGTTTAGTGCTATATGTTGGTAGATTATTCGACTTAAAGAAAGATGGCTCGAATGACATCATTTGTTGGGACTAAAGATAGAATGAATTTTCCTTATATAAACAGATACATTCGCATAGGTAAAATTGAGGCAGAGTAAAAACATTTGGAATATCAGTTGATTGCGTCAACAGTCAACATTTTTTCAAAATTTTAGCAATAAATTGATTAAAGTTTTATTGAATTTTCATATTATTTTATTGACATATAAAGTTTGTGCTTGAATTTTGTTGACGAAAACATTAGTGTTTTCCTAAGATTATAATATTTTTACATTTTTTGATTAAAGACAAAACTTTTATTGTCTTTTACAATTATTGTGGTAATAAAAAGGGGCTTTTGATGCTTGCGAGCGAAACAGATAAAGTTAACATTGAAATTGTTTTTTAAAAAATTCAGCTTTAAATTGAGATATTTGATTAAGGATTTTGATTTATTTTTGACGCATTATAACATATAACTTCAATTTTTTGTTGACGAAAAGTTGTTTTAATTGGTTTATCGTGCTTTTACATATTTCATTAAAAGATAGATTTTTTTTATTTTTCTGAAATATTGAATTTGTGTTGGAATTGAAATACGTTGTCTTGATATAAACCGAAAATAGTTACTATTTGTTCCAGTTTTCTTTCCTAAAATACTATAGATTATGAATTAACGTTGGTGTGATATAAATAACTAATTATTCACAATTTAACATGCTTGATACACATATTTTTATATATTCCAACATAAGTTGATTGATTTGAATATATTTCCATCATTCATAATGTTTAAAGGAACCGATAATGGTTATACATTTCGATTTCTATCACTATGAAATGGTGTTTTTGAAATGTGTTGCCTACTAATCTACAGAAGAACGTTCCTAAAAAAGTTCAATGTGTTTAGACCTGTGGTTTTACATGCATAGGTTTATTCGCTAGCGAATATATCACTGTATCATTCATTAACATATATCAATCGTTTAACATCTATATTGAACTTAATAAAACAGATTATTCAAATGCACAGGGGAGCTAACTCTGTTCTTTATATTCCAATTAATATTTGTAGATTTAGTTTACAACTCTGATATTTTTGATTAACCTAAAAATAGTTTGCCTGAGTATATCCCATAGCCTAGATGTAGTAATTTTATGACCAACTTATAAATAAATAGTTTGACTTTAAATAATGATTAATTTTAATACTGTTACAATTCACAGGGGAGCTAACTCTGTTCTTTATATTCCAATTAATATTTGTAGATTTACTCAGTATATTTTTGGAAATGTTTGAATAACCTAGAAATTGTTTGTTTGAGTATAGCCTAGAAGAGGTATTTAAACACCAACCTAGAAATAGTTAGTCTGACTTTAAATATTGATACATTTTTGCCAGAAGATATTTCGACAGGTAGACCAGAGTGTCCATATCTTTAAAAAAGATTGATTTGATTATGTTTTTTGATATCTGTTTGTATACTAAGATTTATTTATAATTAATATTCTTAAAGGAACTAAAGTGTGAAGGGTTCCACATTTCGTTTTCTACGAGACTCTGTAATATCGAGTTTTATGAGATCGAATAGTGTTACCTACAAATCTACAATAAAGAAGACAAAGTTCCGACACTAACAAATATTCCATGTGTTTTAGCCTTGTGGTTTTTTACATGCACGAGGTTATTCACTAGCGAATAATTCATCTCATTTAGGACTATTATTTTACTAACCTAACATCACAATAATACATGTATTCAATCGTGCGTACTAATCCTTCAAATAGTTACTAGTTAGCCTGACTATATCATCTGCCTATAAATAGTTTGCTTTACTATACCATCTGAAATAACCATACATCATTACCTAACATAAAATAGGTCGTATTGTAGCTTGGATGTGCTTTTAAAGTAGTTGCTATTCAGTATGACTATAAGATCTGCCTTGTAAAACAGCTCATTTTTGATACACTTATATAAATTAGTCGTTATTGTAACGTTTACATTCGTTGAATACTATTTACGAAATCCCGTGGGGGTGGGGATTATCAGACGACGACTACACCTATATAAATTAGTCGGTATTGTATCGTTTAATATTCGATAAGTAGTATTTATGAAATCCCGTGGGGGTGGGGACCACGCCCTAAAGCTCAGTGATATATATATCAATATTCCCTCTACTTAATACTACTGACGACATAATAGGTTTAAATACTTGTATATTGTATAGTCTGTTGACGACATCATACATATAGATGTAAATACTTTTATATTGCTTAGTCTGTTGTCGACATCATACATGTAAATACTGTTATTATTATATATTGGGAAATTATTGTTGTATATTATTTGTTTATATCGGCAGATTATGAACCCACTCTGAGTATACACATCTCGAGACGACGTAATGCTAGTCCCATTGTAAGAGGGTAAATCGCAGGCAACAATACCTCAACGATTACAAAGGAAAAACCAACACAGACAAACCCATTGATGTGACCCATGTTGAACACAAGCGATGCATCGAGAATGTCCAGTGATGTCTCAAGGTGAATATATATTTCCATGAGAGTGATATAACGAGAGCGCGATTCGAGGGTGGGATGTTTGAGGGTGGTAGGGTGGGATGGCGTGAGGTTAGTTAGGATGGGGGTGGGATATATTGTGACCGTGGTGGATGGGGAAGGTGAGAGTGTATGGTGGTCGGATGATGAGAGGGGGTCATATGGTGCGATTAGGGTGGGAGGGTGTAAGTGAGGATGAGAGATTGGGATAGATTCCGATTGTATGGATGGTGGGAGGGTGGCATAGTGCTGGTTTAGGCTGGGATGATGGTAATTTGGTGAAACAGGGTGGGACATGTGGGGTTGGTGGGATGGAGGCATATAGGGTGGGATGGTGTTAGGGTGGGGTGGTAGGATGGGGTTGTGCCTGGTCTCTTGATACATGTTTTGTTGTTTGTGATGAGCCTTACTATGTGTTTTCATGGTGTCATATCAAGTTATGGGTCTTTCTTGTTGTGATTACATATTTGTTCGATGTTTCGTCCCTACAGTACTATGTCTTCTGCTTCTGGAGTAAAACATAGTTGAATGAACACATACATCAAAGTGCAGAGTTATAAGATTTCGATTTTTATAATACATTTGTGTCACCGCATCGAATATCTAGAGGCCTAGCACAAAATCCGCCGACTTCCAAAACTAATACGCTGTGAGATCATTGATTATTCCAACTTCGTTTGGAATATAACTATATGATACGGTGATAATAATCTCCATCAATGATAACACAGTATGTTGTGATTGTTGACGTGTGGATACATACATATGCTTATTCACGAATCAGTAATACTGTATTATCCATCCAAATAGACATGCTATGGTGGTGCCATTGAAATAGTGATGATCTCATATATGTGAGAGCACGTGTTGCTGACAACCAATTTGAACTATAGGAATCTGTGAAGGAATATTTCATCTATGTGAAGGAATAAGACTGTTCTCTGAATAAATTTTATTCATCTCTAACATCATGTGGTAATCAGCAAGTGTAGGTAACAATACATAATATGGTGAATCATCTCGGATGCCATCAAGTGAAGGCGTCGCTTATTAATTAGCGAGCCAGTGTTTGGCATCTGTCATATATGTCTGAAGAGCCAGAACTAATTAAAGAGTAGATTAATGTTTGGTTTATATATACGCTAATGACTTATAGCAGTCATTAGGATCTTCCTTTGTCTGTCCCGACCAATGGGTGAACTGCAGTTGTTACATAAGACCTTCTTTCCTTTGTGGCTAGTATTGCATAACTCATAGGTCGCGGCCTCTCCGAGTATGAACTTGGCAATTTGGTTGGGGTTACTATTGTTCGATTATATTCTGTCTCCCCATAGGTTAAGATAGATATATTTAGTATGTACCATCACGTCCCTTGAATAAGAAGGGGTATGGTGCATTACTCTACATAGGGTCCCCCTTATTTTCAGATTTTGACTACTAGTGTTAAAATCTAGGGGTTTGGTACTTCGGTATGCTTGGATAATGAGTAGCGTTGATTCAAGGGTTGCTTGTGTATATAAGTTACGACGTGTTGTCGTCATAAAAAATTGTATACATTGAATATATATATCTATGTACATGTTGAAGCCATTTGCATTATGAAGAGAGTTGGCATGATGAGGTAACATGAGTGTGATAATATAAAGGGTATCAATATAAATGACATTAGAATACATGTAATGCAATCATAATTATGTTGAACAATAAGTGGGTGAACGATACTTCGTTCAAAAGTTCATGGATGTGCTCGATTGATTTGGCGAGCGCTAATGTTCACTTCCGGCTCCTGTGTCACGAGGTTTGGGTGATGTGACTTTAGTCGTTTCATCGTCTTGGTAAGGTCTTTTCCTTGTGACGTCGTGACGTCGAGCATTTTGTAGGTGTCTGGCTTGTGGACAAACTGTTTCATTATTGAGATAAGATGTGCGTTTGCAAAGCTTGTATTTTTGGAGGCATTCGGTTGTAATGATTTGGAAATGGAGTTGGATAATAATGATTAAAATTATCATGATAATAAAAACAATCGGGAGAACTGTTTCATCATTGAAATGATTCGGGTGGGACTCAATTGGTTTAAAAATTGAGGGAGGGGTGTAGGCTCTGTTGTTAGTCGTGCTTTGTGTATAACAATATTGGGATTCGTGCGATTGCTTCAAACATGGGCTGCCATTTGCATTAATGTGATATTGATTTGTGGTTGAGATAGAATTAAATATGTTTTTCACATAATGTGTCGTATGATTTATACTGGGGTACGATATCACTGAGTACTTGGGTGGTTTGAATGTATACATCGCGCGCGTACGGTTAAAATATCGATTGATTCGGTCATCATTGATGCTTGGCATTGCTACATCACAATTAAAGTTATATACTGAGATATATCCACTTGTCCCTTAATGTAGGCTATCATTTCGGCCTATGTTATTGTCATACCCCGCCATGTCACAATTGTCTTTGTCGATGTAGCGTGGGGCGATTTTGACACTTGAGATTAAGATATTTTACAAGCGGTATATAATTGTGATTATTTGGATAACTTGAACCGGTAAGCTATATCGGGGAATATACTGAATAATGATATGTTTATATGAAGAGTAGTTACGCGTATATGTTCAAATGCGTTTCCTGGCCTTTATACTAGTTCATTTGATCTACGCGGAATCAAGGTTGATCAGACTTTTGATTGCACTTCTGTACGGAATCCATATAATGATCCACATTCTACCCGACCGGACTAGCGATGATTTAGGCACTGAATCGTCGCTTTTGCATTGGATTGAACACGGGGTGGTAACTACGCGTGATTAAGTGTATGATATCAAATTATGTGTTTATCGTTGGGGTGATTAACACGATTCATTATGACGTAATTGCCTATTCGGTGTATGTGATAATTATTGCGAAGATGGGGCGTGAATAATTTAATAAGTATATGTGTGCGTGACACATGCTATACTCGCTGATTGCTAATGATACCAACGGTCTGACAAATTATGAACCTGGCATCTAAACTTGTTTGACTGGAAATGCTTTATGTTTCTCGATTTAGCATTTAAATTAATGTGTGCGATTCGCCTGCAATTTGAAGAGGCCGAAGTTATTCGCGTCTCCCGAATTGTTGATTGAGGCAATCATAAAGCGTGTTCATCGCCAGGCGATAATTTCCTGGAGATGAAATAATGCCTTGCTGTTAGGGGGGCCATGTGCGTGACAGATAGGTAACAGTTCAGAGCGGTTTCTCTGATTAATTAAGAGATGAGGGTATTCTGGGTGTCTTGTACGCTCGGAATTTGAAAGGATGGATTTGGTATATTTTTGTCTTGCATGTTTGAATTACTGGCCGCGTGTAGGTGGCATTCTCGTTCCATATTGAAAGTTCGACTAAATAAACTATCTTGATTAGAATATTCTACGGATTCGGGTGGCGGTGGTTCCATGAAAGTTAATTAAATGTGTTTGATTTGAAAATTGTTTGGGGGCAAGGCCCCACGACGCGAAAAATTGAAGGTGCAATTGGGTGTTAATACTTATCAAGCCTCTAACAAGGTGTGAAAACGCACATCTGGCAAAAATGAAAAAGTCTGACTCACCAAATCCTATGAATAAACTGTCACAACTGTCGAATTCAAATTGTCTATTTTGTTCTTGTCTTGGGTAATGTCGTCTTTTCTTCTTCTTTTTCGTCTATGTTATCTTCTTTTGGCTGCGATCTCCATAAGCAATTTATAAAGTTTCTCTTTGTCTTGGCTGCGATCTTCTTTAGCAATTTATAAAGTTTTCTTTGTCTTGGCTGCGATCTTCTTTAGCAATTTATAAAGTTTTTCTTTGTTTTGGCTGCAATCTTCTGTAGCAATTTATACATGCTTCTCTTCTTTGTTTGACTGTGATCGTTAGGACCTCGTTGTGTCGTGCTTAGCATAACTGCATCACGGTACCATTACATCTATGTGAAGGAATAAGACTGTTCTCTGTATAAATTTTATTCATCTCTAACATCATGTGGTAATCAGCAAGTGTAGGTAATAATATATAATATGGTGAATCATCTCGGATGCCATGAAATGAAGGCGTCGCTTATTAATTAGCGAGCCAGTGTTTGGCATCTGTCATATATGTCTGAAGAGCCAGAACTAATTAAAGAGTATAGAGTGAGTGGTTCGGGGGGGGGCTAGCCCGGGATTGTCGAAAGGGTCGAGTGACCCTTTCCTTAATCCCTCATGTTTTTGCCTTTATTTGGTGTTAAAAAAAAAAAAGGTGAGCATTTTGTGATGGTAATTATTTTTTCTTTTTTCTTTTCTTCTTTGGATGAGCCTTTTCTGGCGATGATACTGGAGATGGAAGTTATTTCTGTTCTTTTTCTTCTAAAAGTTGGAGTAGTTTTTCTGTTTTTTCCCTCGCTTGTTTTGATAAAGCGCTTTCCATCTCAGCATCAATGAGGATTTCTTCAACAGACTTAGTGGAGCCTGCGCTGATGTTGTTGTTGCTGGCGGCGGAGCTGGAGGACACCGGGATGTGTTGGTAATCCGGTGTCCGATGTGTAAAGCTATCCAGTTCCACGTCGAAACTGGCGGCAGGAACATCGGGGGTGGTATCCGCGTCCCTGTCTCCGCTCGTCTCTGTGCCGACAGCAGGGACCTCCGGCAGATCTACGGAGTCCCTGCTGGCTGGTCTGATGTCACCTGTCTCCACGCAGGCCGGGTCGTCTGGGCGTCTCTCAGACAACTCCGGCCTACCGGCTGTGACACTGGATGGCTGAACCACACGGGGAGGGGTGACCGGCAGATCAACAGTCACCCCCTTCTTTTTCTTCCATTTCGCCCGTCTGGCTGCGTCCCTTCTCCTTCGAGCTGGCGTCTTTCTCTTAGGAGGCTCCTCTTTCATAGTACGGCTGGTCTTGGCGTTCCTGCTCCGGGTGGAAGATCTCTGGATACCAGCATCCTCCGTCCGGAATTCAACACAGAGAGTCAAATAACCCCTGTTAGACTGGAGACTCCAGCTAACAATGTCCGCAATTTGAGATCTCTCTATTGCTGCCAACGCGGCGTCAGGGATTAGCTCCATTGTCCGTCGCGCTAAGCCTAATCCAAAACCGTCTCACTCGCCGGCATCAGTACGAGTGCGGTTGCTTCCAATAAAGGTTACAGACCGCTCAACTCACTCGTACCGACGCTCTGGTAAAAAGGAACTAATTAAGCCAAATAAAATCTGACTTGTTCGCTCCACCTTCCACCAGAGATTAAAGAGTAGATTAATGTTTGGTTTATATATACGCTAATGACTTATAGCAGTCATTAGGATCTTCATTTGTCTGTCCCGACCGATGGGTGAACTGCAGTTGTTACATAAGACCTTCTTTCCTTTGTGGCTAGTATTGCATAACTCAGTAGAAGTCCCAGTAGAAAACCGCAGCCTATTTTTTACTATTATGTTCGGTGTAGCGACATGTTACAATGCGTTACAAGTGTTACATTATTTCTGAGATACCAAAGAGACCACTCGTAGACGGGTGTTACAAGTGTTACAAATGTTACAAATGATTTAAAGTCCCAGTAGAAAACCGCAGCCTATTTTTTTCTACCGTGTTCAGTGTAGCGACATGTTACAATGTGTTACAAGTGTTACATTATTTCTGAGATACCAAAGAGACCGCTCGTAGACGGGTGTTACAAGTGTTACAAATGTTACAAATGTTACAAATGATTTAAAGTGCCATTAGAAAACCGCAGCCTATTTTTTTTCTACCGTGTTCAGTGTAGCGACATGTTACAATGTGTTACAAGTGTTACATTATTTCTGAGATACCAAAGAGACCGCTCGTAGACGGGTGTTACACATGTTACAAATGTTACAAATGATTTAAAGTCCCAGTAGAAAACCGCAGCCTATTTTTTTCTACCGTGTTCAGTGTAGCGACATGTTACAATGTGTTACAAGTGTTACATTATTTCTGAGATACCAAAGCGACCGCTCATAGACGGGTGTTACAAATGTTACAAATGTTACAAATGATTTAAAGTGCCAGTAGAAAACCGCAGCCTATTTTGTTCTACAGTGTTCAGTGTAGCGACATGTTACAATGTGTTACAAGTGTTACATTATTTCTGAGATACCAAAGAGACCGCTCGTAGACGGGTGTTACAAGTGTTACAAATGTTACAAATGATTTAAAGTGCCAGTAGAAAACCGCAGCCTATTTTTTTCTACCGTGTTCAGTGTAGCTCAACGCCCATCGTAAGAAAGTAAAGGAATGTAGACTTGTTTTCAAATTTCGGTCGCCATTTTGGCCGCCATCTTCGATTTGGAAAATAATTTCTTGCATGAGATGTAATGTAATTACTTCATCTCAGTATTTCCAACTCAATTGTAAGCATGGGTGGAGTTGTCTCGACAATAATGCCCAATGATGTGAATATGAGGGAATTTCGGTGATTATTCAAAATATGTCCGCCATTGTGGGCGCCATTTTGGATTTGGGGACTTTTATTTGGATACGGTACAAGGAAAGTTCTTCGCCTAAGTGTTCCCAACTTACAATAGTAAGCAGGTGTGGAGTTGTCATGACAATAATGCTCACTGATGTTAAAATCAGCGATTTTCGGCGATTTGTTATTTTCTGGTGGCCATTTTGGCCGCCATCTTGGATTTAGGTAAATATTCCTCAACTCAGGTATAAGAGGAATCCTAGTTCGAGTATCTCCTGCAAATATATATGCATGGGTGTTGTTATAATAGCAATAACATTCATTGATTCGAAACATAACATCGCGTTATTAACGTAGATTAGGCTTTGACCTATGATACCGGCATTTGGGAAAACGTGATATCGGACAACAATATCCCGCAATGAATGCATATTATGGTCCCCATGTGTTCGCCAATGACTCCTCTATATGATAAATGTATAACATGACGCAAAAATTCTAACATTTTCCCACAGAGACAAACGAAAGGTGGTAACATGTCAGAAATATAGCATATTTTCACATTTCGGCGACCATCTTGGCCGCCATATTGGATTCTGGTGTCGGATTTTTGGCTAATTTGTAAGGGTTGTATATTAGCATAACGAATCGAGCGGAAAACAAGACCGCATGTGCTATCATCTTTACTATAATGGCGATCAAAGAGACCTGGTGCATTAAAAAAAAATGGCCGCCATGATGGACGCCATCTTGTCTGGAGTGTCTGCGGCCACCTTTTTTTCTTGTTAACAAGTGAAAACAATTAGAGGAGCCCTTAAGGAAGAAAATTAGTGGGGTGACGTTAAGTCCTGGGGGGGTGCAGTGGTCGACTAATATCTCCTGGACTATATACTCAGTAAATACTAAATAGAAATCAATTATACAGCGGACAAAAATAGATAACCAAATCACTTACACTCCAGACACGTGCGATCCTTTTTATTTCAATTATGTAAGTTTCATTGAACCAGTTAGTTGTCGTTTTCAATGAAAGGAACACATATGACGTCAGATTTGTGTATTTGGCCTGGTACTCTATATAGTATAGTGGAAATTGACAGGGGCCAGCACAGTTATTATTTTGTGATGGCAAAGTCGCTTTGCTTGTGTAATGTATTGAGGATTATGGTATCAATTTTATATGGCACAGCTATTTAGCACTGGAAATTCTGATTAGCGGTTGAGAGCATTCATTGTAATATTTGCAGTCTAATAAAAACCAAACCATGTTTCATTTCAATCAACTTACGGTCTGACGACACTCGCATGGAATCTGATTTCAGAGATGAAGGGGGAATTCTCTTTTTTGTAAAAACTCATTAATATTCATAAGGGTTTTGCTAATCGTACGATACACACATAGATTCAAACACGTGCGCCCGAAGTCATGTAAACATTTAAGAGTTGTCACTTATTTTTCGTGCAATAAAATGCTCTCAATGTTAATTGTTTTACTGTACACAGCCTGTACATGCAGAATACAAGTCTAGCAATTCAGATGCTATATAATAAAGAACAATATAATGATAACATAGTGATAAGCACGCTATATAAATGTTATTGAACTGTACCGCGGTCATGTTGCGTCATCTCCTTGTTTACAATACGGTCTCGGAAATTACTACGAACTACTACGAAGTTGTCAATTTATCCTTATTTGGCACGTGGCGTAATATCCGTAGGTTAGGAGAAAATAGTATTTGTTTTAACATCTTTGCAAATACAATTCTGTTATGTACACTTGTTCTGTCTGATCATTTCCCAATTGTGAATAAACGTACGTTAGTTGTGATTTTGAACATACGACGTTTGGTCAGTTAAGATACGCGACACTAACGTGTCGTTTATATGATAACTTCATGAGATTGAAGTCAAATTCCGCGGGTGTGGCTTGTATGAATAAATGAATATTAATTGAAATTGCAAGAAGCTATTCATTGGTCAACCAACGCATGCTTGCTGCGTATTGGCTAGATTTCTCTCGTTTGAAATAATTTTAACCATGATAGTCTTCAGACCATAAGTTGATTGAAATAAAACACTGTCTGGTTTTTTATTAGACTGTAATAATTGTTACGTCTGTTCCGGGCGGCTGTCCTGACAGATAAGCGATGACACGTGCACGTTACGACTTGTGTTACGAGCCTGGTATGGGTTTAGTCTCATACCACGTGGTAATATGCCAGCTGGTGAACGCTATCTTTAATGGTCGGATCGTAACAAGATGGTGAACAGTATATGTATTTGAGATCGCTTGAAGTTTCAGTTTTGTATATATCCGGTAAAATTATTCCAAACAGTTGTAAGTTTTATACGAGAACAATCGAAATGAAAAACTGATTGTATTGGGTAATTATAGTATACTAATTCCAAAGCTAATTGAGATTATACAAATTTACCTACCACGCCCATCAACCCACATTGTAAAATCACAACTAGTTGCCATTCTAATAATTTCTGGTGGAATAACTGAGAAGTTAAAAGTTACGACAGAAATCAGAATCCATTTAGTGTTGTTATCTATATCACAGGGCCACGTAACAATTATAATATAATTAATATCATTGAGTTTTAAGACTATTGTAGAGTGGCTCAGTATTGTATTAATACTCATTTTAGCTCAACGTGACAGTAACAGCTATAGGGTTTGTGTCAGTCAATGCTACTACCAGCAATATCATTTGGCAAACCATGAGTGCCATATTCCAATCTACTTCCACTGACATCAATATCGTTATCCGTTGGCACACCATGCACTCCACATTCCAGTCTATTTCCACTGACACCCACATTGCTATCCTTTGGCAAACCATGCACTCCACATTGCAGTCGATTTCCCCTGACATTCATATTGTTGATTATTGTATCTTCCAGGTCAAGGTGTTTTGATGACGTTGTCTGTGATGAGTTAGTAGCTGAACAACTGGTAAGTTTAGCACAAAAGGTTTCCAACCTCGAGATAGCAATCAACTCATCAATATGCATGAGTTTCGGTTAGATTGAATATCTGAAATTGCACCTATATGATATATACCGATATAGTTTCGACTGATGGGCATATTAACCAGTTCAGTATTAACACAATTCAAAACTGCATTGATACTGGTATCAAATTATATCGGGCTATACTACAACAGTTTGGTTTGAAAATTAGATTTCCCAAAACAATTATCATCCATTTTAGGTTGGAAATATCAAACTACTGTACTATCCTCACTGTCATAATATTTTAATCAGAGTGTCGATGAGAGATTTAATTGATGAAGGGACATTTCAGTGAGTTTTCTGATGGGAGGTTTAATTGATGACGAGACATTTCTGTGAGTTTCCTGTGCTCAGTCTCCTGGTAATCCATGTATGTGTTTACTTGTATGTTGTGTCATACCATCGTATACGTTGTGTTTATATGGTGTCGCATCTTATTCTTATGTTTAACAGATTTGTGGTGCTCAGTCTCGAAATATTTTTCTATTTTCAAATATGATCGTAGTGTTGTATCTATATGGCTTCCAATTAGGTTAGGGATATTTTATGTTTATGTTTAACAGTAAGTGATGTTTTCAGGTAGGAATCGGACAAAGAAAGCCAGCACAGAGAGAAGATGAAGTAGACATTATTGGGGAGGAATGCTTAGCACATCGAGAGGGAATAAAGACGATGAAGTGGAAACTGTAGTGGAGGTATTCATGGGACATCGAGTGGGGAGAAGGAAGACGAAGTAGACACTGTTGGGCAGGCATCCGTGGCACATCGAGCGGGGAGGAACAAGATGAAGTATGCGCTGTTGGGCATGATTGGCACATCAAGAGGAGAGAAGGGAGATGGTGAAGACACTGTTGGGAATACATTCGTGGCACATCGAGCGGGAGGAACACAATGAAGTATGTGCTGTTGGGAGGCATGATTGACACATCGAGAGGGGAGAAGGAAGTCGGAGAAGACAATGTTGGGCAGCCATTCGTGGCACATCGAGCGGGAGGAACACGATGACGCATGCGCTGTTGGGCATGATTGACACATCGAGAGGAGAGAAAGGAGATGGTGAAGACCCTGTTGGGCAGCCATTCGTGGCACATCGAGCGGGAGGAACACGATGACGTATGCGCTGTTGGGCATGATTGGCACATCGAGAGGAGAGAAGGAAGATGGTGAAGACCCTGTTGGGAATACATTCGTGGCACATCGAGCGGGAGGAACACGATGACGTATGCGCTGTTGGGCATGATTGGCACATCGAGAGGAGAGAAGGAAGATGGTGAAGACACTGTTGGGCAGCCATTCGTGGCACATCGAGAGGAGAGAAGGAAGATGGTGAAGAAACTGTTGGGAATACATTCGTGGCACATCGAGCGGGAGGAACACGATGACGTATGCGCTGTTGGGCATGGTTGACATATCGAGTGGGGAGAAGGAAGATTGTGAAGACCCTGTTGGGCAGCCATTCGTGGCACATCGAGCGGGAAGAACACGATGACGTATGCGCTGTTGGGCATGATTGGCACATCGAGAGGAGAGAATGAAGATGGTGAAGACACTGTTGGGCTTGCTTGACACATCGAGAGGAGAGAAGGAAGATGGCGAAGACCCTGTTGGGAATACATTCGTGGCACATCGAGCGGGAGGAACACGATGACGTATGCGCTGTTGGGCATGATTGGCACATCGAGAGGAGAGAAGGAAGATGGTGAAGACACTGTTGGGCAGCCATTCGTGGCACATCGTGCGGGAGGAACACGATGACGTATGCGCTGTTGGGCAGGCATGATTGACACATCGAGCGGGGTGAAACACGATGAGGTATGCGCTGTTGGGGAGGCACGATTGACACATCGAGCGGGGAGAAAAACGATGAGGTATGCGCTGTTGGGTAGGCATGATTGACACATCGATATGGGAAAAGGAAGATGGTGAAGACACTGTTGGGCTTGCTTGACACATCGAGTGGGGAGATGGTGAAGACACTGTTGGGCAGCCATTCGTGGCACATCGAGCGGCAGGAACACGATGACGTATGCGTTGTTGGGCATGATTGGCACATCGAGAGGAGAGAAGGGAGATTGTGAAGACCCTGTTGGGCAGCCATTCGTGGCACATCGAGCGGGGAGGAACAAGATGATGTATGCGCTGTTGGGCATGATTGGCACATCGAGAGGAGAGAAGGGAGATGGTGAAGACACTGGTGGGCAGCCATTCGTGGCACATCGAGCGGGGAGGAACACGATGAGGTATGCGCTGTTGGGCAGGCATGATTGACACATCAAGTGTGGGGAAGGAAGACGGAGAAGACAATATTGGGCAGGCATGAGTGGCACATCTAGCGGAGAGGAACATGATGATGTATGCGCTGTTGGGCATGATTGGCACATCGAGAGGAGAGAAGGGAGATGGTGAAGACACTGGTGGGCAGCCATTCGTGGCACATCGAGCGGGGAGGAACACGATGATGTATGCGCTGTTGGGTAGGCATGATTGACACATCAAGTGTGGGGAAGGAAGACGGAGAAGACAATATTGGGCAGGCATGAGTGGCAGATCAAGAAAGAGACGGACTCTGTAGTACACACTGTTGGGGAGGCATGATTTACATATCGAGTGAGGAGAAGGAAGATGGAGAAGACACTCTTGGTCAGGCATGAGTGGCACATCGAGCGGAGAGGAACATGATGATGTATGCGCTGTTGAGGAGGCATGATTGACACATCGATATGGGAAAAGGAAGATGGAGAAGACAATGTTGGGGAGGCAATCGTGACACATCGATCGGGGAGGAACACGATGAAGTATGCGCTGTTGGGGAGGCATGATTGACATATCGAGAGGGGAGAAGGAAGATGGAGAGGATCCTGTTGGGCAGGCATTCGTGGCTCGTCGAGCTGGGAGGAACACGACGAAGCATGCGCTGTTTTGGAGCCCTGATTGACACATCGAGTGGGGAGAAGACAGATGGAGAAGACATTGTTGCGCAGGCATTCGTGGCACATCTAGCGGCGAAGAACACGATGAAGTATGCGATGTTGGTCAGGCATTCGTGGCACATCGAGGGGAGGAAGAAGATGAAGTATAAACTGGTTGGCATGCATGTGTGGCACCGTCGAGAGGGGAGAAGGAAGAAGATGAAGTAACCACTGTTGTTCAGCCATGCGTGGCACATCGATAGGGGAGGAAGATTAAGTATGTGCTGTTAGGCAGACATGAGTGGCACATCGAGTGGGGTGGAAGTAGATGGCGTATGCGCTGTTAGGCATACTTACGTGACACATCGAGAGGGGAGAAGGACTGTGAAGAAGTCACTGTTGGGAGGACATTCTAGAAACACGATGACGACTGCGCTGTTGGGCTTGCTTGACACATCCAGTGGGGCGAAGGGAGATGGTGACGACATTGTTGGGCAGGAATTCGTGACACATCGATCGGGGAGGAACACGATGAAGTATGCGCTGTTGGGGAGGCATGATTGACACATCGGGTGGGGAGAAGGAAGATGGAGAAGACACTGTTTGGCTGGCATTCGTGTCACATCGAGCGGGGACGAACACTGAATAATGCATGGCAGGCATGATTGACACATCGAAAGGGTTGAAAGAAGACGGAGAAGACACTGTTGGGAATCTACGTGTGGCACATCCAGCGGGAGGAACACGATGACGTATGCGTTGTTGGGCATGATTGGCACATCGAGAGGAGAGAAGGGAGATTGTGAAGACACTGTTGGGAATCTACGTGTGGCACATCCAGCGGGGAGGAACACGATACGGTATGAGCAGTTGGGGAGGCATGATTGACACACCGAGTGGGGAGAAGGGCGATGGAGAAGACACTGTTGTGCAGGCGTTCGTGGCACATCCAGCGGGAGGAACACGATGAAATATGCCCTGTTGGGCAGGCATGATTGACACACTGAGAGGGGAGGTAAACGATACTGTTGGAAAGACATTCGTATCAAATCGAGGACCACGATGAAGTATGCGCTGTCGGGCATGCTTGACACATCGAGAGGGGAGAGGGGAGAGGGGGAAAGGGAGATGGAGAAGACACTGTTGGGCAGGCATTCGTGGCACATCGAGCGGGGAGGAAAACGATGAAGTATGCGTTGTTGGGCAGACATGATTGACACATCGACTGGGGAGAAGGAAGATGGAGAAGACATTGTTGTGCAAGCATTCGTGGAACACCAAGCGGTGAGGAACACGATGGAGTAAGCGCTGTTGGTCAGGAATGCATTGCACATCGAGGGGAGGAAGAAGATGAAGTAGAAACTGTTGGGCATGAATGTCTGGCACCATTGATAGGGGAGAAGGATGAAGATTATGTAAACACTGTTGGGCAGCCATGAGTGGCAAATCGAGCCGGTAGAAGGAAAACGAAGAAGACACTGTTGAGCAGGCATGCGTGGCACATCGAGAGGGGAGGAGGGAGAAGATGGAGATGACGCGGTTGGGGAGGCATGATTGACACATCGACTGGGGAGAAGGAAGATGGAGAAGACATTGTTGTGCAAGCATTCGTGGAACACCAAGCGGTGAGGAACACGATGGAGTAAGCGCTGTTGGTCAGGAATGCATTGCACATCGAGGGGAGGAAGAAGATGAAGTAGAAACTGTTGGGCATGAATGTCTGGCACCATTGATAGGGGAGAAGGATGAAGATTATGTAAACACTGTTGGGCAGCCATGAGTGGCAAATCGAGCCGGTAGAAGGAAAACGAAGAAGACACTGTTGAGCAGGCATGCGTGGCACATCGAGAGGGGAGGAGGGAGAAGATGGAGATGACGCGGTTGGGGAGGCATGCATGGCACATTGAGAGGGGGAGAAGATGAAGTTGACACTGGTGGACACACATGCGTGGCACATAAGAATATGAAGTAGAAACTGGTGGGCAGACAGAAGTGGCACATCGAGGCGAGAAGGACTCTGTAGTATACACAGTTGGGCAGATGTTCTTTGCACATCGAGAGTGGATATGAAGTAGATAATGTTGGGAAACCATACGTGGCACATCGAGCGGGTAGAAGGGAGATGAAGTAGAAATTGTTGGGCAGACATGAGTGGAACATCGCGGGGAGAAGGACTCTGTAGTCTGACACATCGAGCGGGGAGGAACACGATTAAGTATGCTGTGTTGGGCATGCTTAACACATCGAGAGGGGATGAAGAAGATGGAGAAGACACTGTTGGGCAGGGATTCGTGGCACATCGAGCGGGGAGGAACACGATTAAGTATGCGCTGTTGGGGTGGCATGATTGACACATCGAGAGGGGAGGAAAGATACGGAGAAGACACTGTTGGGAAGACATTCGTAGCACATTGAGGAACACGATGAAGTATGCGCTATTGGGCAGGCATGACTGACACAACAAAAAGGAGAAGACACTGTTGGACAGGCATTCCTGGCTCATCGAGCGGGAAGAGAGAAAGATGAAGTATGCACTTTTAGGAGGCATGCGTGCCTTATCGAGGGGGGAGAAGGAATAAGGAAAAGTATTTTGGGCAGCCATTCGTGCGTGGCACATCGAGATGGGAGGGGGAAGATGAAGTATGCGTGTTGGGCAGACATGAGTGGCACATCGAGAGGGGAGGAGGAAGATGAAGTATACACTGTTGGGCAGACATGAGTGGCACATCGAGTGGGAGGAAGAAGATGAAGTATACACTGTTGGGTAGACATGAGTGACACATCGAGCGGGAGGAAGAAGATGAAGTATACACTGTTGGGCAGACATGAGTGGCACATCGAGAGGGGAGGAGGAAGATGAAGTATACACTGTTGGGCAGACATGAGTGGCACATCGAGTGGGAGGAAGAAGATGAAGTATACACTGTTGGGTAGACATGAGTGACACATCGAGCGGGAGGAAGAAGATGAAGTATGCGCTGTTGGGCAGACATGAGTGACACATCGAGCGGGAGGAAGAAGATGAAGTATACACTGTTGGGCAGACATGAGTGACACATCGAGTGGGAGGAAGAAGATGAAGTATACACTGTTGGGCAGACATGAGTGGCACATCGAGAGGGGAGGAGGAAGATGAAGTATGCGCTGTTGGGCAAACATGAGTGACACATCGAGAGGGGAGGAGGAAGATGAAGTATACACTGTTGGGCAGACATGAGTGACACATCGAGTGGGAGGAAGAAGATGAAGTATACACTGTTGGGCAGACATGAGTGACACATCGAGTGGGATGAAGAAGATGAAGTTTTCACTGTTGGGGAGGCATGAGTGGCACATCGAGAGGGGAGGAAGAAGATGAAGTATACACTGTTGGGTAGACATGAGTGACACATCGAGTGGGAGGAAGAAGATGAAGTAGACACTGTTTGGGCAGACATGAGTGACACATCGAGCGGGAGGAAGAAGATGAAGTATACACTGTTGGGCAGACATGAGTGGCACATCGAGTGGGATGAAGAAGATGAAGTATACACTGTTGGGCAGACATGAGTGACACATCGAGTGGGAGGAAGAAGATGAAGTAGACACTGTTTGGGCAGACATGAGTGACACATCGAGCGGGAGGAAGAAGATGAAGTATACACTGGTGGGCAGACATGAGTGACACATCGAGTGGGAGGAGGAGGAAGATGAAGTATACAATGTTGGGCAGACATGAGTGACACATCGAGCGTGTGTGGAAACGATGAATTAGACACTGTTGGGCAGACATGAGTGACACATCGAGCCTGTGTGGAAACGATGAAGTAGACACTGTTGGGGAGGCATCATTAACACATCCAAAGGGGAGAAGAAATATGGAGAAGTTACTTTTGGCCAGGCATGTGTGTCACATTGAGAGGGGATGACTGAGATGAGTAGACACTGTTGGGGAGGCATGCATGACACATCGCGAGGGGAGGCAATTAAAGGAGAAGACACTATTGGGAAGACATTCGTAGCACATTGAGGAACACGGATGAAGTATGTGCTGTTGGGCAGGCATGACTGACACAACAAAAAGGAGAAGACACTGTTGGACATGCATTCCTGGCTCATCGAGCGGGAAGAAAGAGAGATGAAGTATGCACTTTTAGGAGGCATGAGTGCCATATCGAGAGGGGAGAAGGAACATGGAAAAGTATTTTTGGGCAGCCATTCGTGCTTGGCACATCGAGTGGGAGGAAGAAGATGAAGTATACACTGTTGGGCAGACATGAGTGGCACATCGAGCGGGTGTGGAAACGATGAAGTAGACACTGTTGGGGAGGCATCATTGACACATCGAATGTGTGGCACATTGAGAGGGGATGACGGAGATGAGTAGACACTGTTGGGCAGTCATGCATGACACATCGTCATGCATGCCACAGAGGGGAGAAGGAAGATGAAGTATACACTGTCGGGGAGGCTTGCATGGCACATATATAGGGCATCAGGAATATGATGTAGACATTGTTGGGCAGACATGAGTGGCACATTAATAGTGGAGGAAGATGTTGTAGTAGACAATGTTGGGCAGACATGAGTGGCACATCGAACGGGGAGAAGGAAGACACTGTTTGGCAGTCATGCGTAGCACATCAATGGGGAGACGAGGAGGTAGTGGATACTGTTGGGCAGACACGCAAGGCACATCGATAGAGAGGCGTTGACACGGTGGTCGGTGTTGGGAAGGCATGCGTTTCACACCGAGAAAGGAGAAGGAAGAAGTGATGTTGATACTGTTGTATAGAAATGCGTGGCACATCGAATATGGGGAGAACGCGAAGCTGACACTGTTGTGTAGACATGCGTGGCACATCGATCGGAGAGGAAGAAGATGGAGTAGATTATGTATGGTAGGCTTTCGTGGCACATCGATGAAATTGAAGCAACTCTGAGGTGAGTTAAACATTACGATAGCTGCATCTGTATTATTTGGAAAAAATGCTTTATTCGTGTCTGATCAAAATATAGTACGACTAACACAGATCGTTTGTTGGTTTGGAAAATATTGCCAATATCTCGATCAACAACCTGTCAATTGACACATTTCGTTTTGTGGGAGAGATCGCTCTGGTTGCATCTATAACAATCTATAGAAGTTTAACTCCACAACTACTCATGATGTTGCTTACTGTCTCCTGCAGGTCAACATGTGTTTTATTAGAAGGCGATGTCCTTGATTCGTCATTAGCTGAACAAATGATTGATATTGATGGAGCCGAAGTAGATATTGTTATTGTACCGAATGATGAGACTCCGATTGCCAGCAGTGGGCGTGCTATTTTGATAGGCTTTCCCAGACACAATAGCAAATAACTTGGCATGCATTGCTTTCCAGTAGTGTATTGACCAGCTCTCAAATTCTTTGTAGACAACAGCGTTCGAGTTCGAATAAGAACGGTGGAGGTGATATGAAGGCCATCGGTGAACAGTTTGGTACTGTAATCTGATTATATTATGTTAGTATTACAAGTAATATTGAATGATACATTTCTCTTCACGAAGGTAATGGTGCAAAGATAACATGACTTACGTTATGACACATATTGTCATAACGTAAGTCCATTTATCTTCGCACCATTACCTGTGTTTGATTCATTTTGGTATAACTTATTGGGACATATTTAAATATTTAAAAATGCAACTGCTACTTTATGAAGTAAATGGAATGTATTTATTTTGTTTGTTTGTCATTCAAAATAATTTACAATACGATAAAATGCCTGATCTACTACATTTTAAACGATAAAAATTAATAACTCAATATCACATAGAATACCATGAACTCCAGCTTTAGCTTATTCTGTCTTCAAAATTCAAATTTCAGTTATGGATTCTATGAACAGAAGAATGTTGATGTTCTGAAATCTGCTCTCAAGCAATGAAATAATACCACTTTGTATTTTGTAATTGTAACACTGTAGTAAATGTAGTAAATGGCCGTCAATGTAAGTTCAGAATCAATCACAAATGCTTATTGTAAGATATTTTCAGAATCAATTACAATTTCATGCGTATTATAACATACTAGAAGGTGACCCGACTTCGTCCGGGGTTTGACCTTGAATTGTCTATTTTGAAGGCCAAGGTCAACTGGGGTCACGATTTGACCCGTCCAAAACACTGCCCGAACAAAAGTACCCAACAAAAGTACCCGTCGAAATCCATCCGGTTTTACCAGATTTGACCTTTTAACCCGATTTGATTTCCACTCAAGTATATAAACGCGCCACATTTACACACGTAAAGATAAATTACCATCGGTGCCCGAGATATCGCCAAGACGTCTGAAACAGTCAAATGCATCGACCGGTTGAGCTTTAACGTGATCTAATGTTATGAACTCTAACGACGTCATAGAAGTTACGCATTGTTTTTACCCTGAATACATCATCAACACATTGGCTTTGGTTATGGTGTCATAATACTGATCTGCATTATGTGTTATTACATTATGACAAAGGGATGTCGGATGTGATATATCAACCAGGGTACAAACACGCCATAACGACTCCCGTGACTGACATAACACAACTACAAAACTATGTTCCATAACTTGGCAGAAGGATGTGAGCGACTAGTTGATTATGAATATCTATTATATATTTTGGAAGATCTGTGTGTGTATCTGTGTGTGTGTGTGTGTGTATTCGATGGACTCGAAAATGGCCCAGCCGATTTCGATGAAACTTGGTATGTGGGTGTATTTTCGGCCGGGGACGAACATAGGCCTATTGATTTTCAGATCCGAGGTCAACTTTTCACGTGCCGAGGTCAAATCTGTTTTTACGCCGTTTTGCGCTAATATATTTCAGTTCGGTGCTCACAAATCGATTCGATATAGCGCGAATAATAAATTGCCAGTCATATAATTTGCACGGTTAGAATCTGTGTGGCTTCATCTTTCCAATGATGCATCACACGCCTGTGTACGTTTAAAGTTTCTACCTTAATTATCGGGAAGAACGCAGGACCATGCTTAGCTCATCTAAAATCATTGCGTAAATATATTACGCCATCAACAAATCGTGACGTGTTCGCGTTAACTCTTGACCGCCGATGTCGCGTTAACTCATCACCGGCCGAGGTATCCGCAAATGACATTGTGCTATATATCTCGAAAACGGGTGGAGCTATCGACTTGAAATTTGGTATGTGTATGTATCTTGCCCCGGATACGAATTTTATCGGGTCGCCGAGCCCGTGCGACGCCAGCTTCGCGCATGACCAGATCTCGGAAACGGGTGGAGCAATCGACTTGAAATTTGGTTTTTGAATAGCCCGGACGAAGTCGGGTCACCTTCTAGTCTATTATATATTTTGAAAGATCTGTGTGTGTATGTATCTGTGGGTTTGTGTGTAATCGATGGACTCAAATACGGCTGAGCCAATTTCGATGAAACCTGGTATGTGGGCGTATTTTCGGGCCACGAGTAACATAGGCCTATTAATTTGTCCGTGCGAGGTCAACTTCTGACGTGCCGAGGTCAAATCTGTTTTTACGCTGTGTTACGGGACTTTCATTTGAGTTCGGTGCTTACAAATCGATTCGAAACAGCGCGAATAATAACATGCCAGTCATAATAATGACACTATGAGAATCTTTCGTGTTTCCTCTTTCCAACGATATATAATATGTATGTATCCGTTTTAGTTATCTGCCTCAATTATTAAGAAGAAGTGGTACGATCTTCTATCAGGGTAAAAACAATGCGTAACTTCTATGACGTCGTTAGAGGTCATAAAGTTAGATCACGTTAACTCTTACCCGGCCGATGCATTTGACTGTTTCAGACGTCTTGGCGATATCTCGGGCACCGATGGTAATTTATCTTTACGTTGAAACTTGATAATTAATGAGCGTGTGTATATGAGTATCTCGGTATCGCCGATATCCGCTGGGCCGATTTCCACCATTTTTGGGGTGTTGGTGTTTGACCCCACCTGACCTTGACCTTCAAAATGGTCAATTCAAGGTCAAATCTGGTAAAACCTGATGGATTTCGACGGGTACTTTTGTCGGGTACTTTTGTTCGGGCACTGTGTTTTGGACGGGTCAAATCGTGACCCCACTTGACCTTGGCCTTCAAAATAGACAATTCAAGGTCAATGCCCGGACGAAGTCGGGTCAACTTCTAGTCTATTATATATTTTGGAAGATCTGTGTGTTTGTTTGTTTGTTTGTGTGTAATCGATGGACTCGAAAACGACTCAGCCAATTTCGATGAAACTTGGTACGTGGGGGTATTTTCAGGCCACGAGTAACATAGGCCTATTAATTTGTTCGTGCGAGGTCAACTTTTCACGTGCCGAGGTCAAATCTGTTTTTACGCCGTTTTGCGCTAATATATTTCAGTTCGGTGCTCACAAATCGATTCGATATAGCGCGAATAATAAATTGCCAGTCATATAATTTGCACGGTTAGAATCTGTGGCGTTTCGTCTTTCCAACGATATATAATATGTATGTATCCGTTTTAGTTATCTGCCTCAATTATTAAGAAGAAGTGGTACGATCTTCTATCAGGTTAAAAACATTGCGTAACTTCTATGACGTCGTTAGAGGTCATAAAGTTAGATCACGTTAACTCTCACCCGGCCGATGCATTTGACTGTTTCAGACATCTTGGCGATATCTCGGGCACCGATGGTAATTTATCTTTACGTTGAAACTTGAGGCGCGTTTATATACTTGAGTGGAAATCAAATCGGGTTAAACTGGCGTATTTTTACGGACGAAATTTGATGCATAAGGTATCTCGGTATCCGCTGGGCCGATTTCCCGGTATCCGCTGGGCCGATTTCCACCATTTTTGGGGTGTTGTTGTTTGACCCCACCTGACCTTGACCTTCAAAATGGTCAATTCAAGGTCAAATCGGGTAAAACCGGATGGATTTCGACAGGTACTTTTGTCGGGTACTTTTGTTCGGGCACTGTGTTTTGGACGGGTCAAATCGTGACCCCACTTGACCTTGGCCTTCAAAATAGACAATTCAAGGTCAAAGCCCGGACGAAGTCGGGTCACCTTCTAGTCTATTATATATTTTGGAAGATCTGTTTGTTTGTGTGTAATCGATGGACTCAAAAACGGCTAAGCCAATTTCGATGAAATTTGGTATTTGGGGGTATTTTCGGGCCACGAGCAACATAGGCCTATTGATTTTCAGATCCGAGGTCAACTTTTCACGTGCCGAGGTCAAATCTCTTTTTACGCCGTTTTGCGCTAATATATTTCAGTTCGGTGCTCACAAATCGATTCGATATAGCGCGAATAATAAATTGCCAGTCATATAATTTGCACGGTTAGAATCTGTGTGGCCTCATCTTTCCAACGATATATAATATGTATGTATCCGTTTTAGTTATCTGCCTCAATTATTAAGAAGAAGTGGTACGATCTTCTATCAGGGTAAAACAATGCGTAACTTCTATGACGTCGTTAGAGTTCATAACGTTAGATCACGTTAACGCTCAACCGGCCGATGCATTTGACTGTTTCAGACGTCTTGGCGTTATCTCGGGCACCGATGGTAATTTATCTTTACGTGTGTAAATGTGGCGCGTTTATATACTTGAGTGGAAATCAAATCGGGTTAAAAGGTCAAATCGGGTAAAACCGGATGGATTTCGACGGGTACTTTTGTCGGGTACTTTTGTTCGGGCAGTGTTTTGGACGGGTCAAATCGTGACCCCACTTGACCTTGGCCTTCAAAATAGACAATTCAAGGTCAAAGCCCGGACGAGGTCGGGTCACCTTCTAGTCTATTATATATTTTGGAAGATCTGTGTGTTTGATCGCGATGAACTCAAAAACGGCTAAGCCAATTTCGATGAAATTTGGTATATGGGGGTATTTTCGGCCGGAGACGAACATAGGCATATTTATTTTCAGATCCGAGGTCAACTTTTCACGTGCCGAGGTCAAATCTGTTTTTACGCCGTTTTGCGCTAATATATTTCAGTTCGGTGCTCACAAATCGATTCGATATAGCGCGAATAATAAATTGCCAGTCATATAATTTGCAAGGTTAGAATCTGTGTGGCTTCATCTTTCCAACGATATATAATATGTATGTATCCGTTTTAGTTATCTGCCTCAATTATTAAGAAGAAGTGGTACGATCTTCTATCAGGGTAAAAACAATGCGTAACTTCTATGACGTCGTTAGAGTTCATAACGTTAGATCACGTTAACGCTCAACCGGCCGATGCATTTGACTGTTTCAGAAATTCAGACGTCTTGGCGATATCTCGGGCACCGATGGTAATTATCTTTACGTGTGTAAATGTGGCGCGTTTATATACTTGAGTGGAAATCAAATCGGGTTAAAAGGTCAAATCGGGTTAAACCGGATGGATTTCGACGGGTACTTTTGTCGGGTACTTTTGTTCGGGCAGTGTTTTGGACGGGTCAAATCGTGACCCCATTTGACCTTGGCCTTCAAAATAGACAATTCAAGGTCAAACCCCGGACGAAGTCGGGTCACCTTCTAGTAACATATAAATCTAGACTGTGACAATATTCTGCCCCTCCCCACTTCCATCCGTCCCACATTTACACCTTATCAAATCAATCGTGGTTCTAGTGCCACTATAATCATGTCACTGGAATTTATAATTGTATAAAAGTTATGTCAGAAACCGGTATCCTTTCAAAATAAGTATGATTCTGTTGTGATGTGTATACTATGTTGACAACTATACACCGCCCTAATTTAAGCCCAAATGACAATATTTGTTGTCAACTACAGCATCGGTCGTATGGGTTATGTGCTCTATATATAAGCTTCCTTGCATCATCACAAATAAGAGGGTGTCATTAGATAAAGGATTGTCTAAGGCTTATTAATTGTTTTGGTATATACAGCGTATGAGGAATATATACTGCCATTCGACTGATGCCAGTGTATGATGTGTAAAACTTCAAATGCTCGATGATTCAACTTATGTTAATGTACATTTGTATTATTATCATTATTGTATCTCAGCTGATCACATAGCAGGACACGTGTCACATTGTCGAATGGCATACACCATCACGGAGAATGACACACGTGACACCCTGATGATGGATAATCTTCGAATGGCATACACCATGACAGAAACGGACACACGTGACATCCTGGCGACGGAGATCGTATATATGGGAGGCATGCAGAGTTAAAGTCCACATGGATAACTTTATATTTAAGAAAGAAGTCATTGGCAAATCACGTGGGTGCACGTCTTACGACAAGGAAGACTGCACTAATGAACACATGGCTACAATCACACTTCCAGGTAAGTGAAGAGTATCGCTGTGAAAGTAAATAATTTCATGAACTGGTGGCAATAACCCAGCGTATGTTCTCTGAATTTGCCGTTTCCACATAAGCCGTAGGTATGCATACATTGCTTATGCTGATATATTAGTATGATGTAAACTACAATACAAATGTTTTTTTATGTTCTCATAGAAAATTGCATGTTAACCTGTTGGCATGTCATATTATGTAAGTTTGTTTTGAATATTCTAGACATTCATTCGACCAAACAGTTTATGTGTCCAGTTTATTTCACAATGGAGGGATTCTTCAATATTATTGCAACTTGCCAAACGAATATGTTACACCTTGACAATGTAGTAACTCAACTTTGTGTTAAATATTTTGAATGGAACAATTATGGGATTATAGAAATGAGCTGCGTCCGTCCGTCTACGGGTCCGGATTGCCGTCTGAAGCATGTGTTGTCCTGGTGATATACTGAATAGTACTCGCATGAGAGAGTACATAATTACAGAGCTATGTCATCTTTCGACATAACATTTGTTGTTTATTATTGTCCTTTTATTTTTGGAAATTAGGTAATGATACCAATTTGGAATTTTCATCCCTGACGGTGGGTGTACATTGACATTCCCGCAGTTCTTAATTTGGTCCAGTCATTAAAATAACTATTAAAAAAAATAAGCACACCAATATAACACATTCATTCAATGATTGGCATGAATCAAAGCCCATTCCAATATGTCTCATGTGGGTTTTATTTTCACACTGGAATAAATGTTTGAAATGCAGTTTCAAATGCAAGAAAATGTTCAATACTAATGTAAATAAAAGTGAGGAAATAGAATTTTTTTTTTATGTATTTATTATTGAACATAAATACGATTACAAACTCATGGTCTGTACATTTATAATGGTAAAACAATAAATAATCCAATCCATAATTACTGAGATCTTACAAGTTAAGTCAGAAGTCAGAATCCTTCGATAAAATGTATGATTGTGTTATTTAAGAACCAACCCGTGTTTTGATTAATGTTATGAATTTATAACCGTAAAGTTTGAAGACAAATTATATAGTTGCGCATAATAGTCAATTTGTCTTCAAACATTACGGTTAAACCTTCATAGCCTTAATCGAAACATGGGTTATTTCTTCTACTTCAATTCGTCATTTCACACGAGAATCAAATTGCGTTATAAATAGGTAGCTTTTGATTGGCTAGTGAACAGTCTGCATTCACTAGTCGCGCCACTGTGGCAGCAGATTTTCCAGAAATGTTTCGCCTGATTGTGACACGAGGTATAGTTTCTGAAACGTCATTTCTTTGCAAATGTTAATTAGCAGTAAAGTTAATGCAGGGCATTCCTACCTGAATGAATTTTGATGTTACATCGGAATTCCCGTTTATATCGTAGAAAGTATCGAATGCTGTTCGTGCACATTTTAGGAACGCGGTATAGGCGTGGTCACATGACAACGAAGCTGCTGTATCTGCTGTCATTTCTTCCACAGAAGTAATCAAAAATTTAGGTTATCGAGAAATAAATGTAATGGCTAAATGTGTGACAACCAATGGTTTTATAGTATTATGTTGATTGGTTAAATTATGTGAAGATATGCTGATAATTTTATACCACATAAATTATATATATTAAAGTGATATGAAACACTCCGGTAGGGTGATAAAATAGAAATGGAGAACAATCTTGTTCAAAGTAGTTATGTTTACAAATAGTATATCTAGATTGACAGCACATGTCGTCAATCTTAGATATTAATTAAATGCAGTGACTGTCGATGACGAAATCATGTTCGTTAGTTTATCGTCGATAGATGCGTCCCGAATCAAGTAGTAAATATTTACAATTTAGCGTAGTTCAGACAATGTTTTCTATGGAGCGGTACGGTCGATTTGCTTGAGTTTTCGGTTATGTTAGTAGAATGCTACATTCCTCCAGTTGGGATAGCACATAAATGCTAACTTATCAGTTTCACACACCCGAATAAGTACACAATACTTCAAATGACAGTCGTCTATAGCTTCAGCAGTGGGTATCTAACATCATATAACGAACCAAAACCGGACGTTTTGGGTCGTCTATAGACTATATCTGATTTGTGACGTCCCCAATTATTATATAATACGACACTGTTGTTTTGAATTTTAGCGAGCACTTTTGTCGCAAAGTAGACAGGTGGGCTTAAAGCATTAATGTCGTAATCGGAAATAAACGTGCGTGTCTTTCAATTGCCGGCTATGCACAACGAAGTTCATTCGTAGCAGCGGTTTACAATTTATTGAGAACATACTTGTTTCATATTAAGGACTGTTTAATATTTGCATTGGAGTGGCCTAAAATATGAATCCCGCGTGCAATGGAAAAATCTTAATCACTCTGGCAGGACGGGAGACAATACTGGAATCTAAATCGAAATTCGTGATGCATACGTTATTATATCGCGTTTAAATTTTCCTAATATTACAGTGTACATATGTGAATCTGATAATCCTTAGATCAAATCGGAATTCGTGATGCATACGTGATTATATCGCGTTTAAATTGTCCTAATATTACAGTATACATACGTGAATCTGATAATCCCATTGTAATGAATCGACAAGGAACACATACTGATAAACAAAGCAGAAGATACATTCAGATTATCGTGATGGTCGATGGTGAAAGCTACATAACGACGTTGTTCGTCGAGTTTCGTTGAAATCGAAACAATGACATATTTTGAACGAAATGAACATGATGAAATCGATAAGCCTCTTCGTATAGTACACATCTCAATAGGATTGCGCACACAGCGTCAATAATATAATGGTTAATTTCAGTAAAATACTCTCATCTCGACATCAACCAACAGTTTTGTCTTTTGAATACTTTCAGTTTGATGTTGGGAGTTTATATTCTATAATAATTTGTACAAAAGGAACGACTTTTAATTTTTTTTTTTTTTTTTGTTTGTTTTTTTTAGGTTTTAAATCTGAGGTGGTGAGCTCGTAGTCTGTTTGCATTGTGAATTTCTGATTTCTCACATGCCCTGATGTATGGTTGACCTAATTTATACACGAAATTGCTAGCTATAGGACCCACTCTTTCGATGAAGCCTTGTGCATATCTGGAGTGAAATTAATCATAATCACACCACGATATAAGGCCTAAGTGAACCCTATTTGATGGGAAAGCGCATATACGAAGTTATTTTTATAAGAATAAAAAAGGTACAGATATATCCTGGCTTAAGTGCGTTAGCTGTGGTTCGTTAATTACGCTAGCGTATTGTCATATAACTGCCTTTCGACCAATATCAATATCTGCTGTGCAAAACTTCATATTTACCCTTATACGATGCAGCTTATTTCAATAAATATTTGTTTTATTATCATCTTTGAAGTACAAAATGTGTAACATATATTCCTCACATTTTTATCTCAGTTGACGCTACCATTGATGTGACTCCTCGGGACATTCCACGCATTATCTGACATACACCATCACGGAGAAGGACAGATGTGACGGTCGGTGTGACTCCCCGGGGCATCCGGCACAGTATCTGACTTAAACCATCATGAAGATGGACATTAACATCCTGGTAACGGACCATCATAGAGATGGACATTAACATCCTGGCGACGGACCATCATAGAGATGGACATTAACATCCTGGCGACGGACCATCATAGAGATGGACATTAACATCCTGGCGACGGACCATCATAGAGATGGACATTAACATCCTGGCGACGGACCATCATAGAGATGGACATTAACATCCTGGCGACGGACCATCATAGAGATGGACATTAACATCCTGGCGACGGACCATCATAGAGATGGACATTAACATCCTGGCGACGGACCATCATAGAGATGGACATTAACATCCTGGCGACGGACCATCATAGAGATGGACATTAACATCCTGGTGACGGACCATCATAGAGATGGACATTAACATCCTGGCGACGGACCATCATAGAGATGGACATTAACATCCTGGCGACGGACCATCATAGAGATGGACATTAACATCCTGGCGACGGACCATCATAGAGATGGACATTAACATCCTGGCGACGGACCATCATAGAGATGGACATTAACATCCTGGTGACGGACCATCATAGAGATGGACATTAACATCCTGGCGATGGACCATCATAGAGATGGACATTAACATCCTGGCGACGGACCATCATAGAGATGGACATTAACATCCTGGCGACGGACCATCATAGAGATGGACATTAACATCCTGGCGACGGACCATCATAGAGATGGACATTAACATCCTGGTGACGGACCATCATAGAGATGGACATTAACATCCTGGCGACGGACCATCATAGAGATGGACATTAACATCCTGGCGACGGACCATCATAGAGATGGACATTAACATCCTGGCGACGGACCATCATAGAGATGGACATTAACATCCTGGTGACGGAGATCGTCGATAAGAGGCAGACAACGTTAAAGTCCACAACAGTGGAGAACTTTCGAATTAAGAAGTAATTAAAAAATCTCTAGGATGCAGCCCGCGATATCAACGAAGTAGCCAATGATGAACATATGACTATAGCCAAACATCAAGGAAGTAACCTCTGATTAACATATGGATATAGCCAACCACCAAGGAAGTAACCACTGATGAACATATGACTATAGCTAAACGCCAAGGAAGTAACCACTGGTGAACATACGGTTATAGAAAGTAGCCACTGATGAACGCGTGAATAGACAACCTTTTCAGTAAGTGAAGAGTATTATTGTATAAATCATTATATTCTGCGGCTCTATGGTAACTTGTTTTCTACATTTGTCTGTGAGTACACATGCATTGCTCGCACTCATGTTGATATGATGTAAACCACAAGTGGTTTCGATTGTCTCCCAGAAATTTGCGTGTTAACCTTCTGCACGTTAGCATTAAGTGTTTATGTACGTTTCCTTTGAATATTCTGGACATGTATTCGTTCAAAAAGCTTCTGTGTGCAGTCAATTTCAATTTACTAGGATTCCTCAGTATTTTTGAAATTGATAAATGAATTTGCAGTACTTTGTCAGGGTGGTTACTTAAAGTGTGTTCACTATTACGCATGGAACATTGTGACGCGGAGAAAGTACGAAGCTTCAGGCTGAACAATTGGTTGTGACTGCTCAGATATGTATATTGAATACGTAGTGTTCAGTGTTTGGTGTCCCACCAATAAGAGCCTCAGGGTCACAGTTGGATAATTACAATCAACGATGTTTATTGTCACCGAAAACAAATTAGGGAGACTATGACTATGAGCTTCGTCCATCCGTATGTCCGTCTGTTATACGGTCGTGTCGCCATCTGCGTATCTGTGACAACTTATTTGTCCAGGTGATCGCTTGAATAATAATTTGTGGAATTTGTGAAACTTTGTATGCGGCGTTCAATGAAAAACTCACAATCAAATTCAAATTTGAATATGGTCAGACCATTTTAACAGTTATGCACATTATCGACTTATAATTTGCTGATTATTTTGTTGCCCGGGTGATAAATCAAGTTGTAAGATTATCCGATATCTTTCAAATTTAGTAGTGTGCATTATTCACATGAACATAATTATGAAGAAGACACATAGATGGTTTTACTATACGTATACACGTGTAGCCACCCAAATTACCATACTTATTCTAACTTTGTAACCGATTATCCCAGGTGTGTCTGTGATGAAATTGAGGACACAGAACACTCTTTACTTGAATGTGTTAGATACCGCTCCCAACGTCGCTTACTCTTATCCTCAATTTCTAATCTGTGTTTTGTTACATCCGAGAGACCATTATGTGGATCCACTAAAATTTTATTGGAAGACAGTTTTAAAACATTCACAGAAGTCCAAAAAGTTATCATTTCGATCCAAACGTTTTAAATGATGTCACCAAACAATTCTCCGCTGAGCCACACACCCATTGGTATCGAACGCATTAATGTTTGCCAGCTATAAGAAACGATAGTAGATTAAAAATTGGACACTGTTGTGAAACCACAGCAAAGTTTATTTTCATCTGACATCCACCATACCTTTCCAACGTACTCCCACATAACCCATATCTTTCCATATGAAACTACGTTAACCCTTTACCCAACAAACAGGCCAAAAACGGCCAAATAAAGCTGCAACAGCCTAAATTATCTTGGGTCTGTCTCAATAAAACCATACAAATATGGATATCATTGGAACCGGCTCATTGACCACATTGTGATGGTTACAGTTATGCCCTGTGCCAATGCATTCTCGCATATATAAGAGAATGCATTGGCCTAAAAAAAACTTTTTTTTAACACTTTTTACCATTTTTTCTTACATTCTTTAACAATTATATAATTTTTATTGTGTTAAGCCAATGCATTCTCTTATATATGCGAGGCACAGGGCCGTTCTGTTGGGTAAAGTGTTATTTTGAAACACCTATGTGAGTATATTAATACACGCGATAAAACGTCAACAATTTAAAACATGAAGTCCCCATTTATTTGAAACAATTTGAAGTGTTTTAAATCCCTCTTACAGTATGGGCCTTCTCATCCGGAAACGACGCCCAAAAGCTTAAAGCTTGTTGTCGAATCCCTTTCATATCAAGATTGTTAATAGTTGTTTTTAATATATAATGAATGCTACGGAATAAATACTGTTTACACCAAAATAAATGTCAAGTTCGTATTTGGGTTCGGTACTACATTTAATTTGTGTTGTGTTAATGAGCTGAATTGGTATTGAAATTAAAAATCACTATTTCAGGACGGACACGCACCAATATAAAATATTCAATCAATGTCTGGAATGCAAAGATACAAAACATTTCTACAATGAGTTATCTCCCGCCATGGACTCGTTCACAGACTCATTCAAATCGCCGGAAATAGTCACGTGGTGACGAACTTTAATAAGTTAATGAACGCAATGTTCATTCCCGCGGAGTACGCTATCGTAATTATGCTTTTCCAGACAACTGGTGACACAAAAAGAAATGTGAATCAAATGAAGAGACTGTTCGTGTCCACGAGGAATGCTATCGTCTGGATTATTCGTTCGAGACAGCCAGTGTATCAGTTACCCGAATAACAGTGAATCAGTGACCCGAATAACAGTGTATCAGTGACCCGAATAACAGTGTATCAGTGAACCGAATAACAGTGTATCAGTGACCCGAATAACAGTGTATCAGTGACCCGAATAACAGTGAATTCAACGAAGAGACTGTTCGTGTCCACGAGGAATGCTATCGTCTGGATTATTCGTTCGAGACAGCCAAGTGTATCTAAGTGTATCAGTGACCCGAATAACAGTGAATTCAACGAAGAGACTGCTCATGTCCGCGAGGAATGCTATCGTCTGGATAATTCGTTCGAGACAGCCAGTGTATCAGTGACCCGAATAACAGTGTATCAGTGACCCGAATAACAGTGTATCAGTGACCCGAATAACAGTGAATTCAACGAAGAGACTGCTCATATCCACGAGGAATGCTACCGTCTGGATTATATTCGTTTCGAGACAGCTGGTGTGTCAGTGATCCCCAAAACAGTGAATCCAATGAGGCATTTAAACAGTGAATCCAATGAGGCCTTTAAACAGTGAATCCAATGAGGCCTTTCGTGTCAGCGAGGCATGCTATCGTCTTGAATATTCGTTTCGAGACAGTTTGTGTATCAGTGACCCAAAAACAGTTAAACCAACGAAGAGGTTGTTCATGTCCGCGAGGAATGCTATCGTCTGGAATATTCGTTTCGAGACAGCTGGTTTGTCAGTGATCCCCAACACAGTTAAACCAATGAAGAGGTTATTCATGTCCGCGCGGAATTATCTCGTCTTGATTATTCGTTTAGAGACAGCTGGTGTGTCAGTGACCCCAAAAACATTGCACCCAATGCAGAGTCTGTTCTTGTCCGCGATGAACGCTATCGTCTGTGCTATTCAAAGTACAAGGAACCCAATGAATAGTCTGCTCCTCTCGTCTGTGTTATTCGTCCCGAAGCAGCTGGTGACTCAACGAACAAGGAACCCAAATGATGAAGCTGTTCATGTCCATAGCGTACGCTATCGGTAGAAGTATTAACTTCGAGACAGCTGGTGTGAAGGAATCCAACGTTTATGTTCGCGAAGAATGTTATCGTTATGAATATTCCGAGCCAGTTGTTGTCTCACGTGACAGACCGACACACGTGCAAAATCCAGCAAGTTCCGAATATAAATGTGTCGCAGCTTGTTCATGTTCAATACTGTGAACCTTAAATTCGAATGGACGGATGGGATTTATGGCCGCCATCAATCGGCCGCCAACTATAATACCGTGTTTCTGCAGACACATGACACATGACCAATGTTTCGGCTATCAGTCGATATGACATGTCAGCATACATGCAGCGTTTCGAAAGACTAACTTAAATAAAAACACTGAAATTTTGTTATAGTGGTAATATTTACTTTTGAGTTTCGACCATAAAGTATGGGGAAACGATTATTAGTGACTTGATTAGTTGGTGCCAAGTGATCCAGACCCCTGGATAAGTACACATAGTTCAGGAAGAGACACGACGTATATCTAACACTTTATTTACTGAATATTGACTGGTAAATATTTTCCTTGGGGATGATCAGATACTAAGTCCAGTAAAGGTTTGTTGCACTTACTATCTGAACATTTCCCACCAAATGGGTAGTTGCTGTTCTAAATGACAATGATCATTAAATTTCACGAATCAAGAATAATTATGTCTCCTCTCATGATCTTCAGATATGATATAATGGATATATGAACTGCACTTTTGAAACAAATATATTTTACTAGCAGGGTGACCCGACTTCGTCCGGGCTATGTCCCTTCTGCTTGTCGCGATTTGACATTGAATTGACCATTTTGAAGGTCAAGGTCAGGTCAGGGTCACGATTTGACCCGTCCAAAACACTCCCAGGACAAAGTAACCGTAAGTATAAAATTTCGTCGAAATTCCGTCGAAAGGCGCGATTGGACCTTGAATTGACCATTTTTAAGTCAATGTCAGGGCGGGGTTACGATTTGACCCGGACAAAACACTCCCCGGACAAAAGTACCTCTAGGTATAAAATTTCGTCGAAATCCCGTCGAAAGGCGCGATTTGACCTTGAATTGATCATTTTGAAGGTCAGGTCGGGTCACGATTTCACCCGTCCAGAACACTCCCCGGACAAAAGTACCCCTAGGTATCAAATTTTGTCGATATCAGTCCGGCAGTTTTCCCGGCCATTGCTAACAAACAGACAAACAAACCGAAGTCCCAAAATATATATTAGATAGCAGCTATTGGTACCTGAAATAGTGATATATTAAATACAGGATCTACAACGATTCCCCAGTTTATAGCGAAATTAGAAAACGACTCCAGTAAATTAGGTCTGGTCTGACCCTTTGGCGATATCCAATCCTACATACTGGACGAGTTTTGTAAACTTCGCTATAAATTGGGGACGAGTTGTAGACTATATTTATTACTGGATTAAAGCGCTAGTAGTAATGGGGGGCACTATGGCCCAGTACCCCCCAGTGGGGGGCACTATGGCCCAGTACCCCCCAGTGGGGGGCACTATGGCCCCCACTGGGGGGTACTGGGCCATAGTGCCCCCCACTGGGGGTACTGGGCCATAGTGCCCCCACTGGGGGGTAATGGGCCATAATGCCCCCCACTGATGGGTACTGGGCCATAGTTCCCCCCTGAGGATAGATATTCCTGTCATTGATGTGATATTTCTGATCGGAAAAAATGAAAATGGACTTAGAATTATTTTTTTTCAAAAGGAAAATCTCACTTTGGAAAATATCAATTAGCAATCAAGAGTTTTTCTTTTCGAATATTTGGTGGCCCTGAAAAAGGCCGTTTTATTTTTGTTATAGTTTAGAATCCGCCACATTGAACTTCTTTGTTCGCCAAAACTTCAATTGATTTGTCCCCTCGCCTCATCCATATTTCGCATTCACAATAATGCTCGTGGCAAACGTGTGGGATCCACACTAGAGTTATTGATGACTTGAATCTTGGTGTTGATTTGTAGCCGCCTTTGGTAGCATCAAACATGACGATAGGTCGCTGTATAACAGTCGCCGCTAATTCAACCATCAATCTTGATTCAGCCAAAAGTGGTGTGCGCCGTAAATCTTGTGCCGACGCACCAAGTTCGTCACTCTCTGCGTAGTACAGGTCAACTGCCGCATCTCTCAGAACCATCCATCCATCGGTCGTCCCGTAAACCGCAACGCTGAGTGCCCTCCAAAACAGAGATATTTCTTCGCCGCCGCACACTGCTTTACAGTATACCCCCTGTACCATTATCTCGTCAAGATCTGTTATGTTTACAGCAGTCATCTTTGAATGTAGAATAAGTCTGAAGATCCGTCTTGAACATATATTACGATTGTGCGGGCGGTAGAGAAAGCACATAATACTTTGACGTTAAAAATGACAAATGCTTCCTGACGTTGTGTTTCTTTACAGTGCATTATCTGTAGTTTTCACTATTTCGATATGTTATAGATTAAATTCATGATAGTATATGCAATTAATTAAGATGTTTTAACATATGAATTCATCTTCGTTCATAAACGATGACCAAGTAAAGTTATCGATTGTAATGATGAAGAAAAATGTTCAGTATGTTTTCTTGTGTTCAGTTTTATGTATAAAATATGTACATCTCCAAAAACAAAACTAGAAAAACATTCCATATTTTCCTAACGAGGTAACAAATATATCAATCATGTGTACCAAATAATAGATAATGATCTAACGAAATAAAAAACATTTGTTTGATCGCTATGCAATAATGATCAAGAAAAATATGAATGCTGATCCGTCTCTGAAAAAACACAATGCCAGGAAACATTTGTCAATTTTAACGTCAATGCGACATGTGATTTCATTGACGCCCGTGTCAAATGTATAAAAATATTTTCGAATTTGATCAACGTTACATTGCATTGCTATCAAAGATGGATCCGTTAACAGAATTTCTTCAGAGTGAGATATACAGTAATCCTGTTGTACAGAATACATATGCGGCACCACAGTCAACAGGCCAAGCTAATACGACAATGACTATAGGTGGAGATACACTCATTTTAAAAGCGATTTTAGATGAACTGAGATGTCTTCGCAGGGATATTGACGTGAAAACACAAGTAACGCATCAAGAAGTAAAAGTGAATCTTCGTTTCGTTGCAGAAGAGATAGATATACCAATCAGGGTTCATGATGTTCAGAGATCGAAAGAACAGAAACAGATCAAAAAAGAAAAAATATTATCGGCGAAAGAAAAAGAACCTAAAAGTATCATGAAGCCTTCTACTGAGACAAAAGTCAGATTTCGTCTTCCTTGTAAAGAATCTAAAGATACAGAGAAAAGTGATGAATTCGCAAAAGCTATTGGTTCTCATGGGAAAGATATGTCAAGATATAAGAAAAACACAAAACGATGTTAAAGTCAGATGATAATTTTAAAACGGCCCTTTTCAGGGCCACACACATTTCCCAAAAGGTTACTCTTTCATTGCTGAAAAAATCAAAAACACGATTGTTCAATTTATATTTTATTCAACAACAAATATTTGCAAGTATATTTTGTTTTAAATTATTCGTGGCGTGATTTTTTCAAAACAAAACATAGGGTACAAAGAACATTATTAGTTATTAAGCAATGCTAAAAGTTTTTCTTTTTGAAAAAATTGGTTGGTCCTGAAAAGGACCGTTTTTGTTTTTGGCCCTGAAAAGGGCCGTTTTGTATGGCATCAAAGTTCACGCCACGATTTTCTTTTGAGACTTTTGCTTTTGTTCCAACGCTGTTGTTTTTTGCATATTTGCATAACCAGTTTTGCACTGGCGGTTACTTCTTTTGCGTGTTCGCCCCGCATTATCTGGGGTGTTAGCCCTATCGTTCCTCTTAGTATAGACATCAACGGTTCGGGGGTTTCGGACATCTTTGAATGCAGAATAAAAATTGTTCACGGCCGTGTTTGAACATATATTACGATTGCGCGGGCGGTAGAGAAAGCACATGTCGCATTGACGTTAAAAATGACAAATGCTTCCTGACGTTGTGTTTCTTTACAGTGCATTATCTGTAGTTTTCACTATTTCGATATGTTATAGATTAAATTCATGATAGTATATGCAATTAATTAAGATGTTTTAACATATGAATTCATCTTCGTTCATAAACGATGACCAAGTAAAGTTATCGATTGTAATGATGAAGAAAAATGTTCAGTATGTTTTCTTGTGTTCAGTTTTATGTATAAAATATGTACATCTCCAAAAACAAAACTAGAAAAACATTCCATATTTTCCTAACGAGGTAACAAATATATCAATCATGTGTACCAAATAATAGATAATGATCTAACGAAATAAAAAACATTTGTTTTATCGCTATGCAATAATGATCAAGAAAAATATGAATGCTGATCCGTCTCTGAAAAAACACAACGCCAGGAAACATTTGTCAATTTTAACGTCAATGCGACATGTGATTTCTCTACCGCCCGTGTCAAATGTATAAAAATATTTTCACTTTTTCAGTGAACTTCATTCATTATGCCGTCTCTAAAGAAATTTTTCAAGAAGCTATGGAGGAAGAGAGATTCGTCAGAGGAGACGAAAATCAGAACCTATAGGAAATGGCAGGATTCTCCTGAACAAAAGGTGGTGCAGAAACAGATGTTAACAGATTTTCTGGCTCGGCGACGACCATCGGCTGAAGTATGTGATCAAGAACCAAGCAATCTTGATCTCGTGGAGATCTTGTCACAGATCTCGAAGAAAGATCTGTGCAATGCAGCAATTGACAGCTTCGCTCAGGCTGCTGCGGCGCACAGATCAAACCCTACTTGGTCTGTGACAATTAATCCCAACGGGATATATCCTGATTTGGCAGAATTTTTATGAATTCTGGAAAAGAAAAACGGCCCTTTTCAGGGCCACCCACATTCCCCAAAAAGGTTACTCTTTCATAGCTGAAAAAAACAAAACAAAACACGATTGTTCAATTCATAATTTATTCACAATATAATTTTCAAATGTTTGTATCGATTCATTTATCTGTTTTTGGAATGTAGAATTGTCTCAGCTTCTTTTTCTTGGAAGTTTTCTTGGAATTTTCAAAATCTGGATGCTTATCTTCAGATTTGTTCTGTGAATCATTCGTAGGATCAACAGGTCGGGGTTGTTTGAAAACATCTGATGTTGTAGACATCTCTTCAGTTTTGATAACTGCATTTTGTTCTTGTATTGTTACTGCTTGTAGACTTTTTTGTATAGTTTTCACATTTTTTTTGTCGTCGAAATCTGTTTTACATTGGAAGGACCAATGGGAGTCTTGTCCGCATTTGTAACAGTAACCATATGGTGGTTTCCAATTTTTATCAGCTTTGTTTTTCTCTTTTTTCTCTTGCCATTGCATTTTGTTACAAAATTTAAACAAATCAGTAGAGATCTGTCTCAATTCGACAAGATTATCTTGAATTTTTCTAGTCTGTAGTAGTGTAGATTCTTCTTTATGCAGCTCAATATAGCTCTCTTCAATAACTGCAGGCCTTGGTCTTTTTCTAACAATATCTTCTTCGCTGGCGGAGTCGTCTGAAACAGGTCTTTTGATTCTCTTAAACATTTTTGTCTTGAGTTTTTGTCAGCAAAAAATATTGCGACTGGCTTCTTCGGAGTTGAAGTGTAAAGAGTATAATTACACAATTTTAACACCTGCTTTTATAGCAGTCACGATGAAAAATGCTATAAAAGCAAGTGTAAAATTGTGTAATTATACACTTTACACTTCAACTCCGAAGAAGCCAGTCGCAATATTTTTTGCTGACAAAAACTCAAGACAAAAATGTTTAAGAGAATCAAAAGACCTGTTTCAGACTACTCCGCCAGCGAAGAAGATATTGTTAGAAAAAGACCAAGGCCTGCAGTTATTGAAGAGAGCGAAATGGAAACTGATGAGGCAGAAAGTGAAGAGAGCGATATGGAAACTGATGAGGCAGAAAGTGAAGAGAGCGATATGGAAACTGATGAGGCAGAAAGTGAAGAGAGCGATATGGAAACTGATGGAGGCGAAAGTGAAGAAAGTTCTAGTGATGGTCAGATTGGACGCGGTCGAAGACAGAATAGAGAAATTGGTGGGAAGAGAAAGAGAAGTCTGGCTAGAGAGCGTGTTGTGTTCAATCCAACAAAATATTTCAAATTGGAGCTGAACTCGGAGAAATTTTCCAGAAAATTTAAATCAGCATCACGACAATTTGGTGTGAAATTCGAGAAATTTACAGATCCAATCGAAAACATTCCAGAGATATTTGAGAAGTTGACAGAAGAATTGAAACAGAAATGTTCAGCAAATGAGAAGACAAGAATCAGAGTTACGATAAATCATCCAGGACTTGATATGAACATTTTCATTCCATTCACAAAAGCCAGTGAATTGAATGGTGAGACACTCATGGATAATATTCAAAATGTGGTTCAATCAAATGCAGACTTTACAATTCATGACGGTGCACTCAATTTCGAAATCTTCGTTACAGATATTCCGGAAGGTGGTACACGACACTCACTACATTATGGACCATTTGCAGACAAGAACAAGCTTACAAAAGTGAAAAGAAGTATTGTCCGGATTGAAAATGCTGATGATGTTATGTGTATGGCAAGATCTATTGTCGTCGGAATGTGTAAGGCAGATAGTGATGGATCTGCGTGCTGGTCAAAGAAATGGAAAAGAATAAGACAATCAATATACACAGCACAAACAGATGCAGCAAAAAATCTACTCAACCGTGCTGGTATTCCACACGATACAGTTTGCAGTATCAATGAGTTCCACAAGATTCAAGAAATATTGTATCCAGAATATGTTGTGACAATTCACAATGAATTTGCTGGCGCTGGATTTCTATTTGAACCTGCAGAAATGTGTTCGGAGAGCAAATGTGTACACATCTACTACAACAACAATCACTTCGACACCATAACATCAATCAAAGGATTTCTAGGCACCAGCTACTACTGCGAATTCTGTGACATTGGATTCAAAAGTCGTGGCGATCATCGATGCAGATTTGTTTGTGCATGCTGGTCATTGACACAGTGTAATTTCACAAATTTGGTGAAGTGTAGAACGTGTCGACGATCATTCAGAAGTAAATCTTGTTTCGACAACCATTTGAAGACGGAAGGAAAACAGAAAAGAAAAATATGTGATTTGGTTCAACTATGCAACATTTGTGATGATGAATTTCTCATCAATAAATCAAACAGACATATATGTGCGGGGTTGAAGAAATGCAAACATTGCAAAGAAATCGTTGAAGCAGATCACAGGTGCTACATTCCAAAATATGAATCACCGGAAAAGAAACCTGCAAAGATTCCATATGTATTCTTTGACTTTGAATGCAGACAAGACACAGGTGTTCATATTCCAAACTTCTGTGTTGCACATACCGCTTGTGGAGATTGCATGTGCAAACCAATCGAAGAAAAATGTGAAACATGCGGACCGGATTCCAGAGAATTTGTATTCAAGGGTGACAACGTTTTAACAGACTTCACAAACTGGTTATTCCATCAAGATCACAAAGGATGTGTTGCAATAGCACATAATGCTCAGGGATACGATGCACAGTTTCTACTTCAAGCACTCATACAAAGTGGAATTCATAAACCAGAACTGATCATGAATGGAAACAAAATTCTCAGTTTAAAATGCAACAGCGTGAAAGTTATTGATTCTCTGAGTTTTCTGATGATGCCGCTTTCAAAATTTCCACAAACTTTTCAGCTGAATGAGATGGCAAAAGGACACTTTCCACATTGGGCGAATTCACCAAAGTTTCAAAATTACATTGGACCTTACTTGGCTTGTGATTACTACAAACCAGATATGATGAGCGTGGAAAATCGAGAGAAATTCTTTGAATGGTACAATGAGAAAATAGAAAATTATGCGATATTCAACTTCCAAGAAGAGATAGAGAAGTACTGCAAATCAGACGTGGATATTCTTCGCCGTGGATGTGGAAAATTCAGGAAATACATATTGGAAACAGAACAGATTGACCCGTTTATTGAGTCAATAACATTGGCACAAGTTTGCAATTTGGCATGGAGGAAGAATTCAATGCCAGAGAAAACAATTGGAATCATTCCAGATGGTGGATACCCATGTGCTAAAAACTATTCCATGAAAGCGATACGTTGGCTTCAACATATATCATTGTCACGTATGATAACAATCAAGCATGCTTTGAATGGAGGAGAAATCAAGATTGGTGGACACTACGTCGATGGATATGAGGAAGCCACAAGAACAGTTTTTGAGATGAATGGATGTCTGTTTCATGGATGTCCAAAATGTTACAACAACAGACAATACAAGAATCCCTATACGATGCTCACCATGGAAGAATTATATACAAGAACCCAACAGAAGAAAGATGAACTGGAAAGTCTTGGTTACAGAGTTGAATCAATTTGGGAGCATCAGATCGACGAAAGAATGAAATCGGATGTGAAATTCAAACAACAAATGGAATCTTTCTACAAACATCGAGACCCCATTTTGCCAAGAGAAGCATTGTTTGGTGGACGTACAAATGCCATCAAATTGTACGAGGAAATTGATCAAGATTCCACAAAAGAAATCAAGTTCATCGATGTGTGTTCGTTGTATCCATTTTGCAACAAATATAAATTCTACCCTGTTGGACATCCAGAAATTTTGAGCCAAGAGCAGATCGATCAAGAACACATTAGAGACTATGCGGGGCTTGTTAAATGTACAATTTTACCACCATCGAAATTGTATATTCCAGTTCTACCGATTCATTGTAACAAGAAAATGGTTTTTACTCTGTGCAACACTTGTGCCATCAATGAGAACGAGGCATGTAACCATTCAGAAGAAGATCGAGCTATAACCGGAGTGTGGACCACGCCAGAATTATTCAAAGCAATGGATGTTGGCTACAAAATACTTGATGTGTACCAAATTTGGCATTGGACAGATTGGACAGATGAAATATACAAATCCTATATCGATAAACATCTAAAGATCAAACAGGAATGTAGTGGTTATCCATTTGGTGTTGAGACAGAAGAACAGAAACAAAAGTTTGTACAGGATTATTATGCAGCTGAGGGTATAAAATTGGAGAACATCGAGAAGAATCCAGGAAAACGTCAAATATCTAAAATTATGATTAATTGTATATGGGGTAAGAATGCACAAAGAAATCTTATGTCAAAAACAGAGTATGTGGATAAACCATCACGTTATTTTGAATTGCTTACTAGTAACAATATAATTGTTCAAAATGTTACACTTCTTGATGGTGACAAATTCATTCTGGTAAATTATGTTGACATCTTAGATAATATTGAACCTCATCATTCAGCAAATGTTGTTGTTGCTTCTTTTGTTACAGCGTATGCAAGATTACAATTGTATAAAGTTTTAGAAAAACTTGGAGATAGAGTGCTGTATTTTGATACAGACAGCTGTATGTATGTCAGTGATCCATCAAAGAAGAACATCAAAACTATCGAAGGAAGATTGGGGAAATGGAGCGACGAACATCCAGATGCAATGATTGTCAAATTTGTTGGACTTGGGCCAAAGAACTACGGATATGAATACATCAAAGATGGGAGAAGATACACCAAATGTAAGGTAAAAGGTATCACTCTTGATTACAGCACAAGTCAAAAAGTTAATTTTGAAACAATGGTACAATGTGTTAATGATCGTGAAAATTTCAAAACTGTTGTTGAGTATCCTTCCAGAATTAAAAGACAAAAGAACCATCAATTGATTAGTGAGTGTCAAACCAAAACTTTCAGATCGGTGTACACAAAACGAAAACTCGTCAATGGTATTCATACATACCCATACGGATGGAGATGTTGAGTCATTTCATGTCAAGATGTTGGCAGGAGTAGTACCTCCAGAAATTGCTGAGAAGATTTATGGATATTTGGTGGCACAGTCAACGCTTATTCCAGAGATAAAGAAGGAATTACAAGAAGTCTGGTTTGAAAGAGAAAAGAAAGCAATACTACGATGCTGTGATGTCGGCGAATGTTTACAGAGATTGGCCTATCTTGAGTCAAGTATATCTTCTCATTTCTCTCAAAAATATATTGAATCATTTATTAAATTCAAAACATTTTTTCTCATTGAAAAAATATCTGATTTTTGGACATTTGGTGGTGATCAACACCATTTAGATATAGATTTAGGAACTTTTGATGAACATGACTATATTCATTATACAAAGTATGAAGATCATTTTCCTCTTGCTGGGGGAACTTTTGAATCAGATCCTAGGATCTATGGGTATTTGTTAACAAAAACAATGTCAACATATGCAAAAATTCAAAACATTTTGGGGGATGATTTTTTTATTTACAGAACAAAGTACAGAAGAATAGAAGACTATGATAATTGGATTATTGAAATGTATGGAAATGTTTACAGCTTTGGAGATTTCTCTTTAAGAACTAAATTCACACGTCGTTAAGTTCACTCTCTGATTAGACATCAAAGTGACAACATGGAAGAATCTTTACTTTTCCAACATCCGTGTAATTTCTTTATCAGCGGACCTAGTGGATCAGGTAAAACAGAATTTGTTAAAAAAGTTATTGAATTTAAACACGATTTATTCCAAACACCACCAAAGAAAATAGTTTGGTGTTACAAAGAATGGCAAGACACATACAATCGTATAAAAGAAATTGATAACGTTAAGTTTATCGATGGTATTCCAGACGATGATGAGGAAATTGTATCAGATAAATCATTTCCTCATCTTGTTGTTTTCGATGACATGATGGGGGAACAAGATGAAGACAAAATAATGCTTTGGTTTACTAGAAAAGGTCATCATCGAAATGCTTCAATAATTTACATTACTCAAAACATGTTCCAAAAATCAAAAAGTAGCAGAACTATAAGTTTGAATGCACACTACATGGTTTTATTTCAAAGCGTTCGAGATAAAAATCAAATAAAAGTTTTGGCTCATCAAATGCAAACCAATCATTTGAAACAAGCATACGAAGATGCAACTTCAATAAATCATGGATATATTTTAGTAGATTTTCATCCTAGAACAGAAAATTATTTGCGAATTAGAACTGATATTTTCCATAAATGGTTGACAGCTAATGACCGAGGTCCTGTCATATATTCAAAAGTATAAATTCAGTTGTTGTTATTTTTTTCATTTTAGAACCATGTCGTCCACCGAGATGTTTAGTCGTGATGAACTGTCACAAATTATAAATTTCTTCACTTTTGCAGCTGAATTATTTCTTGAAAATGATTGGAAATTACCATCACAGACAAAAAAGTTTTTTCAGAGAAATAAAAATGTTCTTAAAAAAATCTCTGATCGATCAACTGATATGGAAACAAAACGCAAATTAATTTTACAACGAGGTGGTAGTGGGTTTCTTGGAGGAGTTTTAATTAGAAGTCTTTTGAAAAATTCATTTGAACAAACTGGTAGACAATCTAAAAGTAAATCAAAGGTTTCTCCAAAACGTTCAAAGATTACTCGGAAGCAAACACAACAAAGAGGTAATCAAAAAGAATCTAAACGTAAAACAAAGCTTTCTCTAAATCATTCAAAGTTTACACCGATGCAAACTCAACAAAATCAACATTCTAAATTTACACCTATACCTTCTCAGCAGAACCCTCAACATCAACCGTTACAAAAAAAACCAGTTATTGATCTTGAATTTTCAAAATTTATGCCGTTGTCTGATGCATCGAAATCTGCATTCGAAGCTTTAGAATGGTTCAATCCGAAAAGATAAAAGATGAAACATATAATTTTTCTGCTCATTTTGAGACAACTACTTAGACTGTGAAGATGCCTTCAAAAACTAAGAGCCGGAAAGCACCGCTGATAAAAAAATATGGTGAGTTGATTGTTGCAATGAGTAAAGTTCCATCTGCATATAAAAAGAAAATGATCAACGATGCTCCGAAACAAGTGATGGATTGCATTTCAGAATGTTGTCAAAATCTTTTAAAAGGTAATGTAAAACTGAATGAAGCTCAGAACCGCAAGTTACATTCGAAGCGTAAACATATCAGATATCTTGCAGACAAGAACAAACCTTTGCAACAAAAGAAGAAAATTTTGAATCAAAAAGGTGGCTTTTTACCATTATTATTTCTTGCTCCATTGATTAGCAAAACATTAGGTGCAGTTGTTAAAAATATTTTGTAAAAACTAAATCTCAAATAAATATGAAGAAAATGGTTATTGTACCATTCAGAATGTTGGAAGATTTCAAACAATGGGAAATGTCAGAAATGAATAAACCTCAATTACCTCCTGATCCTGCAATTTCAAATGTTTCAGATTCTTACAAAGAATTGAAATCAGTTTATGATAAAAATATTTCTGAATCAGAAAAGTCACAGTTATTTGGAGAAAATTTGTACAAATTGAAAACTTCACAAAAATCTTTAAATTCAAAATTCAGATTACCTGAACAAAAGTTATCTGAAAACTTTGGGAAAATGAGTGACCATATATTGGAAAGTGTGCCATCTAAATTTCGTGGTAAAGCACAACAAATTTTATCATTGTTGTCAACTAATCCTAAACTTAGATGGGATGATCGTGGACAATTAATTTATGGAACAGAAACAGTTACTGGATCAAATATAATTGATTTGATAAACGATGTTGTTCGTCACCGAAAAGGTTTTAACCCAGTTGGTTATGAAACATTCCTACGTGGATTGGGGGAACTTAATATACCACAAGATTATGTAGGTAACAGGGATCGATGGCTGTGGATGCAAAGACATTTAAAAGGTCACACTGGTGATGAGTTTCATACACCTCATGCAACTCCTATCAGTGGCAAGTCAAGAAAACGTTCAGTTGATATTTTAACACCAGAAACCAGAAAAACTATTTTGAAAGGATGGTCCTCACTTACATAAAATTTGACAAACTTCTAACTGAAATTTACTACAATCCAAAAGAAGTTGGTGGTTTCAGTGGAGCAAATCAACTTTTTAAAAATGCAAAAGAAACAAATAACAAAATTAAACTTTCAGATGTTAAAAAATGGTTACAATGGCAAAAAACATATACTTTGCACAAACCAATTGTTCGGAAATTTCGCAGACGTAAAACTATTGTTGCAGGAATTGATATTCAGTGGCAAGCTGATCTGGCAGATTTGCAAACTTTGCAAAAGCACAATGACAATTACAGATATTTACTTTGTGTTATTGATGTGTTCTCAAAATTTGCATGGGTTGAAAAAATTAAAGATAAAACTGGTAAAACTTTAGTTAAAACATTTCAGAAAATTCTAAAATCATCAAAACGAAAACCAGCTTCATTTCAATCTGACAAAGGTTCAGAATTCAAAAATAAATTATTTTTACAATTTTTGAAATCTAAGAAAATTCATTTTTTCACAACAGAGAATCCAGAGACAAAAGCAAGTATAGTTGAACGTTTTCAACGGACATTGAAAACAAAGATGTGGAAATATTTTACACATAATCAAACTTTGAAATACGTTGATGTTTTGCACGATTTTGTGAATTCTTACAACAAAAGTTTTCATAGAAGTATTAAGATGGCACCAGTTTTAGTAACTCGAGAAAATGAAATTGAAGTTTCCAGAAATCTTTATGGAAAGTTAAAAACGAAAAAAGATAAGATGTTGAAAGTTGGAGATTTTGTTAGAATAAATAAAACAAAGAGAACTTTTGATAAAGGATATCTTCCAAATTGGACAAAAGAAATTTTCAAAATTAGTAGAGTTTGTAAAAGTACGCCATTAACTTACAAATTAGTAGATTTAGATGGTGAAAACATCGCAGGATCATTTTATGGTAAAGAAATTCAACATATAAAAGATAATAAAGTTTACGAAATTGAATCAGTTGTTGGTAAACGTTCAAGAAAAGTTGCTGGTAAATCAGTTAGAGAAATTAAAGTTCATTGGGCTGGTTATCCTAAAAAATTTGACAGTTGGATACCTGCCACAAATTTGGTATAAAACTTTTAACATGTCTCAAAATGGTTCATTGGTCTCGATGCTCCATCACAATTTCAAATCTGTGGAGAAAAAATTGCAAAAAATCAAGTAACATATTTTACACAAATTATTATAATTGTTGGTATAATCGCTACAGCAATTGTTCATTTAAGTTTACAAAGTGAAAATAACGAACTGTGGTTAATTTTACTCAGTAGTTCTTTGGGGTACATTTTACCAACACCGCGTTTGAAATATTTGAAAAATCAGTCGGCAGAAATTTTGAAAGTATGAATCCTTTCTACATTACAATTTCGAGCGACAGTTCGATGGTAATGTATCCAAACAATACTCAATGTTGTTTTACTGTACAATTACCAAAACCAGTTCACATTGATAAAGAAAAATGGGAAGTTGCATTAGCCGAACTGATAACACCTTCAGAAACATACAATGTTACAGGGGATTCGTGTAAATTCAATTTGATTACAACTGATGCAATATTACTGTCTGTTCTTCAAAATCGTTTTGAAGAAAAGATATTTAGGAGACCTGATGGCGTTCATGCACTTGAAATACAGATACAAAATGGTTCGTATACCTCTGCGACAGATTTAGTTGATACAATGCAAGATGTAATTGATAAAACACTTGGAGAAGCAATGCAAAACGAATACGGATTTCACATCGGGTACTCAAAAGGTACAAAACGTGTGAAAATTATTCGCAAGAGTTTAAGTAACACAAAACTAGGAATTGAATTACCACAATGTCTTTTGCACAAGTTGGGTTACAAAACTGAAAACGCTTCTGAAGATTTTTATTCAAATAATAGATTTCCGTTTGGTGTAGATTTGAATGTTGGTCATAATCTAATGTTTGTTTATTCTGATATTGCCGATTACACATTTGTTGGAAATGTTGAAGTACAAATTTTACGAGTTGTTTCTTTCAGAAGTAAAAGAGATATCGACGGATTACATGTAAAACATGAATTTTTAAATTTACATTATGTTCCAGTTTCAAAGTCATACTTTGACAAAATTAGTGTAAATATAAGTGGCGACACAGGAAAATCAATTCAGTTTATCGGTGGTAAGTCTTTGGTGAAGCTACATTTCAGAAAACGAGAGGAGTTCTAAAAACAATGTTCCCCGTGTATAGAGGCGTACCACGGCAATATGGTAATGGTATTGGTTCAATTTTCAAATCAGTTATGAGATCTGCTATACCATTTCTAAAACCGCTTGGTCGGACAGCTTTACAACTTGCGAAAAAACACACTTTTGGTGTTGCAGATGAAATTATTAATCAAGGTAAAAGTCCGAAAGAAGCGTTGATGTCTGAAGGTAAAAAAGCTTTAAAATCTTTTGGCACACAAGCTAAAAATCAAATTTTGAACTCGAGAAAAAAACCTAGAAAAAGAGTAGCGACTTCAAAAATGAATCATTCAGCTGTCAAACGCCGAAAAAGTCAGTCGAAAAATCATCCTAGCAGTCGAGCTCTTGATATTTTTGATTAATCATGGCACAAATGGTAAATGGATCATGCGAATGCAATAAATCGGAACTTGATATAACACATGTTCCACCAACGGTGGCTACAATGTCAGAATCGCAGTGGATCGAAAATCATCCTATTGCACCGCTGAATAATTCTGCTCCGATAGAGTTTGTCATACCATCTCAAACCGAAAAGTGGACAGATATTAATCAATCTTATCTTTATGTGAAATTCAAAATTACAAAAAAAGATGGAACTAATTTGGTAGCTGCTACGGAATTAGCACCTGTTAACAATTTCTGTCATAGCATGTTCAGCAGTATCGATGTTTACTTGAACAACAAATTGATAACTTCGAATTCTGACACTTACCCATACCGAGCATATTTCGAAAATCTGTTGGGATACTCTCAAGAATATAAAGATAATCAATTAGCAAATTTAGAAATGTGGTATGGCGATACAGCAGAACAATTTGAAGAGAGCACCAAAGGTGGTGCTAATGCTGGATTAACTTCTAGAGAAAGTTTGATCACTGGTAGTAAATTTGTTGAACTATGCGGACGCTTACACACCGATCTGTTTCTTCAAGAAAAATATTTACCAAATGGAATTGAAATTCGTATCAGATTAAACAGATCACCATCAAAATTTTGCCTCATTGGCTCCGAGGATGGACAAATTGTTTTCGAATCAGCAGTGTTCCATGTCAGAACAGTTAGTCTCTTTCCAGCGGTCTCAAATAAATTAAATCAAGAAATTGCCCAGTCAAAAATGAAACTACCTATCAGACGAGTAGAAATAAAAACTTTCACAATTAGTACTGGACTTAGATCAAAAATTGAAGACCACTTATTTCAAGGACAATTACCAAAGAGACTTTTTATTGCGTTGGTCGAAAATAAAGATATGAATGGAGATTTGGGTACCAATCCATTCCACTTCAAACATTTCAGTTTGAATAAATTGGAAGTTAGTCAAGACGGTCATACAATACATAACCGTCCATTTGAACCAAACTTCGCAACAAAACAATGTCTCAGATCATATTTATCTTTGTATCAATCTTTAGGAATGTTTGGTGTTAACAAATCAATTGGCATTAATTTAAAAGAATATATGAATGGATATTGTTTGTGGGGTTTCGACTTGACACCGGACCAAGGAAGTGACGAGGGACATCTACATCCTATAAAGACAGGGAACCTGCGTTTGGAGCTTCAGTTCTTGACAGCTCTCACTACAGCCGTCAACGTTTTGGTGTATGCTGAATTCGACAGTGAAATAGAGATCACAGCTTTGAGAGAAGTGCTTACTGACTATTAGGATGGAGCTCACAACACAGCTATGGAACTACTATGAAGAATACCAACGTTCACAAAACTTTGCTCCGAGATGGAGCCTGATCTTGGACACACTCAACAACTCTATGATTGAAGAACTACAAGAACTTATTCGCAAGGAAGTGTCAGCAAACTGTGAAGGATGTAAAATAGAACATCCTAGTCAACGTGAACATGTTCTGTGTTTGTTCTCTACAACTGATGATTGGACAAACCAGTTTATCGACTTAGCGCTGATTAAAATTGACATATACAATGTTATGGAAAGATGGTTCCCGAAGCGGATGTGGTTAAACCCACACATCAAGGAGAAGTTCGAAGCATTCATCATGTATGATCATCTGAGAAACAATTTGGAGCTCAACCGCAAAAAATTCGACGCAGAGTGGACTCTGATGTGGTCACAGCGAGTCAAAGAGAATTACAACGATGCAGACAGCTGAACTTCAATATATTCTGGACAATTCCTGGTTGTGTAAACTTAACACACATGTTTGTGCTAGAGATCTGTTACCAGAGAAGAAACCACAGCATATTCAAGCATATATTGTGAACACGCACTCATCGGATCAGCCAGGAGAACACTGGACATTGATGTTATTCAAGGGAAGATCAGCTGTATACTTCGACTCATTTGGACTACCACCACCGAGACGATATATGTTACCATTCATAAAAAGGAACTCATCAGCATGGACTATGAATACAACACGATATCAACATCGTGCGACAAATGTGTGTGGATTATATTGTATATTCGCACTCCACCACATGATGAAAGGAAAGAGGATGAAAATATTATTCAATTCTCGGGATTTCTTCAAGAATGACAGAACAATAGTTCGATGGTTTGGAAAGCACTATGGTCGATTATACAGAAAAGCAAATTTGCTGTTGAATTAAACTTCACCAGGACATCGACGGCTGATATACATACAACGCAAAGAAGACGACGACCAGATAACAACGAATGTGTCAACAACTCCACAAAATAGACTCTTTTGTTATTGATTCAGCGTAGGATGTTGTAGGATGTTGTAGGATGTTCAATTAAGTTTCTTCAAATCTGAGACCTTGTTTTGTACATAAATTATTGTTCTTTGTTAATATTATTGATGTATAATAATATATTATTGTTCATTGTTCTTGTTCTTGTTTTTGAAAAATAAATGATAAATTTCAACAAAATCGTTTTCACTGTAGGATCCCCACCAATTGATTCTGTTCGTGTCGATGTGTCATCTCTGGTCAGAATTATACAAACTTTAAAATTAGTAATGAAAAAATGTCTAAGTCCATTTTCATTTTTTCCGATCAGAAATATCACATCAATGACAGGAATATCTATCCTCAGGGGGGAACTATGGCCCAGTACCCCCCAGTGGGGGGCACTATGGCCCAGTATCGAATACTGGACCATCTATGGTCCAGTATTCGATACTGGGCCATAGTGCCCCCCACTGGGGGGCACTATGGCCCAGTATCGAATACTGGACCATAGATGGTCCAGTATTCGATACTGGGCCATAGTGCCCCCCACTGGGGGTACTGGGCCATAGTGCCCCCCACTGGGGGGTACTGGGCCATAGTGCCCCCCACTGGGGGGTACTGGGCCATAGTGCCCCCCACTGGGGGGTACTGGGCCATAGTGCCCCCCATTACTACTAGCGCTCCATAAAACATACCTTAATCAATCAAGTGGACGTGAAACTAAAAGCGGCTTACATAGGGCCTGCTATTACATTTAACGTAACTGCGTTGTTGGTCAACATACAGGAATAGTCCCATATAAATAAGACTCTTTTGCGTATTTAATGACGTAAATGTAGTGAAATAACTTTTAAAGCTGTATCATTATCAATCACAGACACCGATTCGTCTTCATTCCTCGTCCACCGATTCCCAATCTACAAGCGCAACAGTAAAACATTCGGGTACAATTGGCTCTAGTTATGTTGTACAATGGCCATTGTATATCATCCCATAATTGGTTTACGGGTCGGATCATACAATAAATATTGTTCATGTCATCAAAGTAAAGAAATTGAGGTTATACTTTCCGTAATCAAGCAGGCCAGAAATTCAGTCTTATCGTTTTCGACAGAAATGTAGCGTAGATGGCAGAGTAGATGTTATAGTGTTGTTATAAGAAATACAAAGTACCCCTGTCCGAAATTTCTATTAAAACTATCGACGTTTTCGCTTCTGTTGTTGCCCAGAGTAAACTGCCCACACGTTTCAACACCACTGCACGAAATTTGGAATTTAATTTCACTTAAATGTCACCTATTTTCTATTAATTGTCTAGATTTACGGCATATAGGGACCACGTAAATTTCAATAAACTTGACATATACGTGGGATTTACGTAGAAAATACGTTCAATTTAAAAATAAATATGTGGAATTTACAGATCATTTAATTTTGAAATATCACATTTATAGCTGCGTTAAATTTCAAATATACGTGCAATTTACGTACATTTATATTCGAAATAACACATTTACGGATGCGTTAATTTTCAAATATACGTGCAAGTTACGGGCATTTATATTCTAAATAACACATTCATAGATGTGTTAAATTTCACATATACGTGCAATTTAAGTATAAATTATATTCGAAATAACACATTTCTCGATGCATTTATATCCATATATACGGACTGTTTACGCGAAAAATATTCCAATGCTATGCATCTTTAAAATCAGCTTAATCCATTATAATAGACGAAAACATATCTGAAAATAGAGGAAAATATGTTAGGTACGATACAATAATAATCAATGTTAAAAATGGGACACCTGTATATTTTGCCTGGAAAATAGAAAATACAAATTATACACATATATTAAAGATGCATTATCCGAACTAACGCTCCCAAATTACTATTGGGCTACGTGGGTATAAACATATTTGATTCGAGGAACCCACACATCAAAGCTCAGAGTGATCAGATATCGATTTTTGAAGTTTGTTAATTCTCGAGATGTGCAATTATTTGTGGCCCAGAAAATAGTTGTCAAACCGACGGCATCGGACAAAGTTGCGGATGAAGATGGATAAATTTAAAACCAAGTGGTACTACGGCCAAATTTAGTGATACTTAAGTGATAATACGGCCATATATCGTTGAACAAAATGTTGATAAATAAAACTTTTGGGAAATGTTATACCATAGTAGAGAGCGCTGGCATTATTTTGTTGAAAATAATCGATTCTGATATCTAAAGCATATTTGATAGAAATGTTGTTGTTGTTGTTGTATCTTGATTATATGGGGACCGTCTGATCGGATTGAGTACCTTTAATAAAGACGTCGACATAATTATGGCTTCTGGTTAACCTCATCAGTGAGAACAAAACGCAAACAACTATGCATATATCAACACGATATATAGACTCTCGATTTTTGTCGATAACGATAAAATAAATATCAGAACGTGGGGAAATAATATAATTACTAATAAGCTGCAGTATTTGTTAAATTAGGCAGCTTTGAAAAATGCACACCGAGAACGGGATAAAATGCTACCGAGAATGTGACGTGACACAAAATCGCATTCAAGTGAAAACAGAGTGTAACGATTGATCCAGGGTGGGTAACTCTATCGCGCGAACTGCTGTTTTATGGTCACAAACTACTAATGATTTGCCACTGGCGGCAGTGTTAACTGTATCACCCCTGGTCAAGTGGTCCTGCAGAAATGCTATGATGTTGGTGGGTCCTGCTGTTTTGCTATGATGCGGTTAGTACAAAGCGATGCTGGTGACCGCGTGCGCGTTCAGCCTCGTGTTTAAATGCCAGGTCATATGTGGTGGAAATTCAGTTCGTTGTTAGCATGGATGACCAGATAGACGTTATGCTGATGGGGAAGAGGTTTCCTGAATTTGGACCTCACATCAACCACGACGCCATCGTTCAAGCCCCTTCAAGTCCGCGATTTGATTTCAATGCGATTTCGACTTCACCTCTTTGGGTTTGGGAAATCCGACATAAGATTGATGAGCTCGCTGATGTGCATCACTTCTGATTTGTTACTACCAAAACGAAACAAAGTCGACACGGCAGAAGCGATGTGCATCAAGTTGCTTTTTTTGTCAGACATTAAATTTTGACAAACCGGCAAAATTTCGTTGAACAAAATGTTGATAAATAACAGGTTTTGCGCAATTTTATAATATAATTGACTGTGGTTAGCATTAATTTTGAGCAATTACTCGATTCTGATAACAGAAGCGGCATTAAAAAAAAAATTGTTGTTAGAATCTGATGATATGGGGACATCTAATCGGATTGAGTACCTTTAAATGCCGCATTTGTGCGTGTTTTTTTTAAATTAAAAATAAATGCAAAGAAAAAACCTGACAGAGACTGCTGAGCTCTGGTGATGTCGGTGGGTGTGCCAAATATTCTTTTAGTTACTGTTCAGGAGCCGAAATCACTACTTACCAATTGAATCGGGAAATTCGGGATCCAGGGTAGGTTCAGATCACTCAGACAGAGTACTGTATGTAACATAGAACTCGGTTATGAATTCCATTCATGTAATTTTAAAATCGGTTATGAATTACAGACTCTACATATAAAACCCAACTTCTACCGAAAACCGAATATTATTAAATTGAATGAACTATTCTATTCGGGAAAGGGGAAGAGAACACAACATCTTCCACTATTCATTAATAGGGTTATGCCATTCTTTACGCTCTGCTGAGGCATTCTATAGCTGTACACGTTAGGACACCACCATGGGTTGTTGAATTAAATAATTGTTGAATTTCACTATATATTGTGTACTATCTTGCACATAATAATCACTCAAAACTCCTCATGCATCGCACACTATATACTGTATTTTTGGCGACTGGTTTCATAGTGCACTCCTCTTACTGTAAATGTTTCTGTCGCAGTCAGCGCGATGGCTATCCGTTGTGAATAGCGATCTTATTTCGCGGGAAGCTCGTGATTCACGTCAACGAGTAAAGTGATTGACAATCTAAACAGCATATCGAGGTCGTAGCTCAATACAACTGGATGGTTTACATAATATACATATACAGTCTCGAACGGAGTAAAGTGATATATTGCAGAAAATAAATTTCAGGTGTTATTTGAGCTTATTAGAAACCATGAAATCGTAACCGTTATTACGGATAATAATATACGAGAACGATTAGAAAGTACACAAAGGTTGGTGACGTAGTACCCTGTCCGTATCCGTAATCGTAAACATGAGTTTTGCGAAAGGTCTCTAATATGGCGGAATTATACGCCCTTGTATAGGCGCATATATAACACAGTTCACCAGAACAAAAATTTACCCACCCCAATAGTACTAATATGATCAAGTACTATTGGATGGGGTCAATTATTGTTCTGGGGACCTGTGCAATATGCCTACAGATATATAAAAATACATTTAGGAATACCATTTCCAGAAAAAGCAAGAAAACGATAATTCTTCTGTTTTTGCGACCATCACACTTGAGCGCGAAGAAGGACGGACATTCGATGAGTAGAGGTGTTTCATTCGTTCTTGAATATTGTCACACGACCGTGCGATGGCCATACCTAACCTAAATAGCGACCGAAACAATGGAATGTTGTTTCATAAACAACATCATGTTGTACCCCCACCAACATCGGTTTGAATATTTAACAGCTTCATAGCGGATCCTCAACAACATCGGTTTGGATTCATCAATTTATTTGTCACCTGCTTGTGCCGAATATATGTCATGTCCAAACACTTGTCACTGCCCAAAACCTTCAGTATGCTTGTTTGTACCTCTCTACATGTCATGTTTATAAATTATTCCTATTATTTGGATATAAATGGCGAAATAACAGGAAGGTCACAAATTGGATTAAAATGACATATTTAATTCCTATTTAAGCAAAAAGAAACTTTAGTGTGATTGCAGAAGCATTTCAGCAGACGATTGCACCACTTGAATCAACAATACGCCATTTTAAATTACTCAAATTACGTCTAAACTCTCGATGTGAGTTTTGAAATATCACGCGGTCACTAGCATCGCTCTGTACTAACCGCATCATAGCAAAACAGCAGGACCCACCAACATCATAGCATTTCTGCAGGACCACTTGACCAGGGGTGTGTATGTCCCATCGGCGATGCGTTAAACCTATATTTAAGTTAAAGGTACTCAATTCGATTCGATGGTCCCCATATCAGATTCCAACAACAACAACAACATTTTTTGAAATGCCGCTTCAGTTATCAGAATCGATTAATTGCCCAAAATAATGCTAACCACAGTCAACTTTAGTATAAAATTGCACAAAACCTGTTATATATCAACATTTTGTTCAACGAAATTTTGACACAAAAAAGCCACTTGATTTTAGAGTTATCCATCTTCATCTGCAATTTGGTCCGAGACCGTCTTCTCGTGGACTTTTACTGGGCCACTAAATATTATTGGTGTTGAAAAATAATAGACTTCAAAAATCGATATCTGATCACTCTGAGCTTTGATGGGAGGGTTCTTCGACTCAAATCAAATATGTTTTACCCATGAAGCCAAGGAAATAGTAATTTGCGAGCGTTAATTTGGATTATGCATCTTGAATGTTCCATAAGAATGTCATCCAGCGATCCATTCATTGAGAACACACACTCCATTTACCATGTTTAATGTTCCATAAGAATGTCATCCGGCGATCCATTCATTGAGAACAAACACTCCATTTACCATGTTTAATGTTCCATAAGAATGTCATCCGGCGATCCATTCATTGAGAACACACACTCCATTTACCATCTTGAATGTTCCATAAGAATGTCATCCAGCGATCCATTCATTGAGAACACACACTCAATTTACCATGTTTAATGTTCCATAAGAATGTCATCCAGCGATCCATTCATTAAGAACAAACACTCCATTTACCATGTTTAATGTTCCATAAGAATGTCATCCGGCGATCCATTCATTGAGAACACACACTCCATTTACCATGTTTAATGTTCCATAAGAATGTCATCCGGCGATCCATTCATTGAGAACACACACTCAATTTACCATGTTTAATGTTCCATAAGAATGTCATCCGGCGATCCATTCATTGAGAACACACACTCCATTTACCATGTTTAATGTTCCATAAGAATGTCATCCGGCGATCCATTCATTGAGAACACACACTCAATTTACCATGTTTAATGTTCCATAAGAATGTCATCCGGCGATCCATTCATTGAGAACACACACTCCATTTACCATGTTTAATGTCCCATAAGAATGTCATCCGGCGATCCATTCATTAAGAACACACACTCCATTTACCATCTTTAATGTTCCATAAGAATGTCATCCGGCGATCCATTCATTGAGAACACACACTCCATTTACCATCTTTAATGTTCCATAAGAATGTCATCCGGCGATCCATTCATTGAGAACACACACTCCATTTACCATGTTTACGCACCTTGTTACTGCGGCTTTGAACATGAGTTGTGCCATGACAATATACAGTTGTCGCCCGCTGTCGAGGGAGACATTGATATTTGTCACCCGCTCGAGTACGGAATGTCCGAGGGAGACATTGATATTTGTCACCCGCTCGAGTACGGAATGTCCGAGGGAGACATTCTGTTCTCGAGCGGGTGACAAATCTCGATTTCTCCCGAGAAAAGGGGCAACAACTGTTTTGTTATCCGATTATACTCTCTAAAAAACACTGTGTAGAAACGCTACACACTTTGTACACATATATGTGTAACATCTGCTCTCCAACAATTATGTGTAGAAACTGTAGAGCAATTTTTGGTACACACAATATGTGTAGCTCTATACACACATGTATGTGTATAGAGCAATTTTTGGTACACACAATATGTGTAGCTCTATACACACACGTATGTGTAGTCGCTATACACTTGTGTGTAGTAAACAGTTGGTAGACAGTTACTACACAGTTAGTACACAGATAATACACAGTTAGTGTGTACTTTATTTATACACATTTGTGTACATAGTACACAGTAGTGTGTACTTTATTTATACACATCTGTGTAACAACCTACACAATTTTGTAGTATATAGTACCCAGTATTGTGCATCTTTGGTACACACACTGTGTACCAACTAATCTATACACTTTATGTGTAATAAATTTACATGCATTCTTTTTGCAAAAATATTGGACATTTTTGGGTGATGTAGCAACTGTAATGTCGAATCAGAATCGCATGGTTGAGGCCACTGAATTTAGACCATCACAGTAAGAATGTTTGATATTGAAAGCCATAATTATTAGTTGGTTTTTTTTTATAGCCAAAACAAATCATGAAAAACATGCTATCATATGTTATATATGCTGAATGGACCTCATATTACATTGGCATTTACATGTACTGGTATAATAAATTTGCAATGACAATGAAATGGGCAAGAAAAGTTTAACTCACTATTTATCTAACTTTTCCGGTTCAATATAATTGTTTAATTGCCAATTTATTTTACAGGCAAATGACAATGCCAACTATGGGTGATGTTCGATCAATTAAGTGTACTGGATGTATATTTAATAGCACATTCCTCGGGATTTTATTCTGGGTAACATTTTTCTGACAATGCTGTGTTTTCTCAACAAAATTTATCAATATGATACTTTCATTCTCAGTTTTTGAAGCCACTTCTTCAATTGACAGGGCACGGGGATCTTCGGATTGACTCCAAGCCACCTCTCCCATGTCAATGACAAGAAGATCTTTCAAAAACTGAGAATGAAAGTATCATATTGATAATTTTGTTGAGAAAACACAGCATTGTCAGAAAAATGTTACCCAGAATAAAATACCGAGGAATGTGCTATTAGATATACATCCAGTATGCTTAATTGATCGAACATCACCCATAGTTGGCATTGTCATTTGCCTGTAAAATAAATTGGCAATTAAACAATTATATTGAACCGGAAAAGTTAGATGCAGTCAAGTTTATATTTTAATTGCTTGCATCCAGGATAAGGCATCGAAGTCACCTCTTCAATTGACAGGGTATGAGGATCTTTAGAATGACTCCAAGTCACCTCTCCCTTGTCAATGACAAGAGGATTTTTCAAACACTGAGTGAGCATGAAAATATCATTTTGATAAGTTTTGACAAGAGGACACAAAACTCTCCAAAAAGTATCAACCCATTAGTTATCATATACATGTATAACGGATTTGTGGAATGGAACTAACTTCAGAGAAAGTTGGCATTGAAATTCATATATACCGGTACAATAAAATGGCAATGACAATACAAACAATGCTATTATGAATAGAGTTACATGCATGTTACATGCATTTTAATAATTGCACTTATTCTGGAGTCAGCATCGAAGTCACCTCTTCAATTGACAGGGCATGAGGATCTTTGGAATGATTCCAAGCTACCTCTCCCGCATCAATGACATGAGGATTTTTCGAAAACTGAGCATATATTAAATTTATCGTTTTTATCTGTTTTCAACTTTTGACGAGACAGCACTGTCAGATAAGTACTGTTAAAATTTACGAAAGAAGTTACAAGTAAAAGTGGGACCAGCAATTTCTGTTGCGTTACATATACTGTAGTTAGGATACCACCAGTCATTGAACAGGAATCACTTCTCTATTACTTTCATGGTGTATCATGGCAATTAAGATTCAGTATCAATGCTTACATGTACATTACAATTCAGAAGCAGAATACACAGAACACTGATAAGGTGTCATCACACCAAACACCAAGATAAAATATGGTCTCTTTGATGTTATTTAATTATACACCCCACTGACTTGTCCTATTTTCAGTAGATAAATAAACCCATATTATATTAAACTAACATCGTTTTTCAATACAATGTTACCACCATTACTTTGATAGAGGAAAGTTTATTCTCAAAAGTATAATTATTTTACATGAACTTTATTTTAATGGTATATAACTATATATCCAACAAATGAAGCTGAAAATTCATATTTCATGTGCTGCAGGAGCCTTCAAACTCTGGTTGACACTACAGTAACAGTTGAGTCACAAGCAGACATGTTCACTGGAGAAATGTTATTAGATAGTCTACTTCAGCTGTTCCAGTCAGTTAATAAATTAGAGGAATAATAGTATGACCACTGTTCCAATCCTGTAGTTAGCTAAAATCAAGGTTTCTTTTACCATGATTTTAATGAACCGAGAACAGAAAATTCCTTAGTTGAAGATTGTCAGATCATCAATTACAATAATGTGACTTATCATCCATCCTCCTTCACAATAACATATTGCATGGTAATTTACAAAGCATATGTATGATATTACACGGCTGAAGATTGTCACACATTTGAGAACTGGTCCATAAATACTGTTTGTCATCCACCTTGAATGGGAAATTCAACTCATGGCATTTTGAAGCTAGAAGTAGTAACATATCATTACTGTATGGTAGACCTCTACTTCCTCATATAGCACATTGTATATCTGATTATGTAGTCATCCTGAAAAAATAAATATATGAAGTCAGAATTTTAAATTATTTTTTATGTATGTCATGATTTGAACTGAAAAAAATCTATTATAGCATGGATCTTAAAGGTACTCAATCTGTTTAAGCACCCCTAAATTACTATTTCTTCGGCTTCAGGGGTTAAAAATAATTAATTTGAGTCGAGGAACCCATCCATCAAAGCTCAGCATGATCAGATATTGATTCTTTTTTTAAATTTGTAATTTTCTCGAGATGTGTAGTAATAATTGCAACAGAAACATTTATTCAAACGGACGAAGATGGATAACTCTAAAATGAAGCACTGAAAACTTCCTTTTGACGGCATGTTCTGGGCCAGAAACAAGAGATAACAAAACTTCAAAAAATTATATCCGATCACTCTGAGGGTTGATGGGTAGGTTACTTGACTCGAATCAATTATTATTTTTACCTCAGAAGCCAAAGAAATAGTAATTTATGAGGGTCTAATCGGATTGAGTACCTTTAACATTTAACCAACCATTTTCAGACACACCTCCCCCCACTTGTTGATGAAAATCCACAAATCAGGTTCCAGCTATCTAGGTCACTTGTACCAATGTTAATCATATTTGCCAAACATGAAATGACACACTCTATGATTTCCAGGCTTCAATTTAAAGATGAATTATCTGTTCCCACAACAAGTACTAGTATATAGTTTCCTCGGTATAACATAAGAGAAATGAATCAAAAACACCTACCTGGGAACACTACTATCAATTAATATTGATTTCCTTATATAATGTGACTATCAAGTTGCCCTGTGGGACATATATATGTCACTATTTTTAGAAATAGTTATTGCTCAGAACAAACAGAGCTGTAAACTGTTTAAATATACTCAATATTAAGTATGCATCATCCGATTAGATGCCCCTCAATAAGGCTCAATTACTATATATTTGGATTCGGGTGGGAGGATATTTGATTTGAGTCGATGAACCCACCCACCAAAGCTAAGAGTTATTACATATTCATTTTTAAATCTATTATTTTTCACCATCGAGACTTAGTAGTGGCCTGGGAAAAAGTCAACGGGCCAATGGTCTTGGACCAAATTGCGGATGAAGATAACTCTAAAATCAAGTAGCTTTCTGTTGATAATGAGGCAAATCTTTATTGAACAACATGTTGGTAAATAACACATTTTGAGCAATTTTATACTATAATTGACATTATTTTTGAGCAATTAATCGATTCTGATAACTGAAGCAGCATTTCAAAATATGTTGTTGGAAGCTGAATAAATGGGGTTCATTGAATCAACTTGGGAGTTTGCACGCTAAATTATACATGAAATGCTTTATATAATTATTATACAATGAAGTAAAATAAATAATCACTCCAAATATTAAAAAAACATGTGAGTATAGTTAGTATACAGACTGTCAATGCGGTGAACGTTATTGCACCAATTTGTTGGGGCTCAAGTTCCGTGAAATATTACATGAGTGGCCAGTCTCAAATTGCAGCATAACACTTTAACATAACAGATAAGTGGACAATTGTTTGCAGGTGTGGTTTGGTTTTGTATTTACTACACACCAATATTCAATCAAGTAATAATATGTGTCCACTATCTAGGCAAGTTAGTTATATACTGAACATGGCAAGAAATTAAATTAATTCTCTGGTACTGGATAGGCTGTCATGCATGATGTCAAATATGTTGCGAGTCTCAATGAGATCAGGATTGCACTATCGTGGACAAGCTGAAAAATTATACCAACAATGTAACTGAATTTACGAAATAGACCAAAATATTGCAGCTGTGTAATTAGAAGTAAAATAAAATAAAGCTTTATTCCACATCTATTGGCTATTCAACCAAATCTCACCATTGAATACCTATTATTGTATGCCTCTAGTGGAATAGAAGCCGGAACTATTTTTTGTTGATGTTGTCAAACAGCTATTATAGGTACATTTAGTATGTCAACAATCAGCTTCAGGTGATGTCCCGATCATAACCGGTTATCGATTAGACTTAAATCACAATAAAGGTAGCTGACTCATGGAATTGACACAATGGTGTAGAATAAATACAGAACACAACTTGTACCATAATCTCAAATATTTTATCAAAATCATGGTGGACAGTGCATAATTACATTCTGCTCGAGTTTTGCTGTCGCAAAATATATCCATGCACCTTCCGCAACTCATTTGATAAAAGATTCTCGATGACACTAGGGGTAACTTAATTTTAGGATCCTGCAAATATTAAAAAAATCATATTCAATTAAACATGCTGCTGCATGGGTATATGATTCATATTTGATTCAACATCAGCGAAGAATATATCTATATAATTTCCCTGTTGAGCTTCACAGTTCTAAAATGAGTGTTCTGTAAGAAGCACACATCGATGGCATTGCCATAGAGTCGTAAGCACCCCTCATTATGAGAGTAGTTCATCTGTATGATTGATTTCAGCATCCTGACCGACTGTACATGTGCATGTAGGTTGTGAAACATGTGAGTCCGATCATGTAGCCCCAATGCCCCGCAAAATTAAAAGATTAGTTGAAATGCAAAGTAACATCATTATATTTTACTCACAGACACAGACTGCCATTGGAAATGTTTTGTCCTCTCACAAATCCAGAATTATGGCGAAGTTGTCTTGCAGCAAATTCAGAGGATCACATCACTCATTCTTACGATAAGCTGAGGTTATCTGCAAAAATTAGTAAACACTTATTACAATATTGTTTTCATTAGAAAAAGCTATTACTCAGACTAGTTATTTAATTGCAATTGTATACATACACATGAAATCTGAAAATTGGCCACAGCAATAACTTCCAGGGCTATAAAATCACATATGTACTTCACCAACTTTCATCAGGGACGTGGATGGAGCGTCTCCATTGGGGAGGGATGCACCTTGAATTTGAAATGTATAAAGCCACCCTTCCCCAACCCACCTCCTAAAATATCCAACACATGTTGTATTATATCAGACAAGAAGTCAAATCTGTTTTCAAGTTGGAGCAGGAGCCCCCGGTGGTCAAATCTTAAAGGTACTCAATCAGATAAAACTCCTCTCAATTACTATTTCAATGGCTTCGCTGGCTTCAGGGGTAAAAAATATTTGATTCGAGTCGAGGAAGGCACCCATCAAAGCTCAGATTTATTAGATATCGATTTTAGAAATCTATTATTTTTCATTATCAGGAATACTTTCTGTCACAGAAGTTTCCCGAAAAAGCCGACCGACATACTCTCGATACTAAATTCCATTGAACAAAATGTTGCTATACAACAGATTTTGGGCAATTATATACGATAGTTCACAATCGTTAGCATTATTTTTGGATAATTATTTGATTCTAATAACTAAAGTGACCTTTGATAAAATTTTGTTGTTGTTGGAATCTGTTGCGATGGGGACCCTCTGATCGGATTGAGTACCTTTAAGTCAAAAAGGGGGATAACTAAAAACAATTGGACAGACTTCATAATCACAGGTGCACAGGTTATCATTGTGGCTGCTGTCTGTGCCAAGTTTCATGGAAAATGATTAAAAATGACTGAGAAATACTCTGCACAAATTTGTGTCCATGGACAGAAGGAGGGCTAAGATGTTTCCAGTATAACCCCCTACAACTTGCAGGGGGGGGGGGGGGTATAGTAATAATTTTGGAGGGCATTAAATAATGTCCCGACAGTCAAGTACCACAAATAGGTCCAAGGGCTGTTAATAAAACATAACACTCATGCATGTTATTATTATTAATACAACTCCATCATTGTGTGATCGGTGACACAGAATTCACTGGGCCGTGTGAGAACATTTGAAATTTGAGCATACAAATTGCAAAATCCTATAGCATCTATTGAGTAGCCTCAAGGTTTTAGAAACATCAGACCTGATCTGTTGGTCTAACACAAATTATTCCACACTAATAGATTGTTTGATAATCAATCTACAAAAAGATTTCAACCTATTGTTTCTTGTGAAATTTCCGACTATAAATGTACTAGTACATGTCTGGAATTCAACGATATTTAGAACAGTTGAAAATTTTGACCACGGTTGATGGACATTTGTTAATTGTAGCATTACCAGTCTCTGCCCCGGCTATAGGCTAATATGATATTCCCGGACATTCGAAGGATATAATTTACACGATACCCTTTTGCTGTATACATTGGTCTTTATATCCAGTGATTCTGTCAGGCTACTTTATGCAAGTTGAATTCCTGTTTTCACAGACCTGCGACTGACGCGTGCGACAACTGAGGTTGTGGCTGATGCAGTTAAACCCTTTCGATTTAAATATGTGCTTAACTGCATCAGCCATAAACCCAGTGATTTATATAATATATATGATTTGAAACGTTGTGCCTATATATAAAAACCCATCTACATGTAGCCTCATGCATCAGTCGCATGTCTGTAATAGCAGCTTTATACCGACATGGGTTGGCAGTCTATACATTTGTATTTATTGAATGTGTGTGCACCAGCCTCTGTCGAGACTAAGTCTGCATTAAGTACATGTGACTATATTTATATACTGGTACGTATATACATCGTTTGTTCGAAGAGAGGTCCCTGTCGGTAATTGCCGCTCAGCAAATGCTGCACATGACATGTTCACCTGAATGGCGATCACCACCACCGGGCACTGGCAGTAAAAAGGGCAGTTCGTTCAAAGGGTACGAAGCCCCATGGCTACCCGTGGGCTTGCTATTGACAGTATTATAAGTACTAATATCGTTGAGACTGTAAACAGGGGGGGGGGGTAAAAATATTTGATTCGAGTCGAGGAAGTCACCCGTCAAAGCTCAGATTTGTTAGATATCGATATTAGAAATCTATTATTTTTCATTATGATTATCGGGAATACTTTCTGGCCCAGAACTCAGTCAAAATTGCATTATTATTACCACTTGATTTTAGAGTTATCCATCCTTGTCTGTTTGAATAGATTTTGGTGTACACATCCCGAGCAGATTACGGCAGTTGAAGGCAATTATTAGTACTCATCTCGAGTAAATAAGAAATTTCAAAAATTATTAGTACTCATCTCGAGTAAATAACAAATTTCAAAAATCAATATCTAATAACTATGAGCTTTGTTTGATGGGTTCCTCGACTCGAATCAAATATTTTTTACCCCCAAAGCCAAAGAAATAGTAATATAGGACCCTCTGTTCAGATTGTTGTTGTTGGAATCTGTTGAGATGGGGACCCTCTGTTTGGATTGAGTACCTCTAAACATGATAAAGCTTCAGGCAGTGCAGGAACTTCCACGTGTGATGAATGCAACATGGTGTATAAAACGTAAGCATCTGTGACAACTACCCATCTATGGAATCATCTACCCTGCGACTGTTGTTGCGTCTTCAAGTTTATAACAACGAGAGTTTCCGAATGCCGAATTGCAATTTTGCATGTACATGCAGACTATATAAATTTTGCGTGATTTTAGATCCGATAATCCGTTTAGTGGTAATATATTAATTGTTGATATGGCAGCATGGACGTTTTAATTTGTTGTTTTTTTCTCGACAATTATAAATCGAAGTTAATAGTATCTCAAACGACGGTTCATCGCCACATAAGTTGTGATGGAACTTCATGCATGTAGTTCATAGAACGTTTCACAAATCGATGAAATCGCTAACAAATCATGCCTAATTGAGAAGCAACACACATATATGATTCGATTCGATATTCGATTCTATATTAGATTCGATCAAAATATCCAATTCGCAGGGCCCTAGCCGCAGAGTACTTGCCATTCGGCCATGGTGTACATGTAGTTGCCACGGTGTACGTTCATTAAACTGAAAAAAGACAATACAAACTAGAAATATAACAATGTTGTACATGCCATTCGGCCCCATTGTAGTTGCCTTTCGGCCATGGTGCCTTGCCATTCGACCGCAGTGTAAATACTTGCCGTTCGGCCGTGGTGTACTTGCCGTTCGGCCGCGGTTCACTTGCCGTTCAGCTGCAGTGCTTAACTGCTACAGTTACAAACTCTTCGACTCCGCGGTCGAATGGCAAATACAACGTGGTGCCAATTGTTTTGTCTGAAAGTCCAGCGGGTTCGAGTACTAGTTCGATATCATTATGTAGTGATGTACGACAACATGATGTCAACATCGCAATCTCATCGGGCCACGATTCCTCCACTTACGTCAGTCAGCTGTCATATATGATTGTAACATGGTCGTCTGAATGGGATATTATAAGCATAATAAGTAATTATTCCCCCCACAGCGACTACCCGGCTTTCCGGTCTCCGGTGTCGATTTAATCCAGAAATTACAACATATCTCACAACTGGAATAGCCTTGACCTTCACGTCATTTCAAAATAATTTTGACAGTTGGACGTTCGATTATATTTTAATAAATAATATAAATGTATTTTAACTATTTATCACTCACTGTTCAGAACTCGACAGAACTTTCAGTGAAACTTTGAAAGTTTCAACTTTCAGAATGCCTGTGCGTGCAGGTTGCCAGTGAACACACTTTACACAGTCAGTGAGTGACAGCCTGTTGGAGTTTTTTTCATTTAGAAAAATGAATATGTAAGCATACTTCACATTGTTGAGAACTGAGTATAATTTAAGGAATAATACTGCAGAAAGTGAAGTATACGTGTTATCGAACACGAAAATATGCAAATTTTTACGGCAGAAATAGAAAGGTCAAGGTTTCAGGGAAAGGTAATTTCCGGACACATTTGTTCGATACATTTACCGGATTCCGGCTTCCATACTAGACTACAACAACAACAACTAGACTAAATAACTTTTGAAATTTGGATATATAGTTATTAGTTCCAACTAGTATAAAATAACATTACCAATTGATGATGAGTCGAGTGTAAATTCCAGAATTAGCATTAGCCTACTGTTTCGTCGAATTTACCTTCAATCAATATGCTGTACGAAGTATCTAATTACGTTCTTAGTATATGTTTGCATAAATATTCTCACCTTTACTAAAAATATTCTTCTTGTATAACGGCTCAAATTCAGTGGTCTTGGTCCTTATTGGAGTCGAAAATGTGATCAACACCAACAAACCAATATGGCTACCATGATACAACGCGTGCAGTTGGAGTTTTATCAGTGCGCATGCCTGGCCAATACCGGTACTCGATACACATATATGTTCAAGTGTTTACACATATATGTGTAAATATAGAAAAACATACACAACATGTGTATACACATGTATACAATATTGTATAGATATTGGAGGTACACACCATGTGTCCAGTGCCAATGGCATTCTACCTACACAGTAGTTTGCAGAGAGTACCACAGAAAATATCCTTGCCATCCACACGCACGATGTTACACTGAGTCACGATTGCTTTCTTTCCGATTATGTATATTTTCAGTAACTACTTATCGTCCTATAGGATTTCTGTTCCATAAACGACAGTCACGCCGTTAAGCGTTTGATAATCAGCGTTTATTTGTGATCATTTTGGTGGTTAAATCGTCAATTTCGGTCCATGCAATGTCAACCAATAAGCCATATAGGTATGTTATCGCCTTCTGCAATGTAATATATTCAATGTCGTCTTGTGCGCGGAATTTACTCGCGATGTTCATTTCATAACATTATTTCCCGAAAGCTATAAATGGGAAGTTGTCGATTTCATTAATGTACATTCATATGTGTCAGTGCTCCCATGTACATGGTGATCCTCACACAAAATACATCACGGAGCGGTCTGATATCATGGATAAGCGTATACAGTACCATTCATTCGCGACAAACGTATGCATTATGTTGTCCTCCAGCAAACATTTATAACCAACCAACCTCAAGGGATCCACTCTTTCAATCTTGAACGATAATGTCGACATGAACATATTGAATCACCGAGATGTAAAAAGTACATAATATCGCTTGTCCGATAAAAGTGTCAACTTAAAAGCTCACTAAATATATGCAAATTAGCAAACACCACAACTGGTGTGTTTTTCGAATCCGTGGGGTATATAAGATCTATGATGTTAGCACGTCTTAGTGATGTGAAAAAGATGAGTTACACTGTGTTGTGTTGTGCTGTGTTGTGCTGTGCTGTGCTGTCGTGTGTGTTTGGGGATATTCTTGCAATATGACATCAGGCGGGCGACAAAAATAATGTCTCCCGGCTCAGCGGGCGACAGTGTGATTTGTCGCCCGGCACGTGACAGGACATGGGCCAATCAGAAGGGTGGAAAATAGGGAGGAGCGGTTTCGGAAACATATATTCTAAGCTGATAAGGAACGTTCTTTATTGCTCACATTCCCCCTTTAAGTCACCAGAGGTCAACGACAAATATCTCATGACACTCTATGAGTCAATTCATCCCCGTGTTTCAATTTTCACCTAGACCAGATTGCAACCATTCTGGTGTATAATTAATTATTCTGTTAATTTAATTATTAGTGCCCTTTTAAGAATCTGGGTTCAACGAGACCCATCTAATAAGATTCACTGAGTCACATTACCAATATTACATATTTTCAGCCCCGATAGTCCAGCCGTTTGGTCGTCTCTTGCCAAAATATATATATATATATCATTATTATTAGTGTCATTTATGACTCTGATGTGAACGGAGCCTATCTAATAACACTCCCCGGGTCAAATTATCCCTATATACAAATGTTTAGCCCCGATAGTCCAGCCGTTTGGTCGTCTCTTGCCAAAATATATATATATCATTATTATTAGTGTCATTTATGACTCTGATGTGAACGGAGCCTATCTAATAACACTCCCCGGGTCAAATTATCCCTATATACAAATGTTTAGCCCCGATAGTCCAGCCGTTTGGTCGTGTCTTGCCAAAATATATATATATATCATTATTATTAGTGTCATTTATGACTCTGATGTGAACGGAGCCTATCTAATAACACTCCCCGGGTCAAATTATCCCTATATACAAATGTTTAGCCCCGATAGTCCAGCCGTTTGGTCGTCTCTTGCCAAAATATATATATATATCATTAGTATTAGTGTCATTTATGACTCTGATGTGAACGGAGCCTATCTAATAACACTCCCCGGGTCAAATTATCCCTATATACAAATGTTTAGCCCCGATAGTCCAGCCGTTTGGTCGTCTCTTGCCAAAATATATATATATATATCATTATTATTAGTGTCATTTATGACTCTGATGTGAACGGAGCCTATCTAATAACACTCCCCGGGTCAAATTATCCCTATATACAAATGTTTAGCCCCGATAGTCCAGCCGTTTGGTCGTGTCTTGCCAAAATATATATATATCATTATTATTAGTGTCATTTATGACTCTGATGTGAACGGAGCCTATCTAATAACACTCCCCGGGTCAAATTATCCCTATATACAAATGTTTAGCCCCGATAGTCCAGCCGTTTGGTCGTCTCTTGCCAAAATATATATATATATATCATTATTATTAGTGTCATTTATGACTCTGATGTGAACGGAGCCTATCTAATAACACTCCCCGGGTCAAATTATCCCTATATACAAATGTTTAGCCCCGATAGTCCAGCCGTTTGGTCGTCTCTAGCCAAAATATATATATATCATTATTATTAGTGTCATTTATGACTCTGATGTGAACGGAGCCTATCTAATAACACTCCCCGGGTCAAATTATCCCTATATACAAATGTTTAGCCCCGATAGTCCAGCCGTTTGGTCGTCTCTTGCCAAAAAATATATATATCATTATTATTAGTGTCATTTATGACTCTGATGTGAACGGAGCCTATCTAATAACACTCCCCGGGTCAAATTATCCCTATATACAAATGTTTAGCCCCGATAGTCCAGCCGTTTGGTCGTCTCTTGCCAAAAAAAATATATATCATTATTATTAATGTCATTTATGACTCTGATGTGAACGGAGCCTATCTAATAACACTTCCGGGTCAAAGGTCAAATTATCCCTATATACAAATGTTTAGCCCCGATAGTCCAGCCGTTTGGTCGTCTCTTGCCAAAAAATATATATATCATTATTATTAGTGTCATTTATGACTCTGATGTGAACGGAGCCTATCTAATAACACTCCCCGGGTCAAATTATCCCTATATACAAATGTTTAGCCCCGATAGTCCAGCCGTTTGGTCGTCTCTTGCCAAAATATATATATATATCATTAGTATTAGTGTCATTTATGACTCTGATGTGAACGGAGCCTATCTAATAACACTCCCCGGGTCAAATTATCCCTATATACAAATGTTTAGCCCCGATAGTCCAGCCGTTTGGTCGTCTCTTGCCAAAATATATATATATATATCATTATTATTAGTGTCATTTATGACTCTGATGTGAACGGAGCCTATCTAATAACACTCCCCGGGTCAAATTATCCCTATATACAAATGTTTAGCCCCGATAGTCCAGCCGTTTGGTCGTGTCTTGCCAAAATATATATATATCATTATTATTAGTGTCATTTATGACTCTGATGTGAACGGAGCCTATCTAATAACACTCCCCGGGTCAAATTAACCCTATATACAAATGTTTAGCCCCGATAGTCCAGCCGTTTGGTCGTCTCTTGCCAAAATATATATATATATCATTATTATTAGTGTCATTTATGACTCTGATGTGAACGGAGCCTATATAATAACACTCCCCGGGTCAAATTATCCCTATATACAAATGTTTAGCCCCGATAGTCCAGCCGTTTGGTCGTCTCTAGCCAAAATATATATATATCATTATTATTAGTGTCATTTATGACTCTGATGTGAACGGAGCCTATCTAATAACACTCCCCGGGTCAAATTATCCCTATATACAAATGTTTAGCCCCGATAGTCCAGCCGTTTGGTCGTCTCTTGCCAAAAAATATATATATCATTATTATTAGTGTCATTTATGACTCTGATGTGAACGGAGCCTATCTAATAACACTCCCCGGGTCAAATTATCCCTATATACAAATGTTTAGCCCCGATAGTCCAGCCGTTTGGTCGTCTCTTGCCAAAAAAAATATATATCATTATTATTAATGTCATTTATGACTCTGATGTGAACGGAGCCTATCTAATAACACTTCCGGGTCAAAGGTCAAATTATCCCTATATACAAATGTTTAGCCCCGATAGTCCAGCCGTTTGGTCGTCTCTTGCCAAAATATATATATATATATCATTATTATTAGTGTCATTTATGACTCTGATGTGAACGGAGCCTATCTAATAACACTCCCCGGGTCAAATTATCCCTATATACAAATGTTTAGCCCCGATAGTCCAGCCGTTTGGTCGTCTCTTGCCAAAAAATATATATATCATTATTATTAGTGTCATTTATGACTCTGATGTGAACGGAGCCTATCTAATAACACTCCCCGGGTCAAATTATCCCTATATACAAATGTTTAGCCCCGATAGTCCAGCCGTTTGGTCGTCTCTTGCCAAAATATATATATATATCATTAGTATTAGTGTCATTTATGACTCTGATGTGAACGGAGCCTATCTAATAACACTCCCCGGGTCAAATTATCCCTATATACAAATGTTTAGCCCCGATAGTCCAGCCGTTTGGTCGTCTCTTGCCAAAATATATATATATATATCATTATTATTAGTGTCATTTATGACTCTGATGTGAACGGAGCCTATCTAATAACACTCCCCGGGTCAAATTATCCCTATATACAAATGTTTAGCCCCGATAGTCCAGCCGTTTGGTCGTGTCTTGCCAAAATATATATATATCATTATTATTAGTGTCATTTATGACTCTGATGTGAACGGAGCCTATCTAATAACACTCCCCGGGTCAAATTATCCCTATATACAAATGTTTAGCCCCGATAGTCCAGCCGTTTGGTCGTCTCTTGCCAAAATATATATATATATCATTATTATTAGTGTCATTTATGACTCTGATGTGAACGGAGCCTATCTAATAACACTCCCCGGGTCAAATTATCCCTATATACAAATGTTTAGCCCCGATAGTCCAGCCGTTTGGTCGTCTCTAGCCAAAATATATATATATCATTATTATTAGTGTCATTTATGACTCTGATGTGAACGGAGCCTATCTAATAACACTCCTCGGGTCAAATTATCCCTATATACAAATGTTTAGCCCCGATAGTCCAGCCGTTTGGTCGTCTCTTGCCAAAAAATATATATATCATTATTATTAGTGTCATTTATGACTCTGATGTGAACGGAGCCTATCTAATAACACTCCCCGGGTCAAATTATCCCTATATACAAATGTTTAGCCCCGATAGTCCAGCCGTTTGGTCGTCTCTTGCCAAAAAAAATATATATCATTATTATTAATGTCATTTATGACTCTGATGTGAACGGAGCCTATCTAATAACACTTCCGGGTCAAAGGTCAAATTATCCCTATATACAAATGTTTAGCCCCGATAGTCCAGCCGTTTGGTCGTCTCTTGTCAAAATATATATATATATATCATTATTATTAGTGTCATTTATGACTCTGATGTGAACGGAGCCTATCTAATAACACTCCCCGGGTCAAATTATCCCTATATACAAATGTTTAGCCCCGATAGTCCAGCCGTTTGGTCGTCTCTTGCCAAAAAATATATATATCATTATTATTAGTGTCATTTATGACTCTGATGTGAACGGAGCCTATCTAATAACACTCCCCGGGTCAAATTATCCCTATATACAAATGTTTAGCCCCGATAGTCCAGCCGTTTGGTCGTCTCTTGCCAAAAAAAATATATATCATCATAATTAGTGTAATTTATGACTCTGATGTGAACGGAGCCTATCTAATAACACTCCCCGGGTCAAATTATCCCTATATACAAATGTTTAGCCCCGATAGTCCAGCCGTTTGGTCGTCTCTTGCCAAAAAATATATATATCATTATTATTAGTGTCATTTATGACTCTGATGTGAACGGCGCCTATCTAATAACACTCCCCGGGTCAAATTATCCCTATATACAAATGTTTAGCCCCAATAGTCCAGCCGTTTTGTCGTCTCTTGCCAAAAAATGTATATATCACTATTATTAGTGTCATTTATGACTCTGATGTGAACGGAGCCTATCTAATAACACTCCCGGGTCAAAGGTCAAATTATCCATATATACAAATGTTTAGCCCCGATAGTCCAGCCGTTTGGTCGACTCTTGCCAAAAAATATATATATCATTATTATTAGTGTCATTTATGACTCTGATGTGAACGGAGCCTATCTAATAACACTCCCCGGGTCAAATTATCCCTATATACAAATGTTTAGCCCCGATAGTCCAGCCGTTTGGTCGTCTCTTGCCAAAAAATATATATATCATTATTATTAGTGTCATTTATGACTCTGATGCGAACGGAGCCTATCTAATAACACTCCCCGGGTCAAATTATCCCTATATACAAATGTTTAGCCCCGATAGTCCAGCCGTTTGGTCGTCTCTTGCCAAAAAAAATATATATCATTATTATTAGTGTCATTTATGACTCTGATGTGAACGGATCCTATCTAATAACACTCCCCGGGTCAAATTATCCCTATATACAAATGTTTAGCCCCGATAGTCCAGCCGTTTGGTCGTCTCTTGCCAAAATATATATATATCATTATTATTAGTGTCATTTATGACTCTGATGTGAACGGAGCCTATCTAATAACACTCCCCGGGTCAAATTATCCCTATATACAAATGTTTAGCCCCGATAGTCCAGCCGTTTGGTCGTCTCTTGCCAAAAAATATATATATCATTATTATTAGTGTCATTTATGACTCTGATGTGAACGGAGCCTATCTAATAACACTCCCCGGGTCAAATTATCCCTATATACAAATGTTTAGCCCCGATAGTCCAGCCGTTTGGTCATCTCTTGCCAAAATATATATATATATCATTATTATTAGTGTCATTTATGACTCTGATGTGAACGGAGCCTATCTAATAACACTCCCCGGGTCAAATTATCCCTATATACAAATGTTTAGCCCCGATAGTCCAGCCGTTTGGTCGTCTCTTGCCAAAAAAAATATATATCATTATTATTAGTGTCATTTATGACTCTGATGTGAACGGATCCTATCTAATAACACTCCCCGGGTCAAATTATCCCTATATACAAATGTTTAGCCCCGATAGTCCAGCCGTTTGGTCGTCTCTTGCCAAAATATATATATATCATTATTATTAGTGTCATTTATGACTCTGATGTGAACGGAGCCTATCTAATAACACTCCCCGGGTCAAATTATCCCTATATACAAATGTTTAGCCCCGATAGTCCAGCCGTTTGGTCGTCTCTTGCCAAAAAAAATATATATCATTATTATTAATGTCATTTATGACTGATGTGAACGGAGCCTATCTAATAACACTTCCGGGTCAAAGGTCAAATTATCCCTATATACAAATGTTTAGCCCCGATAGTCCAGCCGTTTGGTCGTCTCTTGCCAAAATATATATATATATTTCATTATTATTAGTGTCATTTATGACTCTGATGTGAACGGAGCCTATCTAATAACACTCCCCGGGTCAAATTATCCCTATATACAAATGTTTAGCCCCGATAGTCCAGCCGTTTGGTCGTCTCTTGCCAAAAAATATATATATCATTATTATTAGTGTCATTTATGACTCTGATGTGAACGGAGCCTATCTAATAACACTCCCCGGGTCAAATTATCCCTATATACAAATGTTTAGCCCCGATAGTCCAGCCGTTTGGTCGTCTCTTGCCAAAATATATATATATATCATTAGTATTAGTGTCATTTATGACTCTGATGTGAACGGAGCCTATCTAATAACACTCCCCGGGTCAAATTATCCCTATATACAAATGTTTAGCCCCGATAGTCCAGCCGTTTGGTCGTCTCTTGCCAAAATATATATATATATATCATTATTATTAGTGTCATTTATGACTCTGATGTGAACGGAGCCTATCTAATAACACTCCCCGGGTCAAATTATCCCTATATACAAATGTTTAGCCCCGATAGTCCAGCCGTTTGGTCGTGTCTTGCCAAAATATATATATATCATTATTATTAGTGTCATTTATGACTCTGATGTGAACGGAGCCTATCTAATAACACTCCCCGGGTCAAATTATCCCTATATACAAATGTTTAGCCCCGATAGTCCAGCCGTTTTGTCGTCTCTTGCCAAAATATATATATATATCATTATTATTAGTGTCATTTATGACTCTGATGTGAACGGAGCCTATCTAATAACACTCCCCGGGTCAAATTATCCCTATATACAAATGTTTAGCCCCGATAGTCCAGCCGTTTGGTCGTCTCTAGCCAAAATATATATATATCATTATTATTAGTGTCATTTATGACTCTGATGTGAACGGAGCCTATCTAATAACACTCCCCGGGTCAAATTATCCCTATATACAAATGTTTAGCCCCGATAGTCCAGCCGTTTGGTCGTCTCTTGCCAAAAAATATATATATCATTATTATTAGTGTCATTTATGACTCTGATGTGAACGGAGCCTATCTAATAACACTCCCCGGGTCAAATTATCCCTATATACAAATGTTTAGCCCCGATAGTCCAGCCGTTTGGTCGTCTCTTGCCAAAAAAAATATATATCATCATAATTAGTGTAATTTATGACTCTGATGTGAACGGAGCCTATCTAATAACACTCCCCGGGTCAAATTATCCCTATATACAAATGTTTAGCCCCGATAGTCCAGCCGTTTGGTCGTCTCTTGCCAAAAAATATATATATCATTATTATTAGTGTCATTTATGACTCTGATGTGAACGGCGCCTATCTAATAACACTCCCCGGGTCAAATTATCCCTATATACAAATGTTTAGCCCCAATAGTCCAGCCGTTTTGTCGTCTCTTGCCAAAAAATGTATATATCACTATTATTAGTGTCATTTATGACTCTGATGTGAACGGAGCCTATCTAATAACACTCCCGGGTCAAAGGTCAAATTATCCATATATACAAATGTTTAGCCCCGATAGTCCAGCCGTTTGGTCGACTCTTGCCAAAAAATATATATATCATTATTATTAGTGTCATTTATGACTCTGATGTGAACGGAGCCTATCTAATAACACTCCCCGGGTCAAATTATCCCTATATACAAATGTTTAGCCCCGATAGTCCAGCCGTTTGGTCGTCTCTTGCCAAAAAATATATATATCATTATTATTAGTGTCATTTATGACTCTGATGCGAACGGAGCCTATCTAATAACACTCCCCGGGTCAAATTATCCCTATATACAAATGTTTAGCCCCGATAGTCCAGCCGTTTGGTCGTCTCTTGCCAAAAAAAATATATATCATTATTATTAGTGTCATTTATGACTCTGATGTGAACGGATCCTATCTAATAACACTCCCCGGGTCAAATTATCCCTATATACAAATGTTTAGCCCCGATAGTCCAGCCGTTTGGTCGTCTCTTGCCAAAATATATATATATCATTATTATTAGTGTCATTTATGACTCTGATGTGAATGGAGCCTATCTAATAACACTCCCCGGGTCAAATTATCCCTATATACAAATGTTTAGCCCCGATAGTCCAGCCGTTTGGTCGTCTCTTGCCAAAAAATATATATATCATTATTATTAGTGTCATTTATGACTCTGGTGTGAACGGAGCCTATCTAATAACACTCCCCGGGTCAAATTATCCCTATATACAAATGTTTAGCCCCGATAGTCCAGCCGTTTTGTCGTCTCTTGCCAAAAAATATATATATCATTATTATTAGTGTCATTTATGACTCTGATGTGAACGGAGCCTATCTAATAACACTCCCGGGTCAAATTATCCATATATACAAATGTTTAGCCCCGATAGTCCAGCCGTTTGGTCGTCTCTTGCCAAAAAATATATATATCATTATTATTAGTGTCATTTATGACTCTGATGTGAACGGAGCCTATCTAATAACACTCCCCGGGTCAAATTATCCCTATATACAAATGTTTAGCCCCAATAGTCCAGCCGTTTTGTCGTCTCTTGCCAAAAAATGTATATATCACTATTATTAGTGTCATTTATGACTCTGATGTGAACGGAGCCTATCTAATAACACTCCCGGGTCAAAGGTCAAATTATCCATATATACAAATGTTTAGCCCCGATAGTCCAGCCGTTTGGTCGACTCTTGCCAAAAAATATATATATCATTATTATTAGTGTCATTTATGACTCTGATGTGAACGGAGCCTATCTAATAACACTCCCCGGGTCAAATTATCCCTATATACAAATGTTTAGCCCCGATAGTCCAGCCGTTTGGTCGTCTCTTGCCAAAAAAAATATATATCATTATTATTAGTGTCATTTATGACTCTGATGTGAACGGATCCTATCTAATAACACTCCCCGGGTCAAATTATCCCTATATACAAATGTTTAGCCCCGATAGTCCAGCCGTTTGGTCGTCTCTTGCCAAAATATATATATATCATTATTATTAGTGTCATTTATGACTCTGATGTGAACGGAGCCTATCTAATAACACTCCCCGGGTCAAATTATCCCTATATACAAATGTTTAGCCCCGATAGTCCAGCCGTTTGGTCGTCTCTTGCCAAAAAAAATATATATCATTATTATTAATGTCATTTATGACTCTGATGTGAACGGAGCCTATCTAATAACACTTCCGGGTCAAAGGTCAAATTATCCCTATATACAAATGTTTAGCCCCGATAGTCCAGCCGTTTGGTCGTCTCTTGCCAAAATATATATATATATTTCATTATTATTAGTGTCATTTATGACTCTGATGTGAACGGAGCCTATCTAATAACACTCCCCGGGTCAAATTATCCCTATATACAAATGTTTAGCCCCGATAGTCCAGCCGTTTGGTCGTCTCTTGCCAAAAAAAATATATATCATTATTATTAGTGTCATTTATGACTCTGATGTGAACGGATCCTATCTAATAACACTCCCCGGGTCAAATTATCCCTATATACAAATGTTTAGCCCCGATAGTTCAGCCGTTTGGTCGTCTCTTGCCAAAAAATATATATATCATTATTATTAGTGTCATTTATGACTCTGATGTGAACGGAGCCTATCTAATAACACACCCCGGGTCAAATTATCCCTATATACAAATGTTTAGCCCCGATAGTCCAGCCGTTTTGTCGTCTCTTGCCAAAAAATATATATATCATTATTATTAGTGTCATTTATGACTCTGATGTGAACGGAGCCTATCTAATAACACTCCCGGGTCAAATTATCCATATATACAAATGTTTAGCCCCGATAGTCCAGCCGTTTGGTCGTCTCTTGCCAAAAAATATATATATCATTATTATTAGTGTCATTTATGACTCTGATGTGAACGGAGCCTATCTAATAACACTCCCCGGGTCAAATTATCCCTATATACAAATGTTTAGCCCCGATAGTCCAGCCGTTTTGTCGTCTCTTGCCAAAAAATATATATATCATTATTATTAGTGTCATTTATGACTCTGATGTGAACGGAGCCTATCTAATAACACTCCCCGGGTCAAATTATCCCTATATACAAATGTTTAGCCCCGATAGTCCAGCCGTTTGGTCGTCTCTTGCCAAAAAATATATATATCATTATTATTAGTGTCATTTATGACTCTGATGTGAACGGAGCCTATCTAATAACACTCCCCGGGTCAAATTATCCCTATATACAAATGTTTAGCCCCGATAGTCCAGCCGTTTGGTCATCTCTTGCCAAAATATATATATATATCATTATTATTAGTGTCATTTATGACTCTGATGTGAACGGAGCCTATCTAATAACACTCCCCGGGTCAAATTATCCCTATATACAAATGTTTAGCCCCGATAGTCCAGCCGTTTGGTCGTCTCTTGCCAAAAATATATATATATCATTATTATTAGTGTCATTTATGACTCTGATGTGAACGGAGCCTATCTAATAACACTCCCCGGGTCAAATTATCCATATATACAAATGTTTAGCCCCGATAGTCCAGCCGTTTGGTCGTCTCTTGCCAAAAAAAATATATATCATTATTATTAGTGTCATTTATGACTCTGATGTGAACGGATCCTATCTAATAACACTCCCCCGGGTCAAATTATCCCTATATACAAATGTTTAGCCCCGATAGTCCAGCCGTTTGGTCGTCTCTTGCCAAAATATATATATATCATTATTATTAGTGTCATTTATGACTCTGATGTGAACGGAGCCTATCTAATAACACTCCCCGGGTCAAATTATCCCTATATACAAATGTTTAGCCCCGATAGTCCAGCCGTTTGGTCGTCTCTTGCCAAAAAATATATATATCATTATTATTAATGTCATTTATGACTCTGATGTGAACGGAGCCTATCTAATAACACTTCCGGGTCAAAGGTCAAATTATCCCTATATACAAATGTTTAGCCCCGATAGTCCAGCCGTTTGGTCGTCTCTTGCCAAAATATATATATATATATCATTATTATTAGTGTCATTTATGACTCTGATGTGAACGGATCCTATCTAATAACACTCCCCGGGTCAAATTATCCCTATATACAAATGTTTAGCCCCGATAGTCCAGCCGTTTGGTCGTCTCTTGCCAAAATATATATATATATATCATTATTATTAGTGTCATTTATGACTCTGATGTGAACGGAGCCTATCTAATAACACTCCCCGGGTCAAATTATCCCTATATACAAATGTTTAGCCCCGATAGTCCAGCCGTTTGGTCGTCTCTTGCCAAAAAAAATATATATCATTATTATTAGTGTCATTTATGACTCTGATGTGAACGGATCCTATCTAATAACACTCCCCGGGTCAAATTATCCCTATATACAAATGTTTAGCCCCGATAGTCCAGCCGTTTGGTCGTCTCTTGCCAAAATATATATATATCATTATTATTAGTGTCATTTATGACTCTGATGTGAACGGAGCCTATCTAATAACACTCCCCGGGTCAAATTATCCCTATATACAAATGTTTAGCCCCGATAGTCCAGCCGTTTGGTCGTCTCTTGCCAAAAAATATATATATCATTATTATTAGTGTCATTTATGACTCTGATGTGAACGGAGCCTATCTAATAACACTCCCCGGGTCAAATTATCCCTATATACAAATGTTTAGCCCCGATAGTCCAGCCGTTTTGTCGTCTCTTGCCAAAAAATATATATATCATTATTATTAGTGTCATTTATGACTCTGATGTGAACGGAGCCTATCTAATAACACTCCCGGGTCAAATTATCCATATATACAAATGTTTAGCCCCGATAGTCCAGCCGTTTGGTCGTCTCTTGCCAAAAAATATATATATCATTATTATTAGTGTCATTTATGACTCTGATGTGAACGGAGCCTATCTAATAACACTCCCCGGGTCAAATTATCCCTATATACAAATGTTTAGCCCCGATAGTCCAGCCGTTTGGTCGTCTCTTGCCAAAAAATATATATATCATTATTATTAGTGTCATTTATGACTCTGATGTGAACGGAGCCTATCTAATAACACTCCCCGGGTCAAATTATCCCTATATACAAATGTTTAGCCCGATAGTCCAGCCGTTTGGTCGTCTCTTGCCAAAAAAAATATATATCATTATTATTAGTGTCATTTATGACTCTGATGCGAACGGATCCTATCTAATAACACTCCCCGGGTCAAATTATCCCTATATACAAATGTTTAGCCCCGATAGTCCAGCCGTTTTGTCGTCTCTTGCCAAAATATATATATATCATTATTATTAGTGTCATTTATGACTCTGATGTGAACGGAGCCTATCTAATAACACTCCCCGGGTCAAATTATCCCTATATACAAATGTTTAGCCCCGATAGTCCAGCCGTTTGGTCGTCTCTTGCCAAAAAATATATATATCATTATTATTAGTGTCATTTATGACTCTGATGTGAACGGAGCCTATCTAATAACACTCCCCGGGTCAAATTATCCCTATATACAAATGTTTAGCCCCGATAGTCCAGCCGTTTTGTCGTCTCTTGCCAAAAAATATATATATCATTATTATTAGTGTCATTTATGACTCTGATGTGAACGGAGCCTATCTAATAACACTCCCGGGTCAAATTATCCATATATACAAATGTTTAGCCCCGATAGTCCAGCCGTTTGGTCGTCTCTTGCCAAAAAATATATATATCATTATTATTAGTGTCATTTATGACTCTGATGTGAACGGAGCCTATCTAATAACACTCCCCGGGTCAAATTATCCCTATATACAAATGTTTAGCCCCGATAGTCCAGCCGTTTGGTCGACTCTTGCCAAAAAATATATATATCATTATTATTAGTGTCATTTATGACTCTGATGTGAACGGAGCCTATCTAATAACACTCCCCGGGTCAAATTATCCCTATATACAAATGTTTAGCCCCGATAGTCCAGCCGTTTGGTCGTCTCTTGCCAAAAAATATATATATCATTATTATTAGTGTCATTTATGACTCTGATGCGAACGGAGCCTATCTAATAACACTCCCCGGGTCAAATTATCCCTATATACAAATGTTTAGCCCCGATAGTCCAGCCGTTTGGTCGTCTCTTGCCAAAAAAAATATATATCATTATTATTAGTGTCATTTATGACTCTGATGTGAACGGAGCCTATCTAATAACACTCCCCGGGTCAAATTATCCCTATATACAAATGTTTAGCCCCGATAGTCCAGATGTTTGGTCGTCTCTTGCCAAAATATATATATATATCATTATTATTAGTGTCATTTATGACTCTGATGTGAACGGAGCCTATCTAATAACACTCCCCGGGTCAAATTATCCCTATATACAAATGTTTAGCCCCGATAGTCCAGCCGTTTGGTCGTCTCTTGCCAAAAAATATATATATCATTATTATTAGTGTCATTTATGACTCTGATGTGAACGGAGCCTATCTAATAACACTCCCCGTGTCAAATTATCCCTATATACAAATGTTTAGCCCCGATAGTTCAGCCGTTTGGTCGACTCTTGCCAAAAAATATATATATCATTATTATTAGTGTCATTTATGACTCTGATGTGAACGGAGCCTATCTAATAACACTCCCCGGGTCAAATTATCCCTATATACAAATGTTTAGCCCCGATAGTCCAGCCGTTTGGTCGACTCTTGCCAAAATATATATATCAGTATTATTAGTGTCATTTTAAGACATCTGAGGTGAACGAGCCTATTTAATAACACTCCCGGGTCAAATTACCCCTATATACAAATGTTCAGCTCCGGTGGTCCAGCCGTTTGGTCGACTCTTGCCAAAAAATATATATATCATTATTATTAGTGTCATTTATGATATCTAAGGTGAACGGAGCTTATCTAATAACACTCCCCGGATCAAATTACCCCTATATACAAATGTTCAGCCAAGATGGTCCAGCCGGTTTGTCGACTCTTGCCAATATATATATAACAGTATTATTAGTGTCATTTTAAGACATCTGATGCGAACGGAGCCTATCTAATAACACTCCCCGGGTCAAATTATCCCTATATACAAATGTTTAGCCCCGATAGTCCAGCCGTTTTGTCGTCTCTTGCCAAAATATATATATATCATTATTATTAGTGTCATTTATGACTCTGATGTGAACGGAGCCTATCTAATAACACTCCCCGGGTCAAATTATCCCTATATACAAATGTTTAGCCCCGATAGTCCAGCCGTTTGGTCGTCTCTTGCCAAAAAATATATATATCATTATTATTAGTGTCATTTATGACTCTGATGTGAACGGAGCCTATCTAATAACACTCCCCGGGTCAAATTATCCCTATATACAAATGTTTAGCCCCGATAGTCCAGCCGTTTTGTCGTCTCTTGCCAAAAAATATATATATCATTATTATTAGTGTCATTTATGACTCTGATGTGAACGGAGCCTATCTAATAACACTCCCCGGGTCAAATTATCCCTATATACAAATGTTTAGCCCCGATAGTCCAGCCGTTTTGTCGTCTCTTGCCAAAAAATATATATATCATTATTATTAGTGTCATTTATGACTCTGATGTGAACGGAGCCTATCTAATAACACTCCCCGGATCAAATTATCCCTATATACAAATGTTCAGCCAAGATGGTCCAGCCGGTTTGTCGACTCTTGCCAATATATATATAACAGTATTATTAGTGTCATTTTAAGACATCTGATGCGAACGGAGCCTATCTAATAACACTCCCCGGGTCAAATTATCCCTATATACAAATGTTTAGCCCCGATAGTCCAGCCGTTTTGTCGTCTCTTGCCAAAATATATATATATCATTATTATTAGTGTCATTTATGACTCTGATGTGAACGGAGCCTATCTAATAACACTCCCCGGGTCAAATTATCCCTATATACAAATGTTTAGCCCCGATAGTCCAGCCGTTTGGTCGTCTCTTGCCAAAAAATATATATATCATTATTATTAGTGTCATTTATGACTCTGATGTGAACGGAGCCTATCTAATAACACTCCCCGGGTCAAATTATCCCTATATACAAATGTTTAGCCCCGATAGTCCAGCCGTTTTGTCGTCTCTTGCCAAAAAATATATATATCATTATTATTAGTGTCATTTATGACTCTGATGTGAACGGAGCCTATCTAATAACACTCCCCGGGTCAAATTATCCCTATATACAAATGTTTAGCCCCGATAGTCCAGCCGTTTTGTCGTCTCTTGCCAAAAAATATATATATCATTATTATTAGTGTCATTTATGACTCTGATGTGAACGGAGCCTATCTAATAACACTCCCGGGTCAAATTATCCATATATACAAATGTTTAGCCCCGATAGTCCAGCCGTTTGGTCGTCTCTTGCCAAAAAATATATATATCATTATTATTAGTGTCATTTATGACTCTGGTGCGAACGGAGCCTATCTAATAACACTCCCCGGGTCAAATTATCCCTATATACAAATGTTTAGCCCCGATAGTCCAGCCGTTTGGTCGTCTCTTGCCAAAAAAAATATATATCATTATTATTAGTGTCATTTATGACTCTGATGTGAACGGAGCCTATCTAATAACACTCCCCGGGTCAAATTATCCCTATATACAAATGTTTAGCCCCGATAGTCCAGATGTTTGGTCGTCTCTTGCCAAAATATATATATATATCATTATTATTAGTGTCATTTATGACTCTGATGTGAACGGAGCCTATCTAATAACACTCCCCGGGTCAAATTATCCCTATATACAAATGTTTAGCCCCGATAGTCCAGCCGTTTGGTCGTCTCTTGCCAAAAAATATATATATCATTATTATTAGTGTCATTTATGACTCTGATGTGAACGGAGCCTATCTAATAACACTCCCCGTGTCAAATTATCCCTATATACAAATGTTTAGCCCCGATAGTTCAGCCGTTTGGTCGACTCTTGCCAAAAAATATATATATCATTATTATTAGTGTCATTTATGACTCTGATGTGAACGGAGCCTATCTAATAACACTCCCCGGGTCAAATTATCCCTATATACAAATGTTTAGCCCCGATAGTCCAGCCGTTTGGTCGACTCTTGCCAAAATATATATATCAGTATTATTAGTGTCATTTTAAGACATCTGAGGTGAACGAGCCTATTTAATAACACTCCCGGGTCAAATTACCCCTATATACAAATGTTCAGCTCCGGTGGTCCAGCCGTTTGGTCGACTCTTGCCAATATATATATAATTATTATTAGTGTCATTTATGATATCTAAGGTGAACGGAGCTTATCTAATAACACTCCCCGGATCAAATTACCCCTATATACAAATGTTCAGCCAAGATGGTCCAGCCGGTTTGTCGACTCTTGCCAATATATATATAACAGTATTATTAGTGTCATTTTAAGACATCTGAGGTGAACGGAGCCTATCTAATAACACCCCTGGTCAAATTACCCCTATATACAAATGTTCAGCTCCGATGGTCCAGCCGTTTGGTCGACTCTTGCCAAAATATATATATCAGTATTATTAGTGTAATTTTAAGACATCTGATGTGAACGGAGCCTATTTAATAACACTCCCGGGTCAAATTACCCCTATATACAAATGTTTAGCTCCGGTGGTCCAGCCGTTTGGTCGACTCTTGCCAATATATATATAATTATTATTAGTGTCATTTATGATATCTAAGGTAAACGGAGCTTATCTAATAACACTCCCCGGATCAAATTAGCCCTATATACAAATGTTCAGCCAAGATAGTCCAGCCGGTTGGTCGACTCTTGCCAAAATATATATATCAGTATAATTAGTGTCATTTTAAGACATCTAATGTGAACGGAGCCTACATAATAACACTCCCCGTGTCAAATTAACCCTATATACAAATGTTCAGCTCCGATGGTCCAGCCGTTTGGTCGTGTCTTGCCAAAAAAAATTTAATATATCAGTATTATTAGTGTCATTTTAAGACATCTGAGGTGAACGGAGCCTATTTAATAACACTCCCCGGGACAAATTACCCATATACACAAATGTTCAGCTCCGATGGTCCAGCCGTTTGGTCGACTCTTGCCAAAATATATATATATCACTATTAGTGTCATTTTAAGACATCTAATGTGAACCGGAGCCTATCTAATAACACTCCCCGGGTCAAATTACTCCTATATACAAATGTTCAGCCCCGATGGTCCAGCCGTTTGGTCGCCTCTTGCCAATATGTATATACTAGCAGATTAGCCGCCACTGGCAGCATTGGTCCCATGGCTTTGGTCGATCCATTAATTTTAGATTTTCAAGGTAACCCCGTACAGGCATATATAACCCGAAAAAAATATTCCCCGTCCCCGTCCCCAGTTGACCATACATAACAAATTTCACGTCGATGTCACCGCTGACGACCGAGATATCGCCCAAGGTAATTTATGGGTACCCGTTTCAAGGTCAAGGTCACATGAGGCGGACAAACTGACCCGACGAAAATCTCCCCCGTCCATTGGAAGCCCTAAGTACGAAATTAGATATCCCCATTTTCCAAAAGCAAAAGATATCAGGTAGAATTTGTCAAATATGGACCCTGGTGCAAACACTCGCGGGGCCCTAAAATTTATTAACATACGATTTCCCATTAAAATCGATTTATGTCGATAAAACTCTTATTTTTAAATATTTTAAGCTGAGACTTCGTGTGTCTGCGTGCAATACTTATATATTTTTAAAATGACAGAGTCCAACACGTAATTATATTTTAGATGGAAAAAATAAAAAATTTCGATGCTAAATTTTAAAACAGGATTTCCCATTCAAATCGATTTATGTTGATAAAACTCTTATTTTTCAATATTTTAAGCTGAGACTTCGTGGGTCGGTGTGTAATACTTAAATATTCTTAAAATGACAGAGTCCAATACGTAATTATGTTTTTGATGAAAGAAATAAAAAAATTCGATGCTAAATTTCGAGCGATAACGTTGCGTTGAATTGTAAACAAACGCACTTTTATAGCGACGCGTCATATACACACGCTCATTAAAGTATCACGTGATTAACCCCCTCAGTGTCGTTTTTGTGATTGGGAGTGGAGAATGAGTGCTCAGAGCTTCTCCAAAACACCCGACGACGATTCCCGTGGGTTTTTACCCTTAGATGGGAAGTTTGAGCTCAATCGAGCCAACCGTTTTCGATTCCATAGAGGACAAATATATATACACATATAGGGAAGTCTCAAAATATATAATACTAGCATGTTAGCCCGCCACTGGCGTGCTTGGTCAGAAACATGACATTTTAAAAATTATTAATGATTGATTCGTCAATTGAACTGAATGGTCAGAATACAGAACTGAAAACGTGAGGAGACACGATGAGCCCGACGTTGTCCGGGCTATTCAAAAATCAATTTTCAAGTCGATAGCTCCACCCGTTTCCGAGATCTGGTCTGCGCATGCACGAAGCTGGCGTCGCACGGCTTCGGCGACCCGATAAAATTCGTATCCGGGGCAAGATACATTCACATACCAAAGTTTAAGTCGATAGCTCCACCCGTTTCCGAGATCTCGTCTGCGCATGCGCTGCACGGGCGTCGCACGGGCTTGCCAATACAACAATCACGACCACCTGGTCAAACTACACACACGTACGAAGTTTCGTCCCGATCGGTCGAGGTGTTGGTATCTGATGCAAAAGACGAACGGGGGTTCTGAGACTAACTACCCCCACCCCTCAAGCCCTGTCCTAAGTGTCATACTTACTATAACAATGATGCTGAACACTTTGAGGCAATTATATTGCAGAAATGTTGTTAGACAAAAGTATTTCTCACATTGCCGTAAAGAGAAAATTAGTAGCTTGAACATTGTTGTTGTTGGCATTAACGGCTTGGGAGTGACCCCCACCTTTGTGAGATGATCAAAAGACAAGATAGCAAATTTCAAGTCGATAGCTCAACCCGTTTCCGAGACAACGCATTCTTTGTTTTTCAATGAGTTAATTCATGTCCCCGTCTTAAACTTCAGAGCGGACAGTCAATTAATCCCGTCGTGAAATCCCTCTGCATATTATTTCGAGCTCTTAGATCATTTCTGCCTTTTTAGTCGAGATAATTGCATTTCGTTCTCATCCGTATTTCGGACGCATGTGGTCAGTCGTTTAGCCACGATCATTGGAATCCACTTCCGTATTTCTGACGCATGTGGTGTGTCGTTTAGAAACGACCATAGCAATAAAGAGCGTTAATTGTTAAAACCTCCGTATAAGGTATAGATAAAGAGTGTTGTTGCCTTAACCCCCGCCGTGCCTTTGCGGTGATTTGGGAGTGGATAAAGGGTGCTCATGGCTTCTCGAAAACCAGACTACGGCGGTGTCGGTGGGATTTTACACTTACATACGGAATTTGATCTCAAACTGTACACGCGTTTTGGATTCTATGAAGTACACACACACATACACATATATATATATACGAAGTCTCAAAATATATAGTATAGACTAGCCGATGAGCCCGACGTTGTCCGGGCTATTAAAAAACCAAATTTCAAGTCGATAGCTCTAACCAGCCCGACGTTGTCCGGGCTATTCAAAAACCAAATTTCTAGTCGATAGCTCCACCCGTTTCCGGGATCTGGTCTGCGCATCCGCGAAGCTGGCGTCGCACGGGCTCGGCGACCCGATAAAATTAGTATCCGGGGCAAGATACATTCACATACCAAATTTCAAGTCGATAGATCCACCCGTTTCCGAGATCTCGTCTGCGCATGCGCGAAGCTGGCGTCGCACGGGCTCGGCGACCCGATAAAATTCGTATCCGGGGCAAGATACTTTCGCATAGCAAATTTCCAGTCGATAGCTCCACCCGTTTCCGAGATCTCGTCTGCGCATGCGCGAAGCGGACGCCACACGGGCTCGCCAATACGACAACGTCGACCGCCTGGTCAAACTACATACACGTACCAAGTTTCGTCCCGATCGGTTAATAATCGTAGATTTGTATAAATGACAGACAAACATACAGACAAACAGAGGTCTTCAAAATATATATGAGACTAGCCGATGAGCCCGACGTTGTCCGGGCTATTCAAAAAATCCAATTTCAAGTCGATAGCTATTCAAAAACCAAATTTCAAGTCGATAGCTACACCCGTTTCCGAGATCTGGTCTGCGCATGCGCGAAGCTGGCGTCGCACGGGCTCGCCGACCCGATACAATTCGTATCCGGGGCAAGATACATTCACATAGCAAATTTCAATTCGATAGATCCACCCGTTTCCGAGATCTCGTCTGCGCATGCGCGAAGCGGGCGCCGCACGGACTCGGCGACCCGATAAAATTCGCATCCGGGGCAAGATACATTCACATAGCAAATTTCAAGTCGATAGCTCCACCCGTTTCCGAGAACTCGTCTGCGCATGCGCGAAGCGGGCGCCGCACGGGCTCGCCAATATGACAACGACGACCGCCTGGCCAAACTACACTCACGTACCAAGTTTCGTCCCGATCGGTCGAGAATCGTAGATTTGTATTAATGACAGACAAACATACATACATACAGACAGACAGACAGACAAACAGAGGTCTTCAAAATATATATGAGACTAGCAGGTTAGCCCGCCACTGGCGTGCTTGGTCAGAAACATGACAATGTTTTATGTTTTGTTTGTGTTTTTCAATCAGTTAATATTGGGTTTTTCAATATTTTACCCGATTTGACCTTGAATTGATAATTTTCAAGGTCAAGGTCATGTCGGGTCACAATATATAATTTGTGGGTACCCGTTTGAAGGTTAAGACTGACCCGATGAAAAATTCCCCCGTTCCTAGGAACGACAGACATAAGAATGTTTCACACAATGCGACGATCCCCGTGTGTTTTTACACTTATATACGAAGTTTGAGCTCACCTAGGGCGGAAAAACTTACCCGATCTGCGTTCCTAGGAACACAACACGCTCCGTGTTCATAGGAACACAACACGCTCATGTCTATAAACGCCCAGACCCAGAAGAGGTATGATTTTTTTTAACCTGCCCGTGGCCATTGAGCAGCCCCTGACAAAGGTTGTCCACCCTTACGAGATGGTCAATAGTCCACGCAAAGTTAATCCCGTCGTGAACCCCAACCTCGCAAAGAGCGGACAGTCAATTAATCCAGCCGTGAACGCCATCACCAACGCGACGTAATTTTGTTTGGTATCATGTGTTCGCTCTAAAAATAGAAAAGCACTTGCTCCCGTATATCTCTCTGCATAATACATTTCGAGCGATAACGTTGCGTTTGCGTAAATACGAAATTGTGAGTGTTGGTTTGTAACCGGGATTTCTGAGAATCATTATGCCTATAACTACCCCCCTAAGCCCTGACCTAAGTGTCATACATACTATAACAATGATGTTGTAAGAGTACTATGGCATCCAATAAATCTCCCCGCATAGGAAACCACTCAATGTTCCCGTATATCTCTCTGCAGATGCTAATAACGTTGAATGGTAAACAGACGCTCTTTATAGCGATGCGTCGAAAACAAACGCTCATTAAATCATCACTTGATTAACCCCCGCCGTGCCTTTGTGGTGATTTGGGAGTGGATAAAGGGTGTTCAGTGCTTCTCCAAAACGCGACATCTACGGTGTTCGTGGGTTTTTACCCTTAGATGGGAAGTTTGAACTCAATCGAGCCAGCCGTTTTCGATTCTATAAAGTACACACACACATATATATATATACGGAAGTCTCAAAATATATAGTACTAGCAGGTTAGCCCGCCACTGGCGGCATTCGTCTCATGGCTTTGTTTCAGAAACATGACATTTTTTTAATTTAACCAAATTTCAAGTCGATAGCTCCACCCGTTTCCGAGATCTGGTTTGCGCATGCGCGAAGCTTGCGTCACACGGGCTCGGCGACCCGATAACATTCGTACCCGGGGCAAGATACATTCACATACCAAATTTCAAGTCGATAGCTCCACCCGTTTGCGAGATAACGCATTCTTTGTTTTTCAATGAGTTAATTCATGGTACCCGTCCTCCCCGTCCTAAACTTCAGAGCGGATAGTCAATTAATCCCGTCGTGAAATCCCTCTGCATAATATTTCGAGCTCTTAGATCAATTCTGCCTATTTAGTTGCATTTCGTCCGCATCCGTATTTCGGACGCATGGGGTCAGTCGTTTAGCCACGTCCATTGGAATCCGCATCGGACGCATGGGGTATCGTTTAGCCACGTCCATTGCAATAAAGAGCGTTAATTGTTAAAACCTCCGTATAAGGTATAGATAAAGAGCGTTATTGCCTTAACCCTCGCCGTGCCTTTGCGGTGATTTGGGAGTGATAAAGGGTGCTCAGAGCTTCTCGAAAACACGACTACGGCGGTGTCGGTGGGATTTGACACTTACATAGGAAGTTTGAGCTCAATATGTACACGCGTTTTGGATTCTATGAAGTACACACATACATATATATATACGAAGTCTCAAAATATATAGGATAGACTAGCAGGTTAGCCCGCCACTGGCGGCATTCGTCCCATGGCTTTGTTCGAAAAAGCAATTGCAACAGGTTCCGAGACACTTTTTTTTTTTCAATGAACCCGTCCATGACACTTCCCGTATTTAGCAAGTTTGAGCTCAATCGGTTCGAGTCTATAAAGGACACACACATATATATGACACTTCCCGTAGGTAGCAAGTTTGAGCTCAATCGGCATTCCCTGGAATTTCCCAGTCAATATTTAGCAAGTTTGAGCTCAATCGGTTCGAGTCTATAAAGGACACACTCATATATATGACACTTCCCGTAGGTAGCAAGTTTGAGCTCAATCGGCATTCCCTGGAATTTGCCAGTCACCAACGCGGCGTAATTTTGGTACATATATAGAGACCAATTGTCCATCGGCTGTCATGTGTAGTAAAGATGTCTTATAAGCCGACATTGCCGTGGGGATGCCCGTTCCTTCACGCGTTTTCGATTCTATGAAGTACCCACATATATACACACATATATATATATATATATATATACGTAGTTCTCAAAATATATAGTACAGATTGGCAAGCTGATGCTATATACTGTAAAAACAAAGCGCGCCATCCGTGCTCGCAGGGAATAAATTTCGAGCGATAACGTTTGCGTAAATAGGAAATTGTGAGTGTTGGTTTGTAACCGGGATTTCTGAGAAGCATTATGCCTATAACTACCCCCCCCCCAAGCCCTGACCTAAGTGTCATACATACTATAACAATGATGTTGTACGCTCATTAAATAATCACTTGATTAACCCACGCCGTGCCTTTGCGGTGATTTGAGATTGGAGAACGGGTGCTCTGAGATTCTCTAAACCGCGACCACGGTCGTGTCGGTGGGATTTGACACTTACATAGGAAGTTTGAGCTCAATCTTTACACGCGTTTTGGATTCTATGAAGTACCCACAAACATATATACGAAGACTCAAAATATATAGATAGACTAGCAGGTTATTAAATTTTTTTTTAAATGTTTTAATGATTGATTCGTCAATTGAACTGAATGGTCAGAATACAGAACTGAAAACGTGAGAGACACGATGAGCCCGACGTTGTCTGGGCTATTCAAAAACCAAATTTCAAGTCGATAGCTCCACCCGTTTCCGAGATCTGGTCTGCGCATGCACGAAGCTGGCGTCGCACGGGCTCGGCGACCCGATAAAATTCGTATCCGGGGCAAGATACATTCACATACCAAATTTCAAGTCGATAGCTCCACCCGTTTTCAAGATCTCGTCTGCGCATGCGCTGCACGGGCGTCACACGGGCTCGCCAATGCGACAACGACGACCATCTGGTCAAACTAAACACACTTACCAAGTTTCGTCCCGATCGGTCGAGAATCATAGATTTGTATAAATGACATACATACATACAGACATACAGACAGACAGTGTTGGTATCTGATGCAAAAGACGAAATTGGGAGTGTTGGTTTGTAACCGGGATTTCTGAGAAGTATCCACACTAACTACCCCCCTAAGCCCTGACCTAAGTGTCATACATACTATAACAATGATGCTGAACACTTTGATGCAATTATATTGCAGAAATGTTGTAAGATTACTATGGCATCCAATAAATCTCCCCGCATAGGAAACCACTCAAAAGTATTTCCCGTATATCTCTCTGCAGATGCTAATAACGTTGAATGGTAAACAAACGCTCTTTATAGCGATGCGTCAAAAACAAACGCTCATTAAATTATGACTTGATTAACCACCGCGGTGCCGATTGCGGTGATTTTGATGATTGGGAAGGGAGAAACGGTGCTCTGAGCTTCTTCAAAACGCGACCACGGCGGTGTCCGTGGGATTTCACACTTATATACGAAATTTGAGCTTGATGGGTGCGGTCGTTTTCGATTATATAAAGTACACACATATATATATACGGAAGTCTCAAAATATATAGTACTAGCCGATGAGCCCGACGTTGTCCGGGATATTCAAAAAACAAATTTCAAGTCGAGAGCTCTGCCCGTTTCCGAGATCTGGTCTGCGCATGCGCGAAGCTGGCGTTGCACGGGCTCGCCAATACGACAACGTCGACCGCCTGGTCAAACTACACACACGTACCAAGTTTCGTCCCGATCGGTCGAGAATCGTAGATTTGTATAAATGACTGACAAACATACAGACAAACAAACAGAGGTCTTCAAAATATATATGAGATAGACTAGCCGATGAGCCCGACGTTGTCCGGGCTATTCAAAAACCAAATTTCAAGTCGATAGCTCTACCCAGCCCGACGTTGTCCGGGCTATTCAAAAACCAAATTTCAAGTCGATAGCTCTACCCGTTTCCGAGATCTGGTCTGCGCATGCGCGAAGCTGGCGTCGCACGAGCTCGGCGACCCGATAAAATTCGTATCCGGGGCAAGATACATTCACATATCAAATTTCAAGTCGATAGCTCCACCCGTTTCTGAGATCTCGTCTGCGCATACGCGAAGCTGGCGTCGCACGGGCTCGTCGAACCGATAAAATTCGTATCCGGGGCAAGATACAGTCACATACCAAATTTCAAGTCGATAGCTCAACCCGTTTCCGAGATCTCGTCTGCGCATGCGCGAAGCTGTCGTAGCACGGGCTCAGTGAACCGATAAAATTCGTATCCGGGGCAAGATACATTCACATAGCAAATTTCAAGTCGATAGCTCCACCCGTTTCCGAGATCTCGTCTGCGCATGCGCGAAGCGGCGCCGCACGGGCTCGCCAATACGACAACGTCGACTGCCTGGTCAAACTACACACACGTACCAAGTTTCGTCCCGATCGGTCGAGAATCGTAGATTTGTATAAATGACATACATACATACAGACATACAGACAGACATACATACAGACAGAGGTCTATAGGAGACTAGCCGCTGAGCCCGACGTTGTCCGGGCTATTCAAAAACCAAATTTCAAGTCGATAGCTCTACCCATCCCGAAATTTCTAGTCGATAGCTCTACCCGTTTCCGAGATCTGGTCTGCGCATGCGCGAAGCTGGCGTCGCACGGACTCGGCGACCCGATAAAATTCGTATCCGTGGCAAGATACTTTCACATACCAAATTTCAAGTCGATAGCTCCACCCGTTTCCGAGATCTTGTCTGCGAATGCGCGAAGATGGCGTCGCACGGGCTCGGCGACCCGGTAAAATTAGTATCCGGGGCAAGATACAGTCACATAGCAAATTTCAAGTCGATAGCTCCACCCGTTTCCGAAATCTCGTCTGCGCATGCGCGAAGCTGGTGTCGCACGGGCTCGGCGAACCAATAACATTCGTTTCCGGGACAAGATACAGTCACATACCAAATTTCAAGTCGATAGCTCCACCCGTTTCCGAGATCTCGTCTGCGCATGCGCGAAGCTGCCGTCGCACGGGCTCAGTGAACCGATAAAATTCGTATCCGGGGCAAGATACATTCACATAGCAAATTTCAAGTCGATAGCTCCACCCGTTTCCGAGATCTCGTCTGCGCATGCGCGAAGCGGGCGCCACACGGGCTCACCAATACGACAACGTCGACTGCCTGGTCAAACTACACACACGTACCAAGTTTCGTCCCGATCGGTCGAGAATCGTAGATTTGTATAAATGACATACAGACAGACAGACAGACATACATACATACAGAGGTCTTCAAAATATATAGGAGACTAGCCGATGAGCCCGACGTTGTCCGGGCTATTCAAAAATCAAATTTCAAGTCGATAGCTCTACCCAGCCCGCAAGTCGATAGCTCCACCCGTTTCCGAGATCTCGTCTGCGAATGCGCGAAGCTGGCGTCGCACGGGCTCGGCGACCCGATAAAATTCGTATCCGGTGCAAGATACATTCACATACCAAATTTCAAGTCGATAGCTCCACCCGTTTCCGAGATCTCGTCTGCGCATGCGCGAAGCTGGCGTCGCACGGGCTCGGCGACCCGATAAAATTCTTATCCGGGGCAAGATTCATTCACATACCAAATTTCAAGTCGATAGCTCCACCCGTTTCCGAGATCTCGTCTGCGCATGCGCGAAGCGGGCGCCGCACGGGCTCACCAATACGACAACGTCCACCGCCTGGTCAAACTACACACACGTACCAAGTTTCGTCCCGATCGGTCGAGAATCGTAGATTTGTATAAATGACAGACAGACAGACAAACATACAGACAAACCGATATATGAGACTAGCACGTTAGCCAGCCACTGGCGGCGTTCGTCAGAAACATGACAATTTTTTAATTTTGTAATAAATTTTTGAGTTAATTTGTTTTTTTTAAATGTGCATTTTTAATTTAGTGGATTTTTTAATTAATTTTTTTGATTAATTATTTAATTTAGTTTGTGGTTTTTCAATATTTTACCCGATTAGACCTTATTTTACCCGATTAAGGTGAAGAAGACATAAGAATCACACAACACGCAGTACCCGACCCTAAAAGAGGTATGTTTTAAGGTACATCGGGCGTTTCCCCCGTGCCTATATATATATATACGAAGTCTCAAAATATATAGTATAGACTAGCCGATGAGCCCGACGTTGTCCGGGCTATTAAAAAACCAAATTTCAAGTCGATAGCTCTAACCAGCCCGACGTTGTCCGGGCTATTCAAAAACCAAATTTCTAGTCGATAGCTCCACCCGTTTCCGGGATCTGGTCTGCGCATCCGCGAAGCTGGCGTCGCACGGGCTCGGCGACCCGATAAAATTAGTATCCGGGGCAAGATACATTCACATACCAAATTTCAAGTCGATAGATCCACCCGTTTCCGAGATCTCGTCTGCGCATGCGCGAAGCTGGCGTCGCACGGGCTCGGCGACCCGATAAAATTCGTATCCGGGGCAAGATACTTTCGCATAGCAAATTTCCAGTCGATAGCTCCACCCGTTTCCGAGATCTCGTCTGCGCATGCGCGAAGCGGACGCCACACGGGCTCCCGTATATCTCTCTGCATAATACATTTCGAGCGATAACGTTGCGTTTGCGTAAATACGAAATTGTGAGTGTTGGTTTGTAACCGGGATTTCTGAGAATCATTATGCCTATAACTACCCCCCTAAGCCCTGACCTAAGTGTCATACATACTATAACAATGATGTTGTAAGAGTACTATGGCATCCAATAAATCTCCCCGCATAGGAAACCACTCAATGTTCCCGTATATCTCTCTGCAGATGCTAATAACGTTGAATGGTAAACAGACGCTCTTTATAGCGATGCGTCGAAAACAAACGCTCATTAAATCATCACTTGATTAACCCCCGCCGTGCCTTTGTGGTGATTTGGGAGTGGATAAAGGGTGTTCAGTGCTTCTCCAAAACGCGACATCTACGGTGTTCGTGGGTTTTTACCCTTAGATGGGAAGTTTGAACTCAATCGAGCCAGCCGTTTTCGATTCTATAAAGTACACACACACATATATATATATACGGAAGTCTCAAAATATATAGTACTAGCAGGTTAGCCCGCCACTGGCGGCATTCGTCTCATGGCTTTGTTTCAGAAACATGACATTTTTTTAATTTAACCAAATTTCAAGTCGATAGCTCCACCCGTTTCCGAGATCTGGTTTGCGCATGCGCGAAGCTTGCGTCACACGGGCTCGGCGACCCGATAACATTCGTACCCGGGGCAAGATACATTCACATACCAAATTTCAAGTCGATAGCTCCACCCGTTTGCGAGATAACGCATTCTTTGTTTTTCAATGAGTTAATTCATGGTACCCGTCCTCCCCGTCCTAAACTTCAGAGCGGATAGTCAATTAATCCCGTCGTGAAATCCCTCTGCATAATATTTCGAGCTCTTAGATCAATTCTGCCTATTTAGTTGCATTTCGTCCGCATCCGTATTTCGGACGCATGGGGTCAGTCGTTTAGCCACGTCCATTGGAATCCGCATCGGACGCATGGGGTATCGTTTAGCCACGTCCATTGCAATAAAGAGCGTTAATTGTTAAAACCTCCGTATAAGGTATAGATAAAGAGCGTTATTGCCTTAACCCTCGCCGTGCCTTTGCGGTGATTTGGGAGTGATAAAGGGTGCTCAGAGCTTCTCGAAAACACGACTACGGCGGTGTCGGTGGGATTTGACACTTACATAGGAAGTTTGAGCTCAATATGTACACGCGTTTTGGATTCTATGAAGTACACACATACATATATATATACGAAGTCTCAAAATATATAGGATAGACTAGCAGGTTAGCCCGCCACTGGCGGCATTCGTCCCATGGCTTTGTTCGAAAAAGCAATTGCAACAGGTTCCGAGACACTTTTTTTTTTTCAATGAACCCGTCCATGACACTTCCCGTATTTAGCAAGTTTGAGCTCAATCGGTTCGAGTCTATAAAGGACACACACATATATATGACACTTCCCGTAGGTAGCAAGTTTGAGCTCAATCGGCATTCCCTGGAATTTCCCAGTCAATATTTAGCAAGTTTGAGCTCAATCGGTTCGAGTCTATAAAGGACACACTCATATATATGACACTTCCCGTAGGTAGCAAGTTTGAGCTCAATCGGCATTCCCTGGAATTTGCCAGTCACCAACGCGGCGTAATTTTGGTACATATATAGAGACCAATTGTCCATCGGCTGTCATGTGTAGTAAAGATGTCTTATAAGCCGACATTGCCGTGGGGATGCCCGTTCCTTCACGCGTTTTCGATTCTATGAAGTACCCACATATATACACACATATATATATATATATATATATACGTAGTTCTCAAAATATATAGTACAGATTGGCAAGCTGATGCTATATACTGTAAAAACAAAGCGCGCCATCCGTGCTCGCAGGGAATAAATTTCGAGCGATAACGTTTGCGTAAATAGGAAATTGTGAGTGTTGGTTTGTAACCGGGATTTCTGAGAAGCATTATGCCTATAACTACCCCCCCCCCAAGCCCTGACCTAAGTGTCATACATACTATAACAATGATGTTGTACGCTCATTAAATAATCACTTGATTAACCCACGCCGTGCCTTTGCGGTGATTTGAGATTGGAGAACGGGTGCTCTGAGATTCTCTAAACCGCGACCACGGTCGTGTCGGTGGGATTTGACACTTACATAGGAAGTTTGAGCTCAATCTTTACACGCGTTTTGGATTCTATGAAGTACCCACAAACATATATACGAAGACTCAAAATATATAGATAGACTAGCAGGTTATTAAATTTTTTTTTAAATGTTTTAATGATTGATTCGTCAATTGAACTGAATGGTCAGAATACAGAACTGAAAACGTGAGAGACACGATGAGCCCGACGTTGTCTGGGCTATTCAAAAACCAAATTTCAAGTCGATAGCTCCACCCGTTTCCGAGATCTGGTCTGCGCATGCACGAAGCTGGCGTCGCACGGGCTCGGCGACCCGATAAAATTCGTATCCGGGGCAAGATACATTCACATACCAAATTTCAAGTCGATAGCTCCACCCGTTTTCAAGATCTCGTCTGCGCATGCGCTGCACGGGCGTCACACGGGCTCGCCAATGCGACAACGACGACCATCTGGTCAAACTAAACACACTTACCAAGTTTCGTCCCGATCGGTCGAGAATCATAGATTTGTATAAATGACATACATACATACAGACATACAGACAGACAGTGTTGGTATCTGATGCAAAAGACGAAATTGGGAGTGTTGGTTTGTAACCGGGATTTCTGAGAAGTATCCACACTAACTACCCCCCTAAGCCCTGACCTAAGTGTCATACATACTATAACAATGATGCTGAACACTTTGATGCAATTATATTGCAGAAATGTTGTAAGATTACTATGGCATCCAATAAATCTCCCCGCATAGGAAACCACTCAAAAGTATTTCCCGTATATCTCTCTGCAGATGCTAATAACGTTGAATGGTAAACAAACGCTCTTTATAGCGATGCGTCAAAAACAAACGCTCATTAAATTATGACTTGATTAACCACCGCGGTGCCGATTGCGGTGATTTTGATGATTGGGAAGGGAGAAACGGTGCTCTGAGCTTCTTCAAAACGCGACCACGGCGGTGTCCGTGGGATTTCACACTTATATACGAAATTTGAGCTTGATGGGTGCGGTCGTTTTCGATTATATAAAGTACACACATATATATATACGGAAGTCTCAAAATATATAGTACTAGCCGATGAGCCCGACGTTGTCCGGGATATTCAAAAAACAAATTTCAAGTCGAGAGCTCTGCCCGTTTCCGAGATCTGGTCTGCGCATGCGCGAAGCTGGCGTTGCACGGGCTCGCCAATACGACAACGTCGACCGCCTGGTCAAACTACACACACGTACCAAGTTTCGTCCCGATCGGTCGAGAATCGTAGATTTGTATAAATGACTGACAAACATACAGACAAACAAACAGAGGTCTTCAAAATATATATGAGATAGACTAGCCGATGAGCCCGACGTTGTCCGGGCTATTCAAAAACCAAATTTCAAGTCGATAGCTCTACCCAGCCCGACGTTGTCCGGGCTATTCAAAAACCAAATTTCAAGTCGATAGCTCTACCCGTTTCCGAGATCTGGTCTGCGCATGCGCGAAGCTGGCGTCGCACGAGCTCGGCGACCCGATAAAATTCGTATCCGGGGCAAGATACATTCACATATCAAATTTCAAGTCGATAGCTCCACCCGTTTCTGAGATCTCGTCTGCGCATACGCGAAGCTGGCGTCGCACGGGCTCGTCGAACCGATAAAATTCGTATCCGGGGCAAGATACAGTCACATACCAAATTTCAAGTCGATAGCTCAACCCGTTTCCGAGATCTCGTCTGCGCATGCGCGAAGCTGTCGTAGCACGGGCTCAGTGAACCGATAAAATTCGTATCCGGGGCAAGATACATTCACATAGCAAATTTCAAGTCGATAGCTCCACCCGTTTCCGAGATCTCGTCTGCGCATGCGCGAAGCGGCGCCGCACGGGCTCGCCAATACGACAACGTCGACTGCCTGGTCAAACTACACACACGTACCAAGTTTCGTCCCGATCGGTCGAGAATCGTAGATTTGTATAAATGACATACATACATACAGACATACAGACAGACATACATACAGACAGAGGTCTATAGGAGACTAGCCGCTGAGCCCGACGTTGTCCGGGCTATTCAAAAACCAAATTTCAAGTCGATAGCTCTACCCATCCCGAAATTTCTAGTCGATAGCTCTACCCGTTTCCGAGATCTGGTCTGCGCATGCGCGAAGCTGGCGTCGCACGGACTCGGCGACCCGATAAAATTCGTATCCGTGGCAAGATACTTTCACATACCAAATTTCAAGTCGATAGCTCCACCCGTTTCCGAGATCTTGTCTGCGAATGCGCGAAGATGGCGTCGCACGGGCTCGGCGACCCGGTAAAATTAGTATCCGGGGCAAGATACAGTCACATAGCAAATTTCAAGTCGATAGCTCCACCCGTTTCCGAAATCTCGTCTGCGCATGCGCGAAGCTGGTGTCGCACGGGCTCGGCGAACCAATAACATTCGTTTCCGGGACAAGATACAGTCACATACCAAATTTCAAGTCGATAGCTCCACCCGTTTCCGAGATCTCGTCTGCGCATGCGCGAAGCTGCCGTCGCACGGGCTCAGTGAACCGATAAAATTCGTATCCGGGGCAAGATACATTCACATAGCAAATTTCAAGTCGATAGCTCCACCCGTTTCCGAGATCTCGTCTGCGCATGCGCGAAGCGGGCGCCACACGGGCTCACCAATACGACAACGTCGACTGCCTGGTCAAACTACACACACGTACCAAGTTTCGTCCCGATCGGTCGAGAATCGTAGATTTGTATAAATGACATACAGACAGACAGACAGACATACATACATACAGAGGTCTTCAAAATATATAGGAGACTAGCCGATGAGCCCGACGTTGTCCGGGCTATTCAAAAATCAAATTTCAAGTCGATAGCTCTACCCAGCCCGCAAGTCGATAGCTCCACCCGTTTCCGAGATCTCGTCTGCGAATGCGCGAAGCTGGCGTCGCACGGGCTCGGCGACCCGATAAAATTCGTATCCGGTGCAAGATACATTCACATACCAAATTTCAAGTCGATAGCTCCACCCGTTTCCGAGATCTCGTCTGCGCATGCGCGAAGCTGGCGTCGCACGGGCTCGGCGACCCGATAAAATTCTTATCCGGGGCAAGATTCATTCACATACCAAATTTCAAGTCGATAGCTCCACCCGTTTCCGAGATCTCGTCTGCGCATGCGCGAAGCGGGCGCCGCACGGGCTCACCAATACGACAACGTCCACCGCCTGGTCAAACTACACACACGTACCAAGTTTCGTCCCGATCGGTCGAGAATCGTAGATTTGTATAAATGACAGACAGACAGACAAACATACAGACAAACCGATATATGAGACTAGCACGTTAGCCAGCCACTGGCGGCGTTCGTCAGAAACATGACAATTTTTTAATTTTGTAATAAATTTTTGAGTTAATTTGTTTTTTTTAAATGTGCATTTTTAATTTAGTGGATTTTTTAATTAATTTTTTTGATTAATTATTTAATTTAGTTTGTGGTTTTTCAATATTTTACCCGATTAGACCTTATTTTACCCGATTAAGGTGAAGAAGACATAAGAATCACACAACACGCAGTACCCGACCCTAAAAGAGGTATGTTTTAAGGTACATCGGGCGTTTCCCCCGTGCCTAGGAACGACAGACATAAGAATCACACAACACACAATTTTTTTTTTCACACAACACGCAGTACCTGTCTCTAAAAGAGGTATGATTGAAAAACTGACCGAATCCGCGTTCCTAGGAAGCCCTAAGTACGTAAGAATCAAACAACACGCATATATATAATTTGTGGGTACCCGTTTCAAGGTGAAAATCACCTAGGGCGGAAAAACTGACCCGATCCGCGTTCCTAGGAAGCCCTGAGTACGTAAGAATCACACAACACGCTCATGTCTGTATAATGACACACACACCGTGACCCAGACGTAAGAATCACATTGCGAAAACTAATACAATATGTAGAAATCAATACGTCGATGACTATAAAGAGCGTTGACCGGTTACATCTCCCAATATGGAAGATAAAAGGGGCGTTAGTGTGTTAACCCCCACGGTGCCATATTTTGTGACTGGGAAGGGAGAAGCGGTGCTCTGAGCCTGTCCAAAATGCGACGTGGACGATCCCCGTGGGTTTTTACACTTATATACGAAATTTGAGCTCGATCCGCGCAGCCGTTTTCGATTCTATGAAGTACCCACATACACATATATATATATATATATATATATATATATATATACACATATACGGAAGTCTCAAAATATATATGAGACTAGCAGGTTAGCCCGCCACTGGCGGCGTTCGTCAGAAACATGACATTTTTTTGGCTTTTCAATGAGTTAATTGTGCCTTTTTAATCAAGAGAAATTATGGTACCCGTCCCTAAAAGATTTAAGGTACATCGGGCGGAAAGAACTGACCCGATGAAAAATTGTTTAATCAAGAGGAATTATGATACCCGTCCCTAAAAGAGGTATGCCAACGATGTCGTTGTTGTTGGCATTCACGGCTTGGGGCCATCCGAAAATTCTCACATTGCCGTAAAGAGAAAATAGCATTGTGTGTTTTCTCGCCAACAAAGTCGTTGTTGTTGTTGGCATTCACGGCTTGGCGAGTCCAACAATGTCGTTGTTGTTGGCATTCACGACTTGAGGCAGTGGAAGTCCCGTCAGATTCTGGGACGCATCACAGTGCCTCGTATTTACTAAATTTTAGCAGCCATATAAGCTGCTTTCTCGCCAACGTAGTTGTTGTTGGCATTCACGGCTTGGCGAGTCCAACAATGTCGTTGTTTTTGGTAGTCACGGCTTGAGGCAGTGGAAGTCCCGTCATATTCTGGGACGTATCACAGTGCCTCGTATTTACTAAATTTTAGCAGCCATATAAGGTGCGTGAGTTAGCACGAATTGAGGGGTGTAAGGTTAGAGCCTTGTTTATATGAATGTATCGAAAATAGACTAAGATTTTCAGCCGTAACAAGAAATGTATATATGAGAAAATGTAAATTCTATATTTTGGAAGGTATTAGCAAGTTTTCGCTCAACGGGTTTAGCAGTTTGAAGTGAATATGGATATAAAAATATACATATACAGATATAAAAAATGTAGAATTATGCCTCTTGGATCGCAAACGAATCGATAGCGAAATCCATCGCATCGAAACGAATGTCGCACTTTAAGGGTCAAGGAGTGCTCAGAGCTTATCCAAAATGCGACGTGGACGATCCCCGTGTGTTTTTACACTTATATACGAAATTTGAGCTCGATCCTCGCTGCCGTTTTCGATTCTATGAAGTACCCACACACATATATATATACACATATATCTACGGAAGTCTCAAAATATATATATAGACTAGAAGGTGACCAGACTTCGTCCGGGCTTTGACCTTGAATTGACCATTTTGAAGGTCAAGGTCAGGTGGGGTCACGATTTGACCCGTCCAAAACACTGCCCGCACAAAAGTACCCGACAAAAGTACCCATCGAAATACATCCGGTTTTACCCGATTTGACCTCGAATTGATCATTTTGAAGGTCAAGGTAAGGTCGGGGTCACGATTTGACCCGTCCAAAACACTCAGTGGACAAAAGTAACCCTATGTATCAAATTTCGTGGAAATCCCATCAGAATTCGCGATTTGACCTTGAATTGACCCGATTTCAAGGTCAAGGTCACGTCGCACGGGCAAATGAATAGGCTTATGAGACTCCCCATACGAAAGTATCCCTAGACACTAATTTTCATCGAAATCCCGTGATATTCGGGCGTTTGACCTTGAAATGACCCGATTTCAAGGTCAAAGTAACATCGCACGGGCAAATTAATAGGCCTATGCCACTCCCCGGCCGAAAGTACCCCCACAGACCAAGTTTCATCGAAATCCCGTGATATTCGGGCGTTTGACCTTGAAATGACCCGATTTCAAGGTCAAGGTCACGTCGCACGGGCTCGGCGACCCGATAAAATTCGTATCCGGGGCAAGATACATTCACATACCAAATTTCAATTCGATAGCTCCACCCGTTTCCGATATCTCGTCTGCGCATGCGCGAAGCTGGCGTCGCACGGGTTCGCCAATACGACAACGACGGCCGCCTGGTCAAACTACACACACGTACCAAGTTTCGTCGCGATCGGTCGAGAATCGTAGATTTGTATAAATGACATACATACAGACATATAGACAGACATACAGACAAAGGTCTTCAAAATATATATGAGATGATCGCACGTGACACGTAGTAGAGCAACCACACAAATACATCAAACTGTCACAACAATTTCAATCTATACACGTAGTTTCCAACCGTTGCTGTGTCAAGGCATGGGATTTCAAAATGTTGAATATTTTCACCAAAGTTGGAGGGGCGATTCCGCGGAACACTACATTACAACCACCCTGCCACCACATCTCTCGTTAAAGCAACTCATACACCTCTATGCCAAACTAAACCTAGCAATTTCCCACGTTTATCTATGACAAATATAAATGACTACATGAGCGCATTATCCCAAAATATCACTGGGCAAATCTTTCGCACGAACAGTTTCATGGGCTCTTGTCAATAGAAAACAACCCTCGTTTGAATCCAGTCTGTATTTTTTCTAGAAAATGGTCTTTAGAGACGTCTCTTATTAGTGAGATATTGGTCGACCTCTGCACCCCCCCCCCCCCAGGACTCAACTTCACCCCACTAATTTTCTTCCTTAAGGTCTCCTATAATTTTTTTCACTTGTTAACAAGAAAAAAAAGTGGCCGCAGAGACTCCAGACAAGATGGCGTCCATCATGGCGGCCATTTTTGTTAAATGCACCATGTCTCTTTGATCGCCGTTATAGTAAAGATGATATCACATGCGGTCTTGTTTTCTGCTCGATTCGTTATGCTAATATACAGCCCTTACAAATTAGCGAAAAATCCGACACCAAAATCCAATATGGCGGCCAAGATGGCCGCCGAAATGTGAAAATATGCTATTTTCTGACATGTTACCACCTTTCGTTTGTCTCTGTGGGAAAATGTTGGCATCTTTGCGTCATATTATACATTTATGATATAGAGGAGTCATTTTCGACTACATGGGGACCATAATATACATTCATTGCGGGATATTTTTGTCCGATATCACGTTTTCCCAAATGCCGGTATAATAGGTCAAAGCCAAATCTACGTTAATAACGCGATGTAATGTTTCGAATCAATGAATGTTATTGCTATTATAACAACACCCATGCATATATATGTGCAGGAGATACTCGAGCTATGATTCCTCTTATACCTGAGTTGAGGAATATTTACCCAAATCCAAGATGGCGGCCAAAATGGCCACCAGAAATAAAAAATCGCCGATTTTAACATCAGTGAGCATTATTGGCATGACAACTCCACACCTGCTTACTATTGTGAGTTGGGAACACTTAGGCGAATAACTTTCATTGTACCATATCCAAATAAAAGTACCCCAAATCCAAAATGGCGCCCACAATGGCGGACAGATTTTGAAAAATCACCGAAATTCCCTCATTGGACATTATTGTCGAGACAACTCCACCCATGCTTACAGTTGAGTTGGAAACACTGAGGTGAAGTTATTACCTTACATCTCATGCAAGAAATTGTTTTCCAAATCGTAGATGGCGGCCAAAATGGCGACCGAAATTTGAAAACAAGTCTACATTCCTTTACTTTCTTACGATGGGCGTTATTGTTTCGCGATTTCTATCCACCATTACATGTTGATATGGAAAAGTGACATGAAGTATTCATTAGGGTTTGGCAATTGATACTCAAAGCCAAGATCGTTGCTAAATTGGCGGCTACAAATTGAAAAGAAATCGATATTTTCACATCTTAATTTCAACTTTTTGTCATAATATCGGTATGTATGGACGAAACTGTACATACACCATCTACCAGTTCAACTTGAAGGTATCAAAACGCATAACATAGCTCGTATCCTTCTGGAAATATGAAAACCACAATTAATATCGCGATATGGCATTTGGAAATCCATTCTCCACTTAGCGCCGATAATGGCCGTAAGCGTAGGTGCGCCGAATAGTTATATCAGAACAATTACCTGATAACAGATTCTGATTTACCACGTCACGTCCATAATTATATGGACCAGCTTCCATTTCTTTGTCTGATAAATCTAGGTAGCTCACACCGACAAAGTATTCACCACTTCCTGGGAGTAGGGTCCCTCTAATCATAGCGTTTCAAACAATTCATTTTCCGGTGTCTAGCTTACGATTTTAAATATTTTCTCAATATGATATTTGTGCGTCATCTTGAACTATGAAGGCATATGACCGATGACTATACAAGCTTACAGAAGGTTATCTCTATGTATGTGTCTCATACCCCATGGGGATAACGACATGTACACCTGGCGAACCAGTTAGCTAGTCACTTCTCAATAGATGGTTCGTCAACTCACAAACTCAGCGAACGTATTGGCATATGTGGACAACTTCGACAGTGTTTCGAAGGTTGCTAGCTGTCTCATTCCCTTGGGCAGATGTCTATCTGCTAAGGAGAAGACCATAGTGTACAGACTACCACACTTCTTGACCATGATCCGAAGCAACCTGTGTGACGCCCCGCATTTGTCTCGTCGAATATCTCCCAGCAGAGAGGAACAATGCTCGCGGTGCTAGTTTATGGACATGCGCCATGATAGTAGGAATGAAATGGGCCACAGTATACACCACCCCTACACCTGGTGCATGTTTAAGATATAGAATGTCATGCGTGTCGGTTATCCGTTTCGAAGCCTTTCTGATTCAACTACGTACATTTTTGTCTGGATAATACTATGCTAGCCTCCCTCAAAACAGTCGGATGGACTGAAGGATAATGTCTTTATAGCATGAATGTATGCGTTTTTTGTTATCCTCTCTCAGGGTTAGTGTTAGTATGTTGGCGGTATTATTCAAGAAAATGTCAGGAACTGTGGTGCATTTATTTCACTATGTATTTAAAGAACAATTTACAGTCTCGATGGCAATGGCTGTGGACGTTGGGAAACGTGACCTTTATGGTCATATAGCTTTATATATAACTTATAGCAGTTAATGCCTCATGCAGGAACATGTTCGCAATGGTGATGTTACCAAGAAATCAATTGGTGTACCAACGTTTGTTGAACTGAATGCAAGAGCATTTGTACTTTCTTGAACCATACCACGCAGTGTGAGTATGACATATCAAACTATCAAAGGTATCGCCTTTAAGACTATACTCCAGTCTTGGTGGGGCTTATACAGCAGTAGCCAATGGCACACGCCGGGTCCAGCTGTTTAAGAACGGCTTCCAAACGGATGGAAACATACAATATTAGCATACAAGGAAAGCAAAGCCACACATGAGATCCTGTCTGAATCTAAAACATAACAAAATAAGGGGCGGTGCAGTCATGGTCCAATTTCCACTATCATGGCACATACCCACAAACTAGCACCGTGTGTATTGTTAGCATCTGCTTGGATCTGTTCGGTGAGACGATTCCTGGACGCCAACAAGCTTGTTCTTATGATCATGTTCAAGGAGTTTGGCTATATTATGCATTATGGTCTTCTACGCCTTAGCAGAAATGCATCCGTCAAATGTCGGGCTTTCAACTTTCGAAGCCATATTCAGAAGTTGTCCGGGTACGTCAGTGTATTAGATGAGTATGCGAATTGATGAACCATATATTGGGAAGTGGCTGTTTGGGAAGATCACCAGGTGTACACGTTGTTATCCCCATTGGGCCACCAAAGCTGACATCTGAAAGCTAGTATACGCATAGACCGAATACCTTTCTAGTGTATCGCACAAGATGACGCCTATAGTAGCATCTGAATTATACCATAAGCTATACCACGAATGAAGCTCGCTAAGAATTCCAAGCTTTCGAAACAAACACGTGAGCTGGACACCGGCATATGTATTGTTTGAAACATTCCGATTAGTGGCACCCTTCTACAAAGAAGTGTAGTAAACTGTTGTTGTGAGTGAGATATATTAATCCGAAGAGACGGAAACGGGTATAGATAATGCTGAATGTGACAATTCAGAATAAGCTCACGTACTGTTTTGATTCTTGGAAGTCATAATATTACTATTCGGCGCACCTATATACTGTGACGGCCAGTATGAGCCGTTAGTGGAGAAAGGATTTTGAAATGCCACATCGCGATTGTGGATTTTCGTCATTCCAAAAGGCTACGACTTACATTGGAACTAATATGTGGCTTATATTATGTACCGTTTCGTCTATACCAATCGATATTATGACAAAAAGTTGAAATTAGTATGTGATAATATCGGCTTCTTTTCAATTTCTGGCCACCAGTTTGGCCGCCATATTGACTGTGAGTATCACTTGCCAAACCCTAATGAATAATTCATACATATCAACATGTAATGGTGGGTAGAAATCGCGAAACAATAACGCCCATCCTAAGAAAGTAAAGGAATGTAGGCGTATTTACAAATTTCGGTCGCCATTTTGGCCGCCATCTTCGATTTGGAAAACCATTTCTTGCTTGAGATGTAAGGTAATTACTTCACCTCAGTATGTCCAAATCAACTATACGCATGGATGGAGTTGTCTCGACAATAATGCCTAATGATGTGAATATGAGGAAATTTCGGTAATTTTTCAAAATCTGTCCGCCATTGTGGGCGCCATTTTGGATTTGGGGTACTTTTATTTGGATACGGTACAAGGAAAGTTCTTCGACTATGTGTTCCCAACTCACAATAGTAAGCAGGTGTGGAGTTTTCATGACAATAATGCTCACTGATGTTAAAATCGGCGATTTTTTATTTCTGGTGGCCATTTTGGCCGCCATCTTGGATTTGGGTAAATATTCCTCAACTCAGGTATAAGATGAATCATAGCTCGAGTATCTCCTGCACATATATATGCATGGGTGTTGTTATAATAGCAATAACATTCATTGATTCGAAACATTACATCGCGTTATTAACGTAGATTCGGCTTTGACCTATTATACCGGCATTTGGGAAAACTTGATATCGGACAAAAATATCCCGCAATGAATGTATATTATGGTCCCCATGTGGTCGAAAATGACTCCTCTATATGATAAATGTATAACATGACGCAAAGATGCCAACATTTTCCCACAGAGACAAACGAAAGGTGGTAACATGTCAGAAAAATAGCATATTTTCACATTTCGGCGGCCATCTTGGCCGCCATATTGGATTTTGGTGTCGGATTTTTGGCTAATTTGTAAGAGTTGTATATTAGCATAACGAATCGAGCAGAAAACAAGACCGCATGTGATATCATCTCTACTATAACGGCGATCAAAGAGACATGGTGCATTTAAAAAAATGGCCGCCATGATGGACGCCATCTTGTCTGGAGTCTCTGCGGCCACTTTGTTTTCTTGTTAACAAGTGAACAAAATTAGAGGATACCTTAAGTAAGAAAATTAGTGGGGTGAAGTTGAGTCCTGGGGGGGTGCAGAGGTCGACCAATATCTCCTGGACTATATTGCATTTAAGTGTATACATTGTGGAAGGCAGCTGAATTAGCTCATGCCTGCGGGTCAAAAATTCAAACTGATAGTCAAAAGGACATTTGAAAACATGATGAAGAATACAATCTTATATATACACACTAGGTCAAAAGAAGAACAAACAAAAAAGGAACAATGAAAACCAAACAAACAAACAACACGTTTGTAGAGAGGGATCCAGGATCCCATATTTATTGTGTGCATATTGTATATAAAAAGTTGTATATGTGTTATGCGTGTTACTCATTAATTTGTGTCGTTGTAATAAAGCTTTGATTTGCGTACTGGTGACTGAAAGACTTATCAAAGTCAAATATACATGTATATACGCTGTTTCCTAACTTCTAACAAAAGCGATTATACGCCGATAGAGCCTATATTTATGTCCCGTGTTAGTACGGTCAATAAATCGTGTATGTGTATATATAAGGCCGTGGCTTAAGAGCAGTATATCGCTCTTTAGCTATATGGGCCTGACATATGGGCTATACCGTTCTGTAGTACCAAACACTAAAGAGTGGTATACCACTCTTCATCTTTATGGGTCTGATACGCTTAACAACTGTAGGCTATACCGCTCTTTAGCGGTTGGTACCAAGTAACGGTATGGACCTATATACCGCTCTTCAACGCTGGCACCAAAGAACGGTATACTGCTATTCAGTGACAAACGTCAAAAAACGGGGCACAGAAGTGGTGTACATCGGTATATACCAATATTTAGCTATACATGGTCCTGGCGCGATAAAGAACGGTCTTACATTATCATCCGTACTGGTCGATCTCCAGTGTCCGACTATAAAGAGCCGTATACCGCTCCTTAGACCTCATCACTAAAGAGCGGCATGCCGTTCTTGCGCCCTCAGTGCTAAAGCCACTTCGTATATATAATTGCGTATATAGTCTAGTGATGTGAAATCAGTGTTTCCGGTAGAGACCAAATGTGTCTGGATTCTGGCCCACAAAGCCAAATGACGTAAATGACGCCATGGACCATGGCATGACGTCTTGGCTGGTTTTCGTTCAGCTAACCAACGAAATTGGTCAAAATGAAACTAATCTATGGGCCTAAATCACATAGGAATTGTTCAGAAAAACTGAAGTTGGTAATTTCATAACCATCCCGTTGGTCCACTTCCTATTCTGTTATTTCACCATTTCTTTTGGGAAATTATTGTTCCCAGGATGCTATGCGAAAGCGGAGCGGAAGTCACGTGATTTTTAACCCATTTTTGTGCGCCGTTTTTCATCGCGTCGAAATTATGTTTCATGGTATTGTAAAAATTAATGACGTCATTCACGCCTAAACTTGAAAAGCAACAACGCGCCAGTGGGCTATTTCACTGATAAAAAGTTTGGACTCTCTGGCAGTGGCTAGCATTTGGGTAATGTCAGCATTCTCGTCAGTTAGACATGGATCAGTCTCAGATACATAGTGTAAGTTTGGTAAAGTATTCATAAGTGCACAAAACAAGCATACAAGTTTCAATGGAATTATTTGGGTTTCAGGTGAGGGCATATCATCGTATAGGGTACTTGGGATGGGTGGTTTTAATTGAATGGGGGACCCGCTACTCTTGGGTGTGAATGGGGGGGGGGGTGATTGTTGTATTTAAAATCATTCAGTCGATGACATTGGCAAGCCATGCAGACCTAGCTGTAGAATCTGAATCCAAACATACAAAAACTTAGCAACGTCACTATCTGAATAATGTCACTAGTTAACCTCCTTAAATTTTTACCTACTGTTCGCGTTTAGAAACGGGTCGTGTGTTGGTGGGACCTATTGCTTGTCGTGATGAGTATCAATATGCATTTTAGTTAATTTCTTGATACTGCGAACATAAAACCAGCTTGTTATATTGGTATGCGATATACTATTTTATGTCCAAACCCCGATCTATATAAGTCTTATAACATGCTTTACGACCAGACCCAGTTGCGGGATTTGTTGTCTATGTCAATCGATTTAACCCTACAAATCAATACCGGGAGCTATACATAGCGGCAATAGTGACATATTGTAGTCATATAATCATTTATTTATAATCTAACCGTTGTGTAAACAGCTTGTCGTTTTAATATGTAAATGAGACTGGGCTGGGCCTTTCAATGCATTTTTTGCCAGGGGTGCAAGTCATTCCCCCATCATGATATATAACACCAGTCAATAGTTAGACCATGTGAGTCACGTTACTAATTTCGAAAAATAATAACACATAGTTTGATTATACCTCACATTAAAAACCTATGTTAATTTCCCATAGGGTGTGATTTTACCTTTTGCAATGTTTCCCGCCCTTCAATCATTGCCGGTCACCATTATGTGCAATGTTTACCGACCGAAAGAGCCCGAACATGTTCACGGAAGCACCCGAACGAAATTGTATGACGTATTTTGACTGTGACATTCAAACCGGATATCCCAAATCGTCACGATTCAGGCGATGTAGTGGGCCTGCCAGAACAGTGAAAAAACATTTGTGCCAGTGAACATTATGTACTTGTTGAAATTATTTCAAATCAAAAGAAATTATATAATTTTATAGAATTTCCTCTTCATTTTGAAATTTTCAGATCTGCTGGCATGGTTATTCGGTTTAATAAAACAATGGGGCAACATTATACAGTTGTCGCCCGCTGTCGAGGGAGACATTGACAAATCTCGATGTCTCCCGAGAAGAAGAGCAACAACTGTTTTGTTATCCGATTATACCACAGAAAAAAATCCTTGCCATCCACACGCACGATGTTGCACTGAGTCAAGAGTGCTTAAATTTCTTTCCCGATTATGTATATTTTCAGTAACTACTTATCGTCCTATAGGATTTCTGTTCCATAAAGATAGTCAAGCATTTGATAATCAGCGTTTATTTACGATCATGTTGGTGGTTAAATCGTCAATATCGGTCCATGCAATGTAAACCAATAAGCCATATAGGTATGTTATCGCCTTCTGAAATGTAGCATATTCAATGTCGTCTTGTGCGCGGAATTTACTCGCGATGTTCATTTCATAACGGTCTTCCCCGAAAGCTATTGGGAAGTTGTCAATTTCATTAATGTACATTCATATGTGTCAGTGCTCCCAAGTACATGGCGATCCTCACACAAAATACTTCTATGATCACATTGCAGACATCGCGGAGCGGTCTGATATCATGGATAAGCTTACAGTACCATTCATTCGCGACAAACGTATGCATTACGTTGTCTACCAGCAAACATTTATAACAAACCAACCTCAAGGGATCGACTCTTTCAATCTTGCACCATAATGTCGACATGAACATATTGAATCACCGAGATGTTTCGATATAAAAAGTACATAATAACGCTTGTCCGATAAAAGTATCAACTTAAAAGTTCGAATATTAGTGTTCACTAAATATATGCAAATTAGCAAACACCACAACTGGTGTATTTTGCGAATCCGTGGGGTATATAAGAACTATGATTTTTAGTACGTCGTAGTGATGTGAAATAGACGAGTTACTGCAGTGTTTATTTGGAGATATTCTTGCAATATAACACCAAGCGGGCGACAAAAACAATGTCTCCCGGCTCAGCGGGCGACAGTGTGATTTGTCGCCCGGCTCGTGACAGAACATGGGCCAATCAGAAGGATGGAAAACAGGGAGGAGGGTAACAATTCGGATTGTCTCCCCTGGGAACCAATGTCACCCTCGGCTTCGCCCCGGGAGACATTGGTTCCACGGGGAGATAATCCGCAATGTTACCCTCGATCCAGGTCACCATTTTTATAGCGTCGGATGTTGAAGTTGGATGGTTGGAAGTGTAATTCAATTCCAATTACCTAACAAACAGGTGATCTAGCAATCTCTATGAGTCGAATTGGTAGGCGTTAAATTCATACATGTAATAACACATAGTTGTATTGGATGTTGAAGTTGGATGGTTGGAAGTGCAATTCAGTTCCAATGACCTAACAAACAGGCGATCTAGCAATCTCTATGAGTCTAAGGATGGATACACACATGCATGTAATGTCTGTATGTAAAATCCATGTATTTTACATGGTCACACCAATCATTGATAGCATTAATCGCCTGCGCGCGATCGTTCCATTTTAACAGGCGAGACCAGTGAGTAGTTATAAGCCAAAATCAAACTAACTGTTATCAAGAGATTTCAGGCCAGTCATAAACATGTCTTCTTTCATGGGTACCGAAATGAATAAATCCTGTCTGATATCTGTTGCTGTTTTTCACGCGTTTTAGTTCATTTCGAAAAGTGGATTTGAGTCCGTCGATTTTATACGTGATTTGTTTCTCGTCATTTCTTGGAAACAGGGTCATACAAAATAAAAATAAAATGTGCAGACTTTTGAAGCTCTATTAGGACGTTTGTGATACATGAGTGTTTAATGTCCCACACACTGACTCCCAATTTGATCTCGTCCAGCAAAACCCTAACGGCTCTCTGGCTCCACATTTTGGAAGTGCTATATTAATACACATGGCAATCAACTAACTCATACATGGTGAATTCCATGTTAAGTGATTTAGCCTAATCGGACAACGCCGAGTCGTAAGGATAAGGATATTTGTTTCTCGACTATGCATGGCCTGAGCTAAAATTTTAACAATCCGATATGGTGCTCTCATGCCCTGAATAACAGGCATTGGAAAATTAAGACAGACAATACCAGTTTGTTGTGATTGCTCGGATAATTAAGACAGACAACACCAGTTTGTTGTGATTGCTCGGATAATTAAGACAGACAACACCAGTTTGTTGTGATTGCTCGGATAATTAAGACAGACAACACCAGTTTGTTGTGATTGCTCGGATAATTAAGACAGACAATACCAGTTTATTGTGATTGCTCGGATAATTAAGACAGACAATACCAGTTTGTTGTGATTGCTCGGATAATTAAGACAGACAATACCAGTTTGTTGTGATTGCTCGGATAATTTGAGGGCGAGCTTGGGATTGCCATGCATATATCCATTACAGCGCCAAAAAAATTAAAGCATGCACAGCGTTGAAAGTAAAAAGAGTCACCCACCCCCCATTTTTAACCCAGAATTTACAGAACAGCATATGTTTCTCAGGTCAAAGGATGAACAAGTTCCTAACTGTCATAATCTTAGGCTGTATGTTCAGGCTTGAATTATCACATTTTGGACTATAATCCATGATTGGGGACGGGGCTAGTTCTCGAAAGTTTCGAACAACTAAGGGATTTAGTTGAATGTATCGGTCGGGATTATCTGGGCAAGAATGTACAACATAATGTTTTACTTAAATATTCCATAGTTGTAAATTGTGCGTATATAACAAAAGAGAGGAAAGGTGACGTAGTTGTGAACTCGTAGATAGACAACCCTTTTCCAGAATGAAGACACACAGCAACACCACCTTCTGTACCTTCAAATTTAAAGCTGTAATAATATGTTCATAATTATATGAATAGCATAAATTGCTGCATATGCGATTAATCACTCGTAGCAAACAGGAACGACGGATATGACTGTCAACTACAATATTTACAGACCAGGAGTGGCTTCGTGGCTTCAGGGGGTAGGACTCATGGTGCTGCATGCCCCCACCCCCCGGTCGAGGAAATATGTAGTGGTCAGTCCGGTAGCTTCCGGAATAATATAGCCCCATGTTGGGGATCATAGTCCCTGCATTGGGGAAATCCTGGGACCATCACTGGTATACAATCAAGAGAAGACTGACAATGGTTTAAACAGAACGTCCAACATTTTGGGTTATCGCGCGAACAATTATTTTAAGCGGCCAAACGACTTCGTCCACTCAATGACTCTCTGTGCGTTCAGAGCTTGACTCACTGTGGTCGAACATAGCCGCAATGATTGGGTTGTCAGCAGACACATATTACATGGTCTGTATGATCCATGTAAAACGCCAAATACACGATATTTACAGAGATTACATGCATGTGTGTATCCACCCTAATCGGTAGGCGTTAAATTCATACACGTCAACATTACTTCGCATGAACCACTATCGTGCACACTTTATATAGGTTGGGCAAAACATGGTAAATGTTTGCACAAGATAGCGTTGACGATGGTAACAAATATATATATCGGTAAACACCTGCACTCCAAAATTAAACCGCGTGACATTGTGTTAGAAGCTTCGTCTCTGTTCGGACTGACGAACTGATGCTGAAGGGAATCGTTACTCAATCGCAGATTAATATATATGATGAACTGATACTGAAGGGAATCCTTACTCAATCGCAGATTAATATACATATGATGGACTGATACTGGAGGGAATCGTTTCTCAATCGCAGATTAATATATATGGTGGACTGATACTGAAGGGAATCGTTACTCAATCGCAAATTAATATATATGAAGGACTGATACTGGAGGGAATCGTTTCTCAAACGCAGATTAATATATATGGTGGACTGATACTGAAGGGAATCGTTACTCAATCGCAAATTAATATATATGAAGGACTGATACTGGAGGGAATCGTTTCTCAAACGCAGATTAATATCTATGGTGGACTGATACTGAAGGGAATCGTTACTCAATCGCAAATTAATATATATGAAGGACTGATACTGGAAGGAATCGTTTCTCAAACGCAGATTAATATCTATGATGAGCTGATACTGGAGGGAATCGTTACCCAATCACAGGTCGATGAATCGTCACAGCCTCAATGTGTAACCTAAAGTTAGTATACGTGATATAATTTGCGAGTTAATATTACATAGACCTTAAGCGATTTGCTCGATTGTATTATGTTTAGATTTTTTATCAAGCGCCATTGTATTATGTTTAGATTTTTTATCACACGTGTTCAGCTGTGGAAATTTGGTTGGAATATCTTGCTCTGATTGTCACATATATTCTCGTAAATTGCATATCCAAATGGGCAACACAACACATCATTATTATTCAAATTTTCCCTCGTTTCCTGGCATTAGCGGGAAAATTATGTATTCACAGTTCGGCATATAGAGTTGTGTATTATAGGCGGAGCCTATTTCGAATTGTAGCCAATGAGAATGAGATTTGTGGTAATTGTTCAGATAGCTAGAGTGGAGAATTCGTCATTCTAGACGTGTAACTTCAGAGGGTCACATTAATTTTAAAAATATTTATAAAAATTTTCATTTAAATGAAATAAATTATCAATGCTGTGTCCAGCTATATAGCGTTCTTCATTCTGCAATATAACTCAGCTGAAAGATGACAAATTATTCACAATGTTCAGAATATTGATACATCTATAATTATGAGTAGATTTCAATAAGGGTGCGGTCCGAACACCCGAGCTGCACATACGAGTGGGCTTCGGATTTCAGGTTTCCAGTCCCTATAAAAGGGGTGCATGGTTTTTCCTGACCGGCTGTGCAGACTTTCTAGGATGTATTTACATTGTGTATGTAAACTATTATAGCATGTGCCCACAAATAACTTGTAAAAGCATGTTACGCAATAAACGCCGTCTATGTGACCACAGCCAGCGCGGCTCAGTTGCAAATGAGTGTTTGTTTGAAATATGATAGAATTGGGATTACTATGGAGTATAAGCAGCGGCTTACCTTTTCTGATTGATTGATATTATTTTTATCGCGACTAATTCGTCCCACCGGGTATTTATTTATTTCTTCAGGCGTTATCATATTGTAATTCGTATAACCAACGTGGTTGCAAGGAATTGACGTTTATTTGTTTTTTTGTTTTTTTTAATATGCGTTGTTGTGATCAAAACATGAACACCATAAATACATTAGTTTGCAAAAATAAAACACGACAATTGGGTTTTACATAGAGATATGTAAATAAATCTAGTGGGTCACCTGGTTATCATAATTATCTCCAAGAAGATACAGACATTTTAAAGAAATGTCCAGGTGCTTCTCTATTCATGGTGCTATACTGGCTAACTATTTCGCAATCTGGGTTTATACTAATGTAGAGTTTCTTGGTATTCTATGGGCGCTGGCGGTTTTATTTATAGAAATTGGGATTTTTTGGACGCAGTAAAAGCCGTAGTGCGGCACCCAGCCCGAGTCCGGTAAAAGGTGTAGTTGAGAATGTCAATTTCGTTTATTGTCGTTTTCATTATTATTTCATGCAGCGGGCGTCTCCCGAGAAACGCTTGATTGACCCATGACTTGTTATTTAATTCAAAGGAATGCGAGGCGATTAATTCTAACGGGAATGCGCGCGATAACCGTAAGGCCCGTTCCAAACGACGGATTTTTGTCGACTCGAATCTAATACCAGACCCACAATTGTATTAAATGCGTCAAAAATGCGACGTTTGAAACAATTAGATCCGTGTCAGACGCATCACAGACGAATCTCCGTCCAATTCAGACGAATCTTCGTCGGTGATGCGTCTGAAATCCGTCTTGGTTTCAAACGACGGATTTTTGACGACTCGAATCTAATACATGTGACGAGAAGAGCCGAAAGTTGCCGAAGAACGAATGCAAATGATATGATAATTATATGATAATGGTATAATAATGAGGGGGCTCCCCTTATCTGAGGAAATACCCACACGACGTCATTTGTCGCACGCTCTCTTTGTCATAAAGAAAGATATATCTATAAGCATTGCTAAGGTAACATTGTGCAAATTGTAATTATTTTGGTAGTTTGATTCCTCAACGAACATGGCATGTCACTGACTCACATCTTATAATGGATATAGTATCAATGATTTATAATAATCCATATATACCGGTATAAGGGGTAGGGGTTGTAGCAACCGATTTATAACAATTCGTATAGACCGATATTCCTTATTGTAAGGAATAGGGGTGGTAGTCTCTGATGTATAATAATTAATATTTACCGGTATTACTTATTATAAGGGGCTGAGGTGGTACTACTGATTTATAATCATTCAATATATATACCGATATTACTTATTATGAGGGGTAAAGGGGTGGTAACCTCTTATTTATAATAATTCATATATTCAGGTATTATTTGTTATAAGGGGCAGAGTGGTAGCCTATGATTTATAATAATTTACATATACCGGTATTCCTTATTATAAGGGGTAGGGGTGGTAGCCTCAGATTTATAATAGTTCATATAAACCGGTATTACTTATTATGAGGGGTAGGGATGGTAGCCTATGATTTATAATAATTCATAGATACCGGTATTCCTTATTATAAAGGATATATAGGTGGTAGGCTATGATTTATAATATATAATTAATATATTCCGGTATTCCTCATTATAAGGGGTAGGGTGATACCACTGATCTTATTTATAATAATTCATATATACCGGCATTACTTATTATGAGGGGTATAGGGGTGGTAACCTCTTATTTATAATAATTCATATAATCCGGGTTTCCTTATTATAAGGGTAGGGGTGGTAGTCTCTGATTTATAATAATTCTTGTATACCTGTATTTACATGCATGGTATACACATATATGGCAATTGGTTGCACGATCTAACATTTATTTGTAGCGCCTATTATATTATATTATATAACTATATGTACTATATAAATCCTCATATACATATGCACATATATTCGCGCTGCAATCGCGCATATATTTATACATAATTTATACTGTATTTTAGTATATATATGTATAATATATCGGTATATATAGGCCTCTATATCTACGCGTGACCATTTTGTGAAGGTAACATGGAGTGCACCTTTAAATAAATCGACCGATGTATTAGATTCGATGCGACATAGATGCGTCCGTCTGAAACAAAATTGACCGCAGACGCACCACCGACGGATTTAATACAATTAGATTCGAGTCGACAAAAATCCGTCGTTTGGAACGGGTCTAAGCGCGCTGCGCGTTATGTGTTTATATTGTTCTTTAACCTGCTTTGTTGCCTTGTTATTTCAACATCTTTCGTTTATTTTCACGTGGCATAAATCGGAATGCTATCTACTATTATACTGGACGGGGATTTGACGATTGTATAAGAAATTTAATTCGAACATGAATCGTACTAGGTGTTTAACATGTTATTTATTATCGTTTAGTGAACTTTTTCATTTAATTATACGCGACAAATATCGGCATGTTATATTCTAAATGAATAGGGACGGTAATTATTAACCAATTCCCACGTTACTCCTTCGTTCAGTTTGTAAATACTGACTTTTGATGTCTTTGTATGCGGAATATATCAGAGCTATGAATAGAGATGTTATTAAGAAAACGGTCCAACACTAACCCTTCACATTGGTTGTTTAACATACAATGTGGACTAATTCTAAACATCATTAGCTCAACTTTACGTTGTAAAGTTCGAGCTATTGCCAAGGCTTGGTATCCGTCGTCTCTGAGTGTGCGTGTGTGATTAGTCAACAATTTCCCTGAGCACGGGGTACAGGTCGTACCATTGGTTGGATCATTATAAAATTTGTCATAGCTGTTGACATTGACATATATATGGGAACTAGTCATTTTGGGGTCATTCGGAAAAAAACATGGCCGCCAGCGGCCATCTTGGATTACAAACTTCAATCCATTAGCACGGGCTACATATCGTACTCTTCGTCTGATCATCATGAAATTTGTCATGGATGTTTAGATGGGAGCGAGTCATTTTGGGGTCGAGCAGCCATAAAACATGGCCGCCGGCAGCCATTTTGGACTTAAATCTTTGCATGACTAATTTGTTTGGCACGGGCTACATGTCATACATTTAGCACGGTCTACAGGCCGGAGTGTTTGTCTGTTCATTATGAAATTTGTCACCTATGTTAATATTGACATGTTGATGGGAATGAGTCATTTCGGGCTCAATCGGCCAAAAAAAAAACATGCAGCCATCTTGGATTTTACTCTTTGCATTACTAAATCTTTTTTGTCACCTTTGGTCGGATCATTGCTAAATTTGTCATGGGCATTGACATTTACAGGTAGATCGGAACTAGTCATTTTGGAATCATTTGGCAAAAACATGGCCACCAGCTGCCATCTTTCAGAATTCAGTCCATTAGCATGGGCTACAGGCCGGATTGTTCGGATTATAAAGAAATTTGTTATGGAAGTTAATGTTGACATGTAGATGGGGTGAGTCATGTTGGGGTCATTCGGCCATAAAACATGGCCGTCAGCAGCCATCTTGGATTTTACTCTTTGCATGTCTAAATCCTTTGGCATGGGCTACAGGTCGTATCTTTATTATGATGAAATTTGTCATGGATGTTAACAATGACATGTAGATTGGAAACAAGTCATTTGGTGGTCATTTGGCAAAAAAACATGGACACCAGCGGCCATCTTGGATTTCAAAATTCAACTATTCGTCTAATCATCTTGAAATTTGTATGGGTGTTAATATTGACATGTAGATATATTTGGTTCAAATAGGGGCAGAAATATGAGATTTACCCATATGTACCGTATGTGAACTGTTAACCTTGTGGGTTGATTTATGAGCTGGGTTTAGAGCCACATAATTGGTGGGAGGGTTTCTGTGATTTACCCCCCTAACTTTGGTATTCAGTGGAAAATATGTTGTAACTAGACCAACAAATGGCCACATTTAGAATATTTCTAACTTTATGAACTTGAAGTACCAGTTGTAAAATTATTCAATCATGTGAGATTGAAGCCACATGGACATCCATGTTGGTCGGTTGATAGAGGTTTATCGTCGTTTCAGCTGCTATGCCATATTACAACATCAGTTTTACTGGTTGAATGACCACACTAAAAGTTAATTGCCCCACCCCACCAAACGGACACCCAGGTTGGTCAGCTTGGTTCGTTAATTAAGCTAGCTTATGTTCCACAGCCTTGATTTCGAAATACTGTTCGGCTTTTATGAGGACCGCTCTTATTTTGTTCGGTATTATCACCACTACCCAACTATCAAGTCTATCTCCTGACAACCCTTTGAGAGATAGAGAGAGAGAGGGGAGAGAGAGAGAGCAAGCAAAACGACACCAAAGAAAAACAATTTAAATAAGACATTATCCCTTGGACCGAGTTGGCCCGGGGCGAGCTGGCTCGGGACGAGCTGGCCCAGGTCGACTGGGGCGAGTGAGCACTGGGGCGAGTGGGCTCGGTTCCGTTCGGTATATAGGTAGACCCTTAGCACATACCAATATATTTGGGCTGAATTCATCTGATGCGGTATGATTCCACGAAATTAAACAACAAAACCATCTTTACTTCGAAATGTAGTTTGGGCTAACATTGACACAAATCATGCACGTCTTATAAGCCGGCACACACAGCAGTCGTTTGTCCACTGTTATTTAAATACCCTTCGGGCTAAATGAGGTGAATAGACGATCACCCCGATCACAACAGTTTCAACACACGATGATGTATCACGTGAATAATCGATTAGGCCTACTCCCATGTCTACACACAGCAGGAAAGCTATATACAAGAAAACCATAGTCAGAAATGGTAACGCCACCAAGATCATATTATTGCTGAATAGGTCACTTTCACCGGTTTTCTGTGATAAAGTTACCCAGTTTCCTAATTTTGTGATAAAGTTACCCAGGTTGGTGAGAATTGTGATAAAGTTACACAGGTTAAGCAAATCTCACAATATCAACTCGATTTAAAAGTGACAGAGGGAAATATTGTTTAGTTTTGGCAAGTAATAGCCCTTATCAAGCATAAATTAAGACATATTAGTACTGTAGTTCGTCATTTTGATCACAAAAATCAATAATTTGTTGCTAAATATGAACTATTATTAACCTGGGTAACTTTATCACATTCTTCTCCAACCTGGGTTACTTTATCACAATTTCAGGAACCTGGGTAACTTTATCACAGAAAACCGGTGAGAGTGACCTATTCAGCCATATTATTAGCCATAAATAGAAATTATAATATAATTATAATATAAACTAGCTTTCAAATTCCATGTGGGAAATTTGGATACTTCCATATGCCACGTTTACCCGTTTCTCGTGTTATACATACATTCTTCAAGCTGTCTCGCTTTGTATTACACTAGCTGGTTGGCCCGACTTCGTCTGGTCTGTTCCCATCTGCTTTCCGGCGAAAGGCGCGATTTGACATTGAATTGACTATAATATTCTCGTGTGCCAGAAAGACTCCTTAAAGTTGTGAATAAGATGAAGAATATCTATTAGATGTTATTTAACAAGTCAATCAAATAATATTATTCATAATTAGTTGTGACTAAGATGAAGAATATTTATTAGATGTTATTTAACAAGTCAATCAAATTATATTATTTGACTTGTTAAATAACATCTAATAAATATTCTTCATCTTATTCACAACTTTAAGGAGTCCTTCTGGCACACGAGAATGTTTAATTATCGCCGTTTGATTTGCACCAAGTGAAATCGGCGCATATATAATTGATAGAACAGACCTCTATTATGATGATCGTGTCGTTATTTCGCACCCGTTCCCTCATTAAAATCAACATATTTCGCCCATTTTAGGGGACCTCCACGATTTAATTTGCGTGATCAGGATACCCGCGCAGCAATCTCCGGGAATGTATATATAGAGGATCTCACATGAGTTTCTATTTTATACGGAATTTATCAACCGAGTTCACTAAATTCGATTTGAGCCGAGGTTTACCGAGGCTCAAATAGTATTTAGAGGACGAGGTTGATAAATTACGTATAAAATAGGACGAGTGTGAGATACCTTTTATCACATGATCAAATAAACCCGAAGCAACGCGAAATATTCATCGAAAACAACAATCATAAACTACAGCGATCGCAAGTTATTTGAAGAACGCCGTGACGTCATCGCACGCGCTGATATTAAACGTGTCTATTACCGATAATTATGAAACTGCTTTTATGGTCAAATTATGTGATAAATAGAGGATCTCACATGAGTTACTATTTTATACGGAATTTATCAACCGAGTTCACTAAATTCGATTTGAGCCGAGGTTTACCGAGGCTCAAATAGAATTTAGTGGACGAGGTTGATAAATTACGTATAAAATAGGACGAGTGTGAGATACTTTTTATCACATGATAAAATAAACGCGAAGCAATGCGAAATATCCATCGAAAACAACGATAAAAACCGCAGCGATCGCAAGTCATTTGAAGAACGATGTGACATCATCGCACGCGCTAATATTAAACGTGTCTCTTATCGATAATTATGAAACTGCTTTTATGGGCAAATTATGTGATAAATATATTTATCACATAATTTGGCCATAAAAGCAGTTTCATAATTATCGGTAATAGACACGTTTAATATCAGCGCGTGCGATGACGTCACGGCGTTCTTCAAATAACTTGCGATCGCTGTAGTTTATGATTGTTGTTTTCGATGAATATTTCGCGTTGCTTCGGGTTTATTTGATCATGTGATAAAAGGTATCTCACACTCGTCCTATTTTATACGTAATTTATCAACCTCGTCCTCTAAATTCTATTTGAGCCTCGGTAAACCTCGGCTCAAATCGAATTTAGTGAACTCGGTTGATAAATTCCGTGTAAAATAGAAACTCATGTGAGATCCTCTATATATATATATAACTAATGAATAACATTATTTGATTGACTTAATAAATAACATCTAATAAATATTCTTCATCTTATTCACAACTTTAAGGAGTCCTTCTGACACACGATAATATTTATCGCCGTTTGATTTGCACCAAGTGAACTCGGCGCATATATAATTAATAGAACAGCTAGACCTCTATTGTGATGGTCGTGTCGTTATTTGTTTAAAATACGTATCAATTGACATATACGCACCCGTTCCCTCATTAAAATCTACATATATCACCCATTTTAGAGGCATCCGGAATTCGGGGACTTTCGCAAAGTGACGTTTGCAAACAGGGACCTACTGCAAATTGTCGCACCCAATGCAATTTGTAAACAAATACGTTTGACATGCATTTTAACGAGGTGAGCTTTAATTAAATGAAAGAAGCAATGCTATATATCAACTATTTGTCATGGACTCAGCCAGTGTGTCATATATATATGTGTGTCAACTAAGGTCGCTTTGCGTGGTAAAAATGAAAAGTAAAAGTGAAAATTCGGAGAATCCTATTGAAAATGAAAGTACAATTTTTGGGAAATCCGCGACAGATTAAGAGAATCTATACTATTGAAAATGAATGTACGATTCTATCATAATTCGCGACTGCTCGTTTTCGTGATCATATCTTATGTAGGGCCCATATGACCACGAAAACGAGCCGAGTCACGATACATGCATCGGCACAAAACATTGTGTATACGATACAATTTTGACTTGATGACCAGAAAATAAAAGATCGCGATTACTCCAACAGAACAGGCATGCGCACTCCTATTAAAATAACCCATAATTTACTTCACTACACCAGGGGCTCCCAATGAGTTATACATTATTTTCAGGCAATCAGATTATTTATATTTTCACAAAATATTATTACACCGGTGAATTTAAGTTTACAATTTTAGCCTGTCATGACTCTATCGATACGATTGAGTCATATTTTCAAAAACATATTATACACCAGTGGCGTTAACTTTACAATTTCAGCATCTACGTGATTCTATCAGTACGGTTGAGTAAGGTACAAAAAAAAATCTCTCACAATACGTTCGCCCAGTCGACCACAGAAAATCAAAATCTCCGAAACAACTTACACCACCATATGGCGTAATAAATATGAACCCAAAACTACATGCTGATTCATATAAAGTAAGCATGAAGAGAGAACTATCCGAGTCGTTATTACCAATACCAATCAAATCCACTCATGTGATTATCAAAAAATATCAACGGCAGTTAAATGAGATCGCTGATCAATGGGTGTGTTCCCGTAAAATACCCAACACTAGAGACCTTTCGCATCCTCACGTTTACGATTACGAATACAGATAGCTATCCGTAGTCGTAAGTCTATCCGTATGGCCAAAAAGTCCTTTCGCAAAACGACTACGCATAAGAGTTTTGACGAACACGTACCATCATTATTTCGTACCACTTTTACAACTCAAAGCGTGTGTTTGGTATACAGTCCCTTAATAATTCACTTATCGTCTAATTTGCAACAATGCGATAATCATGACCTGTTTATTGTCAATAATTCGACCAGTCACAACCTACGACCCGGGATTCTCGTGATATATTGTGGCAATACAGGTATAAATGCCAGGTCATATGTGGTGGAAATTCAGTTCGTTGTTATCATGGATGACCTGATAGATTTTATGCTGATGGGGGAAGAGGAGTTCCTGAATTTGGACCTCACATCAACCACGACGCCACCACTTCAAGACCCTTCCAGTCCATAATTTGATTTCAATGCGATTTCGGCTTCACAGGCCTGTCACCTCGTTGGGTTTAGGAAATCCGACATAAGGTTGATGTGCTCGCTGATGTGCATCACTTCTGATTTGGTACTACCAAATCGAAACAAAGTAGAAGCGATGTACATCAAATGTCTTTGGAAAATGGCGATATTGCCCAGAGTGTCATTCAATCGATTATAAGTAGTGGTTGATGAATAAAATTGACTAAATAAATATAAATGTATACCTCTGTATGATGCCATTATGCTAGCTCTATGGGAAAACTAAAAACTCCGTACCCAAAATGGCTGCAAAAATGGCCACCCGATGTGAAAAATACTATTTTATATCACTTCTTTTTATCACTTATTGCTCTCTGAATTGGGGTACAATGGGTATACTCTTTCAATGGTAGTGTCAACTGATCATTCCAGCAATGACATTTGTAATCGTTTAGGTCATAGTTTACTCCGGTCCTTCACTCATTAGTCCTAACGAATGCGGTATGAAATTTAATCAAAATCGGCTTTGGGGTTGTGGTCACATTTGATATTTAGGGATGAGCAGATCTTGTCTACAAAATAATTGAGCGTTTCTTTTATTTGTGAACATTCTCAAATGGACCAAAAGAAATAATAAATTTTAGCTAATATGGCTACCAAAACGAAAATGGTAAACTCTGCCCAGCTTGTCATATAATGGAAGTTGTGACTTGTGGAATTTTTGAGGGTGTGGATGTGTCTGGGACTCAATTTGTGGTATCTTTCATTGCTCCAACGCCGAATTAACATGATTAAGACTAAGCAAAGTCGCCAGTCTGAACCATTATCAAACAACAGGAACTGATCTTTAAGATATTAGGCAAAAACTTCAAAATTTCAGTTTAGGCCGCCATTTTGGCGGCCATCTGGGACGAGGGGTTCCATTTTGGCCATACAAAGGTGGCATAATATTTACCTTCGCAAAAATGTATACATTTGTATACATATGACAACATTTGTTATCACTGTAATCGAATTAATCTCAGTCAGAGTCTTTTGACTAACGGCGGTCATGTTGGACGCCATGTTGGATCCTGGATTTTCCCCAAAGCGGATTTTTTATATGGTGTACCAGAGATTCTCCCGCGTTGAATGATACCAAAATCGCTTCTTTACCAATTTATTCTGGGTCAACCCCCTTTTTGCGTACCACGACCATACTAGAGGTCGTATCTCAATATAACTGGATGGTTTACGTGATATACATAATCAGTCTCGAACGGCGGAGTAAAGTAATATATTGCAGAAAATAAATTTCAGGTGTTATTTGAGCTTTATTACGGATAGTAAAATACGACAACGATTAGAAAGTACACAAATGTTGGTGACGTAGTACCCTATCAATATCCGTAATCGTAAACGTGAGTTTTGCGAAAGGTCTCTACTGTTAACTGTTGGTGGATACCAGTCTTGATGAGTAAGGATAATGATGCGCTGGATGAACCGCTCGATAGTGTCTTCAGAATGGATTCAACGGAAACAAGTTTGAGCACCGAAAGTCATGACATGACAGTATCTCAACAACGTGAACGCATCATGGATAAATGGATGACATTCACGGACGATATCATGACACGTATGACGTCACATGTGAACATAATCGTTGATATATTGCTAAGTGTGATATCGCGCGAGTCAAGTGTCAGCGTTATGAGATATGATGAGTAAAAAAAACCTTATCGGTGGGTTGTTATCATCTTATGATAATGTGAGCAGTCAATTACTATCGTCTGCTAATCGAGCTATTAAAGATATATCCCCCGCCATGGATTTATCAACAGACTCACTCACACTCCCGGAAACTAGTGAAACGACTGCGAAACATAGAATGTTAGTGCGCGCGTGCAATAGAGAAGCTGTTCATTCCCGTTGAGAACGCTATCGTTGAGAATATTCGTTCCATGGCAGTTGATGTAGCAGTGACGCAAGGAACAAGTAATCCAATGAAAAGGTTGATCATATCCGCGATGAAAGCTATCGTCAGGAGGATTCGCTCCGATACCGCTGGTGTATCACGTGGTCATGCGGCCCAAGTGCCGCTGGTGCAAAACAGTGCAAGTTCGGAATACAAATGTAACGTGGCTAGGAAAATCGTCAATGAAGATTTCTGCAAGTACCGCAATTTGCATGATGATTTTCATCGGCTCCATGGATGACAAGATATCCCGGTGTTTCTGCAGACCTATGCCATGTGTACTATGTGTCGGCTATGGATCGATATCTCACTTTTGCAAACTTGCCGTCCGTAACTTTTAAATTCATCTCTTACAACTTAAAAATAAACTTTCTATAAATACACGCGAAACATCGTGTGTCTCATGTTGCATTTATATAAAAGTGTTCCAAAGGATAAAATTTATATTAATCACGTTGCAATGATGCTCGGGGAAGTGACACGCCGTACCAAAATTGGACATGCTGCAGTGCTGTTCGGGGAAATGGTACGCCGTACTTAACCCTATCGATGGCAAATATTGACTGACGAGTAGTTACTTTAGAACATTTCATATAATAAGTGGAAGTGATGAAGCTTTTCATTCCCTGGGAGTACGCTATCGTCAGGATTATTCATTTCGATGCAATTGGTGTGTCATTGCACAAAAGAACAAGGAACCCAATGTTCATGTCCATGAGGGACGCTATGGTAATGAATATTCGTTCCGATGAGTTGGTGAATTACGTGATCAGGAATGACGAGATTTCTTTCGATAGGTGAGTGTTCATCACGTTGTCGGTACTGGCAAGCCCTTTTTCGATAGCAGAGTGTTCATCACGTGGTCAGGACTGACGAGCATTCTTTCGATGGGTGAGTGTATAAAACAGTCAACGGCAGAATTACAATTTGAAAAAGAGTCTTTCCGGCTGTGTTTTGTATAGTAACAGTAACACACATTTCATATTCCCGAATGAACACAAATCTTGAGCGCCAGTACTGTTTACACGCACATGGAAGTGATAATTATTTCTGGTATTCCGTCATGATGTTGTTTAGTCATATATTGCGATTCAATACACGTCACACACTTGGTGGCAAAATCAAATGTATTATTGAATTGCGCCTAAGCGCAATCAATTACAGTAAAGCGTAACTCAAGTTGTAATTCAATTACGGTTAATCGTAATTTGGAAATAAAGGTGAATATGACCTCCCATACATACACATCCATGGATACAGCATTTTATTTGAATATATACCTCATATAGTACCGTTGCCTTTTCACTTGCACCGCATTGAACTCTGCCCATATGACATATGGAAAAACTACTACCAAACGTTTAAATTAAATTAGAAGCTCTAATTAACACTACAAACAAGAATATTTGGCTAAATTTCCAAAAGAAATCTTATAAAACTGCATCAGGTTGCGAACTTATATGCACATACATGTACACCCAGAAACTCACTCACTCATCCGACAAAACCGCCAATAAGAAACCATTTGGCTGTTACCAATTTGTCCGATATAATAATACTACTTGTATATTCACCATATTTGTTTGGGCAATTAAGTATATATAATATTTACATGTAGCTGTTGTTTATTTTGTAATCCATTACGTGATGTGTTCCATAAGTAATAGACGCGGTAATAAACTATTTATTTATGTATTTGTTTATTATTTAGAAAAGTGATAGGATGTGGGGGGGGGGGTAACTCGGTTAGTAAAATACTATCAAAATAACAATCAGCACATGCTCATTCATGCATCTAGTGTGGGATTTACCGGTCCGGTTTCTTCTAAGTCTGTTTAACTGCATATTATTCAACATTTTTGTATAACTGACATCGATATTTTTTATTAATTTCTCTTCCAGGTCAACAACTTGTATTGATGACGCCGATGTCTTTGATCAGTCAGTAGCTGAACAAGTATGTGGCATTGCGGGAGACGAAGAAGATATCATTTAATGAGACGAATCATATACGACACAGGAGAACGAAGCTGTGACCTCCAGAAATGGTGCTATTTCGAATATCATAATTGGTCTAGAAGAAATAAAAATTCAAACCGGAATCCTTCGATAGTTTTTGTGAAGATATGCTGCCCATTATTATACCACCTATATAAATTCACTCCAAAATGACAATAAATATCCAACGTGTGTCCAGATGGCGAGAATGGAATGTTCAAGTCAAAGGTCTTTTCCGCCAGTGGCAGTCATCTGAAAAATCACAATATCATTATGGTGATGCCAGTATATGTGACCCGCCATATCAAATCCAGTCGTAAGTCGGGATTTGTTTATCCTGTGCCAATGCATTCTCTTATATATGCGAGTTGACCATAGGTCGCCTCGCATATATAAGAGAATGCATTGGCCTAACAATTTTTTATTATTTTTTTTTAAATAAATGTTTCTTACAATTTTAGGACATAAAATAAAAAAATATCCATTACCCTGCAGGGAGCCCCACACATATGTAGAAGCATATAGAAGAGTGTCGTCTGCTCACGTTTGTCTGGGGCTCTGTATGGGTGAAATTATAAAATTGTTAAAGAATACAAGAATTTTTTTTTTAAATTGTCAAAATTGTTAGGCCAATGCATTCTCTTATATATGCGAGTGGTCGACTCGCATATATAAGAGAATGCATTGGCACAGGGTAAATCAGTTGAAACTAGACGAGCCCTAACACAAATTCGTCCATATCCGGGTCTTAGCAATACGATCTGAAAAACAAAAACCCTTGAAGGCATTAGAAAACCCTGGAAGGCATTACACACACCATGGAAGGCATTACACAAATCATGAAAGGCAATACAAAAACCCTGGAAGGCATTACAAAAACCCATGGAAGGCATTACACAAACCCTTGAAGGCATTACACACAGTAACAAAATATATAAAATGAAACATGTACATATGTTCAGCTGTCGTCTAGTTACGACCTCCGTATTCAGGAGATGTCATGGGAGCTATCGTGATATATTTTAGGAAATTGCAGTTGAACGAAAAGTAATGTCAGATTTCCACAATATAACACAAAACGTGACATCCATTTTTTTTTTCTGGGAATATTTCACAAGATTAGAAATATAACCAAGACGTCAGGTATCATTTGCACAAAATGTAATTTCATTTCGTTAAATATATCAACCAACTGTTTTTCGCCAAATATTACGCCAATTAAAAAAAGCGGAACGACAATAAACAGGTAACGGAAACAACTCCGATAAGAACTGATTCATCAACAATGTATGGCGTTGCATATCTCCTACTAGATACACATTTCTCCGACGCCTTCAATTTGACCACGTTAATTTAATTTCGCTATTTATTAGTGAACAATGGCTGGGCCACTCTTGAAGATTTTATTGCGGAACATGCAAAATATAACAGATACCATTGCTGATGATGTATGTCTCAGTTGGAAAGTAGAATAAAGGTCGTATTGCGAAGTATCGGGGTGTATTTAATCCGATTAGTAGATTTTTGTCTGCATTTAGAGGCTTTCTGGTATGGTGAATGAGAAACCTTCAGCGATAATCTTTAGTTGATGTAATAATTTGAATGATTAGTTGTTTAACGGAATTTTGAGGTGGTGCACTCATAAAACCATATTATATAATTATATGCCTATATAATATCTTCGTGGCGTTACCATTTCTAACTATGGTTTTCTTGTATTATATGCATATATAATAATATTATCTTGAGGGCGTTATTACACCCGACCCAATGCATTGAAACCGAACAGCCTGTTCAAAACAAGCAATAGGAAAACCCTTACGAACCTATCGATATTTATCCGCAAAGCCCTTTTTCAGATAGGAGCCCCTGAGGCATTAAACTAGAAGTCCCCATCCATATAGACACAACCCCTTGTATAAAAGCGACAGAAAAATTGCCCACGCGGGAAATAACATACATAATAGAATGAAATAATTTATACTTTATACGATTAACAATGTGTATGATTATTATCCAAAGCCCGACCCCACCCGACCCCACCACACCCGATAACCCAAAAGAACTAATAAGACAATTATAATGAGAGATATATACTCGGATCATATCACATTCATTTATGTCGTTATCTTCGCGTATGTGCATGCATAACTTATATGTTTAATTTCATTTGTTCATACTCATATATCTTATCGATGAAAAGAGTAATAAATCTATCTATCTATCGCTTTACTTCGGTTGTGAAGATCACGCACATGTACGTGGTGTCACAATGAACACAATATACTGGTTACATGTTTTTCATCTTATCCGCGTTGATTGGCATAATTATGTATTTCCAGAGTCGACCCACCATGTTTGAAATTGGGTACGTAAGAATGTACCCAAACTATGCAATTTGGCTGCGAATTATGAATTCCCTATATCCTTTCAGTGAAGAAATTTAAGATCCATGATCGGTGTTTGCTCAAAGTAAATTTGTTGACGATATTGGCCGATATAGGTTACACTGGTGTAAATACTATAGGCAGCTCCCCCTGCGGTTGCGGGAGGAGTATAGAGTTTCACAGTTAAAACACTCTGGGCTGTGATTGGTTGCATGAATTAAATGTAAACTGTTGACAAAAATTCAAGGAATCATTCTCCCACAAACTTCATTTGCCAAGAGGCCCATTCATTAAAGGTGAAGTCTGTTGTGGCTGTTTAGAAATTTTAAGTGTGATTGAAAAAATGACAATATTTTTTTAGTGCGGAACTGACCCTAGTCATGAAAAAACGAAAATTTGAAGTGGATTCCCTGCTAGACGGTGTTGATTTTTTTATTGGGAAAGTTTCCACAGATGTCAAGCTCACATAATCCGAAGGCAGTTTGAACAGTTTCCATTTGACCTCTGATGCAGATCAACAAACGTTAACATTGAAGCCTATGGGAAATATTTACACCAGTGTAACCTAAAGGGAAAAAATAGCTTTTTATCATTTTTGATTCCTGGGAGTCACTTTAAAGCTTTTTAATGCATTTTACAGAGCCTGGTCTTTCAGTCCAATGAATATCTCATGCTTGGTGTGGCTATTCTTGCTGCTGATGTCTTCTTTCACTTACATCAGCCAAAAAAATAGTAAGATTTTTCATAAAAAATGCCAATTTTTCAAGGTATTTTCAAAAAAATTCAAGGTGGTAATAGTCACATGATAATGCAAATGACCCATAACATGAGCATGTCAACGACACATATATCAATTGTTATAAGAACCTAATCTAACAAGTATTTTGGATTTTATAGCCAGTGATATACAGATATATATCATAAAAGTGTGTCATTTCCACTGGTGGGTATGGTCATTTGAAGGTTAATAGCACTAAAACTTGGACACATTTAAGAAAATGCTTCAGCAATTCAAAGAGAGCATATCTTTATTCAACTAATTCAATATACACCCACATCCAGTTATCTTGGATCACCCTTGCAGACCTGAAAATGTCATATTTTATTCTTCAATGTGCTGATAAAGTCATGCGCTTGATGCTCAGCTGATCAGATCTGGACTCAATGACCTCACATCACCAGAAGTTCTCTCATGGAAAGAATATTGTACAGTCTTCCATAGCTGATCCAAGTTTGCAACACCAGACCCCTAAAACTGAGTGAAAATGGGGCCTGAACATGACTGGTGGTGGAAAATTGTGCCTTTTTGATGAATAATTTGTTAAAGGGGGTGGGGTTAAATTGTGTGTGATAAATAAAGAACCATAGGGGTGATATTGTTTTTGAACACATTTTTTCCATTGATGGGCAATTCTGAAGAAATGTAGGGAGTTACAATTATTCCGCGAAAAAGCGGGCTATCGCTTTAGGTTACACTGGTGTAAATACTATAGGCAGCTCCCCCTGCGGTTGCGGGAGGAGTATAGAGTTTCACAGTTAAAACACTCTGGGCTGTGATTGGTTGCATGAATTAAATGTAAACTGTTGACAAAAATTCAAGGAATCATTCTCCCACAAACTTCATTTGCCAAGAGGCCCATTCATTAAAGGTGAAGTCTGTTGTGGCTGTTTAGAAATTTTAAGTGTGATTGAAAAAATGACAATATTTTTTTAGTGCGGAACTGACCCTAGTCATGAAAAAACGAAAATTTGAAGTGGATTCCCTGCTAGACGGTGTTGATTTTTTTATTGGGAAAGTTTCCACAGATGTCAAGCTCACATAATCCGAAGGCAGTTTGAACAGTTTCCATTTGACCTCTGATGCAGATCAACAAACGTTAACATTGAAGCCTATGGGAAATATTTACACCAGTGTAACCTATACTAGTAGTTATACGAGCCTTTGCAGCTAAGTAAGTATAATGCGCAAACACACCAGTGTATTTTTAGAATGTTGTGCATGAAGTTTGAATGAGAAATATATGGCTTTCCGATAAGTGTACAATGTCGAAAGCTTGCACTGGGTGCGGTCTTCATAACCTATCTATCGCTATAACTTACAGGGATATGAACTCATATCAGGTATACGTGTGAGCATATCCATGTATACATGTGGTCATAATATCGATGCCGGTATAACTTACATGAATATGAACTCATATCCAGGTATACATGTGATCATAATATCGATGCCGGTATAACTTACAGGAATATGAACTCATACCCAGGTATACACAATGTGATGTAATGTGTATGATGTAAACTTCCGCTGCTGATGTCAACATTCTGTTATTGAAGGGGACAATCGCCACAGCGTCATGGTATTGATGATTGAATATGAGGTTAATATATCTTTTCAACACAGTTTTACGGCTATAGCGGGGCTCCAACTTGGAATGCAACGTGTAGTAAACTAATATTCGTGTCACATACATAAATTATATATACAACTGGGCTGGCAATCATTGCAAGATCTAAGAACATTTCATAAATTTAAAACGTTCAACCGAATCCAAGCTGGAAAGGCTCCGAAATAATGGACTGACATATTATCTGAATTGCTTTATTCTCTGATCCAATTAAATAACATGAATGGATATTGAGAAAACGAAATTATATACATAAGATGGACAGAATAACGAAAAGTATTTATATACAAAATATACAGTGACCTCCCAAACGTCTTCATCGTCACCTCTATCTTTATCTTCATCATCATCATCATCATTATCATCGTCGTCGTCGTACTCGTCGTCGTTGTCGACTTCATCGTCGTCATTATCATTGGAACATCATCGTCATCATCACAAGCTTCATCATCATCATCATCATCATCATCTCGTTATACGGTGACAACACTAATTATTCTTCCCGATATCCTTACCGATTCAACTCTGTACCTAGAAAGGCTGAATATTCAATGATGCTCTGAGTATATTACAGCAACAAACCGATTTAGTGATTAATAATATGTGACCCGCCATATCACCCACAGGGAGCCTCACACAGATGGAAGCATGCACTACATAGTGTCGTCTGCCCCAGGCTGTGTGGGGCTCTCTATGGGTTAATAGACCCGCCATATCAAATCCAGTCGTAAGTCGGGATTTTTAAAACCCTGTACCAATGCATTCTCTTAGGTCGCCTCGCATATATAAGAGAATGCATTGGCCTAACATTTTTTATCATTTCTTTTAAATAAATGTTTCTGACAATTTTTAGAACATAAAATAAAAAAAACATCCATTACCCTGCAGGGAGCCCTACACATATATAGAAGCATATAGAAGAGTTTCGTCTGCTCATGTTTGTCTGGGGCTCTGTATGGGTGAAATTATAAAATTGTTAAAGAGTACAAGAAAAAATTATTAAAATTGTAACAAATTGTTAGACCAATGCATTCTCTTATATATGCGAGGCGACCTATGGTCGACTCGCATATATAAGGGAATGCATTGGCACATGGTAAAAAAATCCCGACTTCCGACTGGATTTGATATGGCGGGTCACATATACCAAACCTAGCGAATAATACATAAAATGGGAAAACAAATATAACATCATCGATCGACGGTTCACAATCTCACAACCCCCACTCATTCTGACGCAGACAATACGCCTTTCCGTTGGCATCTTAACGTGTATCCCCACTTCTTAATATCGTCATCTACAAACCATACAAGTGTTCTTCGTGTACCTTTATGTTATAGGTATGGAAGGCAGGAAGCCTAACACTTTTTGTCATAAATTGTCAATTGTTTGTTTGAAATGGTCGCCAATAAGTTAACAATAACTTATGCCCCAATCCAGTTAGCTATTTTTGCTACTAAAATATGTTTAAACCAGTGTAAACTAACTAACATTTCTATCGGCGAGTCCCTTTATAATACATCAATTATGTTCGAAATAACACCCCATATTCGGGGGAACTTTGAGCCTAAATACGTCGCTTCTGTGCTAAAATGTTCTATATCAATTTATTTTTGGCGGGAAAATGAGATAAAGTTACCGTTTGATTCGTAATTTGCTGTCCAAAAAAAAAAAACAAGATATTGATGATAGCATATACCAGATATGAATGAGAGGCTATGGAAATATGTTCTATCTCCCAAATTAGTTTCTATGTCAGTGCTGTATTGTTTCTATCTCCACTGTGGACAAATGAATTGATTTATTTTATATCACGTGATCGCATAAATTTCATTTCTATAATCCTCAATTTCGAACCGACAATGGTAAACAATGGGAACTAATGGCAGTCAATATGCCTGGCTGGAAATATGGTTTTCGTACTATTATATGTAAAAATCTTACTTCTAAAAACCTAAAAACCACTTTAGCGCTCACGAAAAATGATATATGTTTAAGCAAAGTAAGTACTCACGAAAAGCTAAATTAGTGTAAGTGTAAACATATTTTTATTTCCAAATCCAAACATAATACACATAATACACAAATGACATAAATATACAACATATAAGAGATAATGTATGGAAATGAGGATCAGACAACAAGCCCGAGGGCTTATATGAAGTATTCTCCTCTTTGGCGACATGCCCCTTCCCCAATAAGTTAGGGAGGGGTATCGATCAGACGGGAAATAATAGAAATAATATTTTTTAAAGGAGAAGTAACTAAGTTTAAGTTGGGATGGACACAGCGGGAAGATAGTGTTAGGGATAGCAGGAGGCAGAGAGAGAGAGAAAGACGAGAGAATGAGAGGGAGAGTGAGAAAGTAGAGGGGACAGAGTTTTCAATAATTTAGTTGCTGCGTGATGAAAATTATGCTCGTAGTAATATGCATGCGTCAGGCTCCATGGGAGGGGGTCAATCGCAATGGCCAATTCCTATTTCAATGGGGTTCACTGTGAATATCGCTGCATTCTTCATGTAGAATCATTTCACGTATATACAGGATAGTGACAAGTAAAGTAACTTACAAAATAATCGTTATCGGAAGACATGTAGTACTACATATATAATGGAGAACATCGTGCTGACGCATAACGCGGCCGGAATCCAAATCAATTGTTACCCATACAGATCATGGAAATCTTTTTGTTCTCATAATATATGTCTGTACTGCGTTAAATATTTGTTTGTTTTCGCGAAGACTAAGCTCTCTTGACCCCCGCATTAGTGTATTCTCAGATAAGGCAACATTTGGTAGGGAGTCATATAGTTCTCTTCTGGGCTCTTGATAAAATGTACATTCAAAGAGATAGTGGTAAGTTGTCTCAAATTCCCCACATAGACAGAAGGGGGAAATTTTTACATGGTTATCTGTCAGGTCGCCACTTAGGTGGCTGCAGTTCAATCTTAACCGGGTATGGAGGATATGAGATTTACGACATTTACTATGATAAAAATAGGCAGGTGGACGTATATTGTCACTGTTCAGTTCCTTTTTGAAGTCTTCGATTGTACTGCTGCTCTTTGTAGTTTCTGACAGTTTGTTCCATTCGGTAATTGCAGATCGTAAGAAAGAATCCATATAATAGTCATAATTAATATTCGAGGGTAGTCTTATATGTTAAAATCTTAAGTTATATCTGGAATTATTTGCCTGAATTGGTCGTACATAATTTCTTAAAATTGATGGAGCAGTTCCTCGTATCATTTAAAAAAATTGGCATAGCTTGTGTTTTCTACGGCGTGAAGAGAGGAGTTCCCAGCCAGTCTCTGACAAAAGGCACGCGTTACTCGTACTGATGGTTGCACCTGTTACTATTCGGGCCATTTCATACTGAACCTTTTCAATGTCATCACTAAGATAATCAGGGCAGTTATCCCAAACAGGGGAGGCATATTCCAGTATTGGTCGGATAAATGTATAATGTATTTTTTCAAGCGTTACTCTGCTAAAAAGCTAAATGTTTAAGCAAAGAATAACACTGCCATTTAAAGCATGAAATTTAAACGTATTAGTGTTTCGTTTCCAATGATAAAATGAACAAACAAAAGGCGAAAATATATCAGAATTATACGTAAACCAGGTGGTCAAATTTTCAAATCGAGTTTCCCGCAAAAGAAATATAATAGTGCAGCGGCCAAATCGAAAAAGAGCTCTAGTTTTCGAGATACCCCTACCCACGGTAGAACAAGTTACAACCAACTTTTTTATAAAGGAGAAATATATACTGCTGACGAAAATGATAGTGTAAAATAACGGAATTGATGGTGGCTATTGTCAAATCGACGAAGAGCGATACCCACCAGTGACTTTTTCCAGAAATTAACGATTTTGGTAAAGCGAACCCTGTGGCTATGTCATAACCTATTTGTGAATATTGTTGGAGTTAGAATTACTATATCATACCATATCTCTACTTGATATGAAAAAAGTGTTGGTTAATTTAGATTTTCCTCCCATTTGGAGCCGAAACATTTATTTTTTGCTGAAAAATCGCGCTTTTTCACAAATATATTATTTTTCAAACATTATCATTCAAATGGATATTGCTATAATTCCGAAATATTTCATACTTGTGGCGAAGCAGTTATCTACCAAGCATATACAGAAAGAAGTTAACAGAAATTTAGAACAATTTGCGAAATAATGGATTTTAGCTACCCCTCCCCCAAACACGTTTTTGGTCGAAAAATTACATATTTTTGTTCAGAACTTTACCAAATTTCCCAATTGATCACAATGGGACCCAACATAATTCGTTTGCTGAAAAGTGAGCCCGGGGATATTGCTTAAGTGATTAAAGACGTTTTTGGGCTTCCAGACCCCAAATTACAACAGCAACAACCCATTTTATTTACTATTACATATAGTAAGTGTCGCATATCACAAGTACTCCGTTCTCGCTTAAGATTGAAATACAGTAGTTTGAACTATGATCTATTGAGTAATCACATTAAAACGTCCCCTCTCTGTCATTGTGGCAAAATAGAAACAGCACATCATTATTTATTGGAATATCATGAATACAGTGGTCCTAGGACTGAACTTCTATGCGCTATACCGAATGTCATTTTATCAGAAATACTCTTGTGTGTGGAACACAGCAACTCAGTCATCGCGAAAATATTAAAATAGTTGACGGGATTCAAACATTTATCTAAAAAACGAAGCGATTTCCATAACGCTGTCGTTTGTTGAAACTTCGTGAAAATCATTGAAACCCTGCTGAGCGCGAAATTTACCCCCACTAGATCGTCTGTAATTTCACGACGACGGACGTATCAATGACGCATATAAGATTATCTGTGTACCATTGTGTCAAATTAGCTCCAACGAAACTATGTGTTTATCATTGTATCCAATCAGCTCCAACTGGATTACATTCTAACTATTCCCATGGAGTCTCTCTCCCAGATAAATTGTTTACCTCCTGATAGAACTACCATATATCCACAGACTCAGTTAAAACTGGGCGCATGTCCCCCGAGTTCGTGGCGTTTTAATGACTTAAAATAGCGTATGTGTCACATAAACAGTTAAAATTGCATTCTTGTTATTTGCCAGCCGCTCTTTGTAAAGTTTCACATGCTGTCGGAAACCAATACAGCCTTATATATCGCATAAACTTGGAGCATGTCCCTCGAGTTCGTGGTGTTTTCATGATTTAAAATAGCGTATGTGTCACATAAACAGTTAAAATTGCATTTTTGTTATTTGCCCGCCGCTTTTTGTAAAGTGTCACATGCTGTCGGAAACTAATACAGCCTTATATATCGCATACTGTCGACCACAATATATGTTGATATTAAAAGCATAATCACGTCAGTACATGATGTGTTCAAGACTTCAAATAGGGTAGAGGTACATAAAACAGTGAACATTTGCCAGCCGCTTGTTCTGAAGACTGGTGCAGACTTTCTGGAACCAACACATGTGTATATCCTGATAAAAACTAACCTTTGGTCAAGCCCTTAGTTAATATTGACCATGTGGTGTCTTCCAAGACTTCAAATAAAGTAGGGGGTCTTCAAAATTTTGCCTTTCTTATTTTCCAGCCACTTAAAGTGGCCCACTTTTCGCTAAGTGCTCATGCTATCTGAACCCAATCCATCTATATACACTGTGTACGTCCTTATACAACTCTCCATTGTCCATAAACTCAGTCAATGAGGATATCGTTCCAGTTGGGACATGACAATCTGCGGGATGGGATGGGATATGGGACAAAACGACAATCTGCGGGACAGAATTTCAAATTGCGTGGGACGGCCGATATCTCGAGGAATACAGGGCGTAGGGGGCTCATTTTGGTGTCTAACGAAAGGCACACGTTCGCCCTATCCAAACACATTAACCCCGACACTAACCAAACACCAGAAGTTGCATTATTTGATCGACAACTGACCTAACATGGGGTGGAATTTGGGATAGCATGACAATCTGCGGGACAGGATTTTCAAATTGCGTGGGACGGCCGATAGCTCGAGGAATACAGCGCATAGAGGGCTACTTTTGGTGTCCAACGAAAGGCCCACATTCGCCCTATCCACACATATTAACCCCGCTACTGACCGGACACCGGAAGTTACATTATCCGGTCGACAACTGACCCAACATAAAATGCCACAAACACGAAAAACTGCGTTCGACATTAATGTTTAGAATTTAGATTTCTCGATGAATACACTAGCAAACAACAAGTTTTAGTTATCAAATAACGCAGTGGAATGCTCTACATTCGTTTTTAGCTACAATATGGCTGTTTTAGTGCGAATATTGTAATGGCGAACACGCAAACACGCTCCGATAAAACAGCTAAAAATAGACTCGATGTATACAATTACAGGATCGATTTCAGCCGGTATATTCAATATAATGGGGCGTATAGTATATCAAAATGTAGAATTAGACACAGGGAATGTATTTTTTTCCAAATGGGTCCACCAGGCGGTGAAATTGTTGCAGAAATTCGCTCCAAGATATTCGCACTTATTTTTATTTCAGATGTGACTAAAAGCCCAGATGCCGGAGCCCAGCGACTAAAAGCCAAGTTACAAAATAGATCAACTGGTTTGAACGAATGAATATGTCAATGGTAAGACTATTCAAAAGAATATTAAAATCAAATAGTGTTTATAGACTTAAAAACTTATGTGTCCGCCATTCATATATGCGGTGAAGTTTTCATATTATCTGCCAGTAATACGCGGGGGAGGTTCTCATATGAACATATTATCTGCCGGTCATACACGGTGGAGATTCATATTATCCACTGGTCATACGCGAGGGAAGTTTTCTTATTATCCTCCAGTCATACGTGGGGGAAGTTCTGATATGAACATATTATCTGCCGGTCATACGATGGGGATGTTCTCATATGAACATATTATTTGCCGTTCATACGCGGTGGAGGTTCATATTATCCACCGGTCATACGCGGTGGAGGTTCTCATATGAACATATTATCCACCAGTCATATGCGGTGGAGGTTCATATTATCCGCCGGTCATACGCGAGGGAAGTTCTCATATTAGCCTCCGGTCAGACATAGGGGAGGTTCTCATATGAACATATTATCTGCCGGTCATACGCGGTGGAGGTTCATATTATCTGCCGGTCATACGCGAGCGAGTTTCTCATATTAGCCTCCGGTCATACATAGGGGAAGTTCTCATATGAACATATTATCCGCCGGTCATACGCGGTGGAGGTTCATATTATCTGCCGGTCATACGCGAGGGAAGTTCTCATATTATCCTCCGATCATACGCGAGGGAGGTTCTCATTTTATCCTCCGGTCATACGTTGGGGAGGTTCTCATATGAACATATTATCCGCCGGTCATACGCGGTGGAGGTTCATATTATCCGCCGGTCATACGTGAGGGAGGTTCTCATATTATCAACCGGTCATACGCGAGGGAGGTTCTCATTTTATCCTCCGGTCATACGTTGGGGAGGTTCTCATATGAACATATTATCCACCGGTCATACGCGGTGGAGGTTCATATTATCCGCCGATCATACGCGAGGGAAGTTCTCATATTATCCTTCGGTCATATGTGGGGGAGGTTCTGATATCAACATATTATCCGCCGGTCATACACGGTGGAGGTTCATATTATCCACCAGTCATACGTAGGGGAGGTTCTCATATGAACATATTATCCGCCGGTCATACGCAATGGAGGTTCTCATATGAACATATTATCCGCCGGTCATACGCGGTGGAGGCTCTCATATGAACATATTATCCGCCGGTCATACGCGGTGGAGGTTCATATTATCCGCCGGTCATACGCGAGCGAAGTTCTCATATTATCCTTCGGTCATAGGTGGGGGACGTTCTGATATGAACATATTATCTGCCGGTCATACACAGTGGAGGTTCATATTATCCACCGGTCATATGTAGGGGAGGTTCTCATATGAACATATTATCCGCCGGTCATACGCAGTGGAGGTTCTCATATGAACATATTATCCTTCGGTCATACGCGGTGGAGGTTCTCATCTGAACATATTATCCGCCGGTCATACGCGGTGGAGGTTCATATTATCCGCCGATCATACGCGAGGGAAGTTCTCATATTATCCTTCGGTCATATGTGGGGGAGGTTCTGATATGAACATATTATCTGCCGGTCATACACGGTGGAGGTTCATATTATCCACCAGTCATACGTAGGGGATGTTCTCATATGAACATATTATCCGCAGGTCATACGCAGTGGAGGTTCTCATATGAACATATTATCCGCCGGTCATACGCGGTGGAGGTTCTCATATGAACATATTATCCGCCGGTCATACGCGGTGGAGGTTCATATTATCCGCCGGTCATATGCGAGGGAAGTTCTCATATTATCCTTCGGTCATAGGTGGGGGACGTTCTGATATGAACATATTATCTGCCGGTCATACACGGTGGAGGTTCATATTATCCACCGGTCATATGTAGGGGAGGTTCTCATATGAACATATTATCCGCCGGTCATACGCAGTGGAGGTTCTCATATGAACATATTATCCTTCGGTCATACGCGGTGGAGGTTCTCATCTGAACATATTATCTGCCGGTCATACGCCGTGGAGGTTCATATTATCCACTGGTCATACGCGGTGGAGGTTCTCATATGAACATATTATCTGCCGGTCATATGCGATGGAGGTTCTCATATTATCCACCGGTCACACCCGAGGGAGGATATGACCGGCGGATAATATGTTCACATGAGAACCTCCCCAACGTATGACCAGAGAATAATATGAGAACCTCCCTCGCGTATGACCGGTGGATAATATGAACCTCCACCGTGTATGACCGGCAGATAATATGTTCATATCAGAACCTCCCCCGCGTATGACTGGAGGATAATATGAGAACTTCCCTCGCGTATGACCGGCGGATAATATGAACCTCCACCGCGTATGACCGGCAGATAATATGTTCATATGAGAACCTCCCCTGCGTATGACTGGCAGATAATATGAGAACCTCCACCGCATATGAATGGCGGACACATAAGTTTTTAAGTCTATAAACACTATTTGATTTTAATATTCTTTTGAATAGTCTTACCATTGACATATTCATTCGTTCAAACCAGTTGATCTATTTTGTAACTTGGCTTTTAGTCGCTGGGCTCCGGCATCTGGGCTTTTAGTCACAACTGAAATAAAAATAAGTGAGAATATCTTGGAGCGAATTTCTGCAACAATTTCACCGCCTGGTGGACCCATTTGGAAAAAAATGCATTCCCTGTGTCTAATTCTACATTTTGATATACTATACGCCCCATTCTATTGAATATACCGGCTGAAATCGATCCTGTAATTGTAAACATCGAGTCTATTTTTAGCTGTTTTATCGGAGCGTGTTTGCGAGTTCGCCATTACAATATTCGCACTAAAACAGCCATATTGTAGCTAAAAACGAATGCACAGTACTCCACTGCGTTATTTGATACCTAAAACTTGTTGTTTGCTAGTGTATTCATCGAGAAATCTAAATTCTAAACATTAATGTCGAACGCAGTTTTTTGTGTTTGTGGCATTTTATGTTAGGTCAGTTGTCGACCGGATAATGTAACTTCCGGTGTCCGGTCAGTGGCGGGGTTAATATGTGTGGATAGGGCGAATGTGGTCCTTTCGTTAGACACCAAAAGTAGCCCTCTATGCGCTGTATTCCTCGAGCTATCGGCCGTCCCACGCAATTTGAAAATCCTGTCCCGCAGATTGTCATGCTATCCCAAATTCCACCCAATGTTAGGTCAGTTGTCGATCAAATAATGCAACTTCTGGTGTTTGGTTAGTGGCGGGGTTAATATGTTTGGATAGGGCGAACGTGTGCCTTTCGTTAGACACCAAAATGAGCCCCCTACGCCCTGTATTCCTTGAGATATCGGCCGTCCCACGCAATTTGAAATTCTGTCCCGCAGATTGTCGTTTTGTCCCATATCCCATCCCATCCCGCAGATTGTCATGTCCCTTCCAGTTCGTGGTGTGTTCTAGTCTTCAAATTGGGAAGGGGGTAATAAAACATTGAACAATTATTTATTTTCCAGTCGCTTTTTGTAAAGTGTCCCTGCCTGTCGGGTACCAACAATTGTGTATTTCTTGATAGAATATCCATTTGTCCAGATCGTCGTTTGACATTGAAAGCAGATCCATTCAGTTCGTGGTAGGTTCAATGATTTACATGGGGTAGGGGTATCTTAAAATTCGCCTTCATCGTTTGCCATCTGCTTTGTGTAAGGTGCCACGGTGTTCTCGCGAGAGAATTGCATCTTTTCTGTCAGAACAGCCATTCGGTCACAATCTCGGGTGATATTGATAGCATATGCCTTGAGCTAGTGGTGTGTTCAAGACTTCAGGGAATGGAGTCCCCAGGGACAGCTTGTTGTAAAGTGCCATAGGCTTTCGGGAACTATCTGATCCATAACAGATTCGTATTTCCAGATAATACTACCATTTGTCCACACACTCAGTTAACATTGAGAACATATAATTTGTTTAAGACTTCAAGTGGGATAGTGGGGTCCTCAAAACATAGAAATTTGCCGTTCATCTAGCCAGCCGCTTTTTGTAAAGTGATCCAGCATTTCGGGGGAACCAAATCACCCATATCAATTAATAATTCCATGATAGCAATACCTTTCGATCACACACTCGGCTAAGTATGAGAGAATATAACTTCAGTTCATGCTGTTATCAAGATATTAAATGGGTTAATGGGCTCTCCCAAAAAGGTGAGTATTCGCCTTTCTCATTCACCAACCGCTGTTTGTAAAGTGACCCAGACATTCAAGACCATGATATACTATACTCTTGATATAGCGTCCATTTCTCTACACACTCAGTTAATATTGGGAGCATATAATTTCGATTCATTGTGTGCCCAAGACTTCAAATTGGTTAGTGTGGCCTCAAAACAAAAAATATCACATTTCGTATTTGCCAGCCGCCTTTTGTAAAGTGCTCCAGGATTTCGGGAACCAAACCACCCATACAAATTGTATATAACACATGAAAGCACTACCTTTCGATCACACACTCAGTTAATATTGAGAGCATATAGATTCAGTTCAGTGTGCTAAAGAGTTTAAAAGGGTTATGGGTACCCAAAAACAGTGAGAATTCGCCTTTCTCTTTGCTAGCCACCTTTTGTAAAGTGTCCCAGACATTCGGAAACCAACCCACCCACTGAATTCCTGAATTACATACCATTTGTCCACACCTCAGTTAATTTTGAGAGCATATCCATTCATTGGTGTGTTTAAGACTTTAAATGGGGTAGGGTGCCCAAAGAAAATTCAACTTTGGTATTTACCAGCCGCCTTTTGTAAAGTACCCTAGGATTTTGGGAACCAAACTACCCATATGAATTGTATATTACCTGATAGCACCACCTTTCGTTCACACTGTGAGTTAATAAACGCATATTTATTCGGCGCATGGTGTGTTCAAGTGTTTAAATGGGCTTATAAAGGGGTCCCACAAAACAAACAATATTCTCCTTTGGCGTTTGCCATCCGATTTTTGTTAAGTGGTAAAGGCTTTCGGGAACCAACCAACCCATCCATCAACATTATGTATGTCCCAATATTACCATCCTTTGCCCACATCCTCAGTCAATATTTACAGCAATTATTTCAGTTCGTGGTTTGTTCAACTTTAACACTTCAATTGTGTAGGGGGGTCATAGCAAAATCGTCTTTCTTATTTATCAGCCACTTTGTGTATAGCGACACAGGTACAGGCCACCCATACAAATTATGTATTTTCTGATTGTATTACATTCCAGTCACACTTTTTGTTAATATAGAGAGCATATACATTCGGTTGGTATTGTGTTCAAGTCTTTAAATCGGGTAGAGTGTTCTCGATCAAATAGAAAATTCGCCCTTCATATTTGCCACACAGCCTCGTTTTGTAAAGTGCCACACTATATCGGGAACAAACCTATCCATAAACATTGTGTATTTCCTTATGTACCTGTCCTTTGTACAGCTACATGATTCTTAATATTGAGATCATATTCTTTTAGTTCGTGGTTTGTTCAAGACTTCTAATAGGGCAGGGGGGGCTCAAAACATAGGATATATTTTAAATAACGCTTCCACCTTGGTCAGACTAGTTTATGAGCTATAAAATACAATATCCATTGTTTCTATATTTTGGTCGATTTAGAGGGACTCTAACAATCACTATGGCAGCAACAATGATTCTGTTCTGTATATGTTAGTCTATAGTATGTGTCGTTTAGAACAAATTCTTTAGTTCCTCAAAGTCGCTATATATTAATATAAAATTACATGTTATAAATAAAATGTTTGTTGTTGTTGTTGTAACTGGGGATTTGGAAGCCTGAGGACATATATAACCACGCCCGCGGTGCCTACGGATCAGGTTTTCATCACACGAATCATGATTAGATGCCCATTAAAAAAGTCTGTGTTGTCGTTATCATAAATATGTATTTTTTCTACCAAATCGCGTTCGGGGGAGCAGTACCTAAATCCAATATCTGGCAAACCTTCACAATTTCTGTCAAATTCTTCTACTTGTGATGTCCAGATAACTACTGAGCCATATTAATTATATAGTTGGTCACGTGTTGTTTATAACAAAGGTTGTTGTACTTAACATCGATGTTAATGCATGCAAAATTACCTGTTATCAATAAAATTATTGTTGTTGTTGTATCTGTGGGTCTGGAAGCCTGAAGATATCTGTAATCAATTAAACGGTATCTTTGGACAAAACGTTCAGTACAAGATTCATATTGGGTCCCATTAAGATCAATTAGAAAATGTTTGTAAAGTATGTATTTTTCGACCAAAAACGTGTTTGGGGGAGGGGTAGCTAAAATCCAGTATCTCGCAAACCGTTCAAAATTTCTTTCTTCATAGGCTTGTTAGATAACTATTACACCATATGGACTAAATATTTCGGCATTATTGCAATATCCGTTTCAATGATAATGTTTGAAAAATATTATTATTGTGAAACAGAGCGATTTTTCAGCAAAAAATAAATGTTTCGTCTCCAAATTGGAGGACAATCTAAAGGAACCAACACTTTTTGCATATCAGGTAGATATATGGTATCATGTAGTAATTTTAACACCAACAATGTTGGCAAATAAGTTAGGACATAGCCGCAGGGCTCGCTTTACCAAAATAATTAATTTCTGGAAAAATTCACTGGTGGGTATCATTCATCGTCGATTTGACAATAGCCACCACCAATTCCGTTATTTTTCACTATCATTTTCGTCAACAGTATATATTTCTCCTTCAAATGTTTTTGGTTTTAACTTGTTCTACTGTGGGTAAGGGTACCCGACCACTTTTGGCGTTTGGCCGCTGCACTGTAATGGATATAGAAAATCATAGCACCGATGCAATGAATAGTCAAACTATTCCAATCCTTGTCTGAGAAACTACAAATTGATTATCAACATTTGTGTATTAAAGTGCCGTTGATGAGTAGTTATTCCAGTGGATTTTTTCAAATTCTAAGTTTAACCCGTTGTGTCATTGATGATGAGTTATCCTATTGGAAATGTTCAGATAATAAGTTGAACCATTTGTGTATTAAGGTGTCATTGATGAGTAGTTATCACGTGGGAAATGTTCAGATAATAAGTTGAACCCTTTGTGTTTTAAGGTGTCATTGATGAGTAGTTATCACATGGGAAATGTTCAGGTGATAAGTGGAACCCTTTGTGTTTTAATGTGTCATTGATGAGTAGTTATCACGTGGGAAATGTTCAGATAATAAGTTGAACCATTTGTGTATTAAGGTGTCATTGATGAGTAGTTATCACGTGGGAAATGTTCAGATAATAAGTTGAACCCTTTGTGTTTTAAGGTGTCATTGATGAGTAGTTATCACATGTGTAATGTTCAGATAATAAGTTTAAACCTTTGTGTATTAATGTGCCAGTAATGAGTAGTTATCACATGGGTAATGTTCAGATAATAAGTTTAAACCTTTGTGTTTTAAGGTGTCATTGATGAGTAGTTATCACATGGGAAATGTTCAGATAATAAGTTGAACCCTTTGTGTTTTAAGGTGTCATCGATGAGTAGTTATCACATGGGTAATGTTCAGATAATAAGTTGAACCCTTTGTGTTTTAAGGTGTCATCGATGAGTAGTTATCACATGGGTATGTTCAGATAATAAGTTGAACCCTTTGTGTTTTAATGTGTCATCGATGAGTAGTTATCACATGGGTAATGTTCAGATAATAAGTTGAACCCTTTGTGTTTTAAGGTGTCATCGATGAGTAGTTATCACATGGGTAATGTTCAGATAATAAGTTGAACCCTTTGTGTTTTAAGGTGTCATCGATGAGTAGTTATCACATGGGAAATGTTCAGGTAATAATTTAAACATTTGTGTATTATGTGCCATTTATGAGTAGTTAATCCATGGGAAATATTCAGATAATAAGTTTAATCATTTGTTTATTAAAGCGTCATTGATGAGTAGGAAATGTTCAGATAATAAGTTTAACCATGTGTTTATTAAAGCGTCATTGATGAGTAGTTATATCATACGAATTTGTTTAGTCGCCGATTTCCTCTATTATATAGTTATTTAGAGTCAGGGATATGGTTGGGAGTGTCAGAAAAACTGATAAAACATATGTTTGGTGCTATATTTGCTAATATATGTGTTATATATAACTTCGCCGGGGACCATCTAAATAGCACCAATGTGTTATAACTGGTGTAACGTTTTGGGGAACCTTACCATTGGAACAAACGTCGCACTACTAACGAATCTAATTCAATTAGAATTAGACTCGAGTTTAATTCATAATTCGTGTGTTGAAACAAACGTCGCATTTAATTCAAGACGAATCTAAATGATTTCTTAAAATGGCATAAAGTGTTCATAAGGGTTTTCGTCAAAACGGCTAAAATAGGAAGTTTTATATCAATTCTAAAATGTTAAATTTAGTGAGAAAATGTGGCTTTTGACTTCCAAGCGACGAAATTAATGTTACTATTCTGAGGAGTGGAAATTATTGGTTTTATTTCGCCATTTCGTAGGTATTTGATATATATTATAGGTCGGACATGATTCTTTAGGTGGTATTTTGCTTTGAACTTGTCTGAAAGAAATCAGGTCCAGTTTATTTTTATACGAAAACGTTGTACCGTTTTAACAATTTAATAGCAAGTTGAGATCAACGCGCTATATCACTATATATTGTGCGTCAGTATGCGTATCTAAAACCACCTGGTAAAATAACCATGGCGGGCATGGACGTACGGCTATAGGGTCTCGGTTGGGAGGGGCTAATAAATTTGCGTAATTAAATTTGCACTCCCTTGGCTGTTCCTTCACATGCCTGGATAATAGCCTATTCTGAATGGATCAGTAGACTTGTGATCATGCACTGGGTGGACCATGGTTCTGCCAGTAGAAGAAAATCAGAGATCTGAACCTGAAAATCCGATCATAGTTTGGCACAGCGCTAGATAACTTTGAAAATGAAAACCGCAAAAACCTATATAGCATTAGACTGCATGGCCTCAAGCTTTCCAAGTACTGACAAGTTCCAACCTGACACCCCCACGAAGGTTGGAAAATGTCCAACTGATGACCATTTAAGTTCATAATTTTGAACAGAAGCATAGGAAAATAATTAGCAGCTTTTTTGGCTGGCCACGGGGGTCATGAGGGACCAGTACTAAGGCCATTTCAGTCAAAATGTTGGCCCAAAAGTAGGAAAATATGCAAATGTTGGTCTAAAAACAACAAATTCCCCAATAATTCATTGCTGGAAAATCAAATTACAAGAACAATTTCAATCCATCGTTGATGTTAAATTTGCACACGTCCATGCACACTATAGCGTGTATATCCAAACGGAATAAATATTTATTTAGTGCGTCTACTCGCATTTAATTTGAAACAAATGTCGCACTTTCGTCGACTCGAATTCAAATACCACCATATTACGTCATGCTCGTTGGTGTTTTCCAGTTTCAATTGGAATTCCCGCATTAGCATATCATTATGCAGCTCGTTTGCATGTCTCCGAATTAAATTCGAGTCGACGGTGATGCGACGTTTGTTTCAAACACGGATCTCAGACGCATCAGCAATTAAATTCGTGTTGACCACGCGCATTCTTCGTCGGTAGTGCGTCTACTCGCATTTATTTGCAACAAATGTCGCATACCGACGAATCTAATTCAAATAATTGAATTCGATTCGTCGTTAGTGCGACGTTTGTTCCAAGTGTAATGGTGCAGTTTAAGATTTTCTAAAGTGACGCTGTTGGGAATTATTGCAAGGCTGACACTAATTCGAAGCGACATGTTCACACTTCCTACTTTGTGAATCGACATGTGGATACAAAATCACACATATTCGTGTATCCGATCGAATAATGTTCCATCATAAACAAGATCTATCATAAACAAGACGTCCAGATTGTGGTTTTTATGATGTAAAATGTGACAGGGCAACTTTAACAAATCGTTTCCATTAATTTAAAAAACAATATATTCGTGTTATTATTTATCTCTTCGCGGACAATATTTACTCTACCAACAGCAATTGATACGGAATTTAAACAGATATAATGGTTATCAATCGGAAAACTTATATAATTATTATATTAAACATCCGTATGATCCAAAATGGTAATATCAACAGCAATTTAGTCTGAATTTAAACAGATATAATGGCAATCAATATGATACATATACTATGCTTACACATCTGTATGATCCAAAATGGTAACACCAACAGCAATTTATACGGAATTTAAACAGATGTAATGATTATCAAACGGAAAACATATATAATGCTTAAACATTTGCATGATCCAAAATGGTAATATCAACAGCAATTTATACGGAATTTATACAGATATAATGGCAATCAATATGATACATATACAATGCTTACACATCTGTATGATCCAAAATGCTAATACCAACACAATTCCAACTTAACTGTCCACTCGACATTTCCAACTAAACTGTCCACTCGACATTTCCAACACGTTGTGTGTGTACACCTTAACATTTCCAACTTCACCCATTGAACCAGAATAATCAATTTTCGCCCCTTGTGTGTTCCAACTGTTACATTCCGCTTTCCAATTGTTGAACAGTTTCTAACCTAACATCCCATAAGGTTGGAAAATATCCAACTGATGACCATATCTTACCAACATTTTACCAATAGTAAGAATTCATGCTACTATTAGTCTAAAAACTACAATAAATCTCCATTTACTGGTTGATAGAATATCAAGATATGAGAAGATTTCCAATATATATAGTATAAAGTCTCTAAAAATCCCATTTATATGTATAGTATAAAGTCTCTAATAATCCCATTTATATGTATAGTATAAAGTCTCTAATAATCCCATTTATATGTATAGTATAAAGTCTCTAATAATCCCATTTATATGTATAGTATAAAGTCTATAATAATCCCATTTATATGTATAGTATAAAGTCTCTAATAATCCCATCAATATGTATAGTATAAAGTCTCTAAAAATCCATTTATATGTATAGTATAAAGTCTCTAATAATCCCATTTATATGTATAGTATAAAGTCTCTAATACTCCCATTTATATGTATAGTATAAAGTCTCTAAAAATCCCATATATATGTATAGTGTAAAGACTCTAAAAATCACATCTATATGTATAGTATAAAGTCTCTAAAAATCACATCTATATGTATAGTATAAAGTCTCTAAAATTCCCAGCTATATGTATGGTATCAAGTCTCTAAAATTCCCATCTATATGTTTAGTAATATGACTATACGTAAACGTAATCAAGAGAAATCGCTTAAATTGCTAGGCATAATCATTGACGAAAATCTTAATTTCAAATACCACATATCTGAACATAAAAATTACATAATCTTAGCTCTAGACTGGCCTCAGGCTTTCTGATTGTTTGAAATTTCCAACTTGACAGTGTTCACAAAGGTTGGACAATGTCCAAATGATGGCCATTTCAATCCCAAATGTTTGACAAAATGGAGGAAAATATGGTCTAAAAAACAAACAAATACACATTAATACATTGCTAACTACGAGATTGGCGAACCTATTTGAACCACCACAAACACCCTCACCATAACCAGTTGTGACCAGGTCCTTGAGTATATATACTTATGGAAATACGTTCTGTTGTACGTTTGTTACAGGTTAATCATTCTCTTCCAGGTCTCTGATATCGAATAACTCGAATCTCCGGGAAACCGTGATGTCTTCTCATTAGAGCAATGAGTTAGTGAACACAGATTCTCATCTATAAGAACTGGTGAGTTGAATACGAATTAAAACATAACTCATTTTGTCGACAAACTTCAGCCATGCCCGTAGAGATCATATTCCACCAGTACAAAACCTGGGAACTTATTAATGTTCTGACCTGTTCTGACACGGAACTTTATAATATTGAAAAAACACGACAGGGAATATATTTCTTTATTAATACTTGCTCCGTAATAATCTAGTTCACAGTACAAGGTGGTCCTAGCTTGAGATTGCATGCCTTTTTACTTGTGTGAGCTGATATCGCAATAAACAAAAAGTTCCCAGGTCTTTTACTGGTGGAATATGATCTCTACGCGCGTATTAAGAGTATAGACTCATCGTATGCTTTAGAAATTGTGTAGCAGGGGCATTTGGTCTAATAATAAAGATGAACATTCGTTATGTTTATCCGCTCCTGACGCATTCTAACACTCAGGTAATTGTATCATCAAGTCGCTATACGTGTATCTACACACCAGACATATGATATTCGCGAAATGAACAGCGCCCATGATCATATACCTGTCAATAAATAATAGACCGAAACAATGAATGGACCGTCGGTAGCCACTGAGTAATGCATATTATGCGATAGCATTGTTGGCGGTTGAAGTGAACATCTGTAATCATGGAATAGCGATCTATTCATAATTGTAATCAGATATAGACATTGCATGTGGAATGTGGATCGGACTACAATTAATTCAACTTAGCAAACGACCCCCACCTGGAATAAAGACATTGCATAAATATATTGTACATTGGTAATCAATTGGTGTACAATGATTGTGTGTAGGCGATATGTGATTATATAGAATCAGATATCATCTGATATAAATTTAGATGTACGATTCCAATGTATATTCTCATTACAAAATTGGTGAGACGATAAAATTTATTTCTGACCAGCTCGCTGATATAAAATAACACGACGTTCCGACAAAGAGGATGTCTGGTGATATATCAACGAGGAAGTGAATCGAGTCTCTTATCTAAAGAACAGGTGAGTTGAATACGAACAGGAATATACGAGGTATGTTCACTTAGCAACGTGGTGGTGAATGTCCGATAATACATCAAATAGATAGTATATATATATAGTGTTTGTTGTGTGATATTCCATTCCCCGTATTGTATTGCTAGGATTAATTATGTAATAGTTAGCACTGTGTACAGGAGATGCACACGAAACGACAAATACGAGCTTACACACCTCAGTAATAAGAGCATACCTTAATTGTCGATGACTGGTTGCATACATTGTACAGCGCAGGTATGAGTAGAAAATAGAATGTTCCAGTAACAATATTGTGGTATGCACTATAGTGAACGCATAGATAACATGGATATCATGATACTTCAGACCTTATATGGACACATGATACTAGCGATACTGGGAATAACTATACGTTCTTGATAGCCAGAACTTCACTTCACAACGACTTTCCTACCAGCAAGACCTCTTCATAACCTGCAAGTCAAGTAGGGGTAAATAACAGAGGCATAAAAAAGATCCATAGACAGAAGAAATATGAGGTGGAGGCCTTATTCTTCGAAGAAGCTTTTTCCAAAATAAAATGCAAACCACCGAACAAGTACGTTACACAATCAACCAGACGGTCCGTTCACTCACTCATTTTTTTAATCTTTTATTCGCTCAGGCAATTGTGCCCAAGAAAATTAAAATATCTAGAATAACGCCTATATATAAAAAATGCGAACGCGATCAGATTGAAAATTATAGACCAATCAGCATATTTAAAATTAATTGAACAAATAATCAACGCTCGGCTTTCAACTTTCATCAACAAACATAAAATTCTTCATGAACACCAATGTGGCTTTCGCAAGACAAATTCTACCATCCATCCACTTATACATCTTGTCGAAGATTCATCTTCTCGATAAGGTGTAGTGAAATACATTGGCATTGGTAAAACACCCGTGACTCCACCACTGCCATTTTCTTATGGTGTTAAAACCTTTTGATAAGTCTAAGTAACGAAATTTTACTTAGAAATCTCGATCACTATGGGATAAGGGGAATCACAAACGACTTGATCAGAAGTTACTTATCTGATAGACGACAAAATGTAAAAGTCAACAATCATAAATGGGAATGTCGAATTTGGCATGTGGAGTACCACATGGATATATCATCGGCCCATGTATTTATGATGTATGTCAATGGCATGCCTAACAGGACCAATCTCAAACTTCTCTCAATGTCTGACGAAACAACGTTATACACATCAGGGAATAACTATAAACCATGCAGAATTAACTATATAAAGTATACCGCTGGTGCTGTGGTCACCCACTATCCCTCAACGAATAACAAACTAAATATATGTTATTGCATCCACAAAATAATGACTTTAAATTGGCAGATCTGCGAATTAAAAAATAATAAAAAAAATAACTAGTTCGTGTAAGTAATCAAAATCAAAAGAAATCTCTTAAATTGCTAGGCATAATCATTGACGAAAATCTTAATTTCAAATACCACATATTTGAAATTTCCAACTTGACAATTCACAAAGGTTGGATAATGTCCAAATGATGGCCATTTCAATCCCAAATGTTTGACAAAATGGAGGAAAATATGGTCTAAAAAACAAACAAATACACATTAATACATTGCTAACTACGAGATTGGCGAAACTATTTGAACCACCACAAACACCAGGTCCTTGAGTATATATACTTATGGAAATACGATATGTTGTACGTTTGTTACAGGTTAATCATTCTATTCCAGGTCTCTGATATCGAATAACTCGAATCTCCAGGAAACCGTGATGTCTTCTCATTAGAGCAATGAGTTAGTGAACACAGATTCTCATCTATAAGAACTGGTGAGTTGAATACGAATTAAAACATAACTCATTTTGTCGACAAACTTCAGCCATGCCCGTAGAGATCATATTCCACCAGTACAAAACCTGGGAACTTATTAATGTTCTGACCTGTTCTGACACGGAACTTTATAATATTGAAAAAACACGACAGGGAATATATTTCTTTATTAATACTTGCTCCGTAATAATCTAGTTCACAGTACAAGGTGGTCCTAGCTTGAGATTGCATGCCTTTTTACTTGTGTGAGCTGATATCGCAATAAACAAAAAGTTCCCAGGTCTTTTACTGGTGGAATATGATCTCTACGCGCGTATTAAGAGTATAGACTCATCGTATGCTCTAGAAATTGTGTAGCAGGGGCATTTGGTCTAATAATAAAGATGACGCATTCTAACACTCAGGTAATTGTATCTGATGATACCGGGCCTGTTTGGCTGCAGATCAGGAACGATAACTCTATCTGAAGTACATGACCTATATTCTCTGAAGTACCCCTGTTGGGGGTCTATTATGTTGTATCATGGTCTATTTGTATAATTAGCATATTTTATTACCCTTGTGATCCCCATTAGCATAATCTGATTATTCAGTATGTCTCAGTGTATTATCTACATGTATATTACGTGAGGACCTCGGTGGGGATAGCTTCAGTCTTGAATGTTGAAGAGACACTCGGTACTCATAAAGTGAATTTAAAGGGACACTAGGCTCTCACTGGGGATGATTATTAAAGTGACACAAGGCACTCACTATGGATGAATGCTAAAGTGACACATGGCACTCACTGTGGATGAATGTTAAAGTGACACTCGCATTGAAAACTTCAAAAATCTAAAAAAATTCAAAAATTTCAAAAACTTCAAAAATCTCAAAAACTTCAAAAATCTCAAAAACTTCAAAAATCTTAAATTTCAAAAAACTTAAAAAAAATTAAAAAAATTCCAAAATAAAACAAAAATGAAAAACTTAAAAAAAACTTCCTAAATTAAAAAAAAAATTAAAAACTTAAAAAAACTTCAACTTTTTCTAAAATTGAAAAATAATTTAAAATTAAATTAAAATTAACTGTCTATTAATATATCTAACCCATTGCCACTTCTAAGGGTTCCACACTACACCTGAGGGGATATTGAGTGGTCTACCCACGTCTCCTAAACCCTAGAATAAGATCTAGCCCATCAGAAACTCCGCCTCTTGCAATGCCTGTCATTCGAATCTGATGCAATCCCTACTTCTGGCACAATGCCTGTGTCATTCGAATATGGCGCAATCCCTACTTCCGGCGCAACGCCTGAGTCATTGGAATCTGACGCAATCCTTCGTGGAACCTACTGGCTGACTCCCCGCCCATTGGCTAAGCGTTGTATCACATGCTTATTATTTCATCATATCATGCAAATTCAATGTTTTGTCATCACTCATGAGATATAACCCCTATCCACTGAAAAAGGGTGGATATCCTCTATATATTCATAATTTTTCTTTGTTATCTTTTTTTTATTCCTCTTTTTTATCTACCACCTCATTTTTTCTTTCTTTTTATTCGCTCTTCTTTTTCTTACATCTTCTAATCCCTCATACTCTTCGAATATCCACTTTCATCTCCAAGTTTTTGAAAAATTCCCTGTTTAGTAGCACCTCCAGATGGGCTCTATGGCATTTGAACGAGGCATCCATCTTGGATATTACTCTTTCTATGACTAAATCCGTTAGTATGCTCTACATATGTCATATAGGCCTCTTCACATCTTGTTTTCCATAATTTATTCATTACTAATCGCTCCATTGACTGTAACACATTAAATTACCCCCTCCCCCTGTATTGGGAGTACATCCTTGAGTATTAATATTTCCTCTTTCCATGGTGTGCATGTTCCTTGGGACATCTTTGCTAATTTGAAGCCACACCTATTATATATATATATATATACGACTTTAAAAGCCCGCGAAAATATTACTCATATTATAGACTTCCCTTTGAAGACCTTTGTATGTGACAATGATCCGTAAGATTGTTTCTAAGTGACACTGGCCAGTGAAACTGATACTACGGGTATGAACTAGCCCACTTCACATCGTAACAATAATAAAAGGGACACTTCATCTATATCAGCCTCAAAACGTGTTGGTACACATATGTGTGGAAACCAAACCCATCACTCTTCGTCCGTCATCCGTACATAATTGTAATATAATTTTCTCAGAAACCACTGGATCCCTTTGGCTGAAATTTGGTCTCAACGTGGGATCAGAAATTATCCACGGAAGACAAGTGTCCGTGTGGGGAGAAGATTCGTAGTGTTTCGCTGTCGCCATGGTGTTTGTTTGGGTATAGGCATGGGTGGTGAGTGTGGTTCTCATAATGGTTCCCACGGTTCTCACATATGGGTCTAGTGTGTTTGATGGTTCTCATATGTGGCTCTCATGTGGTCTGAACTAGCCTTTACTGACTGAGGTCCTTTAGTGCACATGTCATCACTTCACTGATAACCATTATATGGTCAAATCCCTACACTATCAAACGCAATGTTTCAATAATGGGTTTTCTTACAATTTTGACTAAATATTGGTTATATTATACGCATCGGCGATCCTTCTTAACGCTCTGTATATTTTCAAATGCATCGCACTAAATGGGTTTGGAATAGCCATACAGGAAAGGAGGAACTGAGGTCCTGGGTAGGTCTACTGCATATAGCAGTATATATGGGGTACAAACATGGACAGCAATGGGTTCCTCGTGGCTTCTGGCCCACACATGACATATTAAAGTTATCCACACCCATCGGCGCGCCTTTAATGGGCCATGAAGCGCAATACGGGGTCGAATCACGGCCTTCCCCATGTGTTTCTATTTGAACCCACATTAATAACTAATTAAAATCTTTCTCTGCAGGTTGTTTCACGCCATAACCTTGATTTGGAAAGCTTGAAGGGCTAATTAAGCTTCAATTTAAATCCCAACATTTTCTTATTTGAAGAACGTATCTGGTTGAACATGTCCACCATAGTAAGCTCATTTAATTTAAAGAACTTCACACATAGTCCCACTAGTAATGATGTGTCGTTATTTACTGCAGAAATGGTCATATAGAATACAATAAAACACATTTTGGTCACATACCTTAAAGGTGCACGTCACTTTCGCAAGATATCGAACTGACCATGTATAGAGCGGAATGACATGTCAGGGATCAAATGTTTAATCAGTTCCAGTATTTCGTCCATAAGGCAGTTTTGGATGTAACATCATTGTGTACGACGGTTCATTCATATGATACCTTAGCGGTTGCACACGATACTGTCTGTTGTATTTTATGTCTCATATCATGTATATTAATTGCTCCATTGATGGTAGGAGTATGGCATTGGTGTCTGGTTCTTCGATGTATTCTAGTCATAGTTCATTCATATTATTACTCTAAAATCTCCATTAAATGGAGAAAATAAAGAGCCCATCTTATGTAGACTAGTGTATAAATACTTACTTCATGCATTCTTTTCATCAATTATATGTATTATAACTCCCATCAAGATAGTCTGTTATACAGAGGAAACAAAGAATGTACCAAGTGACAGTCTCATGTCACGAAATGCCTATACTATGTGGACACATTTTCTTATCAAAACGATCTATTATGTAGGGGGTTATCAACCATTGGTCTGGAAAAGGCATACGAGTGGAACGCGTGTATACACATTTATTCGATGTACTCTTTAATCATCGATTTCTCTTTATTGTCGTTAATTTATAGCATTATTAGTAGGAATCTAAACTCGCCGTTATATTGAGAAAATAATGCGTCAATACCAGTCAATACTGCTTTATTGGCAGTAAATGAAATTATTGCATCATGTATCGCAGCTAAACAAGCGAGACAACTGATCACAACAAAATAAATTAGTAATTGTTATGAAGCCTTGAGTGGTTTGTAATACACAGTGTAAATTTTCATTATTGCTACCATTTAAGGAAACATGCCCCCGATAGGGCTACTATGCGAACACATGTCTATATTAATTTCACATATTTTTTACCGTTCATTCATATATACTCCAAACTCTCTGTAAATACAGAGGCATCAAAACATTGTTCTGGAAAAAACCTACTATGTGGATGCGTGTATACATATTTACTTGATGTATTCTTTAATCGTTCATTTCTCTCTATTGTCGTTCATTTATAGCATTATTAGAAGAAATTTAGTCCAAAGTCTCCATTACATGGAGACAATAAAGAGCCCATCTGGTGTAGACTAATGCATACATACTTACTTCATGTATTCTTTTCACCAATTATATGTATTGTACATCCTATAAATTTAGTCTGTTATACAGAGGAAACAAAGCATGTACTATGTGGCAGTTTCATGTTACGAAAAGGCCTACTATGTGAACATATGTGCATATTAATTTCACATATTCTTCTAAAAACGCTCTATTATATACGGGGGTATCAAACATTGGTCTGGAAAAGGCCTGCTATGTGGACGCGTGTATACATATTTACTTCATATATGCATTCATAGTTCATTTCTCTTAATTGTCGTTCGTTTAATAGCATTATTAGTAGAAATATAGTCTAAAACCGTCGGTATATGGAGAAAATATAGCGTCAATACTGTTTTATTGTTTGTAACTCAAATTATTGCATCATGTATCGCAACTAAACAAGCGAGAAAACTCATAAATTCTTAATAGTTCTGATGTCTATGGCAGTTCACACAGTGTATATTTTCATTGTTGTTACCATTTTAGTGCATACATTACTGATTTCTGTGTAAGAGCGCTGGTCTCCATTGTTGTTATGATTGTGCCTATAACTGTCCATATTCTTAAAGCAAGTACGGTGCCTCTATGTGATATGATGTATAAATATTGCCATTTTCACAGGTAAATCACGTATAAACGCTCTTTAATATATAGTTAAACTGAGTTTTCACACTCAGGTCTATGTCTTTGTGGACTATATACGTGGTATACTTCAGTATATACACGAAATGAATGTGTTCTAAGTATGCGTATCTGATTTATGTATACGTCCGTGTTTCTTAAAGCAAATCCAATACATATAAGTGCGTTATGACGTACATTAAGTGCCCTTTTCACAGTTAAATCAAGTAAAAAAGCGCTCTACTATAGTTAACTATTCAGTTCCACATACGCTATAAGCTCTATGGTCGTCCGGTGTGTCTTATCAATATGCCATTATGTACACGAAGGTAATGTGTTCAAATATGTGGGTTATGACGTATACTTTAATGTTAAAGTATATAAACACTCTTTAAGATATGCATATGCAGCATTTTGCCTCTTTACACTGACAGAAAAAAAGGAATATATAATTTTGAGTACTACTCTTCATAAAACGTTAGAAAACCATAATCTAACAACGAATATCGAAGAATGTAATTACTTGAAAAGCATTGTAAATATTTCGTCTGTTTTAAATAAAATGGAAATATTTCGTCTATTTGAAATACAGTTGGAAGCAACAATCAAGTATTTAAATGAAATTTGGACCAAAATCTTATAATTTGAGAAAACGTATATCATTTCTATCGAAATCTTATAATAAAGGAAGGCTTTGTGCTAATCCATTCAGTCTAATGTGTGAATGTGTTCATCATCGCAAATATAATGATGCAGAAATGAATATTTCCTAGAAAAATGTTAACATAGCTTGTATTTAACCGAATAATATAGCGTTTGAGTTAAAATGTTTCACTTTAGGACCATAACGAACCAATACAAAAGATAGGGGGACATATTTTGCGCATAAAAATACAATATTTTGTTTTTCATTCTCGATCAAAATAATGCAGGGTTGTCAATTATCAACAAAAAACAAATACTTTGAAACAAAAACGATGACATAAGAACGAATATCCAAGAGCTAGTGTGAAAATAACCCTCATATTTATAAAAAAAAAACAATCAAAATTCAGTTTTCGAGAAAGTCCTTCAAAATTATTGAATGTTTTCGTCTATGTTGGATCAAATTTGACACAAAAATCAATTAGCTCACTAACAGGTCGCACAATATCTCATGTTTTGAGAAAACGTTTGCAATTTTAGACAAAATATTGCTAGTGAAGGTGAATATTTCATCCTGGAACTCATGAAATATGATAAAAATAGATGTAAAGACACTTCATGAGCCCTCATATCTTTGAGTTATGAACATAAAGTCATCTCATAGTGCCATTGTACCCCATACTTTGGTCAGGAGAAATATGTATTTCATATTTGACACTTCATCTGTGGTAAAAAATGAATTAAGGGACATGGGAGTGGTGTCCCTAGAGCATAAATTGACTCAATTTTGCAATTTTAGGCAACATTCTTGCCAGGGAAAGTGTATATTTCATGTTGGAACTCATCAAATGTGATAAACATGCATCAAAAGACACTTACTGAGCTCTGATGACTTTGAGTTATGACAACAAAGGCATCTCATACCAGATTGTAAGCCATAATTCGGTCAGGAAAAGTGTAAATTTCATATTTTATCCTACATGTGTTTTAAAAATCAATGTAATTACACTCCATCGTTCGCCTAGACACAGCATAAATGTTCTCAAGTTTTCAATTGTTGGCCACAATGTCGGCAGTGAAGGTAAACATTTCATGTTGGAACCCATGAAATGTGATAAAATGGATAAAAAGACACTTCCTGAGTCATCATGACTGAGTTATGAACATAAAGGGACCTCATAGTGTATTGTAGGTCATAATTTGGTCAGGAAAATTGTAAATTTCATGTTTTAAGCTTCATGTGTTTTTAAAATATATGTAATTACAGCCATTGGGTTCCTAGAGATCAATCCACAGTCCATATGTAGTCCACATGCAATTTTAGGGAACAGTATTGCTAGTGAAGGTGAACATTTCATGCTGGAACTCATGAAATATGATAAAAATAGATGAAAAGACACTTCCTGAGGCCTCAATTGCAGTGTTCACTCTGGACCGAAAAAACCTTTAGCCAAAAGTTTAGCCAAATTAAAATTTTATTAGCCAAATGAAAAAAGCTTTAGCCAAATGTTTTTTGGCCAAATTAAAAACAATTTGGCCAAATTAAATCATCGTTTTCTGGTCGGTTCACAATTAATGACTAAAATATTTGTTTTAAACTTTATTTGTTATACTCAGAATGAAAACATAATTAAAACAACACAAAAACAACTTTAAAATCAATATTATACGAACATATCATCACATATCACATAACACACAGGCAGATCAATTTATAAAACATTAATATAAAATACGACGGGATTTCACGTCGGACCATGTGCACGGACCACGGCCGCTAACAATGGCTTATTATAGTAAGGTGTTAACTGGTGAATATCTATTGTATTCAAATCTTTTATGAAGTTAAGCCAGGGATACATTTAATGACACACATTGCGTAACCACTGAGTTAAGAACTGCTCTTCTATCACAAACAAAGCAGACGGCTTAATTAATTACATAACCAGTATACAGCTTATACGTTTTGCTGATTAGATGATGATGGAAATTGTGAATGATGGATACTATTCCGATCCGCCTATTTATTGGACATTACAAAAACACCTTAAAACAGCAGCGGTATCACTAGTTAATCACCTATTCATTGTGCTCACTGATGACAACTCTCTTCAAAACATACATGTTTCGTATTGTTTACATAGTCGGTGTCATCGACGGCGTATAAACAAAAAATCACTCTTTAAAACAACAGCGTCACCACTAGGTATTCACCTATTAATTGTGCTCACTGATAACAACTCTCTTCAAAGCATATATATAAACAAAAATACTGATCAGATGTCAATCAGTTGTATAATGTTCCCTTTGTATAGCCGCCACACAGAACGATATTTCATAAGTACGAAAATAACGAAATACCGGTACTTTCATCACCTAACTTCGTCTTGAATGTCGATCTATTGAGCGCTTTTATTAATTAGCTTTCTGACTCCATGATTTCCGTCTCCATTTTGGGTCAAAAAAAGTTTAGCCAAAAGTTTAGCCAACTGAAATTTTTATTAGCCAAATTCGAAAAAGATTAGCCATTGGCTAATTTGGCTACCGACAGCGTGAACACTGCTCAATTGTATGCCATAATGTGGTCAGGAGAAATGTGTATTGTATTTTGACCCTTGATGCGTGGTAGCAATCAATTAAATTACACCCCATGGTATCCTGAGATATGAAGCAACATCATAAACGCACTCAGTTTTGGCAATTTAGACAACATTGTTGATAGGGAAGTTGTACATTTCATGTTGGAACTGGTGAAATGTGATAATAATTTATCAAACGACACTCGATGAGCCCTGATGGGTTTCAATTATGGTCATAAAGGCATCTGATAGTGTCATTATACAACAGGGAAATTTGTGAAGAGCTAACAAAGCGTATCTGCACGGTGTTATGCGATCCAAAATGATGCTGATATAAGAAATGCAATATAGATCATACTCAGTATCTTCGTATCGACTGAATATATCGTTATTCCACGGTGTTCCTGACATACCTCCGTCTTTACTTTTCTTATGCCTTTGTATATTGTAGTTCGTTGATAATATCTTTCCGCACAAATGGCACCCATGTATTGTCTCGAATCATGGGAAGAACTATCGTCCTTATACCAGCAAAAAGATGAGCGAATATGGTGTGGTATTATAAACTCGCCACGTTCGTACCTCTATTATTCGTTTAGAGTTATAGAGTAGTACTCAAAATTATATATTCCTTTTTTTTTCTGTCAGAGTAAAGAGGCAAAATGCTGCATATGCATATCTTAAAGAGTGCTTATATACTTTAACATTAAAGTATACATCATAACCCACATATTTGAACACATTACCTTCATGCATATAATGGCATATTGATAAGACACACCGGACCACCATAGAGATTATAGCGTATGTGGAACTGAATAGTTAACTTTAGTAGAGGGCTTTTTTACTTGATTTAACAATGAAAAGGGCACTTAATGTACGTCATAACGCACTTATATGTATTGGATTTGCTTTAAGAAACACGGACGTATACTTAAATCAGATACGCATACTTAGAACACATTCACTTCGTGTATATACTGAAGTATACCACGTATATAGTCCACAAAGACATAGACCTGAGTGTGAAAACTCAGTTTAACTATATATTAAAGAGCGTTTATACGTGATTTACCTGTGAAAATGGCAATTTTTATACATCATATCACATAGAGGTACCGTACTTGCTTTAAGAATATGGACAGTTATAGGCACAATCATAACAACAATGGAGACCAGCACTCTTACACAGAAATCAGTAATGTATGCACTAAAATGGTAACAACAATGAAAATATACACTGTGTGAACTGCCATAGACATCAGAACTATTAAGAATTTATGAGTTTTCTCGCTTGTTTAGTTGCGATACATGATGCAATAATTTGAGTTACAAACAATAAAACAGTATTGACGCTATATTTTCTCCATATACCGACGGTTTTAGACTATATTTCTACTAATAATGCTATTAAACGAACGACAATTAAGAGAAATGAACTATGAATGCATATATGAAGTAAATATGTATACACGCGTCCACATAGCAGGCCTTTTCCAGACCAATGTTTGATACCCCCGTATATAATAGAGCGTTTTTAGAAGAATATGTGAAATTAATATGCACATATGTTCACATAGTAGGCCTTTTCGTAACATGAAACTGCCACGTAGTACATGCTTTGTTTCCTCTGTATAACAGACTAAATTTATAGGATGTACAATACATATAATTGGTGAAAAGAATACATGAAGTAAGTATTTATGCATTAGTCTACACCAGATGAGCTCTTTATTGTCTCCATGTAATGGAGATTTTAGACTAAATTTCTTCTAATAATGCTATAAATGAACGACAATAAAGAGAAATGAACAATTAAAGAATACATCAAGTAAATATGTATACACGCATCCACATAGTAGGTTCTTTCCAGAACAATGTTTTGATGCCTCTGTATTAACAGAGAGCTTGGAGTATATATGAATGAACGGTGAAAAATATGTGAAATTAATATAGACATGTGTTCGCATAGTAGCCCTATCGGGGGCATGTTTCCTTAAATGGTAGCAATAATGAAAATTTACACTGTGTATTACAAACCACTCAAGGCTTCATAACTATTACTAATTTTTGTGTTGTGATCAGTTGTCTCGCTTGTTTAGCTGCGATACATGATGCAATAATTTCATTTACTGCCAATAAAGCAGTACTGACTGGTATTGACGCATTATTTTCTCAATATAACGGCGAGTTTAGATTCCTACTAATAATGCTATAAATTAACGACAATAAAGAGAAATCGACGATTAAAGAGTACATCGAATAAATGTGTATACACGCGTTCCACTCGTAGGCCTTTTCCAGACCAATGGTTGATAACCCCCTACATAATAGATCGTTTTGATAAGAAAATGTGTCCACATAGTAGGCATTTCGTGACATGAGACTGCCACTTGGTACATACTTTGTTTCCTCTGTATAACAGACTATCTTGATGGGAGTTATAATACATATAATTGATGAAAAGAATGCATGAAGTAAGTATTTATTCACTAGTCTACATAAGATGGGCTCTTTATTTTCTCCATTTAATGGAGATTTTAGAGTAGTAATATGAATGAACTATGACTAGAATACATCGAAGAACCAGACACCAATGCCATACTCCTACCATCAATGGAGCAATTAATATACATGTTATGAGACATAAAATACAACAGACAGTATCGTGTGCAACCGCTAAGGTATCATATGAATAAACCGTCATACACAATGATGTTACATCCAAAACTGCATTATGGACGAAATACTGGAACTGATTAAACATTTGATCCCTGACATGTCATTCCACTCTATACATGGTCAGTTCGATATCTTGCGAAAGTGACGTGCACCTTTAAGGTATGTGACCAAAATGTGTTGTATTGTATTCTATATGACCATTTCTGCAGTAAATAACGACACATCATTACTAGTGGGACTATGTGTGAAGCTCTTTGAATTAAATGAGCTTACTATGGTGGACATGTTCAACCAGATACGTTCTTCAAATAAGAAAATGTTGGGATTTAAATTGAAGCTTAATTAGCCCTTCAAGCTTTCCAAATCAAGGTTATGGCGTGAAACAACCTGAAGAGAAAGATTTTAATTAGTTATTAATGTGGGTTCAAATAGAAACACATGGAGAAGGCCATGATTCGACCCCGTATGGCGCTTCATAGCCCATTAAAGGCGCGCCGATGGGTGTGGATAACTTTAATATGTCATGTGTGGGCCAGAAGCCACGAGGAACCCATTGCTGTCCATGTTTGTACCCCATATATACTGCTATATGCAGTCGACCTACCCAGGACCTCAGTTCCTCATTTCCTGTATGGCTATTCCAAACCCATTTAGTGCGATGCATTTGAAAATATACAGAGCGTTAAGAAGGATCGCTGATGCGTATAATATAACCAATATTTAGTCAAAATTGTAAGAAAACCCATTATTGAAACATTGCGTTTGATAGTGTAGGGATTTGACCATATAATGGTTATCAGTGAAGTGATGACATGTGCACTAAAGGACCTCAGTCAGTAAAGGCTAGTTCAGACCACATGAGAGCCACATATGAGAACCATCAAACACACTAGACCCATATGTGAGAACCGTGGGAACCATTATGAGAACCACACTCACCACCCATGCCTATACCCAAACAAACACCATGGCGACAGCGAAACACTACGAATCTTCTCCCCACACGAATACTGTTGTCTTCCATGGATAATTTCTGATCCCACGTTGAGACCAAATTTCAGCCAAAGGGATCCAGTGGTTTCTGAGAAAATTATATTACAATTATGTACGGATGACGGATCAAGAGTGATGGGTTTGGTTTCCACACATATGTGTACCAACACGTTTTGAGGCTGATATAGATGAAGTGTCCCTTTTATTATTGTTACGATGTGAAGTGGGCTAGTTCATACCCGTAGTATCAGTTTCACTGGCCAGTGTCACTTAGAAACAAAGGTCTTCAAAGGGAAGTCTATAATATGAGTAATATTTTCGCGGGCTTTTAAAGTTGTATATCTATATATATAATAGGTGTGGCTTCACATTAGCAAAGATGTCCCAAGGAACATGCACACCATGGAAGGAGGAAATATTAATAATCAAGGATGTACTCCCAATACAGGGGGAGGGGGTAATTTAATGTGTTACACTCAATGGAGCGATTAGTAATGAATAAATTATGGAAAACAAGATGTGAAGAGGCCTATATGACATATGTAGAGCATACTAACGGATTTAGTCATAGAAAGAGTAATATCCAAGATGGTTGCCTCGTTCAAATGCCATAGAGCCCATCTGGAGGTGCTACTAAACAGGGAATTTTTCAAAAACTTGGAGATGAAAGTGGATATTCGAATAGTATGAGGGATTAGAAGATGTAAGAAAAAGAAGAGCGAATAAAAAGAAAGAAAAAATGAGGTGGTAGATAAAAAAGAGGGCTAAAAAAAAGATAACAAAGAAAAATTATTAATATATAGAGGATATCCACCCTTTTTCAGTGGATATGGGTTATATCTCATGAGTTATGACAAAACATTGAATTTGCATGATATGATGAAATAATAAGCATGTGATACAACGCTTAGCCAATGGGCGGGGAGTCAGCCAGTAGGTTTCACGAGGGATTGCGTCAGATTCCAATGACTCAGGCGTTGCGCCGGAAGTAGGGATTGCGCCATATTCGAATGACACAGGCATTGCGCCAGAAGTAGGGATTGCATCAGATTCGAATGACAGGCATTGCAAGAGGCGGCGTTTCTGATGGGCTAGATCTTATTCTAGGGTTTAGGAGGCGTGGGTAGACCACTCAATTTCCCCTCAGGTGTAGTGTGGAACCCTTAGAAGTGACAATGGGTTAGATATATTAATAGACAGTTAATTTTAATTTAATTTTAAATTATTTTCAATTTTAGAAAAAGTTGAAGTTTTTTTTAAGTTTTTCATTTTTTTTTAATTTAGGAATTTTTTTTTAAGTTTTTCATTTTTGTTTTATTTTTAATTTTTTTTTAAATTTTTTTAAGTTTTTTTAATTTTTGAAGTTTTTGAAATTTTTGAAATTTTTTAAGTTTTCAATGCGAGTGTCACTTTAACATTCATCCACAGTGATTGCCATGTGTCACTTTAACATTCATCCATAGTGAGTGCCTTGTGTCACTTTAATAATCATCCCCAGTGAGAGCCTAGTGTCCCTTTAAATTCACTTTATGAGTACCGAGTGTCCCTTCAACATTCAAGACTGAAGCTATCCCCACCGAGGTCCTCACGTAATATACATGTAGATAATACACTGAGACATACCGAATAATCAGATTATGCTAATGGGGATCACAAGGGTAATAAATTATGCTAATTATACAAATAGACCATGATACAACATAATAGACCCCCAACTGGGGTACTTCAGAGAATGTAGGTCATGTACTTCGGATAGAGTTATCGTTCCTGATCTGCAGCCAAACAGGCCCGGTATCATCATGTATCATCAAGGGGCATTTGGTTTAATAATAAAGTTGAACATTCGTTATGTTTATCCGCTCCTGACGCATTCTAACACTCAGGTAATTGTATCAAGTCGCTATACGTGTATATACACACCCAGACATATGATATTCACGAAATGAACATCGCCCATGAGCATATACCTGTCAATAAATAATAGACCGAAACAATGAATGGACCGTCGGTAGCCACTGAGTAATGCATATTATGCGATAACATTGTTGGCGGTTGAAGTGAACATCTGTAATCATGGAATAGCGATCTATTCATAATTGTAATCAGATATAGACATTGCATGTGGAATGTGGATCGGACTACAATTAATTCAACTTAGCAAACGGCCCCCACCTGGAATAAAGACATTGAATAAAGATATTGTACATTGGTAATCAATTGGTGTACAATGATTGTGTGTAGGCGATATGTGATTATATAGAATCAGATATCATCTGATATAAATTTAGATGTACGATTCCAATGTATATTCTCATTACAAAATTGGTGAGACGATAAAATTTATTTCTGACCAGCTCGCTGATATAAAATAACACGACGCTCCGACAAAGAGGATGTCTGGTGATATATCAACGAGGAAGTGAATCGAGTCTCTTATCTAAAGAACAGGTGAGTTGAATACGAACAGGAATATACGAGGTATGTTCACTTAGCAACGTGGTGGTGAATGTCCGATAATACATCAAATAGATAGTATATATATATAGTGTTTGTTGTGTGATATTCCATTCCCCGTATTGTATTGCTAGGATTAATTATGTAATAGTTAGCACTGTGTACAGGAGATGCACACGAAACGACAAATACGAGCTTACACACCTCAGTAATAAGAGCATACCTTAATTGTCGATGACTGGTTGCATACATTGTACAGCGCAGGTATGAGTAGAAAATAGAATGTTCCAGTAACAATATTGTGGTATGCACTATAGTGAACGCATAGATAACATGGATATCATGATACTTCAGACCTTATATGGACACATGATACTAGCGATACTGGGAATAACTATACGTTCTTGATAGCCAGAACTTCACTTCACAACGACTTTCCTACCAGCAAGACCTCTTCATAACCTGCAAGTCAAGTAGGGATAAATAACAGAGGCATAAAAAAGATCCATAGACAGAAGAAATATGAGGTGGAGGCGAGACAGTCAGACAGAGGAACAGAAGATAATGTCAGAATTTAGAGAGAAGATAAGAGAGTTCAGAGTGTGAAGTGTAATTATATATCTGAACATGCATATGATTAATTTCAAATAAACCAAAAAAATATATAATAACAAATTTCAAAGAAATAAAAGTAGTCATACATAATTTATGAATGAAAATAAGCATGTGAACATCTGCAGTGGCCCATCGACCCACGTTGGATAGATCAAGAGCATCTCGGTTTAAGATCTACCATGTTAGTTCAATATTGCAATGGTTTTGGAACAGCTTATGAAAATAATCATTGAAAGCGATTACTTGTTATTATAAATTTCTGAGCTGCCATGAAGATTTTCTTATTAATTTCATAGGACAATTCGCCAGATCCCCATAGTAATAATTCACTAGTTATTGTTACATCAGATAGGGTAGTAAGAAGTTCTTCTCTGTGAGAATTATACTGAGCGCATTCCAGAAAAAAAATGTCTGGCAGTTTCAATGCAACCACACATGCAATAAGGCAAGTCTTTGAGGTGATTATCTTTTAGATCGCTGTTAAGATTGCTACATCTTAATCTCAGCCTGGTGTGGTATATTTTAGCTGTTCTAGAATAGCTGGTAAAATAGTATTTAGGCTTTGATATTTCAGGTTTAAGATTGCGTTTGAAATCGCCTATTGACGTTGCTTCTTTAACATAGTCTGGGAGTACATTCCACGAACGGACAGACGACGGAAGAAAGGATTGTATATAGTAATCATTATTACTATCAGGGGGGGGGGGCGTTTCATTGTATTTATAGTGTTATGATCATGTAGTAAGTTACTTCCTGGGGGTACCATATTACTAATATAAGGTGGTGTCCTACCGGTTCTCATTTTGAAAAATATGATCAATTTATGCTGCTTGTTTGATACATTTTAGGCCAAAATTGGAACCCCCGTCCAAGATGGCCCTCAAAATGGCAGCCGTATGTGGATAATTTGACATATTTTCACTAATATATTCTATATCAGATTCAGCTGTTTGGAACTGGTTGAGAATTTGACTTTATTTCGTGATGTTCATGTTATTCGTGTGGTTCCATCCCCTTCAAATCCTTAAAAAATCGACTTTTACAGAATTCGGTATAAAATTTTACCAAAACCCATAGATTTTATCCTAGTCACATTTCAACAATAAATGGGCAGAACTGCACAATGTAAGTAATGCATACCATTACTTGTGGCAATATTAACCCAATGGAATCAAAATTGTCACTTCCCAGTGTGCCATACAATCGCTTGTAAAAACGTTGTGGTTGAAGGATATTAGTAGATAACGTGTCCGCTTTTAATGGAAAACCACCCCACGCAGTTGAAATTTCGCAAAATAAGGTCATCACGGACTTCAATACTTCTATGTACAAAACGAACATTATCGCTGTTACGTCCCGATTTTGGGGCTCCACGAAACTCCACACGCAGAACCCACGAACATGGTAAGTATGGCATTGTGGGCACCACATCAGTAGTAATTACAATGTGACCTCACGCAGTCGGCTTTTTTTAGCACGAGGTCAGCACGAGTCCCTATACATATTCGTCGGGATTTCATATAAATTGTCATGTTTACCTAATTTCGAGATTGCAAGACACTCTACAGAGATGTCCATCTATATACTTTAGTTGAAGGATATTAGTAGACAGTGAGACCGCTGGTAGTGGACAACCACCCCACGCAGTTGAAATTTGGCAATGGTAGATAATCACGGACTTCAGTACTTCTATGTACAAACCGAACATTGTCGCTATTATGTCCCGATTTTGCTCCAAGATACTCAACACGCATAACCCAGAAACATGGTGAGTACGTCATTGCGGTTACCACATCAGTGCTAATTACAATTTGACCACCCGCAGTCGGAATTCTTGAGCCCAATGTCGGCACGAATCCCCACATATTCGTCGTGATTTCATACAAATTGTTATGTTTACCTAATATCGAGGTGCCAGGACAACATATTGGAATTTTCTCTCAAAATTCTCACTTATCAGCCTTGGACTATCTTTGGAGTTTATTAATTTGATCCGTCTTAAATGCATCACATTGAGGTGTTTTTAGAAACAAAATACTCAAGTTGGCTTGCAACATGGCCACAAATTTGATAGAAAAGTTTATATTTTCACATATATTCATTATTTCTCTGCTCTTCTGTAAAAGTAGAAAATTGTGATTGATGTGGCTATAAAACATGCTACATAATCAACTGACAACTATGTGTTCCATTCTGGTTGTCCCCGTACCTTATGGGCATGACAATTCCATTTTAAATGATGCAAATGTAATTTAGTCGAAAACTTCTTAACGGATTCTGGCCATGTTTTGAACGGAAATGAGCAGAACTCATAAAATGAACTGAGAGGGGCATAATTATTATGCCTAATGACCTTTTTTGTTCCATTGAATTGAAATATTCATAAGCAATGGTATGCCTAACTTACTGTGCACAGCTATGTCAATTGCTTCGTAAAATATACTTCGAATACTGAATCGTCATCTCGTTTACGACCTGGTTCATTAACCCCTTAAATGACGATCGGGACCAGGAGAGCACGGATTATTTTATTCGTATCGTATTATTCCAAACTATAATGCAGGTAGATCACTTTCCATTGGGAAATTCGTCGGAATTTATACATGTATATACCAATAGTGGAACGCGTTTGATCTCTAGCAGAAAGATGTTATACCTATAATAATGGGGTGTTATACCTATAGTAGAGCACACACAAATATATCCAATACGTATTATTAATGCATTAGGCTATTGGCGATCTAGCTAATAAATTTTGCCATATTTGATACAATGTCAGTGGGGTACTTTGGAATACTTCTGGCCTCAACTGCATGCAAGCGACTATTCTCTGAATTATCAAAGACCTGAATGCCACAACTCATGAAGGTTGAAGCGAGTTCCGACTCATGACGCTGATGTTGATGAGCATAGTGAAATCGCATCGTCACATTAGTCCATCAATCTTGATGCCAACGGTCTATAATTTGATGTTATGAAGCAGCTTTTTACTAATCTCCTTGTTTGACTTTCTAAAAGGCATGCTGTTATCTGGCCTGACACACACTTTCATATAATGGTTACACATCTTAGTGGACCAGAGTAGGCATATAATTATACCCCATCAGTTCATTTTCAGAGTTCTGCTCATTTCCGTTCAAAAACATGCCCAGAATCCCATAAGAAGTTTTCGGCAAATTGGAGTTGTCATGCCCCATAAGGTAATTAAAGGAACAACGGAATAGAATATTTAGTTGCCAGTTGATTAATTAGCATGTGTAATGTCAAAGTGAATCCTAATTTGCTACCTTTAAAGAAGAGTAGAGAATAATGTTCGGGATATATGTGAAAATATCAACTTTTCTATTAAATTTTGTAAGCTATCTTGAGTTTTTTTCTAAAAACACCTCAATGTGATGCATTTAAGACGTATTAAATCGATAAATACCAAAGATAGTTCCAAATATTCCAAGCTTGATAAGTTTGAGAGAAAATTCCAATATTTTGGTAACGTAATCGTAACACTTAACAAAGATGCATCATAAATGTTAGTATTCAATGTACTTACGCCATAATATTCAATTTTATACATCAACCACAACTTTTTTTCAAGCAATCGTATGGCACACTGGGACCATATTTACCATTTTCCACACTGTGGCCGCCATTTTGACAGCCATGTTTAGCGAAAGTGACAATTTTGATTCCATTGGGTTAAGATTGTCACAAGTAATGCATCACTTACATTGTGCAGTTCTGCTCATTTGGGGTTGAAATGCGACTAGGATAAAATTTATGATTGTTGGTGAAATTTATACTGAATTCTGTAAAAATCGATTTTTTAAGGATTTCAAGGGGATGGTACCCCATGAATGACATATTTCATGGCTACAATGATTAGTTAATATGAACTTCACAAAATAAAGTAAAATTCTCAACCAGTTCCAAAACAGTTGAAACTGATATAAAATATATTAGTGAAAAAATGTCAAATTTTCACCTTACGGCTGCCATTTTGAGGGCCATCTTGGACGGATGGTTTCCATTTTGGCCTAAAAATGTGTCAATATATATCGTGGTAAGAGTAATTGCGACATTTAGTAAATTATATTATTATGAAACGCTCTTTAAATTCGGGAAATACATTAAAAGAGGGGTTAAAGTGAAGTTTCAATGTGGTTCCATACCTAATACGGTAATACCAATTAGTATGTGAATATGTACATATGTGCAGAATTTCACACTTTAATCCAAAGAACGACAAGAAGTTGCGCCCCCGGTGCTGATATACCCCCATGGTGAAGCTTGGTGCTGATATACCCCCATAGTGCACCCCGGATGCTGATATACCCCATGGTGCATACCGGGTGCTGATATACCCCCATGGTGAAGCTTGGTGCTGATATACCCCCATAGTGCACCCCGGATGCTGATATACCCCATGGTGCATACCGGGTGCTGATATACCCCCATAGTGCACCCCGGATGCTGTTATACCCCATGGTGCATACCGGGTGCTGATATACCCCCATGGTGAAGCTTGGTGCTGATATACCCACATAGTGCACCCCGGATGCTGATATACCCCCATGGTGCATACCGGGTGCTGATATACCCCATGGTGCAGCATGGGTGCTGATATACCCCATGGTGCCCCCCGGATGCTGGGATACCCCCATGGTGCATACCGGGTGCTGATATACCCCATGGTGCAGCTTGGTGCTGGGATACCCCCACGGTGCATACCGGGTGCTGATATACCCCCATGGTGCACACCGGTTGCTGATATACCCAATGGTGCACCTTGGGTGTTTATATACCCCATGGTGCACAGCGGGGGCTAATATACCCCATGACGCACCGGTGCTGATATACCCCATGGTGCACCCAGGGTGCTGATATACCACATGGTGCATACCGGGTGCTGATATACCCTCATAGTGCACCCCGGATGCTGATATACCCCCATGGTGCATACCGGGTGCTGATATACCCCATGGTGAAGCTTGGTGCTGATATACCCCATGGTGCCCCCCGGATGCTGAGATACCCCCATGGTGCATTCCCGGTGCTGATATACCCCCATGGTGCACCCCGGTTGCTGATATACCCAAATGGTGCACCTTGGGTGTTGATATACCCCATTGTTCACAGCGGGGGCTAATATACCCCATGACACACCCGGGTGATGATATACCCCATGGTGCACCCCGGGTGCTGATATACCCCATGGCGCATAGCGGGTGCTGATATACCACCATGGTGCAGATATACCTTATGGTGCACACCGGGTGCTGATATACTCCATGGTGCACTCCGGGTGCTGATATACCCCATGGTGTACCCCGGTGCTGATATAACCCCATGGTGGATCCCGGGTGCTGATATACCACATTGTGAACCCCGGGTGCTGATATAACCCCATGGTGCATACCGGGTGCTGATATACCCCATGGTGCACCCCGGATGCTGATATAACCCCATGGTGCACCCCGGATGCTGATATACTCCCATTGTGCATACCGGGTTCTGATATACCCCCATGGTGAAGCTTGGTGCTGATATACCCCCATAGTGCACCCCGGATGCTGATATACCCCCATGGTGAAGCTTGGTGCTGAGATACCCCCATGGTGCATACCGGATGCTGATATACCCCCATGGTGCACCCCGGATGCTGATATACCCCCATGGTGCATACCGGGTGCTGATATACCCCGATGGTGCATACCGGATGCTGATATACCCCCATGGTGCATACCGGATGCTGATATACCCCATGGTGTATACCGGATGCTGATATACCCCCATGGTGCATACCGGATGCTGATATACCCCCATGGTAAAGCTTGGTGCTGATATACCCCCATGGTGCACCCCGGATGCTGATATACCCCCATGGTGCATACCGGGTGCTGATATACCCCCATGGTGTATACCGGATGCTGATATACCCCCATGGTGCACACCGGGTGCTGATTTACCCCCATAGTGCACCCCGGATGCTGATATAACCCCATGGTGAAGCTTGGTGCTGATATACCCCATGGTGCCTCCCGGATGCTGATATACCCCATGGTGCCCCCCGGATGCTGATATACCCCATGGTGCCCCCCGGATTCTGATATACCCCATGGTGGCACCCGGGTGCTGATATACCCCATGGTGCACCCCGGATGCTGATATAACCCCATGGTGCACCCCGGATGCTGATATACCCCCATGGTGCATACCGGGTGCTGATATACCCCATGGTGCAGCATGGGTGCTGATATACCCCATGGTGCCCCCGGATGCTGAGATACCCCATGGTGCATTCCGGGTGCTGATATACCCCCATGGTGCACCCCGGTTGCTGATATACCCAATGGTGCACCTTGGGTGTTGATATACTCCATGGTGCACAGCGGGGGCTAATATACCTCATGACGCACCCGGGTGCTGATATACCCCATGGTGCACCCCGGGTGCTGATATACCCCATGGTGCATACCGGGTGCTGATATACCCCATGGTGCAGCATGGGTGCTGATATACCCCATGGTGCCCCCCGGATGCTGAGATACCCCATGGTGCATTCCGGGTGCTGATATACCCCCATGGTACACCCCGGTTCCTGATATACCCAATGGTGCACCTTGGGTGTTGATATACTCCATGGTGCACAGCGGGGGCTAATATACCTCATGACGCACCCGGTGCTGATATACCCCATGGTACACCCCGGGTGCTGATATACCCCATGGCGCATAGCGGGTGCTGATATACCCACATGGTGCAGATATACCTTATGGTGCACACCGGGTGCTGATATACTCCATGGTGCACCCCGGGTGCTGATATACACCATGGTGCACCCCTGGTGCTGATATACCCCCATGGTGGATCCCGGGTGCTGATATACCACATGGTGCACCCCGGGTGCTGATATTGCCCATGGTGCACCCCGGGTGCTGATATACCCCATGGTGCACCCGGGCACTAATATACCCACATGGTGCATCCCGGGTGCTGATGTACCCCATGGTGCAGCTTGGTGATATTAGGGCCCATGGTGCACCTCGGGTGCTGATATACCCCATGGTGCACCCCGGTGCTGATATACTCCCATGGTGCATCCCGGGTGCTGATATACCACATGGTGCAGTTTGGTCCTGATATACCTCACGATGCACCCCGGGTGCTGATATACCCCATGGTGCACCCCGGGTGCTGATATACCCCATGGTGCAGTTTGGTGCTGATATGGCCCATGGTGCACCTCGGGTGCTGATTTAACCCCATGGTGCACCCCGGGCGTTGATATATCCCATGGTGCACCTCGGGTGCTGATATACCCCATGGTGCAGCTTGGTGCTGATATGGCCCATGGTGCACCTCGGGTGATGATATACCACACGGTGTACCCCGGGTGCTGATATAATCCCATGGTGCACCCCGGGCGTTGATATATCCCATGGTGCACCCCGGGTGCTGATATACCCCATGGTGCAGCTTGGTGCTGATATGGCCCATGGTGCACCTCGGGTGCTGATATACCACACGGTGTACCCCGGGTGCTGATATAATCCCATGGTGCACCCCGGGCGTTGATATATCCCATGGTGCACCCCGGGTGCTGATATACCCCATGGTGCAGCTTGGTGCTGATATGGCCCATGGTGCACCTCGGGTGCTGATATACCACACGGTGTACCCCGGGTGCTGATATAATCCCATGGTGCACCCCGGGCGTTGATATATCCCATGGTGCACCCCGGGTGCTGATATACCCCATGGTGCAGCTTGGTGCTGATATGGCCCATGGTGCACCTCGGGTGCTGATATACCACACGGTGTACCCCGGGTGCTGATATAATCCCATGGTGCACCCCGGGCGTTGATATATCCCATGGTGCACCCCGGGTGCTGATATACCCCATGGTGCAGCTTGGTGCTGATATGGCCCATGGTGCACCTCGGGTGCTGATATACCACACGGTGTACCCCGGGTGCTGATATAACCCCATGGTGCACCCCGGGCGTTGATATATCCCATGGTGCATCCCGGGTGCTGATATACCCCATGGTGCAGCTTGGTGCTGATATGGCCCATGGTGCACCTCGGGTGCTGATATACCACACGGTGTACCCCGGGTGCTGATATAATCCCATGGTGCACCCCGGGCGTTGATATATCCCACGGTGCACCCCGGGTGCTGATATACCCCATGGTGCAGCTTGGTGCTGATATGGCCCATGGTGCACCTCGGGTGCTGATATACCACACGGTGTACCCCGGGTGCTGATATAACCCCATGGTGCACCCCGGACGTTGATATATCCCATGGTGCACCCCTAGTGCTGATATACCCCATGCGTGGTGCACCTCGGGTGCTGATATACTCAAGGTGCCAATTGAACATGGGCAAGAAGAAACCAGATATAACATTTCGGACAGTTTACGATTTAGCCATCAATTGTCCAAGCGTAAATTATAGGGGCAAAAAGGGTCAAAATTATAATATACTATTTTAATTCTAACTTAATATTTGAATTCCAATATTTTAATTCTAACTAAATATTTTAACTCTAATTTAATATTCTAATTTTAATATTTTAATTCTAACTTATCCATTTAATTCTAACTTAATATTTTAATTCTAACTTAATATTTCAACTCTAATTTAATATTCTAATTGTAATTTTAGCTTAAAATTTTAATTCTAAATTAAAAGTTTAACTTTAATATAATATTTTAATTCTAACTTTGGAATTTTAAGTATGAAGCTGTAACACAAACCTGCTGAAGTTAAAAGGTTAGAGTTAAAATGTTAAAATTAAAAAGTTTAAATTGAAATACTCAATTGGATTGGATATAAAATGTAAATACGAAGTTGGAATTACGACCCGATTTGCGCGTGAGAGATTTTTACAAATTTCTATCAAAGGGCGCGCTGCAGTCGCGACAATGGAACTGCCAAATTCCAGGCAGAGTTATCTCCTACCGCTCCGCTGAGATACCACTGCCATAAGGACATTAATTGGAAGGAATTCTTACGTGTTTTTAGTTCTTATGTTTTAGGATTAAAATTGTCTATGTCTGGCTCAGTTAATTTTGCTCTTATCAATACCGAAAGAATTACCATTATTGCAAACTTAAAAACAAATTTGGTGTTCAAAACAAGATAATAGGTGACTAAATACAGTTCCGCGACGATATGTAAAAATATATTTATCGTCTGCAAAGTACCATCCTTATAGCAGTGCTATATCGCAGTGATAACATAGATGGCGCTGCATGGAGCTTGTGGAACTGCGCGGTATTAAACCGACCCTAACCCGGGGGGGGGTCGGAAAAAAAATTCCAGGCATGTATGATCATTTTAATTTTATCCAGCCTCGGGGGACCCACCCACCCAATTTCTTCCGTTTCTGGCCTTTTTTCCAGTCAATTTTGGACACCCACCCTTTTTTCCGTTTCAGAAATTTGTTTCCGGTCAGTTTTGGACATCCACCTCCTAAATTTGAGAAAATTATCAATTGTCCAACCATATAGCTGATTATCCCTGATTATCCTGCATTATCATAGTTTATTGCGCGAGATTTTAATAGAACAGTGCCCAATGAAGATAACGATACTATTTGAATTTATCATATAAGTGTCATAGGCAGAGTGCCAAAGTTTTTATTAAGATTCATTTTCATAATATATAGTCACATGGTCTAGTCCACAGGGGCCTGTAACATGCTCCGCTGTCCGCCCCCCTTTTGCACTACTCATATACGCCGCCTCTATATACGCGCCTTCTTCGCGTTAATGGTAACATTATATAGACAAGGGACACTGTGGAAATTCAACGTTTCACAATCGCTCGGGAGTCGCACAAATTTAGCCCATTCACCCAAGTAATGATAACGATATATGCACGGATGGATCGGCAAAGAATTCATATTTCAATAAATACCACAAACTCCCATCAAAAACATTCATACACGTTGCATTTGATAACATTTTAACCACCGGATATTGTTTCGGGAGAGCATAAATTTTCAGGTTGATCCGTCTCAAACAACAATGTCCGAAATCTTCCTCTAAATTCACACCCACACGACTTACTATAATATTAAAAATCGGTCAAACGATCTATTAAACGTTTGGAGATCAGTGATTTCTTGTCGGCTAATAATTTATTTACTCATACAAATCAACACATCGTCAGTAAACAATTTCAATAGAGGAGAAATCTGTCGATAATTCCAACTCGATTCTAATACTGAGCGGTGATTGGCTGTTTCTACTATGGCAGTCATGGAAAGGTCAGGTCATAATGAATATTAAAATTAGGAACTGTGTGACTTGTCAATTTTTTTTAAAGTTGGAATTATCGACAGATTTCTCCTCTATAGAAATTGTTTACTGACGATGTGTTGATTTGTATGAGTAAATAAATTATTAGCCGACAAGAAGTCACTGAGCTCCAAACGTTTAATTGATCGTTTGACCGATTTTTAATTATATTAAGTCGTGTAGGTGTGAATTTAGAGGAAGATTTCGGACATTGTTGTTTGAGACGGATCAACCTGAAAATTTATGCTCTCCCGAGACAATATTCGGTGGTTAAAATTTATCAAATGCAACGTGTATGAATGTTTCTGATGGGAGTTTGTGGTATTGATTGAACGATGAATTCTTTGCCGATCCATCCGTGCATATATCGTTATCATTACTGGGGTGAATGGGCTAAATTTGTGCGACTCCCGAGCGATGGTGAGACGTTGAATTTCTACGGTGTCCCTTGTCTATATAATGCTACCATTAACGTGAAGAAGGCGCGTATATAGAGGCGGCGTATATGGACAGTGAAAAGGGGGGGCGGACAGCGGAGCGCGTTACAAGCCCCTGTGATCTAGTCACATAATCACATTTGAGATTTCTACAGACTTCATGGTACAACACATTTCGGATTATTTGATATTTTGATATTTGATATGTGATATATTGCTTGAACCAAATTGTTTATCAAAACATGTGGAAATACGACTGTTCATCCCAGTTCATCCCAGTTTGAAGAATAATGCTAATACCAAACATAACCATGATATACCCGCATGACTCTTCTTGGGGAATCTCAGAAACCAGAACTGAGGGAACATGTTATAGTGTGTAATGGCAGGCTGGTAGCCACTGCCTGAAGTAATAGGCGTCGTAATTATGGGAATAACATATGGATGGATAGCCCAATCTCACTTCTATTTTGCTCACGATATCAGTGACGATAAAATCTTTGTTACTGTGATTAACATTACAAGCTGATCCACATTAACTTGGAAAACAATTTGAAATTGTTCAAGCTGGCCCGGCTGGCCTTCAATTTATATGTCAATATTTTATGTTTTACGTTGTCAAAAGTCTATTTTATTCCATTATTTATTATATCTTTATTTCCATGTCACATATGGTCAAGTGTGCTTTCATTTCATTGCTTATTTTCGGCTGAGTTCTGCATAGTTATTCTTATTATGTTGTATCAGTAGATGGAATCCTGATTAAATTTTATTTTTCCAATAGCGCAGTTTCTTGTTCCATCAAGTTGAATTTGGGTTATTGTTGGCCATTGTGCAACTGATCCAACTTCTGATAACCTCTATATATAGTATAGCATTGCTATTAACTATATATGACCTGTTTCTGTTCAAAACATCAAAATAAGACTCAATAGCAGAAATGGAAAAAGAATTTGGCACATGGAAAAAACCCACCCACCCCATCATACGTGCCTGGAATTTTTTTCCGACCCCCCCCCCCCCCCTGCCTAACCCGGAAGTAATTTAATTTTTTTTCGGATTATTTGCGAATGGTCACGGATCATGCAGGTATTGGATATACAAAAATAGTATTGTACGTTTCTAAACTGAATAATTATATCACATAATGGAGTTGTGCTAGGACTATACTGTAAATGTAGTTTTGAGAATTGTCAGTGGATATTGTGGTTTTGATTCTTGATTCTGGACAGACAGACAGGCTGTGTTAGCGTGTAAATATAAGCCTGCACCAGTGTAGTCCTTTCGTAGATTTTCTCTGACGTGGCGCGTTTTCAACACTGCTAGCAAGGGGGCTAATGTTGAACTCTTCCAGTTTGATGGTTATTTATTAATATATTAATATATTAATAATAAACTATTTCTTTATTTTCTTGTATTTATTCTCCAAAATCTGTTGGATGGTTCAAACAACATTTCGTACCATGGTCGTTTCGTATCGTTCGCACTGTATATAGTGATACCATCTAAATAAATATTCGAGGCAAGGAGTGGTAAGGTTATAGTATCAGTATAGTATAGTATCCATTTTAGCTTCAGCAGTTTTGAGAGATTGGATTGGAATTACACTTAAGCATATTTGCGTTATGCTTGAGTGTAATGACATTGCATGGCATACATGTACAAGCATGGATGTGGCTAGAGGGGGGGTGTGGGGGGGGGTGTCTCACGCCCCAGCAGAGAGCTATATTTTCAATAGTTGGAAATTTCATACCTGCCACAACGAAATTTCACACCAACAATAGGTTGAAAATGTTCTTGTAGTTTGATTATAAAACAATTTATTGGGGGGAATTTATTGTTTTTCGACCAATATTTGCATATGTTCCTATTTTTGGTCAAAATTTTTGACAGAAATGGACATCAGTTGGAAATTTTCCAACCTTAGGGGGGTGACAGGTTGGAAATTTCCAACACTTGGAAAGCTTGTGTCCTGGTCCTTCCCCCGTGGCCAGTCAAAAACTTCTAGTTAATTTAAGAAAACAATATTGTCATACAATTGGTCAACATTGTCATTGGAATTGTCATCAGTTGGAAATTTTCCAACCTAAGTGGGGGTGTAGGGTTTGAAATTTCCAACAGTAGGAAGGCTTGAGGCTAGTCTAGATGTTAGGATTTTGCGATTTTCTTGTTCAGATTTCAAAATTTTCATGGTCGGCCCGGTGTGTCATTGCCCCATCCACATGGCCAAATACAAAACTGCTAATTAGTTTAGCAAAACAATATTTTACTACATTTGGTCAAACTTGTAGACATAAATGGTCATCAGTTGAAGAATTTTCCAACCTGAGGGGGAGCATGAGGTTTGAAATTTCCAACACTACGAAAGCTTCAGTTGAGGCCAGTCTAGATGCTAGGATTTGCGATTTTCTTGTATATAGTTTTCAAAATTTTCTCACACCGGGCCAAACAACCATGGCTGGCCCGGTGTTTCCTGGTCTGTTGTCGGTAGCTGTGTGCATTGTCTGGAATTAGATCACTAGTTGTTTGTTTTTGGGCAATTTTCAGGTTAAAATATCTTAATGTTCTCATACTGGGATAATAGAAGCATGGCTTATGAATATATAGGAAATTAGGCCTGAGCATGAGGTACAAGGGGGGTGCAAATGGAATTATGCAAACAGTTGTGGTGTTGGTGTGATTCCGACCCAAGGGGGGGGGTGCAAATGGAATTATATATGCAAAAAAGTTGTGTTGGTGTGATTTCGACTCAAAGGGGGGGGGGTGCAAATGGAATTATGCAAAAAGTTGTGTTGGTGTGATTCCGACTCAAGGGCGGGGGGGGTGCAGTTGGAAATTCCCAAGGTGGACACCCCCCCCCAGCGGAGACCCTCTAGCCACATCCCTGTGTACAAGCGTAATGAATTACGCATTTAGTTTTTAAATGTGAAGTTGGCTCCCATTATTTCATTGTTTCGCACCATGTTCAGTCATCTCTCTCTATTTGTTGAACATTTGATCTGAATATCACTCCGAATGTATGAATGCATCAGAATCCGTGGAGAAATCTCAGGTGTGTTTTCTCTGCGTGTCATTTGCTTATATTATCAGAACGTTTCCTGCAAATGAACAAGAGCAATGCTCCGCGCGGGCATATGTCCCTGGCGGTAGCTATGGTGAATATAGTTTGTCCATCATAATAATTATTTACAGAGTTTGATTAAGGTCACTTTCCATGCAGATTGACGAAGAACATTTTGAAAGTCCAAGAGCCAAAACTCTTGTAAGAATGTGCGGACAAAACCCATGATATATGCACATCATTTGCCCCATGCTGGGCTATCAACATCCTAAAGGAGAAAGTTTGAAGATAATCTGTTCTAAGTGTACGTTCAGACGACCACGATACAATCGTAAGTGGAGGAATCGGGCCCGACGAGACCGTGGATGGTTTGTTCAGACGATTGCGATCTCGCCGTACATTATGATATCGCAGGTTCTAAAGCATGACATGTGATTGACTACCCTACGACCATTTCCAGCTACGATTTTTACCTACACACGGCGGAGATTATACGTCGCAGGTGGAGGTAACCAATGATACGCCACGGTTTCGCATCTAAAATCAAACAGCGCTTGATATTTTATTATGACCTACGATTTTGACGTGCGCATGCGTAATCGAACTACCGGTTACTTCCTACGACGGAAATCTTTCCACTTACGATTGTATCGTGGTCGTCTGAAGGTACACTAAAACTAGTAGTGAAAAAAACGTCCCGGGAATGATTAACAGCCCTCGAGTCTATTATCGGTCCTCGACTGCGTCTCGGGACTATAATAGGCCCTCGGGCTGTTAATCATTCCTGTCGGGTGGTGCTAAACCATATCGATCTAATAATCATGCTATTGGTATATTAAATGCCGACCATGAATAATTGATAGCCCGAAGGCATATTATCGTCTCATGTCGCTAATAGGCCCCGATGGCTGTTAATCATACATTGAGCGCCATCAATAGACAACGACGCCCGACAAAATCATTGTATACTATTAATATTATACCACTCCATGGGGCCTTTTTAGGGGGCGTTTTTTACTTTTGAATAGTTGTTTGTGTATTTACGATTTTGTCAGTTGGTCACGTGATCAGTGACTTAAATGGAAGCTGGTGCCTGGTGTCAACAAAAAACAAAGGTTCATTAACGCCCGCCGTTCGCTTTATGTCAACCGCTCGATATTATGGAACCTTACTATGGGTAAAGTACAGTTAACCTACCAGAGAACGCTCTCTAAATTGGTAATACATGTAGGTCGTTAATCAAGTCTGGCTCTTCACTAATTCAATTACCACAGTGATATTCAACTATTTTGGTTAATCTGACTACCATACACCGGTATATATGGGCGGCCTTTTCCACTTGTATTATATATGAACCTCTATCATTTGCGCTTAAGCGTGAATCATTTGCGCTTTTCCCCTATTTCAAGTCAATAAGTACACCGTATGAGGGAACCAAGCCCCCAGTAATTCCATATTTATGTACATGGGAATGGTATATATCTGTGTAGGAGATGTCCCTTTAATAAAATATACTATATCTCTGGGAGAGCCACTAATTATTGGGACACCTGGGACAGAGATGCTGATAAGAATATAGAAATATGTTTTTCTGCAATTTTAGAGTCTGTATGGGGCTACTGTTATGGACCCATGATATTATACTATGAGATGGACTCAATCATTTACAATCAGGAGGAAGTAAGGGGTGTTATGTATTTGCGCTTGAGCACGAATGATTTACGATTAAGCGCAAATGACTTGCGCTAGCGGCAAATAGATTGATATACACATATTTGGGCTTAAGTGCAAATGATTTGCGCTTAAGTTTAAATAATTTGAGCTCAAGCTCAAATGATTTGGGCTTAAGCGAAAATTATTTACGCTTAAGCGAAAACATTTGCACTTAAGCGCAAATAAATACGAAATGTAAAAAGGGCATCCCATAGGTATATATGTAAACTCCAGGTTTTCTCTGATAACAAAGCTCATTATCTCAACGCTCTTTATGACCAACCGCTTTGGACGACAAAAGTAAGGACGCTCTTTATATGAAGCATTAATTGGAATTGTTGCACAGGCTGACACAATTTCTAAACGACGTGTTCAAACACAATCACACATATTCATGTATCCGATCGAATTACCGTATGTTATATCATAAAAAGACGTCCAGAATGTGGTTTTTATGATGTAAAATAGGACAGGACATCTTTAACAAATCGTACCCGTTGATTCTTAAACACAATATATTCGTGTTATCATTTATCTCTTCGCGGACAATATTTACTCCACCAACAGCAATTTATACGCAATTTAAACAGATACAATGGCAATCAATCGGATAACATATATAATGCTTAAAGATCCATATGATCCAAATGGTAATATCAACAGCAATTTATACGGAATTTATACATATATAATGGCAATCAATATGATACATATACAATACTTACACATCTGTATATGATCCAAAAATGGTAATATCAACAGCAATTTATACGGAATATAATGGCAATGAATCGGACTACATATATAATGCTTCAACATCCGTATGTTCCAAAATGCTATGTTACAGTTTAGTTGGAATTGGGTTGATACATAGCCTATGTATCAACACAATTCCAACTAAACTGTCCACTCGACATTTCCAACTAAACTGTCCACTCGACATTTCCAACTTTTATTGCACACGTTTTGGGTGTACACCTTAACATTTCCAACTTCACCCGTTCAACCAGACTAATCAATTTTCAACTGTTACATCCAGCTTTCAAATTGTTAACCAGTTTCTAACTTAACATCCCACAAGATTGGGAAATATTCAACTGATGACCATATCCTTCCAACATTTTACCAAAAGTAGGAATATATGGTACTATTAGTCTAAAAACTACAATAAATCTCCATTTACTGGTTGATCGAATATCAAGATATGAGAAGATTTCCAATATATATGTAGTATAAAGTCTCTAAAAATCACATTTATATGTATAGTATAAAGTCTCAAAAAATCACATCTATATGTATAGTATAAAGTCTCTAAAAATCCCATTTATATGTATAGTATAAAGTCTCTAAAAATCCCATTTATATGTATAGTATTAAGTCACTAAAAATCCCGTCTATATGTATAGTATAAAGTCTCTAAAAATCCCATTTATATGTATAGTATAAAGTCTTTAACTAATGGTGTGCGCCAGACATGAAATTTCCAACTGTCGATCAAACCACAAACACACCCCCTAACCCCACCCCCACACTGTCGTCATATCCTTAACTCATTCAATCTTTCATGACCAAGGATCACTGCATACTGAATATCCTTTTTGAATTTCTTCGCATTAATGTGGGTGTGAGCCCTCAATATGATACGAAATTAAGAGATTCCAATGATGACGTCATATTATCGTCTATGTTTTATTTTCCAGGAAGTTGTGAACTCACGCTCCTCATCATATAGTTCCACGTGAGTCAGGACACGCAGGACACATTAAGAAAATAACAACAATGGCCGAGGGTGGAGACGAGAGACCGGGTATCACGACTGATGAGAGATATCAGAGGCTGCTTCTCACCGGGTTCGAGAGTAGACATATATCACGAGAGTCGTCTGCTCTCTGTAAGATGACGTTAGTGGGGAGCGAGGGAAGCGGCACGGCGATATCAGGGAGTGATACGGATATAATGCTCGAGCGACCGGACCTCATCATAGATGAATCGACGTTAGATTACCGGGATGATCTCCCCTGTTACGTGCGGGTCCCGGCCAGTGGATTACCCACCAACACACCAAAAATATTGCTTGATGACGGCAAATACATGCGTGCTGATTGGATGCGGGATAAGTATAGTGAGCTATTCGGCAAAACAATCAAGAATGCTGGTGAGTCGAAAGTAGGGAAAACAACAAATTCACACGATTTTATCCCACAGGTTCGAATCAGCGGTATACCTCGACCCGCTCAATCGTTTGTCACACGAGATCGATCATGGCCGTGTCATGATATCATTTCGTTGATCAGCACTGGGGAGTTTCATCTGGCGGCTCGCCCGGCACCGTGTAATCCAGACGAGACACACGACTTTTGTCTATCGTTCGCGAAGGCAGAAATCGTACTCACCAGGGCTATGTCCGCTAAACAGGTGGAATGTATCATATATCTGAAGTTCATCAAGCGTCACATTGATAACGGACGGAATGTGCTGACCTCATACCACATGAAATCTATATCGCTATGGTATTTCGAGCAAGCTAGTATCGACACCTGGGCGAAAGATAGACCGGTCATAAATATACTAGGCAAACTAGATCAGTATCTAGAAGCTGCATTTTTGCCACATTATTTTGTTCCTGAAATGAACCTGTTTGCTGGGATCGACCCTGCTCACCTGGTGGAGATTCGCAGCCATTTACATAGCTTCCTTGGATTATCCGTCATCGCTCACGACGTGACAGGAATCAGCTCACACACGAGGCTACGCCTCACCCGCTCGATGATGTATCGCGTGAATACACGACCACTCGGATCACACCAGTCTCATCACACGGATGATGATTCCGATAAATGTCTACATACAGCAGAAAAGCTATATATAAAGATGAACTCAAAACTAAATGCTGATTCACATGATGCCGATATAGTAAGTATGAAGACAGAATTATCCGAGTCGATATCGAGAATATTTCCAATATCTACAATCAAGGAAAACTGTATGAAGATTATTAAAGAACAGCAAGCGAAGTTAAATGAGGTCGCTGATCTATGGGTGCGATCCCGTAAAATACCCGACATGTGCACTATTAACTGTGGGTGGATACCAGGCTGGATGCGTCGCGTTAATGATGCGCTCGATGAACCGCTCGATAGTGTCTTCAGAATGGATTCCACGGAAACAAGTTTGAGCACCGAACGCCATGAAATTACAGCATCTCAACAACGTGAACATACCATGGAGAAATGGATGACATTCACAGACGATATCATTACACGTATGTCGTCACATGTGAACAGTCTCGTTGATGAATTACTAAGTGAGATGTCGCGCGAGTCACGATTCAGCGTTATGAGAACAGATGAGTACACAAACGATATCGGCAGGTTGATATTATCTATGGATCATGTGAGCAGTGAATTACTGTCGTCTGCTACTCGAGCTATCGAAGATATATCTCCCGCCATGGATTCATTCACAGACCCACTCACACCGCCGGGAACCACTGACGCGACAGCGAACACTAGAATATTAAGGAGCGCAATAGAGAAGCTGTTCATTCCCGTGGAGTACGCCATCGTTAGGAATATTCGTCCCATGACAGCTGCTGTAGCGGTGACTCAAAGAACAAGGAATCCAATAAAGAGGTTGTTCAGATCCGTGAGGAAAGCTATCGTTAGAAGGATTCGTTCCGAGGCGGTTGGTGTATCACGTGACCAGGCGGCCCAACTGACACTTGTGCAAGCTCAAGACAGACAGGAATATAGATGTCTCGCGTCTCGGTTTATCCTCGATGAAGCTGTCGTTAGTTTCCATAATTGCCATGATTTTTTGCATCGGCTCCACGGGTGGCAAATATTCATGGCCGCCACTATCAGATCACCGGCCACATAGATACGCATGTGTTTCTGCAGACGCTTGCCACGTGTATTGTATCAGCTATGGATCCATATATCACAGTAGCATACCTGTCTCCGTAACTGTTAAGTATGATGTCTTCCAGCCCAGTTCAAATTGTCACGTTTGCTTTAGTATATGCAAAATACACGCGAAACAGCTTTTTACTCACACTTTATTTATTGTAAACTGTTTAAAAGGATAGGCATAAATTTAACACGTTGCTGTGACGTTATATAGTAGTAACTTGTCACGTATGGGTTTCTAAGTGGGGCGATAGACTTCAATTAAACACGCCGCAGTGCTGTTCGGGGAAGTGATACGCCGTAATTAACCCTGTCGTTGCAGAATATTAACTGACGAGTAGTTATTTTAAGACAATTTGAGATACTAAGTTAAAAGTAATAAGTAAAGCACAGATGTGGCCGATCAAAGTGACATGCCAGAATCTCAACAACAACACATCACCGACAAATGGACAACTTAAGAGGTGATATCATTACAAGTGTGACGTCACATGCGAACATCATCGTTCATGAATGTCTGAGTACGATGTCGTCGACAGCGTGCTGTTATATATTGAACTGTGACCAGTGACTTAATATCGTCTGCTGCTCTTGACATTCAAGAAGTGCATCTCTTGCCTGGAACTAGTGGAGCGAACCTTGAATTACTGTATGACACAATGGGGAGGCTTTTCATTCCCGTGGAGTACGCTGTCGTTGAGGATATTCGTTCCCAGGCAGCTGGTGTATCACGTGATCAGGACTGATAGGTGAGACTTGATTTAATTTTATAACTTAATGCAATATTTCAATTATTGTTAAATGTGTGTGCATAGCACACTGAAATAATGTTAAATGTGTGTGCATAGCACACTGAAATAATGTCTGACACTAGTTCAACAGATCACAGTAATACAATCCGATATACAAGCTGGAATGTGCAAGGGATCCGTAAAAAAATAAGAGATCCAGATTTTAGAAACCAAATAGAGAGATATGAGTTTATTACTCTGGTAGAAACGTGGCATCAAAATTCACCAGATATTCATTTAGAAGGGTATGAAAATCTAAATTTAAGTCGTTCCCAGGCCAAGAAAAAGGGTGGTATAGCCTTTTATTTTCTCTCAAAATTCAAAAAGTACATGCGAAAAGTCTACACTGTAAACGAGGTAGCACTATGTGTTGAGTTCGATGGTCAAATGCTTAACCAATCCACAAAAGTAATATTTGTGTCATTGTATATTCCGCCCAGCAATTCTAGTTTTTGGAAGACGAAAGATAAAGACGATGATATATTTGAATGTGTCGAGAAGGCTTTAGCTCGATACAAGAGCGGTGAACTATTAATTCTCGGCGGGGATTTCAATGCACGCACAGGTGAATTGCCAGACCACGTGGTATCTGACAGTGATAAGCACACGCCACTCCCAGCTGATTACATAATTGACACGTGCCCCAATAGAGCCAGTATGGATAGTCGTATAAACTCTTTTGGTCGCCAGCTCATAAATCTCAGCCGAAGTCGTGGTATTCGTGTAATTAATGGACGATCTACAGGCGATAGACTTGGTCATTTCACAAGCTATCAATATAATGGGGCGAGCGTCGTTGATTATATCCTTATAACAGAGAGTTTTCTTTGCGCGGTTGATTACTTTTGTGTTAAACTTCCAACTGAATTCTCTGACCATTGTCAATTAGTTCTTCACTTAAAATATGACAACGAACGATGCCAATCACAAAACAAATATAAATATACCCAACTTAGAGCACATCTTAAATGGGCAGAGCATAGTGAGGAGAAATTACGCAACGCCATGCATAATACGTCCATTCGCGGACGCTTAGCTGATTATAAAACTATCAGCATGATGTTTATGGTGCCAAAAATGCGACCAAAGACCTTATGCAAATAGTAAAAGACGTAAACATGTACGCATGTGTACGAAGGGTAGTTAATAGGAAGAAAACTCCGCGTAAAAGAAAATGGTTTGACGGACAATGTAGGGAATTTAAGCGCGATCTCGGAAAAATCATTAACGATATGAGGAATAACCCATTTGACCCAAACCTAAGAACGCGATACCATGTGAAACGAAAAGCGTACAAAAAGGCGCTGAAGGCTAAACGACGAGTATTCTACGCAGATATATATTGTAAACTAGATACTTTAGAAACAACCAACCCAAAACAATATTGGGAAATCATAAAAAAAATGCGGCAGAGACCGGTCTCACAAAATGAACTTGATGCTGATCGATCAGTTGATTTTTTCACTGAGCTTTATGGTCCGAAACCTGATAATCCAGATTGTGGATTATCTTCGGACACATATCAAACTTGTAATCAAGCTATCAATAATGATGATATCACGACAGAGGAAGTTCTTGGCGCTACAAGAGAACTAAAAAACGGAAAGGCGATTGGACCCGACCAAATTTCGAACGAATTGCTGAAGTCACTCGTTCCATTGATAATTGATGAAATTGTAAAATTGTTTAACTTCTTCTGGAGACAGGACATTATCCGAGTGATTGGAGCGAATCTACCCTCACTTTAATTCACAAAAAAGGAGACAAAAGTGATCCCAATAACTACAGGGCAATAGCAGTATCATCGGCGGTCGGTAAATTGTTTAACAAAATAATTAATCGTCGGTTAATCGATTTCTTACATGTAAACAATATTATCAGCGAAAACCAATTTGGTTTTTCGAAAGGGAAGAGCACCATTGATGGAGCATTTGTTCTGCACGCGGCAATTCAAAAATACAAACGATTGGGAAAGCCCCTATATGCTGCATTCATAGATTTCAGAAAAGCGTTCGATACAGTAAACAGACAATTACTTTTTAAAAAATTAAAATGCGCGGGCATTAAGGGACTCATACTACGGATAATACAGTCACTATATGACAATAGCTACTATATCACCAAAACAAACAAAGGGTTGGGGCCCCCATGCTTATCCACGATAGGTGTTAGGCAAGGATACATATTGTCCCCAAACCTGTTCAAAATCTTTATTGACGACATTAAAAAAGAGTTTGACAAATTGACAGTCCTTGCGATGCTGTCCATTTAGGCAATGATACACTTAATCACATTTTATTCGCTGACGACCTGGTTTTACTTTCGGATACGCCAAGTGGGCTACAGTGCTGTCTAAACAGACTAAATAGATACACTGAGACCAATAAACTCACCGTGAACAGTGATACAACTAAATATGTGGTGTTTAGAAGTAGGAAAACTAAAACTTCACCAGACTTTCACATTGGAAATCAAAAGTTGGAAATTGTTAATGAATACAATTATCTTGGAATTAAATTTAGTAATACGGGTAGATTCTCACATGCAATGGAAGAATTGAGTGCTAAAGGACTCAAAGCAATGCATTCTTTATTTAACGCATGTACAAACGACGCACCGATTCCACTAGTGACGTCTTTAAAACTCTTCGATAGATTAATTAAGCCGATATTGTTATATGGTAGCGAAATATGGGGTGTGGAAATAACCACTAAAAATCACGACCGCCTTCCATGTGAGAAGGTACACATAAAATATTGTAAGCGGTTACTCGGAGTCGGCAGATTTTCTTCGAACAACGCGGTTCGCGCCGAGTTAGGGAGCCATCCATTATTTATTGACGTGGCATGCAGACTTTCATCTTATGTAATTAAGATAATTTCACGGTCGGACTGTAATCTGCTCCGTAATGCTGCGTTGGAACAACAAGTGGCATCGGTTAAGAAATCAATCTTCAAAACGGCAGAATCACTGGGGTGGAATATTGCAGACCTAAACAATCCGGGTCCAGTTCTGAGTCAATTCAAAAGAAATCTTATTGAAGATTATTATATATATTTCAGACAGAGTCTCACTGATGAATGCTCAAAAACGGGAAGTAATAAATTACGAACATACCGACTTTTCAAACTTAAGTACGAAATAGAACCTTATCTTCTTCACACACCATCAATAGAAAATAGAATCGTTTTTACTAGACTGCGTATAAGTAATCATAAACTGGCTATTGAAAAGGGACGCCACACCCAACCACCGACGGCATTGGAACAAAGACTATGTATATTTTGTTCCGATGATGCTATTGAAGATGAAAAACACTTTCTTTTGGAATGTAGTGCTTACCGCACACCGCGGCTCGAACTAATAACTCTTATGAAGACACAGTTCCCAGACTTTGAAAACATGACACAAACTGAACAGCTTGTCAAAATCCTATCCAACGATATTTCAAATTCATGCACTTCAATATGTCATATAATTCGAAAATTATTTTCCGCACGCGATGAGCATCGCCTCATTAGCAATGAATAAATGAAGACGAGACGACCCTATGTACATTCAGCTTTACTTAAATGGTTATATATTACCATCTATTATTATAGCATGTATTGTATTGTTCAATGTACAACTATATATTAATATGTTTACATACTGTCCTTATAAGGATGTTTTGCCTATTAAACTTATCTTATCTAGCAGCCTTCGGTCACGGATATAACGCTGCATATGTCTTTAAGAATTAGGCGAAAAACAATGCGCATCTTATATAATCAAGATTCTTTCATCGAATGAGTGTGGACGCGCAAAAATAAGTTCTGCATTTATTTATTATAAGTTCTGCATTTATTTGCATGGAACATTCGAACACAATATGCATTAATGTTTCGCACTCATGTGATTTGCTGCAATGCATGCCAGCAAACATTGTATCATGCCGCTAGCGTTAGATGTAAACATTGATTAACTGACAATTCATGTTGCATATATTGGATATCCAACGAGTTATGTTGGGATATAATATTTTATGAAAACGAGTTTGATAAATTTGACTCACAACTATTGTGAATCAAATTTATCAAACGCGTTTCATCAACTCTTATATCCCAACATTACGAGTTGAATATATTGTATATCACATGATATACAACTAGAGTTTAACCACTTTTTAACAAATCAAAATCTTAAAAGAAGCTGCAGAATTTATACATTTACAACATTTGCTGACACGCTTCACAACCATATACGGCAGGATTGCGCGCTCTGTGCTGGCGACGAAAAATATCGTACCCAATTCGCCTCTTTGTTTTGTATCTAAGAAGTTGGACCATAATTTAACAATAATGATCAAAGCAACCATTGGTATCATGGGCAGCTTTCCGAAATAGTATTAATCCGCTTGCATCAATGTAAAGATGCGTCGTGTGGTAATTATCTTGGCGCGATGTCAAGACGCCTATTCAAATCTAGTGATAGTTAAGGAAATATGTAGTGCTTTTTTAATGATATAATATTGGTTTCATGTGATATAATTGCATCGTACACAGGTAAATGATGTCATATTATGTGTGTGACATTTTATTTTATCTTTTATACAGATTCTTTGATATACACGATGGTATTCTCAACTATTGGGATAGTGGCATATATCAGGAAGAATCCACATTACATTAGTACACGTGCAAGGGGCGTCACAAGGTGAATATCAGTAGCAATATCTTATAGAGAGTTTGTCATGACGAATCTCCTAATATTAGTACACATGAATGGGGCCTCGCAATGTGAATATCCATAACAATAACGTATAGAGAGTGTGTCATTTGATATATCGTGTATACATTGTATGCTATCTTCACGTGCAGATATCGTAATTCCATTACACTTGAGGGCATTTAGCTAATAAATGTGAAATGGGCCTGTCATACTAGCTCATTCATGGATGTTGCATTTTATTTGAATACCTATTGCCACCGTTCAAGATATAACAGAATGATAAAACAACCACAGTCTTTGTTGGTCCTGTGACCAGTCTCGTCTGGAATTATATGGATAACGAATGGCCAAGCTATCCGATTGCTTTTTCGGCATGAAATTCCATATACTGCAACCATAAAGAGATGCAAACCTATCTTGCATACCTTACTCGTATTTAAATTCGCACAGTATTATTTTTCGCTCAGTTTTAAATTCGCGCACTTTCAATTCGCGTACCTAGCTGCGCGAATTCAAAACTGACAAAAATATTTTCGTAAATGGATTTGATGACAGTCTTCCCTTGGGTGGGTGGGCTTGGGGGAGGTTTGGGGTACGCTCTTTAAAAACACTTCTTCGAATATTTCCGTTATTTTGTCAAAAACTCTTCTTCAAATATCTCCGTTATTTCGTCAAAAACACTTCTCATACAAGTCGGCGTTATTTAGTAAATTAACATTATTTTTAGAGTTATTGCCCTTCATATTAAATATGAAGCTAACATGCAGGATTAGCTATACATGCCGTCATTTAGTGGACAATCCCAAGCTCGCGTGCCACGCGTGGTCGGATTGTCCATTAATTAACGACCATTTTAGGTAAGGATTGTCCGTTTATAAATGGCCAATCCTTGAAGAATTGCCTGCAATGAAGATACCTGTGCACATTAAACACCATCACGACGGCTTTACATAGTGCATAAATTAACATAACTGCATCATCGATCAATGTGTTGTAAAGACTGATGTTTATACGCCCCAAATTATTCCGATATTGAAATAGTTAAAAACATAATTTAAATGAACCCAAAGAAGTAAAACCTAAACCACGTATAGAAACTTTCATAAGAAAAATAAAAAACTTGGCTGTGGGTTGTGTTGACATATTAACTAACTCAGATTGTTCGGTCACACTGTCACGCGAGCTTTGTGAATACGGCGACGTTCTTTCGCGCACATTCAGTCTCCAATATGTGTATTTCTTACAAGTATTTCAACATCAATGATGTTACCATGATTTGTTGCTCTATACTTATGGCATACAGGTACATATATGTTTTACACGTGGTTGTCCGCATGTAAATTATAGTCCTACAAGCCCATTATTAGCAATGTATATAAAATGTATGTAACTCATCGACATATATAGCCTTCTTGCTTCCCTGTGGTTTGGTCTAAACTCAGGAGGCGTACTATTTTTCGCTCAGTTTAAATTTGCGCACCGACGCGTGCGCGAAAAATAATACTGCGCGAATTTAAATACGAGTAAGGTAGTGTCATGTGGGTGCATGTCTGGTCGTTATAAACATAATTATTTCACATAGTGTCACGTGGGTGCATGTCTGGTCGTTATAAAGTTTATGCGTAGAAAGCACAAATGTTATTTATTCAATATTGTCCACTTCTCAAAGGTTAATTATGTTTAAGCAGTGTAATCCAAAAACAAATATCAAACATTGGTTTTCCAATAAATGTGATAAAATAAGAAACATAAATGTATAGTCTTTTGACGACATAATAGGTTTAAATACTTGTATATTGTATAGTCTGTTGACGACATCATACATATAGATGTAAATACTGTTATATTGCATAGTCTGTTGTCGACATCATGCATGTAAATACTGTTATTATTATATATTGGGAAATTATTGTTGTATATTATTTGTTTATATCGGCAGATTATGAACCCACTCTGAGTATACACATCTCGAGACGACGTAATGCTAGTCCCATTGTAAGAGGGTAAATCGCATGCAACAATACCTCAACGATTACAACGATTACAAAGGAAAAACAAACACAGACAAACCCATTGATGTGACCCATGCTGAGCACAAACATGCGATGTATCGAGAATGTCCAGTGATGTCTCAAGGTGAATATATATTTCCATGAGAGTGATATAACGAGAGCGCGATTCGAGGGTGGGATGGTTGAGGGTGGTAGGGTGGGATGGTGTGAGGTTAGATAGGATGGGGTGGGATATTGTGACCGTGGTGGATGGGGAAGGTGAGAGTGTGTGGTGGTCGGATGGTGAGAGGGGGTCATATGGTGCGATTAGGGTGGGAGGGTGTAAGTGAGGATGAGAGATTGGGATAGATTCCGAATGTATGGATGGTGGGAGGGTGGCATAGTGCTGGTTTAGGCTTGGATGATGGTAATTTGGTGAAACAGGGTGGGACATGTGGGGTTGGTGGGATGGAGGCATATAGGGTGGGATGGGTTTAGGGTGGGGTTGGTAGGATGGGGTTGTGCCTGGTCTCTTGATACATGTTTTGTTGTTTGTGATGAGCCTTACTATGTGTTTTCATGGTGTCATATCAAGTTATGGATCTTTCTTGTTGTGATTACATATTTGTTCGATGTTTCGTCCCTACAGTACTATGTCTTCTGCTTCTGGAGTAAAACATAGTTGAATGAACACATACATCAAAGTGCAGAGTTATAAGATTTCGATTTTTATAATACATTTGTGTCACCGCATCGAATATCTAGAGGCCTAGCACAAAATCCGCCGACTTCCAGAAATAATACGCTGTGAGATCATTGATTATTCCAGCTTCGTTTGGAATATAACTATATGATACGGTGATAATAATCTCCATCAATGATAACACAGTATGTTGTGATTGTTGACGTGTGGATACATACATACGCTTATTCACGAATCAGTAATTCTGTATTATCCATCCAAATAGACATGCTATGGTGGTGCCATTGAAATAGTGATGTTCTCATATATGTGAGAGCACGTGTTGCTGACAACCAATTTGAACTATAGGAATTTGTGAAGGAATATTTCATCTATGTGAAGGAATAAGACTGTTCTCTGTATAAATTTTATTCATCTCTAACATCATGTGGTAATCAGCAAGTGTAGGTAACAATACATAATATGGTGAATCATCTCGGATGCCATGAAATGAAGGCGTCGCTTATTAATTATCGAGCCAGTGTTTGGCATCTGTCATATATGTCTGAAGAGCCAGAACTAATTAAAGAGTAGATTAATGTTTGGTTTATATATACGCTAATGACTTATAGCAGTCATTAGGATCTTCCTTTGTCTGTCCCGACCGATGGGTAAACTGCAGTTGTTACATAAGACCTTCTTTCCTTTGTGGCTAGTATTGCATAATATGATACGGTGAAAATAATCTCCATCAATGATAACACAGTATGTTGTGATTGTTGACGTGTGGATACATACATATGCTTATTCACGAATCAGTAATACTGTATTATCCATCCAAATAGACATGCTATGGTGGTGCCATTGAAATAGTGATGTTCTCATATATGTGAGAGCACGTGTTGCTGACAACCAATTTGAACTATAGGAATCACCAACTATAAACCCCACTCGCTCACATCGAAACTGCTGAGTAAATCCGTTAGTATATGACATTTGCGGCACATATATGTATGGTATCGAGCTTGGTATAGTTTTTAGTATGTGTTGGTAATGAATAAACTAGTATTGATCACTAAATCAACTGTTGTTGAAATTCCGTTGTTGTTCACACCCACAGACATGGAGACATTTCGATTTGTGAAGTCGTTGGCAAATCTCTAGATTGCACATCTCGAATACGTGGCTACAGCTAAACACAAAGGAAGTAAACACTGGCGAACACATGGCTACAGCTAAACACAAAAGAAGTAAACACAGATGAAAGCATTGATATACCCGACAGTATCAGTAAGTGAAGAGTATGATTGTTAAACTACATATTGTTTAGTCGCATGCTCATATGCACATCACAAATTGGTCTAACGTTAGTTCGAATCTGGACATCTTTAATTACTAAGATTTTGAACTTTAAGGTCTTTACCGGTGACATGCTAGATATGTCTACATCTATGGCGGCTTGTGCTATCACAATTAAAGGTTGGATCGTGAGGCGGAGGATTGCCTAGGAATTATTAAATGTTTTCGGTATGTGTTTCGTCAGTGGCAGGTATCAGAGAAATTATACTGTATATCAGCATAATATTTTAAACGATCGTGTGTGCCATGGGTTTACCAATCCACTATCCCTCAATTCATTTCGTTACGTCTTGTACACGGAAATTCGTAATTTAATTTACGCCATTTTATGGTTCCAGCCATAAATTAAATTTATATCAAATTATTAACTTTGATTTTAAGATAGCATATTAACCTGAGCGTTTACAGAATACATCTTCGACTGAAATTACTTATGTTTCTATATATTATCGATATTAGATCGTTGTTATCCCCGGAAATGTATTGAAAATGGCGTAGAGTGTCCCTTTAAATGTCATTCATACTGTTGGTTATTTTCTGTATAATCTTAACTGTCATTCATATTGTTGATTATTTTCTGTATAAGCTTAACTGTCATTCATACTGTTGGTTATTTTCTGTATAATCTTAACTGCATTGCCATTCATATCGTTGATTATTTTCTCTTCCAGATCAACAATTTATATTGATGACGCCGATGTCTTTGAACAGGCAATAGTCAAGTTTGTGGTATTGTGGGAGACGAGACAGATATCGATGAAGGAGATGAATCATATACTACACAGGATAACGCACGAAACAGGAGGAGATGAATCATATACTACACAGGGTAACAGACGCAGGCAGTATTGTGTGAGAAGAAGCAGGTATCGCTGAAGGAGATGAATCATATACTACACAGGATAACGCACGAAACAGGAGGAGATGAATCATATACTACACAGGGTAACAGAAGCAGGCCGTATTGTGGGAGACGAAGCAGATATCATTAAAGGAGATGAATCATATACTACACAGGAGAACGCAAGCAGGTGGTATTGTGGGAGACGACGCATATCTCGTTGAATGAGAGCAACCGTGTAATATACACGAGAACGCAAGCAGGTGGTGTTGTGGGAGACGAAACAGATATCATTGAAGGAGATGAAACATACACTACATGAGAGAACGCAAGCAGGTGGTATTGTGGAAGGCGAAGCATATATCGCTGAAGGAGACAATCATATACTACAAAGGAGAACGCAAGCTTGTATTGTGGGAGACGAAACATATTTCGTTGAAGGAGATGAATCATAGATTACATACGAGAACGCAAGCAGGTGGTATTGTGGGAGACGACGCATATCTCGTTGAAGGAGATAAACCGTGTAATATACACGAGAACGCATGCATTGGTATTATGGGAGACGAAACAGATCTCGTTGGAGGAGATGAATTATATACTACACAGGAGAACGCAGGCAGGTGGTATTGATGGAAACGAAAGAGATATCACTGAAGGAGAATCGTGGTCGTCAGAACGTTCATTAACACTCGACTCAAACTTAATCTTTCTACTGGGTGAGTCTTGAAGGTCTGTTTCAGTGGAGTATTTTGCTGAACATTCAAATCCCCTCGAGTTGATAATAATATACACTACGATATTACGACAAAGAGATAACCTCGCGTTGAATTCATCCGGTATGACCTACCTGAACTATACGTTAACCCAGTTGGTGAATTCGGGCCCCGGTGTTACACAGATAGCTTCGCGTTGAGCCTCGCCAAGTACAATCTATCTGAACTATACATTAAATCAGTTGGTGAATACGGGCCTCGCCCGGTATACACTGCCTGGAATATAAGTTACAGTGTCTCCTTTGTATGGTATAGTGTGGTGGCGACTACCACCCGTCAAATGGATACACTGTAACCCCATCACAAAAATATCACAAGCGCATATACGTGTGTGTATAAAATCTAGCACTCTAAATAAGACATCCCAAACATATGGTTCCACGTGAAATCTAATAACATATTCAGACATATTCGGGTTTATCAGGGTGGGGTATGAGGTGTATACCAAAGGTATATACTCAGTAAATACTAAATAGAAATCAATTATACAGCGGACACAAATAGATAACCCAATCACTTACACTCCAGACACGTGCGATCTTTTTTATTTCAATTATGTAAGTTTCATTGAACCAGTTAGTTGTCGTTTTCAATGAAAGGAACACATATGACGTCAGAATTGTGTATTTGGCCTGCTACTCTATATAGTATAGTGGAAAATTAACATGGGCCAGCACAGTTATTCTGATTAGTGATGGCAAAGTCGCTTTGTTTGTGTAATGTATTGAGGATTACGGTATCAATTTTATATGGCACAGCTATTTAGCACTGGAAATTCTGATTAGCGGTTGAGAGCATTCATTGTAATATTTGCAGTCTAATAAAAACCAAACCATGTTTCATTTCAATCAACTTACGGTCTGACGACACTCGCATGGAATCTGATTTCAGAGATGAAGCAGGGGGGGGGTCGAAAAAAATTTCCAGGCACGTATGATGGGGTGGTGGGTGTCTCTTGGGTCCAAAAAACAATTTTTTCCATATGCCAAATTTTTTTTCCATTCCTGCTATTGAGTCTTATTTTGATGTGTTTTGAACAAAAACAGGTCATATATAGTTAATACTAATGCTATACTACATATAGAGGTTATCAGAAGTTGTATCAGTTGCACAATGGCCAACAATAACCCAAATTCAACTTGATAGAACTAGACACTGCGCTATTGGAAAAATAAAATTTAATCAGGATTCCATCTACTGATACAACAAAATAAGAATAACTATGCAGAACTCAGCTGAAAATAAGCAATAAAATGAAAGCACACTTGACCATATGTGACTTGGAAATAAAGATATAATAAATAATGGAATAATATAGACTTTTGACAACGTAAAACAAAATCTTAACAAATAAATTGAAGGCCAGCGGGGCCAGCTTGAACAATTTCATATTGTTTTCCATGTTAATGTGGATCAGCTTGTAACGTTAATCACAGTAACGAAGATTTTAACGTCACTGATATCGTGAGCAAAAAAGAAGTGAAATTGGGCTATCCATCCATATTATTCCCAATTATTACGAAGCCTATTACTTCAGGCAGTGGCTACCAGCCTGCCATTACACGCTATAACATGTTTCCTCAGTTCTGGTTTCTGAGATGCCCCAAGAAGAGTCACGCATGTATATCATGGTTATGTTTGGTAGTAGCATTATTCTTCAAACTGGGATGAACTGGGATGAATAGTTGTATTTCCACGTGTTTTGATAAACAGTTTGATTCCAGCAATACGGTAATGCCCTAATTAAACGACTCCATAACCACAGCAGAATAATGGGTAATTTTTCAGGATTTAGTCGGAAATTAAAATTAAATTACCCATTATTCTGCTGTGGTTATGGAGTCGATTAATTAGGGCATTACTGTATATCACATAGCAAATATCAAAATATCAAATAATCTGAAATTTGTTGTACCGGTACCATGTATTCTGTAGAATACTCAAATGCGATTATGTGACTAGATCATGTGACTAAATATTATGTGGGTGGGTGTCCAAAACTGACCGGAAAAAACTTCCTGAAACGGAAAAAAAGGGTGGGTGTCCAAAATTGCCTGGAAAAAAAGGCCGGAAACGGAAGAAATTAAAATGATTATACTTGCCTGGAAATTTTTTCCGACCCCCCCCCCCCCCCCTGGATGAAGGGGCAATTCTCTTTTTTGTAAAAACTCATTAATATTCATAAGGCTTTTGCTAATCGTACGATACACACATAGATTCAAACACGTGCGCCCGAAGTCATGTAAACATTTAAGAGTTGTCACTTTTTTTTCGTGCAATAAAATGCTCTCAATGTTAATTGTTTTACTGTACACAGCCTGTACATGCAGAATACAAGTCTAGCAATTCAGATGCTATATAATAAAGACCAATGTAATGATAATATAGTGATAAGCACGCTATATAAATGTTATTGAACTGTACCGCGGTCATGTTGCGTCATCTCCTTGTTTACAATACGGTCTCGGAAAATTACTACGAAGTTGTCAATTTATCCTTATTTGGCACGTGGCGTAATATCCGTAGGTTAGGATAAAATAGTATTTGTTTTAATATCTTTGCAAATACAATTCTGTTATGTACACTTGTTCTGTCTGATCATTTCCCAATTGTGAATGAACGTACGTTAGTTGTGATTTTGAACATACGACGTTTGGTCAGTTAAGATACGCGACACTAACGTGTCGTTTTTATGATAACTTCATGAGATTGAAGTCAAATGCCGCGGGTGTGGCTTGTATGAATAAATGAATATTAATTGAAATTGCAAGAAGCTATTCATTGGTCAACCAACGCATGCTTGCTGCGTATTGGCTAGATTTCTCTCGTTTGAAATAATTTTAACCATGATAGTCTTCAGACCATAAGTTGATTGAAATGAAACACTGTCTGGTTTTTTATTAGACTGTAATATTTGTTACGTCTGTTCCGGGCGGCTGTCCTGACAGATAAGCGATGACACGTGCACGTTACGACTTGTGTTACGAGCCTGGTATGGGTTTAGTCTCATACCACGTGAGTAATTCTGTTTCGCTGATTGATCAATTTTAATTGGAAACGTGGTAATATGCCAGCTGGTGAACGCTATCTTTAATGTTCGGATCGTAACAAGATGGTGAACAGTATATGTATTTGAGATCGCCTGAAGTTTCAGTTTTGTATATATCCGGTAAAATTATTCCAAACAGTTGTAAGTTTTATACGAGAACAATCGAAATGAAAAACTGATTGTATTGGGTAATTATAGTATACTAATTCCAAAGCTAATTGAGATTATACAAATTTACCTACCACGCCCATCAACCCACATTGACAATTTGTAAAATCACAACTAGTTGCCATTCTAATCATTTCTGGTGGAATAACTGAGAAGTTAAAAGTTACGACAGAAATCAGAATCCATTTAGTGTTGTTATCTATATCACAGGGCCACGTAACAATTATAATAGTATTAATATCATTGAGTTTTAAGACTATTGTAGAGTGGCTCAGTATTGTATTAATACTCATTTTAGCTCAACGTGACAGTAACAGCTATAGGGTTTGTGTCAGTCAATGCGACTACCAGCAATATCCTTTGGCAAACCATGAGTGCCATATTCCAGTCTACTTCCACTGACATCCATATCGTTATCCGTTGGCACACCATGTATTCCACATTCCAGTCTATTTCCACTGACACCTACATTGCTATCCTTTGTCAAACCATGCATGCCACATTCCAGTCTATTTTCCCTGACATTCATATTGTTGATTATTGTATCTTCCAGGTCAACGTATTTTGATGACGTTGTCTGTGATGAGTTAGTAGCTGAACAACTGGTAAGTTTAGCACAAAATGTTTCCAACCTCGAGATAGCAATCAACTCATCAAAATGCATGAGTTTCGGTCAGATTGAATATCTGAAATTGCACCTATATGATATATACCGATATAGTTTCGACTGATAGGCATATTAACCAGTTCAGTATTAACACAATTCAAAACTGCGTTGATACTGGTATCAAATTATATCGGTCTATACTACAATAGTTTGGTTTGAAAATTAGATTTCCCAAAACAATTATCATCCATTTTAGGTTGGAAATATCAAAGCTACTGTAATATTCTCACTGTCATAATATTTTAATCAGAGTGTCGATGGGAGGTTTAATTGATGAAGGGACATTTCATTGAGTTTTCTGATGGGAGGTTTAATTGATGAAGGGACATTTCTGTGAGTTTCCTGTGCTCAGTCTCCTGGTAATCCATGTATGTGTTTACTTGTATGTTGTGTCATACCATCGTATACGTTGTGTTTATATGGTGTCACATCTTATTCTTATGTTTAACAGATTTGTGGTGCTCAGTCTCGAAATATTTTTCTATTTTCAAATATGATCGTAGTGTTGTATCTATATGGCTTCCAATTAGGTTAGGGATATTTTATGTTTATGTTTAACAGTAAGTGATGTTTTCAGGTAGGAATCGACAAAGAAAGCCAGCACAGAGAGAAGATGAAGTAGACATTATTGGGGAGGAATGCTTAGCATATCGAGAGGGAATAAAGACGATGAAGTGGAAACTGTAGTGGGGGTATTCGTAGGACATCGAGTGGGGAGAAGGAAGACGAAGTAGACACTGTTTGGCAGGCATCCGTGGCACATCGAGCGGGGAGGAACAAGATGACGTATGCGCTGGTGGGCAGGCATGATTGACACATCGAGAGGGGAGAAGGAAGATGGAGATGACACTGTTGTGAATACATTCGTGGCACATCGAGCGGGAGGAACACGATGACGTATGCGCTGTTTGGCTTGATTGGCACATCGAGAGGAGAGAAGGGAGATGGTGAAGACACTGTTGGGCAGGCGTTCGTGGCTCATCGAGCGGGGAGGAACACGATGAAGTATGCGCTGTTGGGGAGCCCTGATTGACACATCGAGCGGGGAGGAACACGATGAAGTATGCGCTGTTGGGGAGCCCTGATTGACACATCGAGCGGGGAGAAACACGATGAGGTATGCGCTGTTGGGTAGGCATGATTGACACATCGATATGGGAAAAGGAAGATGGTGAAGACACTGTTGGGCAGCCATTCGTGGCACTTCGAGCGGGAGGAACACGATGACGCATGCGCTGTTGGGCATGATTGTCACATCGAGAGGAGAGAAGGGAGATGGTGAAGACACTGCTGGGCAGCCATCCGTGGCACATCGAGCGGGGGGGGGGACACGATGACGTATGCGCTGTTGGGCATGATTGGCACATCGAGAGGAGAGAAGGAAGATGGTGAAGACACTGTTGGGCAGCCATTCGTGGCACATCGAGCGGGAGGAACATGATGACGTATGCGCTGTTGAGGAGGCATGATTGGCACATCGAGAGGAGAGAAGGAAGATGGTGAAGACACTGTTGGGCAGCCATTCGTGGCACATCGAGCGGGAGGAACACGATGAAGTATGTGCTGTTGAGGAGGCATGATTGACACATCAAGTGTGGGGAAGGAAGACGGAGAAGACAATGTTGGGCAGGCATGAGTGGCAGATCGAGAAAGAGACGGACTCTGTAGTACACACTGTTGGGGAGGCATGATTTACATATCGAGTGAGGAGAAGGAAGATGGAGAAGACACTCTTGGTCAGGCATGAGTGGCACATCGAGCGGAGAGGAACATGATGATGTATGCGCTGTTGGGCATGATTGGCACATCGAGAGGAGAGAAGGAAGATGGTGAAGACCCTGTTGGGCAGCCATTCGTGGCACATCGAGCGGAGAGGAACATGATGACGTATGCGCTGTTGGGCATGATTGGCACATCGAGAGGAGAGAAGGAAGATGGTGAAGACACTGTTGGGAATACATTCGTGGCACATCGAGCGGGAGGAACACGATGGCGTATGCGCTGTTGGGCATGATTGGCACATCGAGAGGAGAGAAGGAAGATGGTGAAGACACTGTTGGGAATACATTCGTGGCACATCGAGCGGGAGGAACACGATGACATATGCGCTGTTGGGCATGATTGGCACATCGAGAGGAGAGAAGGGAGATGGTGAAGACCCTGTTGGGCAGCCATTCGTGGCACATCGAGCGGGGAGGAACACGATGAAGTATACGCTGTTGGGGAGGCATGATTGACACATCAAGTGTGGGGAAGGAAGACGGAGAAGACAATGTTGGGCGGGCATGAGTGGCAGATCGAGAAAGAGACGGACTCTGTAGTACACACTGTTGGGGAGGCATGATTTACATATCGAGTGAGGAGAAGGAAGATGGAGAAGACACTCTTGGTCAGGCATGAGTGGCACATCGAGCGGAGAGGAACATGATGATGTATGCGCTGTTGAGGAGGCATGATTGACTCATCGATATGGGAAAAGGAAGATAGAGAAGACACTGTTGGGCAGGCGTTCGTGGCTCATCGAGCGGGGAGGAACATGATGAAGTATGCGCTGTTGGGGTGCCCTGTTTGACACATCGAGCGGGGAGGAACACGATGAAGTATGCGCTGTTGGGGAGCCCTGATTGACACATCGAGCGGGGAGAAACACGATGAGGTATGCGCTGTTGGGGAGGCATGATTGACACATCGATATGGGAAAAGGAAGATGGTGAAGACACTGTTCGGCAGGCATTCGTGACACATCGAGCGGGAGGAACACGATGACGCATGCGCTGTTGAGGAGGCATGATTGACACATCGATATGGGAAAAGGAAGATGGTGAAGACACTGTTGGGCAGCCATTCGTGGCACTTCGAGCGGGAGGAACACGATGACGCATGCGCTGTTGGGCATGATTGTCACATCGAGAGGAGAGAAGGGAGATGGTGAAGACACTGCTGGGCAGCCATTCGTGGCACATCGAGCGGGGGGAACACGATGACGTATGCGCTGTTGGGCATGATTGGCACATCGAGAGGAGAGAAGGAAGATGGTGAAGACACTGTTGGGCAGCCATTCGTGGCACATCGAGCGGGAGGAACATGATGATGTATGCGCTGTTGAGGAGGCATGATTGGCACATCGAGAGGAGAGAAGGAAGATGGTGAAGACACTGTTGGGAATACATTCGTGGCACATCGAGCGGGAGGAACACGATGACGTATGCGCTGTTGGGCATGATTGGCACATCGAGAGGAGAGAAGGAAGATGGTGAAGACACTGTTGGGAATACATTCGTGGCACATCGAGCGGGAGGAACAAGATGAAGTATGCGTTGTTGGGGAGGCATGATTTACATATCGAGTGAGGAGAAGGAAGATGGAGAATACCACTTGGTCAGGCTTGAGTGGCACATCGAGCGGGAGGAACAAGATGACGTATGCACTGTTGGGCATGATTGGCACATCGAGAGGAGAGAAGGGAGATGGTGAAGACACTGTTGGGCAGCCATTCGTGGCACATCGAGCGGGGAGGAACAAGATGAAGTATGCGCTGTTGGGCAGGCATGATTGACACATCAAGTGTGGGGAAGGAAGACGGAGAAGACAATATTGGGCAGGCAATGAGAAAGAGAAAGAGACGGACTATGTAGTACACACTGTTGGGGAGGCATGATTTACATATCGAGTGAGGAGAAGGAAGATGGAGAGGGCACTCTTGGTCAGGCATGAGTGGCACATCGAGCGGAGAGGAACATGATGATGTATGCGCTGTTGGGCATGATTGGCACATCGAGAGGAGAGAAGGGAGATGGTGAAGACACTGTTGGGCAGCCATTCGTGGCACGTCGAGCGGAGAGGAACACGATGAGGTATGCGCTGTTGGGTAGGCATGATTGACACATCAAGTGTGGGGAAGGAAGACGGAGAAGACAATGTTGGGCGGGCATGAGTGGCAGATCGAGAAAGAGACGGACTCTGTAGAACACACTGTTGGGGAGGCATGATTGACATATCGAGTGAGGAGAAGGAAGATGGAGAATACCACTTGGTCAGGCATGAGTGGCACATCGAGCGGAGAGGAACATGATGATGTATGCGCTGTTGAGGAGGCATGATTGACACATCGATATGGGAAAAGGAAGGTGGAGAAGACCCTGTTGGGCAGGCATTCGTGGCTCATCGAGCTAGGAGGAACACGATGAAGTATGCGCTGTTGGGGAGAACTTATTGACACATCGAGTGGGGAGAAGACAGATGGAGAAGACATTGTTGCGCAGGCATTCGTGGCACATCGAGCGGTGAAGAACACGATGAAGTATGCGATGTTGGTCAGGCATTCGTGGCACATCGAGGGGAGGAAGAAGATGAAGTATAAACTGTTTGGCATATATGTGTGGCACCGTCGAGAGGGGAGAAGGAAGAAGATGAAGTAACCACTGTTGTTCAGCCATGCGTGGCACATCGATAGGGGGGGAAGGAGGAAGATGAAATATGTGCTATTAGGCAGACATGAGTGGCACATCGAGTGGGGATGAAGTAGATGACGTATGCGCTGAGGGGAGAAGGACTGTGAATAAGTCACTGTTGGGAGGACTTCTAGGAACACGATGACGTATGCGCTGTTGGGCATGCTTGGCACATCGAGTGGGGCGAAGGGCGATGGAGAAGCCACTGTTTGGCTGGCATTCGTGTCACATCGAGCGTGGACGAACACTGAAGAATGCAGGGCAGGCATGATTGACACATCGAAAGGGTAGAAAGAAGACGGAGAAGACACTGTTGTGAAGGTACGTGTGGCACATCCAGCGGGGAGGAACACGATAAGGTATGAGCAGTTGGGGAGGCATGATTGACGCACCGAGTGGGGAGAAGGAAGATGGAGAAGACACTGTTGGGCAGGCGTTCGTGGCACATCCAGCCGGAGGAAGACGATGAAATATGCCCTGTTGGGCAGGCATGATTGACACACTGAGAGGGGAGGCAAACGATACTGTTGGAAAGACATTCGTAACAAATCGAGGACCACGATGAAGTATGCGCTGTCGGGCATGCTTGACACATCGAGAGGGGAGAGGGGAAAATGGAGATGGAGAAGACACTGTTGGGCGGGCATTCGTGGCACACCAAGCGGTGAGGAACACGATGGAGTAAGCGCTGTTGGTCAGGAATGCATTGCACATCGAGGGGAGGAAGAAGATGAAGTAGAAACTGTTTGGCATGAATGTCTGGCACCATCGATAGGGGAGAAGGATGAAGATGATATAAACACTGTTGGGCAGCCTTGAGTGGCATATCGAGCGGGTAGAAGGAAAATGAAGAAGACACTTGAGCAGGCATGCGTGGCACATCGAGAGGGGAGGAGGGCGAAGATGGAGATGACGCGGTTGTGGAGGCATGCATGGCACATTGAGAGGGGAGAAGATGAAGTTGACACTGGTGGACAGACATGCGTGGCACATCGAAAGCGGAGAAAGAATATGAAGTAGAAACTGGTGGACAGACAGAAGTGGCACATCGAGGCGAGAAGGACTCTGTAGTATACACAGTAGGGCAGATGTTCTTGGCACATCGAGAGTGTATATGAAGTAGAAAATGTTGGGAAAACATAAGTGGCACATCGAGCGGGTAGAAGGAAGATGAAGTAGAAATTGTTGGGCAGACATGAGTGGAACATCGAGGAGAGAAGGACTCTGTAGTCTGACACATCGAGCGGGGAGGAACACGATGAAGTATGCAGTGTTGGGCATGCTTGACACATCGAGAGGGGATGAAGAAGATGGAGAAGATACTGTTGGGCAGGGATTCGTGGCACATCGAGCGGGGAGGAACACGATGAAGTATGCGCTGTTGGGGTGGCATGATTGATTGACACATCGAGAGGGGAGGAAAGATATGGAGAAGACACTGTTGGGAAGACATCCATAGCACATTGAGGAACACGATGAAGTATGCGCTGTTGGGCAGGCATGACTGACACAACAAAAAGGAGAAGACACTGTTGGACAGGCATTCCTGGCTCATCGAGCGGGAAGAAAGAAAGATGAAGTATGCACGTTTAGGAGGCATGCGTGCCATATCGAGAGGGGAGAAGGAATATGGAAAAGTATTTTGGGCAGCCATTCGTGCGTGGCACATCGAGAGGGGAGGAGGAAGATGAAGTATGCGCTGTTGGACAGGCATTCCTGGCTCATCGAGCGGGAAGAAAGAAAGATGAAGTATGCACTTTTAGGAGGCATGCGTGCCATATCGAGAGGGGAGAAGAAATATGGAAAAGTATTTTTGGGCAGCCATTCGTGCGTGGCACATCGAGAGGGGAGAAGGAAGATGAAGTATGCGCTGTTGGGCAGACATGAGTGACACATCGAGTGGGAGGAAGAAGATGAAGTATACACTGTTGGGCAGACATGAGTGACACATCGAGAGGGGAAGAGGAAGATGAAGTATACACTGTTGGGCAGACATGAGTGGCACGTCGAGCGGGGTGGAAACGATTAAGTAGACACTGTTGGGGAGGCATCAATGACAATCGAAAGGGGAGAAGAAATATGGAGAAGTTACTTTTGGCCAGGCATGTGTGGCACATTAAGAGGGGATGACGGAGATGAGTAGACACTGTTGGGCAGGCATGCATGACACATCGAGAGGGGAGAAGGAAGATGAAGTATACACTGTTGGGGAGGCTTGCATGGCACATCGATAGGGCATCAGGAATATGATGTAGACATTGTTGGGCAGACATGAGTGGCACATCAATAGTGGAGGAAGATGTTGTAGTAGACAATGTTGGGTAGACATGAGTGGCACATCGAACGGGGAGAAGGAAGACAGATAAGACACTGTTTGGCAGTCATGCGTGGCACATCAATGGGGAGACGAGGAGGTAGTGTATACTGTTGGGCAGACACGGTGGTCATGCATGCTTGACACTTCGAGAGAGGAGGAAGAATATGACGCTGGCGCTGTTGGGAAGGCATGCGTTTCACACCGCGAAAGGAGAAGGAAGAAGTTATGTTGACACTGTTGTATAGAAATGCGTGGCACATCGAATATGGGTAGAACGTGAAGCTGACACTGTTGTGTAGACATGCGTGGCACATCGATCGGAGAGGAAGAAGATGGAGTAGGTTATGTATGGTAGGCTTTCGTGGCACATCGATGAAATTGAAGCAACTCTGAGGTGAGTTAAACATTACGATAGCTGCATCTGTATTATTTGGAAAAAATGCTTTATTCGTGTCAGATCAAAATATAGTACGACTAACACAGATCGTTTGTTGGTTTGGAAAATATCGCCAATATCTCGATCAACAACCTGTCAATTGACACATTTCGTTTTGTGGGAGAGATCGCTCTGGTTGCATCTATAACAATCTATAGAAGTTTAACTCCACAACTACTCATGCTGTTGCTTACTGTCTCCTGCAGGTCAACATGTGTTTTATTAGAAGGCGATGTCCTTGATTCGTCATTAGCTGAACAAATGATTGATATTGATGGAGCCGAAGTAGATATTGTTATTGTACCGAATGATGAGACTCCGATTGCCAGCAGTGGGGGTGCTATTTTGATAGGCTTTCCCAGACACAATAGCAAATAACTTGGCATGCATTGCTTGCCAGGAGTGTATTGACTAGCACTCAAATTCTTTGTAAACAACAACGTTCGAGTTCGAATAAGAACAGTGGAGGTGATATGAAGGCCATCGGTGAACAGTTTGGTACTGTAATCTGATTATATTAGGTTAGTATTACAAGTAATTATTGAATAATACATTTCTCTTCACGAAGGTAATGGTGCAAAGATAACATGACTTACGTTATGACACATATTGTCATAACGTAAGTCCAGTTATCTTCGCACCATTACCTGTGTTTGATTCACTTTGGTATAACTTATTGGGATATATTTAAATATTAAAAAATGCAACTGCTACTTTATGAATTAAATGGAATGTATTTATTTTGTTTGTTTGTCATTCAAAATAATTTACAATACGATAAAATGCATGATCTACTACATTTTAAACGATAAAAGTGGATAACTCAATATCACATAGAATACCATGAACTTCAGCTTTAGCTTATTCTGTCTTCAAAATTCAAATTTCAGTTATGGATTCTATGAACAGAAGAATGTTGATGTTCTGAAATCTGCTCTCAAGCAATGAAATAATACCATTTTGTATTTTGTAATTGTAACACTGTAGTAAATGTAGTAAATGGCCGTCAATGTAAGTTCAGAATCAATCACAAATGCTTATTGTAAGATATTTTCAGAATCAATTACAATTTCATGCGTATTATAACATATTTTCATAATCAACTAGTCGCTCAAATCCTTCTGCCAAGTTATGGAACATAGTTTTGCAGTTGTGTTATGTCAGTCACGGGAGTCGGTATGGCGTGTTTGTACCCTGGTTGATATATCAAATCCGACATCCCTTTGTCATAATGTAATAACACATAATGCAGATCACTATTATGACACCATAACCAAAGCCAATGTGTTGATGATGTATTCGTTTTTATCTCTCTCATTCAAGGTACAACAAAATAAATATACTATTTGTAAATGGTCAAAGTATGTATGTATATAGATATTATTTTAAAATGGTGAACAGGGAAATAAATATTATAAATATGGATGGAATAACTTTTGTGGTTACAGTTATGCCGTCAGTTCACAACAACGGGATGGGATAGCTTGATTAGAATTTCATACATGACAACTAAGTAACCAGGGCAACACATGATAACTAAGTAACCATGGCAACACATGATAACTAAGTAACCAGCTTAACACATGATAACTAAGTAACCAGCTTAACACATGATAACTAAGTAACCAGCTTAACACATGATAACTAAGTAACCAGCTCAACACATGACAACTAAGTAACCAGCTTAACACATGATAACTAAGTAACCAGCTTAACACATGATAACTAAGTAACCAGCTCAACACATGCTAACTAAGTAACCAGCTTAACACATGATATGAATCATTCAACATTGCTGCATGACAAAACAGTTATCATAACTAATAATCAGTTCAAAACGTGATGTGATCGATTCAACATTGCTACATGAGAAAACAGTATGATAAATATTAACACCAGTTCATACCATTAAAATTGAAATGTCTTTATTGAGTATGCTTGTTAACTTTCCACGAATGGGCCTACTATCCTAACCTAATAGGTCTAAAATATCATCATTACCATATGTACGTTTGACTTGAACATTTGATTTATTTTTCAAAACAAACTGAATATATTGTGGCTGGGCATGTCAAACTACTATTGATACTGTCATGATGACCACCGTTAGGGTGGCATGGTTTGAGTGATGGAGGGACATTTCGGTCAGGTCCTGTGGCTCATTCTCTTGATATATTTATCGTTGATGGGGGACATTTCGGTGAGAATTTTGGGGGTCAGTCTCTTGATATATTTATCGATTTTCAAGTGTGATCATAGACGTTGTGTCTATATTGTTTCCCATCAGGATAAGGATATTTTATTCCCATGCTTATCAAAAGGTAACATGTTTTTGTCACAACATTTCTGTTTCGTATGGATCAAACAAATAACACTAGGAGGATGAGGAAAACAATTAAATAGACACTGTGTTGCAGATATGGCAAAAGAATGAAAAGATATGGCAAGTTGAGGATGAGATTGTTTCAGATTCTGAAATGGAAGTAACTTTGAGGTGAGTTGAACACTGGCATACATCTAGCTGTAGCAGTATTCTTTGGCAACATGCTTTATGGTTATGGTTTGCCCAGACGCAATATAAATAATTTTGCATGTATTGCTTTCCATGAGTGGCTTGACAATTTTGTAGATGATCCGTTGAAAATAGCAGCGTTCGAACAAGAATAGTGGGCTTTATATGCATGTCATCAGCAAATAGATTGCTACTGTAATCCAATTACATTGGGTTTGTATTACAATAAGTATTTAGTGAGTGATGCAGTTATCTCTATGGATATTTTGATAGAAATCTAACTGGACTTAAGTGATGACATTATTTCTTTGTGTTTGATTCAACATGGTGCAACTTATTGATACAGTTTGGAGTACTACAAAAATGCAAATGCTAATTTAGATATCTCTTGCTGGATGGAAGCAAATGTTTTTTTTATTTAAAATATTTTTAATTTAAAATAAAATAATAAATAATCCAATATATCATTAAGGTACATCAGAATATCATGAAATTCATCCTTAACTTATTATGTCTTTGACATTTAACTTTGTCATTGACTTTATGAACAAAAGAGTGTTGATCTGGTGTAATCAAACAATGAAATAATACCATATAATTATGCAACTGTAATACAGATAAACATCTCATGACCACCACCGTAATTTCAGAATCAATTACAAATGCTTATCTATCTACTATATAATTTGAGACTTCCGTAAATATATATGTGTGTATATATGTGGGTACTTCATGGAATCGAAAACGCGTGTACAGATTGTGCTCAAATTTCGTATATAAGTGTAAAATCCCACGGACACCGTCGTGGTCGCGTTTTGGAAAAGCTCAGAGCACCTCTTCTCCAATCTCAGTCACAAAAACGGCACTGCGGTGGTTAATCAAGTGATAATTTAATGAGCGTTTGTTTTTTACGCATCGCTATAAAGAGCGCTTGTTTACCATTCAACGTTATTAGTATCTGCAGAGAGATATACGGGATTTTGAGTGGTTTCCTATGTGGGGAGATTTATTGGATGCCATAGTACAACATTTCTGCAATATAATTGCCTCAAAGTCTTCAGCATCATTGTTATAGTATGTATGGCACTTAGGTCGGGGCTTAGGGGGGGTAGTTAGTGTGGATATAGGCATAGGACGAGATCTCGGAAACGGGTGGAGCTATCGACTTAAAATTTGGTATGTGAATGTATCTTGCCCCGGATACGAATTTTATCGGATCGCCGAGTCCGTGCGACGCCAGCTTCGCGCATGCGCAGACCAGATCTCGGAAACGGGTGGAGCTATCGACTTGAAATTTGGTATGTGAATGTATCTTGCCCCGGATACGAATTTATCGGGTCGCCGAGACCGTGCGACGCCAGCTTCGCGCATGCGCAGAACATATCTCGGAAACGGGTGGAGCTATCGACATGAAATTTGGTTTTTGAATGGCCCGGACAACGTCGGGCTCATCATTAATCTCCTATATAATTTGAGAACTCCGTATATATATATATATATATATATATATATATATATATATATATATATATATATATATATATATATATATGTGTGTGTGTGTGTGTGTGTGTGTGTATATGTATGTGGGTACTTCATGGAATCGAAAACGCGTGTACAGATTGAGTTCAAACTTCCTATGTAAGTGTAAAATCCCACCGACACCGCCGTGGTCGCGTTTTGGAGAAGCTCAGAGCACCCGTTTTCCAATCTCAGTCACAAAAAACGGCACTGCGGTGGTTAAGACATCAACGATCTTTATATTGACCTTATACGGAGGTGTTAACAATCAACGCTCTTTATTGCAATGGACGTGGCTAAACGACTGACCCCATGCGGATTCCAATGGACGTGGCTAAACGACTGACCCCATGCGTCCGAAATACGGAAGCGGACGAAATTCAATTATCTCGACTTTCACGACGGGATTAATTGACTGTCCGCTCTGAAGTTTAGGACGGGGAGGACGGGTACCATGAATTAACTCATTGAAAAACAAAGAATGCGTTATCTCGGAAACGGGTGGAGCTATCGACTTGAAATTTGCTATGTGAATGTATCTTTCCCCGGATACAAATTTTATCGGGTCGCCGAGCCCGTGCGACGCCAGCTTCGCGCATGCGCAGACGAGATCTCGGAAACGGGTGGAGCTATCGACTTGAAATTTGGTATGTGAATGTATCTTGCCCCGGGTACGAATTTTATCGGGTCGCCGAGCCCGTGCGACGCCCATGCAGCGCGTGCGCAGACGAGATCTCGGAAACGGGTGGAACTATCGACTTGAAATTTGCTATGTGAATGTATCTTGCCCCGGATACGAATTTTATCGGGTCGCCGAGCCCGTGCGACGCCAGCTTCGCGCATGCGCAGACCAGATCTCGGAAACGGGTGGAGCTATCGACTTGAAATTTGGTTAAATTTAAGACATGTCATGTTTCTGAAACAAAGCCATGAGACGGATGCCGCCAGTGGCGGGCTAACTTGCTAGTCTCATATATATTTTGAAGACCTCTGCCTGTCTGTATGTTTGTCTGTTTGTTTGTCATTTATACAAATCTACGATTCTCGACCGATCGGGACGAAACTTGGTACGTGTGTGTAGTTTGACCAGGCGGTGGACGTTGTCGTATTGGCGAGCCTGTGCGGCGCCCGCTTCGCGCATGCGCAGACGGATCTCGGAAACGGGTAAAGCTATCGACTTGAAATTTGGTATGTGAATGTACCTTGCCCCGGATTCGAATTTTATCCGGTCGCCGAGCCCGTGCGACGCCAGCTTCGCGCATGCGCAGACGAGATCTCGGAAACGGGTGGAGCTATCGACTTGAAATTTGTATGTGAATGTATCTTGCCCCGGATACGAATTTTATCGGGTCGCCGAGCCCGTGCGACGCCAGCTTCGTGCATGCGCAGACGAGATCTCGGAAACGGGTGGAGCTATCGACTTGAAATTTGGTATGTGAATAGCCCGGACAACGTCGGGCTGGGTAGAGCTATCGACTTTGGTTTTTGAATAACCCGGACAACGTCGGGCTCATCGGCTAGTCTCATATATATTTTGAAGACCTCTGTCTGTCTGTCTGTTTGTCTGTATGTTTGTCTGTCATTTATACAAATCTACGATTCTCGACCGATCGGGACGAAACTTGGTACGTGTGTGTATTTTGACTAGGCGGTCGTCGTTGTCGTATTGGCGAGCCCGTGCGACGCCCATGCAGCGCATGCGCAGACGAGATCTCGGAAACGGGTGGAGCTATCGACTCGAAATTTGGTAGGTGTGTGTAGTTAGACCAGGCGGTCGTCGTTGTCGTATTGGCGAGCCCGTGCGTCGCCCGCGCAGCGCATGCGCAGACGAGATATCGGAAACGGGTGGAGCTATCGACTTGAAATTTGCTATGTGAATGTATCTTGCCCCGGATACGAATTGTATCAGGTCGCCGAGCCCGTGCGACGCCAGCTTCGCGCATGCACAGACCAGATCTCGGAAACGGGTAGAGCTATCGACTTGAAATTTGGTTTTTGAATAGCCCGGACAACGTCGGGCTCATCGACTTGAAATTTGGTTTTTGAATAGCCCGGACAATGTCGGTCTGTCATTTATACAAATCTACGATTCTCGACCGATCGGGACGAAACTTGGTACGTGTGTGTAGTTTGACCAGGCGGTCGTCGTTGTCGTATTGGCGCCTATGTGGCGCCCGTGCAGCGCATGCGCAGACGAAATCTCGGAAACGGGTGGAGCTGTCGACTTGAAATTTGCTATGTGAATGTATCTTGCCCCGGATACGAATTCTATCGGGTCGCCGAGCCCGTGCGACGCCAGCTTCGCGCATTCGCAGACCAGATCTCGGAAACGGGTAGAGCTATCGACTTGAAATTTGGTTTACGTCGGGCTGGGTAGAGCTATCGACTTGAAATTTGGTTTTTGAATAGCCCGGACAACTTCGGGCTCATCGGCTAGTCTCATATATATTTTGAAGACCTCTGTCTGTTTGTCTGTTTGTCTGTCTGTCATTTATACAAATCTACGATTCTCGACCGATCGGGACGAAACTTGGTACGTGTGTGTATTTTGACCAGGCGGTCGTCGTTGTCGTATTGGCGAGCCCGTGCGACGCCCGTGCAGCACATGCGCAGACGAGATCTCGGAAACGGGTGGAGCTATCGACTCGAAACTTGGTAGGTGTGTGTAGTTTGACCAGGCGGTCGTCGTTGTCGTATTGGCGAGCCCGTGTGTCGCCCGTGCAGCGCATGCGCAGACGAGATCTCGGAAACGGGTGGAGCTATCGACTTGAAATTTGCTATGTGAATGTATCTTGCCCCGGATACAAATTGTATCGGGTCGCCGAGCCCATGCGACGCCAGCTTCGCGCATGCGAAGACCAGATCTCGGAAACGGGTAGAGCTATCGACTTGAAATTTGGTTTTTGAATAGCCCGGACAACGTCGGGCTCATCGACTTGAAATTTGGTTTTTGAATAGCCCGGACAATGTCGGTCTGTCATTTATACAAACCTACGATTCTCGACCGATCGGGACGAAACTTGGTACCTGTGTGTAGTTTGACCAGGCGGTCGTCGTTGTCGTATTGGCGAGCCCGTGCGACGCCCGTGCAGCGCATGCGCAGACGAAATCTCGGAAACGGGTGGACCTATCGACTTGAAATTTGCTATGTGAATGTATCTTGCCCCGGATACGAATTTTATCAAGTCGCCGAGCCCGTGCGACGTCAGCTTCGCGCATGCGCAGACGAGATCTCGGAAACGGGTGGAGCTATCGACTTGAAATTTGGTATGTGAATGTATCTTGCCCCGGATACGCATTTTATCGGGTCGCCGAGCCTGTGCGACGCCAGATTCGCGCTTGAGCAGACCATATCTCGGAAACGGGTAGAGCTATCGACTTGAAATTTGGTTTTTGAATAGCCCGGACAACGTTGGGCTCATCGACTTGAACTTTGGTTATTGAATAGCCCGGACAACGTCGGTCTCATCGGCTAGTTAATTGTAATAAATTTGCATAATTCTATTGGAGCACACAACCAGCTTTCCAACAGGCCAACGTATGGGACCATGTTTTTCTCGTGAAACAATTACGTGGAATGGAAATATAGAACTTAACAGAAGAAGTTGTATGGTATACATGTGGGAATTATCGGTATGGACCAATTCAGAAACAATATGGATCAATATTGGGTCAATTAGAAATGAATTTCAACTTTACATCAGAATTGAAATCAACTAAATAAGACAATCTCCCAAACAGGTAATAAGTTCAAAGCAGATGATTCTAGTTGAGGTTGTCCGGTATAAATGATGTGGAAACAAGTAGGTTGTTGTCAGTTGGTATGGAGTAACCATAAGTAATATTTCTGAAGATTCTGAGAAGAACCTATTTATGTGGAGAATTTTGGTCAACATTGTCCAGCTTTCTTAGCTATCAAATATTTAATTAAACGAGAGCTCGCCTTAATTTATCACAACTCTTCTTGAAAGGTGATTCTGAGAATAGAGATATAAATGTATGGAATATCCTGGATATATTTGATGAGAACTGTCCAGATTTCTAAGTTACCCAAATTTGAATTAAACGAGATAACTCGCGTTAGTTTATCAAAATCTCTGATTCAAATGTCAAATGGAGTGGCACTCATGTTGAGCTGACAGAGCTGTGTCTTATAATTGTGAAATGTCCAATATAAAATCTGATATTTGGCATCAGATAGAACAAGTAGATTCATACTGATTTTACAAGAATTTCCTTCAGTTGGATACTGGTTGAGCTGGTTTAATTAATATATATATATATATATATACTGGAAGCTGACCAATTTAGTATATGAGCTGTTGAAGTTGATCAAATTACTGTCAAATCTTAACTATTGATCATATGATGATATCTGCATAAGGATGAACATGTAAGTTTCAGGCTGCTTTGTTATCCATATTCAAATTAAACGAGTGACGACTCGCGTTAATTTATTCAATTTCAAGAGGATGAAAATCATGTTGAGTTAATTATTAAGAATTGTTGATGTCCAATATAAACTCAGATATTTGATATCAGGTTGAACAAGAAATTTTAGGCTGCTTTCAAAGTTTGTCAATAATTTTATTTCAGTTGAATCGTGGTTGAGCTGATATAATGAAAATTGTCCAATTTGTTGGGAACTGCTAAATTTATATTTTCAACACTGGTGTTTCACTGGTATGACATCTAAATTGGTTTGATGGGTGGAACAGAACTAATCATGTTGATAATTGATGAGCTGTGGCAGATTGGTAGATTAAACTACATTGTCATTGACATTTTGTGCGAAAAATAGGTAAGTTTATCTGACCGTAATTCTGTTGACACTGGGCAGCGAAGTTGTCGATTACAATCTCCTCTCTCCCCTGTCTTCAAAATTTGGCCAGCTAGCTGTGGTGAACACAGTTGTTGGTCATTATATATAAGTAGTAGCCCTAGAGTAAGAATAATAGAAAGTTGGGAAACAACATGTAAAAAAATATTTTTAAACCCACCCACCTCCCCAGTTGCACTCGAAATCTCATCAAAACGAATACGCTTCGGACATGCATAAATACGTATGTAAAACTATCGAATATCGATAATCACACTTACCATACATTTCTTGAGAGGTATATCCAGAAAAACAACTTTTATCAGGTGAAAAGAATCAAAATCGCGATAAAATATGGCTCGACACAACATCATTAGCACGGAATTGTTAGGAAGGATAACTCTTCCGAAAAGTCGGTTCAACTAGGTTCGGTCAAAAAGGCGAAATACTTTAAGCGGGCCAACATTTGACTTGTCCCCGGAGTATAAACCTTGCCATCGCTCAGCGTTGACGTCGTCGTTGTGTGGGTTGGGGGGGGGGGCACGTCACAATTTACATAATTTAATATAGGGTGACTGCAATTCTGGAGGTAGGCATGACCAAGGTCGTAAGAGAAATAAATATAAACAAATTCCACCTGTTTGTGCTGGCAAGGTTAAGGGAAGGAAATTTACTCGATACGCAGGCAGATACTCTATAACTAGTACTGGGGACAATTTAAAAATAGTTTTGAAGAAAGAACATCAAAAAGTGTTATCCATATATAGACTGATTAATAAGCATAACTTGCAAAATTTCATATTGCAACTCACCAATCATGTTGCCAGCTGTATCCTTGTCCAAGAAATAAATAAATATAATTGTAATACCTTGACCCCGATGATTGAGTCTCCCAATTTTGGCTTAGCGTGCACATTATACACACAATGCTCAGGTTGTGGTAAAGAGTCTCTTTATCTACAAGTAATACAAACTTGATACACCATCTAGCAAATTGAGGAGCTATGATATTAATTTAAGAGCTGTCTGGGGTTCAATGTCACGTGGTAGGGGTTTGTCATCAGGGCTCAATGAAACAGCATGCACACTTGGTTTACCAATTATGTCACAAACAACATTCACAAAATTAGAGCATGATATTGGAAAGGAATGGCATTTACTCTCTGACAATGATATGATAGCAGCAGGTATTGAAGAAAAAGAACTGGCAATAAAGAGAAATGATTTATATCAGGGTATTCCTGCCATTACTGTGGTAGTTGATGGGCGATGGTCCAAGAGGACACACAAACATGCTTATAATGCATTGGGTGGGGTGGCTATTATCATTGGGAAAGAAACAGGTAAAATATTACACATTGGTGTGAGAAATAAATATTGCTATATTTGTACATTGGCAGAAACACATAATATTCCACCACAACAACATGAAAGTTTTAAAAATTGGGATGAAAGTAGTCAACAGATGGAAGCAGATATAATTATTGAAGGTTTTCTTGAGGCAGAAAAAGTTCATGGTGTAAGATATATGCGATTGATAGGTGATGGTGATAGTTCTGTGTATACTCGAATTCAATCAGAGGTTCCTATTTAGGGTGAACATGTAAAAAAAATAGAATGTGCAAATCATGCTGTTAAATGCCTTCGTTCCAACTTAGAGAAACTAGTTCAAGAAAAGCCGCAATATAAAGGAAAAAATAAATTAACCAAACTGATGAGAATTAAAATAGCTACAGCTGCCAGGTGTGCAATAAGAATGAGATCTGCTGAGAAAGATAAAAAATCTGCCATAAAAAACTTAGATCATGATCTAAGGAATTCAATTCATCACCTTTTCGGTTATCATGACAATTGTAGTGAATTTTGTAAAAAGAGAAATAACAAAGAAGTAGTTGAAAATGTTGAAACTGATTTATTTGATAGTGATAAAACTCTTCTGATGATAATGTTGACACTTTGCTCAAAGATATTCAAGATATATCGGAAGATGGTTCTGATCTTAAAGATCAAGAGGCATCCCGAGTAGCATCCCAACCGTCAACCCAAGTACCGGTAGATCCAATAATGATTAATGATGTTTCAGTTCTTCTCTCACGATTAGCCACTGAATCTAATGTTCTAATAGAAAATACAACCACATATGCAGCAGAAAATTGGATGGGAGTACGCATGAAATTTGATGGTGGAAAGATTTATAATAGGTCACACAGAGGTTATGGGGCTGCCCTTCGAAAACAGCTAGGTTCCAATTGGTCAGCAACAACATGGGATAAATTAACAGACACCTCAGCAGGTCCCACTATGCACCACCTTTTCAGAAAAAGAGCTGCCAAACTAATGTCCAATAAAATCAGACGTGCAACTATTGAATTATGTAAGAGACTATTGAAACGAAAGCTCCAGCGACAGAAAATTGATTCCACAAATAAAGCTAAATTATCATATGCACCTGCATTATGTGAAGACCTGGAAGATAAGAATACCCTTGAGAAAAAATGTTCTGATTACTATAATAACAATGTTAAATTGGCAGAGAGACAGGCAGAATTAATTTTAAATCAACAGTTGAACAATCATCGTGCGAAGAGTGGAAGTCTGAGAGAAGAAAACGTCTCACATCATCATCATTTGGTATCATCATGAATAGAAAACAAAAAACTCCTGTTAAATCATTCATTATTAATAAACTGTATTCTAAGTTTGAGGGAAATGTATTCACTCGGAGAGGTTTGCCATAGGAACCAGCTACAATAAAAGAATATTGCATGAGAAAAGCGCAAGAAGGTGATCGGGTGACTGTTGCTTCCGCGGATTTGAAAGTTTGTGTGAGTGATCCCTTCTTGGCCGCAAGTACTGACGGAGTTGTGCCTGATAACAATGGTTCCATTGGCCTTATTGAAATAAAAAATGTTTTACTTGCTCCTGGGAATCAAAATTCACTTACTGAAGCAGCTCAAATGGGCACATTCTGTTTGAAATTTAATAATGGTGTCTTGTTTTTGTCCAAAAATCATTCTTTTGACTATCAGTATCAAGGTCAGCTAAATGTTTTTAATTATCATTGGTTGGATTTCGTCGAACCAATCCATATGAGATGTTTATTCAGAGGATCTATAAAGACAGTGTATTATGGCAAACTAAAATGATTCCTAAATTAAAAGCTTTTTATTTCAAAGCTCTCTTACCTGAATTGGCATCTCCAAAATATCGTAAACATCAATTGTGTCCAGGGACCTGGGTAAGACTTGATTTGTAGCTTTGCATACATTTTTTAATTGTTATATATATATATGTGTATATAGCCCTACTTACTGAATGGAATATCCTACATTTATTGAATTTTAAAAGCAAATATAGGAATTGTTAATTTTTCTTTGGTATGGTTGCAGTTCATACTTCAATCAGCTGTTCCACAGAAATAGCCTTTGGAGTCGTTGTAGCACATTCAGCTAATAATTTCAACAAACAATCTAAGGCTGTTTGCTGAATTAGTCGCTGAATAGACCTACTTCTCTATCAAATGCGATCAACTAATCAGTGATGACTATTCAGTAAATACAGATCTACTCTCACCGCATGTGTATTTTTCAGATATCAAAAGATTTAAAGTATTGAAACTGATAATGCTCAAGTATAAATCATGCTATACAGTACATGTACATGTATGTTATAAACCATCTGAAAAGGGGAACTCTAAACATGTTTTATCAGTTAAGATATGAAGTAGTTGTAGTTATGCGATAATTCCAATGTTTCCACAATCAAGTAACAAACTTCCATTATGTGAGGTTTTATTATGGATACTTTTCCATAATAAGCACAAATATTTTTATGTGGCACTTAAAGGTACTCAGTCCGATCAGACGCTCCTACATTACTATGTCTTTGGCTTCGGGGGTAAAAATATTTGATTCAAGTCAAGGAACCTACACATCAAAGCTCAGAGTTAGCAGATATCAATTTTTTAAGTTTGTAATTTCAATTGTTTGTGGGCCACAAACTGATTTAAGCATGATGTTAAACGGATGGTCTTGCAGATAAAGATGGATAACTTTAAAATCAAGTGGTAATAATAACCACTTGATTTTAGAGTGATCCATCTTTATCTGCAAGACCGTCAGTTTGACCTCTTGTTTCTGGTACCGTAATCATACAATTGAAATCACTAACTTAAAACAATCTATATCTGATGATTCTTGACTTTGACAGGTAGGTTCCTCGACTGGAATCAAATATTTTACCCCCCCAAGCCAAAGAAATAGTAATTTAGGAGCATCTGATCGGATTGAGTACATTTAAGTACCACCCATTTCAATTGTGTCCATAGAAAAACATAAATCTCTTTGATTTTTCAATACAAATTGTTTTTCACTTTATACACAATTTACAGAACTTTATCTTTTTCATATGATTTACCTGTAAGAATCATCATCATTGCTCATTTATGATTGACTTGTTATTGATACTTCTCATTAAAACATTTCAGTATCAGGAAACATCTGCTAAATCCAGTGCATCATTACCCAGTACAAGCAGTATTCTGGATCACCAACAGACAGAGAGATCAACGAATGTGTCATTTGTGGGCCGAAGAATATTGCACAAGTGGATAGTAGATGATACGTCTGGTTAGTTTGTTAAATTAATTTGTATCATTTCATGTCAATTTCTTCATTTGGAATTGTATGTCACAAAGACCTTATTCATTGTTGTATTCAGTCATCATTTCATAAATGACTTGTTATACCCACTTCTAAAACAAAAGGGGGATACTGTTTTGCATCTGGTCCGTCCGTCCATCCGCCCGCTGTCTGTTCATGTCTTAACTTAAACAGTAGTTCTCATATCTCAATGAAATTTGGTATGGATGACAGTTGTCAATCATTTTGTTCAGGTTTTCCGTTCGAGAGTTATTCATCTTTGTTTATCTGAAAATGCTGAGTTATTAGTCCATCTACCTGAGTATCTCAATTGTAGGTTATCGTTATGCCCACACTAGGCGATATGCCACATGGGTGTATGCACCAGGTGACAGTCTATCTCTTGTCATATTCATGGTCTCTGGAAGGAAATATTTTTCATAATAGTCTCGATCGAATCTTGCAGTTTGGGACTCACAAATGCAGAGTCATTGTTGTCACTTACTATTTTGTTGATGCTTGTACATGTAATACTTTCCATCTGTTTCTATCAAAAATTATGATACATACTTGCTAGATTATGGGGTTCAATAAAGTAATCAAAGCAGCATCACTTAAAATTGATGTACATATTATTTTGCAACTCATTATGTTCTCTTTTGCAGGAAAAACCGAGTGGTATGAGGGCAATGTTCTGAAGGTGGTAAAGGGTCGGGACGGTAATCTTCGGACTAGCTATGAGGTGCTCTACTTAAAAGACGACGAGAAATATATCATAGATCATCTGGTCTCTGATTATCGGGAAGGCTCTGTGAAGTTTGTAAATAATAGTAAGTGACCACTTTTTAGCTCACCTGAGATGCAGTTTCCGGTGGAGCTATAGTCATCACTCCTCGTCCGTTGTCCATCCGTCCGTCAACAATTCTTTAAACTTCTTCTCCTCTGGAACATTAAGACCGAATGGGTTCATATTTACTTCTTATGATGTATTGGGTCCATGGATAATTGGGCTTCAAACATGTCTAACTGGTTTTATAAAAAGGCGCTTGTGAGATTGGAAATTTCCAATAATTGAGAAAGTTTGAGATGTTGGTTGTGCAATTCCAACCTAAGACTTGGGCATCTGGAGCCCGGGAGGGAGGGGACTTGTTGATCTGGAGGAGAAGGTGATCAGTAGTATACAGTTGGTCATTTCAAGGTGGATATTCACCGATCTACATACATGAAGCCTCTCTGGCCACATATCCTGTTTAGATCTACTTATTTTAAAGTGATTATGAAAAGTTCTGACTGTTGTGGTCTCCAGAGTCCCAGTCTTATCAGTCTTTGCAGTCTGGTGAATGACCCCACAGTCATTGACTGTCTTGTTTATCAAATCACTAAAATAGTTTTGCCATTTTGTATAATCTTAAAAGTTACTTTTCCTTGATGCATTCTCATTTCATATTCCATAAATTGCACAGAGATTTCTTCTGAAGTGACATATTGCTTCAATAGTGTTTTTTTTTTAAACATTCATTTGGAAGTTTGCTTCTTTCAACATGATTCTGACTTGATACATCACTGTTGTTATACCAGTCATGCCCAGTACAATACTACCTATTATAATGTTTACAAATATTAGCTTATAATGCCTGTGTTCAGACCCATATCCACTATCATTGATGCAGCAACTTTGGCCTCCCATACCAAGAAAAATAGTTCCTTAGAATGTAAACAATGCACATGGAAGACATTTTCTCATTATTCAGGATTGCGGTATCGTGGAGAACTTTCGAATTAAGAAGTAATTAACAAATCTCTAGGATGCAGCCCGCGATATCAACGAAGTAGCCAATGATGAACATATTACTATAGCCAACCATCAAGGAAGTAACCACTGATGAACATATGACTATAGCCAACCATCAAGGAAGTAACCACTGATGTGCATATGCCTATAGCCTAACGCCAAGGAAGTAACCACTGGTGAACATATGGTTATAGCTAAACACCAATGAAGTAGCCACTGATGAACACGTGAATGGACAACCTTTTCAGTAAGTGAAGAGTACTATTGTATAAATCATTATATTATGCGGCTCTGGGCTAACTTGTTTTCTACATTTGTTTGTGAGTACACATGCATTGTTCGCACTGATGTTGATATGATGTAAACCACAAGAAAGTTGCGTGTTAACCTGCTGCACGTTAGCATTAAGTGTTTATGTACGTTTCCTTTGAATATTCTGGACATGTATTCGTTCAAAAATCTTCTGTGTGCAGTCAATTTCAGTATACTAGAATACCTCAGTATTTTTGAAATTGACAAATGAATTTGCAGTACTTTGTCAGGGTGGTTATTTAAAGTGTGTTCACTATTACCCATGTAACATTGTGACACGGAGGAAATACGAAGCTTCGGGCTGAACAATTGGTTGTGACTGCTCAGATATGTATAGTGAATAGGTAGTGTTCGGTGTTTGATTGTCCCACCAATAGACTTTTCACAGAAGTCCAAAATTAATAATTCGAACCAAACGTTTTAAATGATGCACCAAAATATTCTCCACTGAGCCACACACCCATTGGTATCGAACGCATTGATGCTTGTCAGTTATAAGAAACGATAGTGGATTAAAAATTAGACTCTGTTCCGAAACCACAGCAATTTCTTAACACTGTATGTTATACAGTTTAGAATAATAAAAAATGCAAGTGCGACCCCTTGTGATGTGACGTTGGATCAGAAGCAAGGTGAGATTCCCAACTAGTGCATAATCTCACACGACAGATTATCTACACTCATCAAAATCCCCTCTACTGCCAACAAGATATATCATCATCTCACACGATAGATTATCTACACTCATCAAAATCCCCTCTACTGCCAACAAGATATAGCATCATCTCACTCATCACTTCCCTTTATCATATCCGACAACCAGCTTAATCCCCTAAACTATTCTCACATAACCATAACCATAACATCTCACATATAAAACTACTTAATTTTCATATGACAACCACCATACCCTTCCAGCATACTCCCACATAACTCAAATATGTCCATATGAAACTACCTTATTTTGAAACACCTATCGTACCGGGCCACCCTGTGAGTATACTAATACACGCGATAAAACGTCAACAATTTAAAATATGAAGTCCCCATTTATTTGAACAACTTGAAGTGTTTTAAATCCCTCTTACAGTATGGGCCTTCTCATTCGGAAACGACACCCAAAAGCTTAAAGCTTGTTGTCGAATCCCTTTCATATCATCATTGTTAATAGTTGTTTTTAATATATAATGAATGCTACGGAATAAATACTGTTTACACCAAAATAAATGTCAAGTTCGTATTTGGGTTCGGTACCACATTTCATTTGTGTTGTGTTAATGAGCTGAGTTGGTATTGAAATGCAAAATCACTATTTCAGGACGGACACGCACCAATATAAAACATTCAGTCAATGTCTGGAATGCAAAGATAGTTGCAAAACATTGTTTCAATGAGTATTCTCCCACCATGGAATGGTTCACAGACTCATTTACTTCGCCAGGAAATAGTGACGCGGCAACGAAATTTAAAATGTTAATGGACGCAATTTAGATGCTCGTTCATTCCCTTGGAGTACGCTATCGTAATTATTTGGCGTCTCGAGACAGCTGGTGACACAAAGACCAGTGAAACCAATGAAGAGGTTGTTCATATCCACGAGGAAGGCTATCGTCTGGAGTATTCGTTTCGAGACAGCTGGTGTGTCAGTGACCCAAAAACTATTAATCCAATGAAGAGGTTGTTCATGTCCACGAGGAATGATATCGTCTGATTATTCGTTTCGAGACAGCTGGTGTATCAGTGACCACAAAAACAGTGATTCCAATGAAGAGGCTGTTCATGTCCGCGAAGAAGGCTATAGTCTGGACTATTCGTTTCGAGACAGCTGGTTTGCTGTGACCCAAAACTGTTAAACCAATGAGGAGGTTGTTCATGTCCACGAGGAATGCTATCGTCTGATTATTCGTTTCGAGACAGCTGGTGTATCAGTGACCCCAAAATCAGTGAATCCAATGAAGAGGTTGTTCATAGCCACGAGGAAGGCTATCGTCTGGATTATTCGTTTCGAGACAGCTGTTGTGTCAGTGACCTCAAAAACAGTGAAACCAATGAAGAGGTTGTTCATGTCCGCGAGGAATGATATCGTTTGTAATATTCGTTTCGAGACAGCTGGTGTATTAGTGACCCAAAAAACAGTGAAACCAATGAAGATGTTATTCCTGTCCGCGATTAACGCTATCGTCTGGGTTATTCAAAGAACAAAGGAACCCAAGAGTCTGTTTCTGTCGTCTGTGTAATTCGTTCCGAAGCAGCTGGTGACCCAAAGAAAAAGGAACACAATGAAGACGCTGTTCATGTCCATGGCGTACTCTATCGGTGGGATTATTAACTTCGAGACAGTTGGTGTGAAGGAATCCAACGTTCATGTCCGCGAAAAACGTTATCGTTATGAATATTCGTTCCGATGCAGCTGTTGTATCACGTGACAGACCGACGCAGTTCGGAATATAAATGTGTCGCAGCTTTGTTCGAAAGACGAGTTGCATCGGCTCCATGGACGGATGAGATTTATGGCCGCCATTAACCGGCCACCAACTACATTACCGTGTTTCTGCAGATACATGACCAATGTTTCGGCTATCGATTGATATGTTACTACAACAGATCTGTGGTGTTTCGAAAGACTAACTTAAAATAAACTCACAGTAACATTGACTTTTGAGTTCCGTACATAAAGTATGGGGAAACGATTATTAGAGACTGGATTATTTGGTGCCAAGTGATCCAGACCCCTGAATAAGTACACATAGTTCAGGAAGAGACACGACGTATATCTAACTCTTTATTTAATGAATATTGACTGATGAATATTTTCCATGAGGCATGATCAGATATGTTTGTTGATCTTACTATCGGAACATTTCCCACCAAATGTGTAGTTGCTGTTCTAAATGACAATGATCATTAAATTTCACGAATCAAGAATAATTACGTCTCCTCTCACGATCTTCAGATATGATATAATGGATATATGAACTGCAATTTTGAAACATATATTTTACAGCAGCTATCGGTAGCTGAAACAGTGATATATTTAATAGAGGATCGACAACGAGTCCCCAGTTTATAGCGAAATTAGAAAACGAGTCCAGTAAATTAGGTTTGGTCTGAGCCTCGCATATATAAGAGAATGCATTGGCCTAACAATTTTTTACAATTTAAAAAAAAAATTCTTGTGTTCTTTAACAATTTTATAATTTCACCCATACAGAGCCCCAGACAAACATGAGCAGACGACACTCTTCTATATGCTTCTATATATGTGTGGGGCTCCCTGCAGGGTAATGGATGTTTTTTTTATTTTATGTCCTAAAAATTATAAGAAACCTTTATTTTTAAAAAATGATAAAAAATTGTTAGGCCAATGCATTCTCTTATATATGCGAGGCGACCTATGGTCGTCTCGCATATATAAGAGAATGCATTGGCACAGGGTAAAAATAACTGGACGAGTTTTGTAAACTTCGCTATAAATAGGGACGAGTTGTAGACTTTATTTATCACTTGATTCAAACCATCCATTAAACATACCTAAATCAATAAAGTTGACGTGAAATTAATTACATAAGGCCTGCTATTACATTTAACGTAACTGCGTTGTTGGTCCGCATAAAGGAATAGTCCCATATAAATAAGACTCATTTGCGTATTTAATGACGTAAATGTAGTGAAATAACTTTTAAAGCTGTATCATTATCAGTCACAGACACCGATTCGTCTTCATTCCTCGTCCCCGATTCCCAATCTACAAGCGCAACAGCAAAACATTTGGGTACAATTTGCACTATTTCTGTTGTACAATGACCATTGTATATCATCCCATGATTGGTTTAAAGAATGGAATAAGAGTCCATAAATTAAATATTGCTCATGCCATGCTTTAATTTCCGTAATCAAGAAGGCCAGAAATTCAGTCTTGTCGTTTTCGGCAGAAATGTACAGTAGATGGCAGAGTAGATGACGTGTGGTTATATCGACGTCATCGCCTGGGTTTTCGCTTCTTTTGTTGCCCAGAGTAAACTGCCCACACGTTTCAACACCACTGCACGAAATTTGGAATTGAATTTCACTTAAATGTCACCTATTTTCTATTAAATGTGTAGATTTACGACATACAGGGACTACGTAAATTTCCATAAACTAGGCATATACGTGGAATTTACGTAGAAAATACGTTCAATTTCACAAAAAATACGTGGAATTTAGGGATCATTTATTTTTGAAATATTACATTTATTTATGTGTTAAATTTCAAATATACGTGCAATTTACGCACATTTATATTCGAAATAACACATTTACGGATGCGTTAATTTTCAAATGTACGTGCAAGTTACGGGCATATATATTCTAAATAACACATTCATAGATGCGTTAAATTCCACATATACGTGCAATTTACGTATAAATTATATTCGAAATAACACATTTTTGGTTGCATTTATATCCACATATACGTGCTGTTTACGAGAAAAGTATTCCAATGCTCTGCATCTTTAAAATCAGCCTATTCCATTATAATAGACGAAAATATATCTGAAAATATATCTGAAAATAGAGGGAAATATGTTAGGTACGATAAAATAATAAACAATGTTAAAAATGGGACACCTGTATATTTTGCCTGGAAAATAGAAAATACAAATTATACACATATGTTAAAGAAGCATTATCCGAATTAAGTTCAATTAACGCTCTCAAATTACTATTTCTTTATCTACGTGGGTAAAAAAATATTTGATTCGAGTCGAGGAACCCACACATCAAAGCTCAGATGATCAGATATCGATTTTTTAAGTTTGTTATTTCTCGAGATGTGCAATTATTTGTGGCACAGAGAAGAGTTGTCAAACCGACGGTCTCGGGCAAAATTGCGAATGAAGATGGATAACTCTAAAATCAAGTGGTACTACGACCAAATATAGTGATACTTAAGTGATAATACGGCGATATATCGTTGAACAAAATGTTGATAAATAACACGTTTTGGGAAATGTTATACGATAGTAGAGAGCGCTGGCATTATTTTGTTGCAATTAATCGATTCTGATAACTATTTTTAAGAAATGTTATTGTTGTTGTATCTAGATTATATGGGGACCATCTGATCGGATTGAGTACCTTTAATAAAGACGACATATGACTTCTGGTTAACCTCATCAGTAAAAACAAAACGCAAAAAAACTATGCAGTCTGAAAATAAAAGAAATATTCATATAAGTTTTCATCTTAAAATGTACTAGTAAGAGTCGGGTATCCATTTTTACAATATCAAGAGTTCCGTGCTGTCGTTGTAGGTACCGTGCATGCACTGGTCGCTATGTAGTCAGCTGTTAGGGCAGTAAATTCATTAGCTTATCTGTTGAAGGTCCCCAAGGCACCAGTCAAAGCTAGGAATTGCAGTGATTAAAACTCTATCATTCATAAACCCAATAGACTGGACAGACGTGTGTTATAATCGTCCAAGGAAGTTGATAATACAACATATGGGACCAACCTTTGATCCCCTGTGATATCAAGTATCATGCTTTTTGTCATACATTTTGTGTGATGTATTCTCTTTAGACGCGTTTTGTGATCTTGGTACATGCATGGTGTTTTGTGATCTTTGTACATGCATGGTGTTCTGTGATCTTGGTACATGCATGGTGTTCTGTGATCTTGGTACATGTATGGTGTTTTGTGATCCTGGTACATGCATGGTGTTTTGTGATCTTGGTACATGCATGGTGTTCTGTGATCTTGGTACATGCATGGTGTTTTGTGATCTTGGTACATGCATGGTGATCTGTGATCTTGGTACATGCATGGTGTTTTGTGATCTTGGTACATGCATGGTGATCTGTGATCTTGGTACATGCATGGTGTTTTGTGATCTTGGTACATGCATGGTGTTTTGTGATCTTGGTACATGCATGGTGTTCTGTGATCTTGGTACATGCATGGTGTTTTGTGATCTTGGTACATGCATGGTGATCTGTGATCTTGGTACATGCATGGTGTTCTGTGATCTTGGTACATGTATGGTGTTTTGTGATCCTGGTACATGCATGGTGTTTTGTGATCTTGGTACATGCATGGTGTTCTGTGATCTTGGTACATGCATGGTGTTTTGTGATCTTGGTACATACATGGTGATCTGTGATCTTGGTACATGCATGGTGTTTTGTGATCTTGGTACATGCATGATGTTTTGTGATCTTGGTACATACATGGTGTTTTATGATCTTGGTACATGCATGGTGTTTTGTGATCTTGGTACATGCATGGTGTTTTGTGATCTTGGTACATGCATGGTGTTTTGTGATCTTGGTACATGCATGGTGTTTTGTGATCTTGGTACATGCATGGTGTTTTGTGATCTTGGTACATGCATGGTGTTCTGTGATCTTGGTACATGCATGGTGTTTTGTGATCTTGGTACATGCATGGTGTTTTGTGATCTTGGTACATGCATGGCGTTTTGTGATCTTGGTACATGCATGGTGTTTTGTGATCTTGGTACATGCATGGTGTTTTGTGATCTTGGTACATGCATGGTGTTTTGTGATCTTGTTACATGCATGGTGTTTTGTGATCTTGGTACATGCATGGTGTTTTGTGATCTTGGTACATGCATGGTGTTTTGTGATCTTGGTACATGCATGGTGTTTTGTGATCTTGGCACATGCATGGTGTTTTGTGATCTTGGCACATGCATGGTGTTTTGTGATCTTGGCACATGCATGGTGTTTTGCGCGAAGGCTATAATGATTGTGTTTATGAAGCTCTACCTTTTTTTAGTTCGTTGGTCAAAAGTTTGCAACGTTTGATTTTTTTTATTTTGTTGTCTGCAGTTTCTTCGTAAATCGTGCACTCACATGCAATGAACGTTCAGAAGACCACGATACAATCGTAAGTGGAAAGATTTCCGTCGTAGGAAGTAACCGATATTTCGACTACGCATGCTCACGTCAAAATCGTAGGTCAAAACATAATATCAAGCGCTGCTTGATTTTAGATGCGAAATCGTGGAGTATCCTTGGTTACCTCCACTTGCGACGTAATTGCAGTCGTGTGTACGTAAAAATCGTAGCTGGAAATGACCGTAGGATAGTCAATCACATGCTTTATGGACAACTTATGATGTCATAATGCCCGACGACATCGCAATCGAGTGAACAAACTATCCACGATTTCGTCGGGCCCGATTGCGCCACTTACGATTGAATCGTGGTCGTCTGAACGTACTGTAGCGGTCGCGTTGTAAATATAGAAGGCCGATTAATCAACAGCTCCAATGGAGCATGCTTCGTTGGTCCAGTGGTTAAGACGCCTTGTCTCGTCACCGAAGTTAAGCAACGTCGAGCCCGGTTAGTACTTGGATGGGTGACCGGTGGCCCGAGATTTCGGATGCTGCCAACTTTCGGTGCGACTCCCGCATTCCACCCTTCTCCCGTTACACTGGGGGCTCATCCGGTCCTCCGAGTCTGTGTCATGGTGCGACCGCTCTGAGAGAGGAACTTGGGTGAGGATCACTTGGTGGTGAACCTCAAAACGAGGAAGGGAGGAATGTAGCGGTCGCGTTGTAAATATAGAAGGCCGATTAATCAACAGCTCCAACGGAGCATGGTTCTTTGGTCCAGTGGTTAAGACGCCTTGTCTCGTCACCGAAGTTAAGCAACGTCGAGCCCGGTTAGTACTTGGATGGGTGACCGGTGGCCTGAGATTTCGGGTGCTGCCAACTTTCGGTGCGACTCCCGCATTCCACCCTTCTCCCGTTACAGTACACTTAAAGTTACTAGTCGGGTGGTCAGAGGATCGGAAAATATTATATACTAGCAGTGATACCCGGCGTTGCTCAGGTTAAAGTGATATGAAACCCTCTGCATATTGTGTGTATATGGTGGGGATAGCGGATACTCTTGTTCAAAGTGTTACACTAATTCTCATAAATTATTTATCCAAATAGCATCACAAAACACGATTCTTACATACGGAATATGAGTAGTAGCTCAACTTGTCAGATCGGAGCGATTGTCATTTTGTTTATCGCGATTAATCCGTCCCACTAATAAAGAACTATTTATTTATGTGCAACTGCATGCGTATACTTCAGACGTTATAACATGAACATCATAAACACATTAGTTCGCAAAAATAAAAGACGACAATTGGGTTATACATAGAGATGTATCAATCAATCTCGTGGGTTTGACTAAGATTTGGGGACACCTGGTTATGATATTTCTATGAAGATACAGATAAGATGTTTTAAAGAAATGTCCAGGTGCTGCTCTGTTCATTGTGCTATATACTGGCTAATAATTCTCAGTTTAAAAGAAATATCAGCTGCATGTGCCGGACACAGAGCGAGATTTTGAGTTGTTTATGTAGGCGATGAGTATGTTCTAAACCATAAAATATATCCTCTGTATATTGGGCAGACATAACCATCTCAAATGTCAGTATTGGAGGATCATGAAAAGTCATGTGCCACTGATTCCGTTTTGTTTATCTCAGAAGAAATTATATTTGACGGCACACTGAGACCACCATTGTTGAACAGGCCTTCTTTACATTTCCATATCTCTTGTAACTTTTTTGTGGAAACTATATTGAATGGGGCCGACTCAATTATTGTGTTACAATATTAAAATGAGCTATTCTAATATTTTAACACGCACCATTATCTTCATCGTAAAAAGTTACCACTGTTAGAACGCATTGGTGCCATCTCGATTGTACCCCGTGAAGTTAAATATAGAACACATACAAACAGACATATATTTGCAAATATATCTAGGCACCAACTGTGACGTTTTTAACACACACGATTTGATTCCTCGTATCATTTGAGAATAACGTGTATGAATTTGATGTTAATTGACACTAAACATATTTCTATCAGTCGTGGTGACCCGCCCATCCCAATGTCGGACTCAAGTGGTGCCACATTTGACATCATTAAACCACAAACTTAGACTCATTATGGGGATGAATATATATAAAATTGGTGAAAATTGGCGAGTATACAAATTCGTATCAAATTAAGGGCCCCCATATCTCACCCAAACGGCACCAATTTGGCATCTTTAAACCACACAATCAGACTCCTGATAGCATGGAGATAACTATTTATAAGTTTAGTGCTAATCGGCGACTAAACAATTTTAAACCACACGATTAGATTCCTCGTATCACGGAGAAGAATATGTATCAGTCTGGTGGAAATCGGCGCTAAACATATTGTTTATCCATTTCTGTTTCTCTCTCACCCTCTGTGGAGCTCTGTCTCGATTGGCACCACTTTTGACACCTTTAAACCACACAATGTAGACTCCTGATATCATGGAGATAACTATTTATAAGTTTGGTGCTAATCGGCGACTAAAAATTGTTTTAAATCACATTTAGTGCCCACCCCACAACCCACACCATCTCTCACACAAACGGCACCAATATAGAGTCTTTAAATCACATGCTTTGATTCCTCATAGCACGGATAAGATTGTGTATCAATTTGGTCGAAATTGGCGCTAAACATATTGTGTATCAATGCTGGTGCCCCTCAATGCACGCCTGACTCGAATGAAGCCCCTTTTAACAATTTTAAACCACACCATTAGACTCCTCATACCATGTTGATGAGTTTGTATCAGTTTGGTAGCAATCGGTGACTAAACTAATTCTTATCGAATCAAATTTAGTGCCTACCCCCCCCCCCCCCCCCCGCAATCGCACATCCAAACGACGCCAAATTGGCGGATTTAAATCACGCATTCGACTCCTCATACCGTGTGGATGATTTTGTATAAGTCTGTGTATAAATATTGGCGAGTATACAAATTCGTATAAAATTTAAGGCCCCCATATCTCTCACCCAAACGGCACCAATTTGTCGTATCTAAACCACACGATTAGATTTCTCGTATCACTGAGAATATGTATCAATCTGGTAGAAATCAGCGCTAAACATATTGTTCATATGTTTTGTGTTTCTCTCACCCTCTATGCATCCTGACTCGAATGGCCCCATTTGTGACAGCTTGTGACATCCTTAAACACACAGTTAGACTCCTGATATCATGGAAATGATTATTGATAAGTTTGGTAAACCAATTTTGATCAAATTTAGTGCTTACTAACCCCCATCTCTGACCAAAACAGCACCAACATGGCGTTTTTAAATCACACGATCAGACTCCTCGTATTGTGGATAAGAATGTGTATCACTTTGGTGGAAATTTAAGCCACAAAATTAGACTCCGCATACCATGGGGATGATATTGTATAAGTATGGTGGCAATCGGCGACTAAACCCATTCTTATCAAATCGAGTGCCCCTCCCACAATCTTTCATCCAAACGACAGCAATTTGGAGTCTTTAAATCGCACAATTAGATTCCTTATATTATGGAGAAGAATATATATCAATTTGGTGGAAATCGGAGCTAAAATTTTCAATTTTGGTGCCCATCTCCCCTTCCGCGCATCCCTGACGCGAATGGCGCTACGTTTGACATATTTAAACAACACCATTAGATTCCTCATATCATGCAAATGTTTTTCTGAAAGTTTCGTGGCAATCGACAGCAAACATTTTGTTCTACCCCTACCCCTTTTCTGATCCTGACAACGGCGTCACTTTAGAAAATTCTAACCCGCACCATTATCTTTCTTGTAAAAAGTTACCCATAGCAGACCGTTTGGTGCCATCTAGATGGTCCTCGGCGCTAAACTTAGTTTATTAATTTTGGTGCCCCTCTCTCCTTCCGTGCATCCCTGACTCGAACGGCGCCACTCTTGACATATTTAAACCACACCATCAGATTCCTTAAATCATGGGGATGATTACATACAAGTTTCGTGACAATCGGCGACAAAAAAAAATTCTGCCCCTCCCCCTTTTCTGCCCCTGACAACAACGGCGTCACTTTAGAAAACCCTAACCCTCACCATTATCTTTCTCAACTAACCCTCGCCATTATCTTTCTCGTAAAAAGTTACCCCCAGTAGACCCATTTGGTGCCATATAGATGGTCCCCTGTGAATTTCTATAGAACACAGACATTCGCAAATATAGATATAGATATAATGTAGATTTATCCTGTAATATTATAGCCATGTGCTAATATAAATACTATGTACATTCATGAATGTTTTTGAAACTCCATCGCACAGCACATTGTCATGGTACAACTCATGTTCAGAGACGTAGTAACAAGGTGCGTCCTCAATAGATAGATAATCGACGCGTCCTTATATATAAATGGGATAAGTTGTATATAGACTGTGCGAAAATGTTTGCAAATTTTTGCAATGACATTCTGATTTTTTGATTATTTTACCTGTGTGGTTAAAGACCCAAGCCGTATTTTAATTTATGTTGGTAATCTGGTTATTACACATATATATACCAGTCGGGACTATTGAAAATATTAAGTCAAATCAAAAGTCGCATTTTACTGAGTTTTCTTATTTGTGACATTCATGTAAAATGTAATGGGCGATTCAAAATTCACATTTGTGGGTTTCCTCACATTTGACAATTACGTGACATTTACGGCGAAGAAATTTCGAATTTACATTTTCCGTATTTGTGACATATACGTGACGTGACATTTACGTGGCATCAAACGTCAAATTTACGGAGTTCACGTAATTTGACATTTACGTCCCGTAAGTGTCACGTATATTCGATACATGGAAAATACGTGTCCTCGCCATATCTGTAAACGTCACTTTTCGTCCAGTGCACCCAATATATAAAAGTGGTTATTAAAGACGAATTGAGCATGTATGCCAGTCAAAACAAATTACAACTCCGGTACTAAATGATCACAACGGTTATGATTTTGATGCACAGATAAATAATTTCCCTGTGTTCGTTTGAATAATTCGTAGAGGTGTACTTTTTGCGACACTTTTCTCATATCAACACGATGTATACACCTCGATTTTTGTCGATAACGATAAAATAAATATCAGAACGTTGGGAAATAATATAATTACTAATAAGTTGCAGTATTTGTTAAATTAGCTTTGAAAAATGCACACCGAGAACGGGATAAAATGCTACCGAGAATGTGACGTCACACAAAATCGCATCCAAATGAAAACAGAGTGTAACGATTGATCCAGGGTGGGTAACTCTATCGCGCGAAGTGCTGTTGATGGCACAAACTACTAAATATTTGCCAATGGGGGCAGAGTTAACTGTATGTCCGCGATGCGTTAAACTCAATCCGATTCGATGGTCCCATATCCGATTCCAACAACAACAACATTTTTTGAAATGCCGCTTCAGTTATCCGAATCGATTAATTGCCCAAAAATAATGCTAACCACAGTCAAAAATTGCCAAAAACCTGTTATTTACCAACATTTTGTTGAACGAAATTTTGACACAAAAAAGCCACTTGATTTTAGAGTTATCCATCTTCATCTGCAATTTGGTCCGAGACCGTCTTCTCGTGGACTTTTACTGGGCCACTAAATATTATTGGTGTTGAAAATAATAGACTTCAAAAATCGATATCTGATCACTCTGAGCTTTGATGGGAGGGTTCCTCGACTCAAATCAAATATTTTTTACCCCTGAAGCCAAGGAAATAGTAATTTGCGAGCGTTAATTTGGATATGCATTTTTAATGTTCCATAAGAATGTCATCCGGCGAACCATTCATTGAGAACACACACTCCATTTACCATCTTTAATGTTCCATAAGAATGTCATCCGGCGATCCATTCATTGAGAACACACACTCCATTTACCATGTTTAATGTTCCATAAGAATGTCATCCGGCGAACCATTCATTAAGAACAAACACTCCATGTACCATGTTTACGCACCGTGTTACTACGGCTTTGAACATGAGTTGTGCCATGACAATGTACTGTGCGATGGAGTGTCGGAAAAATATTTATATTAGTGCATGACTTTAATACTACAGGATAAATCCACGTTATACATAATATTTTCTGATGCTCTAACCACCCGACCAGCAACTTTAAGTCGGTCATTACATGTGAGTGCACGCTATACGAAGAAACTGCAGACACAAAATGAATTCCTCAAACGCTACAAACTTTTCACCAATAAAAAATCGGAGCTACATAAACAAATTTATTATAGAATTCATGTAAAACACCATGCATGTACCAAGATCACAAAACACCATGCATGTACCAAGATCACAGAACACCATGCATGTACCAAGATCACAAAACACCATACATGTACCAAGATCACAATACACCATACATGTACCAAGAACACAAAACACCATGCATGTACCAAGATCACAGAACACCATGCATGTACCAAGATCACAAAACACCATACATGTACCAAGATCACAAAACACCATACATGTACCAAGATCACAAAACACCATGCATGTTCCAAGATCACAAAACACCATGCATGTACCAAGATCACAAAACACCATGCATGTACCAAGATCACAAAACACCATACATGTACCAAGATCACAAAACATCATGCATGTACCAAGATCACAAAACACCATGCATTTACCATGATCACAAAACACCATGCATGTACCAAGATCACAAAACACCATACATGTACCAAGATCACAAAACACCATGCATGTACCAAGATTACAAACACCATGTACCAAGATCACAGAACACCATGCATGTACCAAGATCACAAAACACCATGCATGTACCAAGATCACAAAACACCATGCATGTACCAAGATCACAAAACATCATGCATGTACCAAGATCACAAAACACCATACATGTACCAAGATCACAAAACACCATGCATGTACCAAGATCACAAAACACCATGCATGTACCAAGATCACAAAACACCATGCATGTACCAAGATCACAAAACACCATGCATGTACCAAGATCACAAAACACCATACATGTACCAAGATCACAAAACACCATACATGTACCAAGATTACAAAACACCATGCATGTACCAAGATCACAAAACACCATGCATGTACCAAGATCACAGAACACCATACATGTACCAAGATCACAAAACACCATGCATGTACCAAGATCACAAAACACCATGCATGTACCAAGATCACAGAACACCATACATGTACCAAGATCACAAAACACCATGCATGTACCAAGATCACAGAACACCATGCATGTACCAAGATCACAGAACACCATGCATGTACCAAGATCACAAAACACCATGCATGTACCAAGATCACAAAACACCATGCATGTACCAAGATCACAAAACACCATGCATGTACCAAGATCACAAAACACCATACATGTACCAAGATCACAAAACACCATACATGTACCAAGATTACAAAACACCATGCATGTACCAAGATCACAAAACACCATGCATGTACCAAGATCACAGAACACCATACATGTACCAAGATCACAAAACACCATGCATGTACCAAGATCACAAAACACCATGCATGTACCAAGATCACAGAACACCATACATGTACCAAGATCACAAAACACCATGCATGTACCAAGATCACAGAACACCATGCATGTACCAAGATCACAGAACACCATGCATGTACCAAGATCACAAAACACCATGCATGTACCAAGATCACAAAACACCATGCATGTACCAAGATCACAAAACACCATCCATGTACCAAGATAACAAAACACCATACATGTACCAAGATTACAAAACACCATGCATGTACCAAGATTACAAAACAACATGCATGTACCAAGATCACAAAACACCATGCATGTACCAAGATCACAGAACACCATACATGTACCAAGATCACAAAACACCATGCATTGACCAAGATCACAAAACACCATGCATGTACCAAGATCACAAAACACCATGCATGTACCAAGATCACAAAACACCATACATGTACCAAGATCACAAAACACCATACATGTACCAAGATCACAAAACACCATGCATGTACCAAGATTACAAACACCATGTACCAAGATCACAGAACACCATGCATGTACCAAGATCACAAAACACCATGCATGTACCAAGATCACAAAACACCATGCATGTACCAAGATCACAAAACATCATGCATGTACCAAGATCACAAAACACCATACATGTACCAAGATCACAAAACACCATGCATGTACCAAGATCACAAAACACCATGCATGTACCAAGATCACAAAAATTCGTCTCAAGAGACTATACATCAGACCAATTGCAACAAGCATGATACTTGATACCGCCGATGATCAAGGTTGGCCCCATCTGTTAACTTATCAACTTCCTTGGAAGATTATAAGACACGTCTGTCCAGTCTATTTGGGTTTATGAATGATGGTGATCACTACAATTCCGTTTGTTAAAGGTACTCAATCCGTAAAGAGGGTCCCCATCTCAACAGATTCCAACAACAACAATCCGATCAGAGGGTCCTATATTACTATTTCTTTGGTTTTGGTGGTAAAGAATATTTGATTCGAGTCGAGGAACCCATCAAACAAAGCTCAGAGTTATTAGATATTGATTTTTGAAATTTGTTAATTGCTCGAGATGAGTACTAATAACTGCCGTCAATTTGGTAACCTGCTCGAGATTTTACGCCAAAACTCTATTCAAACAGACAAGGATGGATAACTCTATAATCAAGTGGTAATAATAACGAAATTTTGACTGCCTTCTGGGCCAGAAAGAATTCCCGATAATGAAAAATAATAGATTTCTAAAATCGATATCTAACAAATCTGAGCTTTGATGTGTGACTTCCTCGACTCGAATCAAATATTTTTGACCCCCGAAGCCATTGAAATAGTAATTGAGAGGAGTTTTATCGGATTGAGTACCTTTAACACTACACTCTTGCACTCCAACACCAGCCCAATTTACTGCACAGAAATCAGCAGCATAAAAATAACACTTCCATAACTCCGGACCCCATCATCACTTCCTAGCCTACGAACAAAATGATCATCATGTTTACATGTACGTAGGCTATGATTGTATGTTATTGTTCCATTGAACATAATCAACCAATCAGCGGCCATGCATGTTTGTTTGCAGACCACACATACATTTAAGAACCGCAACTCTATATAATTAGTTAATTGTAACCTGGTATAGGTTATAAGCAACTAAATACTTGAAATTATGCCCCTTGGCATTTGCGTAGGGAAACTCGAGTCAGCATAAAAAAAATACCGGCAGCTGAATGGTGTATAATATCTTCGGTTGTTTAATGTGAAAGAAAAAAGAAATTCAGAGGCTATGTTAATTCCTCGGCCATTTGTGTTGGATTGTTCGTCAAGCGGCTACATTGGTCGCCAAATTTGGTAGGGGGTGGGGGTATTTTTCTATATTAAAATTTTGTGCACAAAAGGGGGTAGTTGTGGAAATGCCAATTTATTTCCAGGAATAAGTATGGTGAGGCACCATTTCTTTTTTGACAACTTATGTCCGACATGGAGTTCTACACGCAAAAGTATTTAAAGTTTGGCTCAGTAGGGTAATGAATCGTCGGGATGGCTTAACCCTAACACTGTCGCCTATGGGAAATATTTAGTTGATTGTAACCTATAATCCTGTATCTAATGGTTACAAACAACTAATTCAATAGAGTTATGTTTCTGGAATTGCGTAGGGAAACTAGAATCAGATAAAAAAGCACTCATGGCAGCTGATTGGTGCATTATATATGTTGACAATATAATCACATAAATAAATAATAGAATTAAGCTGCTGTACAAAAAAATGCATGGTGTTTGGGATCTTGCTGAATGTTGTGACCATTTGACCACAAGACAAATTTGTGGTACGATCTTTGTTATAGCTGTGGATTTACTGCGAACCTTCGGTAGTCAATACTTGTCATGGAAGTGGTAAAATTTGAATGGGGAAAAATACCAAAACCTGTCTGTTTCATGGTATGAATTTATCAGACTTGAGACCCACTTCATGCTGAGTATGAGGTTTTGGTGAAAATAGGTCAAGTTTCAGCACAAATGATACAAACGTTAGTATTGTCGCCTATGGAAAATAATTAGTTGTTTGTAACCTAATGGGCCGCTTGATTTAATATATCCATGCATCTCATCGACAAATACATTAACTTTGTTTTTATTATCATTACTAATAATTATCTAATAATGCGATTTTTCATAAAACACTACTGTTACATTGGATTTGTCGATACAAGTCCAATTAGTTCTACAATATACCGGTGCTAAGTATGCGAAACTTGAGTCTACCGTCTCTGATATGTTTGAAGAATTTGTAAGCGTGACAAGTCAACCAGAAAACTCAGTTCTGATCTTGCAGACTATAAAGTATGTAACAATCATTCTATGAGAGATATTCAAAACGACATTAATTCTCTTGAAAAGTGTTTATCTGACACCGACAACAGGATTAAGTCTCACACTGGTTCAATTGCTACAATGAATGACGCACTCAAGAAAAAACTTCCTTCTGACGAAAAAATGTACAATGGACATGACAAAAGATTTCATGAACTTTGCAAAATCTACCATGAAATCATTTTCGACCGAAACTATTGGAAAGCTTGATACCTTTACAAAATCGCTCTCTGATTCCGTCCTTCTCATTAACAAATGTCAAACTGATATATCGAAGGGAATCCTGAAGCTTTGTGACACACCTCTGGATAGAACATCATACACACCTCATTCGTCTTCCTCGACTTCGGCTAAGTTTTCTAGGCCATCCTTATCTACCATTAGTGATATTTCGAACACTCAAGTTCAGAAATCCGATCTCGGATTCTCCAAACTAACAGTTGTTGATATTGCTGGGTACTCGGGTACTGGGTACTGGGTACTGTGTGATCGCCCTACGAAAGATGTTTCCTCGACAAAGAGTACACCAGTCAAGGTACCCAGAAATACAAGGAATCATTCACCTCATTCCGTGGATAGCACCTTCGATTCCAATGACAGTCGTCGCGACATTCCGCATGACCAACATGTTGGCTATGAACCCAATCATCGCACAGACAGAAGTGCAACGTTCTTCAAACAGCGAAACCAGGAACCTCTGAAAACCTGTCGCGTGTTTCTCTCCAATCTAGAGGACAGAGTTACAGCGGGAACAGTTAGACGTTACCTGGAAGACAATGGCATCAATTTCACTGTTATTCGTATTTTTAAACCCCGCCAACCGAACGGCTATGTATCAGCCAGGATCAACATTGACTGCGAGAGTATAGATGACGTTCTAGCCGATTTTTTCTGGCCGTCTGGTGTTTCCGCCACACCTTGGGTACCACACAACGTTTACAAGAACCGAAACGTCAGATCGAATCAGAATATTGATCACTAGTGTTGTGTTCAAGTGCATGTATTTCTTTCAGAAAAGTTTAACTCACAAATAACTCCTGACGATGCACGTCAAACCTTGTTCTTTGTTTCAGATTGTATCTCTTGTATTTTTACTGAGTTATGTTTTATACGCTCAACCGTGTCAACATGTACATGTAGCCTCGTGTACTGGTGTTACAAGGACACTTTCCCAAGATTTAATATTTTCTGTCGTCATGTTTAGTCTAGCCACGTGGAACGCGACTGGCATTCTATCGTCTGCCTACTATTTGAGTAAACTGCTAGACGAAGAAAACATCGACATTTGCGGAATTTCAGAGCATTGGTTAGCAAAAAAAGACTTATTGTTTTTTCAGTCACTAAACAGTCGATACGACTTTTGTGCCATTAGCGACTCCTCCCAGCGGCTTCCTATGCAGAGGGGACACACGCCTGGTGGTGTTGCAATCCTTTGGAATAGAGAGAGGTTCGGAGGAAGAGTATCGCAGTTACCGATCGATGATGACCGGTTAATCGGTATACAATTTAATATGGGGGAGTACTATATATACATCATACAAGTAGATCTACCGTCATCTAATTATACACTAGAACTTTTTCTTGAATATCTGAAGAAACTACACGATCTTTGGTTCACATTCTCATCTCAAGGTAAAGTGTTCTTCATTGGTGACTTTAACGCTTGTACACGGCGGCTGGATGAACGTGGAAGTGAGCTAAAGAAGCTGATGGAGCTTCTTAGGCTCAAGTCCGTGAATGACGGTTGCTATAATATGGACGTCACATACGTCCCAGCTATGGGGTACGCCGGCTCGGTTATAGATCATATACTGATCAGCTGTTCCGATGATGCTATTATTTCGAGTTGCAGTGTTTTAGATGACGACAGCCGAAATGTTTCAAATCACAGACCACTCATAGTTCATATGAATCTTGCCTTGAAATCCATCCCCACTAATTCTACTGTGCATAGCTTTCAAGTGCAGAATTTTAACTGGTCAAGATTTAAGTCTAATGACAGCCTAATTGTGTCTTACCAGCGTGATCTCAATTCACAATTGCCTGCACAATCAGTAATTAATCGGAATGATCTCAACAATTATTACGACTCTATATGCTCTGCTATCAGGAATAGCGCTGAGAAAAACGTACCGAAAAAGAAATACAAGTCATTCTTGAAACCTTTCTGGAGCAGAGAACTAAGCTACTTACATAATCAAATGCACACGAAGAGATCAGGCTGGATCGCGGCATGTATGCCCCGGGATGGAATTTTATATGATGCTTACAAGCAGCCAAGTGTTCGTTCAGACGCGCTTATCGCAGGGCTTCGATGCAATATCTGGATAGCTTTAACGAAGAAATCGACAAGTGTGCCGAAAGTGACCAAGCAACGGTCTTTAAACTTTTTAATGCCAAAAGAAGAGACCGTGGAACTCTTGCATCTTCTTTTTTCACACACAATGGCCAGATTCTTAGAGATAAATCTGAAATCATCGAGGGTTGGGCCTCTTACTATGAGCAAATTTTCTCAACACGTCTAGTTGATCCCCAATTTGACCAGAAGCACTTTGAGACTGTCAATAGTTTTGTCGACCAGGAACGTTCTCAAAATACATCCAGTCACGTCGATAGTCTTGTAATGTTTCCGACAACACCTACTGAGGTGATTTCTCTTTATAAATGCTTAAAGCCAAACAAAACGGCCGGCTTTGATGGAATTAATTATGAACACATTATTTTTGGTGGTAATATGTTAGCGGAAGCAATTTCTTACCTGTTTAATCAAGTTATAAGTCAAGAATGTGTTCCTTTATCTGCTAAAAAAGGTGTTGTTTTTTCACTTTATAAAGGGCACCCGAAGCCCAAGGACTCATTCGATAGCTATCGGGCAATTACCCTTCTACCATGTTTATACAAGCTATTTGAAAGACTTATCTTACTAAGACTCGAAACTTATACACCCTCCTTACTGAACTTGCATCCCTTGCAAAACGGATTCCAACGAGGGGTCAGCTGCATGATGTCATCTTTCCTTGTAACGGAATGCATATCCTACACGTCTGAGAGGCAGAGCAGATTATTTTCTTGCTTCTTAGACGTGTGGAAAGCTTTCGATACCGTCTGGGTCGAGGGGCTATTACATAAACTGTATCATAGGAAATTTCAAGGCAAGCTCTTGAGAATTATTTCGCATCTTCTGTCTGATATCCAATGTTGCTTAAAATACATGGGTCACACCTCTCGTTGGCTTCCGATGTTACAAGGAACGCGCCAGGGAAGTACATTGTCCCCTTTGTTTTATACCATATATATTGACGATTTGTTGGCCAATCTAGAACTTTCAAATTGTGGCCTATGTTTACAGGGCGTTAATTGTGCAAGCCCAACACACGCGGACGACATGGCTCTTTTGTCACTGTCCAAGAGTGGTTTACAATCGCTTATTGATACATGTGTAAACTACTGTCGCACGTGGAGATATCGATATAACCCACAGAAAACAGTTATTATTGTATTTAACGAGTCCACGGTTGTTTCGGCTCGCTCCCAACGGTTCTTGTTGTTGGACAGTCACCGCATAACAGATACGGAAGGTGTCACTCATCTTGGAATTCCCTTAGAAAAGATTAACTTTGTTTCAAAATTTGTTGAAAACATATGCTCTAAACTGCGTGGAACGTATTTTATGTTATCCAATGCTGGCTTACATATCGGTGGTATAACACCCGCCAGCAGCTTCAAATTTTATCAAGCTGTTGTACTTCCATGTGGCTTATATGGCTCAGAGCTTCTGCATTCTTTAACTAAAACTGATAGCGACCGCCTCGAAAGGTCTCATCGCTTGTGCTTGAAACACATACAAGGCTTGCATATGCGAACTAGAACTGACATGGCACTTGGTCTCTTGGGAGCCTATCCGCTTGAATGGTACATATACCGAAGAAAAATGTCATTTTTCTATTCCCTGTGCAATTTAAATACTTCCAAAGCTGTCAAAGAAATATTTATTCTACGGTTACTCCAATTCTACTGTTCGTCCATTTCCGATTCGAACAAGAATCTTTACTTCAAAGATCTTTTCAAGGCCTTACAAGAACACGACTTAATTACTTATGTACACGATTACATATCATCTTCATTATTTCCTGATAAGTGCACATGGAAAACCCTTGTCAACTTGACGGCACTGCACTGGGAGCGTGAGTGGTTATACAGGATTGAGAACGATAATTCTTTTCAGAACTTTAAATTGGTGCATACCAATCTTGATATGTCATACCTGTGGGTAATGTGTAAGATGTTCCCCTCAGAAAAGAATAATTTCCATACAGCGGCTCAGCTCATTTGTTCTGAAGCTATCTCAACACCTTCCACGTGCGGTGCCTGCGGACGGGGTTTCGTCGATAAGCTTGTGCATATTCTGTTTAAGTGCTATGCTCTGATTCATATCAGAAATACCATTTGGTATGATTTTTTTGATAAATTTTCGTGTTCAATGTTCACTCATATTGACAACATGCCACTCGAAGACATTATACGCATATTTCTAGGGTACGTGCCGGAAGATTGCCGTGATGCGGATTCCACTATGGCTCGTTTTTTTTAAGGGCAACGCGCCGTTTGTGGTATACATGGGTTTTTTTGTCCGCTCGTAACCAATGACGTAAACTGCAAGATAAATTGTATTTGCATTGTTAATTCCTCTGTTGCTTTCGTGACGTCAAACAGACATATATATCTTAATCAGAACAATAGATAATGATACACTCACGTTCTCAGCTAAAATAAGTCGATTATCTTCCATTCAATTCCCAGTGAATTCCGCATCCCGGCATGTCCTGGTATCATTTGTTAATGTTTAGTAGTCATCAACTACGGGTCGGTGACCGTACGGTATAGCCATTTTCCATTACAAATATAAATATATGTGTGTGTACGTATGCATGTGTGAGTATGTATTATATATGTGTGTGTGTACATGTGTGTGTGTGTGTATATGTATGTATCCATAATCTGTACACATTAGCAGCTTGGGGCGGCAACGCATATCACGGTATTAAGGATTGCCTTATAACCGACCGGTATGCGTGGCCGCCCTGATCTATGTGTAGTTATGTGTACGCACATGTATATACACACATGTGTATATAAGTATGATTGTGCACCCGCATAAATGTAGTTTATATTTGTGGTGTACGACCTACTGTATACGTGTGTGTATGTATATCATTTTTATGTATATGTGTTAACATGGATTCGGATGCAAGCTGATGAGAGTATGTGCTTATGCCAGTTTGTTTCGATGAGTGCTTGTGCTTCATGGTGGCGAGAATTATTATCTATTGTCTTCTCTGCATTATTATTATAAAAAAAAATTGATTTTTTTTTTTTTTTTTTTTTTTTTTTGTAAAACATACTCTCCTAGATGGAGGAAATAAAGATATATATACATCAGACCAATTGCAACAAGCATGATACTTGATACCACATGATGATCAAGGTTGGCACCATCTAGTAACTTATCAACTTCCTTGGAAGATTATAAGAAACGTCTGTCCAGTCTATTTGGGTTTATGAATGATGGTAATCACTACAATTCCGTTTGTTAAAGGTACTCAATCCATAAAGAGGGTCCCCATCTCAACAGATTCCAACAACAACAATCCGATCAGAGGGTCCTATATTACTATTTCTTTGGTTTTGGGGGTAAAGAATATATGATTCGAGTCGAGGAACCCATCAAACAAAGCTCAGAGTTATTAGATATTGATTTTTGAAATTTGTTAATTGCTCGAGATGAGTACTAATAACTGCCGTCAATTTGGTAACCTGCTCGAGATTTTACGCCAAAACTCTATTCAAACAGACAAGGATGGATAACTCTATAATCAAGTGGTAATAATAACGAAATTTTGACTGCCTTCTGGGCCAGAAAGAATTCCCGATAATGAAAAATAATAGATTTCTAAAATCGATATCTAACAAATCTGAGCTTTGATGTGTGACTTCCTCGACTCGAATCAAATATTTTTGACCCCCGAAGCCATTGAAATAGTAATTGAGAGGAGTTTTATCGGATTGAGTACCTTTAACACTACACTCTTGCACTCCAACACCAGCCCAATTTACTGCACAGAAATCAGCAGCATAAAAATAACACTTCCATAACTCCGGACCCCATCATCACTTCCTAGCCTACGAACAAAATGATCATCATGTTTACATGTACGTAGGCTATGATTGTATGTTATTGTTCCATTGAACATAATCAACCAATCAGCGGCCATGCATGTTTGTTTGCAGACCACACATACATTCAAGAACCGCAACTCTATATAATTAGTTAATTGTAACCTGGTATAATCCTGTATCTAATGGTTACAAACAACTAATTCAATAGAGTTATGTTTCTGGAATTGCGTAGGGAAACTAGAATCAGATAAAAAAGAATTCATGGCAGCTGATTGGTGCATTATATATGTTGACAATATAATCACATAAATAAATAATAGAATTAAGCTGCTGTACAAAAAAATGCATGGTGTTTGGGATCTTGCTGAATGTTGTGACCATTTGACCACAAGAACAAATTTGTGGTACGATCTTTGTTATAGCTGTGGATTTACTGCGAACCTTCGGTAGTCAATACTAGTCATGGAAGCGGTAAAATTTGAATGGGGAAAAATACCAAAACCTGTCTGTTTCATGGTATGAATTTATCAGACTTGAGACCCACTTCATGCTGAGTATAAGGTTTTGGTGAAAATAGGTCAAGTTTCAGCACAAATGATACAAACGTTAGTATTGTCGCCTATGGAAAATAATGAGTTGTTTGTAACCTAATGGGCCGCTTGATTTAATATATCCATGCATCTCATCGACAAATACATTAACTTTGTTTTTATTATCATTACTAATAATTATCTAATAATGCGATTTTTCATAAAACACTATTGTTACATTGGATTTGTCGATACAAGTCCAATTAGTTCTACAATATACCGGTACTAAGGTTTAAACAAATCTTGGCAGTAAACATTTGAAACGGCCAAAGCAATGAAAAATATTCAGAAAATCATACATGTATTCGGACTACAATATTTAAACTTACTACATGTATTCGGACTACAATATTCAAACTTACTACATGTTTTGCAATGTTTGTTGAATGTAACAGTATTGTTCGCATAACAAGCAAAACTCCGTTATCGGGGAACTATCGATTTGTCCATTTTCTTCAATATGCTGATGTTTGTAAAGCCGGTTGGTCGACTCTTGCCAAAATATATATATCAGTATAATTAGTGTCATTTTAATTTCCAGAACGCCAAAATGTGAAACTGACATGTTGCAGTGGTGCAAAATGAAATTGACAACCGTTACAGATTGTTACGCAACATAAGGGTATTCTTGTGAAGTCTGAGGAATGTATAGCCGAAAAGAAATAGTCAATTGATAAACAGTAAAGAGTGGCCATTTGATCTTTAGAGCTCAGTACATAAACGTATTTGTAACGTATGTACATCGTATATGCAATTGTCTGCAGCACATACCAACTGCATAATAATATTTATCTATTTGTTCCACGGTATTTATTATTGATATAAAAAGGTCCAATAGGAACATTACATCTTATAACGGATTGTGTCCGTGATAACACCATTTATACATAGCGTGATTTAATTGCAAATAAAAAAAACACAATTATGAAAATTAGCAAACACCACAGTTCGCGGTTGTTACGAAACAGTGGGGTTTATAAAAACAGTGTTTTCGGAAATTAGTAGAAAGCTGTGAGAGAATCTTTGCGCGTTGAGTTTTTCGTAGTTCTATGTTTACTGGTAACAGCTGAGCGGTCAATAACTGAGAAAATGTTACCCTCGATGGTAATAAGTGATTTACGGCCCGCCATTTGACGCACTCTCAGCCAACCAGAAGAGAAGGAAATGGGATGAAGGATAACAATAATATTTATTATCACATAAAACTGATATGATCATTAATTTTTTTTTAAATCGTACATGGGACAGGTCTATTATTCATCTGGAGGGGTGTTCAGGTTAAGCAGGCGATATATAAATAAAAGTGCAGAGATTTAGGGATATATTCAGATAATAAGTGCAACAAACGTTACTATCTGAACAGTTCATATAAGTGATGGGTAATACTAGTCACAAATATAGAGAATCTCGCATGAGTTTCTATTTTATACGGAATTTATCAACCGAGTTCACTAAATTCGATTTGAGCCGAGGTTTACCGAGGCTCAAATAGAATTTAGTGGACGAGGTTGATAAATTAAATATAAAATAGAGCGAGTTTGTGATACCTTTTATCACATGATAAAAATAAACGCAAAGCAACGCGAATTATTCAGCAAAAACAACAATCATAAACTTCAGCAATCGCAAGTCATTTAAATAATGGCGTGACGTCATCGCACGCGCTAATATTATACGTGTGTCTTACCAATAATTATGAAGCTGGTTTTGTGGGTTATTTATGTGATAAATACTAATTGACATTTTATAAGCTAAACAAACGACCATAATCATATTATCTAAACATTATGAATTCTTGTATTATCATTTCGTCTGACTGCTGTCGGCTCCTTAAATGCCCACTTAATTTTCGTGTCACCGGTTATTTTTATATTGCCTTGATTTTTGGTCTGAATAACAATCTATGACTTAAAATATGATTAAAATGCAATAATTCATCACCATTTGGAACGTCTGTGTCTCAGAAGGTCCCATATATAGAGTAATAAAAAAATAGCTGAACGCGTTGTAACATTTCCCCGTTTTTCTCCCAGAATACAACAGAATTCAAACTAAGAAAATAATAGACTTTTCAGTACAGTTCAGATGAAACTTAAGAACAGAAAACACGTAGATACCTCACGAAAAACAACATGTTCACAGTTTATTTAACCGGATAAGTTGATATAATACAATCTTCTGGAGCTTCCTCTTTCAAATGAATAATAGACAATTCCAATTTATACTTTTATAACTGAGTGGGACAATCCATTATTTTATAAAGGGTTAAAGAATTAAAGCATGTCGCAGATAAAAGACGATGTGTCCCCATATAATAGCGTAAATCGACCGCGGTTACTAAATAATAGACCATTCCAATATATACTTTTATAACTGAGTGGGAGAATCCATTATTTTATAAAGGGTTAAAGAATTAAAGCACGTCGCAGATACAAGACGATGTGTCCCCATATAATAGCGTAAATCGACCGCGGTTACTAAATAATAGGCCATTCCAATATATACTTTTATAACTGAGTGGGAGAATCCATTTAGTATATAAAGGGTTAACGAATTAATGCACGTCGCAGATACAAGACGATGTGTCCCCATATAATAGCGCAAATCGACCGCGGTTACTAAATAATAGGCCATTCCAATATATACTTTTATAACTGAGTGGGAGAATCCATTTAGTATATAAAGGGTTAACGAATTAATGCACGTCGCAGATACAAGACGATGTGTCCCCATATAATAACGTAAATCGACCGCGGTTACTAAATAATAGGCCATTCCAATATATACTTTTATAACTGAGTGAGAGAATGCATTTAATATATAAAGGGTTAACGAATTAAAGCACGTCGTAGATCCAAGGCGATGTGTCCCCATATAATAGCGTAAATCGACCGCGGTTACTAAATAATAGGCCATTCCAATATATACTTTTATAACTGAGTGAGAGAATGCATTTAATATATAAAGGGTTAACGAATTAAAGCACGTCGTAGATCCAAGGCGATGTGTCCCCATATAATAGCGTAAATCGACCGCGGTTACTAAATAATAGGCCATTCCAATATATTCTTTTATAACTGAGTGAGAGAATGCATTTAATATATAAGGTTTAACGAATTAAAGCACGTCGCAGATACAAGACGATGTGTCCCCATATATCAGCATAAATCGACCGCGGTTACTGAATAATAGACCATTCCAATATATACTTTTATAACTGAGTGGGAGAATGAATTTTGTAATGTAAGGGTTATGGAATTAAAGCACGTCGTAGAAACAAGACGATGTGTCCCCATATAATAGCGTAAATCGACCGCGGTTACTAAATAATAGACCATTCCAATATATACTGTTATAACTGAGTGGGAGAATCCATTTAGTAATGTAAGGGTTAACGAATTAAAGCACGTCGCAGATACAAGATGATGTGTCGCCATATAATAGCGTAAATCGGCCGCGGTTACTAAATAATAGACCATTCCAATATATACTTTTATAACTGAGTGGGAGAATGAATTTTGTAATGTAAGGGTTAACGAATTAAAGCACGTCGCAGATACAAGGCGATGTGTCCCCATATAATAGCGTAAATCGACCGAGGTTACTAAATAATAGACCATTCCAATATATACTTTTTGTAACTGAGTGGGATAATCCATTATTATATAAAGGGTTAACGAATTAATGCACGTCGTAGATACAAGACGATGTGTCCCCATATAATAGCATAAATCGACCGCGGTTACTAAATAATAGACCATTCCAATATATACTTTTATAACTGAGTGGGATAATCCATTAGTATATAAAGGGTTAACGAATTAATGCACGTCGTAGATACAAGACGATGTGTCCCCATATAATAGCATAAATCGACCGCGGTTACTAAATAATAGACCATTCCAATATATACTTTTATAACTGAGTGGGATAATCCATTATTATATAAAGGGTTAACGAATTAATGCACGTCGTAGATACAAGACGATGTGTCCCCATATAATAGCATAAATCGACCGCGGTTACTAAATAATAGGCCATTCCAATATATACTTTTATAACTGAGTGGGATAATCCATTTAGTATATAAAGGGTTAACGAATTAAAGCACGTCGCAGATACAAGACGATGTGTCCCCATATAATAGCGTAAATCGACCGCGGTTACTTACGCAGGAATCCGGCACGAGTGCCCGTGTGTTATAATGGCCGACTGGCTGACGTTTCGTGCTTTGTTTAATCAATATTTGGTAACAAGATGCTACCAATGGTTTATATAGATCTGTCAATATAAGGAGGCGTCCTACAAACTCCCGATATGAGCAGAATACTTCAATATTAATAGCTCGCAAATATATAGCGAAGGATTCTGATAGAAATGTCGTCTTCCATTTAATTAGCCAGGTTCAGACTCACGTACGTTTAACTTGTAACATGTGATGGCACTGCCACCAGAAGTCATCTGACTCGTGTAACCATTTCGCATACATTTTGTATCCAACGTATAGCATACGAAACGTGTAGCAACGGGGAATTGTCTGATCATCTGATAACCGACTGAGCTATGGTCGCGGTGTGAGAATTGGATTATCCTGTGCAGACTATTTTATTTTGATAAGAGACTGACACCATTCTGATATCTAGTCCGGTAATAGTTGTAGTGAACATGGTGAATCATTGTAATAACATATTTTGATTGATTTGGTGGAATTTGATTCACTACAACTATTACACGGACCGATGCGCAATCTTTTCGATATTCATCGAACCCTGGCTGTGTCGTCGCTCAGTTATTACGGAGTCTGCTATTGTCTTGAATGTTTCAACCTAACTATCTGTGACTGTTATAAGGACCTGGTTACCGATACTAAGTGTCATGCTATACACATGTTATAAGAACCTGGTTACTGATACTAAGTGTCATGCTATACGCATGTTATCATAACCTGGTTACTGGTACTAAGTGTCATGCTATACACATGTTATCATAACCTGGTTACTGATACTAAGTGCCATGATATACACATGTTATCATAACCTGGTTACTGATACTAATTGCCATGATATACACATGTTATCATAACCTGGTTACTGGTACTAAGTGTCATGCTATACACATGTTATCATAACCTGGTTACTGATACTAAGTGCCATGATATACACATGTTATCATAACCTGGTTACTGATACTAAGTGCCATGATATACACATGTTATCATAACCTGGTTACTGATACTAAGTGTCGTGCTATACACATGTTATCATAACCTGGTTACTGATACTAAGTGCCATGATATACACATGTTATCATAACCTGGTTACTGATACTACGTGTCATGCTATACACATGCACTATATGTACATAATATGCATTAAGACGTGAGGTATGTAAGAGACCGGACGTTTCACGACTTACATGTTACCAAAACAGGAATGCCAAGTAAAATGTTTTACTTTTACGTAAATTTGAGTGAGTTCTAACTGTGACAGCTTTGTTCCCTTATGTCTTAAACGGGAGGCCAGATAACGAGTCGAAACGTGATGTGACATGCGCTTAGCATGGCATATAGTCAGCAATCAGCAACGAGTCGAAACGTGATGTGACATGCGCTTAGCATGGCATATAGTCAGCAATCTGCAACGAGTCGAAACGCGATGTGACATGCGCTTAGCATGGCATATAGTCAGCAATCTGCAACGAGTCGAAACATGGTGTGACATGCGCTTAGCATGGCATATAGTCAGCAATCTGTAACGAGTCGAAACATGGTGTGACATGCGCTTAGCATGCATATAGTCAGCAATCTGCAACGAGTCGAAACGTGATGTGACATGCGCTTAGCATGCATACAGTCAGCAATCTGCAACGAGTCGAAACGTGATGTGACATGCGCTTAGCATGGCATATAGTCAGCAATCTGCAACGAGTCGAAACGTGATGTGACATGCGCTTAGCATGGCATATAGTCAGCAATCTGCAACGAGTCGAAACGTGATGTGACATGCGCTTAGCATGGCATATAGTCAGCAATCTGCAACGAGTCGTAACGTGATGTGACATGCGCTTAGCATGGCATATAGTCAGCAATCTGCAACGAGTCGAAACGTGATGTGACATGCGCTTAGCATGGCATATAGTCAGCAATCTGCAACGAGTCGTAACGTGATGTGACATGCGCTTAGCATGGCATATAGTCAGCAATCTGCAACGAGTCGTAACGTGATGTGACATTCGCTTAGCATGGCATATAGTCAGCAATCTGGAACGAGTCGAAACGTGATGTGACATGCGCTTATCATGCAATAGTCAGCAATCTGCAACGAGTCGAAACGTGATGTGACATGCGCTTAGCATGGCATATAGTCAGCAATCTGCAACGAGTCGTAACGTGATGTGACATGCGCTTAGCATGGCATATAGTCAGCAATCTGCAACGAGTCGAAACGTGATGTGACATGCGCTTAGCATGGCATATAGTCAGCAATCTGCAACGAGTCGAAACGTGATGTGACATGCGCTTAGCATGTCATATAGTCAGCAATCTGCAACGAGTCGTAACGTGATGTGACATGCGCTTAGCATGGCATATAGTCAGCAATCTGCAACTGATGATGGTCTTATCAAAACATTTTGGCATCTTTTTAACTCATTGGGAGTAATTTTCTAAAATTTAGAAATTCTATCTTTGGCATTAAATAATCTTGTTTTTGTGGGGTACGTTCTAAAATTATTTTAAAAATTCTAATAAACCGCTCCAGAGTCCAGCTTCCACCTCAAAATTCATGTCATCAGAACGAGAGCAATTTGTCTGCGAGAAATTGGGACCTTGGTCATCATCACATTTAGCCTCGAATCTTCTTTAATATGCGTATAGCAGACAACCTCCCCTTTCTTTTGACATCCATACGTTTGTGCGCCACCTTCATTATGTGGGGAAATTATATGACGGATAGGTTGTAAGTCATTATTTCTTTCACTCTACTTATGTTGACAAACGGAAATTTTCAGATTAACCCCAACACTTCGTATATATACACGAATGGTGGGAGACGAGCTCTGAAATTACATTTCTAGCCAGAGTCGTTATCTCGTGGGAATCCGGATTCAGAATCCCAAAGCCGATTACGGGGGCGGGGCTAATTTCCGATTCTAGGTCAGATTTTGAAATCCACGTGGTCTCCGAAACTATGTTTAATGTTCCCCCAGCGTCAAACATGGCTCATGTATTTGACACAAGTATCATTTGTATCTTATATTTATAAAGTTTACGTTTGTTGTGAAAGTCATGCTTTTCTTCTATGCATATATACACGGCACATAATTTGCTGCCAATCCGACTTAATCGCATCTTTTTTTTTCAAGTTAAAGTGTGTTTATTGATGAGGGCAAGTATTTAATTCTAACAGCTCTAGGCCTCCTGAATCAAATTCCGAAGATGTTGTGAAGAACACACGAAACTTGTCAGTTGCACAGGGACGTGACGACAGGGGTTGGTTGGGTGTCTCGACCCCCCCCCCCCCCGAACTTTGGTACAATTTGCTTAGCTGTGCAGTCATTCATACGTGAGGAAAAATTAGGATTCTTTTGACTAACTGTTCCAAATAATGATACGTACAAGCCAGCAAACGCAGCAAACACATCCGATTTTAAATAAATACATATACAAACTTATGACTAACTCGGGAGAGGGGGTGACCAGTTATCTGTATATCTGTTCAACTTGTTTTTGGTAGTCATGTTGCTTTGCCATTACTAATTATTTATTTTTTCAGTGTAATAACACATGGGAGAGGGGGTATCCTTCAGTGAGTCAGCACTTGTCCTCCAATCCCATTGTATGTATAAACAAATGTATGTGTTATATATCATGTGTTATCTAAATTTGACAAATATTTTAAATAAATATGTTTAAACTAAACTTTGGTACATTTCCAGCAGTTGGAAATATCATGCATGACACAACATTAGTTGGACATTAATTTGATATCATATATAGGTTGGAATTGTTCTCATTGTTTGATTTTTTCAACCAGTAAAAGTTGGTAATTTTCCAATCTTAGTGTGTGTCAGGTTGGCTATTTCCAAGGGGTGCAAATGGAATTCTGCGAACCTGTGAGATTGATGTTTGGTTCAAAGGGGGGTGCAGTTGGCTGGAAATTTGAGGAAACCTCTAGCCACGTCCCTAGAACTTGTACGTGAGGGTACCTAATCAATTAATTGACTGACATTTCCACTATATAGTCCTGAGATCCTAGAATAAGCTTTACATTTTTGTTTGTGCGATTGGGAGATGCAGTTGACCTGCGATCACAAGACCACAACATTAGCTTCATGAGCAAAGCTTTATTTTCCAACTAATCTACAGCACGTTGGCCAAAAAATGCCCGTGTTTGTTGTCTATACAGAGACTATTGTGCAAAACTACTGCATTTAACGAAACAAAACATTTTAAACATGAAATTGCTATAAGACTAGATAGTACATACGTGTATCTGATAATCCATCGATATCATATAATCCTACTATTTCTTGAATAAGAAGAAACATTATAATAACGAACACAGCAGAAGACATATCCATGCAGGTTCACGTGAATTCGGTCAATGGTGACGTATCCGCCGAATTCGAAATCGACATGCGTTCGGGCGGTATTTTATGGATGGAGTTATGAAATGGACATATGAAAGTGACAATGCTAAAATCGACAATGATTTGCTTCGCCATTAACCGAAGTGCTCCCCAAGCGTTACTATCAATAGCTTTATTATTTGGCTAATTTCAGTCATATTCTCCCAGTTTACATTCGATAAAACAAATTTGTCTCCGCATTTAAAATTCTTTGATATAGTTCGTTTATATTCTGCAATAATTTGTACACAAGAAACGGATTCTTATGTTTTATTGTGTTTTTAAACTCCGAGGTGGCGAAATCTCGGTTTGTTTACATTACAAACATTTGAGTCCGTAATCGGAATCCGAATTCGAATCTGGATTACCACGAGATTGAGATTACGGTCTGTTCGTTTACTGATTCTACCAATTTCTGGTCTGTTCGTTCACCGAACCAAGTCGTACGGGGTCTAATCTGTAATCTGAATCCAGTTTCTGAATCCGGATTCCCACGAGATAACGACTCTGAAATGCATGTTAAAAAATCGGCCGGTATATAATCCGGTAATAGCCGGTATATAGTCCGGTAATCGTCCGGTATATAGTCCGGTATATAGTCCGGAAATCGTCCGGCATATAGTCCGATAATAGTCGGGTATATAGTCCGGTAATCCTCCGGTATATAGTCCGGTAATCGTCCGGTATATAGTCCCATAATCGTCCGGTACATAGTCCGGCAATCGGCCGGTGTGATCTTCCAGTATATAGTCCGGTAATCGTCCGGTATATTGTCCGGTAATCGTTCGGTATATAGTCCGGTAATCTTCCGGTATAATGTCCGGTAGTCGGCCGGTATATAGTATAGGTAATCGTCCCCTATGTAGTCCGGTAATCAGCCGTATATAGTCCGGTAATCGTCGGGTATATAGTTCGGTAATCGGCCGGTATATAGCCCGTAATCGTCCGGTATGTAGTCCGGTAATCGTCCGGTATATAGTCCGGTAATCGGACTGTATATAGTCCGGCAATCGGCCGGTGTAATCTTCCGGTATATAGTCCGGTAATCGTCCGGTGTATAGTCCGGTAATCGTCCGGTATATAGTCCGGTAATCTTCCGGTATATAGTCCGGTAGTCGGCCGGTATATAGTCCGGTAATCGTCGGGTATATAGTCCGGTGATCGTCCGGTATATATTCCGGTTTATAGTCCGGTATTTAGTCCCTGTAGTCGTCCGGTATATAGTCCGGTAATTGGCCGGTATATTGTCCGGTAATCGGCCGGTATACAGGCCGGTACACGGCCGGTATTTAGTCTGGTAATCTTCCGGTATATAATTCGGTAATCGTCCGCTATATATTCCGGTAATCGTCCGGTATATAGTCCGGTAATCTTCCTGTATATAGTCCGGTAATCGGCCGGTATATAGTCCGGTAATCGTCCGATATGTAGTCCGGTAATCGTCCGGTATGTAGTCCCGTAATCGTCCGGTACATAGTTCGGTAATCGGCCGGTGTAATCTTCCGGTATATAGTCCGGTAGTCGTCCGGTAATCGTCCGCTATGTAGTCCGGTAATCAGCCGGTATATAGTCCGGTAATCGTCAGGTATATAGTTCGGTAATCGGCCGGTATATAGCCCGGTAATCGTCCGGTATGTAGTCCGGTAATCGTCCGGTATATAATCACGTAATCGTCCGGTACATAGTCCGCTAATCGGACGGTATATAGTCCGGTAATCGGCGGGTGTAATCTTCCGGTATATAGTCCGGTAATCGTCCGGTGTATAGTCCGGTAATCATCCGGTATATAGTCCGGTAATCTTCCGGTATATAGTCCGGTAGTCGGCCGGTATATAGTCCGGTAATCGTCGGGTATATAGTCCGGTGGTCGTCCGGTATATATTCCGGTTTATAGTCCGGTATTTAGCCCCTGTAGTCGTCCGGTATGTTGTCCGGTAATCGGCCGGTATACAGGCCGGTACACGGCCGGTATTTAGTCAGGTAATCGTCCGCTATATATTCCGGTAATCGTCCGGTATATAGTCCGGTAATCTTCCGGTATATAGTCCGATAATCGGTCGATATTTAGTCCGGTAGTCGGTCGGTATATAGTCCGGTAATAGTCCGGTAATCGGCCGGTATATAGTCCGGTAACCATCCGGTATATAGTCAGGGAATCGTCCGGTATATAGTCCGGTAATCGTCCGGCATATAAACCGGTCATCGGCCGGTATATTGTCCAACAATCCGGTATATAGTCCGGTAATTGACCAGTATATAGTCCGGTTATCGGCCGGTATATAGTAGGGTAATCGTCCGGTATATTGTCCGGTAATAGGCCGGTAATTGTCGGGTATATAGTCCGGTAATCTTCCGGTATATAGTCCGGTAATAGTCCGGTAATCGGCCGGTATATAGTCCGGTAACCATCCGGTATATAGTCAGGGAATCGTCCGGTATATAGTCCGGTAATCGTCCGGCATATAAACCGGTAATCCGCCGGTATATTGTCCAACAATCGGCCATATATAGTCCGGTAATCGACCGGTATATAGTCCGGTAGGTAGTCCGGTAATCGTCCGGTATATATAGTCCGGTATTCGTCCGGTATGTAGTTCGTAATCGCCGGGTATATAGTCCGGTAATCGTCGGGTATATAGTCCGGTGATCGTCCTGTATATTGTCCGATTATCTTCCGGTATATAGTCCATGTAATCGTTCGGTATATTGTCCGGTAATCGGCAGTTATATAGTCCGGTAATCGTCAGTTATATAGTCCGGTAATCTTCCGGTATATAGTCCCTGTAATCGGCCGGTATATAGTCCGGTAATTGACCAGTATATAGTCCGGTTATCGGCCGGTATATAGTAGGGTAATCGTCCGGTATATTGTCCGGTAATAGGCCGGTAATTGTCGGGTATATAGTCCGGTAATTGGCCGGTATATTGTCCGGTAAACGGCCGGTATATAGTCCGGTAATCGTCCGGTATATAGTCCGGTAATCTTCCGGTATATAGTCTGGTAATCGGCCGGTGTATAGTCCGGTAATCGGCTGGTATTTAGTCCGGTCTTCGGCCGGTATATAGTCCGGTAATCGGCCGGTATATAGTCCGGTAACCATCCGGTATATAGTCCGGGAATCGTCCGTTATATAGTCCGGCATGTAAACCGGTAATCGGTCGGTATATTGTCCTGTAATCGCCCGGTATGTAGTCCGTATTCGTCCGGTATCTATTCCGGTAATCGGCCAGTATATAGTCCGGTAATCGCCTGGTATTTAGTCCGGTATCGGCCGGTATATAGTCCGGTAATCGTCCGTCATGTAAACCGGTAATCGGTCGGTATATTGTCCTGTAATCTTCCGGTATGTAGTCCGGTAATCGGCCGGCACATAGTCCGGTAATCGTCGGGTATATAGTCCGGTACTCGGCCGGTAATTAGTCCGGGTTTCGGCCGGTATATAGTCCAACAATCGGCCATATACAGTACGGTAAGCGACCGGTATATAGTCCGGTAGGTAGTCCGGTAATCGTCCGGTATATATCGTACTGTATGTAGTCCGTAATATCCGGGTATATAGTCCGGTAATCGTCGGGTATATAGTCCGGTGATCGTGCGGTATATAGTCCGGTAATCGTCCGGTATATAGTCCCTGTAATCGTCCGGTATATTGTCCGGTAATCGGCAGTTATATAGTCCGGTAATCGGCAGTTATATAGTCCGGTAACTGGCCGGTATATAGTCCGGTTATCGGCCGGTATATAGTCCCGTAAGGTGATCGTCCGATATATTGTCCGGTAAACGGCCGGTATATAGTCCGGTAGTCGTTCGGTATATAGTCCGGTAATCGTCCGGTATATAGTCCGCTAATCGTCCGGTATATAGTGTGACAATCGTCCGGTATATAGTCCGGTAGTCGTCCGGTATATAGTCCGGTAATCGTCCGGTATATAGTCCGCTAATCTTCCGGTATATAGTGTGACAATCGGCCGGTATATAGTCCGGTAATCGTCCTGTATATAGTCCGGTAATCGGCCGGTATATGGTCCGGTAATCGGCCGGTATATAGTCCGGTAATCGGCCGGTATATAGTCCGGAAATAGGCCGGTGTATAGTCCGGTTATCGGTCGGTTTATAGTAGGGTAATCCTCCGGTATATTGTCCGGTATATAGTCCGGTATATAGTCCGGTATATAGTCCGTTAATCGGCCGGTATATAGTCCGGTATCTGGTCCCGTAATCGTCCGGTATATAGTCCTGTAATCGTCCGGTATATAGTCCGGTAATCGTCCGATATATAGTCCGGTAATCGGCCGTTATATAAACCAGTATATAGTCCGCTAATCGTCGGGTATATAGTCCGGTAATCGGCCGGTATATAGTCCGGTAATCATTAGAATTAATATATGTTGCCACATAGTCTCCACGTTCATGTGGTCGATAATTGTTCTATGTTTTATTCCTTTATGGCGGACCTGATACCTGATTTTGGTATCAACCCATATACCCTGTGCCAATGCATTCTCTTATATATGCGAGGCGACCATAGGTCGCCTCGCATATATAAGAGAATGCATTGGCTTAACACATTAAAAATTATAAAATTGTTAAAGAATGTAAGAAAAAATGGTAAAAAGTGTTAAAAAAAGATTTTTTTTAGGCCAATGCATTCTCTTATATATGCGAGGCGACCTATGGTCGACTCGCATATATAAGAGAATGCATTGGCACAGGGCATAACTGTAACTATCACAATGTGGTCAAGGAGCCGGTTCCAATGATATCCATATTTGTATGGTTCTATTAAGACAGACCGAAGATATTTTAGGCTGTTGAAGCTTTATTTGGCCGGTTTTGGCCGGTTTGTTGGGTAAAGGGTTAACCCTTTCCGGAGCCTCAGACAGAGATGACTATCATCTGCTCGGTCTATGTGATGCTCCATACGGGAGTGCTATTAATTTCGTACAACGGGAGCTGAGCTGGTTCCATCATTAAAGACCCTGTGCCAGTGCCAGTGCATATATACGAGGCTCCCTATGGGAGACTCACATATATAAGAGAAGCACTGGCTTATAGGATCAAGGTAAATATTGTTAGGCCAATGTATTCTCTTATATACGCAAGGCGCCCTATTGGCAGGAAGCACCAGTCATGTAAGTGTTAAGACATGGTACACGGACACCACACCGGCTCCCTGGACTGACAGACACACACCAGTATGAATAGTCGACAGTATGCATGTATATAAAGATTCACCTGGTAACCGAAATGGGATCTTTTGGTTGTAAACCAGACAACAAAACTATGATAGTAGAACGGCGGATTCTTCTCCGTTGTGTAATATTTTAAACACGCGATAACAGTTTAAGGCATATATTATGTTAATTATTAAGGCATATGTTATAGTAATTATAAAAGTATAAGGCATATATTATGTTAATTATTAAGGCATATATTATGTTAATTATTAAGGCATATATTATGTTAATTAATAAGGCATATATTATAGTAATTTTAAAAGTTTAAGTCATAGATTATGCTAATTATTAAGGCATATATTATAGTAATTATAAAAGTTTAAGGCATATATTATGTTAATTATTAAGGCATATATTATGTTAATTATTAAGGCATATATTATAGTAATTATAAAAGTATAAGGCATATATTATGTTAATTATTAAGGCATATATTATAGTAATTATAAAAGTATAAGGCATATATTATGTTAATTATTAAGGCATATATTATAGTAATTATAAAAGTATAAGGCATATATTATGTTAATTATTAAGGCATATATTATAGTAATTATTAAAGTATTAATAAAGTTATTACATAACACTCCCGTATGGAACCTCACGCGGACCCAAACATTTGACAGTCAACAGTGTATTGCCCCATCTGTCTGGGGCTCCATAAAAGTATCACCTGTTGGTGGGATGCCCATCCAAGGCTACGGTATCAGCTGGGTTACATAACAATCCCGTATGGAGCCTCATGCGGACCCAAATATATGACAGTCAACAGTGTATTGCTCCATCTGTCTGGGGATCCATAAAGGTATCACCTGTTGGTGGGATGCACATCTAAGGCTAAGGTAGCAGCTATTACATAACACTCCCGTATGGAACCTCACGCGGACCCAAACATTTGACAGTCAACAGTGTATTGCCCCATCTGTCTGGGGCTCCATAAAGGTATCACCTGTTGGTGGGATGCCCATCCAAGGCTACGGTATCAGCTGGGTTACATAACACTCCCGTATGGAGCCTCACGCGGACCTAAACATATGACAGTCATCAGTGCATCTATCTGGGGCTCCATAAAGGTATCAGCTGTTGGTGGGGTGCCCAACTAATGCTTAAGTATCAGATGGGTTACATAAAACTCCCGTGTGGAGCCTCACGCGGACCCAAACATATGAGTCATCGGTGCATTGCTCTATCTGTCTGGGGCTCCATAAAGGTATCAGATGTTGGTGGGATTCCCATCTAAGGCTAAGGTATCAGCTGCGTTACATAACTCTCCCATATGGAGCCTCACGCGGACCCAAACATGTGACATGTAAACAAACAATGATGCAAACTGTAATTTTCTGGTTGAGATTCGGATTGTAAGGTGAACCTTTATTAAATTTGTAACAAGCTGTTTTTTGTGTTATTTTGTCGGGCAGATTCTGGGTAACAATATATCCAAAATTTGCTTTTGGGGGAATATTCTATATATCTATGAAATAGGGTCCTATTTTTGTGGGGGGTTTTTTTGGGTCAATTTTGCAGTTCCTTATTAGTCCAGTCAAACTGATGGAAAGAAACGCCAAACCGTGAAAAAATTTGCTATCCAGCGACTTTTTGTGTTTTTGAGTGTAACTATACTCATATAATTATCCAAAATATCCATGAATTACATAATGGGAAACTCGTCATATTTGGGTCAAAAGACTGGAATATGTAAAATAAAAATGGTTAAAATTGGAATTTTGTTAATAAACAAATCTGCCAGCCATAAACGCTCAGTTGAGTTCCCTGACTGCCAAATGTGACCAAATAATAACATCCAAAATTTCCATGCGTTTCATGAAAGCAAAGTCGTTAATTTTGGATACAAATGAAGAAAATATGTAAGAAAATGGTGAAAATTGAAAATTTTGTCCGGGAACCTGGTCGGCAAGTTATTGTCCGGGAACCAGGTCGGCCAGAATTAAACTTGATCCATTTGTTTGTTCGTACGGGTGTCTACTCACACTATTTTGACGCTAGCATGTGGCCGTGTATGTACCAGGTAATATGGCGGCCATTACCCGGGATGTACTACCAATCACTTCAATGTCCTCTAAATTTATTAATGTGTCATAAACCTGCAACGAAAACGCATTATTCTTGTTGCCATAGCATATGCCTGCCATTTCGTGCATAATCTGACTCTAACACTATAAAATGGCGAATCCTAATCTGTTATAATAAGTCATATCCCGAGGATTTGACAATTCGGTGACTAAAATGACAGCGAAAATGGCAGTCGGAACCGAACAATTGAAGTGTTTTTGTTGAATTTTGTTTTCACTAAATCTTACGATATTGAATACATGTATAGCCAACATGTAGTCATATATGCCACCATACAAGTTTCCAAAGCCACCAACTTGTTTTATAATACATCAAATGAGTGTCCCAAACCACTTAACTAGTGCGCCGAACCATATACAGAGTAACAAAACACATCTAGTATCCAAAAGTTCATACGACGGGCGCCCCAAATCCAAAGTTTGTCCCAAACCATCGAATGGGTGTCCCAATCCACCAAACGAGTTTCACAAACCACCAAGAATGATGTAGACTGATGTAGGTAGCGCCCCAACCGATATTCAATTGGTGTCATAACCCACACATATAGTCCCCCAAACCATGCACCTGGTATTTCAACCCACCCAAATGAGTATCCAAAGCCACAAAGCGAGAGTCTCAATCGACCTGATTATGAACCTAATCCATTCAACGAATGTTTCCAAACCACGCCGGTAGTGCTCCAGACTTTGCAACCGTTGTTCCAAACCGCATGTGTTCCAAACCATCCAACATGTGTCCAAAACTATCAAATGAGTGTCCATAACCATCAAATGAGTAAAACAAAACATACAATAAGCCCACATCGAATGTGTCAAACCACTCAATCAGTGCCCCAATCTACAATATGGGTGTACCAAGGTAACCAAGCCATCCACCTGGTGTCCGAAACCACACGAGTGGCAGTCATCCAATGTGTACCCCATGCCATCCGGGGAGTGTCTTATGTGATACAACATACAACCAACTGTCGTCTCAATCCAATCAACTATAGTGTCCCAGTCAGCGACCGAATCGGCCACTAAGTGTCCCAATACACATAACCAGTGTCTAAAGTCTATAGCGAGTGTCCCAAACCACTCAGTGTGAACAAACCACCAAATTGGTGCCCCAAAACCATCCAACGTAAGTCACAAACCACCCAGCGTGTGACTCAAACCATAAAACTAGCACCACGAACCATCCAATGAGTTCCATATCCATCCAACTGGACAGGTGTTACAAACCAACTACCAACTGTCATCTCAATACATCTACAATAGTGTACAGAACCCTCCAACGATTATTTCAGACAATCAAGTGAGTATCAAACCATCAAATGAGTTTACCAAAACATGGTTTGATACATTTGATACATGGTTTTGTACACTAGTTTGGGTCAATCATTAGATGACGTTGGATATTCAGTGGATGGTTTGAGACACTAGTATGACGTTTTTAGACAATCCTGGTGGTTTGAGACAATCGTCGTGTGGCTTGAGACACTCATTGGATGAATATGGACACTCATCTGTTGGTTTGGGACACCCATTGGATGGTTTTGATACACACTTAATGGTTTGTTTCAACTTTCCCTCACGGTACTTGTCCGCTATCGGACTCGTGCAGGTATTTAGCCTTAGATGGAGTTTACCACCCACTTTGGGCTGCACTCTCAAGCAACCCGACTCCGACGGGCCCGCGCTACCGACAAAGGCCTGACACCCGCTCTGGGAGAAGCCTCGGTCCGGAGGACTTTGGTGCGCATTTGTGTGGTTTGGGACACCACGTGCATGAATTGGGACACTCGATGGGTAACATTTGGCAATCGGTGGATTGTATGGAACAAACATTTGACTGGTTTGGCCACTATTTGGATGGTTTGTGACACTATTTGGGTGGACTGTGTTACATATTATGTTGTTTTGGCAGACTAGTTGGCTGATTTGGGACGCCCGTTCCATGGACTAGGACACTCACCGACTAATTTGTTATATTGTTAACCCTTTACCCAACAAACCGGCCAAAACCGGCCAAATAAAGCTTCAACAGCCTAAAATATCTTCGGTCTGTCTCAATAGAACCATACAAATATGGATATCATTGGAACCGGCTCCTTGACCACATTGTGATAGTTACAGTTATGCCCTGTGCCAATGCATTCTCTTATATATGCGAGTCGACCATAGGTCGCCTCGCATATATAAGAGAATGCATTGGCCTAAAAAAAAACTTTTTACCATTTTTTCTTACATTCTTTAACAATTTTATAATTTTTAATGTGTTAAGCCAATGCATTCTCTTATATATGCGAGGCGACCTATGGTCGACTCGCATATATAAGAGAATGCATTGGCACAGGGCCGTTCTGTTGGGTAAAGGGTTAAAGAAGGTGGTTGAGACACCCGTTGGGTAGTTTTACGCCCCTTAGATGGTTTGGGACACACATAGGATGTATTTCGGTACTAGGTTGATTGCTTTGGACAGTCATCAAATTATATTCGATATGAGAAGATTTAGTTTAAAATTAAAATTGTTGACTTTTGATCGCAATTTTCGCCGCTTTTTGGGACACTGTAGGGACAAATTATCGACTTATTATTATCGGATTATGATCCGATATCATTTACTGTGGTGCTACCCATTACATACAAATTCGTCTAAATTGAACAAATCTGGGTTAACTTTAGCGAAAATTGCCAAATTTTACTACTTTCGGAAGCCATTTTGCCTCTATTTTGGGAAGTGGTGGCCTCATTTCTGCTAAAATTGGCACTAGTGGTTAATATTTGACATTTAATGAGTATTCAGTACACTGGTGTGTTCGATTTGCGGTTATACTGGGCATTAAAATAATAATTATTCGAACTTTAGAACATCTATTTCGAATTTGAGGGACAATGAAGGGCCCAAATTCCCAATCCTCGTAATATGACTCACAATTATCCGACATTGATATAAAATGGTATATCTTGGCACAAATGGCCACTTAAACCAAATTTCTTATAAATGGGAACGATCTGGTAAAATTTAGCTAAAATTGTCCAATTTTACCACTTTCGGTTGCCATTTTGTCCGCCATTTTCAATTTTGACAGTCGAATTGTTCACACAATGACATACAATAATAATTTGTGTATGTTGCATGTTTCTGTCATCTATATAACATTAATTTAAATGCCATTCTAGCGTATAATTTATAAGGAACGGAAAATCATACATAAAAACCACCTATACGACCTTTTTTTTCAAAATTATCTAGAAAATTTTCCCCAAAGCGGATTTTAGCAGATTTTGGATATGTTGTTCCCCAGATTCTGCCCGACAAAATGACATCAAAAACAGCTTGTCAACAATTTTTTCTGGGTCCAACGCTTCAACTATCAGACTAATGTTCTACAGTAATGCCCAAAGTAATTGACCACTTAACCACAGCAGAATTATGGGTAATTTTTCAAGATTTAGTTGGAAATATGGCTTGTTGCCACTCATCGGAAAGCTCTCGGCTAAAAAATTACCCATAAGTCTGCTGTGGTTAAGTGGTCAATTACTTTGGGCATTACTGCAATTAGAGATTACGACAATTTATTGAACACTAAAAGCGTGTTTGAAGAGTCCAGAATTGACCAAGAATACCTGTAGTCAGGAGAAGAGAAGTAAGTGTTTCAATGAATTTCAAATTTTAACATCAGTTTGAAGTGGCAGATAGAAACGAAACCGAAAAGATATATCTGTCATTCGTAAAACTATGTTTGCGTTGTGACGTCATACGGCATGGATTACATGTAGAAGTTACGTATAGCGACGATAATGTGAACACAATTATTATCTTCAGACTCTGTAACGCGGTGCTTGTTCGATAGTCTGATTTTAATCAGAACGTTCGAGCATATGCATTTGGGATGACTCAAACACACTAAATCATATTTACCGGGGCCCATACCCCCCCCCCCCCTGTCACACGTCCCCGCAGAAGGATCGCAAACACTTATTCGGCGGGCGCCCATGGACCTACCATAGTTAGATGTAGTTCGCGGAGTCTGTATAACGCTGACACACAGTTCAGTTTGTGAATTCATCGATATTCAGTCCGTAATTCCTGTGTGACTGCGATTCTGTCTGTTAGCGGTCTGTTAGTGTGGCGCTCGGTTACTGCTCCGCTTGTGTGTCGTAAGTTCTGTGCTGTCCTGGCACCAAATCCAACTGATCGATTTGATAACTGAAGTGAGCCCGGTTCGATTTTTAATTTCCGCTCACAACAGCTCGAGTGCGGATGTATGAATTCATAGTGACTTGTCCAATCTGGCATCAGAGGTGGGATATCTGTGTTATTTGTTCTCTCAAGTCATAACGATGATCACGCACATAGATATGGATGCGACGTCATCAATTACTGTCGTCTGCATATTGGGCAGCGGAGTTACCATCATCCATAAATAGACTACCTGTTTTCCGTGTTAGTGTCGTCGTGTACAGTAAGCAGCAATTTGGACATCGGTCGTGCTATAAATAGATTACGGATATTTCGTGTTCCATGGTCATCGTGTTCAGTGACCTTCCAGTTTTAACACGTGCCGTGCTATATATATATATATATATTACCAAGTTTGTGTTAACGTGAATTCGGTTTGTTCGTGTCCGATTGTTAGATAGTTAAATATCTTTGTGATATAATTCAGACTTTGGAGTTGTAAGGTTTGTTCAATTCGTATAAATTAACTCTTTCTTTACTAAATTTTCATGAAAGAGTAGTTCCCTTAGGATAATGTTCAGATAATTAATTCAACTAGTGAGTTGCGGGCGATAAATAGTAAGTTGTCGGCGGGTAAATAGTAAGTTGTCGGGAGATAAATTGTAAGTTGTCGGTGGTAAATAGTAAGCTGTCGGGCGGTGAAATTAATGGTAAGTTGCCGGTGTGTAAATAGTAAGATATCGTGGTTAAATATTTAGTTGTCGGTGGGTAAATAGTTGTCGGTGGGTAAATAGTAAGTTGTCGGTGGGTATATAGTGTTGTCGGGCGGTAAATAGTAAGTTGTCGGTGGGTAAATAGTTAGTTGTCGGTCGGTAAATAGTACGTTGTCGCAGGGGGGTCAGGGAACATTTCCTGACACTACAGGACATTGGGCTTTTTTTCCGCCCTCTGGATACCCACCACCCCCTAATGTTGATTTTTCCCGATTGATTCAAATGACTATTTTCTCTGTTTTCCTGATCTTATCCGATCAGTGATTCGTATCATGATTATAGAAGCATTCCCACTTTTTATTTACCAACAAGACTGTAAGTTTCAAAACAATTCTGCAATAAATGTGGGATGTAGGGTATGCTGATGGATCGACAATTGAAGTACAAGATGGCTGCTGGTGGCCATATTTGTTTTAAACAAATTTTGGGGGAAAATGGAGGCGCCCACCTAGAGGTCATTTCGAAGATCCATATGAAATTTGGTGACGATTTGATGAGAAATGTGACCTGTAAAGTGTACTAAAGGATTTGGTCATATAAAGAGTAAAATCCAAGATGGCCGCTGGCAGCCATTTTTTTTTTTACAAAATTCGGGGAAAAAATGGTAGGCACCCATCAAGAGGTCACACCGAAGGTCCATATGAACGTTGTGAGGGATAAGCTCTGCATGGTGTGTAAAAGGATTTAGTGATGCAAAGAGTAAAATCCAAGATGGCTGCCAGCGGCCATATTTTTTACAAATATCATTCAAATTTGACAGCTCCCAATAAAGGTGATTCTAGACCCATATACCGAATATCGTTGAAATCGGTCAAAGTTTGTTTTAACACCTTTGTTTTATTTTATTATGGTTGTTTTTTATAGTCTATTTTTATTTGAGTTGAGTGAAGAGTTTACATTTATTTGAAGAATCTATTATTGTGTTATGTTTTCATTTATATCAGGTTGAATAAATGATTTTTAATAGAACTATTTAAAGCTGAGCCTTTCCATGTCAATGTGCATGGATATATATCCTTGATGAAAACATTTAGCAAGCTGACCTTTTTATTACCCCTTGGTGTCATCCCTCATTATTAACTGATGATGAACTCAAACCCCCTACCAAGAGTTAAGTGTATACCTATTAATAATAGAAGAATTCTCAAAACATTTTGTCCCATTATTTTGAAGAAAAATGACTCTAGGAAAAAAATTACAGGGCCAGGAAAAAATGTGTAAGCCGGGCTGCCGATCCACCCACCCCCGCATAGTGTTCTGAAAATATTTTGCAGACACCCCCTGGTTGTAGGGCGTTAAATAGCCAGTTGTCGGAGGGTAAATAGTTAGTTATCGGTGCATGAGTAAATAGTAAGCTGTCGGGCGGTAAATAGTAAGTTGTCGGTGGGTAAATAGTTAGTTGTCGGTGCATGGGTAAATAATGGTTATTTTGCGGGACGCAGCCTTCAGCGGGTACATGTACATCCAAAAGTCGTGCGAAGTTAAATATTGTATGGCCAATGTATTCTCTTAGATATGGGAGATTCCATATGGGAGACTCGCTTATATAAGAGAATGCATTGGCACAGGGTTTTCGAAAAATTTCAGGAAGTTCCAGTCATGAAGGGTTAACCCTTTACCCAACAGAAGGGCCCTGTGCCAATGCATTCTCTTATATATGCGAGTCGACCATAGGTCGCCTCGCATATATAAGAGAATGCATTGGCTTAACACATTAAAAATTATAAAATTGTTAAAGAATGTAAGAAAAAATGGTAAAAAGTGTTAAAAAAAGATTTTTTTTTAGGCCAATGCATTCTCTTATATATGCGAGGCGACCTATGGTCGACTCGCATATATAAGAGAATGCATTGGCACAGGGCATAACTATAACCATCACAATGTGGTCAAGGAGCCGGTTCCAATGATATCCATATTTGTATGGTTCTATTGAGACAGACCCAAGATATTTTAGGCTGTTGAAGCTTTATTTGGCCGGTTTTGGCCGGTTTGTTGGGTAAAGGGTTAATTAAGAGATTTATCCCACAGGGAGCCTCACACAGATGGAAGCATGCACTGCAGAGTGTCGTCTGCTCCAGTCTATGTGGGGCTCTATAAAGGGTTATAGGAAGGTTGTACCTAAATCGAACCATTTATAAGATGCCTTCTAATATATTCAACGGTAAATAAATAAATATGAAATAAATAAATTATTTGAATCGAGCAGGTATGCTAAATGCACAAGCATATACAAAGAACTGCCGATATGATAATTGGACATAAATAGTATTACCTAAGTGTACCATACTTAACAAGCAATTTACGACAAGTTACACCGACCAACGCTTTACTGAGACAGTTATATAAGCTTCCTTGCTATACTATAATCTTGTAATTGATCACCCCAACTACTTAGTATATGGCCACATACATTACACCCACATCATCCTCCAGCGATGTATGGCTCACCTCCGAAACATAAGTCGAACAATCCGACCATATATACAAAGAACTGCCGATAATATGATAAGTACACCTACAAATTATTTGACTGCAGGAATGTACCATGTTACGTTCTCCGAGAAGTGTCGATATACCGTACCGACTTAACCACAATTAATTAACGGATGTGGATACGGCAACTTGCAACACACATCATGTAAAAATCAGTCGAGACGGGCGTCAAGACCACCTAGTACAAACGCTATCGCATGCCAAATGGGGTGGGATGCTGAAAAATCGCAAGCCAATTTGCGCGCGATTTAGTTTGCCGTGTCCCGCGTGACTCAGCATCGCATGCGAATATGTTTCGATTGTAAAATTCAAAGAAATGTAACTCTAACATACCCGTTATTTAGTAAAAAATCATACCAAAAGAATGACACCACAAAGAGACACGTTTCAAAAACACTATAGGAAAAATCACTTTTAGGGTGAGTGGGCTTGGGGGAGGCGGACGGCACTGTCTAAGACCTGTTGCCGCGGGGGCCTGATGGCTCATAAAAACAACTCTATATATAAGCGCCCGCGGCTACCACTTTATAGCATCAAGGGTAGACTGAGCAAATCGAGACGGGATGCTGGTCCCGCCAAACTCTCCAGACGGCATCGACATATCAAAACGCATGCGATTCTCGCCTATCGTATCCGTATTTGGACGAGATTGTAAGACCATAGCCTGTCAAGACACCTGCTGACGACAGAATAAAATTCATAAATTTCGGGGATAAATATGCATACAATTAATGTAACATTTTATTTGATACATTTGCCTGAAAATTGTATACGAGAAAGTCTCGACGATGGGCGTTCTAGTAATTGCATAATGTGTTACCATCCGTAACATATTTTTTATTCTCGTCGGATCGTACACAGACAGTGAAAGTTGACAGATTTTGGTCGAATAACATGTTTTTTCCCAAAGCGATGTCCATGTCCATTGGTACTCACACAGTGTATATTGATAAAGTTCCTGTTATGACTTCAGACTAAACCAATCCCTCAAATAATGGAAATTGGAGTACAGTCCCCTTTAACCCTTTCGTGACTGGAGCTTCCTGTCGGGAGCCCCATACATGTGGCAGCTTGTATTGCTGAGTGTCGTCTGCTCACGTATGTGAGGGGCTCCATAAGGGTAGTTTAACCCTTACATGACTGGAGCTTCCTGAAAGTTTGCGAAATCCCTGTGCCAATTCATTCTCTTATATATGTGAGTCGTCTCCGGGAAGCCTCGCATGTACAAGATAATGCATTGGCCTAACACTATTTACCGTGACCTTGTAATCCAGTGCACTTTCATATATATATATATGCGAGAATCCATATGGGAGACTCGCATATATAGAGAATGCACTGGCACAGAATATCAGTGCTGCACCAGCAGATCTCGTATAACACTCCAGCATGGAGCCTCACGCGGACCCAAACAGATGACAGTCAGCATTGCATTGCCCTATCTGTCTGGGGCTCCATAAAGGTATCAGATGTGGTTGGATGCCTCTCTGAGACTAAGGTAGCAGCTGGGTTACATAACACTCCCGTATGTAACCTCACGCGGACCCAAACAGATGGCAGTCAGCATTGCATTGCCCTATCTGTCTGGGGCTCCATAAAGGTATCAGATGTGGTTGGATGCCTCTCTGAGGCTAAGGTAGCAGCTGGGTTACATACTCCATAAAGGGTTAATATTAGGGAATACTTGGACTAGTGGTCCAGCTAACATGCTGACAGCGTAATCACACATAGAAGATTGTGTAAGAATCATATAAACATTAAACTAATTCTATTGGCGAAATTTGCATAACAAACGTGATTCTTAAAGGTGTATCCTCATACTTCTTCAAATTTTGGGAATTCCTTTTGATGTCGATGATCCTCTCATGTTGTCTTGTAATTCCTTTTGATGTCGATGATCCTCTCATGTTGTTGTCTTGTAATTCCTTTTGATGTCGATGATCCTCTCATGTTGTTGTCTTGTGAGTTCCTTTTGATGTCGATGATCCTCTCATGCTGTTGTCTTGTGAGTTCCTTTTGATGTCGATGATCCTCTCATGTTGTTGTCTTGTGAGTTCCTTTTGATGTCGATGATCCTCTCATGTTGTTGTCTTGTAAGTTCCTTTTGATGTCGATGATCCTCTCATGTTGTTGTCTTGTGAGTTCCTTTTGATGTCGATGATCCTCTCATGTTGTTGTCTTGTGAGTTCCTTTTGATGTCGATGATCCTCTCATGTTGTTGTCTTGTGAGTTCCTTTTGATGTCGATGATCCTCTCATGTTGTTGTCTTGTGAGTTCCTTTTGATGTCGATGATCCTCTCATGTTGTTGTCTTGTGAGTTCCTTTTGATGTCGATGATCCTCTCATATTGTTGTCTTTTGATGTCGATGATCCTCTCATGTTGTTGTCTTGTGAGTAGGTGAGTAGTGTGATGTCGATGATCCTCACATGTTGTTGGGAATTCCTTTTGATGTCGATGATCCTCTCATGTTGTTGGGAATTCCTTTTGATGTCGATGATCCTCTCATGTTGTCTTGTAATTCCTTTTGATGTCGATGATCCTCTCATGTTGTTGTCTTGTGAGTTCCTTTGGATGTCGATGATCCTCTCATGTTGTTGTCTTGTGAGTTCCTTTTGATGTCGATGATCCTCTCATATTGTTGTCTTTTGATGTCGATGATCCTCTCATGTTGTTGTCTTGTGAGTAGGTGAGTAGTGCGAGACATCTTTGATATATTGTGTGAGAAGATGCATGTTTAAAAATATGGAATGCTACTTAGACATGTAGCACGAATAACGGAACGGGGCTGGATGGATCCGATGTGGCCGCGACTCAGACTAAATTAAATGAGTGACAATGCGTATACCCCCCCCCCCCCATATATGGATGGAGCTTTTGAATAGTCCATGAATTCAATATATGGAAGGCTACTTAGACGTGTAGCACTAAAACGGAACGGGCTGGATATGGCCGCCACCCAGTGACAATGCGTATACCCCCCTCACCCTATCTGTCTGGGGCTCCATAAAGGTATCAGATGTGGTTGGATGCCTCTCTGAGGCTAAGGTAGCAGCTGGGTTACATACTCCATAAAGGGTTAATATTAGGGCATACTTGGACTAGTGGTCCAGCTAACATGCTGACAGCGTAATCACACATAGAAGATTGTGCAAGAATCATATAAACATTAAACTAATTCTAGTGGCGAAATTTGCATAACAAACGTGATTCTTAAAGGTGTATCCCCATACTTCTTCAAATTTTGGGAATTCCTTTTGATGTCGATGATCCTCTCATGTTGTTGTCTTGTGAGTAGGTGAGTAGGTGAGTAGGTGAGTAGTAATCTTGGGAATTCCTTTTGATGTCGATGATCCTCTCAAGTTGTTGTCTTGTAATTCCTTTTGATGTCGATGATCCTCTCATGTTGTTGTCTTGTAATTCCTTTTGATGTCGATGATCCTCTCATGTTGTTGTCTTGTAATTCCTTTTGATGTCGATGATCCTCTCATGTTGTTGTCTTGTAATTCCTTTTGATGTCGATGATCCTCTCATGTTGTTGTCTTGTAATTCATTTTGATGTCGATGATCCTCTCATGTTGTTGTCTTGTAATTCCTTTTGATGTCGATGATCCTCTCATGTTGTTGTCTTGTAATTCCTTTTGATATCGATGATCCTCTCATGTTGTTGTCTTGTAATTCCTTTTGATGTCGATGATCCTCTCGTGTTATTGTCTTGTAATTCCTTTTGATGTCGATGATCCTCTCATGTTGTTGTCTTGTAATTCCTTTTGATGTCGATGATCCTCTCATGTTGTTGTCTTGTAATTCCTTTTGATGTCGATGATCCGCTCATGTTGTTGTCTTGTAATTCATTTTGATGTCGATGATCCTCTCATGTTGTTGTCTTGTAATTCCTTTTGATGTCGATGATCCTCTCATGTTGTTGGGAATTCCTTTTGATGTCGATGATCCTCTCATGTTGTTGTCTTGTAATTCCTTTTGATGTCGATGATCCTCTCATGTTGTTGTCTTGTGAGTTCCTTTTGATGTCGATGATCCTCTCATGTTGTTGTCTTGTGAGTTCCTTTTGATGTCGATGATCCTCTCATGTTGTTGTCTTGTGAGTTCCTTTTGATGTCGATGATCCTCTCATGTTGTTGTCTTGTGAGTTCCTTTTGATGTCGATGATCCTCTCATATTGTTGTCTTTTGATGTCGATGATCCTCTCATGTTGTTGTCTTGTGAGTAGGTGAGTAGTGTGATGTCGATGATCCTCTCATGTTGTTGGGAATTCCTTTTGATGTCGATGATCCTCTCATGTTGTTGGGAATTCCTTTTGATGTCGATGATCCTCTCATGTTGTCTTGTAATTCCTTTTGATGTCGATGATCCTCTCATGTTGTTGTCTTGTGAGTTCCTTTTGATGTCGATGATCCTCTCATGTTGTTGTCTTGTGAGTAGGTGAGTAGTGCGAGACATCTTTGATATATTGTGTGAGAAGATGCATGTTTAAAAATATGGAATGCTACTTAGACATGTAGCACTAATAACGGAACGGGGCTGGATGGATCCGATGTGGCCGCGACTCAGACTAAATTAAATGAGTGACAATGCGTATACCCCCCATATATGGAGCTTTTGAATAGTCCATGAATTCAATATATGGAAGGCTACTTAGACATGTAGCACTAAAACGGAACGGGCTGGATATGGCCGCGACCCAGTGACAATGAGTATACCCCCCCCCCTCACCCCTTGGGTTGTAACTGGTACCTCCAACAGTTGGAAATGTTCAATCTGACATCCCCCCGAGCTATTGGATAATCGCGTTTGTCTTAACCAATCAGAATCAACGTTGCTCACAGACGGTTGTTAGGCAAGTGATAGCCATTTCAGACAAACTTTTTTACCGAAAGTAGAAAAAGAATCAAACAATGAGAACATAATTTATTTTACCCTATTTGATTGTGGTGTAAAATTTCCAACAAGTGTTGTATGAGGCATAACATTTCCAACAGTTTTATCAAAGTTGGGGGGTTAGACACCCCCGTCCCCGTCTCCCGATCCCCACCCATGTCGCCACTTCTCTGACCTTACATGTATTCTTCTGAAACTAAACTTCAATTTGACTTCAGAATCGACACAGGAAGTCCGAGTAGGCCTATACATGTACATACGTTTGCCACGTGACTGAGCTGTTCGCTCCTATGCGTACATGTATACCAGACCGTACATCAGGCTGCAACTACATACATGTATATATAAGTATAGTTCGCCGAAGCATTTCCGCATTATTTTATTTAAAGATTTATAGGACATTTTAAGCACAAACTGACAATTTGCATTCGTGACATGTCTGTGATGTGATCTTCCGGTTGTGGATTAGTGTGTATTCGATTATCTAAACCGGATGTGATCCTCCGGTGCTGGATTATTGTGTGCTCAATTATAAGCGGGACAAAGCTGCTCGGCGATAGAAACATTCATTCCAATAACCTGATTGATAGCATAGTCGGTGGTCGTGCAATTTCTAAATGTCATCCGTGTATCTGATTCTTTGCTAAATACAATCTCCGTTTCCATTGCTGTGTTGTTCTTGCAATAAACGTCTGTGCTTCCATGTACACACTTCCGGAACCAGAAGTCCGGAGCCGAAACAGTCTATTGATGATTACAAGCTCTGGATGGTAACGCTGTTTATGTAATAGCTTCCCCTGTATCAAGGACTGCTTATAGATGGAAACTGTCTATTTCTCGCCCGTACGGGATACATACAGTGTATATGATGGTTATTCAAATTTATTCACATTATATTCGCAAGGAACTCGATGTGAACATCAAATGTAGCACGACGTGCTGATAGACAGCTTGTGATCACGGAATATCGGCAGGAACTGAACATTCACATTGGATATACAAGCAACTCGACATGAACATAACCGTCTGATAAGTGATCAGGCGGATTAATACAAGAAATCTGTCGTCTGCGTTTTTTATTCGGGAATAAAGCATTCACACTGGATTTACAAGCAACGCGACATGAACAACATCGACTGATATATACGTGGTCACGAACTACTTCAAGAAATATTTCGTCTGCGTTTTGTATTCAGACATAAAGCATTCACACTGGATTTACAAGGAATAAGACGACGGGTGGCCAACTGGAGGTCCCGTATTCGGGAATACCTCTCCCGGCGGAGGAATCGTGACAGTCCCAACATGCTTGCACCACACTCACACATGGTAAGCTTCTATATTAACACGTAAATTAATAACACGTGGCTTATCACGACCAATCAGCGCACTCGTCACTATAATCGAGGTCGGGTTGTATTGTATATGTAAATATGTACATAGCATGTGTGTTACACTAAATACTGTTATGTGATTGGGCAACTGACAATTCTGTCATGTGTTTCATGTTCCAATAAAGCACACCATGACAGGAATCGACGTCACATCTTGTTGACCTAGATGACTAAAACCGGTGGACAGAATAACTGAGCGTGTTTTAAGTGCGCGGCTATAGACTAATCGATAGAAAATTCACAGATAGAATATTGGGCTAACTTACAGTACAGCATGATAACATATCCAAACTGCAGACATATTTAAGAAACCTACTTAGCTGGGTTTATGTAAGTTAATTCGGAAAGAGTTTTATTACTATAAGAAATGAATGTAGTTTGAGTGTGTTTTATCGACGGGGATGTCGCTATATTACTCAAAGAAATAAATGTTGTTTGGTGAGTTATACTGAGGGCTATGTCGCTACATTACTATAAGACATAAATGTAGTATGTGTGTGTGTTTGTTATTTAGGGGTATGTCGTTATGGCCCTTGGAGCGCATTTATTGTTAACAATAAACACAAGAAATAACACAATGTGGCCAATGACTGCAGCGCGAAACCTTTCCATAAAACAAACTCAAACTACATTCATTTCACAAAGAGACTGAATGTCTTCGGTGTGGGTTCATGCGAAATGACATACATTTTATAAAATTCCGCAAAACAACTGTCATTTACACGTTTAGAACGGCGACAATGACGACGACGACGACGACGATGAAGATGATAATGATGATGATGATGATGATGATTGTGATGATGATGAAGATGAAGATGATGGGTGCTTGATGAGAGTAACACGTGGCTCTGTTCGCTAGTGTGTAGTGGGTGGCAGCAGCAGTCTTATTAAGTAATCGAGGAGGATATACCCTGCATGGAGTTTGGGAGACTATGTTCCGTCCAGAGTAGCAGGGGACTGAACTGCGCCTTACAGTTTGTGATCAGACTAGCGTACCAAAGGGACTGAACTCCGCCTTGTAGTTTGTGGTCAGACCAGTGAATCAGTGAACTGAACATTGCATTGAGGCCCGCGTAGCTAATGGACTGAACTCTTCCTTGTAGTGAGTGCTGAGACCAGCGTAGTGAGGGGACTGAACTCTTCCTAGTAGTTCGTGCTCAGACCATCGTAACGAGGGGACTGAACTCTGCCTTGTAGTTTGTGATCAGGCCAGCGTAGCGAGGGGACTGAACTCTGCCTTGTAGTTTGTGCTCAGGCCATCGTAAAGAGGGGACTGAACTCTGCCTTGTAGCTTGTGATCAGGCCAGCGTAATGAGGGGACTGAACTCTGCCTTGTAGTTTGTGATCAGGCCAGCGTAGCGAGGGGACTGAACTCTGACTTGTAGTTTGTGCTCAGGCCATCGTAACGAGGGGACTGAACTCTGCCTTGTAGCTTGTGATCAGGCCAGCGTAATGAGGGGACTGAACTCTGCCTTGTAGTTTGTGATCAGGCCAGCGTAACGAGGGGACTGAACTCTGCATTCTAGCTTGTGATCAGACCAGCGTAACGAGGGGACTGTACTCTGCCTTGTAGTTTGTGATCAAGCCAGCGTAGCGAGGGGATTGAACTATGCCTTGTAGTTTGTGATCAGGCCAGCGTAACGAGGGGACTGAACTCTGCCTTGTAGCTTGTGGTCAGTCCTGCGTAGCGAGTGGACTGAAGTCTGCCTTGTAGTTTGTGATCAGGCCAGCGTAACGAGGGGACTGAACTCTGCCTTGTAGTTTGTGATCAGGCCATCGAAGCCGGGGGCTGACTTCTGTCTTGTCGTTTGTGATCAGACCAGCGTAGCCAGGGGGTCGATCTCTGCATGCCTTGCAGTTTGTGATCAGGCCAGCGCAGCGTGGGGACTGAACTCTGCCTTGTAGTTTGTGATCAGGTCATCGAAGCCGGGGCTGACTAATGTCTTCTAGTTTGTGGTCAGACAGCGTAACGAGGGGACTGAACTCTGCCTTGCAGTTTGTGATCAGGCCAGCGCAGCGTGGGGACTGAACTCTGCTTGTAGTTTGTGGTCAGACAGCGTAACGAGGGGACTGAACTCTCCCTTGTAGTTTGTGATCAGACCAGCTGGTCGATCTCTGCATGCCTTGCAGTTTGTCATCAGGCCAGCGCAGCGAGGGGACTTAACTCTGCCTTGTAGTTTGTGGTCAGACCACCGTATCGAGGGGACTGAACTCTGCCTTGTAGCTTGTGATCACACCAGAGTAACGAGGGGACTGAACTCTGCCTTGTAGTTTGTGATCAGACCAGAGTAACGAGGGGACTGAACTCTGCCTTGTAGTTTGTGGTCAGACCAGAATAGCGAGGGGACTGAACTCTGCCTTGTAGCTTGTGATCACACCAGAGTAACGAGGGGACTGAACTCTGCCTTGTAGTTTGTGGTCAGACCAGCGTAGCGAGGGGACTGAACTCTGCCTTGTAGTTTGTGGTCAGACCAACGTAGTCAGGGAACTGAACTCTGCCTTGTAGTTTGTGATCAGACCAGCGTAGCGAGGGGACTGAACTCTGCCTTGTAGTTTGTGGTCAGACCAGCGTAGCGAGGGGACTGAACTCTACCTTGTAGTTTGTGATCAGACCAGCGTAGTCAGGGGACTGAACTCTGCCTTGTAGTTTGTGGTCAGACCAGAATAGCGAGGGGACTGAACTCTGCCTTGTAGTTTGTGGTCAGACCAGCGTAGCGAGGGGACTGAACTCTGCCTTGTAGTTTGTGGTCAGACCATCGTAGCGAGGGGACTGAACTCTGCCTTGTAGTTTGTGGTCAGACCAGAATAGCGAGGGGACTGAACTCTGCCTTGTAGTTTGTGGTCAGACCAGCGTAGCGAGGGGACTGAACTCTGCCTTGTAGTTTGTGGTCAGACCATCGTAGCGAGGGGACTGAACTCTGCCTTGTAGTTTTTTTATCAGGCCAGCGTAGCGAGTGGACTGAACTCTGCCTTGTAGTTTGTGATCAGACCAGCGTAGCGAGGGGACTTAACTATACCTTGCAGTTTGTGATCAGGCCAGAGTAGCGAAGGCTTGTGGTTTGTGGTCAGACCTAGTATCCAGGGGACTGAACTCGACCTTGTAGTTTGTGGTCAGACCATCGTATCCAGGGGACTGAACTCGGCTTTGTAGTTTGTGGTCAGACCAGCGTAGCGAGGGGACTGAACTCTACCTTGAAGTTTGTGGTCAGACCACCCTATCCAGGGGACTGAACTCTGCCATGTAGTATATTGTCAGACCAGCGTAGCGATGGGACTGAACTCTGCCTTGTAGTTTGCTGAGACAGATGTCACGATATTTAATCGCAGTTATTCCAAATACCACACAAGGCCGGCGCGTGGGAAACAAAGGAAGGCGGATGGATCAATGCGTCTGCAGCCGACTTCATGAACCGACACCACACGATGAAAGCTGTGTTTGAATAGCGTTTTATAATCGTTAGGAAGCCATTGTTTGCCCATGCACCTGGGTGTGCGGGATCGGCAAGCATGCGAGTTAGTTATCGTTGATCGATGGCACGGCATGGCAAGAACGGGTGAGTGAGTGAAGGATGGGGTCGGGCTGGTAACCGAAACAAGGTCGGGTGTGTCAGTGCATGACAAGAATGGGTGGGTGAGTGAAGGATGGGGTCGGGCTGGTAACCGAAACAAGGTCGGGTGCGTCAGTGTATGACAAGAACGGGTGGGTTAGTGAAGGATGGGGTCGGGCTGGTAACCGAAACAAGGTCTGGTGTGTCAGTGCATGACAAGAACGGGTGGGTGACTGATGGATGGGGTAGGCTGGTAACCGAAACAAGGTCGATTGTGTCAGTGCATGACAAGAACGGGTGGGTGATTAAAGGATGGGGTCTGGTTGGTAACCGAAACAAGGTCGGGTGTGTTGGTGAAGCATAACGTAGGGTGGATGCGTGAAGCATAAGATCGGGTAGATGCGTGAAGCTTAGGGTCGGATGAATGAGTGATGAATGATGTAGGTTGAATGAGTGAAGTATAATTATATAAGGTCGGTGATTAGTGAAAGGTGTGGTCGGGTGGATGAGTGAAGGATAATTATATTTGGTCGGGTGAATGAATGATGAATTATGTCGGTTGAACAAGTGAAGTATAATTATATAAGGTCGGGTGGATTAGTGAAAGGTGTGGTCGGGTGGATGAGTGAAGGATAATTATGTAAGTTCGGGTGGATTAGTGAAAAATGTGGTCGGGTGGATGAGCGAAGTATAATTATATAAGGTCGGGTGGATTAGTGAAAGATGTGGTCGGATGGATGAGTGAAGGATAATTATGGTAAGGTATATTGTGGATGAGTGAAGGGTAAGTTCGGGTGGATTGGTCGATGAGTGGGGTCGAGTGGATGAGTAAAGGATACGGTCTGGTGGGTGAGTGAGGGATAAGGTCGGTTTGATCGGGTGGATGGATACAATAAGATATCGGTGGATGAGTGAATTGAGTATATACATACAATATGAACTACAGACTGTTTGACCTTTCGCGACCTTACCGCAGAGTTAGCCAAAATAGTTCAAAAATCGTGAACTTCAAGTTCAGTAATAGTCGGCGTGTTTCATCTGTTTTATTTCATTTAACAATATACAGTTTGATGCTATCCACTAATTTTCGGCAATTCAAATAAGGATTAACTGTCATGTGGACTGTTTTTATGGAGATGTAACCGTGAGGTATGTGGACATAACTTGTGTAAAACCCGAAGGGTTTTACATACAAGTTATGACCACTTACCTCACGGTTACATCTCCATAAAAATAGTCCACATGACAGTTAATCCTTATATTTATATACATTTAGCGAAAAAGCCACTTTTGTAAATGTATTTAAATCGAAAAGTGTATCGTGACAAAAACAGCCCAAAATACCCAATAGCACCCTTGGCAAAAGTTAATAGGAACAATTTCTCTTCATATTGAAACCCGATGATGTATTAAGTCAATCCTGCGCGAGTCCAAATGCGCCCAAAACATTACGCGTTCGTCTTTCCAAACAAATGACGTATCGATGGTGTTATGAGCTTGGCGTTATGAGGCGTTGCGCATTCACCGAGAAATAACTGCAACTAGCCACGTGGGCGCCGACCAATCAGAATGCTGGATTTAGTGATGACAACACTTAGTATGTAAATATATCCATTTGACACAAATTATCAGGTGATTGAAATCCTACGCCATAACGAGAGATCTTGAGCGAGTTACAGGGGTTCATATGGGAGAAAAAGATTTGGAGTCTTGTCACTTTTTTTTTTGGGCATTAAAGTGTTTACAAATTATCGTGTTATAAATTAGATATGTGAATATAGGCTCTTGGGGTAGACCGACAATCTCACGGGTGGTGTAAAAAAAAATTCAGACATACTATCCTTATATTAAATATCAGCCAATACGCCAAGGATTATATTGCAAACAATATGTAATCGGGGTTTACGATTTGATGGCTAGTGGCATCTAATCGCGAGCACAGGTGGCACGTGATGTTCGATTGAATATCAGAATGTTGGATATCATATAATCCCATATCGCATAATATGTCAAATATAGCGAGTTATCGAAATATGAAATACAACGAAAAAGCGAAATAGGAAAATACAGCGAAATAGCGAAATAGAACGAAAAAGCGAAATAGGAAAATACAGCGAGATAGCGAAGAAATTTGAAGAAATGTTTTTGACGAAATAACGGACATATTTGAAGAAGTGTTTTAAAGAGCGTAACCCAAACCTCCCCAAGCCCACCACCCAATAGAAGAATTTGACTTATATTTCACCAGAGTTGATCTATTGTGTTGTTGCAATTTCTCATACAAATCGCCGTTATTTCGTCAAAGTACATTCTTTATAGAGTTATTGCCCTTCAGATTAAATATGATATTCAATCGAAACCACGCGTTCCTCCCGTGGTCCCGATTATATGCCAATAGCCATCTAATCGTGAACCCCGATTGACTATCTTTTGGTAGTCAAACGTGTGCGTATTATGTGCAAATATATACACTGAAGAAAAACAAGTTAGTGAAAGTGACTAACTTAGGTTAGTCAAAATTTTGTCCCCATGATGACTAACATAGCTTAGTCAAAATTACTAAGCCAGAAACATAGTCATAATGACTACTCTTATGTTAGTCATACAGATTAAGGAATTTTAAGTCAAAACGACTAATTAGGTCATTCGGCTACAACTGTGTTAGTCAAAATGGCAAGGATTTAGACATAGGTCACTGGGTAGGTGAAAATGTAATTTGATGAAACTATTTTGCAAATAATTCCAATAATGAACCAGATGATATGGTATCTATGATCAGAGACCGAATTGGAAGCAGGAAAAACTGTCAATCAATTCTCTAAAACACAAATCTGTTGATAGTTACTCTTATAGTTTGTGATATATGTCTGTTTAACTGGTATATTGAGAGTTATAACCATAGTTACATATGCCAGTATATCCTCCCATCACGTTTGTTTAATTACAGATGAATTGCGATGCAATAGAAATTGTACATTCAGCAATGAATATTAAGTATAATTTAAGGCAGTCTTGAAATTATGATTATCCTTTTTAGCGTAGTCACTTAGACTGATGCCAGAGGTAGTCATAGTGACTTGCAGAAAGGTGTGAGTTAGTTAAAGTTACTCCAAATATTTGTGACTAACCCTAATTTTTCTCAGTGTACTGTATGCAAAGCAGTGGTGGAATCTCCCGTTTATACGTTATTGTTGTGGATTGACGGTAACATGACGGCGGCTTGTAATTTATGTTCAACCGAATCGTCAGTGTTTAATTAGATAATGGCATCCATTTACCACTCTTATGTTTGACTTGACTGGTGGTTGTCATATATCGTGTTGTCCGTGTTTAGCTAAACATTTGTGCACCATTGATAATATAACCGAAAAACCAAAACACCACATTTCGCGAAATAGTTCTTTTTTCTAGCAGGACTTAATAATGCATAATCCGAATTAACACTCCCATTACTATTTATTTGACTTGGGAGGTGTAAATATATTTGGTTCGAGTCGAGGAACCCACCCACCAAAGCTCAGAGTGATCGGACATCGAGTTTTCAAATTTGTTATTTCCCGAGATATGTAATTATTGGCGGCCTGGCAAATATTCGGCATTCCGACGGTCTCGGACAAAATTGCGGATGGAGATAACTCTAAAATCAAGTGGCTTTGGGTGTTAGATATTTGACAATGCGGCCAAATTTCGTTGAACAAAATGTTAATAAATGACACGTTTTGGGTAATGTTATACTATAGTTGACTGGTTAGCATCAATCGATTCTGATAAACGAAGCGGCATTTCAAAAAATGTTGTTGTTTTGTTTTTGTTTTTGTTTTTTGTTTTTTTGTTTATGTTGGAATCTGATTATATGGGGACCATCGAATCGGTTTATCTACCTTTAACGAATGAAATTACACAAATTGTTTTACCTGAGTAGTTTATGTGTAAAACAATACAGGTAAGTGGGTGCCTGATAAGGTGACACATCTGCCCGGGTCAACGAAAATCACACCTAGCCCTCCGGAGTGACAATAACAATTCAAAATGGAGCACTGGCTGACGGACCTTACGGCCTTTTCGTTTGTCAACATAGTTTGTCAAGTATAGTGAAAGAAATAGTCTTACAACCTTATCCGTCATATAATTTCCCCAAATAATGAAGGTGGTGCATAAATGTATAGATGTCAAGAGAAAGGGGAGGTTGTCTGCTAGGCATTTTAAAGAAGTTTCGAGGCTAAATATGATGATGACCAAGGTCCAAATTTATCGCAGATAATTTGCTCCTCGTTTTGTTGACATGAATTTTTAGGTGGAAGCTGGATCTGTAGCGGTTTATTGGAATTTTGAAAATAGTTTTAGTACGTACCTCACAAAAACAAGATTTCATTTTATGCCAAAAGTAGAATTTATACAATGCTCCCAATGAGTTACAAAAATGACAAAATGTTTTGATAAGATCATCATCAGTTGCAGATTGCTGACTATATGCCATGCTAAGCATGTTCTGCTTCCTCGTGGGAACGTATGGCGTTGTTCGCTTAGTATTGCAACCATTTTGGGTATATAATTATTTATTAATTATATTAATTATTAGTGCCATTTTAAGACAACTGATGTCAACGGGACCTACATGTATATAATAAGATTCCCCGGGTCAGATTACCGATAAGTACACATTTTCAGCTCCGAAGGTCCGGCCAATTCTGGATAAACAATCAGTATAGATAAAAGCCAATTGCGAGAGACTTTCAAGTTTAAATATCGCCAAGAATTCACTCAATTACCCAAAACATATTCCATAGTAATAGACCATATCTTGGGACTAAATATAATTTCCGTCATGTATACCAGCCTCGTTCTCGTTTCAGAGTAGCATGACACGGAATCGGAAAACCACACTGTGGATTCTGATGTTCCGGAAAAAAGAAATACCATATTTTAGCGAGAAAAACCACAGTCATCAATAAATATAGATTATCCATATAGTTTAACGAGATAAAATGTTTATTTTTGCTATTATGATTCAGTAAATTGGGGAAGAGCTTTAGCAAGGTCCCACGTTTGCTGAATCATAGGAGCGAAAATGTGACCATGGCGACGAGCGTAGCCACCAGTAGATATTCGTGGGGGACGTGGCCATGGTGACGAGCGTAGGCACCAGTAGAGATTCGTGGGGAACGTGGCCATGGTGACGATCGTAGCCACCAGTAGAGATTCGTGAGGGACGTGACCATGGCGACGAGCGGAACTACGAGTAGAGATTCGTGAGGGACCCGACCATGACGACGGGCGTAGCCACCAGTAGATATTCGTGAGGGACGTGGCCATGGTGGCGAGCGGATCCACGAGTAGATTCGTAAGGGACGTGACCATGGCGACGAGCGTAGCCACCAGTATATATTCGTGGGGGACGTGGCCATTGTGACGAGCGTAGCCACCAGCAGAGATTCGTGGGGGACGTGGCCACGGTGACGTGCGTAGCCACCAGTAGAGATTCGTGGGGGACGTGACCTCTCTCCCGGCGGAGCATATATTATTTCTTAGTGACTGATGGTTTCAAGCAGACGACACATTAATTTTCCCAGGGAGATAACTCTTGTGCTATTTGACACGGTCGCTAATGGATTCTTACAGGGAGCGTATTTCAACCGGAAGACATCATATATGGGGTGTGACACCAGCACAAAATTGACTGTGCATCGGGTTACGCTGTTAATGCGTGAACTGTCAAATGGGAGGAAATTAGCTGGATAGGATAGAACATATCGCGTGCGAGAAATCGTGGATGGGTATCTCGGGATATCAGTAAAACGTAACTCAGCGCAACTAATTCATTTCCTATAAGCAACAGTGTTAAAAATGCAACTAATTCATTTCATATAAGCAACAGTGTTAAAAATGCAACTAATACATTTCCTATAAGCAACAGTGTTAAAAATGTAACTAATACATTGCCTATACCAACAGTGTTAACCATAAATAAAATGTTGTACGCTTAAATTGTGTACTCCGAAGTCGCTTCGTAAGTATTATTACATATAGGAATATAATGGCGACTTGAATTCAAGTATGCATGCGATTGATTTGGGGAAATTAACATTAGATTTTTGGACAAAAGGTGGGTTCTTTTTATCGATAATTATTGACTTTGAAATGGACGATATATTTTCTCCTGTGCTATAGAGGTACACATTAGCCGGTGCTCTCTGTTCCGCGTCTGTTTTCGAAGTTTTGGAGCAGTATATCCTATAGAATTGTGTAATATAATTGGGACATATAGCTTTTACTCGATCGATGGGCGTGCGTTGGAATTTTAAGAATCCATTCAGGCGTTTGTGAATTATGGCCGTTAGAAGTGAGAAGCTATCTGAACAGTGAACTCCCTTATTATATAAGTATTATTTATCGATGCACTTTTTAAAGTGGCGCGTTAGTTTAAAACTGATATATTTTTGTAATACGTCCTGTCACTAACTCGCGGCCATGCATGTTGGATCCATCAGGGCCGGTTCCGTGGTTTTGGTGCTACATGTCAAAGTTGTTGAGTAGCATTTCCATGTATGGAAGTCATGAATATTCAAAAGCTCCATATATGGAAATGCTACTCCAGAACTTTGACCCGTAGCACTAAACCACTGAAACGGGGCTGGATGAATCAAAAACGGCCGCGACAGTGATCTCGCTTATTTATATTTTACTCGTCTGTGGTCTCGACCTAAACGACTTCTGCGCACAACGAAAACTACAAGGTAGAGTTCAGTCCCTTGCTACGCCTGGGACTGGATTATGATTTGCAGTTTGTTTACTACGTTCAGTAATAATTACCTACTAAGCTATTATATAGTGTAGAGTAACGCACCCCTATCCCTTATCTTATTCAAGCGACGTGATGGTACATACTAAATATATCTATCTTAACTTAGGGAGGGGAAGACAGGAATATAATTGAACTATAGTAACCCCAACATAATTACAAGGTCATGACTTGGAAAGGCCATGACCTATGAGGAATGCGAACATTTACACAAAGAGAAAGTCTTAGGTGACAACTTCAGTTCACCCATCGGTCAAGACAGACAAAGGAAGATACTAATGACCGCTATAAGTCATTAGCGTATATATAAACCAAACATTAATCTACTCTTCAATCAGTTTCGGCTCTTCAGACCTCATTGGCAGATGTCAACATCAGCCCGCTAATTAATAAGTGGCGCTCCTGTCTTTCCATCCATCCCAGTTTTGACTCATCACATTGTTGTTGACTATACATTGATATTAGACGAAAATAAAAGATATACAAGAACTGACTTCATTCCTTCACATAGATGAAATGGTACCGTGATGCAGTTCTGCTAAACACGACACAACGTTAGGAACTAACCACTAGACAATCACAGCCAACAAAGAGAAACATCTACAAATTGCTTACAGAAGATCGCAGCCAAAACAAAGAGAAACATTATAAATTGCTTACAGAAGATCGCAGCCAAAACAAAGAGAAACTTTTATAAATTGCTTACAGAAGATCGCAGCCAAAACAAAGAGAAACATTTATAAGTTGCTTATAGAAGATACCGAAAAGAAAGAAGAAGAAAAAGAAGAAAGACGCCAGACAACATAATCATTTGCAGCAGAATCCAAGACAAGAACAAATAGACAATTTGCACTCGACAGTTTTGACAGTCAGTTATTCCATAGGATTTGTCCATATGCGCCAGAATGAGGTCTTCTTCAGGGATATTTCTTATTGCGATCACAAAATGGTGTGTACAAGGCATATTAACGAGACAGAATATATTTTTCAACCATCAAAACCAAATTGCCTTGTCTATCGAAGACTGGAAATTGAGTTTCGTTACCGACTTGCAACCGTTCGAAACATTCCTAACACAAACATCTCACCTTATTCATTCAGCAAAGAAAGATCTAGAAAATATTTGTTCAAAGGAACATTATTCCACATATCACAACAATCTTTGGAACGCCGCAGCCGCGAATAATAAGGCTCATAAGTTTAAAAAAAATTACATATTCACCTTGTCAGACATGATTACAGAAATTACAGCTATTCAATCTCAACTCCTCACAATCACATATAATTTCGCGTCATATCGAACTATCCACCGTGCAAATCGTGTTAAAAGATCAATTCTACCATTCGTGTCCACAATTCAAAAATGGCTATTTGGCGTTCCGTCAGAATCAGACCTTGAACTAGTTCAAACAAACATCCGAACATTATATCATAACCAAAAGCTAATACAACATTCTATCACTTCTGCATTTAGCATAATAAATGTAACGCGCGAAATCACTAACAAAAATAGACAAACGTTAAACTCCCTACTTATTTCTGTCAAACATATACGGAAAAACTTAAACTCGGACATATCGCAGCTCCAACGTATTTTATCAACACTCGAACTGTTTGGGCTTGTAATAGCAAAATATAGTTTAGTTAGACGTGAAGCACAGGAAATGGTTCTAAATGCCAAAATATATTTGCAGCATCTTCAGACACAAATAGCTACCCTCACGTTGGAACGAATAAGCCCCGAAATTATTGACGCCACGTTATTACACCAGACCATTGACAATTTCGCAGATTTTTTACCGGTGTATCTCACACTACCATACAACCCTGAATCAGACATAGCTTCTTATTATAAGCATTTGTCCAGTCAAACAATCCTTACCGATAATCATTTAATTCTTTTAATATCCATTCCACTACTCGATGTCAGAAAATCATACGACGTATTCCGAGCAATTCCTATACCCAGGCCAATAAATCATCTCGACCCAAAATTAAAGTATGGTACGAAACACGTAGTAGCGTCATTCGATTTCAAAGATAACTTCCTAATCATATCTGCGACACGCGATAGATATGTCACCGCAAATGAGAACCACCCATGCATTCGTAAGAGACTTCCATATTGCAGAATGCAGGGAATAACTTATACAGTCGAAACCAAACGCAATTGTATCTTAGATTTGTATTTAAACAAAACTGACAACATTTTTGAAAGCTGTCCTATCAAAATTAATCCACAAAAAGTCCTACCTACGGCGATTCAAATAACTCATGAATCATGGGTCATCGTTGCATCAAAACCAGAGACATTCTCAGTATCATGTTACGAAAATATGACCCGTATAAAACCATATGAAATCACGATGACCGAATCAATCGATATTTTAACCCTACGCCCGCGTTGTATAGCTTCAAACCCAAGTATTCAACTAATAGCGTACGCAAGTATCAATCATACGACACATTACGTGAAAACAGACTTGTTCCTATCTCAACCACAAATCAATATCACCAGCGTAGCACAATGGAAGCCCATTTTTGATGCAATCGCACGAGTCCCCAATATCTCTATACCGAAAGCACTCCCACCCACACAATCAGTCTCCCTCCCTCAATTTCTAGACACTATTACGTCTTTACAACCGATTGAATCCCATCCGAGTAATTTTAATTATATAACATTTCTCCCTATCATTTTTATTATCGCCATAATTTTAATCATCATCATTCAACTCCGTTTCCAATTCATTACAACAGAATGCCTCCAAAAATACAAGCTTTGCAAACGCACATCTGATCGCAATAATGAAACAGTTTATCCACAAGCCAGACACCCACAAAATGCTCGACGTCACGACGTCACAAGAGAACGGTCGCGATCAAGGAAAAGACCTTACCAAAACGATGTATCTCCAGCAGCATCCCGATGAAACGACTAAAGTCACATCACCCAAACCTCGTGACACAGGAGCCGGAAGTGGACATTAGCGCTCGCCAAATCAATCGAGCACATCCATGAACTTTTGAACAAAGTATCGTTCACCCACTTATTGTTCAACATAAATATGATTGCATTACATGTATTACAATTTCATTTATATTGATAACTTTTATATTATCACACTCATGTTACCTCATCATGCCAAATCTCCTTCAAGTAGCGGATAACCATATTCATCCACTCATAATGCAAATGGCTTCAACATGTACATAGATATACATATTCAATTTATACAATTTTTACTGACTATCACACGTCGTAGCTTATATGCATAAGCAACCCTTGAATCAACTCAACTCATTGTCCTAGCATACCGAAGTATTCAACCCTAGATTTTAACACCAGTAGTCAAAATCTGAAAATAAGGGGGACCCTATGTAGAGTAACGCACCCCTATCCCTTATCTTATGCAAGGGGCGTGATGGTACATACTAAATATATCTATCTTAACTTAGGGAGGGGAAGACAGGAATATAATTGAACTATAGTGACCCCAACATAATTACAAGGTCATGACTTGGAAAGGTCATGACCTATGAGGAATGCGAACATTTACACAAAGAGAAAGTCTTAGGTAACAACTTCAGTTCACCCATCGGTCAAGACAGACAAAGGAAGATACTAATGACCGCTATAAGTCATTAGCGTATATATAAACCAAACATTAATCTACTCTTCAATCAGTTTCGGCTCTTCAGACCTCATTGGCAGATGTCAACATCAGCCCGCTAATTAATAAGTGGCGCTCCTGTCTTTCTATCCATCCCAGATTGACTCATCACATTGTTGTTGACTATACATTGATATTAGACGAAAATAAAAGATATACAAGAACTGACTTCATTCCTTCACAATAGGTATGGGTATTGTGGAAGGACCCCAGCACGCAAATGACATGCGAAGCAATTCGATTCAAAGCAATGTATGTCAAAGTCATGAAATGGTAGGTCAAAGGCATGAAATGGTAGACCAATGCATGACAAATGCCGGATGAGGCGGAGTAAAGGGGGGGATTAAAAGACAAAGAGACTATAAGGAAAATTCAAAAGCAGGAAGGCATGTCGTAGGCAAGACAGAGGCAATGTAATGAGAAGACAACAACAAGACTGGCACATAAAAGGCAGAGCAAAGCCAATACAAATAGTAGACCAAGTCTTCTCGATCCACAACAGTTTGGGGTTGATGGTGTTTTGGACCAAGTCCCATCCCGTTACTCTTCTATAACGGACTTTACGCCCAGAATCGTGTGCGGGGGTTATCTTGCTTGTATCTCCAAATGTTAATAGGAACATAGAGGACAGCCAGTCCTAAGCATGATGATATCAAACATGTATATTTTATCAGAGGTCCGTTAAATGTCAAAGCAATACGAGTTATAATTAAACAAAGCCTTGTGTTCCAGAGAATTTCGATTTGTCGCACTATCAGAAAATATATGTAAACAATACATTAACGATCGTATCATCACTATACATTTTTATGTTACGGTAAATGATATACCATTTTGAAGACACATTAATCGCGGACATGTCAGATGATTTAATCACATTCAGGTAATAATGTCCGGGCTCCGCGTTAAATGCAATACGTCTTTTGAATGAAAGTTCGTTATAGAAGTGCAACTGGGCGGGACTCGGTTAAAAAAAAGCATAATCACAACCGATATCCCAAGCTGTTGTGGACAGAGAAGACTTAGTCTAGACAAAGAGACGCTTAGGAAAATTTGAAAGCAGTAAAGAAATGTCAAAGGCAAGGCAGAGGCAATGTAAAGAGGAGGCAATTGCAAGACAGACAATGCGCAGGCAAGGCAGAGCAAAGGCAAGCAAAACACAAGGCAAATAAATGCAAGACAGAATGGTAATAGGCAAGGCAGAGGAACGGGAAGAGAAACACAAGGCAAATCAAATGCCAGACGGACAAGGCGCACGAAAGGCAGAGCAACGGCACGCAAGACACAAGGCAAATGCAAGGTAAATCAAACGCAAGACAGAATTGTAATAGGCAAAGCAGAGGAACGGTAAGGAAAAAACAAGGCAAATGCTGTTGAAATCAAATGCAAGACATACAAGGCGCAGGCAATATAGAGCAACTTCAAGGAAAACACAAGGCAAATCAAAGGCAAATCAAAGGCAAATCAAAGGGGAGGCATGGAAATGGGAGGCAAATTCAAGACAAAGGCATATCAAGAGCAATTCAAAAGCAAAAATATCAAAGTAGAGCCAAGTCAGATGAAAGTCACGGGCAAGTCAAAGGCAGTACAAAGAAAAGTCAAGTCAAGGCATGGCAAATTATGGAAGGGTAAAGCAAAACAAGTCAAGACAAAGACAAAGCAAAGACAAGACACACTATTGCAGATCAAGGCACAAACAGGCCAGGTGACGGTAGATGTTGGCATGCCAGGTGAATGTAGATGTAGGCATGCCGGGTGAAGGTAGATGTAGGCATGCCGGGTGAAGGTATAGATGCAGGCATGCCGGGTGAAGTCAGATGTAGGCATGCCAGGTAAAGGCAGATGAACTCATGCCAGGTGAAGGCAGATGTAGGCATGCCAGGTGAAGGCAGGGACAGGCCAGGCGAAGGCAGAGACAGGCCATGCGAATACAGATGTAGGCATGCCAGGTGAAGGCAGAGACAGGCCATGCGAAGGCAGAGACAGGCCATGCGAATACAGATGTAGGCATGCCAGGTGAAGGCAGAGACAGGCCATGCGAAGGCGGAGACAGGCCATGCGAATGCAGATGTAGGCATGCCAGGTGAAAGCAGATGTAGGCATGCCAGGTGAAAGCAGATGTGGGCATGCCAGGTGAAGGCAGATGTAGGCATGCCAGGTTAACACAGAGACAGGTTATGTGAAGACACATGCGGGTCAGGTGAAGACAGATGTAGGTAGGACATGCTAGCGACCATTATCAGGGAACGGAGGCATAAACTAAATTTGGGGCCAGAAATGCATATAGGTTATCACCACCACCATGTGGTTCCATATTCATATCGAGCAACTTTCTCTATGTCGACGAATCCACCAGAACGAGTCGATTGCTTTTCAGGGGAGGTAGCAAGTCAGTCAGAACGAGTCGATTGCGGTCAAGGGAAGGTAGCGAGTCCGTCAGAACGAGTCGATTGCTGTCCAGGGAAGGTAGCGAGTCCGCCAGAACGAGTCGATTGCGGTCGGGGAAAGGTAGCGAGTCCATCAGAACGAGTCGGTTGCGGTCCACGGAAGGTAGCGAGTCCGCCAGAACGAGTCGATTGCGGTCGGGGAAATGTAGCGAGTCCATCAGAACGAGTCGTTTGCGTTTCAGGGAAGGTAGGGAGTCCGTCAGAACGAGTCGATTGCGGTCCAGGGAAGGTAGCGAGTCCACCAGAACGAGTCGATTGCGTTCCGGGAAGATATCGAGACTTGAATACCAATATCAGGAAGTGTTGAACCAAAAACTTGCTACTGGAATACAGCTGAGTTTTCAAGTTTTTCGCAATTTTCAACTTAGTGTAATCTGGTAATATATAAAACACAAGCTTTCAAGCATTTTCGAATAGTAGTACAAGGCATGCAGTGTATGACAGACACACTATTTCAAGACGTGCACCTACTCCTTTAAGTGAAATAAAGCATGACTGTTTTACGGGTAACCCTCATGGAGCCTCACACAGATGGAAGCATGCACTATATGGAGTGTCGTCTGCTCCGGTATATAGGTGATCTCTATGGAGCTTATCTCTGGGTGTAGATAATTCACACTGTCCAACCAGCACGTGGCTTGTCAGTTCAAACAGCATCATATCAGTGTCCCGGATAGGCCTATCGTTGTTTCTGTCCATTTAAAGAAACCATGATTGATAGATTATTGTTGTACTAAAATTATAATGGGAATGTTTAAATAACACGTTGGGTATTAAAGGGGTATTGTACGCCATTTTCAATAAATTCCCGGTGATAACAACAATCTAAATGTCGATAATTTATAGCGGATGTGGCAAAGCAAATGCAAATAAAAGGACATGTAATGCTTTATGTCAAGGCACGGTCAGATAAATGTCATTTGAGACCAGAAATAATAGTAAATAAGTAATATAAAACACAACCCTTAATTCAGTTTCGAGTGAGGTTCATTACGGGAGATGCGACGGAGCAGCATTTTAGATCATGTACCACTGCATTCTCTTATAAATGCAAGTCTCCCATATGGGGAGCATCGCATATATAAGAGAATGTCCTGGCTTAAAATGTCCATGTCGAGAGTTGCGCTGGTGCAGCATTAAAGGCCATGCACCAGAATATTCTCTTATAAATGCAAGTCTCCCATACATCTTATATATGTAAGTCTCTCATATAGGGACCATCGCATATATAAGAGAATGTCCTGGCTTACAATCTCCATGTCGAGAGTTGCGCTGGTGCAGCATTAAAGGCCATGCACCAGAGTATTCTCTTATAAATGCGAGTCTTCAATAGGGAGAATATCGCATATATAAGATATAATGTGCTGGCTTACAATGTCAATGTATTATTAGGCCTGTGTATTCTCTTATATTGCGAGGCTCCTCATGGGAGACTCACATATATAACAGAATGCATTGGCACAGGGTTTTCGAAAACAATTCAGGAGGCTCCAGTCATGGTAGGGTTATTGTTTTCAAATTATGGTCTTCCATACGCAAACGTATTATTTTATATACGAACTAGGTGAAGACGCGAGCGGCTATGGCGCCATATTGTACACCACGTATTATTTTATATACTAATTAGGTGAAGACGCGAGCAGCTTTGGCGCCATATTGAATACAACGTATTATTTTATATACTAACTAGGTGAAGACGGGGCTATGGCGCCATATTGAACACCACGTATTATTATATATGCTAACTAGGTGAAGACGCCATGGGGCAATGGCGCAATATTGAATACCACGTATTATTATATATACTAACTAGCCGATGAGCCCGACGTTGTCCGGGCTATTAAAAAAAAACAAATTTCAAGTCGATAGCTCCACCCGTTTCCGAGATCTCGTCTTCGCATGCGCGAAGGTGGCGTCGCACGGGCTCGGCGACCCGATACAATTTGTACCCGGCGCAAGATACATTCACATAGCAAATTTTAAGTCGATAGCTCCACCCGTTTCCGAGATCTCGTCTGCGTCTTGTATAAAGGACAGACAGACAGACAGACAAACAGACAGACAGATTGTTTCAAAATATATAAGAGACTAGCAGATTAGCCCGCCACTGGCGGGATTGGTCCCATGGCTTTGGTCGATCCATTAATTTTTGTTTTTCAAGGTAACCCCGTACAGGCACGCCGAAAAAAATATTCCCCGTCCAGAGTTGACAAATAATTATTTTGTTTTTATAAATTTTAAATTGCGGAAAAATTTACCCGATGAAATCCCCCCTTCCTAGGAACGACAGACAACGCATTCTTTGTTTTCTTTTTTTTTAACCTGCCCGTACCCGTCCTAATGTCAAGGTCAGGTCGGGTGACAATTTAACCCGTCCATGACACTTCCCGTAGACACCAAGTTTGAGCTCAATCGGTCCGAGTCTATAAAGGACACACACATATATATCATTTGTGGGTACCCGTTTCAAGGTGAAGATCACCTCGGGCGGAAAAACTTACCCGATAAAAATCTCCCCCGTTACTTGGAACTCCTAAGTACGAAATTTCGCCTCGAGACGGTCAATGGAGCCGTATTTATACTCGTCGTGTATATAGACGCTCAGTACGATAACATTGTATTGAACTGAAAACAAACGCTTCCCGTCGTGAAATCATCTCTCTGCATAATATTTCGAGGGATAAAATTGCATTGAATTGAAAACAAACGCCGGCTTCCCGTCGTGAAAATCTCTCTGCATAATATTTCGAGCGACAGGCTACAATCTCTCTGCAGATGCTAATAACGTTGAATGGTAAACAAAACGCTCTTTATAGCGATGCGTCAAAAACAAATGCTCATTAAATTATGACTTGATTAACCACCGCGGTGCCGATTGCGGTAGACGCTCAGTACGATAACATTGTATTGAGCTGAAAACAAACGCTTCCCGTCGTGAAATCATCTCTCTGCATAATATTTCGAGGGATAAAATTGCATTGAATTGAAAACAAACGCCGGCTTCCCGTCGTGAAAATCTCTCTGCAAATTATTTCGAGCGACAGGCTACAATCTCTCTGCAGATGCTAATAACGTTGAATGGTAAACAAAACGCTCTTTATAGCGATGCGTCAAAAACAAACGCTCATTAAATTATGACTTGATTAACCACCGCGGTGCCGATTGCGGTAGACGCTCAGTACGATAACATTGTATTGAGCTGAAAACAAACGCTTCCCGTCGTGAAATCATCTCTCTGCATAATATTTCGAGGGATAAAATTGCATTGAATTGAAAACAAACGCCGGCTTCCCGTCGTGAAAATCTCTCTGCATAATATTTCGAGCGACAGGCTACAATCTCTCTGCAGATGCTAATAACGTTGAATGGTAAACAAAACGCTCTTTATAGCGATGCGTCAAAAACAAACGCTCATTAAATTATGACTTGATTAACCCCCGCCGTGCCTTTGCGGTGATTTGGGAGTGGATAAAGGGTGCTCTGAGCTTCTCCAAAACGCGACCACGGCGGTGTCGGTGGGATTTTACACTTACATACGAAATTTGATCTCAATCTGTACACGCGTTTTGGATTCTATGAAGTACCCACACACACACACATATATACATATATATATACGGAGTTCTCAAAATATATAGTATAGAAGACTAGGTGAAGACGCCAGGGGCTATGGCGCCATATTGAATACCACATATTATTATATACTAACTAGGTGAAGACGCCGGGGGGGGGCTATGGCGCCATATTGAATACCACGTATTATTTTATATACTAACTAGGTGAAGACGCCCGGGAGATATGGCACCATATTGAATGCCACGTATTATTATATATACTAACTAGGTGAAGACGCCGGGGGCTATGGCGCCATATTGAATACCACGTATCGATATTCTGCGATGTACTCACGAGACGATCTAATCAAACGACGCCCGGAACAATGACAAAAAGCAGCAGTGTCCTTTTATCGTTAATAAGATTCATCGGTCGTCTGCTCCCCGGGGAAGTTTCCCGACAATTATCGGCGCGATAATCAGGGAACGCCACCGTCTCTAGCTTATAGACTCCACTGTTTACACTCTTATCTCCGGAAAGCATCATTTACCCGCGAGCTTCGCTCTCCGTACCCTCAAGAAGCGCCCTAGCTCCATCATGGAGCTTCGCACTCTATATATATGGGTGATTCTCCCTTAAATGAACAAATTCGTCCATAACATTCTGAAAAAATTAAATATGTCACATGCATGCCGATGAATTTTATGTGAGTATATGTAGCACAGATATTGGTGACCGCAAAAATGACATTTGGCAAAATTATAGGGCAAGGTCAAGGTCAATCAAGGTCGTTCATTACGGCATGTGCCAATGACGTTTTTGGGTTGAATCAGGGCGACGTCATTGTCAAATTCGCTCTTTCTCCAAAACTTATGTTTAATTCGAATATCATGATTAATGGAAACCAAACAAAATTGAGCCACTTAGTTGACATGTGCCCTTTAATAGTTGAATTATCGTTATGAGTATATATTCAACTTGTACATCATGGAGTAGCCGATGATGTATCCGTCCAAACGACGTATCGCGCAGCTTCGCACATTGAGACGTCTATGAGATACAGCCATTTGAATATACGAAGTGGAAATTGATGTGCTTTGTGTGCGTTACTTAGAGTTCAAACTCTCTAAGAGGTCAACGAATACACCGTCCAGATCTATTTTGATCACATAAAGGGCTATTCCTATCAAGTCGGGCATGCCCTGATCCATCGTACACTTGGTTTGACGCCAAACGACCGAGGAACTCTGATGTAGACAACGTGAACATACGTCAATCAAACTCTGTTCCTCAAAGGGTTCGCCAAATTGCAAAGAGAATTTACAATAGAAAACAATGTCGATGGATTTCTCTTACATGTTTCAAGATATCGAACTGAAATTTGGTATTTAGGGGTTTTTCGATGAGCTCAATCAGATAGAATTGTCAGTGAGATATTCCGATGGCCCAAAATGTGTCATTGACGCCTTTGCTATACCACACGAGCCGGAAATCGTCCCACAGGCAGAACGATTATTGAAAAGTACCGAAACAATTGATTTTCAAATTGTCATCTGCTTCTCCCTGAGCACACCCCCACCCACTCACTCACAACCCCCCCCCCCCCGATCCAATAACAAATATATGTGTATGTACATCGTGTTGACACTTTTACAACAGAATCACCCAAATATTCTAAACGTGAAATGTGTCTGTGGATGGCTATCGCGGTGTGGACATGTCGCGGTGTGGACAATTTTGATATTTTCTTCATTTATTTTCATTTTCTGTTTATGTCAGGCGTCCATTAGTTTTTATTCACGATTCTTCACCCCATGTGTACTATTTGAGCAATTTTGGTAGTCTCCCGACATATTTTCTAGTTCCTTTGATAGCGTCGCGGTGTGGACATTAATTAAGGTTCGCTGGAGGGTACACTTATTTTCGTCTCATTTTTCATGTGTTTCGATTCTTTATATTGTCCAAAATCTTCAAAACAAATTATCAAAAGGCAAATATTTCTTATCCGTATGGTAGGTTGTTGCCCCTAGTTAAAATGGAACCGGGATGGCCTATATTGTAAATAATGTCGCGGTGTGGACATTTCTCGAGACAGGCGATTTTCGATGTTTCAGAGTCAATATTTACATCAAACCACGAAAAACGTGCGTCATAAATGATATTCATAGATAAAGAGTCCAAGAAATAACATAACAGTGCACGTTGTTTGTCAATTAGAGGTAAGATAACTTAAAGGTACTCAATCCGATAAACTCCTCTCAATTACTATTTCAATGGCTCCGGGGGTCAAAAATATTTGATTCGAGTCGAAGAAGTCACCCATCAAAGCTCAGATTTGTTAGATATCGATTTTAGAAATCTATTATTTTTCATTATCGGGAATTCTTTCTGGCCCAGAAGACAGTCAAAATTTCGTTATTATTACCACTTGATTATAGAGTTATCCATCCTTGTCTGTTTGAATAGAGTTTTGGCGTAAAATCTCGAGCAGGTTACCAAATTGACGGCAGTTATTAGTACTCATCTCGAGCGATTAACAAATTTCAAAAATCAATATCTAATAACTCTGAGCTTTGTTTGATGGGTTCCTCGACTCGAATCAAATATTTTTTACCCCCAAAGCCAAAGAAATAGTAATATAGGACCCTCTGATCGGATTGTTGTTGTTGGAATCTGTTGAGATGGGGACCCTCTTTACGGATTGAGTACCTTTAATAGGAATAAAATGAAATTTGGCAGTTAGGTGATGAGACAGTGCGATTTTCGTGTTTTCTCGTTGTTTTGATCATGTAACTAAAGGCATGTGTAGATATATTACAATACTGTTATATCATAACGTTGTGCCACATGCTCCTCTGTGAAATGGAACGCCACAGTATGTCTTGTTTGTGGCACAATCATATTTTATGGAACAATTGTACACGAGACATCAATTTGCTCGTTTAAGGGAGAACCACCCATATATATACCTTCACAAAGCGCCCTCTATTATATGCGCGTCCTAGTACTAGTCCCTCATACGACGTCACACGAAGAAAGATTAACGATTCAGACCGCATAATCCATAATGGAATATTCAATTGCATGAATCGGCATAATGTCAGTTACGGCTGGCCTATCACAAACAAATTTTCGGAAACGTGCTCAGTTGATTAGCGGGCTTCGATAATGACTGAGAAAACACTGGTGATATCCTTTAATATAGCGGAAGTAAAATGTGACCCGCCATATCAAACCCAGTCGTAAGTCGGGATTTTTTTTCCCTGTGCCAATGCATTCTCTTATATATGCGAGTCGACCATAAAATAAAGTCCTATAATATAATAAAGTCCTATAATATAATAAAGTCCTATAATATAATAGTTATTTACTACAGTTCTATAATATAAAATAAAGTCCTATAATATAATAAAGTCCTATAATATAATAGTTATTTACTACAGTTCTATAATATAAAATAAAGTCCTATAATATAATAAAGTCCTATAATATAATAAAGTCCTAAAGTAACGGTTTCATAATATTATGTGTTATTAAATATGTAAACTAATAACGGTTTTTATTGGCAGTTTGTGCATGGGCGAGTTTGGTTTACAACTTCCATGTATGGTAAAATCCTAGTTCAAATTGGAATTCCCAACGCATGTTGATCTGTCGTTTTCATCATCTATATACAAATGATTGCTCCGATATAGCGGCCGGCGTATTAAATAGCCTTCCGTATATAGTCGTGTCCCTCAGGTGGGATTAAATGTACCATGAATGCGTAAATATCGCCCGGTCGAACATATACAATACAACTCATTATGAATTAGTTATCAGATTTTTGCCTTGAGCGTACATATTATATCGACCTTGAGCGTACATATTATATCGACCTCGGCTGGCTGATATCACTCTGACTCAGCTGATAAACAATTTTATCCATCACCTTTGTCATCTACTATACAGATAAATGCTTCAAAATAAACCACGGCTTTATTTTAGCACGTTCTAAAATAAAGCAAGAATGGCTATTTCAACAACATTAATAAAGACACGTGCTCAGAACTACAACCTTAATAAAGGCACGTGCTCAGAACTACAACCTTAATAAAGGCACGTGCTCAGAACTACAACCTTAATAAAGGCACGTGCTCAGAACTACAACCTTAATAAAGGCACGTGCTCAGAACTACAACCGATAATCTTGCAACAACTTTTAAACTTTGGCGATGGATAAAAACAAGACCCACATATCGGTCAGATGCTGTTAGCCCGTTTATATATAACGATGGGTATATGCCAGATATAACCGTACAATAAAACCGCCGTGCTTTTTACCGTTTATTTATCCATGGTGTGTGTGCCCGTGGTTGGCCGTAACCTGGTGCCAGGTATAATTGCTTTGAATGGTAATCATGTTCGACTGGTGTTGTTAGACTGGTAATGAAATTAGCGGTTTCTATGTCTTACCGTTAAACAGAGATGTAAAGGATGACACATGTTGTCATCTGTTTCAGGAAGCAGTACTAACAATTTCATACCACAGAGCCAAATGAAACACGATAACAACATACATTATTATATTCACATATTAGGATATAGATGTCCCCATAGCAGCGGATACATGTATATAATGTATATATCCTTATATTCTTTTGTAAATACTTCTTTCTCTGTACTTCTCGATGTTCATGCGAATTATGAGAATAAATCATCATTATCTGGTCAGATTTAATGTCAGAACTTTGTCTGAAATAGACGCACTTTTTATACTAGAATTTGCGCAGGGAAATCGCACGTTGAGTTGGTTTAAGGGTTTTTAGAGACATAATATATTATGATATAGAGAGGAATATATATGATATAGAGAGGCCAACGGAACGATACCCTATATATATATATATATATATATATATATATATATATATATATATATATATATATATATATATATTAGCCGATGAGCCCGACGTTGTCCGGGCTATTCATCCGGGCTATTAAAAAACCAAATTTCAAGTCGATAGCTCTACCCGTTTCCGATATCTGGTCTGCGCATGTGCGAAGCTGGCGTCGCACGGGCTCGGCGATCCGATAAAATTCGTATCCGGGGCAAGATACATTCACATAGCAAATTTCAAGTCGATAGCTCCGCCCGTTTCCGAGATCTCGTCGGCGCATGCGCGAAGCGGGCGCCGCACGGGTTCGCCAATACGACGTTGACGACCGCCTGGTCAAACTACACACACGTACCAAGTTTCGTCCCGATCGGTCGAGAATCGTAGATTTGTATCAATGACATACAGACAAACATACAGACAGACAGAGGTCTTCAAAAATATATATGAGACTAGCCGATGAGCCCGACGTTGTCCGGGCTATTCAAAAACCAAATTTCAAGTCGATAGCTCCACCCGTTTCCGAGATCTCCCTGAGCATGCGCTGCACGGGCGTCGCACGGGCTCGCCATTACGACAACGACGACCGCCTGGTCAAACTACGCACACGTACCAAGTTTCGTCCCGATCGGTCCACCCGTTTCCGAGATCTGGTCTGCGCATGCGCGAAGCTTGCTTCGCACGGGCTCGGCGACCCGATAAAAATCGTATCCGGGGCAAGATACATTCACATAGCAAATTTCAAGTCGATAGCTCCACCCGTTTCCGAGATCTCGTCTTCGCATGCGCTGCACGGGCGTACACGGGCTCGCCAATACGACAAGGACGACCGCCTGGTCAAACTACACACACGTACCAAGTTTTGTCCCGATCGGTCGAGAATCGTAGATTTGTATAAATGACAGACAGATATACAGACAGACAAACAGAGGTCATCAAAATATATATATATACTAGCCGATGAGCCCGACGTTGTCCGGGCTATTCAAAAACCAAATTTCAAGTCGATAGCTCCACCCGTTTCCGAGATCTGGTCTGCGCATGCGCGAAGCTGGCGTCGCACGGGCTCGGCGACCCGATAAAATTCGTATCCGGGGCAAGATACATTCACATACCAAATTTCAAGTCGATAGCTCCACCCGTTTCCGAGATCTCGTCTGCGCATGCGCGAAGCTGGCGTCGCACGGGCTCGGCGACCCGATAAAATTCGTATCCGGGGCAAGATACATTCACATACCAAATTTCATAGACAAAATTTCATAGACAAACATACAGACAGACAGAGGTCTTCAAAAATATATATGAGACTGTCCGATGAGCCCGACGTTGTCCGGGCTATTCAAAAACCAAATTTCAAGTCGATAGCTCCACCCGTTTCCGAGATCTCCCTGCGCATGCGCTGCACGGGCGTCGCACGGGCTCGCCAATACGACAACGACGACCGCCTGGTCAAACTACACACACGTACCAAGTTTCGTCCCGATCGGTCCACCCGTTTCCGATATCTCGTCTGCGCATGCGTGAAGCTGGCGTCGCACGGGCTCGGCGATCCGATAAAATTCGTATTCGGGGCAAGATACATTAACATAGCAAATTTCAAGTTGATAGCTCCACCCGTTTCCGAGATCTCGTCTGCGCATGCGCTGCACGGGCGTCGCACGGGCTCGCCAATACGACAACGACCACCGCCTGGTCAAACTACACACACGTACCAAGTTTCGTCCCGATCGGTCGAGAATCGTAGATTTTTATTAATGACAGACAAACAGACAGACAAACAGACAGACAGAGGTCTTCAAAATATATATGAGATATATATATATATATATATATATATATATATATATATATATATATATATATATGCGACTGCATCCAATTAGGGTTGATTTGTGTGTCTTTATTTGTAATTTTGTGGTTATGAGAGCTCATTGCCCCCCCCCCCCCCCGATTTCTGCTCACTGTGGTCTTCTTTAAATTATCTAAATGATTTGACCTCTCCAAGGTGCCACTCTTGTTTACCAACATAATTTAGTACCGACGATTTCTCGTCTTCATTGAATGCAAGACCACGCGCTCTTATAGCATGGGGTGGCCGGTAGGGGTGGTTATGCAGGGGTCTTACTCCCGTACAATTGTAGTCAAACCTAATGCAACATTATTTGGAAAATTCACACTAAAATTAGGTTGAAATTGTTCTCGTAGTTTGATTTTTTTCTAACAATTTCTTAGTGACGAATTTGTTGTTTGTGAGGGAACATTTGGGGGAAATCAAAGCCCAATGGGGGTGGGGTGCAAATTGAATTACGTAAACTTGTGAGTTTGGTGTGGATCAAGGGGTGGGGTGTAGTTGGAAATTCTAAGGTGGAGACCATCCAAACTCAAACCCTCTAGCCGCGTCCCGAGTGCCAAATATCACAGACTCAACCAAGGGTGCCCCGCGACTTAGTTTAATAGTTTTTGCTATCGGTATATTTTTTCTATCCGAGAATACACTGCACCGGCGGCAAAATATTGACCATACTCTAAATTAAAACGCTTCCGTTGCGATCACAGGATAAAGTCGTGCTGCCTTGCAAGATAATAATTGTGTTGTAGAAATGATACGGAAGACCGATCGTCAAAAAACGTAACATCAAAATACACAGGGAAAGGCATATCGATCCAAACTGTGGAGTGTGTTTTCATTGTGTATTTCTCGCATATACCCATGGTTATATATAAACGGGCTACGAGCATCTGACCGTTGGTTTTCCGAGATACAAGCTTACGAATCTACTCGTGGCTCCGCTCGCTACCATGGCCACATCCCTCACGAATCTCTACTGGTGGCTACACTCGTCGTCATGGTCACGTCCCTCACGAATCTCTACTCGTGGCTACGCGCTCGTCACAATGGCCACGTCCCCCACGAAACTCTACTGTGGCTACGCTCGTCACCATGGTCACGTCCCCCACGAATCTCTACTGGTGGCTACGCTCGTCACCATGGCCACTTCCCTCACGAATCTCTACTGGTGGCTCCGCTCGTCGCCATGGTCACGTCCCTCACGAATCTATACTGGTGGCTACGCTCGTCACCATGGCCACGTCCCCCACGAAACTCTACTGTGGCTACGCTCGTCACCATGGCCACATCCCCCACGAATCTCTACCTTCCCTGGACCGTAATCGACTCATTCTGGTGGACTCGCCACCTTCCCTGGACCGCAATCGACTCGTTCTGGTGGACTCGCCACCTTCCCTGAAACGCAATCGACTCGTTCTGGTGGATTCGTCGACATACGGTCTAGAGAAAGTTGCTCGATTTGAATATGGAACCACATGGTGGTGGTGATAACCTATATGTATTTCTGGCCCCAAATTTAGTTTATGTCTCCGTGCCCCGCTGGCATGTCCTACCTACATCTGCCTTCACCTGACCCGCCTGTGTCCTCACCTAACCTGTATTTGTGTTCACCTGGCATGCCTACACCAGCCTTCACCTGGCCTGCTTATATCTACCTTCATCTCGCCTGCTTGCATCTGCCTTCACCTGGCATGCCTACATCTGCCTTCACCTGGCCTGTCTCCGCCTTCACCTGGCATGAGTTCATCTGCCTTCACCTGGCATGCCTACATCTAAATTCGCATGGCCTGCTTACATCTGGCTCCACCTGGCCTGTCTCTGCCTTCACCTGGCATGCATACACCTGCCTTCACCCGGCATGCCTGCATCTGCCTTCACTCGGCATGCCTACATCTACCGTCATCTGGCCTGTCTCTGCCTTCACCCGGCATGCCTACATCATTCTACCGTCACCTGGCCTGTCTCTGCCTTCACCTGGCATGCCTACATCTGCCTTCACCCGGCATGCCTACATCTACCGTCATCTGGCCTGTCTCTGCCTTCACCCGGCATGCCTACATCTGCCTTAACCCGGCATGCTTTCATCTGCCTTCACCTGGCATGCCTACATCTGCATTCGCATGGCATGCTTACATCTGCCTCCACCTGGCCTGGTTCTGCCTTCACCTGGCATGTATACACCTGCCTTCACCCGGCATGCCTGCATCTGCCTTCACCCGGCATGCCAACATCTACCGTAACCTGGCCTGTCTCTGCATTCACCTGGCATGCCTACATCTGCCTTCGCCCGGCATGCCTACATCTACATTCACCTGACATGCCTACATCTACCGTCACCTGGCATGTTTGTATCTTGACCTGCAATAGTGTGTCTTGTGCTTTGTCTTGACTTGTCTTGCTTTACCCTTCCATAATTTGCCATGCCTTGACTTGACTTTTCTTTGTACTGCCTTTGACTTGCCCGTGACATTCATCTGACTTGGCTCTACTTTGATATTTTTGCTTTTGAATTGCCCTTGATATGCCTTTGTCTTTACTTTGCCTCCCATTTCCATGCCTTAGATTTGCCTTTGATTTGCCTTGTGTTTTCCTTGAAGTTGCTCTGCCATGCATGCGCCTTGTATGTCTTGCATTTGATTTGCCTTGTGTCTTGCGTGCCGTTGCTCTGCCTTTCGTGCGCCTTGTCTGTCTTACATTTGATTTGCATCGCATTTGCCTTGTGTTTCTCTACCCGTTTCTCTGCCATGCCTGTGACTTTTCTGTCTTGCATTTGATTTGTCTTGGTTTTGCCTTGTGTTTTCCTTACCGTTCCTCTGCTTTGCCTATTACTATTCTGTCTTGCGTTTGATTTGCCTTGCATTTGCCTTGCATTTGCCTTGCATTTGCCTTGCATTTGCCTTGTGTCTGCATTTCGTGCGCCTTATCTGTCTTGCATTTGATTTGCATTGCATTTGCCTTGTGTTTCTCTTCCCGTTCCTCTGCCTTGCCTATTACTATTCTGTCTTGCATTTGATTTGCCTTGTGTTTTGCTTGCCGTTGCTTTGCCTTTCCTGCGCCTTGTCTGTCTTGCATTTGATTTGCCTCGCATTTGCCTTGTGTTTTCCTTGCCCTCCTCTGCTTTGCCTGTGACTATTCTGTCTTGCATTTGATTTGCCTTGTGTTTTGCTTGCCGTTGCTTTGCCTTTCCTGCGCCTTGTCTGTCTTGCATTTGATTTGCCTTGAATTTGCCTTGTGTTTTCCTTGCCGTTCCTCTGGTTTGCCTTTCACTAACAATTCTGTCTTGCATTTGATTTGCCTTGTGTTTTGCTTGCCTTTGCTCTGCCTTGCCTGTGACCTTTTTGTTTTACATTTTATTTGCCTTGTGTTTGCTTACCTTTGTTCTGCCTTGCCTTGTCTGCAACTTGCCTGTCTCGCAATTGCCTCTTCTTTACATTGCCTCTGCATTGCCTTTGACATTCCTTTACTGCTTTCGAATTGTCCTAAGCGTTTCTTTGTCTAGACTAAGTCTTGTCTGTCCACAACAGCTTTGGATATCGGTTGTGATGATGCTGTTTTTTTTCTCAACCGAGTCCCGCCCAGTTGCTCTTTTATAACGAACTTTCATTCAAAAGACGTACTGCATTTAACGCGGAGCCCGAACATTATTACCTGAATGTGATTAAATCATCTGACATGTCCGCGATTAATGTGTCTTCAAAATGGTATATCATTTACCGTAACATAAACATGTATAGTGATGATACGATCGTTAATGTATTGTTTACATATATTTTCTGATAGTGCGACAAATCGAAATTCTCTGGAACACAAGGCTTTGTTTATTTATAACTCGTATTGCTTTGACATTTAACGGACCTCTGATAAAATATATACATGTTTGATATCATCATGCTTAGGACTGGCTGTCCTCTATGTTCCTATCCGCAAAGTTCCCATTAACATTTGGAGATACAAGCAAGGTACCCCCGCACACGATTCTGGGCGTAAAGTCCGTTATAGAAGAGTAACGGGATGGGACTTGGTCCAAAACACCATCAACCCCAATCTGTTGTGGATCGAGAAGACTTGGTCTACTCTTTGTATTGGCTTTACTCTGCCTTGCATGTATGTGCCAGTCTTGTTGTTGTCTTCTTGTTACATTGCCTCTGTCTTGCATTCGACATGCCTTTCCTGCTTTTGAATTTTCCTTATCGTCTCTTTGTCTTTTAATTCCCCCCTTTACTCCACGTCACCCGGCATTTGTCATGCATTGGCCTACCATTTCATGCCTTTGACATACAGTGCTTTGAGTCGAATTGCTTCGCATGTCATTCGCGTGCTGGGGTCTTTTCACAATACCCATACCTATAGGTAATTATTACTGAACGTAGTAAACAAACTGCAAGTCATAATTCATTCCCCAGCGTAGCAGGGGACTGAACTATACCTTGTAGTTTTCGTTGTGCGCAGAAGTCGTTGTTGGTCGAGACCACACACGAGTAAAATATAAATAAGCGAGATAACTGTCGCGGCCGTTCTGGATTCATCCAGCCCCGGTTCCGTGGTTTCAGAGATTCATCCAGCCCCGGTTCCGTGGTTTAGCGCTACGGGTCAAAGTTCTGGAGTAGCATTTCCATATATGGAGCTTTTGAATATTCATGACTTCCATACATGGAAATGCTACTCAACAACTTTGACCTGTAGCACTAAAATTACGTACAACATTTTATTTATGGTTAACACTGTTGCGTATAGGAAATGTATTAGTTGCATTTTTAACACTGCTGCGTATAGGAAATGTATTAGTTGCGCTGAGTTGCGTTTTACTGATATCCCGAGATACCCATCCACGATTTCTCGCACGCGATATGTTCTATCCTATCCAGCTATTCTCCTACCATTTGACAGTTCACGCATTAACAGCGTAACCCGATGCACAGTCAATTTTGAGCTGGTGTCACACCCCATATATTATGTCTTCCGGTTGAAATACGCTCCCTGTAAGAATCCATTAGCGACCGTGTCAAATAGCACTCAGGAGTTAACTCCCTGGGAAAATTAATGTGTCGTCTGCATGGAACCATCAGTCACTAAGAAATAATATATGCTCCCCTGGGAGAGCTCATTCCCGTATATCACGTGACTGTGATATCATGACGCAAATCCAGAAAAGTAGCGACAGCCTCCGGGGTGTCCCACGGTCAATTTTTCAACATTGGGCACTTTCTTGCCTGACCCAATATTAATTAAAGAATGTATACCACATATAATTGCTGTTTTTTGCACACCGTGGTCAACTCCCCCACGAATCTCTACTGGTAGCTACGCTCGTCATCATGGCCACGTCCCTCACGAATCTCTACTGGTGACTACGCTCGTCACCATGGAAACGTCCCTCACGAATCTCTACTGGTGGCTACGATCGTCACCATGGCCACGCCATCCGCGGATCTCTAATGGTGGCAACTCTCGTCACCATGGCCACGTCCCCCACGAATCTCTACGTGTGGCTATGCTCGTCACCATGGCCACGTCCCTCGCGAATCTCTACGTGTTGCTACGCTCGTCACCATGGCAACGTACCCCACGAATCTCTACGGATGGCTACGCTCGTCACCATGGCCACGTCCCTCACGAATCTCTACTGGTGGCTACGCTCGTCACCATGACCACGTCCCTCACGTCCTACTGGTGGCTACGCTAGTCACCATGGCAACGTACCCCACGAATCTCTACTGGTGGCTACGCTCGTCACCATGGCCACGTCCCTCACGAATCTCTACTGGTGGCTACGCTCGTCACCATGGCAACATACCCCACGAATCTCTACTGGTGGCTACGCTCGTCAACATGGCCACATCCCCCCACGAATCTCTACTGGTGGCTACGCTCGTCACCATGGCCACATCCCCCACGAATCTCTTCTGGTGGCTACGCTCGTCACCATGGTCACGTCCCTCACGAATCTCTACGTGTGGCTACGCTCGTCACCATGGCCACGTCCCTCGCGAATCTCTACTGGTGGCTACACTCGTCACCAATGCCACGTCCCCCACGAATCTCTTCTGGTGGCTATGCTCGTCACCATGGCAACGTACCCCACGGATCACTACTGGTGGCTACGCTCACCACCATGGCCACGTCCCTCACGAATCTCAACTGGTGGCTACGCTCGTCACCATGGCCACGCCCCCCCCCCCCCCGCGAATCTATACTGGTGGCTACGCTCGTCACCATGGTCACGTCCCTCACGAATCTCTACTTGTGGCTACGCTCGTCACCATGGTCACGTCCCTCACGAATCTCTACTGGTGGTTACGCTCGTCACCATGGCCACGCACCCACGAATCTCTACTGGTGGCTACGTTCGTCACCATGGCCACGTCCCCCACGAATCTCTACGTGTGGCTACGCTCGTCACCATGGCCACGTCCCTCACGAATCTCTACTGGTGGCTACGCTCGTCACCATGGCCACGTCGGCACGTCCCCCGCGAATCTCTACGTGTGGCTACGCTCGTCACCATGGCCACGTCCCTCGCGAATCTCTATTGGTGGCAACCCGTCGTCACCATGGCCACGCCCCCACGAATCTCTACTGGTGGCTACGCGCGCTCGTCACCATGGCCACGTCCCCCCCCAATAATCTCTACTGGTGGCTACGCTCGTCACCATGGCCACGTCCCCCACGAATCTCTACGTGTGGCTACGCTCGTCACCATTGCCACGTCCCCCACGAATCTCTATTGATGGCTACGCTCGTCACCATGGCTATGTCCCTCATGAAGCTGGTACAGATCATATTCCCATCATTTCAAAACCTGATAATTTTATTAAAATATTAACCTTATAATATCATAACAACATAACACACTTGTCAGGTATTGTATGTAACATAGTTTTTCTCAGATAATATCTCTTCTTTAAAAATGAATTTAACAGTCCCGGCTCGAGATTACATGATTAGGCGACGTTTATGACCGATTTCGCGTTGCCTCGCTTACGGCCATCAAGTTTTCAACACGTTTATCGCGAAATCGGCTCACAACTGCTGTGTACATCAACTAATCTCGGGATGGGATCTTCAAGTAATGTGTTAACATTATTATCCCTTTCTTTACTAAAACTCATGAGCTTATTCCTTAGGAAATGTTAAGTTCAGAAAATAAGTTCACCGTTGAACTTATTATCTGAACATTTCGCTCCAATAAATATGACTCGTTCTCCACTTGTATTATCTGTCGTCTGCTTATATTTCTTGAAAACCCATCCAGATGACTAATAGACCCTTCCAATGTATACTTTTATAACTATATAGGACAATCCATTCAGTATAGAAAGGGTTACAGTCATTCAGGTGAATTAGTTTATATCCGATGAACGGCCATATTATTAAACCGTGGTTCAACTCCACGGTATATAAACGGCTAGCGTTTGTAATATTGCCCCCCCCCCCCCTCGGGGTCACCCGCTTTTTTATAAACGACAATGCATTCGAAGTGGGTAAATGTGCAAAAAATCTCTTGAAACGTCACAATATCAATCGCTATCTAATCGTAAACCCCGATTAAGCATATTTCGCTATCTAATCGTGTGCAGGTGATATTTGTGTCTTTTTAATCAACGGAATATCACATTATCTGAGGTAACGTAAATATTAAGATAATATCGTCCATGTGCCGTTTGTTGAACTTGTTATCAGAACATTTCCCACCAATAAAATTAATGAATAGAAATCTTCTGCACTTATATTGCATTATGTGTCGTCTGCTTGCGTCCTCCAGAATACACCATTCCATTGCATACTTTATGTCTGGGTGTAAGAATCGATTTATATTAGTAACTAAAGTGTTATCGGTTGACACGACCAGTTGATCGTCCCACAATATAGGCCTATTATCACTAGAATACTGAATGCCAGAACATGGGTAAGCGAGATGCTTTTTTGTGTGCGTGTGTCCCGGATTCCGTCTCCGAGTTAGAATTTTAATACAATTTCGCCACACTGAGTGGTCCCATTGATTGGATGCCGGGTTCGATTTACGTCAATGCAAATTACCCCCGGGAGCGCAGACGACAGAAATTCACGGAATGCAAACAAATCACGCGGGATGACTGAGAAGGCATCGTTTGTTTGAATAGAGCTGCTTCCATCGCCATCAAAGACTAGACACAAGCGATTCGTCTAGCTAGCATGGATTACAATCTATAAATCTGCATGTGACGTCACTGGATTCAATACCTTAATGGGTTAATGTTCAGTATTGTACACTCAGTATATACATACACTTTGAATACATTGTTTCCGCTGGAGTGTGAGGGATATATAAGTGGTACATTTTAGGAAGAATATATCCTATATACCTCCCTCTAGGATTGTCCTTGAGAATAAATAGAATATCTGAGAAGTATATGGCGTCCATGTATGACGTAATGGCGTCCATGTATGACGTAATGGCGTCCATGTATGACGTAATTGAATTTACATAATGGTCTTCACCCTCTCCCATATCCAATGTTCGCGCCAAAGTTACGTAAATTTATTTTGTCAATTGCGAAAAAATCCTTTTTTTTCACATCGTGAATCCCTGCTAATATCGACGCCCCTGGATCGACGTTCTTGGATAATATCGACGCCCCTGTATTCATGGTGCTTTGATAAATTCGACGCCCCTGTATCGGCCAAACTAAAATATGTTTTTATGTGTAACCTAACCATACAAGGTAAGTGGGTGTGTGACCGGTGGCAGGACTGCTAAGATTAGTGATCCCACACCTATCACACTAGAATAACAGTGATAATGTCAGAGTAATGCACTGGCTGGTGGACCAAGAAGCCCTTTTAGAAAGTCAAATAAGGGGAAAAAGTAAAACGGCTAGGAACATATAAGAATCCTGTTTACTGTTTACGCGGATAATTTCCTCACTGAAAACGAGCCTGTTCTGATGGCGGAAGCGTTACGTTGTGGAGTATTTATGTGTAACCATATAAGGTAAGTGGGTGTGTGACCGGGTAGCAGAACTGCCAAGGTTAGTGACCCTACACCTATCACACTAGAATGACAGTGATAATGACAGAGTAATGCACTGGCATGTGGACCAAGAAGGCATTTTAGAAAGCCTTTTAAAAGTCATCTAAGGAGAAAAGTAAAAAGGCTTGGAACATATTTGTCGTAAGTATTTTCCACACAATATGTGACCCGCCATATCAAATCCAGTCGTAAGTCGGGATTTTTTTACCCTGTGCCAATGCATTGGCCTAACAATTTGTTTTACAATTTTAATAATTTGTTCTTGTATTCTTTAACAATTTTATAATTTCACCCATACAGAGCCCCAGACAAACATGAGCAGATGACACTCTTCTATATGCTTCTATATATGTGTGGGGCTCCCTGCAGGGTAATGGATGTCTTTTATTTTATGTCCTAAAAATTGTAAGAAACATTTATTTAAAAAAAATGATAAATAATTGTTAGGCCAATGCATTCTCTTATATATGCGAGGCGACTTATGGTCGACTCGCATATATAAGAGAATGCATTGGCACAGGGTAAAAAAAATCCCGACTTACGACTGGATTTGATATGGCGGGTCACATATGTACTGGTAGGTGCAAAATATACGGACTGTATGGCAGAGTATGCATTGATTGTCACAATATCTTAGTTCACCATACCATAGTGTATCTATATTATATATCATAATGTGCAATATGCTCTGTTGCTCCTGACTCTACCTACCGTAAAAAAACCTGCCTAATCAAAAGACATCGATACGGTACTAAATGTACCTCCCTACTCAAAAACACATCCCTACTCAATGTAACTATATACTCAAAACACCTCCCTACTCAAAACACCTCACTACTCCAAACACCTCCCTACTCCAAACACCTCCATACTCAATGTACCTCCCTACTCCAAACACATCCCTACTCCAAACACCTCCCTACTCCAAACACCTCCATACTCCAAACACCTCCCTACTCAAAACACCTCCGTACTAAAAACACCTCCCTACTCCAAACACCTCTATACTCCAAACACCTCCATACTCCAAACACCTCCCTACTCAAAACACATCCGTACTCAAAACACCTCCCTACTCAAAATACCTCCCTATTCAAAACACCTCCCTACTCAAAACACATCCCTTCTCAAAACACCTCCCTACTCAAAACACCTCCGTACTCAAAACACCTCCCTACTCAATGTACCTCCCTACTCAAAACACCCCCATACTCAAAACACCTCCCTACTCCAAACACATCCCTACTCAAAACACATCCGTACTCAAAACACATCCCTACTCCAAACACCTCCATACTCCAAACACCTCCCTACTCAAAAAACCTCCGTACTCAAAACACATCCGTACTCAAAACACCTCATACTCAAAATATATCCCTACTCAAAACACCTCGCTATGCAAAATATATCTCTACTCAAAACACCTCCCTACTCAAAACACCCCCTACTCAAAACACCTTCCTACTCCAAACACCTCCATACTCCAAACACATCCATACTCCAAATACCTCCCTACTCAAAACACCTCCCTACTCAAAACACCTCCCTACTCAAAACACAAATACCTCACTACTCAAAACACCTCCCTACTCAAAACACATCCCTACTCAAAACACCTCCCTACTAAAACACCTCCCTACTCAAAACACCTCCCTACTCAAAATACCTCCCTACTCAAAACACCTCCATACTCCAAACACCTCCCTACTCCAAACACCTCCATACTCCAAACACCTCCCTACTCCAAACACCTCCATACTCCAAACACCTCCCTACTCAAAACACCTCCCTACTCAAAACACCCCCATACTCAAAACACCTTCCTACTCAAAACACCTCCATACTCAAAATACCTCCCTACTCCAAACACCTCCCTACTCCAAATACATCCTTACTCAAAACACCTCCCTACTCAAAACACCTCCCTACTCAAAATACCTCCCTACTCAAAACACCTCCCTACTCCAAACACCTCCATATTCCAAACACATCCCTACTCAAAATACCTCCCAACTCAAAACACCTCCCTACTCAAAATACCTCCCTACTCAAAACACCTCCCTACCCAAAACACCTCCCTACTCAAAACACTTCCCAACTCAAAACACCTCCCTACTCAAAACACCTCATACTCAAAACACCTCGCTAGTCAAACAACTCCGTACTCAAAACACACTAGATCTGATCGATGCCATCGTGTGTATTTTTGGTAATTTCATCGGACATTTTTATTTGAGTGTTTTGTCAGTTAAAACTAATTCTCTCTTGATCTAGCAGTTTGGGTTACAGTACACCAATATAAAATACTTGCCCCCTTGGTGTGCTGTCGCCCACACTCAAATCAACATAAAATCACAGTGGTTGATTATTATTGGGATAAAATTAATGTTAAATAAAAACAAAAACAAAAACAAAAAATCAAAGTCACCAATATCGATCGAGAGTGGGTGAAATATTTAACCTGGCATTTAACCCATTACCCAACAAAACGGCCAAAAACGCCCAAATAAAGCTTCAACAGCCTAAAATATCTTCGGTCTGTCTCAATAACACCATAGAAATATGGATATCATTGGAACCGGTTCATTGACCACATTGTGGTGGTTACAGTTATGCGCTGTGCCAATGCATTCTCTTATATATGCGAGTCGACGATAGGTCGCCTCGCATATATAAGAGAATGCATTGGCCTAAAAAAAATCTTTTTAAACACTTTTTACCAATTTTTATAATATTTTTCTACATTCTTTGACAATTTTATCATTTTAATATGTGTTAAGCCAATGCATTCTCTTATATATGCGAGGCGACCTATGGTCGACTCGCATATATAAGAGAATGCATTGGCACAGGGCCGTTCTGTTGGGTAAAGGGTTAATGGAGGTATGTTTGAAAATTTTATGATGATATTTTGCGCGGAATTAGGGTAGTATCAAAAGCGGTGAATTTAAAGACGGGATTATTTTGATTGGGCCATATTGGTCCGAAGAGTCAGTCTTCAAAATTGACTGATTAGAAAGTTCCAGCATTCACAAGGAACATAGCATAGCCCCGGACACTGTCGCCAATGGAGAATAATTGGTGTACTGTAACCTTAGTGACCTGTCGTCTGCTGTCGCAGAATTGCTCTCATGAGACCGCGTTGATAATTAGATATGGTCTGAGACGGCGTAAATGAGCTCGGTCCAATTTGAACATTGTGGCGTCCAACTGCAATACAGAGTTCTGTCCCCTCGCTATTCTTGGCTGACCGCTGCCGTCGTGTATATTTTCGTAATTATACATATCACATGTTTATTTAAGTATATTGTCAGTTACACTTCATTCAGGCTTGATCCAGCCAATTGTTAAATGAATAATGCAGAATGAAATGTAATCGACAAAAGTCTTAAATAAAAAATGAGTGATCTCCTCATATTCTGTGTACGTGGTGGCAGTGATCAGTCGAGCGTAACATGGGACTGATATCTACTTTGTTGTCTGACCAGCGTAGCAGGGGACGGAATTCTGCATTGCATTCTGACCAGCATAACAGGGGACTGAACTCTACATTGTTGTCTGACCAGCGTAACAGGGGACTTAACTATGCCTGGCATTCTAACCAGCGTAACAGGGGACTGAACTCTGCATTGCATTCTGACCAGCGTAGCAGGGGGCTGAACTCTGCATTGCATTCTGACCAGCGTAACATGGGACTGAACTCTACAATGCATTCTGATCAGCGTAACAGGGGCTGAACTATACCTTGTTGTCTGATCAGCGTAGCAGGGGACTTAACTCTGTCTTGCAGTCTGGCCAGCACAGCAGGGGACTGAACTCTGCATCGCATTCTGACCAGCGTAACAGGGGACTGAACTCTGCCGTGTGACCAGCGTAACAGGGGACTGAACTCTACCTTATCTGACCAGCGTAGCAGGGGACTTAACTCTGCTTTGCATTCTGACCAGCGCAACAGGGAACTGAACTCTATCTTGTTGTCTGACCAGCGTAGCAAGGGAATTAACTCTGCCTAGCAGTCTGACCAGTGTAGCAGGTGACTGAACTCTGCATTTCAGTCTGACCAACTTATCAGGGGGGGCTTAACTCTGCCTTGTAGTCTAACCAGCGTAACAGGGGACTGAACTCTGCAATGCATTCTGACCATGCAGCGTAGCAGGGGACTGAACTCTGTCTTGCAGTCTAACCAGCGTAACAGGGGACTGAACTCTGCCTTGCAGTCTGACCAGCGTAGCAGGGGACTGAACTCTGCCTTGCAGTCTAACCAGCGTAACAGGGGACTTAACTCTGCCTTGCAGTCTAACCAGCGTAGCAGGGGACTGAACTCTGCCTTGCAGTCTAACCAGCGTAACAGGGGACTGAACTCTGCCTTGCATTCTGACCAGCGCAGCAGGGGACCGAACTCTGCCTTGTATTCTTACCGACGTAGCAGGGGACTGAACTCTGTGCATTCTGACCAGCGTAGCAGGTGAATGAACTCTGCCTTGCACTCTGACCAGCGTAGCAGGGTACTGGACTGTACCTGGCATTCTGACCGGCTTAGCAGGGGCCTGAACTGTGGCTTGCAGTCTGACCAGCGTAACAGGGGACCGAACTCTGCCTTGTATTCTTACCGACGTAGCAGGGGACTGAACTCTGTGCATTCTGACCAGCGTAGCAGGTGAATGAACTCTGCCTTGCACTCTGACCAGCGTAGCAGGGTACTGGACTGTACCTGGAATTCTGACCGGCTTAGCAGGGGCCTGAACTGTGGCTTGCAGTCTGACCAGCGTAACAGGGGACTGAACTCTGCCTAGCATTCTGACCAGCGTAACAGGGGATTGAACTCTGCCTTACAGTCTAACCAGCGTAGCAGGGGACTGAACTCTGCCTTGCATTCTGACCGGCATAACAGGGGACTGAACTCTGCCTTGCATTCTGACCGGCATAGCAGGGGAATGAACTCTGCCTTGCACTCTGATCGGAATATCAGGGGACTGAACTCTGCAGTGCATTCTGACCAGCGTAGCAGGGTACTGGACTGTACCTGGCATTCTGATCGGCTTAGCAGGGGCCTGAACTGTGGCTTGCAGTCTGACCAGCGTAACAGGGGACTGAACTCTGCCTAGCATTCTGACCAGCGTAACAGGGGATTGAACTCTGCCTTACAGTCTAACCAGCGTAGCAGGGGACTGAACTCTGCCTTGCATTCTGACCGGCATAACAGGGGACTGAACTCTGCCTTGCATTCTGACCGGCATAGCAGGGGACTGAACTCTTCCTTGCAGTCTAACCAGCGTATCAGGGGACTGAACTCTGCATTGTTGTCTAACCAGCGTAACAGGGGACTGAACTCTGCAGTGCATTCTGACCAGCGTAGCAGGGTACTGGACTGTACCTGGCATTCTGATCGGCTTAGCAGGGGCCTGAACTGTGGCTTGCAGTCTGACCAGCGTAACAGGGGACTGAACTCTGCCTAGCATTCTGACCAGCGTAACAGGGGATTGAACTCTGCCTTACAGTCTAACCAGCGTAGCAGGGGACTGAACTCTGCCTTGCATTCTGACCAGCGTAACAGGGGAATGAACTCTGTCTTGCAGTCTGACCGGCGTAGCAGGGGACTGAACTCTGTCTTGCAGTCTGACCAGCGTAGCAGGGGACTGAACTCTGCCTTGCAGTCTGACCAGCGTAACAGGGGACTGAACTCTGCCTTCAGTCTGACCAGCGTAGCATGGGACTGAATTCAAGTTCAGACTTACCGCTGCCAGCACCTACACATAAATGTGAAGAAATCACTCATTTATTTATTTGAAACTTCTGTCGGTTTCAACTCATTCTGCATTATTCCGAGAAACTGAACTGTCCATATACATTTGAAAATTGTCTAGATCAAGCCAAAGTGAATTGTAACTGACAAAACACTTCAAAAGAAAATATTTTATTTAATTAAGAAAATACACACGCCGGCAGCGCTCATTTTGACATTTTGACATTCCAAAATTCATATTTAAAAACTAATTTAACTAATTTGACTACCCCTGGTATGGGGGAAACTCTAACGGTTATAATTATATAGCCCGATGTACGGTTTACTGACGCCCGCACTCCGGTTTGCTGACGCCCGCACTCCGGTTTACTGACGCCCGCACTCCGGTTTACTGACCACAGTGGGGATAATTTGGATGACCAGCGTGAGCGTATACAGACCGTTGTAGCACGGAAGCGGGGTAACGTCGCAAGAGCTATACTCTGATCTTGACCGCAGTTAACGGTATACTCGTATAGCGCGCATCTATACTCACAAATCGACTCCACCCACCAGTATGTGCAATTTCACTTATATATCAAGATGTTCCGCCCACTTTGGTGTCTTAAAAGCCACCCGAAAGAGATCCGTCAATTAGTTGAATATAACGTGAATGCCAATTTGGGGTGAAGGTCAGAGTATAGCTCTTGCGACGTTACCCCGCTACCTTGTAGCAGAGCCCAATTATACAGAGTGACGTAGTACATGATGAGAGTATATAACACCCGCGAATATGACGTCATGATTTTCCCCGACCATGCGCGTTAAAATTGCCGGTGTGGAGATATTCTTTGAAATCCAAAGCGAACGCACCAGAATGTAGAACTCTGTGGTTTGATGTCTGCTATGCAGAACTCTGTGGTTTGATGTCTGATATGTAGAACTCTGTGGTTTGATGTCTGCTATGTAGAACTCTGTGGTTTGATGTCTGCATGCTATGTAGAACTCTGTGGTTTAATGTCTGCTATGTAGAACTCTGTGGTTTGATGTCTGCTATGTAGAACTCTGTGGTTTGATGTCTGCTATGTAGAACTCTGTGGTTTGATGTCTGCTATGTAGAACTCTGTGGTTTGATGTCTGCTATGTAGAACTCTGTGGTTTTATGTCTGCTATGTAGAACTCTGTGGTTTTATGTCTGCTATGTAGAACTCTGTGGTTTGATGTCTGCTATGTAGAACTCTGTGGTTTGATGTCTGCTATGTAGAACTCTGTGGTTTGATGTCTGATATCGCCGCACCAGAATGTAGAACTCTGTGGTTTGATGTCTGATATCGCAGAATTGCTCTGAGACCTCGTTGAACTAGAGTCTGAGACGGCGTAAATCAGAGTAATCTGTCCAGGCCGAAGGAATCCATCCATCGGGGTTTGATTAGCGAACCCAGATCGAATAAATGCGCTATAATTCACATACTGCTCTTTGTGACGAGCGAATTACGTCGCGGCGGGAGTCTTAATTTGGTTAATATTCGCCTCGTTTATCGTCTGCTTTCATCGACGTCGCAGATCACAAATAGCGACAGAATAACATGTATTAATACTCGGAGCAGACGACAACGAATCATACATCAAATAGGCTCAGGCATTTTATGCAACAGACTGAATTATCAATGTGTCATTCTACCAACATCAGGGATATTTCGAGCACAAAAAGGTCAATTTAATCAGAAATTAAGCCTTCGTAGACATGTGACGTCAGGCATGCGGCTTACGCTGCGTCGTCTGCTGAATGTATAACCGACGGTCGAGGATGCGTCAGCGACTCCGTGATGAGGTCATCTGGATGAACGAGAAGTGCTAATGCCTGGGCAAACTCCATGCAGCGCCCTATACGTTAGCACTGCGATATAGCATTGCCACAAGGATGGTACTTTGCGGACCGATACATCTATTTTTATCTTATTTATACCTACTATCTTATTTTGACAACCGAAAGTTTACAATAATGGTAATTCTTTCGGTATTGATAAGAACAATATACACTCTAAGAAATGAGGGTTCTTTGTGGTTCTTTGAAGAACTCGAGGGTTCTCTTAAGAACCCATAGGTTCCTCGGTGACAGAAAAGGTTCTCTGTAATCGATAGGGTTCGTCGTTGTTTTACTAGGGTTATTTTGGATGCTGAAGGGTTCATGACCAAACAATAATGCATTTGTTACATGTACCATGGAGCCGAATTGAGTGATGAACATGAATAAAACATCAACCAGAGAGAAAGGAGGAGTATGTGTTTGTTCGCAGGGTTGGGGAATAGTAATGTATAATAGAAATAGTACTCTACTATATATTTCGATACTTTCGTGTGTGTGTGTCCTTTATAAACTCGAAAACAGCTCGACCAATTGAGCCAAAACTTGCTATCTAAGGGTAAAAACCACAGGCAGTGCACTCAGACCATTATAGTTTACGGAATGTCGCGATATACGCAAGAAGAAAACATACTATATTATCATCGTACGCTATTCCATCTGGAGTTCTTATAAAGGTTCTCTAAATAACCATGTTGGGATAGATTATGGTTCCCTTAAGAACCATGTTCTGATATATGATAGGTTCTCTGAAGAACCCTCGTGTGATAATCGTAAAATACACATAAATATATGTTAAAGTGCAGACTAATTCACCACCTTCGGGTATTCAAGAATATGAATCACACCAAAATTAAGCGAATTGTATATGGAACGTGTAGGTATAAGCTGCCTTGTATATATCATTCCCCAAATGCTTCAATATTATGACAATCTATTAGTTATTATAAAACACCTCAAAGTGCACTGAACGTCGCGATATACGCAAGAGCGCAAACATACTATATTATCATCGTACGCTATTCCATCTTACAGGTCTCTGAAGTTCTCTGTTGGGGTAGATTATGGGTCCCTTACGAACCCTGTTCTGATATATGAACGGTTTTCTGGAGAAACCTCGTGTGACCCTTATGATTGTGTCCTCCGAAGTACCATCTGGGGTTCTTATAAAGGTTCCCTGAAGAACCATGTTCATATTATGGTTCCCTTAAGAACCATCTTGGGGTTCTTCTGTTGAACCTTATGATATGGTTCTTCAGTAGAACCTTATGATGGGGTCCTTCGAAGCACCAAATAATGTGCTCCTATTGTGACAAGGTGAAGAACCTTTTTGGGTTCTCGGAAGGACTTCTGGTTCTAAGAGTGTAGAGCCAGATATAGACAATTTTAATCTTAAAACATAAGAACTAAGAACACGTAAGAAATCTTTACCAAATGTCCTTATGGCAGTGATATATCAGCGGAGCGATGGGGGGTAACTCTGCCTGGAGTTTGGGTCGAGGATGCGTCAGCGACTCCGTGATGACGACAGCCGGATGAACGAGAAATGGGTGTATATTTGTGATAGTAAATAAAGACCGATAACCCACCCATGCAAAGGGGGTCCTACTAAAACCCGACCGTGTATAGGCCTACCCGATCGCACCAGACCGCACAGTCCCAGGGGTCCGGTCGATATGGTTCGGGCACTATCGTGCAGAATAGAGCTATATGTACCCAAGTTCCAATCTCAAAGCCGATATCTCGAGCGGAAACGACACTGTTAACCCCTAAATTGCGGCCGATTCGCCACGTACGCAAAATAAAACATGGCACCGATCGCACCTCTCCTATCTGTCTGACCACAATTCACTGCATATATAGCCCGGGAACTATAAATTTAAAAAGGCGACACTAATTAAATTAATTATGATTTATTGACGGCTGATGAGACCACACAAGAGCTAGATCAACATAAATAAAACATAATAACGAAACAAAATATACAAATGATGAGCAAGCACACATTGACATCCTGCAAATAATGAATCTGTTGGCTTTAAAGCCAGTCACACTCAAATCAATGTTGGTCCAGCTGTTGTGAGGTCAAATAAATTAATGACTCAAAACAACCCCGTGAAATCAAGCCCCAGTAAAACTAATTAATTATACTACTCACATGAATGAATACCAATGAAATTACGACTAAGCATTAATCATCTTGGAGCAATCGTGTAATAATTGAGCATGATATTATATTGAATCTTTGTTAACGAATACGGAAAGGATATCAACCTATTGCTAATTGTGAATTACATTATTTGTATCAGAATAAGACCAAAAATGGACACCCTCATCCATGGCCGATCGGGCAAGTTGCTATAGTTGAAGTGAATATATTAACTCATGCGCTGTGGTCGAATTCGCTATTCATGTACGCAAAAACACAGAAAATAACACCCGCCGACCAAAACTCCAGGCATAGTTATGTCCCATCGCTCCACTGTGATACCACCGCTACAAAGACATTTGGTAAGGATTTCTGACATGATCTTAGTTCTTATGTTTTAGGATTAAACTTGTCTATGTCTTGATCTGTTCATATTGTTCTTATCAATTCCGAAAGAATTACCATTGTTTGCAAACTTGTGGTGGTCAAAATAAGATAATATAGGTGACTAAATATAGTTCCGACGATACGTAAAAATATCATATCGGTGCGCAAAGTACCGTTACCATCCGTGTGGCAGTGCCCTTTCTACATTGAATATACTCATTGGCATTGTATATATATATATATATATATATATATATATATATATATATATATATATATATATATATATATACATACATACATACATACATATAGTTGCTTAGGAAATGTTCAGGTAATAAGTTAACAAACAGCCATAATAATCATTATACGCTTGCATTATCTGTTTTTCTGTCTACCGTCTGCTCTTATTACTTGAAACCCCCTCCAAATAAATAATAGATCGTTCCAATGTTTACTAGCATAACTAAATGGGATAATTCATTTAGTATATATACAGGGTTAACCAGGGGAATCCAATTGACAGTCGATCGATTTTTAGATGATGGCTTATGCACATTATTATTCATTTATTGGATATGGGCGATGTATTCGTAAACAGATCGGCTGTCGTCTGCACTGATTGAGTCGAGATTGGATTGTCTCTCTTGTATTGGCCGAGATCACTTTTGAACAGCGTACAATCTCTACCACACAGAGCGCATATATAGGCATTTTTCCTTTCTTACAATCTCAACCAGAGCGCACCATTCCGGCATACTTCCTTTCTTTATACAATCGCCGCCAGAGCGTACCAGTCATACCTCATTTCTTACAATCTCTACCAGAGCGCACCAGTCATACTTCCTTTCTTTATACAATCGCCACCAGGGCGCACCAGTCATACCTCCTTTCTTACAATCTCTACCAGAGCGTACCAGGCATACTTCCTTTCATATAATCTCCACCAGAGCGCACCAGTCATACTTCCTTTCTTTATACAATCTCCACCAGAGCGCACCAGTCATACTTCCTTTCTTACAATCTCTACCAGAGCGTACCAGTCATACTTCCTTTCTTACAATCTCTACCAGAGCGTACCAGTCATACTTCCTTTCTTACGATCTCCACCAGAGCGTACCAGTCATACTTCCTTTCTTACGATCTCCACCAGAGTGTACCAGTCATACTTCCTTTCTTACAATCTCCACCAGAGCGCACCAGTCATACTTCCTTTCTTACGATATCTACCAGAGCGCACCAGTCATACTTCCTTTCTTACAATCTCTACCAGAGCGCACCAATCATACTTCCTTTCTTACGATCTCCACCAGAGTGTACCAGTCATACTTCCTTTCTTACGATATCTACCAGAGCGCACCAGTCATACTTCCTTTCTTACAATCTCTACCAGAGCGTACCAGTCATACTTCCTTTCTTACGATCTCTACCAGAGCGCACCAGTCATACTTCCTTTCTTACAATCTCCACCAGAGCGTACCAGTCATACTTCCTTTCTTACAATCTCTACCAGAGCGTACCAGTCATACTTCCTTTCTTACAGTCTCCACCAGAGCGCACCAGTCATACTTCCTTTCTTACGATCTCTACCAGAGCGTACCAGTCATACTTCCTTTCTTACGATATCTACCAGAGCGTACCAGTCATTCTTCATTTCTTTATACAATCGCCACCAGAGCGCACCAGTCATACTTCCTTTCTTACGATCTCTACCAGAGCGTACCAGTCATACTTCCTTTCTTACGATCTCTACCAGAGCGTACCAGTCATTCTTCATTTCTTTATACAATCGCCACCAGAGCGCACCAGTCATACTTCCTTTCTTACGATCTCTACCAGAGCGTACCAGTCATACTTCCTTTCTTACAATCTCTACCAGAGCGCACCAGTCATACTTCCTTTCTTACGATCTCTACCAGAGCGTACCAGTCATACTTCCTTTCTTACAGTCTCTACCAGAGCGTACCAGTCATACTTCCTTTCTTACAGTCTCTACCAGAGCGTACCAGTCATACTTCCTTTCTTACAGTCTCTACCAGAGCGTACCAGTCATACTTCCTTTCTTACAGTCTCTACCAGAGCGTACCAGTCATACTTCCTTTACTAACAGTCTCTACCAGAGCGTACCAGTCATACTTCCTTTCTTACAGTCTCTACCAGAGCGTACCAGTCATACTTCCTTTCTTATAATCTCCACCAGAGCGTACCAGTCATACTTCCTTTCTTACAATCTCTACCAGAGCGCACCAGTCATACTTCCTTTCTTACGATCTCTACCAGAGCGTACCAGTCATTCTTCCTTTCTTACGATCTCTACCAGAGCGTACCAGTCATACTTCCTTTCTTACAGTCTCTACCAGAGCGTACCAGTCATACTTCCTTTCTTACAATCTCCACCAGAGCGTACCAGTCATACGTCCTTTCTTACAATCTCTACCAGAGCGCACCAGTCATACTTCCTTTCTTACGATCTCTACCAGAGCGTACCAGTCATACTTCCTTTCTTACGATCTCTACCAGAGCGCACCAGTCATTCTTCCTTTCTTACAATCTCCACCAGAGCGTACCAGTCATTCTTCCTTTCTTACGATCTCTACCAGAGCGCACCAGTCATACTTCCTTTCTTACAATCTCCACCAGAGCGCACCAGTCATACTTCCTTTCTTACAATCTCCACCAGAGCGCACCAGTCATACTTCCTTTCTTACAATCTCCACCAGAGCGCACCAATCATACTTCCTTTCTTACGATCTCTACCAGAGCGCACCAGTCATACTTCCTTTCTTACAATCTCTACAAGAGCGTACCAGTCATACTTCCTTTCTTACGATCTCCACCAGAGCGTACCAGTCATACTTCCTTTCTTACGATCTCCACCAGAGCGCACCAGTCATACTTCCTTTCTTACGATCTCTACAAGAGCGTACCAGTCATACTTCCTTTCTTACAATCTCCACCAGAGCGCACCAGTCATACTTCCTTTCTTACAGTCTCTACCAGAGCATACCAGTCATACTTTCTTTCTTACGATATCTACCAGAGCGCACCAGTCATACTTCCTTTCTTACAATCTCCACCTCAACGCACCAGTCATTCTTCCTTTCTCACAATCTCTACCAGAGCGCACCAGTCATACTTCCTTTCTTACAATCTCCACCTCAACGCACCAGTCATACTTCCTTTCTTACAATCTCCACCTCAACGCACCAGCCATACTCCCTTTCTTACAATCTCTACCAGAGCGTACCAGTCATACTTCCTTTCTTACAATCTCTACCAGAGCGCACCAGTCATACCTCCTTTCTCACAATCTCTACCAGAGCGTACCAGTCATTCTTCCTTTCTCACAATCTCTACCAGAGCGCACCAGTAATTCTTCCTTTCTCACAATCTCTACCAGAGCGCACCAGTCATACTTCCTTTCTTACAATCTCCACCTCAACGCACCAGTCATACGTACTTTCTTACGATCTCCACCATAACGCACCAGCCATACGTACTTTCTTATCGTGGCATTAAAGGGGTACTGCACTCAAATGTTGTTGTTGTTGTTGGTTTTTATATTCTCTGCTTCGTAGAATAATCATTTAATTGTGTAGCAGATAAGCCGGAATGCACAAATAGAACGCTCTTCATCAATATATTTTGTACAGGTTTCAGGCAAATGTATCAAATAAATGTGACCCGCCATATCAAATCCAGTCGTAAGTCGGGATTTATTTTACCCTGTGCCAATGCATTCTCTTATATATGCGAGTCGACCACAGGTCGCCTCGCATATATAAGAGAATGCATTGGCCTAACAATTTTTTATCATTTTTTTCAAATAATTGTTTCTTACAATTTTTAGGACATAAAATAAAAAAACATCCATTACCCTGCAGGGAGCCCTACACATATATAGAAGCATATAGAAGAGTGTCGTCTGCTCATGTTTGTCTGGGGCTCTGTGTGGGTCAAATTTTAAAATTGTTAAAGAATACAAGAAAAAATTGTTAAAATTGTAAAAAATTGTTTTATGGCTGGAGGCATAAAGTAAATTTCTGTTAAATTATTAAATTTGTTTTTAATATAACCTGTTAACCCTTTACCCAACAGAACGGCCCTGTGCCAATGCATTCTCTTATATATGCGAGGCGACCTATGGTCGACTCGCATACATAAGAGAATGCATTGGCACAGGGTAAACAAAAAATCCCGAGTTACGACTGGATTTGATATGGCGGGTCACAAATGTTATAGTTTATGCATCCATAATAGTCACAGATACTCATTCATTGTATTGCATTGTATATAGTCAGTGAGTGGTTTGAGTTCAGGCCCCGGTCGTATCAAAATATTGTTTACATGATGTATGACACGTTTTGCCCAATCCACTATCCGTCAATTAATTTGATTACGTTTTGTACGTGGAAATTCGTAACTTATTTTATGGCTGGAGGCATAAAGTAAATTTCTGTTAAATTATTAAATTTGTTTTTAATATAACCTGTTAACCCTTTACCCAACAGAACGCCCTGTGCCAATGCATTCTCCTATATATGCGAGTCGACCATAGGTCGCTTCGCATATATAAGAGAATGCATTGGCTTAACACATATTCAAAATGATAAAATTGTCAAAGAATTTAGAAAAATATTATAAAAATTGTTAAAAAATGTAAGAAAAAATTATAAAATTGTTAAAGAATGTAAGAAAAAATGGTAAAAAGTGTTTTAATTTTAGGCCAATGTATTCTCTTATATATGCGAGGCGACCTATGGTCGACTCGCATATATAAGAGAATGCATTGGCACAGGGCGTAACTGTAACCATCACAATGTGGTCAATGAACCGGTTCCAATGATATCCATATGTGTATGGTGTTATTGAGACAGACCGAAGATATTTTAGGCTGTTGAAGCTTTATTTGGGCGTTTTTGGCCGTTTTGTTGGGTAAAGGGTTAACCTGAACGTTTACAGAAGACAACTTCGACTCAAATTAATTGTTTTTCTATATATCAACACACTCAACCTACTACTAGGCTACATAGCAGTGTTAATCCCTCTCGTAAATCTGGTCTGCCCACTACTCTACTCCCATCGCGTATACAGAACGTAAGGGTGCCGGTACTTTATATTTTTTATTTGAATCCGGTTAATTTCCAAATTAATGTGGACGGTTGTTTAAAGGGGTACTGTACGCCATTTTCAATAAAATCCCGGTGATAACAGCGATCTATTATCGATAACATATAGAAAACTAAGTAATTTGAGTCGAAGATGTATTCTGTAAACTTTCAGGTTAATAGGTTATCTGAAAATCAAAGTTAGTAATTTGATATAAATTGAATTTATGGCTGGAGCCATTGGTATTTTCGCATTCGGCTAATCCGCCATCCGTATATAACATTACTTCGTACTCAACAGACTTTCAAATAATGGAAATCTGGTTACCTTATTCTACGTCTCAGAGACTATAGAAACCAACAACAACATTTGAGTAGAGTATCCCTTTAACGCGAAGATATTTCAGCAGCCAAACAAAGATGGATTCAAAGAGTTCAGAGAGATATACTCGATTATTGGACTGTTATTAATATCAGAGAGATATACTCGATTGTTGGACTCTTATTAATATATTTGAATCTTTGGAGAATCAGTGGTTTATTCGAAGAATCAGATAAATGAATGCGACGAGGCGCGACGAGGCGCTTGGTAAAATCGTCGTTACTTTATTCTGGGAATCATTGTTGGATAATGCTGGTAGAACAGCCTCTCGATCGCGATTTTGGGCGATTAGAGCTTCCAATGCATGCAGTTTTATGGTGCCCACATTAGAATGAGCAATGGGGGATGCCACAGTGTCCTGTGAAAGCAGGGATACCCGATTGTAGGGTAGACATTGTTCCCTTAGAATTATATACGAGGCATATGCATTATTTAATAAGAGTTCGACCTGTTTTGTCCAACTCTCGAGCGAATCGCTGAAAGAATCAGTATTCAGATTTTGTGTCGAGTTTCCGAAGCTGCCATGCAGTTTGAATTAGTTAACGGAAGGACACAGCAATGCTTGTTTAGCAAAAATACACACAAATCCAATAAAAATACAAAATAATCGAGCAATACCTTTCTGAACTCTTTAAATCCATGTTTATTAGACACAAATATCTGAAACAATTTTCGGTTTTTATTTGGAGCAATGTTTGGTCTTCGGAGAATTGATCAGTGGTTTATTCGGAGAATGAGATGAACTATTCGACAGTGTGTGGGTTCTGTAGTGCTCAAGCTTATCTATCCCCTGAAAAGTAATCCGAATGCCGTCATTGTGGCGCCCGCAAACTATATTGTCATTTTTGCATTTAAATAGCTACCATTGTGAAAATTGATAGTGTTTGTTCGTGACGTCATTAATGATGTTTGTCTTTTCATGAAATCGCACAGACGTTGGTAAATTATTCACGATAGTGTTGAACTATAATGACGTCATCGATAATATATCGGTGGGTTCGTTGGCAGATGCGCTGAATTGCCTAAGTCTGTAAAATATCACTCATGCAGTTAACCCTTTTTACTGTGGCGGCCGACAATTGTGAGTTCTCTGGAGTATAGGGATGGTATCAGGGGGGGGGGGGGGGGGAGAAAGCCCCTTAAGCTACTATTTAACCTGTTCTATACTAAATAGATTCCCCCACCAAGTTAAAAATGGAATGGTCTATTATTGATTTGGATGGATGAACATGTAATATAAGCAGACGACAGAAGGAGTCCCATTTATTGACGGAAATGTTCAGATAATAAGTTCAACAAACATCCTGGTCGTTTTGTTTGAATTAATATTATTTGAACATTTCCTGCGGGATAACTACTCATCAATGATGCTTTAATTTAGAAAGGGTTAAACTTATCATCTGAACATTTGTTAGGGATAACTACTCATCAATGATGCTTTAGTATAGAAAGGGTTACACTTATTATCTGAACATTTCCTACGGTATACCTACTCACCAATGATGCTTTAGTTTATAAAGTGTTAAACTTATTATCGGAACATTTCCCATATACGGGATAACTACTCATCAATGGTGCTTTTGTTTAGAAAATGTTAAACTTATTATCTGAACATTTCCGACGGGATAACTAGGCCTACTCATCAATGTTGCTTTAGTATAGACACATAAATAAGATATATTATTAGCATTTTAGAAGCGAATTATGCAGAACAGATATAGATGTAATTGTTCAATGATAGAAAAATTCTTTAAAGGCCCACTTAATTATCGAATGACCAGATAACATTATACACAACATATCCCATATTATATACCATTTGGAAGAGGAATCAAACATATATATATTCCACACCAGAATACGGAACAGCTGTGGCCTTAAGTAGAATGTCCACCAAGTGATAGAGATTCTCAGATTCATTCCAAGCCCCCCCCTTGTCAACCCAGAATGCATCATAATTCAAACTAAGAGATAGAGTTATTCCCCTTCCATTGAGAATAATGGACTTTATAGTACAGGCTGGATCAAAATTAATCACAGAACACACCTCAGTACCTCGACAAAAACAATGTTCCCAGTTTATTCGACCGGATCAGTTAATAATATGGAGCTTCCTCTTTCAAATGGTATATAATATGGAATATGTTGTATATAATGTAATCTGGTGGTTCGAAAATTAAGTGGGCTTTTAAATCGGGGGGGGGGGGGGGGCTACACTGAAATTGAAACCGCTCAACAACCGATTGATTTTGCTCAACAGTTGAGTGAATTCACATATAGCTAACGACCCTAACGTTGAGTATAATAATACGTTTTCTCAGTTAAGAAAAGGCGTTGGCTAAAAATATTTGTTGGAATATTCTCGAAACTGATCTGGATGGTATATATCCAGAATCACCAACCAAATCAGAATTGGAAATATCGGGAAATGAACGGTCTGTTGGATTATATTTATTAACCCCTTTTATACTAAAATGGATTCTCCCAGATTATTCAATTGGATGGGTGTTCATGTAATGAAAGCAGACGGCAGACAGAAAAACACCCGTGGTCGTTTGTTGAATTTATCATCTAAACATTTCGATCGCATGGGGTAACTACATGTATATACGTGTATAGAAGATGCTTTAGTATAGAGGGGGCTAAATTATTCTGTGATTTAATTTGGTTGGTAGGCTATCTGGATTGTCTGTGGTGTGGTGTGAGCACTATTAGACCATCATCTTCGAAATGTTTCTCTTTAAATGGGGAGTATACACTAAATCCGACCATGTATGGGACCATCTCCTATGTTATACTCAACATAATGTATCATAATGCAATAAATGAATAAATTCGAGCCATGTATGAGTGCGAAATACACTGGTACACGTGCTCTATGAACCGTTGTAAAACACATGTTAATTATAATGAATTAATTTTATTATAATTACCGGTACCGGTACCGGTACCATGTTTTCGCTGATGTTATGTCAGGCATGACTGACATTTCTAACTATGAAACAATTTCACCAAAGTTTGGAGACGCCCTCCGTTTTTACGTCCCGACTACGTGCCCCATATTTAGGATAATTATTATAGGCTATATATTAACCATGATCCACATAGGTCGCTTTAAATGGTTATCGTTTTGAACAGCCTGTAGCCTACGTGCGGAAGTACTTTTGGGGAGCCCACGGGTGCAACCAGATCGACTGGTTAATCGATAGCTCCCGTCAAAGTCGGCTCCGTCATGTACACGCAGCGATTATTGTTATTTCGTACGAATGCGTCTGCGATGATGTTTGAATTATGTTTGGATATTCACCTTCGCGGTTCAAATAACAAAAGTGTTGCGTTAATAATCTCAGTTTGACGCAAGCACCTGTGAAAAGCCTCATTCTCTGACGTCACTTGGCGCTCGGGTCACGAAAGATGAAAATAAACCAAAAGTGTCTACTGCTACGGAACGGCGTGTGTTTGTTGACAGTCATGACTGGAAAAAGTTGTGAGAATCGTTCAAATGTTTGGGATTTAATTGGAATTTAACAACAAAGTATGGTGATAGTTTTACACCACACCGTTGTTGCAGCGGTGCAATTCTACAGAAACCCAGAACAATTCTTAGTTCAGACGACAAAACACACCACGAAAAATGGTGATATAAAAAAGAGTGAACATCAACAAGATCAGGTATTAAAACAAATTGTCATGTCTAGTGGCTGTACCTAATCCATTCACCACTTTTCTATTATTTTTATACTTTTATTTATTTGAAAGGGAATCCCCCCTGTACAAGTACTATTACCCCCCACCCCCTCTCCACACACACTATTAATTAATATTATTTATTTGGACCCAACGTCAAAGACACTTTAAGAGTAGAAGCTGTAGAAGTTACTACAAGAACTGCAAGGATGCGGATCCCCACTTTTGAAGATCCCCCAAGTCCTGCCGACCTGATTCAGGTATCTTCGGGGATCTTCAAATTTGGGGTTCTTAATCTTAGCTGTTGTTTTGGCGAATTAACAATTAATTAATTATTGAATTGATAATGATATTAATTAAATATAACCGGTGAATATAATAAAATTATAAATCATATAGATATATAATTTGGGGTTCTTAGCTGTTGTTTTGGCGAATTAACAATTAATTAATTATTGAATTGATAATGATATTGATAATGTCTTAATGATATTAATTAAATATAACCAGTGAATATAATAAAATTATAAATCATATAGATATATATGTAGATTGTATTAATGTAATAAATAGGCCCAATAAGCTTTTTTTTCAATAACTTTGTTTGATTTGACATTCGTAGAACTTTGTTCTTATTTTGTTTAATATTGGTCAAATTTTTCACCATTTGGAGAATTTTCCAACCTAAGGGTAAGTATGAGGTTTGAAATTTCCAACACTAGGAAAGCTTGAGTCTAGATGCTAGGATTTTGCGATTTTCTTGTTTATTTTTTCAAATTTTCTCACACCGGGCCGAACAACCAGTTGGAATTCCCCAAAGTGGACACCCTCTAGCCATGTCCCTGATTACATCAATAGCTATTTATTAAAATATTCATACGTCATTCTAATTTACATACATGTACATGTACATGTGACATACCATGTACCGTACCCAGTAGTGATGCGGACTGGACCGCTTTGGACCGGTCCGGTCCGCGGTCCAGGGGTGGACCGCAGTCCGGTCCGGACCGGGTGTCACTGGACCGGACCGGACCGCTTTTTGCCGCCGGCCCGGTACTCTCCGGTCCGGTCCACTATTTTACTTCAGTTATAATAAACTATCGCGAATATTATTGCTATTTGCCGTCATAATCAATTAGCAACGATGTATTGACGCATTTAAGTGGTTAATATCTATTAAACGTTTGGTGCCATGAAAACAATGTATAGATGTACTTTGTATATGTCAATTTCCTTACAAGACAGTCACATTAATCCAATAGTAGTTGTACTTAGGTATATAACTGTAATTGTCAGGACTATACAATCAGCCATCACAATCCCCGAGACTCCAATATTAATGTAGTAGTCATATTAGTACACATTTGTATAATTGTCATCAGTATAGTTATTTCATTTAAATTTCAATTTAATGAAAATAAGTATGATACGAATCATGCATACGATCAGTTGAATGCCATGTTAGATTGGTTATAACACATTCTGACCCTAGCTATAGGCCTATATCTGTCCAATACATTTAATTAGTGCATGTTCGCATTACTAGAAATACTATTATCATGCACCGTTCCCAGTATATCCCACCAGAGACAGACAATGATGCATATAATCGGCAAACAATGTAAGTTTTAACATATATGGACTCATTGCAATGCACTGAACTCAGTAATCTTATAGTTTGTACTATACAGAGTAAAAACTTTGAGAAAACAGAGAATTCATTAACATATAGCCTATTATAGGTGGACCGGACCGTTTTGGACCGGTCCAGGCATGTGTACCGGACCGGAATGGCCTGGACCGGACCGGACTGGACTGCCTTGGCAGCGGACCGGACCACCCAAGGTGGTCCGGTCCACATCACTAGTACCCAGTACATGTGGGGATCTTCAAGTTCAAGGAAAGTATTAACAGAGTGTGTATTAATTCCCCCAACGAGCGGGGTACATGTATACTAATGTACTCTCGGGATCCAAATAATAGTAGGGGGCGGAATAATAGTACAGGGGGTGAAATTTCCTTTAAAATAAATAATAGTATGGGGGCGCAATAATAGTACAGGGGGGAATTTTCGCAAATCAACACTAAGTACCGGTATGGGCAGTGTAGTTTCCAGTAATTATTTGGGGACACCTGTTTATATGCCAAAGTCATATCTGAAGGCCGCAGCCCTAAGTTGGGGAGGGTATGGAGTGGCCTCCCCCTTGAACTACATGTACATACTGCCATAAAATGACAATTTATTGCTTTATTTGATGATTTAGTGTTAGTTGTGTTTGTTTTCTAGTAATTATGGTCAAAAACAAATTATCTGAGGAATTTTTCTTCTTTCTAACTGTTTTTTTTGGGCGCCTGGAGTTTGGGCGCCCATACTAGTACCTGTTACAGGTACCAAAACAAACTGGCCTGGAAATTACCCTGGGTATGGGTCAAAAATTGTGGTTAGTTTCATATGTTCTCATACAGAGATCATTGGAGAAAAATTTAACCTAATAGTTGTTCAAAGTATTCAATTCATTTTGAACTAATACCAAGTGTCACCCACATTTTTGGATAATACATTGATGTTTAAAATGAATGGTTCCTTAGCCATAGTAGAATATTGGGAATTTTTTCATGATTTTAGCTTTTAAAACTCTGATTAATTTAGCTTAGGTTTAAGCACATAAATTAGCTGAAATTTAATAAACGTAGGGTCCCAAATAAGCAGCGTACATGGGGATTTCTCCTTGAAAATAGTTATGTGTACGGGTACGCTTACCCCGTACGCTTATTTGGATCCCGAGAGTAAAAGTACTGCCTTGTCAGTTGTCACCGCCATACGATAGTACTAATGATACAGGCCTCAGGGTATGTTCCATAATGTTAACTTGTCATGATGAAACTGTTTCAATTCCAGATTTATGGTATTACTAATATAAGGCCAAAAAAATATATACTAGTACCTGTGTTTAGGATTTCCCTACCTACCCTAGAAAAAAAGGTGCCTACCAAAAACTTTTTATTGGACTGTAGACACAGATAATATTTTTTTGTTAAGTGGGAAGGGCATCAAAAGGTATACCATATTCAAACCTCTTCTATAAAAATGTTTTTTTTATTTTAGTGCTCTGGCTAATTCACGATAACAATATTTAGTATTGTAACTGTCAATTATTCTGAATAGTGAAGCTTTCTAGATTGAATTGTCAATGACTCAATGGATTTCAGAAAAAATAAATTAAATTTTTGTTTTTTTACCTACCCTAATTATTATAGATCATATAACTATAAACACAGGTATTTTTTTTTGGCCTATGCGCAGAATTTTGTCAAATTGTGTGAAGTGATCTACATGAAAGAAGGGTACCATACCGGTATGCCTTACGGTATCTGATCAAGTTTGTCAGGTTTATGGTCGGTTGATTCTTTGTGCAGTACTAGTATTTGGAGTGGGAATCGGTTCAAAGTCCCGGGATATTTCAGATAGTATTTTTGGAACAAACTAGACTTATTAAAGATACGGGCGGCGTTGGCGGTGGGTATGCTGTTAAAATATTCAGCTCCGTCAAAAACCGCCATAAGCAGAAAGAATAGTAAAATATAGACAGACTTTGTTCTTATATGGTTCCAATCAGAAATATGGCATAAACAGTATGTTATTGTCAATTTTTTTTCTTTTATTAATGTAAACAAAAGCAAAAAAACATTACAGAACCTGGCTTTTGTTTAGATCCAGATACGGAAATAATAAAGACCATTTATATCATTTGTGTGTGATTCACTAATAGAATTGCGCTGTGTTATGTAAACAGAAGCAAAACTTCAAGCTGGTTCTTGTTTACATACACCATCGTACGTCTTTAACGACAATATACTATTTACGCGCTGATTATGTTTGGCATATGAACAAAACTATATATTTTAATATTCCTTCTGTTGATGGCGATTTGAACAGATATGAAATATTTCTGCAACGAACGCTGCCCGTGCCTTTAACCCTTTATACTAACTAGATAGGCTACTCATTGATGAGTATTTCCATCAGGAAGTCCTTTTGTTCATGTTTAATTTCATAATCTGATTTCCCACTCCCACCAATGAAATTAACGAACGGAAATCCTTTTGCACTTGTAATATCTGCATCTTTGTTGACAAATCAATGGACTACATGTAGTAACATTTTTGTTTACATTACAAGGGGTTCAATATGCAAAATTTCGTTTATTGAGAACTACTGGTATCATTGATAATTGTAAGAACAGAGTTGATATACTACCCTGCTCGACAAAACAAGTGTCCACCTAATTGCGGTGCGGTTAGCATTGCCACCATGGCCGAAATGCAACTACCTGTACACCGCGGCTCCACCGGCTAAGGCCTAAAAAAAATGCCTTTGTTTCCGGTAACCCGCCCCCCTGCTCGTCGGACCGCCCGCCGTAAACTTTTTATTTGCAAAATTAATTTTTCACAACTTTCAGCAGTGTTCAGTCTGAAAATTACCAATCTCATTCTCCTAACTTGACTTTATTCTTCCAGTTTCTATTAGTTTAAGTTGTTGACTTTTTAATTCAATGAGTCGTTAGCCCAATTAACTTGCAAAATCGCCATTTATGGCAAAAACTAATAAAATTTGAAATAAAAGATTATAAAATACAGTGCCTTAAGAGTTCATTTACAATATTATATCCAGATAAACTGTATACATAGTATACCTGTATAGAAAACACATTTAGGGCTATTAATACTTCGTATCTTATGGGAATTTAAAATAAAAAAAGTTGACCCCCCACCCTATTTTTTTGCCCTCCGTTACCGGAAACAAAGGTATGTTTTTTTTTAGGCCTAACTACAGTTGGGCCACAGTGTACTTGCCGTTGGCCATGGTGTAGTTGCTGTGGTGTATGTTCATTAAACTGAAAAAAGACAATACAAACCAGCAATCTAACTACGGGGTACATGCCGTTCGGGCGCGGTGTACCGTAGTTGCCGTTCGGCTGTGGTGTACTTGCTGTTTGGCCGCAGTGTACTTTCCGTTCGGTCGAGGTGTACTTGCCGTTGGCCACGGTGCTCAACTATAGTTACAATGTAGAAACTCTGACACCGCGGCCAAACGGCAAATACACTGCGGTGCCAATGAACACTTATTTTGTCCAGCGGGGTAGTATTTCTCCATGTTCATCTTAGTGGTGATATTTTTACAGACTTTTATATGTTTTGCACTTTTACCTACAGCGAGTGCATGGGTCCCTTTAACTAACTTAGAATTAATATTGATTCATGTGGAATTTGAAGTTGTGCCAAATCAATGGTTTGTAATGGTATACACTTCTTAGCCTGTAATACACATACTGATATGCCCTGATCATTTATTTGCTTGACTCTTTACAAGCATTCTTTGAACTCTTTGGTACATGATTATGACATTAATCATTTTGACTACAACTAGTATTTGTTCCTGGATTATGATAGTATAAAGAGAGAACTTACCGTACATGTACATACTGTAGGCTAAATTGGTTATTGTCGCACTATGCAAAAAATGCACTTAGGATCTCCTAAACTTGCAAAGAGACACCCAGGATCTCATAAACTTGCAAAAAGACACCCAGGATCTCTCAAATATGAAAAAAGACACCCAGGATTTTAAAGTCCCAATTAATAAATCGATGTAGGTTTCATAATAATTACCATGGAGACCTGAATGTATCTATAAGTTTATTACTTTATACCCCTGAAACAAAGTTACGTACCCCTGTATTAAAGTTATGTGGTACCGCATAGATGTATACCCTGTAACAAAGTTATGTGGTACCGCGTACATGTACTAGTAGCTGTATACCACTGTAACAAAGTTATGTGGTACCGTGTACCGCTATACTTAAAGTAATTGACCACCAATAACGTGGTGTCACCCCGTTAATATGGCGGTACTATACCGCGGTATCCTCCAATACCGCGGTACTGATACCGCTTGTTAACGCGAACAAGTATGTGTGAGTAAATACCTCCCCTCAAAGAGTTCCATGAAAATCACCGCAGTATTCAACAAAATTAATGCGGTGCCCGCTAAAAGACTGTGGTATCATTATCGCCCAATACCGTAACTCCACCGCCATGATCGTCTTGATACCGCTACCGTTTATTACCGGTATCACCGCGGTCATGACCGGGGTATCACCCTGTTTTTCTGGTCAATTACTTTGAGAATAGCGGTAGCTGTAAGCTGTATACCCCTGTAACAAAGTTATGTGGTACCGCGGTTGGTGGCAGTAAAATTGACTGTGGTTGATCTCATGAATGTAGTCGATTACTGCAAATACCTGTGGTCAACCCCGTTAAGGAGTATCTATTAATTAGAGCATACTAGTACATGTAGCTGTATACCCCTGTAACAGGTTTACTGGTTATGGTGGGTACATGTATTTATGGAATTAGCTTGTCTGTTAATCTGAGGTGTATTCCTTCATTTTTCAGTAAATGTTATTATTCCCTGCCCCAAACAATTTTACTAGAACTGCCATTTTATTATAATAGTTTGGCGTTTAGCACCTCGGGAAAGTTGTACATGGTTTATTTTGAACAATTGTCAGCAGATTTGAAAGAATTTTGGCATGAGTTCTCACAAGAAGAGTTTCTGAAACAAATTCGCAAACTAGGCCGGGCCAGAGTTACGGTCCTTTGATTGTCATGCTTGGCATTTGGCAACCACAAAAGTTGTCTAGGTGGAGTCATTTTAAACAATTACATGTATCAACTGATTTCAAAGATTTTTGGTATGCGAGTTCACAAAGTACCTGAAACAAGTTAGCAAACTAGACCCAGCCATACATTTTTAGTGGTGTTACTCCCCTTACCCAACAGAAGGGCCCTGTGCCAATGCATTCTCTTATATATGCGAGTCGACCATAGGTCGCCTCGCATATATAAGAGAATGCATTGGCTTAACACAAATTAAAAATGATAAAATTGTTAAAGAATGTAAGAAAAAATGGTAAAAAGTGTTAAAAAAATATTTTTTTTAGGCCAATGCATTCTCTTATATATGCGAGGCGACCTACCGCTATTCTCAAGGTAATTGACCAGAAAAACGGGGTGATACCCCGGTCATGACCGCGGTGATACCGGTAATAAACGGTAGCGGTATCGAGACGGTCATGACGTGGAGTTACGGTATTGGGCGATAATGATACCGTGGTCTTTTAGCGGGCACCGCATTAATTTTGTTGAATACCGCGGTGATTTTCATGGAACTCTTTTAGGGGAGGTATTTACTCACACATACTTGTTCGCGTTAACAAGCGGTATCAGTACCGCGGTATTGGAGGATACCATGGTATAGTACCGCCATATTAACGGGGTGACACCACGTTATTGGTGGTCAATTACTTTAAGTATAGCGGTATGGTCGACTCGCATATATAAGAGAATGCATTGGCACAGGGCATAACTGTAACTATCACAATGTGGTCAAGGAGCCGGTTCCAATGATATCCATATTTGTATGGTTCTATTGAGACAGACCGAAGATATTTTAGGCTGTTGAAGCTTTATTTGGCCGGTTTTGGCCGGTTTGTTGGGTAAAGGGTTAATCCCCTTTGATATAAGTTTTTGGCATTTAGCACCCAGGAAAAGTTGTCCATGGTTTATTTTGAACAATTATCAATGGATTTTTGGTTGTGAGTTCAGAAGAGGAGTTTCTGTGATGACTAAGCAAACTAGGCCCGGCCATACAAAGTTGCAGCCCTTTGATTGTAATTATTATGGACTTGTTCGGGTGCGTGGAACTGATAAGTTGGTACTCAGGGGTTTAGCATTCTACATCGCCGAAAAATTTGAAGAAATCGACCATACCACTCCATAGAAATCATCGTCTGAACTTTGCACAAATGTAAATATTTACATCTGGATTCAGGACGCAACTATCCGCGGTAATTTGAATTAAAATTCGTAATCATAACTACTTTGAGCAAGATTATTCTCCATTTCTATTTTATCACCCTACAGGAGTGTTTCACATCATTTTAATATTAAACCATTCTCAAACAAATATTAACTGATTTCAGTTATTTTTTAGCATATTGTGTAAATGGCTATCCCAAACTTTGCCCACCCTAGGTGGGGGATACTGGTCCACCATCAGCGACTGCTTGTTTAAACTTTACTCAGATTCTAGTACTAGTACTAGTATTAGTACCGTGGGAATTTGCACCTGCGATCATGAGATGCTCTGACTTTTTTTAGTGGAGTTATACCCCTTTTTCAATTTAGAAAATTTAGTTTGTAACCCTGTAATTTTGTCTGAGATTGTACCGAGGTATTTTTTAAGCTATTGGTCAAGGTTTTTGGAACTTGGCACAATAATTGACCATCATCAGAAACTGCACCAGCTATATTGATATTATTCACGTGTCCCTAATAAATGTACATTCTCGTGAACGTTTATTTTTTTTCATGAAAATTGCCATACTTAAGTACCGCTATACTTAGAGTAATTGACCACCAATAACGTGGTGTCACCCCGTTAATATGGCGGTACTATGCCGCGGTATCCTCCAATACCACGGTACTGATACCGCTTGTTAACGCGAACAAGTATGTGTGAGTAAATACTTCCCCTAAAAGAGTTCTATGAAAATCACTGCGTTATTCAACAAAATTAATGCGGTGCCCGCTAAAAGACCACGGTATCATTATCGCCCAATACCGTAACTCCACGCCATGACCGTCTCGATACCGCTACCGTTTATTACCGGTATCACCGCGGTCATGACCGGGGTATCACCCCGTTTTTCTGGTCAATTACTTTGAGAATAGCGGTATGTAACTTGCTAAATGCTGCATTCTGTCAGAAAAAAAAATAACTGGAAGTGTAATATTACTATGACTGAAAGCAAATCATTTACAGTAATGCCCTAAGTAATCGACTCCTTAACCACAGCAGAATTATGGGTAACTTTTTAGGATTTAGTTGGAAATATAGCTTGTTGCCATTCATCGGAAAGCTCTCAGTGAGAGCTTTCCGATGAATGGCAACAAGCCTTATTTCCGACTAAATCCTGAAAAGTTACCCATAATTCTGCTGTGGTTAAGGAGTCATTTACTTAGGGCATTACTGTACATACCGGTATTCTTCTTGGTCTGAAGGGTGGCAGAAAGCAAATCATGTACATACCGGTATTCTTCTTGGTCTGAAGGATGGCAGCAAGCCTTGAAATAGTGTGCCTGTCATTTGCAGAATGAGGTCCCCAGAGGGTGAAATTAGTGATGCATAGCATAGTGATGCATAGCGGGCTAGCATCACCAAATTCACCCTCAGGGGACCTCATTCTGCTTACACCTCAGTTTTTTCAGTAATACAGACTGACAGCGGGTCTGTGGAGTTTTAAACAGCATACCGCTATACTTAAAGTAATTGACCACCAATAACGTGGTGTCACCCCGTTAATATGGCGGTACTATACCGCGGTATCCTCCAATACCACGGTACTGATACCGCTTGTTAATGCGAACAAGTATGTGTGAGTAAATACTTCCCCTAAAAGAGTTCCATGAAAAAAAATCACTGCGGTATTCAACAAAATTAATGCGGTGCCCGCTAAAAGACCACGGTATCATTATCGCCCAATACCGTAACTCCACGCCATGACCGTCTCGATACCGCTACCGTTTATTACTGGTATCACCGCGGTCATGACCGGGGTATCACCCCGTTTTCCTGGTCAATTACTTTGAGAATAGCGGTACATGTGTATTATCTTATCGTGATATTTAAACTGTTCAATTTAGAAATACTTGTGTAACCAATAAAACTTATAGTTCACAATATTTATTTCACATAATTTGATAAGAAACATATTCAACGAGTGTTGTCAAATCATTTTTTGGAAAAATTCTAGATTGTGATTATTTAAAAATACGGAATCGAATCAGCAAGGAAACAAACCATGAATCGAATCGAGAATCGGAAATCGTGATGCATCAAGCTCACAATGAATCGTTATGACCGTCTATTACAGTGGGCTACCATCACCAAATTCACCATCTGGGGAACTGGCATTCTGCTTAGGCCTCATCTTCTGAAAAGTATCTATACCGTACATGTACCGCTGTAGTCTCAAATTAACATTGTTTTTAGTTACATTTTCACTTCTGTTTCTACTACGTAGTACCGTATGTCCCCTAATTTGCAGAAGATAAATTGCATAATAGATTAATTGAGGTGATTAATGGGCGAACATCACCAACTTGAATGGGGAAGTTAGGGAACTTCAATCTGATCCTAGGTCTCCCATAACAGTTGAGGCCGAGGTCCCCAGAGGGTGAATTTGGTGATGCTAGCGTCACTAAATTCACTCTCTGGGGACCTCATTCTGCAAATGTTTGACACACTATTTCAAGGTTTGAGTTTGCATTGATGTTACAGCTATACTTAAAGTAATTGACAACCTCTAACCCTTTACCCAACAAACCGGCCAAAACCGGCCAAATAAAGCTTCAACAGCCTAAAATATCTTCGGACTGTCTCAATAGAACCATACAAATATGGATATCATTGGAACCGGCTCCTTGACCACATTGTGATAGTTACAGTTATGCCCTGTGCCAATGCATTCTCTTATATATGCGAGTCGACCATAGGTCGCCTCCTCACATATATATAAGAGAATGCATTGGCCTAAAAAACACTTTTTACCATTTTTTCTTACATTCTTTAACAATTTTATAATTTTTTCTTACATTTTTTAACAATTTTAATAATATTTTTCTACATTCTTTGACAATTTTATCATTTTTAATATGTGTTAAGCCAATGCATTCTCTTATATATGTGAGGCGACCTATGGTCGACTCGCATATATAAGAGAATGCATTGGCACAGGGCCGTTCTGTTGGGTAAAGGGTTAAAGAATATAAGAATAAATTATTAAAATTGGAAAAAAAAAAAGAAAAAAAAAATTGTTAGGCCAATGCATTCTCTTATATATGTGAGGCGACCTATGGTCGACTCGCATATATAAGAGAATGCATTGGCACAGGGTATATGGGTTGATACAAAAATCGACCTGGCACTCAAAGGGCTAACATGGTGTCACCCCGGTAATACTGTGGTATTATACCACGATAACCTCCAACACCACGGTAAGGTTACCAGCCTTTTTGATTCATATTGTTTGGCTTCGGTAATCCGCTATGGCGACAGTTTGCTTCATCAAATGGCTTCGGGGTTAATAATTATGACGGCTGGGTTACCGCTTCAACACCGCACGTACATGTACCACAGTTACATGTACACCACAATGTATATATGGTCACAGTTCGAAGGTATGAAAATAAAATGAAGTGATTCTCCTTGTATCTGCGGAACTTAACAAGATCCTCAAGGATGTATTATTTCCTTCAACTTTTGATGTGACAACCCACTAATGCATGTAGACCGCGGTATCATAACCGCATGTTACCGTAACTCCACCTCTTACTTATGCTTATGGTTACTTATGCTTTTAGTGGACGCTGGCTCCTGTGGTTGCCACTGTACCCACCTCACTTGTACTTGTACATGACACGTCAACTAGATAATTATCTGATAGGGACATGTTGCATGTTTGAGATATTGTCATATTAGTTTCCAATTCAGTCTTAAAGTTGTATTTTACCTCTTGCTTGTCCCAATGATGGTCCAGGTTGTTCTTGAATTGATTCCATGTTTCCACTACTCTCTGGCTGAATGAATATTTTCTTGTATTGTAATTTGATCCCTCTAGTTATAACTTGTAGTGTGTCCTCTAGTTCGTTTGTCAGTATTTCTTGTTAATATGTCTGCAACTTCCTGGTCGTATGTGTTAAAAATTTTATAACACTCTATCATATCCCCTCTGTGTCTTCTACATGTATATTGAAGTGTGGGAATTTTTAGTCTCTCCAATCTTTTGTCGTAGTCTAGATCTTTTAGCCCTGGTGCTAATTTCATTGACCTTCTCTGAACTCCTTCTAATCGTTCAATGTGTTTTTGTAGGTGGGGTGTCCAAGCTGGTTGTGCATATTCCAGATGTGGTGGGACCAATCCTTTGTACAGCTTAACAAGTGTGCACCTCAGTGACTGTTTCGATACCGCTGTGGATACCGTATACTCAGGGTTTCAGCTAGGGGTTGGGGGAATGTGGCCGTATTTGGGAAGCACATACCCGGTGTCCTGTCTGAAGAAAGTTTGGATGTTTATCATTGAAAAATAGCCATTACCTTGTACTTGAGACAACAAGCAGGTACATTGAAGCTTCGTATAGATGTCAAATTAAAACAGATCGTCTTTCTTTGATCTCAAGTTAATGAACTAAAAGCATGTAAGCACCACAACAACGTTTATAACAGTAGCAATTTAAGCTGACATCAAAGGAACAACTGCGGTTGGCAAAAGACATATTGTCACACTCAGTGTCAAGTGTACTCTAGCAGTTTTAAACCAGTGTGACATCATGAGCACCTTCCGCATGCTTTCTTTGTATTTTGTTCACATGAACAATTAGGGGTGGGAGGTACGCCCAGTGTCGCGATACGATACATATCGCGATATGCGGGTCGTGATACAATACGTATCTAGATACGATACCCTAGTACCGTATTTCTGGATGCAGCCCTTCATATGGAATTCATGAATTGGTTGATAAAAAATATATATTCAATCATAGTCATTATTTAATAGTTCATTAATTTGAATAATCCTTCAATACCAGCTACTTCAGTTCATTGGAATGTTTTATTTAAGGCCAAGGTCATATGGGATTACACGACTTTCAAGTACAGAAACATACCACGTTTGTTGTTTAATTCATTTAAATACAGTCCAGGGGGAGTATAATCCAAAAATACCACGTCGGAAGTTCGGAACGCTGTCTGTATTGACGCGGTTTACTACGAGTCTTGCTATGAGACACGTTTATGTCAATTGGGTATCGATGACTGTTAATGGGAATGATATAATTCTCTAATATGCAGTTCAAGTCCGATGAACGACAAATGATTAGCACGAGGTACATTTTGAGCCTTTTGGCGACATCATTTCTATGAACGAACTCCTCTGTGTGCCAACGGTGACAATGGTATAACAATCTTTACACAAAAACAACAACGCCCACGCGCATGACCGACGAACAGGTGGCTGACCTATTTAATCGGCGCTTTGAAGTAGAACGACTTGATCATGCTTCTTTGCGTGCCGTTGTATTTAATTTTTATTCTCCGGCGTGAATATAGCAATTTTAAAGAACGAATAATGGATAATAGATAAACAAAATTGTGTATTGCGATGCGCGATTTTTTGGTAATGGAACCGGTGCGTGTATCGTAGAACTATGATTCGCGATACACCCGTGCACGGGTGATATCTCACTCCCCTATTACCAATCAAAACTATTTGGTGTAAAATCAAAAGCCATTCCTCAGACTGAGATGACCTCATGCTGGATTCGTATAATGGATAATTTTTATATTAATTGGATAGGGAATAAATACACTATTACCAATAATATTTTAATTGTTTTATTTTTTATTAAACATTTCTTTGATACAGACCTCACCTGTCTTCATGTTTGTAGCTCAGAATTCAGCCCCCTAATGACTTATATACTGATGTATAATGTGCATTTTGAGGGGAAATAGTGGTTCAGAAATATACAGACAGAAATCTATGGTAAATTAAAATACGAGAGGCTGATTACAACTAAACATTCGCTGACAAAGCATTAAAACCGAGGATAGTGTAGACAGCTGTGCACATGTCTTGTTCATCCACCAAGTACAGGATTCCTTGCAATCTGGTTATTCATCATTGTCGGTGATTGCTCGTCCTGTGTAAAAAGGGGGCTGAGCTACATGTAGGTCTGTGGCTATTTTGTGGTCAATATTAAGTTAAGGTTGGGGAGGGGAATGAGGTCGCTCGATGGCCTGCCATAGTAGCGGAAACCCTGGTATACTACCAGTAATAGTGTGGTCATTGCCGGGGTATCATCCTGTTTTTCAACAATCTCTACCGGAGCATACCAGTAATACTTCCTTTTTGACTCTGTTACTGCCTGAGTACTAGTCTGAGTACTAGTCTGGGTGTCTATATTTAGCATGGGGTTTTCCAGCAAAAATGGTGAAATCCGATTGCTCCAAAGTCAAATATTCTATTTGCTTTGAGAACAATTCCCACACTGAAACATAATGACAGAATGGAAAATCAGAGCGGTTGTTTTGTTGACAATTTTCGCAAGCTGCTCGTCAAAATTGTCGCAAATTAGAACTCTTGTGTTTGACTTGCCGTGCGAGTTGTGACACGTGCGTTTTGACTTTTGTGTTGATAAAATAATTGGAGAACCGAATCATACTGTTTCGAAATATAGTTCTTCGGTTTTAGTGGGACTTTTCAAACTTTATGCAATTTTTTTGCGATATTTTATGTGCTTAACAACTTAACAAGGGAAGCATGTTGCTCTGTTCGCTTAGTATATATCTTAATATCGCGGAAGTCCACCAAATGTGGGTAAAATGTCGCTGATAGCAGCGGTCTTACCGAGTCATCAAGGGAGGTAAACCCTGCATGGAGTTTGGTTTTTCAAGTCAATTACTTTGAGGATTGCGGTACTTGCTTCGGCACCCAAAGGTCGCGTTCCTTTAAGGCTATAAATGCACTTAGTGCTATTGCAGCAGTTGAACACAACAGGTGGTGCTAATTTCCAGACCTAGATACTAGTATTATAACAGAGATCTTGTTGTATACAGGCGACCTTGCAGTTTATTAGCACACATCATTGTGCGTGTACACAATGGTCCACACATTTGTGCAATCTATATTCACACTACATGTCATAGTACAGTTATCGGGACTAAAATCTACGAGCTTTTCATACCCACTTCCTGTCATGTATTGATGTTATAATTGTGGATTGATTGACAATGACGCGGAACAATAGGTTATTATGAACATTATCTTACTACAGGAAAGCAAATGAACTTTCCGGCTTTGTATGCGTTATTATATAGCGACTAATGATAGAGAAATGTCACAAAGTTTATAGCATGAGTAGATTGATATTATAATAGAGATCTTATTTAAGCTTAATTCTTATCGTACATTAACTCTTTACCGAACAGAACGGCCCTGTGCCAATGCATTCTCTTATATATGCGAGTCGACCATAGGTCGCCTCACATATATAAGAGAATGCATTGGCTTAACACATATTAAATGATAAAATTGTCAAAGAATGTAGAAAAATATTATAAAAATTGTTAAAAAATGTAAGAAAAAATTATAAAAATTATTAAAGAATGTAAGAAAAAATGGTAAAAAGTGTTAGGCCAATGCATTCTCTTATATACATATATAAGAGAATGCATTGGCACAGGGCATAACTGTAACCATCACAATGTGGTCAATGAACCGGTTCCAATGATATCCATATTTGTATTGTGTTATTGAGACAGACCGAAGATATTTTAGGCTGTTGAATTAATTAACCCTTTCAGTGCCAGGGACCGATCTCATCGGCCCTAATTTATGGTCTGTAAAATCGGCCCTAAAAAAAAAACTAAAAAAATTGGGTTGAAATTTTTTGGGTATGCTTAAGCAAGCTATGGCGAATTTAAAAACAAACTGGATAAAACCTTAGGGGCATGTTATAACTCAAAACTATCACCTATTTGTTAAATTGAACAAGGAGTTCAATCTTTAAAAAAAAAAAAAATTTGAATTAAAATTTTTGTGAAATAATTTTTTTTTTAATAGGTCAAATTGTGCATGAAGTGCACAAAGGGACAGCTGAATAAAGGCTCTGTCTAAAGATCAAAATGTGGTCAAAGGGGCCAGAATAATTTTGGGAGCCTGTTTAAGCTAGTATTTTTTTACAATTGAATGGGAGAATCCAGTTACAGTGTATTATAGAAATGATTAACCCTTTCAGTGCTAATTTACGGTATAGTCTGGTCGTTGAGACTCGATTTTGAGGTGAACCTAGAACAAATTATTTACAAGCTGTTTTCTGTGTCATTCGACGCGGAAAAGCATCAGGAACAACATATCCAAAATCCGCAAAAATCCGCGTTGGGGAAACTTTGTTATCCACGATGGCGTCCAACATGGTTGTCTATACTACATCAGTTCTCGATATAAGTCATTATACGATATATAGTGGCATCAGAATTATGCCGTTATATCAGTTTGTGTTAAATTAGAATGCGGGAGCGAGTAGAGTGACACGGACAGAAAATTATACAATCGTGGCCATGAAATGGATGTCAAAATGGCCGCAACTCCAAACCATACCACGCAGAAAGCAACATATTGGGTAACTACATAATAGTGAAATACGTATTGGCAATATACAAGTCGGTTGTTAAATATCTTTAAAGGTACACACATCATTAAAACAGATCAATCTGAAGGATCATCGGTCACTGCACAGCAAGTCAACCCCCAATGGTTTACGTCTTTAACGTTTGGGTGTTCTGCTTATCCAACATCCAACTGTTGGGCAAAACAAAAATAGCTCGTGCATGCAACACACAAACTAATGTTTCGCCTCACAGTGCATGGTAGTTTCATTCGGCATGGTGATTAAATATTGAATGCAACGCCGAAATTTAAGTGCATACTCTAGAGGTATAAATACTAGTTATATTTCCGGAATTGTTAACACTCCCAGTGATAATAAACGATACACGTATGTCGCAATGGTTATTATACTGTAAAGAAACACTCATATCTTCAATGGATTAGCACCGAATCTCACCAGGTCAAAGAGACTGTACATAGTACATTGTTTGTAAGACTAATTTTCATTCTGTTACCAACCCGGTTTCTTAGTAGACAATTTTGTTAAAATTACTTCAGTGGCCACTTTACAACTAGAATAAGCTACAGCGCAATGCACACTATTAGTTTTCAGTATATTTTTGTTTGAAAATATATTACCATTACCACCCACGTAATCGTGCTAAATATCAGGTGATCATCGTTTAAGATGTTATTCCAACATTGAACATTCACCCAATATTGTTAGTTGTGGTTCTGTGTGCAACAGACATGTGTAACATTATGGAAAATGGGTAAACGCGGTGATGCGTAGATGTGGCCTTGGTGAATTCAACCAAATATAATTTCCAGGTATAAACACAGTCTCTGTCACAGATTATGTAGGCAATTTTGGTCAAGTTTTGAATTTATTGAAGACAGTCTATGGTACTCATTTGTGATTTAATAAATTTAGTTCATGGTACACCATCACGCATTCTTGTGATAAAAGAGAAATATTCGTGTTTTATCACTTGATCTGAGGCAACTATAACTACTATTTTGAGAAACGTACAATAGGATCTACGCATTCTCCCCAGTACAATATGAACATAATTGATAATTCATATCGTTTTATAGCAATTAATGTTTTAAGGTTTTATACCGTAGATATCAAAATAAATGGTGATCGGTCTCATTCGTGAGACTGCTCTGAATACATATATTTCTGCTTCTAGAGAAAGGCTGCATAGTCAATACATCCATACTAAATCCCGTTTAGCTGTTTAATTACACATATATCACACGATTCAAGATTAGCGGTACAGATAAAACTGCGTCATTTTTCCGTTTCTGGACACCCAAAAGTCCAGATTTAACCGTTCCACAAGACCCTGATTTCGCTTGCTCTCTCGTGAGATACATCAGAGAGAATTCGTACACCTCTAATCAAAAGTTTCTCTTATACTTGTAGTCATTCTTCCTCGCAATATTCGAGCGTCTGTTCACTCGTATAGGACTAGCTATCCAATTTTGCACTAAATGTAAATTTCATTCGATTTTTTCAATTTAGGTGGCCATTTTGGGAAAAATATTCTACATATATGGTTTACGACTAAGCAATGTTTGTGTATATTTCAATTTATTACGAATTTGGCATTATTTGGAGCACCTGCCGCAGAATTCAGTATTTTCCGATAACAACAGCGATTATGGACGCCATCTTCAATAGAGAATTTTCCCCAAAGCGGATTTTAGCGGATTTTGGATATGTTGTTCCCTACATTCTGCCCGACAATACGACACCAAAAACAGCTTGTAAACAATTTGTTCTAGGTCCAATGCTTCAACGACCAGACTAGTATGTTGAGTTATATTAAAAAATTAAATTTTTTTTTTTAAAGATATTTTTTGGGTATGCTTAAGCATGCTACAGCGAATTTAAAAAGAAACTGGACAAAAACCTTAGGGACATGTTATAACTCAAAACTATCACCAAGTATTCATAGTAATAATTTGGATGCTCATGAAAAATGTAAGATTCCCTGGCACCAAACCTACAAAATAAGTCTGTTAAAGAATATAAGACAAAATTACTAAAATTGTAAAAAATTGTAAAAAATAATAACAAATGATGAAAAATTGTTAGGCCAATGCATTCTCTTATATATGAGAGGCGACCTATGGTCGACTCGCATATATAAGAGAATGCATTGGCACAGGGTATATGGGTTGATACAAAAATCGGTCCTGGCACTCAAAGGGTTAAAGGTGCATTCAGGGCTCAATATCAATTGTTATACATGTAAATCATAGTTTAGTTCTCCTGATATAATGCTATAAAACAAGCATGCAAATGTAATTGAGGTATTATAATTCTTATTTTACCATACCGGTATCTGGCTGTTGAGATATATTTTCATGTCATCACATCCAATAGACCTTAACCCTTTACCCAACAAACCGGCCAAAACCGGCCAAATAAAGCTTCAACAGCCTAAAATATCTTCGGTCTCTCTCAATAGAACCATACAAATATGGATATCATTGGAACTGGCTCCTTGACCACATTGTGATAGTTACAGTTATGCCCTGTGCCAATGCATTCTCTTATATATGCGAGTCGACCATAGGTCGCCTCGCATATATAAGAGAATGCATTGGTCTAAAAAAAAACTTTTTTTAACACTTTTTACCATTTTTTTCTTACATTCTTTAACAATTTTATAATTTTTAATGTGTTAAGCCAATGCATTCTCTTATATAGGCGAGGCGACCTATGGTCGACTCACATATATAAGAGAATGCATTGGCACAGGGCCGGTCTGTTGGGTAAAGGGTTAAACTATAAATATGGTGCTGGACATTTGCATAATGAGGTCCCCAGAGGGTGAATTTAGTGACACTACCCCGCACATCCAACTAGATCACTAAATTCATCCTCTGGTGGGACCTTATTATGCATGGCCTCATCGGCTGTGGGAGACCTACATAAGGCCAAAAAAAAAAACTCTCTGTTTCCGATACCCTACCTGGCTGAAATTTTCTTGCCTGCCTCAAATTTTTTTTTCAATTTTCTCCAGAAAGCTAGTCTAAATAGTTAACTGTTAGAGTGTCAATGTGAATATTTATCATTTTCCCAATCCCAAAAGCAAAAATAAGTGGTCATTAAGCTCAACATTGGTAGAGATCTTACCGCAGAATGAATGAACAAGGGACAACATGTTTTTATCCAAGGTTTTTAACAAAAAATATCAGCAAAAAAAAAAAAATCCCTGCCTGCCTTCCTGGAAATTTTTCCCAATGCTATCGGAAACAGAGAAGTTTTTTGTTTTGGCCTAATGTACATGTAGACTTATATTTAAGTTCCCAGATGGTATATTGTGATGAGCACCCATTAGGCACCTCACTTATGCAATGTGTCGTCTGCCAATTTGGGGATATAGGGAAACTAAAAGTTCTAAAAAAGAATTAAAAAAATAAGGCCCGAGCAGAATGAGGTCCCCAGAGGGTGAATTTAGTGATGCTACTAGTAGCTTGCTGTGCTGGCTAGTGTCAATAAATACACCCTAAGGGGACCTCATTCTGCAAATGTCCAGCACCATATTCTCAGGTCTGTTGCTCATGGCTTCTTTTGTCCAAATTGACAATAACAGTGAAGGAACATTGGACAACGACCTTACTTGACCTACAGGTCTGATATTATAATTGGAATTTAATCTTGAAGGAATAAAGCATTTGTATGGGTGACCATAAACGAACTTAAGATTATTATACAATGTACCATGTCAACCAGTCCATTGCTCTTAACCTTCAATGACTGGAGTTTCCTGAAATTTTGTGAAAACCCTTAGTTCCAATGCATTCTTACCGGATGTATGTGAGTCTCCAATAGGGAGCCTCGTATATGTATATTTAACCCTTTCAGTGCCAGGGGCCGATCTCATCGGCCCTAATTTACGGTCTGTAAAATCGGCCCTAAAAAAAATAAAAATAAAAGATTTTTTTGGGTTGAATTTTTTTTGGGTATGCTTAAGCGTGTTATAGCAAATTTAAAAACAAACTGGATAAAACCTTAGGGGCATGTTATAACTCAAAACTATCAACATGTATTCATAGTAATAATTTTGATGCCCATGAAAAACGTAAGATTCCCTGACACTAAACCTACAAAATAAGTCTGTTAAAGAATATAAGAAAAAATTATTAAAATTGTAAAAAATAATAACAAATGATAAAAAATTGTTAGGCCAATGCATTCTATTATATATGCGAGGCGACCTATGGTCGACTCGCATATATAAGAGAATGCATTGGCACAGGGTATATGGGTTGATACAAAAATCGGACTTGGCACTCAAAGGGTTAAGAGAATATATTTGCTTAACAATATTTACCTTGACCTTAACTGGATATATGTGAGTCTCCAATAGGGAGCCTCGTACATGTATATTTAAGAGAATATATTTGCCTAACAATATCTACCTTGACCTTAACCGGATATATGTGAGTCTCCAATAGGGAGCTTCGTATATGTATATTTCAGAGAATATATTTGCCTAACAATATTTACCTTGACCTTAACCGGATATATGTGAGTCTCCAATAGGGAGCCTCATACATGTATATTTCAGAGAATATATTTGCCAAACAATATCTACCTTGACCTTAACCGGATATATGTGAGTCTCCAATAGGGAGCCTCGTACATGTATATTTAAGAGAATATATTTGCCTAACAATATTTACCTTGACCTTAACCGGATATATGTGAGTCTCCAATAGGGAGCTTCGTATATGTATATTTCAGAGAATATATTTGCCTAACAATATTTACCTTGACCTTAACCGGATATATGTGAGTCTCCAATAGGGAGCTTCGTATATGTATATTAAGAGAATATATTTGCCAAACAATATTTACCTTGACCTTAACCGGATGTATGTGAGTCTCCAATAGGGAGACTCATACATGTATATTTCAGAGAATACATGTATATTTGCCAAACAATATTTACCTTGATCTTAACTGGATATATGTGAGTCTCCAATAGTGAGCCTCATACAATGTACATAGTATATTTAAGAGAATATATTTGCCTAACAATATTTACTTGACCTTCTAAGCCAGTGCATTCTCTTATATATGGGAGGCTCCATATGGGAGCCTCGCATACATGTATATAAGAGAATACATGTATATTGGCCTAACATTATTTACCTTGACCTTGTAAGCCAGTGCATTCTCTTATATATGCAAGGCTCCATAGGGAAACCTCACATATATAAGAGAATGCAATGGGAAGGGTCTGTAATGCTGCACCAGCACTTCTCCCTTCATGAAAGGTTTATATACATGTAATACTCCTGTATGGAGCTTCACAAGGACCCAAGCAGACGACATTGTTCTCTCTGTGATATTCTTTATTCTCTGATCCAATGTACATAAATGGATATTGAGAAATATAAATGGAGATACTAGTAGTATATCTTCATCATCACCATCACCGTCATCATCATCATCGTCAACATCATCGGTGACCATATTTACTCAACAGCATCGCTACCACCATCACTATTATAATAATCATTTCATCATCAACATCAACACCATGTCAATATCATCATCACCATCATGGGGATCCATAAAGGTTTAATAACCAGTCATACATGTACAATGTAGAACTTAATAAAGTACTTTAACCCTTTCAGTGCCAAGTCCGATTTTTGTATCGACCCATATTTCCTTGATCATTTTTCAAATTTATTGATTATAATAATGTGATACATTGATGGAAAGAGCTCTAAGAGCTCTTTCCGTCAATGTATCACATTATTACATGTATATATTCAAGTACATGTACATGTCATACATGTGAACATTTAAATATGGAATCCTCACACATACTATGTTGATTCCTATACTTTACCTACTATAAAAATAATTTGTTGAACCACAGTTATGTTGATGTTTTGCTCAGAGTTCCCCCTGCAAAATTATTTGGGTCTGCACATTTATTTTCAATGGAATTTCCCCCCTGCACTATTATTTGGCCCTGCACTTTCATTTGGAGCCCGAGAGTAAAGGGGAGGGGATGCCCGATGACACTTAATCCACGACAAGATGTACATATACCATGTCTTGCCAGCCAGAAGCTGATTTAAGGCTGAATTAAAGGTCCACATCTTGTGTATCTGTTCTACATAGGTCGCCTCGCATATATAAGAGAATGCCTTGGCCATATGCGAGGCGACCTATGGTCGACTCGCATATATAAGAGAATGCATTGGCACAGGGCATAACTGTAACCATCACAATGAGCCGGTTCCAATGATATCCATATTTGTATGGTTTTATTGAGACAGACCCAAGATAATTTAGGCTGTTGCAGCTTTATTTGGCCGTTTTTGGCCGGTTTGTTGGGTAAAGGGTTAACTGAGATGGGGGAAGGTTCTAAATATACATTCACCTAGTTCAATATTGAATCAATGATCACAGTGACCATGAACATTTTGAAATGATTTTAGCACCCTGGTGACCCATGAATTAAAAATTACCCTGTGCCAATGCATTCTCTTATATATGCGAGTCGACCATAGGTCGCCTCGCATATATAAGAGAATGCATTGGCCTAACAATTTTTTACAATTTTAATAATTTTTTCTTGTATTCTTTAACAATTTTATAATTTCACCCATACAGAGCCCCAGACAAACATGAGCAGACGACACTCTTCTATATGGTTCTAAATATGTGTGGGGCTCCCTGCAGGGTAATGGATGTTTTTTTATTTTATGTCCTAAAAATTGTAAGAAACATTTATTTAAAAAAAATGATAAAAAATTGTTAGGCCAATGCATTCTATTATATATGCGAGGCGACCTATGATCGACTCGCATATATAAGAGAATGCATTGGCACAGGGTAAAGATTTTAGCACCCTGGTGACCCATGAATTAAAAATTGCGAGTGCATACATGTGTGAGAGCAATCGCTCCCATCTCCTGGGAAGGACTGGAGCCTCATTCTGCTTGGCCTCATCTTCTGGGAAGTATCTTTAATTATGAAATGAAAAAGTGTTTTAGTTTCTGTAGCAAGAGAGACCATATTTTAAAATCTTGAATTAAGGTATGTGAGAACCACCTTAATGTGTTGACGTCAATTTATCAGCAAACTACCTCCACACCTGTTACCTGTACCTGTATTAACTGCTTTTACCTGTGTTAACGACTTTTCACCTTTGTATTATGTAAATGCACTGATGAAATGTGCCACTCATTATTTCTCTATAATGAAGTTGGCGAGTTCAATAGTGTGTGGTGGATTTAGCTCTGTGATGACGGAGATTTAAATCTTCTCAGAGGGGCGTAAATTAAATCGCTGTGTCAGAACGTTTAAATTATTAAGCTCCATATCACTTGAGCTACATATCAGGTTGGATAGAACTCGTAATATGAGTTCCTTGTACAGTTTTAGTTCATGTTTCTGAATTGAGCAATTTTCTGCGACTACTATTAAACGGTTTTAAATGAATATGATATGAAGACATTGAAGAGGAGGGTGTATGTTTGATAAAATTCTTAGCAATCATAGGATTATATAGGGATTAATTCCAAGAGTTATGCGTATATAGGGATTAATTCCAAGAGTTATGTGTAAATAGGGATTAATTCCATGAGTTCTGTATATATTGGGATTAATTCTTGGAGTGTGTTTGAAATATTTCTACATTGAAGGATTCAAAGCTTGTTTTTGATTTTTTGTAATATACCAGGAGATGGGTGTCGGTGTAAGTAACTTAAAAAATGAATTTAGTTAAAGTTACTATTATACACTGTTATAACAGTTTAGCATATAACATTTCTGCACCCACCATTGGTTGTCTATGTACTCAGGGATGTGGCTAGAGGGGGGGGGGGTGTGGGGGGGGGTGTCTCACCCCCCCAGCAGAGAGCTATATTTTCAATAGTTGGAAATTTCATACCTGCCACAACGAAATTTCACACCAACAATAGGTTGAAAATGTTCTTGTAGTTTGATTATAAAACAATTTATTGGGGGAATTTATTGTTTTTCGACCAATATTTGCAATATTTTTGGTCAAAAATTTTGACAGAAATGGTCATCAGTTGGAAATTTTCCAACCTTAGGGGGGTGACAGGTTGGAAATTTCCAACACTTGGAAAGCTTGTGTCCTGGTCTCTCCCCCGTGGCCAGTCAAAAACTTCTAGTTAATTTAAGAAAACAATATTGTCATACAATTGGTCAACATTGTCATTGGAATTGTCATCAGTTGGAAAATTTCCAACCTAAGTGGGGGTGTAGGGTTTGAAATTTCGAACAGTAGGAAGGCTTGAGGCTAGTCTAGATGTTAGGATTTTGCGATTTTCTTGTTCAGATTTCAAAATTTTCGCACACCGGGCCGAACCATGGTCGGCCCGGTGTGTCATTGCCCCATTCACATGGCCAATACAAAACTGCTAATTTTCCAACCTGAGGGGGAGTATGAGGTTTGAAATTTCCAACACTAGGAAAACTTCAGTTGAGGCCAGTCTTGATGCTAGGATTTGCGATTTTCTTGTATAGTTTTCAAAATTTTCTCACACCGGGCCGAACAACAATGGTCGGCCCGGTGTTTCCTGGTCTGTTGTCAGTAGCTGTGTGCATTTGTCTGGAATTAGATCACTAGTTGTTTTTTTGGGGGCAATTTTCAGGTTAAAATATCTTAATGTTCTCATACTGGGAAAATAGAAGCATGGCTTATGAATATATAGGAAATTAGGCCTGAGCATGAGGTACAAGGGGGGGGGGGTGCAAATGGAAATATGCAAAAAGTTGTGTTGGTACGATTCCGACTCAAGGGGGGGGGGGGGGGGGTGCAAATGGAATTATGCAAAAAGTTGTGTCGGTGTGATTCCGACTCAAGGGGGGGGGGGGGGGTGCAAATGGAATTATGCAAAAAGTTGTGTTGGTGTGATTGCGACTCAAGGGGGGGGGGGGGGGGTGCAGTTGGAAATTCCCAAGGTGGACACCCCCCCAGCGGAGACCCTCTAGCCACATCCCTGTATGTACTTAACCCTTTGAGTGCCAGGTCGATTTTTGTATCAACCCATATACCCTGTGCCAATGCATTCTCTTATATATGCGAGTCGACCATAGGTCGCCTCGCATATATAAGAGAATGCATTGGCCTAACAATTTTTTTTAATTTTTTTTTTTTACAGTTTTTTTACAATTTTAATAATTAATTCTTATATTCTTTAACAGACTTATTTTGTAGGTTTAGGGCCGATGAGATTGGCCCCTGGCACTCAAAGGGTTAAATTATTAAGCTCTGCCTCATATCATGTCCTATATGAGTTCCTTATTAATCTCTGCCTCATATCATGTCCTATATGAGTTCCTTGTACAGTTCATGTTACTGAATTGATGAATTTTTCTGCACCTACCAACGGTTGTACATGGATATTATGTGAAAGGGAGGGTGTATTTTGATAGAATTCTTATCAATTACTGGATTAAATAGAGATCAATTCCATGAGTTCTGTGTATATAGGGATTAATTCTATGAGTTCTGTGTATATAGGGATTAATTCCATGATTTCTATGTATATAGGGATTAATTCCATGAGTTCTCTGTATATAGGGATTAATTCCATGAGTTCTCTGTATATCAGGATTAATTCCATGATTTCTACGTATATAGGGATTAATTCCATGAGTTCTGTGTATATCAGGATTAATTCTATGATTTCTATGTATATAGGGATTAATTCCATGAGTTTGTTGTATATATGGATTAATTCCATGAGTTCTGTGTATATAGGGATTAACTCTTTCGCTGCCACCCCGCCACACGGACATACTCCCCAGTGCCAAGCATTCTGGGTGTAAATACAAGTATTTTATGTATATGTGGGTAATGCAATGACTATTGGGTAATTATCGGTGTATTTAGTTGAAACGTCACGTGTGGGTATATATGACAATGACCTATCACCTGCCCCGACGTGGAGACCCATTCAATGTCATAGGATCACGTGCCATTGGCGGCCTTCTTGGATTTGCTTTAATTTATGTTTTTCGGTAATTTTTTTCAATTCATATATGATTAAATGTTTGTTTTTTGTTGTAGTGTTCTATCCCATTAATTAATGTTTCACCAGTTAATCATATTCCGGCTACTATTCCGTATTTTTCACCGACCTCATTCCGACAGTATTTTTGGACGCTAAACTGATCAGCAGAAAGGAGGACGCCAAGTCAATTATGCTGTTTATTTTCACCTCATATATCGCATCCCACCAAAAGTTAATTTGTCAATGGTATATTCTGGCTCGGACTGTACTCATAGAACTTCAGGAGTAGCATGACTTTGACTGACCTTTCTTCTAAATTGTCAGCGCACACCAGCACTCTACATAAACAATAAATGAACCCCCGTTGTGATGCAACAAAACAATATAATTACGACCCGTAAACCAGGTGAACCCCCGAACTCGCATAAATGCGTATTTGGCAGCGACTGGGTAACTCGCATTTATGCGAGCTTGGCATCGAAAGAGTTAATTCCATGATTTCTATGTATATAGGGATTAATTCCATTAGTTCTGTGTATATAGGGATTAATTCCATGATTTCTATGTATATAGGGATTAATTCCATGAGTTCTCTGTATATCAGGATTAATTCCATGATTTCTACGTATATAGGGATTAATTCCATCAGTTCTGTGTATATATGGATTAATTCTATGATTTCTATGTATATATGGATTAATTCCATGAGTTTGTATAGGGATTAATTCCATGATTTCTATGTATATAGGGATTAATTCCATGAGTTCTGTGTATATAGGGATTAATTCCATTAGTTCTGTGTATATAGGGATTAATTCCATGATTTCTATGTATATAGGGATTAATTCTATGAGTTCTGTGTATATCAGGATTAATTCCATGATTTCTACGTATATAGGGATTAATTCCATCAGTTCTGTGTATATCAGGATTAATTCCATGATTTCTATGTATATAGGGATTAATTCCATGAGTTCTGTGTATATCAGGATTAATTCTATGATTTCTATGTATATAGGGATTAATTCCATCAGTTCTGTGTATATAGGGATTAATTCTATGATTTCTACGTATATATGGATTAATTCTATGATTTCTATGTATATAGGGATTAATTCTATGATTTCTATGTATATAGGGATTAATTCCATGAGTTCTGTGTATATAGGGATTAATTCCATGATTTCTATGTATATAGGGATTAATTCTATGAGTTCTGTGTATATAGGGATTAATTCCATGAGTTCTGTGTATATAGGGATTAATTCCATGATTTATATGTATATAGGGATTAATTCCATGAGTGTGTATATAGGGATTAATTCTATGAGTTTGTTGTATATATGGATTAATTCCATGAGTTCTGTGTATATAGGGATTAATTCCATTAGTTCTGTGTATATAGGGATTAATTCTATGAGTTCTGTGTATATAGGGATTAATTCCATGATTTATATGTATATAGGGATTAATTCCATGATTTATATGTATATAGGGATTAATTCCATGAGTTCTGTGTATATAGGGATTAATTCCATGATTTATATGTATATAGGGATTAATTCCATGAGTGTGTATATAGGGATTAATTCTATGATTTCTATGTATATAGGGATTAATTCCATGATTTCTATGTATATAGGGATTAATTCCATTAGTTCTGTGTATATAGGGATTAATTCCATGAGTTCTGTGTATATAGGGATTAATTCCATGATTTATATGTATATAGGGATTAATTCCATTAGTTCTGTGTATATAGGGATTAATTCTATGAGTTCTGTGTATATAGGGATTAATTCCATGAGTTCTGTGTATATAGGGATTAATTCCATGAGTTCTGTGTATATAGGGATTAATTCTATGAGTTCTGTGTATATAGGGATTAATTCCATGAGTTCTGTGTATATAGGGATTAATTCCATGATTTCTATGTATATAGGGATTAATTCCATTAGTTCTGTGTATATAGGGATTAATTCTATGAGTTCTGTGTATATAGGGATTAATTCCATGATTTATATGTATATAGGGATTAATTCCATGAGTTCTGTGTATATAGGGATTAATTCCATGATTTATATGTATATAGGGATTAATTCCATGAGTGTGTATATAGGGATTAATTCCATTAGTTCTGTGTATATAGGGATTAATTCTATGATTTCTATGTATATAGGGATTAATTCTATGAGTTTGTTGTATATATGGATTAATTCCATGATTTCTATGTATATAGGGATTAATTCCATTAGTTCTGTGTATATAGGGATTAATTCTATGAGTTCTGTGTATATAGGGATTAATTCCATGATTTATATGTATATAGGGATTAATTCCATGAGTTCTGTGTATATAGGGATTAATTCCATGATTTATATGTATATAGGGATTAATTCCATGAGTGTGTATATAGGGATTAATTCCATGAGTTCTGTGTATATAGGGATTAATTCCATGATTTCTATGTATATAGGGATTAATTCCATTAGTTCTGTGTATATAGGGATTAATTCTATGAGTTCTGTGTATATAGGGATTAATTCCATGAGTTCTGTGTATATAGGGATTAATTCCATGATTTATATGTATATAGGGATTAATTCTATGAGTTTGTTGTATATATGGATTAATTCCATGAGTTCTGTGTATATAGGGATTAATTCCATGATTTCTATGTATATAGGGATTAATTCCATTAGTTCTGTGTATATAGGGATTAATTCTATGAGTTCTGTGTATATAGGGATTAATTCCATGATTTATATGTATATAGGGATTAATTCCATGATTTATATGTATATAGGGATTAATTCCATGAGTTCTGTGTATATAGGGATTAATTCCATGAGTTCTGTATATATAGGGATTAATTCCATGATTTCTATGTATATAGGGATTAATTCCATGAGTTTGTATAGGGATTAATTCCATGAGTGTGTATAGGGATTAATTCCATGATTTCTATGTATATAGGGATTAATTCCATGAGTTCTGTGTATATATGGATTAATTACTATAGGGAGTTCTGTGTACATTGTGATAATATATTAAGCATGTTACCTGTAAAAGTGTAATGAGTTTGCTTTAAAATGGCCTTGAAATTGGCTTGATACATATATATATCTTTAGGTCTTACCTGTGGAAAGTATGTTACCTGTCAAAGTGTAATGAGTTTGCTTTTAAAAATGGCCTTGAAATTGGCTTGATACATATATATATCTTTAGGTCTTACCTGTGGAAAGCATGTTACCTGTCAAAGTGTAATGAGTTTGCTTTTAAAAATGGCCTTGAAATTGGCTTGATATATATCACAAGAGATCATTTATAAACCATTATAGTGAGTAAAGAACACCATTATAATCTGTAAATTTACTTTAAATAAGCTGTTGGGACATACATGTATGCATACTGGTATATGAGTGAGAATTAAGTCACTTCTTCTAGGGACAAAATAGGGAGAAGTGACAAATTTGAGGGAGAAGATGTCTCCCAAGTCTAGGCTGGTCCCTGTGTTAAGCCATGGTTAATTAAAGGCACGGATAGCATTCTATGTACGTTATAATTTAGAATTAAAAGGTTAAAACCAAATTATGAAAATTTCCTCAAGAATATACTTATAGTATAGTATAATGATAATATGAATGTGATATTATCCACAAAACACACTTTGTGTGAGCCACATGTTTATATACATCACGTAAAGAGTGTGCGTTAAGCAAAACACCGAAGAGTTATTCACAGTGGCCCATTCAACACCAAAATCTTGAAATCTTGAGTGTCGAGGTTTAGCAACCGCTATACCGGTATTGTGTAAACAACATGGTTGCAGTTTTAACCAAAGTTCAATAATTTGGTCTCTCCGGTGCTGAGTGTATTGCTTATCAGACACTCTTGACATACTGTAGTTCTATTATATATTTTGGGAAATCTGTGCGTCTGTCTGTGTGTCTGTCTGTCTGTTCGCGATGGACTCGAAAACGGCTGAGACGATTTCGATGAAACTTGGTATGTGGGGGTACTTTCGGCCGGGGACTGGCATGGGCCTATTAATTTGCCCGTGCGACGTGACCTTGACCTTGAAATCGGGTCATTTCAAGGTCGAACGCCCCGAGTATCACGGGATTTCATTGAAAATTAGTGTCTAGCGATACTTTCGCAATTCGCCGAAAAGCAGAGGGGAAACAGACCGGACGAAGTCGGGTCCACCTGCTAGTCTCATATATATTTTGAAGACCTCTGTATGTTTGTATGTTTGTATGTCTGTCATTAATACAAATCTACGATTCTCGACCGATCGGGACGAAACTTGGTACGTGTGTGTAGTTTGACCAGGCGGTGGACGTTGTCATATTGGCGAACCCGTGCGGCGCCCGCTTCGCGCATGCGCAGTCGAGATCTCGGAAACGGGTGGAGCTATCGACCTGAAATTTGCTATGTGAATGTATCTTGCCCCGGATAAGAATTTTATCGGGTCGCCGAGCCCGTGCGACGCCAGCTTCGCGCATGCGCAGACGAGATCTCGGAAACGGGTGGAGCCATCGACTTGAAATTTGGTATGTGAATGTATCTTGCCCCGGATACGTATTTTATCGGGTCGCCGAGCCCGTGCGACGCCAGCTTCGCGCATGCGCAGACGAGATCTCGGAAACGGGTGGAGCTATCGACTTGAAATTTGGTATGTGAATGTATCTTGCCCCGGATACAAATTTTATCGGGTCGCCGGGCCCGTGCGACGCCAGCTTCGCGCATGCGCAGTCCAGATCTCGGAAACGGGTAGAGCTATCGACTTGAAATTTGGTTTTTGAATAGCCCGGACAATGTCGGGCTGGGTAGAGCTATCGACTTGAAATTTGGTTTTTGAATAGCCCGGACAACGTCGGGCTCATCAGCTAGTCTAATATATATTTTGAGACTTCTGTTTGTCTGTTTGTTAGCAATGGCCGGGAAAACTGCCAGATGGATTTCGACGAATACGAATTTTATCGGGTCGCCGAGCCCGTGCGACGCCAGCTTCGCGCATGCGCAGACCAGATCTCGGAAACGGGTGGAGCTATCGACTTGAAATTTGGTATGTGAATGTATCTTGCCCCGGATACGAATTTTATCGGGTCGCCGAGCCCGTGCGACGCCAGCTTCGCGCATGCGCAGACCAGATCTCGGAAACGGGTAGAGCTATCGACTTGAAATTTGGTTTTTGAATAGCCCGGACAACGTCGGGCTGGGTAGAGCTATCGACTTGAAATTTGGTTTTTGAATAGCCCGGACAACGTCGGGCTCATCGGCTAGTCTAATATATATTTTGAGACTTCTGTTTGTCTGTTTGTTAGCAATGGCCGGGAAAACTGCCAGATGGATTTCGACGAAATTTTATACCTGGGGGTACTTTTGTCTGGGGAGTGTTTTGGATGGGTCAAATCATGACCCCAACCTGACCTTGACCTTCAAAATGGTCAATTCAAGGTCAAATCGCGCCTTTCGAACAGATTTCGACGAAATTTGATACCTAGGGGTACTTTTGTCCAGGGAGTGTTTTGGACAGGTCAAATCGTGACCCCGACCTGACCTTGACCTTCAAAATGGTCAATTCAAGGTCAAATCGCGCCAAGCAGAGGGGAAACAGCCCGGACGAAGTCGGGTCACCCTGCTAGTGTAACATAATTTGGCTTTTGTTTACACAACATAGGATACAAACTTGACAATAACAAACTATTTATGCGATATTTATGATTGGTATAAGAACAAAATCTGTCTATATTTTAATATTATTTCTGTTTATGGCAGTTTTAACAGATATTACTACATGTGTATTTGAACAGCAATACCATCATGAAGGCCATTCGCGTCTTTAAGTTTATGTTTAGGGTCATCCAGTATTCTGAGAATAAAATGCAAAATGCAGTGATCAAGCCTTGAAATAGTGTGTCTGTCATTTGCAGAATGAGGTCCCCAGAGGGTGAATTTAGTGATGCTAACCCGCATAGTGGGCTGGCATCACCAAATTCACCCTCTGGGGACCTCATTCTGCTTACACCTCAGCAGAATGAGGTTCCCAGAGGGTAAATTTGATGATGCTAGCCCGCTATGCGGGGTAGCATCACTAAATTCACCCTTTGGGGACCTCATTCTGCAAATGACAGACACACTATTTCAAGGCTTGGCAGTGATTATTCATTATTAATTATTCTCGATAGGTTTCTGAAGTTACTTATAATTATAGTACAATGTAATTATAATCTGTGAATTTATGTGAATGAAGCATAATATCTCTAAGGACTAAGAGTACATGTAAATGTTCCTGTCTGAATTTTCACAAGGGACACTCACTGAGATAAGAGAATTCTTCATTGTCAAGTTTTAGTTCCCAGTCAAAATGTTCCTCAATCATGGTTATTGATATTGACAATTTACCCAACACTATTAATATACCGGTAGGGTTTTTTTGTTTTTTTTTTTACAAAAATTCCCCATTTCCATATGAAATACAGCCCCATGTAGTAAGTCATACATATCACGATACAAACCACGATACCATACATATCACGATACAAACCACGATACCATACATATCATGGTACAAACCACGATACCATACATATACAAACCACGATACCATACATATCACGATACAAACCACGATACCATACATATGATGATACAAACCATGATACCATACATATCTCGATACACTTCATCACTTTTGGAACTCAATTGAAAAGTAAAAATCCTCAGATATTTCTAATATTTTCTATGATTTGACTAATCTTTGATAGTCTCTTCACAACCACCTCTCAACTCTTGGTACTTGTATGAATCATTTTGCATATCCCAGAGAGAAGTCAGCCCTCGAAATTAGGAAAAATTTCCCACAGCAAATTAAATGCATTATAGATTCCACATGTTACCAAGCCTGATTATAGTGTGTCTGTCATTTAAAGAATGAGGTCCCGGGCAGATGGTGAACTTCGTGACGCTATCCCACATGGCGGGCTAGCATCACCAAATTCACCCTCTGGGGATCTCATTCTGCTTTGGCCACAACTGCTATGGGAGACCTGGGGTTTCCCAGTTTAAGTTGGTGATGTTTGACCATTGGTCACCTCAATTATGCATTTTATCTCCTGCAAATTAGGGGGTATAGAAACTCAACAGAAGGGAAAAAGTAACTTAAAAAACAGTTACTGGACATGAAGTCCAGAAAAATAAGGTTTTAACCCTTTGAGTGCCAGGTCGATTTTTGTATCAACCCATATACCCTGTGCCAATGCATTCTCTTATATATGCGAGTCGACCATAGGTCGCCTCGCATATATAAGAGAATGCATTGGTCTGACAATATTTTTTGTTTTTTTTTGTTTTTGACAATTTTTGACAATTTTAATAATTTATTCTTATATTCTTTAACAGACTTATTTTGTAGGTTTAGGGCCGATGAGATCGGCCCCTGGCACTCAAAGGGTTAATCAAATTTATAAATCGGTATCGTAATATAAAGAACAGAAGTATTACTAAATGGCCCAATAAACATTATCTCCAATAAGAGCACTAAAGGTTAGAGTGAAGTAATTATTTCCCATAGGCCTCAGTGTTAACCCTTTGAGTGCCAGGGGCCGATCTCATCACAGGGTATATGGGTTGATACAAAAATCGACCTGGCACTCAAAGGGTTAACATATAATGGCCTGCAGCCCTGACTATCTACGAATTGTGATAAATGAGTACATGATCACCAGGATTGGCATCTGCGCAAAGTTTCTGCATGAAAAAAATCATATCGTCGAGCATGAAATGTACCTTTAAATTTGGGATTTATAATCTAGAGTCAGAATTGCATGAAAAAAATAGACATTTTTTACCTCCCACCAAAAAAATTCAATCCAGGAAGCACGTGCTTTACAATGTGCCAATGTTTTGTTTGGAGTCTGAAATTTCAAGAGGAGTGATTGCATGTATTTTATATGTTTAAATATCGAAACTACCATTAACTAACCAGAGCCCAGAATTTTTTTAATTCTCTCCTGCATCTTGGATTCTTGGTCCAAAATCCGTTGGAGGCCGAGCGCTACCAATCAAATTACTTCACTGTAACCTGAACACAAAACACCAGGCATATGTCGCCTATTTCCTATAAATAACATACTCAGCTGCAGCTATGCAATGATAAAATCATTCGAGATGCCAAATTAACGGAGTCTAAAATATTTTTTTTAGGATACCGATTTATAAATTCGATTAAAACCTTATTTTTGGGACTTTATGTCCAGTAACTGTTAAAACAATGTTAATTTGAGACTCTACATGTAGATACTTCCCAGAAGATGAGGTCTAAGCAGAATGAGGTCCCCAAAGGGTGAATTTTATTATGCTAGCCCGCAGTGATGGATAGCATCACTAAATTCACCCTCTGCAGACCTCATTCTGCAAATGTCAGACACACTAAATTGAGGCTTGATTGCAGCCCTAGTGCTTTGTAACCTTGTATTAACCCTTTCAGTGCCAGGTCCGATTTTTGTATCAACCCATATACCCTGTGCCAATGCATTCTCTTATATATGCGAGAATGCAATTGGCCTAACAATTTTTCATCATTTGTTATTATTTTTTACAATTTTTTACAATTTTAATAATTTGTTCTTATATTCTTTAACAGACTTATTTTGTAGGTTTAGTGCCAGGGAATTTTTTTTTTTTTAATTTTTAATTTTTTTTAGGACCGATTTTACAGACCATAAATTAGGGCCGATGACATCGGCCCCTGGCACTGAAAGGGTTAGGAAACTCTTGATTTTTTCAGGCCCCATGCCATTTACAAAATGCAAAGGCTGGTTCTATTCATTGTATACATTGATCGCTGACACCCCAAATTGGTTTTAGAAAACAACAATGACAATCTTTTTTCTCCTGCTGTGAAAATCACACCCCGACCGTGCAGGACGGTGTCGCACGATTGATCGGTTCAAATCATGCAATTATGGGAAGTATCTGTGGGTAAATAACCCGCTGTGAGGGTATGACATTCAGGTGTGATTATATATATAAAATACAGAAACGTTTATAGTATAAATCAGATTGCGGTGAATAGGGGAGGGGCTGGATCTGTGGGTAGGACCCGTTGTGAGGGTATATGACATTCAGGTGTGATTATATATATAAAGTACAAAAACATTACTATAAATCAGTATGTGGTGGATTGTGGGGGGGGACTGGATCTGTGTGTAGGACCCATTGTGAGGGTAGCAGGAGTACAGCCCGAAGGGCTAGGCTACCCCCGACAATATACTGCTTTACCTTATGTATTTCTGCCATTGTATAATTGATGTATATTGTAAATAAATAGAGGATATCCACACTTTTCCAGTGGATATGGGTTATATCTCATGAGTGATGACAACACATTGAATTTCCACGAGTGGCTTTGGCCACGAGTGGAAATTCAAATGTTTTGTCATCACGAATGAGATTTAACCCATATCCACTGAAAAAGTGTGGATAATCTGTTTATTATATACTTTAGTTACTTGCCTATGGCCCCCAATGAATGTCAATACATCAGATATTTCAAGCTGATATCACTCACTAGTGGGATATCACTTATATCTCACTGCTAAAACCTTATAATTCATGGGCAAGTATATAATAAATTATCCTATCCTATCCTATGACATTCAGGTGTGATTATATATATAAAGTACAAAAAATACAAAAATATGGTATTCTCTACGATGGATGAAGGAAGGGTGATAAAATTCATCCTTACTGCACCTTCACTGTAAATGAACTTTTATACGCCCTTTTGAAAAAAGGTTGTATTATGTAATCAGTCTGTCCATCTGTCTGTCTAGCCGGACATCTGTCCGTCCGTCCATCTGTCTGTTAACATTTTTGGTTTCCGACCAATAACTTGAATTATTTGATCTGAACCAAATTTGGTATGTGTATTTCCCAGCTAAAGATATAGGTCAAGTTTGAATATAGGTTCTGTCCAATTATCTTACATATGTTACGGCCCTTTTTCGACTTAGAATTTGACCGATTTCATAACATTTCGGTTTCCGACCGATAACTCCAGTTTGGATTATTCTATTTGAACCAAAGCTGGTATGTGTGTTTTCAGCTAAAACTACAGGCCAAGTAGTATATATATAGGTTCTGTCCAATTATTTTCAAATGAGTTACGGCCATTTTTTCGACTTAGAATTTGACCGCATTTTGGCATTGAAATTATCGGTATATCAGATATTCTTTGTAAGCAGAAATTATTATTTTATTTTGAGGTGGTACAATTCGAAATGGCTGAAGGGTGTATTTTGCCATGCCCTAGCGATGCTCTTGTTCCTGAATTGCAATCTAATCTAAATTTGAAAGGCTGACAGTATTATATAACACTAATACACAAGCCTGCACACTCACCCTCTGGGGACCTCATTCTGGTTAGGCCTTCTTTTCTGGGAAGTATCTATATTCTCAAATAAACATTGATTTTAGTTACTTTTTTCCCTCTGGGAAGTTTCTACATAGCCTAATTTGCAGAAGATCAAATGCATAATATTGGTGACTAATGGATGAACATCACCAACTTCAACTGGGGAAATTCAATATGCATGTTCGATATCATCATGCTTGGTGAAAGGCTCCGCTCAATGTTCATATACGCAAATCGTCCGTTTGACCTAATCTGAAGACATCCAAGCGAGATACATGTAACTCCTGCCCACGATTCTGGGCATAAATTCTGTTATAGAAGAGTAATGGGACGGGACTCGGTCCAAAACAGGATCAACCCAACTGATATCCCAAACTGTTGTGGACCGAGATGACTTGGTCTACATTGGACATACCGGTAGTAATTGTTTCCAAAATCATTCTCAACCAATTTGCTATATATATATTCACAATGCCCTAAATAATCAACTCCTTAACCTCAGCAGAATTATGGGTAACTTTTCAGGATTTAGTCGGAAATATGGCTTGTTGCCATTCATCGGAGAGCTCTCACTATGAGCTTTCCGATGAATGGCAAGAAGCCATATTTCCGACTAAATCCTGAAAAGTTACCCATAATTCTGCTGTGGTTAAGGAGGCATTTATTTAGGGCATTACTGTATGTACCTTTAATTATAATCACTTGAGTAAAATAAAAAGGAGTGTGTTCGACAATGCAACAACTCTCCTACTGTTTGTTAAACAAATACTGGTACCTCTGATAATGATGATCATATAAACAAAATAACCTTGCCCCGATTTTGTGTGGAATTTATAATTTCAATATTTGGGCTCTGTGAATAATCTCTATGATGCAAACAAATGTATATAAAGAGCGTTCAATATATGATTTACTTGTGAAGTACAGTAATGCTCTAATTAATCGACCTCTTAACCAAAGCAGAATTATGGGTAACTTTTCAGGATTTAGTCGGAAATATGGCTTGTTGCCATTCATCGGAAAGCTCTCCCCGAGAGCTTTCCGATGAATGGCAACAAGCCATATTTCCGACTAAATCCTGAAAAGTTACCCATAATTCTGCTTTGGTTAAGAGGTCAATTAATTAGAGCATTACTGTACGTGATTAAACAACAACAGTAACCTCCGATGATCATATAAACAAATAACTGCACCACGATTGTGTGGAATTCATAATTGCAATGTTTGAACTTTGTAAATAAGCTCTATGAAGGAAACAAATTTTTATAAAGAGTGTTTAACCCTTTACCCAACAAACCGGCCAAAACCGGCCAAATAAAGCTTCAACAGCCTAAAATATCTTGGGTCTGTCTCAATAAAACCATACAAATATGGATATCATTGGAACCGGCTCATTGACCACATTGTGATGGTTATAGTTATGCCCTGTGCCAATGCATTCTCTTATATATGCGAGTCGACCATAGGTCGCCTCGCATATATAAGAGAATGCATTGGCCTAAAAAACACTTTTTACCATTTTTTCTTACATTCTTTAACAATTTTATAATTTTTAATGTGTTAAGCCAATGCATTCTCTTATATATGCGAGGCGACCTATGGTCGACTCGCATATATAAGAGAATGCATTGGCACAGGGCCCTTCTGTTGGGTAAAGGGTTAATCCATTTCGTATTCATCAAAATTGCCATCAGGATATAATCTTACTGCAATGACATATATAATAAAATTCTGTGGTATGAGATACATATTACTGTGGATCAAGCGCCCTCATACACACATACAAGTATATACATGTATATGTTTAGAATTCTATTATAATAAATGCTCCGTGGTCCAGTGATTAGTGTGTCAGACCAAGCCTTGAAATAATTATTGACACGGTTCCTGTCAAAATGACAGACACCAAATGGATGGTGGCTGTCATTTTTTGGGTGGTGTCTGTCAAAATGATATGTGCTGTCAATTGTTCTCATATCTTATTTTTATGTGATAAATAATGCTTCAATACCTTGTAAAATAATCTTCTGTGACCTTAAAAAGTGACTCTCAGTGCTACTGCTACAATCATGCTTTGTTTATAATAGAAATTTGTCGATCCATCAACCCAAGATCTATTAAAGTCTTTTCGAATTTCGATTTCCTTGACTTCGGAGATGCAGTATTTGCATTTTAAAGTGGGTAACAACCCCCTTCTTGTTTGCCTCGAATTGCAAACCACCAAATAAGGTTGTGCTCTGGCAATTCGGAAATCCATTTGTGAACTGTGGTTACTTTTACTGTTCGACCAGTGATCCCCCACCCTCGTTTCATTATTTCATTTCATTAAATACAGCTTTAAACGGCCGTACATCTATCGTATTGCTAGACAAGGAGTACAGGCATTTTTTGTTTGTTAATTATTATTTTAAAAATTGTATAAATGACCTTGATTTAAAACGGAAGTGTTAAAAGGTGAATGGTAAGCCAATAATTACGAACTGCACTTAAAACGAAACGAAACTTCCGAGTTGATGACGCGATTAAAGAACAACTCGATATCTGATATAGTCATAAGAAACTACACGATACATTAACGTTTCTAATGGTTTTGTTCTATCCAATCCAGATTTGCAAAGAAGCAAAAATAAATTTACAGAAATGTCTTATCCAGTTAAATTTTATCTGATGGGAGTAGAAATATGCTGTTGGACAAAATGTCCGACCAGACTCAAATTGTGTCGGTCAAAGCTGTTTTGGTGACTGTCATTGACCGTGACCGACCACTTATTTCAAGCCTTGTGTCAGACTTGTATTCGCTGTAAACACATCGATATGGGTTCGCAGCACATCACCGGTCATTGAGTTTCCACACAGCAGTGGCTTGGCCGCTTTGAGTGACATTCAATTGTCGGATTGCTCGCTGTTTCAAAACCCTCGCCAAGTTGTGACCCTTGAGCAAGGTCGCTCGTACTGTGTCAGGTTCGCATCACTCATGCGTTAAACGAGTACCAGTCAGCTTGTCATACTGATGAGTATCAGAGCATGTTCTGATCAAACTAGAGCAGCGCCTGCAATGGCTGCAGCCGGTTCATTGATTGGCTAGAACAAATGACTGGGGTAATATTGTACCAAGCATGTTAGAGCAAGAAATTGGTTTATCGCTATATTATAAAACTGGTCATTATTATTATTATTATGTACGATACTACGATCACGCCATTTACTAAATGTGACCCGCCATATCAAATCCAGTCGGAAGTCGGGATTTTTTAACCCTGTGCCAATGCATTCTCTTATATATGCGAGTCGACCATAGGTCGCCTCGCATATATATAAGAGAATGCATTGGCCTAACAATTTTTTATCATTTTTTTTAAATAAATGTTTCTGACAATTTTTAGGACATAAAATAAAAAACATCCATTACCCTGCAGGGAGCCCCACACATATATAGAAGCATATGGAAGAGTGTCGTCTGTCTGTTTGTCTGGGGCTCTGTATGGGTGAAATTATAAAATTGTTAAAGAATACAAGAACAAATTATTAAAATTGTAAAAAATTGTTAGGCCAATGCATTCTCTTATATATGTGAGGCGACCTACATGTATGGTTGACTCGCATATATAAGAGAATGCATTGGCAGGGTTCATACGTGGGTCTGGAATCCTGGAAAAGTTATGGAATTCGAAAATTTGAGTTCCATACCCTGGAAAAGTCTGGAAAATGGGACCTTTTCTCACCCAGTTATGGAAAAGGTCTTGAAAATTGGTGGGGGACTGGGAGAAGGTCTTGAAAAGTCATGGAATAATATAAAATATCAGTGCTGATTGCTTACATGATGTCAAAATGACTGGCAACTGTTTGTTCAGGGATGATATATCACTGCAGCAAACATGGGGAGGCCATGGTGATCAACCATGAAAACATATAAAAGCATAGACTTTATGGATGGTAAACACAATAGCTGACTCATCTTCCTATAATTCGAACACTAATTCCAGTGACCTTTTCAAAATAAGGAAATTGTAAAGTCTTTCCCAATTTTTTTTTCAAATTCCCTGATGTGACGTATGGGAAAGTTATTGAATTTGTTCATTGAAAAGTCTGGAAAAGGTATGGAAAAGTTATGGAATTTTGTTCAAAGGTAGATGTATGAACCACCATGATTGGCACAGGGTAAAAAAATCCCGACTTCCGACTGGATTTGATATGGCGGGTCTATTAACCCATAGAGAGCCCCACACAGCCTGGAGCAGACCACACTATGTAGTGCATGCTTCCATCTGTGTGAGGCTCCCTGTGGGTTGATATGGCGGGTCACAAATGTTGAGTCTTCTGAGTTTCCCTGACTTTCTATTTCTCTATCTGACTGTTCAGTAGCAGAATTTATTGCTTCTGGTGTGCAATGCAAGATACACTTTTAATGGGCCCAGGATCAGTGTGGCATGGCCCATTGCTCACGGCTGATATGCATGGTTTGCGGTGCTAATTGCCAAATTTTTTAGGGACCTTCCGACACATGTCAGAGCCTTTATTGTCAATCTGAATGTTCTAAAACTGCTCTCACAGCAGATTGTCTGTGCAGCAGTAGCAGAATTTATTGCTTCCGGTGTGCAAGGCAAGGCACCCTTTTAACCCTTTCAGTGCCAGGGGCTGATCTCATCGGCCCTAATTTACGGTCTGTGAAATCGGCCGTAAAAAAATAAAAACAAAAACAAATTTATTTTTTAGATTTTTTTGGGTTGAATTTTTTTTGGGTATGCTTAAGCATGCTATAGCGAATTTAAAAACAAACTGGATAAAACCTTAGGGGGATGTTATAACTCAAAACTATCACCAAGTATTCATAGTAATAATTTTGATGCCCATGAAAAACGTAAGATTCCCTGGCACTAAACCTACAAAATAAGTCTGTTAAAGAATACAAGAACAAAATTACAAAAATCGGACTTGGCACTGAAAGGGTTAATGGGCCGAGAGTAAAATGTGGCATTTTTCATTCAAGTCTGGATATAGTGCACAAGGTGTATGCCTGATTATAGTGTGTCTGACATTTGCAGAATAAGGTTCCCAGAGAGTGAATTTAGTGATGCTATCCCACACAGTAAGCTAGTGTCACTAATTTCACTCTCTGGGAACCTCATTCTGCTTATGCCTCAAATGTTTTGGGAGACCTAGGATCAGATTGAAGTTCCCCAGTTGAATTTGGTGATGTTCACCCATTAGTCACCTCGATTGTGCATTTTATCTTCTGCAAATTATGGAATATAGAACCTGAAAGTACAGTAATGCTCTAAGTAATCGACTTCTTAACCACAGCAGAATTATGGGTAACTTTTCAGGATATAGTCGGAAATATGGCTTGTTGCCATTCATTGGAAAGCTCTCCCATTCTGCTGTGGTTAAGAAGTCGGTTACTTAGAGCATTACTGTAACTGAAAACAATGTTAACTTACCTAAGCAGAATGAGATCTGGAGAGTGTGAATTTGATGACTCTAGCCTGTCATGCGGGATAGTGTCACTAAATTCACCCTCTGTGAACCTCATTCTGCAAATGTCAGACACACTATTCAGGCTTGTGTGGCCACCATAAAACCATTTTTTTCCAATCACTGTGAAGGTTGAGGCCTACATGGGCATGCATTTCATTTGGAATATAAAAAGGCCATGTGAAGGTTGAGGCCTACATGGGCATGCATTTCATTTGGAATATAAAAAGGCCATGTGAAGGTGAAGGCCTACACAGGCATGAATTTCATTTTGAATATAAATTGGCCCTGTGAATGTGGAGGCCAACATGCTGGGCATGAATTTCATTTGGAATATAAAATGCTATATTTTGTAACTAAAAAAACAAACAAATAAATAAAAAACAAAAACAAAACCACCATGAACAATTAATACAGATCTTCACAATACGAGGGTTAATATTATTAATGATAGTAATTGTGGTAAGGTTTCTAGCAGGGTTAAGATTTTTATTGATACTAATTGTGGTAAGGTTTCTAGCAGGGTTAAGATTTTTATTGATACTAATTGTGGTAAGGTTTCTAGCAGGTTTAAGATTTTTATTGATACTAATTGTGGTAAGGTTTCTATCAGGGTTAAGATGTTTATTGATACTAATTGTGGTAAGGTTTCTAGGATGGTTAATATTTTTTATTGATACTAATTGTGGTCAGGTTTCTACGAGGGTTAATATTGTTGTTGATAGTAATTGTGGTCAGGGTTTTCCAATCACCGATCACTTGCGCTGGCAGGGAATCTATAATCATACGTTTGTCTAGCACCTGAATGAGTATAGATATGTGAGTGAGGAAAATATCCGCGGACACACTTAATGTCTAATGGGCGATAGCGAAGAGCACATGAAGAATGTAAACACTGCTTACCGATCCGAAAACTCAATACCATTCAAGGCTGTTATTTCATTTCACTGTGTTCCTACTACACTGGATTTACTATTATCGTGCATATATCCCACTTCTGCCACCAGATTAAACTATGGAGGATAAGTTTATCAGCTGTTTCATGTGCAGATCTTCCGTAAGTTAATTTTTTTCTTTATAATTCATCATCTCAATGTATTTTTTTTACTTTTACAAATTGCTGCCAAGTTTTCCAATTGAGTCTGGCACACTATACAGGTAATAGCTCTCAACAGGTTGATATATCCTATCATTGGCCCCATGGTTTGATAGTCTTATATTCCTAAGGCGATTAGTTCTTTATTAGGTGTCTCAGCAGGTTATTGTGTTGTACATCTTGTATTACTAAGCTTATTCCTCCATCAATATCTATAGGCTATGAATTAACACAATCAGCTGTATGGATCTACATATATAGGTCAGTATTACATCCCTGTTTACTATACACTTGGTCACAATATAATGCTTCCATGTGGTTGGGGGGGGACTGGGTCACGTTATAATGCTTCCATGTGGTGGGGGGACTGGGTCATGATATAATGCTTCCATGTGGTTTGTGGGGGGGGGATTGTGTCACGATATAATGCTTCCATGTGGTGGTTACTGGAGACAGGGAGGGGGGTGGGTGGGGAGGGGGTATGGAAGTGTTCTGCTATAATTCTTGGTAATGGGGATATGCTGGGGTAGGTCTGGAGGTAATAGGATGTTGTACATCTTGTATTACTAAGCTTATTCCTCCATCAATATCTGTAGGCTATGAATTAACACAATCAGCTGTATGGATCTAGGTCAGTATTACATCCCTGTTTACTAATACACTGGGTCACGATATAATGCTTCCATGTGGTGGTTACAGGGAGAGGAGGGTGGGATGGGGAGGGGGTATGGAAGTGTTGGTTACTGGGGAGTGGGGGTATCACTGAATTGTTTGCACAAAAGGGGGCCCTTAGTTGTGGAAATGCCACTGTCGCCTATGGGAAATAATTAGTTCGTTGTAACCTGTAGACACAAATCATGTTTTGTGGTATCATCGGTGCGTTATGAGAGTTATGAATAATATAAGTCCGGATATAATGGCCCCCTATTTAGACTGATCTCCCCCTTGTTTTGAATTAATCAGCATCAAGGAAGGTGGCTTCCATTTACACCTACATTCAAGTGTGAAGTGAAGTGTTATCACTGATAATATCTGAAATGTGTAAATTCAATTGAAATTACAAAATGTGTATGTCTGATAATACAGGCCCACAGGGAAAGAATTAATATCAATTGTCAGATTAAATCAGAGTTTTTTCGAAACTAAGAAAAGCACCCAATAGCCAACGTCACACGTGCATTTTAGAAATTGACCTGAATTGATAGGGAAAAAGTAACTAAAAACAATATTAATTTGAGACTATAAATAATTCCCAGAAGATCAGGCAAGCAGAATGAGGTCCCCAGAGTTTATCACCGATAGTTGTGTTCGGAATCGAGATGTAAATATTTAAAATTGAGAGTAGTTCATGCCGAAAATGTTTTCTATGGAGTGGTATAGATTTTAAAAATAATTTTGGCGATCGTAGTAGAATGCTGCATTCCCCGGGTGGGCATAGCACCTGAGTACTAACTTATCAATTTCACACACCCGAACAAGCCCGTAATGTCTTTAAATTTTCGTCATGTTGAGGGAAGCACACCATTGTAAGCCTGCTAAAAACATAAGTAAGAACCACATGATTCAATGTGCTCTATATAATTGTTCCTTATTTGGAGCTGGAGATATATTCTTTACAACTGGGTTCAATAAGTAGTGTTGGTCTGCACCAATTGTCCGATAATTATTCATGCCCTATTAATTTATAAACCAGGAATATCGGTCAAGGCAATAATATAGACTATTGACGTATTGTGGTTTTATTATAACTGCAGTGAATACCACAATGCGGGCATATATGTTACTTGTGTATGCAGGCCTTTGAAAAGTTTTGTAGTTACAGGGTGATCCTTAACAGATTTTGTGTTTCCCCTCTCCTCAGTCTCCTGACCCATATTGTTGGGGTCGGGTAGATCATGCCATGAATCTCTACTCTGTCTAACGCCCCGGCGATTCATGGCATGATCTAGGGGTCGGGTAGACAAGCCTTGAAATAGCGTGTCTGTCATTTGCAGAATGAGGTCCCCAGAGGGTGAATTTAGTGATGCTATCCCGCATAGCGGGCTAGCATCACCAAATTTACTCTCTGGGGACCTCATTCTGCTTACACCTCAGCAGAATGAGGTTCCCAGAGGGTGAATTTGGTGAATCACTAAATTCATTCTATGGGGACCTCGATCATTCTGCAAATGACAGATACCCTATTTCAAGGCTTGCGGGTAGTAATTGTAATTGTAATTGTAATTGACCACATCTAATGTGGTGTCATGCACCTCGATGATACCGAAGCAGGCCTTAAAATTCATAAAAAAAAATTAGAGAATCAAAATATAGTAATTCTACAGCGAATCAGCTGCTTTTACAATAATCAATCTGAGAATCATGATTCTGATTCTCGTCAGATTTAAAGCCCAGTGCAGTATTATACTACGGCAACCTCCAATACTACGGTACAGTTAGCACTTGTTACCGCTTCAACACCATTCGTACCACGGTTACACCACGAGAGCTTTCCGATGAATGGCAACAAGCCATATTTCCGACTAAATCTTGAAAAGTTACCCATAATTCTGCTGTGTTTAAGGAGTCGATTACTTAGAGCATTACTGTACTAAGCAGGCCTGAGACTAAGTCAAGCCCTGTTCCATGTGTGAGGATAATAATACATTGGTTCATAGTGTTATAAAATACATGTAGGACATGAGAATGCTCGATAGAAAATTTGTATATTGGGGTTAAATGTAGCACGTCATGAACTTTACTCAATGTTGAAGTTGCAAGCATTATTTCGGCTGTCAATTTATGAACTCCACCCATCACCTGCTGTCAGGCCGCATTGATTGGCATTACACATGCAGGCATGAAAATTAAATTTAGTGATTCATCTTTTATCTTTTAACAAGATCCTTGTGAACATATTATGTTTTCAGTGTGACGACCTCTAATATAGACCGCAGTATCATAACTGTACGGTATTGTGGCCCCACTGCAGTGACCATCTCGATACCGCAGTGGATACCATATACACTACTGGTAATTCTGTGGCAGAGTAATGCCCTAAGTAATCGACCCCTTAACTACAGCAGAATTATGGGAAACTTTTCAGGATTTAGTCGGAAATATGGCTTGTTGCCATTCATCGGAAAGCTCTCATTGGTAAACTATTTTTTATACGCCCAATTTAAAAAAAACAAGAGACCTGTATTATGTTAATAGTCTGTCCTTCCGGATAATGACTTGAGGTAGTCTCAACTGAATGGAATAAAATTTGGTACATGTACGTGAATTTACTAGCACAAAATACAGGCCAAGTTCCTAATCGGGTTCTGCCCTCCAATTAACACCAGAGTTTTGTCTCTTTTTGTTGGAATTTTCACTCAATATTCATTTCCTGATGATAACTTTTGTAAGTCTGAACTGAATGGAATGAAATTTGTTATGTGTATTTACTACCCCAAAATACATATGTCGAATTTGGGTCATGTCCTCCAATTTTCATCCTGAACATAGCCACTAACTATATACCAGCCTGTATACTGCAGTAAGGCTGGTCCAATGTTCTGAGCTAATTGAAATTAAATTGTAAACAGTAAGCCAGAGAAAGCCATGAATAATTGAAGTTAAAAAAGGGGCACCCCCATCTCCCAACCCCCCCCCCCCCCCCCCCCCTACCCAATACCTGCAAACCATCTACCCCCATCCCGAATAGAGCCACTAATGATACACCAGTCTGTATACTGCAGGTCCAATGTTCTGAACAATTGTCCACTAATTGAAATTGGATTGTGTAGTGCTCCATGAATTATTGACGTTAACGAGACAAGTGATTTGTGGGTTTTCTTGTTTAGCCTCGGAGGAAAACTTTATAATTAAATAAAGGGAAATAACTCCTTCAGATTATCATATGTCAACGTGTAAATGTCACACAGTTTATAGTATTTATAGTACCATCATGTTAAACAGGCCTGACCATCTAATAACTATCCAACCCTGACAATTAAAGGCATTGGATGGCCTTGCTGTTAAGATATTTACACCCATTAAAACTGACATTTGTCATTAGTAGAATGAGGTCCCCAGAGGGTGAATTTAGTGACGCTATCCCGCATTGGAGCTAGCATCACCAAATTCACCCTCTGGGGACCTCATTCTGCATGGCCTCATCTGATATGGGAGACATAGACTCAGATTGAACTTGAAGTTTCCATTTGGTGAATATTGCGATGTTCTTGCACCTATTGGGAAACTCATTTATGCAATGTGTCGTCTGCCAATTTGGCGATAAAGAGAAACTAAACTAAAATTGAAATATAATCTGTGTGAAGAAAATTTGATAATAAAGAAACTTTCCAGAGAAGATGAGGCCTAAGCAGAATGAGGTCCCCAGAGGGTGAATTTGGTGATGCTGGCCTTCTATGCAGGATAGCATCACTAAATTCACCCTCTGGGGACTTCATTCTGCAAATGACAGACACACTAAACTCAGACTTGATTAATACCAAAGATTATCATATTATTAAAATACAAAGGTAGCGAAAGTATACCGGTAGATACATGGCATAATCTATATGTACGGTACAGTACTGCTCTGAATAATCGACTCCTTAACCACAGCAGAATTGTGGGTAACTTTTCAGGATTTAGGATAGAGCTAGAGCTAGAGATGTTCCTTAATCCTCAACCATTACAATTATTAGGCACCTGGGAGTACGGTTTGTACCACATATGTGACCCGCCATATAAAATCCAGTCGGAAGTCGGGATTTTTTTACCCTGTGCCAATGCATTCTCTTATATATGCGAGTCGACCATAGGTCGCCTCGCATATATAAGAGAATGCATTGGCCTAACAATTTTTTACAATTTTAATAATTTGTTCTTGTATTCTTTAACAATTTTATAATACAGAGCCCCAGAAAAACATGAGCAGACGACACTCTTCTATATGCTTCTATATACCGGTATGTGTGGGGCTCCCTGCAGGGTAATGGATGTTTTTTATTTTATGTCCTAAAAATGGTAAGAAACATTTATTTAAAAAACATGATAAAAAATTGTTAGGCCAATGCATTCTCTTATATATGCGAGGCGACCTATGGTCGACTCGCATATATAAGAGAATGCATTGGCACAGGGTAAAAAAAATCCCGACTTCCGACTGGATTTGATATGGCGGGTCACATACATGTATATGGTTATTAAGGACAGCCCCATACTTGTAGCAGCTTACAGTATATGATTATTAAGGACATACAGTAATGCTCTAAATAATCGACTCCTTAACCACAGATATGTGTCCTTAATAATCATATATGTGGTACCACAATATTTGACAGTCTAAATCCTCAACCAACACAATTATTAGGCACCTGAGAGTACGGTTTGTACCACATATATCTATCTATCTTAAGTATATACCCCGCTGGACAAAACAAGTGTACATTGGCACTGCGGTGTATTTGCCGTTCGGCCGCGGTATTAGAGTTTGTAACTGCAGTTGAGCACCGCGGCCGAACAGCAAGTTCACTGCATCCGAACGGCAACTACCCTCGCGGCCGAATGACATGTACACCATGGTTAGATTTCTGGTTTGTATTGTCTTTTTTCAGTTTAATGAAAGTACACTGCGCCAACTACACCATGCCAAATAGCAAGTAAACCGCGGCCCAACTGTAGTTAGCCGGTGGAGCCGTGGTGTAGTTGCATTTCGGCCACGGTGTCAACACTAACCGCACCGTAGTTAAGTGGACACTTGTTTTGTCCAGCTAGGTATGTCTCCCATAGCAGATGATGCCATGCAGATTGATGTCCCCAGTGGGTGAATTTGGTGATTCTAGCCCGCTGTGTGAGATAGCATCACTAATTTCCCCCTCTGGGGTCCACATTCTACAAATGACAATATAACAAGGCTATGCAGGGAGCCCCATACATGAAGCAGCTTGTATTTGTGACTGTCGTCTGGTCAGGTCTGTGAGGCTCCCTATGGGTGGTAATGTCTCCGGGTTCCGTGCAGCATCACTCTGTCTCCCTTATAAAGCCACCGAGAGCTTTTCGATGAATGGCAACAAGCCATATTTTCGACTAAATCCTGAAAAGTTACCCATAATTCTGCTGTGGTTAAGGAGTCGATTATTTAGAGCATTACTGTATGTCCTAATCATATATGTGGTACAAACCGTACTCTCAGGTGCCTAATAATTGTGTCTCTAGCTCTAGCTGTGTCCTCGTTTGTCCTTGACAGGATCAGTTCCATGACGTGTGATCAGTTCTAGGATTAATGTCTTTGGGTTCCTGGCAGCTAATTAGGTTTCGCCTAGAACCACTCTGTCTTTCTTATACAGTCCTTCACTATATAGTCTGTTCTGATCACTCACTGTTATCCTGCAGGGAGCCCCATACATGTAGCAGCTTGTATTTGTGACTGTCGTCTGCTCAGGTCTGTGTGAGGCTCCCTATGGGTGGTAATGTCTCCAGGTTCCTGGCAGCACCACTCTGTCTTCCTTATAAAGCCATTCACTATTAAGTCCATTCGGATCACTCATTGTTAGCTTGCCCTCCAACAAAGTAGAGACGATGAATGAAATATTAATTAGAAGGATAATAAATTTGACTGGGCGTTCTGTGTCCATTGGAGAGAGATAAGCCATTATTTCTGGGAAAAGGCCAATATAAAATAAATGACTTGATTTACATTCCTGCACGACCCTACCGTATTTTTAGTGATTTACATCCCCGTCGACCCTATTTTTAGTCCCCTCCTTAATTTTGTTTTACTTGAATTTTTTTTTCACGTAAATTGTTTTCTCATACTTAACCATTTAAATTACATTTCAATGAGCCATTAGTCAGTCTATTTTTCATCAAATTGGACAATCTGAATCACTTTATATTATATAAGATAGGAAACTGCATCAATATCTAGGACTGTCCATGACAATTTATGTTAAGAAGAATAAAATATAAAAAATTAATTCTCACTCCCGCCCCATTTTTCTGAAAAAGTTGGATGTAAATCTAGCAGCTTAATTATATTGGCCTCATAAATATGATTGAGTGCTCTGCGTGATTTCTATACACAGAAATAAAATACGCCATAAATTCTTGGTTCTCCAGAATACCAGTGCAGAGGTAGTGGGCGGGGTGTGGGATGGGTGGGACTTGATGTCCGTCTATCTTTGGAAAAGTCATGGAATTTTGTGGCCTCTAGGTCATGGATAAGTCATGGAATTTCATAGCCTCCAGGTCATGGAAAAGTCATGGAATTTTATAGCCTTTTGGTCATTGAATTTCATAGCCTTTTGGTCATGGAAAAGTCATGGAATTTCGTGGCAGATGGTTTCCGAATGATCACTTGGATTACTCACATGAAACAGGTCAGACTTGAATTTGGGTTTTGACCCTTGTCGACATTGAATTTGTCAATTATTTTGGTTTCTGGGTGGTGACTTCATACACTTTGAAATTACTGATTATTCAGGTGTCTAATCAAATAAAACTATGTGTGTTAATAACATACCACAGTTTGATTCAATGGTTCCCACAATAAAAATTTTCATTTCTAAAATAGACACCGATCAAATAAAGCCACCTTATTTGGGAGACATGTGGCTTAGCGGACTTTTATTGTTGCTTGACCGTAACTTGGTTGAACATAAATAAACTTCAAGCTGTCAATCTCAACCCATCTTACCGTCAATCAAATCCAATAACTGATAATGTGTTCTACATTGAATTCGCATCTGCCAGTGTTATGTCCATCACAATGTGGAAGGGCTTTTAACCCTTTGAGTGCCAGGGGCCGATCTCATCAGCCCTAAACCTTCAAAATAAGTCTGTTAAAGAATATAAGAATAAATTATTAAAATTGTTAAAAATTGTAAAAAAAAAAATGTTAGGCCAATGCATTCTCTTATATATGCGAGGCGACCTATGGTCGACTCGCATATATAAGAGAATGCATTGGCACAGGGTATATGGGTTGATACAAAAATCGGACCTGGCACTCAAAGGGTTAAAAGAAAGGCTTGGACTTTGTACTAGTATATCCTTGTGACTATGTAATTCGCATCTGCGCTGTGATGTCCATCGCCATGTGGAAGGGTTTATGAAGGAAAGACTTCTTCTCTCTTTATCCTTGTGACCATACATTATCTGTCATATACAATATGCCCTAATTAATCGACTCCATAACCACAGCAGAATTATGGGTAACTTTTCAGGATTTAGTCGGAAATATGGCTTGTTGCCATTCATCGGAAAGCTCTCGGGGAGAGCTTTCCGATGAATGGCAACAAGCCATATTTCCGACTAAATCCTGAAAGTTACCCATAATTCTGCTGTGGTTATGGAGTCGATTAATTAGGGCATTACTGTATGCGTAATTCGTATCTGCATTGTGTGTCGATCACCATGTGGAAGGCTTTATATAGGAATGACTTCTCTCTTTATCCTTGTGACCATACGTTATCTGCATTATATGTGTAATTTGCATCTGTGCTGTAATGTCCATTGCCACGTGGAAGGGTTTATAAAAGAAAGGCTTCTTCTCTATTTATCCTTGTGACCATACGTTATCTGCATTATATGTGTAATTATATGCCGAATCGCGATTTATAGGTTTTTGATTCGGCATATGCCTTTAGACTGTGTAATTACATTAGGAAACCGAGATTATTCCTTAAATGACTTCTTCTCTCTTTATCCTTGTGACCATACGTTATCTGCATTCTCTATTTATCCTTGTGACTATATGTAAGTCAGGTCCATGCTCTGCATCATGTTGATCACCATGTGAAAGGGTTTAGTGTCAGCGCACACGATCCCGATTGTCCCCGATTAATCTGGCTGCAGGATAAATCGGGGACAATCGGGACCGTGTGTGCCTAACAATAGAGCGGATTTTGTCGGATCCGATTTAATCGACGGATCAAACTGAGTTTTATTTCATCAGGAGAATCCGGCTTGTGACGATGGCAACGCGCGTGTTTTGCTTTTCACATGACTGATCGTCACATGACCAAGACCTCATTCAAAATGTTGGAATAGTTAGCGGCGAACGCTAGACCGCTATTCAAAATTATATCAAGAATTCTGATCGATCGACAAGGAACAACGGCTGGGAGACCTGTGGGCAGAAAATGAGTGCCCCTATAATAATTGCAACAAGAGGGCGGCAGCTGTGGAAAGGTCTATTACGCCAATTTACGGCTATTCCTAGTAACCTTAATATATTATTATTAATATTAATATTAATTATTTAATTTATTATTAATAATTATTAGTCTTTAGAAATACTTATTAATATATACCACCATGACTAGCTATAGTAACTGGCTACATAGGCTGACCACACCAGTTGGCTATAGTATAGAGACTACAGTGATACAGGGCCCGATTTATCCAGCAGCCGGATAATCGGGATCGTGTGCGCCGACACTTATAAAAGAATTAGAGAATACCAGAAATCAGTTTTTGTTTGAATACCTAAATATTTCATGAATGTCTGGAAAGAAATATCAAATTTTCATGAGCTGCAAGTGAAAATTTTATATTTCTTTCCAGACACTCGAGATGTTTCAGGTATTTAAACAATAAAAACTGCAGATATTCTTTTTAGTACCGGGTATATGCATCTTATTAACCCTTTAAGTGCAGCCCTTTTAATTCAGATTGTTTGGCTTCGGCAATCTGCTACGGCAACCCTTTATTGTGGCCCAGCTTGCTTCAGCAAATGGCTTCGGCATTGCCGATTGCCGTAGCCAATTATGAGGGCTGTAAGTGCCAGGTCCGATTTTTGTATCAACCCATATACCCTGTGCCAATGCATTCTCTTATATATGCGAGTCGAATATACGTCGCCTCGCATATATAAGAGAATGCATTGGCCTAACAATTTTTCATCATTTGTTATTATTTTTTACAATTTTAATAATTTTTTCTTATATTCTACTCTCTTTCAGTGCCAGACTTATTTTGTAGGTTTAGTGCCAGGGAATCTTACGTTTTTCATGGGCATCAAAATTAATACTTGGTGATAGTTTTGAGTTATAACATGCCCCTAAGGTTTTAACCAGTTTGTTTTTAAATTACCCAAAACAAATATTAAAAAAAAAAAAAAATTTTTTTTTTTTTTTTTTTAGGACCGATTTTACAGACTGTAAATTAGGGGCGATGAGATCGGCCCCTGGCACTGAAAGGGTTAATGCTCAAAGTTGCTAAATTATGTGGTATATTCGCATTTAATATTACAACAAATTAACCATTTGAGTGCCAGGTCGATTTTTGTATCAACCCATATACCCTGTGCCAATGCATTCTCTTATATATGCGAGTCGACCATAGGTCGCCTCGCATATATAAGAGAATGCATTGGCTTAACTTCTTTTTTTTTTTTTTTTTTTTTTTTTTTTACAATTTTAATAATTTATTCTTATATTCTTTAACAGACTTATTTTGTAGGTTTAGGGCCGATGAGATCGACCCCTGGTACTCAAAGGGATAATACTTGTAACAACTGGTTGGTCCTAATTTCTAAAAAGCTACAATGAAATAACAAAGCTACAGTGAAATAATTATTACGAAATCGTATTTCACTGTGGCTGCGAAGAGATTACATACAAGGATCTACGTTTCGGTGATGTTCAGCTATTTTATATGCAAGCATACAATAAAGGCTTCTACTTTGTATATCCTTGTGACTTGATAATTTCTGTAATTAATGGTTTAGTTCCTCTGGTAGCTAATTAATTCCTCCTCTAAAGCTATGAGGTTCCTACTCGCTTACAAATCGCTCATTATCATGTTTTTCTGCAGCAAAGTCTCCCCCATGAAGGCACCAATCATACAACTATAACCATAAAGCATGAATAGATCATTAATTAGTGGGTTCTAACGATGATTAGCCGGTCTCTGGGTATTATATCAGAATTCCCTGGAAAGTACTTCCTGTGTGTTAATATAGAGAGTATAAGTACTGGGTTTGTGGGGCTGTATGTGAGGAGCATATGTACTTTACTTAAAACTGTCAATTTATACAAACATACTTCACTAATGGAATGATAGTCCCATCCTCATTGCGCGTGCTCCGCGTGTATACTGGTGTAGATATTCTTGTTTCGCCTGGGCGCATTGGGTGTTTTATTTATAGAATGGGAATTTTTGGGAGGATTAAAAGTCGGACTGCGATGCGGAGGCCGAGTCCGGTAAAGATGTAGTTGGGAATTTCAATTTCGTTTATTGTTGTTAACATTATGTCATTAATGTTGATTTTTGGTTTGTGATAAGCTATGCCAATTACAAATAAAAGAATGAAAAAGATAGTTTGTAAGTCTTATATTTCAACTTTTATAGACATGTTTCGTTCTGCAGCCCACTGGGGGTTGTGGTCGGAGATGGCCGAGTCGGCCGCCGGTTCGTTAATTAGGTGCTGGTTGTCACTGTTATTTTAACGGAATTCTGAGTTGGTCATTCGCAAAACCAATATATTTTATATTCTATAACTACAATCATGGGTATGTAATATATGATCTTGAGCGCGTTACCATTTTAGACATTGGTTTTCTTGTTTTTGTATGTTATACACTTGAAGGTGACATATCTAGGCCCTATGACCTTGTTTGATCTCTATGACCTTGTTTGATCTCTATGACCTTGTTTGATCTCTGTGACCTTGTTTGATCTCTGTGTTTGTTGTGCAGTATATTAACCCTTTCATGGGGTTCATGACGGGAGCTGTGCTCAATGTGCTGGTGCAGCATTAAAGATCCTGTGCCATTGCACTCTCTTATACACATGTATATGTGAATCTCCCATAGGGAGCCTCACATATATAAGAGAATGCACTGGCTTACAAGGTCAAGGTAAATATTGTTAGGCCAATGTATTTTCTTATATATGCGAGGCTCGCATATAAAAGAGAATGCTTCGGCACAAGGTTTTCGCAAAATTTCAGGAAGCTCCAATCATGGAAGGATTAATGTCAGTGACATCGTTTGATTTTTTTTTTTAGTGTGTTAAATTCCCGCCTCTGTTAGCAATGAACAAGTCTTTAGGATCAGTTTACAATATTTGAGGTGTTTCCATGCATTGTCTTTCTCAGAATGTAGAAAGTTTAGATGGACCTACCGTACACAGAAAACTACTTAATTGTTAACCCTTTACCCAACAAAACAGCCAAAAACGCCCAAATAAAGCTTCAACAGCCTAAAATATCTTCGGTCTGTCTCAATAACACCATACAAATATGGTTATCATTGGAACCTGTTCATTGACCACATTGTGATGGTTACAGTTATGCCCTGTGCCAATGCATTCTCTTATATATGCGAGTCGACCATATTTAATATGTGTTAAGCTAATGTCATTTTTAATATGTGTTAAGCCAATGCATTCTCTTATATATGCAAGGCGACCTATGGTCGACTCGCATATATAAGAGAATGCATTGGCACAGGGCTGTTCTGTCGGGTAAAGGGTTAAGCTCAGTACACTACCTGAAGGAATCTATGCTATATGAAGACCACATCATGCATATACTATATAACAATAAAAATGTCTAAAAAGTACATGATCTGAAGTTCCCAAATGGTGAATATTGTGATGTACACCCATTGGGAGCCTCAATTATGGAATGTGTCGTCTGCCAATTTGGCGATATAGAGAAATTAAACTAAAAAAGAAATAGAATCTAAGTTTCTATAGAAATTTTATAATAAATAAACTTTCCAGAGAAGATGAGGCCTAAGCAGAATGAGGTCCCCTGCGGGATAGTGTCACTAAGTTCACCCTCTGGGGACCTCATTCTGTAAATGATAGGCACATTATTCTCAGGGGAAACCAAACTGTTTTTGTTGTGGTCTAGTGACCTATTCTCACAACCTTCTATCAAAGAGCCAATAATAGTTATATTTTAGGCTTCAATGTTTTTTTATTGGATCTTTTTATGGCTGTTTCTTTAGAAGGTTGGCAGACACTTTGTACCAGTCATAACTTGGAACAAGTGTAAACGGATTTCTAAGATTTGTGGTATATGAGTTCACCTGACCATTACCTAGAATAAGTTCGCAAGCCAGGTCTGGCCGGATATTTTTACCAGAGTTATTGGACTTTGTTTATTATTTTTGTTGATATTACCAAATAGCAAATAGCTGACGTCACAGGGCTCATTTCCACAAATCTCAACGGATATTTCATACTTCCTTTCTGACTGGTGCGCTCTGGTAGAGATTCACACTTCTCATCAAATGTTGGTCGTTTATCAGCTAACTTAGGGTCACTGATCATTTCTAAGTCATGAGTTGAAGGGACATTGTGCACTAAATCTGACCATTTATGGGACCATCTCCTTTTATTCTTAACAGAATATATGCAATAAATTAATAAATTTGAGCCATGGATTAATGCAAAATACACTTGTGTGTTCTATAAATGATGTAAACAACATGGTAATTATAATGAAAATCAATTTATGGCTCAAATTCATTAATTTGTTGCATAAACAGTAATGCCCTAAATAATTGACTCCTTAACCACAGCAAAATTATGGGTAATTTTTCAGGATTTAGTCGGAAATATGGCTTGTTGCCATTCATCGGACGTACAGCTCTCACCGATGAATTTGAACAAGCCATATTTCCGACTAAATCCTGAAAAATTACCCATAATTCTGCTGTGGTTAAGGAGTCGATTATTTAGGGCATTACTGTATTCTGTTGAGTACTGGTATAAAAGGAGATGCTCCCATTAATGACCGGATTTAGGATACAGTCCCCCTTTAATAATTCAACATGAAACAGGCAAGCATTGAAATAGTGTGCTGACATTTGCAGAATGAGGTCCCCAGAGGGTGAATTTAGTCATGCTATCCCGCACCATGTGCCAGCATCCCTAAATTTAACACATGGGAACCTCATTCTGCTATGGGAGACTTGGGATCAGATTGAAGTTCCGGAGTTGAAGTTGGTGATGTTCACCCATTAGTCACCTCGATTATGCATTTTATCTTCTGCAAAATTAGGGGATACAGAAATTGACCTGATGGGGGGGGAAAAAGTAACTGAAAACAATGTTAATTTGAGACTATAGACACTTCCCAGAAGATGAGGCCTAAGCAGAATGAGGTCCCAAGAGGGTGAATTTAGTGATGCTATGGCGGGATAGCATTAACCCTTTACCAAACAGAAGGGCCCTGTGCCAATGCATTCTCTTATATATGCGAGTCGACCATAGGTCGCCTCGCATATATAAGAGAATGCATTGGCTTAACACATTAAAAATTATAAAATTGTTAAAGAATGTAAGAAAAAATGGTAAAAAGTGTTAAAAAAATATTATTTTTAGGCCAATGCATTCTCTTATATATGCGAGGCGACCTATGGTCGACTCGCATATATAAGAGAATGCATTGGCACAGGGCATAACTGTAACTATCACAATGTGGTCAATGAGCCGGTTTCAATGATATCCATATTTGTATGGTTTTATTGAGACAGACCCAAGATAATTTAGGCTGTTGCAGCTTTGTTTGGCCGTTTTTGGCCGGTTTGTTGGGTAAAGGGTTAATACATTCACCCTCTGGGACCTCGTTCTGCAAATGTAAGACATACTATTGAGGCTTGTGTGGGCACCATAAACAGGTTTTTGCAATCACTGATTACTTGAGCTGGCAGGGAATATAATAGCTGATAGTCTAGACCAGAGACCAGAGAACATCTACAGTAATGCCCGAAGTATATGACCCTTTAACCACAGCAGAATTATGGGAAATTTTTCAGGATTTAGTCGGAAATATGCCTTGTCGCCATTCATCGGAAAGCTCTCACCATATTTCCGACTGAATCCAGAAAAATTTAGGAGTGGATTATTTAGGACATTACTGTACATGTAAAATGTTTGTAAATGAAAAAAAAACGGCCCCGTGAAGGTGGAAGCCTACCTGGGCATGAATTTCATATGGAAATGTGCAGGGTAGCGTCACTAAATTCACCATTTGGGGACCTCATTCTGTGAAGCTTGGAAGAAATTATTTTCATATCATTTGTTGAATAAGCATGTTTTCTAATTCTAATTCTACATCTTACTCAGACCCCTTCAATTTACTGAAGATTATGCTGAGGTCCAGGTTGCTAGCTACCATGGTGGAGTAACTTTATAACCCTCTGGTGACCGTGACCCCAGTAGCATTCTTTAACATACACATACCGAGGCTTGTGCACGGGTGAACAATTGATGTCCGCACCCGATCAGACAGCGTACTGCACCCACGACAACATATCTTGACAACTATTGTAATGGGGGGTAGTCGGCATTTTGCATTCGGATCTTTATTCAATAATCTCGAATGAGACTTTTCAGCCTGACAATCTTGGTATCTGACCAAGTTCTGATTTATGTCGGAATACACATGTACATGTACACTGACAAGGTTTCGATCCTCGGTCCGCTGTCACTAGAGACTAGTATGATACTTCTCGGCTACCGACTTCCTATGTCAATCATGTCATCCTATTGGAGCATGAAAACCAAGTCTAATTTTAGTATCTGTCAATTTCCCTGGCTGCAATTAAGTCCAGAAATAGTTGTAAATCAATGGGGAGGCCTCATTTAGCACCGATTGACACGAGGAATCTAAAATAGACTTACTCCTGGTCATTATTTTAACCCTTGCTACAGTAATGCCCTAAATAATCGTCTCCTTAACAACGGCAGAATTATGGGTAATTTTTCAGGATTTAGTCGGAAATATGGCTTGTTGCCATTCCCTTATGTTGAGTTTCTATATCTCCTAATTTGCAGAAGATAAAATGCATAATCGAGGTGACAAATGGGTGAACATCACCAGCTTCAAACTTGGGAACTTCAATCTGATCCTTGGTTAATTCTGTGCACCAATTTCCCCCACATATTTTCTGAGCTGATCCAAACATATTGCTTACTTTTCACAGCAGTCAGAGAGCTTGGATGTCGATCTTCGCCCACAATCAAACGTGCATGCATTGAACATGCGGAATTTGTTTTAATTTTATAATATTTGTGACAAGCACGCTTTTCCCGACAAAATTTTCAAAGAACCATATACAACATTCATTTCATCAAGGATTGCTTCATTCAAAAGACAGCTTTCTCGAAAACAACTTGTTTATGGGAAAAAACTTACGCTAACCGGGAGCGATGGTGAAAACTGTTATCCCGCCAGTGAGCCGCTATACACAGGGTAACCGCAACGCACAATCAGGGTGCAAGGAGTGATGTAGAGAGGTTCAGATGTTAGCCACTGAAGGAATTTTTCATGGTATAACACGTTTTCAAGGTATAACATGCTTTCATGGTAAACATGTTTTCATGGTAAACATGTTTTCATGGTATAACACATTTTCATGGTATAACACGTTTTTCATGGTATAACATGTTAGTGAGGTTGGACTTAGAAATAACTTGCAAATTTTAACATTTTAAATTTAACAAATTTGAACATTGTTGGTGATACCAAAAATTTGTCAGTTAACACTTGTTTTTATACTCACGAATTTAACTTGATGTTTTGTCAATAAAGTTATGGTACCTATGGAACAATATCAATGTTTATATGCAGTGCCAAATGACAGCAAGCTCACATTACTTATCTCTCCAAATTGTTAAACATAAATCGCAATTACAGTATGATTCCTTAACTTACCTACTTATATTACCTTTTGTTTGTTTATTACATTTATTGTTATAAAATATAAATATAAAACCTAATAAATATTCACCATACTTCTTTTACTAGGGGGAGGGGCATTCAGAACTATGATAAAAAATTACTCCCATCCATGCAGATAAACATTTCATAAAACAAGAGCTACCATAAAATTTTGTGATTATACATTTTTGTTCCAATAACATTGAGTCACCAGAAAGTTCTGTTGGCTAGGGTGGCGACGTTCTCTTCTATCAGTATTGCGTGGAGGTAATGATGGTAGTCATATTACTGTTGGGTAAAGGGTTAACTTATCTACTTATATTACCTTAGACGTTCATAAATTGGAGCTTAACCCTTTGAGTGCCAGGTCGATTTTTGTATCAACCCATATACCCTGTGCCAATGCATTCTCCTATATATGCGAGTCGACCATAGCTCGCCTCGCATATATAAGAGAATGCATTGGCCTAACAATTTATTTATTTTTTACAATTTTTTACAATTTTAATAATTTATTCTTATATTCTTTAACAGACTTATTTTGTAGGTTTAGGGCCGATGAGATCGGCCCCTGGCACTCAAAGGGTTAAATTATTGACTGATTCGGTGACTGATTCACTAAATACTTTTAGATATACGCAGTTTGTTGATGGATTTTCCCCAGCGGCTACAGGGGTGCCATATTCCCCCAACACTTTATAGAAACCCTCTCTATGAACTTCAGGCCAAAATAAAAAAGACCTGTGTTTCTGGTGACACGCCCGCCCCTATTCCGGCACCCCCGACCATTTTCATTTTATTGATTTCGCAAAATTAGTGCGCATCCAATTTTATTTTCCTTGTAAATTGATTCATTTCCGAAAAAATGGACACATCACGTGTATTGTTAAACCGGAAATTATACCACACTTCAGTTAGGTCACAGCTGGATCAAATTAATTTTGTATTCAATAAAACAATAAATTACACTACATGTATATTCTAATATTATGTACTTAGTTGTATTATTTTATGGTACATTACAAACAAGAAGTCCGGGAGGGGGGGTATTCATATTTATTTTGAGCAAAGTTGAAAATAAAATGAAAAAATAAAATAAAATGAAAAGCATGTCTCCAGAAACACAGGTATATTTTTTTTGGCCTCCCCAATAAATCAATGAATTTAGCCACCTTAACCCTTCCATGACTGGAGCTTCCTGTAGGGAGCCCCATACAGGTGACAGCTTGTATTGATGAGTGTCGTCTGCTCATGCATGTCTGAGGGGCTCCATAAGGGTAGTTTAACTCTTCCATGACTGGAGCTTCATGAAATTTTGCGAAAACCCTGTGCCAATGCATTCTATTATATATGCGAGTTTCCCATATGGAGCCTCGCATATATATAAGAGAATACATTGGTCTAACAATATTTACCTTGACCTGATAAGCCAGTGCACTCTCTTAAATATGCGAGGCTCCCGATGGGAGACTGGCATATGTATACATGTATAAGAGAATGCACTGGCACAAGATCTTTAATGATGCACATGCGCAGCTCCCGTCATGAAAGGGTTAATAAGTACTAAAACATTAGTCTGCCCACAATGGCACATTGAAGTGACATTCACTCTTCTTATTAATGTTTTTTCCCCTGTGCTCTTGACTTATGAATGATTTACTAGTGGCACTCCATGCACCTAGCAATTTATTGTATATATTTGTTTTCACACGCCACCGATAAATCAATGAATTTAGACGCCTTAATAAGTATTAAAACATTTAGTCTGCGCCTATATCTGATAATCAATTGAAGAAATAACACAGTTCTTAGATCGGACAATAGCTAGATTGTTCTTATAACTGCCACGTTCAAACCAACCATTCACATCTACTTAGGTTAAAGCCTCAACCTGAATAAAAAGATTACTGCCTGACCTTTAAATCCATATATTTACAACCCGCCTTAATCTCTGTGTAGAAACCTAACATTATTTCAAAAACATTTCATAACCCTCTGTATTCATGTTGTTATTTGATCATATTCATAACACTTACGTGTTTTGAGTTCTATTAATGTGCTAGGATCTTATATATTATGTGCACATATTTTCTTGGCTTATAAATATAACATACTACGCTGGAATTTTATACTTACCTGTACATGTACTTAAATATTCTAGGAGCCTACAGCTTTTAATAAGTTTTTAGCAACTTCCAGAAGTTTTCCAATAACGTTTGTTGCTGAGTCTGCTCATGGATTTTATGTGTTTTCTGTTCCGTTCTTCTTCTATGGATATACATGTACCATATTCCGATGTTAGTGGAAAATCTCTGTTTTTAATCTAACAATGTACAACCATTACAAGGTTCTAGTACGTATATATTTACCTTTATATGTTCTATTCTCCTGGGCTCCAAATAAACATGCATGCACGTTTATTATTTTCTTGGGAAATTTCCCCCCTGCACAGTGCTTATTTGGGTCTGCACATTTATTAATTGTGAGGCAATGAAAATTGAAATCAGCACAAACTCAATATTTCTATATGATTCTGATATTAAAATGGTGATCTTATGACTTTATGTAGGTACATATTCAAGTATATGGCATACATGTGAACATTTAAATATTGAATAAAATGCCACATGACACATACTGATTCCTATACTTAACCTACTATAACAATAATTTAACCACAGTTATATGTTGATGTTTTGCTCAGAGTTCCCCCTGCACTATTATTTGAGTCTGCACTTTTATTAACTTTCAATGGAATTCCCCCCTGTACTATTATTTGGGCCTGCACTTTTATTTGGAGCCTGAGAGTAACTTGCCAAAAACCTGACCATTTTGAATTCGCAACTTGGCAGCCTGCCTATTTGCTCATTTATATATGTCAGCTTTTATAAAATCGTGACAACATATTATGTAATTGGTCTGTCCGTCTCTCTGTCCACTCCCTTTTGGTTTCCGGATGATAACTTTAGATACTGAATGGAAGTAAATGTGGTAATGTGCATTAACTAGCCCAAAAATACAGATCCAGTTCAAATTCTGTTCCACCTGCCAATTTTCACCAGAGTTATGGCCCTTTTTGTTGGAATTTGCACTCAATGTTCGTGTCCGGATGATAACTTTAGATAGTCTCAACTGAATGGAATTAAATTTGGTACATTGTATGTGAGTACAAAATACAGGTCAAGTTCTAATTTGGTTTCCGCCAGCCAATTTTCCCCCAGAGTTATGGCAATTACCACGGGCAAATTTCCTTCGATGTAAACCAGCTAAGGAAATCGGTAGGGATAATTGTTAACACTGGTTTACATTGAAGTATGGTTGCTTCACTCTTTTATAGCAGACTGTAAGCGTAATCAGTCTCTGTATCGGGGTTTAGCATTGTTGACCTGCTAAACCTAAACTCACCAATGAGGCCATGCCGGTTAATAACATGTCACAATTGTGAAAGTAAACCAGTTTATTCCATTGAAGACATATTTGTTCTGAACTCTCTATTCAAAGTAGTTATTTAACGCCCATAAGAGATCATATTCCACCAGTACAAAACCTGGGAACTTTTTGAAGCTTTGACAGGGAACCTTATAAAGTTAACGTGGGGAATCAAAACTCCAAAAAGTTCCCAGATTTTGTATTGGTGGAATATGATTATCTATGGGCATTAGCCAGAGTAGAGATTCATGGCATGATCTAATTTTATCACATTGTTTACTTATAAAAAAGAATACAAACTCATTTGACCTCACGGAATTTGTAGCAGTTCAGATCTTCTCCAGACATGAACAAACAGATCAAATGTGAGGTCACATTCTGTGCGTAATTATACACCCCCCCCCCCCCCCCCCCCCCCCCCCCCCCCCCGCAACGAAGTTGTGGGGGGGGATATACTGGAATATGCTTGTCCGTCCCGTTGTCCATCCGTGGACACAATTTGTCCGGAGTTTTTCTCAGTCGTTTTTTGATCATTTTCCGTGAAACTTGGCACAGACATCAACCACCATGGGAACCTGTGCAATCTGCGATTATGACATCTGTCGGACTTTTGTTTGTGGAGTTATCCCCCCTTTTTTTATTTTGAAAATTTTCCGCAACATGTATAATTTTGTCCGAGATTTTATTCCTACATTTTAGGTGAATTTTTTTTTAAACTTGGCACAGATATTTAGTACCCATGATAATCTATGCACCTGCGATTATGACGTCTGTCCGACTTTTTTTTTGTGGAGTTATTCCCATTTTTATTCCTACATTTTTCGGTCAATAGGTTTAAAGATTAGGGTTAGGGTTAGGGTTGTGCACCTGCAATGGGAACTGTTTATTATTATTTTAACTAAATGTCTCTCGGGGAGAGCTTTCCGATGATGGCAACAAGCCATATTCGACTAAATCCAGAAAAGTTACCCATAATTCTGCTGTGGTTAAAGGAGTCGATTAATTAGGTCAGTACTGTAGATGGCGATATGGGGTGTAAACTGAACTTCAGTCTTTATTAATTCTCCCTGATAACAGTCCCACTTCTCCTTTAAATAAGCAAAACAGGGAGAAATGTCCCGTAGTGTCTAGTGTGAAGGTAACAGTTGGCCGCGTACGGGAACAATAAAGAGTCCAGAAGATTCAATAACTTTTATCTTCTTAAGTAAGACTCTGTCGATAAGCACAGCAATAGTAGATGAACAGAGGAGTTGGTGGATTGGTGGTCTAAGCGGGAGTGTCTCTGTTTTTCTCGACACGAATAGTTATTCCAACATATGGTGTATCATGCGTCCAAATAAGGTCTGAGATACCATGATACCCTTGTCTATGATGTGTATCATACTATTGTTCACTATAGAATGATACTGGTTTGATCCTCCCTCAATTATACAATGGTTGCTACCAGTCATAACCAATTAAGAATATGATCTTGTTAATTATGCTTGTGTGTTCTTATACTATTTACTGTGCTTATCTATACAATTAACCCTATCATTACAATCCCTGGGGAAAGGAAGTTTATCCTAGATCCAGGAAACATATAACAATAACTATACTATCTTGTGTACTATCCGACAAGAAGTGACTTCTCCCAATTTGAAACCTCAAGGCTGGTCTCCCTCTAAATCATACTGTCTGTGTTATACTGGCCTGCTTGAGTGTATAGTACACATGTGTTCCCATATCATTATACCCCCACTTTCGAAGAAAATGGGGGGTATACTGGATTGACTACATCTGTCCGTCCGTCACGCTTTATCCGTCCGTCCGTCCATCCGACCTCATAACTCGAACAACTATGAACCGATTTCAATAATGTTTTGTATGTAATCTCCTTGGGACTGCCTCTCCGCATGATGCTAATTGCGGTTCGATCCGACTTTTTTTTTATTAAAGTTACGCCTCATTTTCGACTTATTTTGACTTAGAAAATTCTGTCCGACTTAATAACTTTAACAAATATGAACCGATTTCAATAATTTTTGGTATACATTCTTCTTACAATACCCTCTATTCTTCTTACAATACCCTCTCTACATGATGCGGCTAGGGATTGGCTCAGACTGTTTTTCGTAATATTACACTTCATTTTCGACTTTTTTTACTTTAACAAATATGAACCAATTTCAATAATTTTTTCTGTACAAGCTTCTTGTGACACCATATCGATAATTCGATATTATTAGTCAGAATTTTTCTTTAAAGTTAAAAATCTTTTTTGTTGGGTTTACGGATAATGCGGCTTGAATTTGCCATGGTGGGGATATGCTAGCACTCGAGTCGAGTGCACACCTCTTGTTATATTTATCTCTCAATCCTCCTGATCTAATAATATGATCTAATCAAGCAGGAGTTTAGTGTGCCTGTCATTTGCAGAATGAGGCCCCCAGAGGGCTAGCATCACTAAATTCACCCTCTGGGGACCTCATTCTGCTCAGGCCCCACCTTCTCTGGAAAGTTTCTTTATTACAAAATTTCTATAGAAACTTCTTCAAATACATGTAGATTCTATTTCTTTTTTAGTTTAGTTTCTCTATATACCCAAATTGACACATGGCATAGTCAATGTTCCCAATGGGTGTACATCACAATATTCACCATTTGGGAACTTCAAACTGTGTCTGTGTCTCCCATAGCATGGGGTCCCCCGAGGGTCAATTTGGTGATGCTAGCCCACTATGCAGGATAGCATAACTAAATTCACCCTCTGGGGACCTCGTTCTGCAAATGACAGGCACATTAAACTCAGGCTTGGATCTAATCATACTCTGTTTGTTATAATAGTAAACAAAGTTTGATGGAGTCCCACTTGAGGGCCTTGAAATAGTGTGCCTGTCATTTGCAGAATGAGGTCCCCAGAGGGTGAATTTAGTGATGCTACCCCGCATAGCGGGTTAGCATCACCAAATTCACCCTCTGGGGACCTTATTCTGATTACAACTCAGCAGAATGAGGTTCCCAGAGGGTGAATTTGGTGATGCTAGCCTGCTATGCTGGGTAGCATTACTAAATTCACCCTCTGGGGACCTCATTCTGCAAATGACAGACACACTATTTCAAGGCTTGCCCACTTGAGAGACTAACAAAATAGATCTTTGTTAAGGAAACAGAGACCAAGAAATGAAGATATATGCTAGTAGGTCAGGTGTCTATGAAATATAAGATTACACTTTTTGTGTATTTTTCATAACATTTCAAATTGACCTGACATTAAAATTTTATGGGGGCATATTTTAATTGAATTGAAACACTCATGACCGGAAGTTACCTCTTAGGAAATGTTCACATAATAAGTTTAACCCTTTCTATACTAAACACTCATTGACTGGTAGTTAACCCTTAGGAAATGTTCAGATAATAAGTTTAATCCTTTCTATAATAAAGCATCATTGATGAGTAGTTATATCCCATAGGAAATGTTCAGATAATAAGTTTAACCCTTTCTATACTAAACACTCATTGACGATTAGTTACCCCTTAGGAAATGTTCAGATAATAAGTTGAACCCTTTCTATACTAAAGCATCATTGATGAGTAGTTATCTCATAGGAAGTGTTCACATAATAAGTTTAATCCTTTCTATACTAAAGCATCATTGATGAGTAGTTAATTCATAGGAAATGTTCACATAATAAGTTTAACCCTTTCTATACTAAACACTCATTGACAGGTAGTTGTTACCCCACATGAAATGTTCAGATAATAAGTTTAATCCTTTCTATACTAAAGCATCATTGATGAGTAGTTATCCCATAGGAAATGTTCAGGTAATAAGTTTAACCCTTTCTATACTAAACACTCATTGACGAGTAGTTACCCTTCAGGAAATGTTCAGGTAATAAGTTTAACCCTTTCTATACTAAACACTCATTGACGAGTATAGTTACCCTTCAGGAAATGTTCAGATAATAAGTTTAATCCTTTCTATACTAAAGCATCTGTCCAGGCATATATCTCAGTCATTGGTTATATGATTTGTCTGTCTGTCTGTCCATCCAGGCATACATGTATATCTCAGTCATTGGTTATAGGATTTGTCTGTCCATCCAGGCATACATGTATATCTCAGTCATTGGTTATTGGATTTGTCTGTCTGTCTGTCCATCCAGGCATACATGTATATCTCAGTCATTGGTTATTGGATTTGTCTGTCTGTCTGTCCATCCAGGCATACATGTATATCTCAGTCATTGGTTATTGGATTTGAATGTAATTTGGTATGGAGGTTCGTTTTTCAGGCTACTTCAAAATATCGAATGCCCAATTATGTTTGCATTTTCTGTTCTGTGCACCAATTGGGCACCTTGATTATGCATTGTATCGTCTGCCAATTTGGGGATATAGAGAAACTACACTAAAAAAGAAATAGAATCTGTGTGAAGAAGTTTCTATAGAAATTTGATAATAAAGAAACTTTCCAGAGAAGATGAGGCCTAATCGAGGTTCCCAATGGGTGTACATCACAATATTCACCTTTGGGAACTTTAATCTGAGTCTATGTCTCCCATAGCAGATGAGGCGATGCAGAATGAGGTCGCCCAGAGGGTGAATTTGGTGATGCTAGCTATGCAGGATATCATCACTAAATTCACCCTCTGGGGACCCCATTCTCCAAATGACAGGCCCACTCAACTTAGGCTTCTTGTCAAAGATTGGGCTTTTTGTCAAAGTCATGGCTTTTCCTTGAATTATTCAAGTTAGCCAAACACTGTGAAAAGGATAAATTTAGAAATATTAACAGCATCAGTTTGTCCTACCAGCATCATATCTACCCTGAGATGGAAACTTCAATTCACATTCGTTTTCCTTCTGTCTTTTGCAGACTGCGACACTGCCGTTATTTGAAGCCGCCGACCTCACAGACTTAGAAGATGCAATAAAGAAATGCATAAATAATGTGTTCCCGAATGTGGTAAGTTCAAAGGTCACATATTCGTACAGATATCCTCGAATGTTGTAAGTTCGAAGGTTACAATCTTGTACAGATATCCTCCAATGTGGGAAGTTCAAAGGTCACATACTCGTACAGATATCATCCACTAAACTTCATGAGGGTGACCTCTAATGGACCCAGTTTTGGTGCCCAAAAGAAGTATAAAAGGAGCGTAAATCAATATAAAATGAGTTGTTTTATACAGGACTGTTTGTGGTCATACAGTAATGCCCTAAATAATCTACCCTTTAACCACAGAAGAATTATGGGTAACTTTTCAGGATTTAGTCAGAAATATGGCTTGTTGCCATTCATCGGTAGATTATTTAGGGTATTACTGCATTTGATTTCAGATCAACAGTCACCAATGTCACATACTGCCTATTTAGAATTTGTCCGAAACAAATTCAAAAAGTAATTCCTTAAAAGATCAGGGGTCAGGGTACAACATCTGAAACAAATTCAAAGAGTCGTTCTTAAAATGAGGGAAACGATAAATGCAAAAATATCAGGGGTCTGGGTACAAAATACGCTTGGTATGGAAACCCCCAAAACAAAGGTATTTTTCTTTGTCCTAAGTGATATCTACTATATTAACACTTCGATGACAGGAGCTGCACTGGTGCAGCATTAAATATCCTGTTCCATAGGGAGCCTTGCATATATAAGTGAATGCAATGGCTTACAAGATAAAGGTAAATATTGTTAGGCCAGTGCATTCTCTTATATATAAGAGGCTCTCTATGTGAGACGAGTTCGCATATATAAGAGAATGCATTGGCACAGGGTTTTAGCAAAATTTGAGGAAGCTCCAGTCATGGAAGGGTTAATAAGGGAGGTAACTCCAGTCATGGAAGGGTTAAATCGTGTACACTGGATTAGCTCCGGGCTATACGGTAATCCTCGTAACTATTTATGATCAAGCCTTGAAATAGTGTGCCTGTCATTTGCAGAATGAGGTCCCCAGAGGGTGAATTTAGTGATGCTACCCCCGCATAGTGGGCTAGCATCACCAAATTCACCCTCTGGGAACCTCATTCTGCTGAGTTGTAAGCAGAATGAGGTCCCCAGAGGGTGAATTTGGTGATGCTAGCCCGCTATGCGGGGTAGCATCACTAAATTCACCCTCTGGGGACCTCATTCTGCAAATGACAGACACACTATTTCAAGGCTTGTTTATGATATGTGATAATACCTACTTAAGTTATGTTAATTGATTAGCTGGATGATATACCTGGTTGAAGGTATGTGTGGAATAGTTTCTGCTTACCTGGCAAATTCTTCACCTAATCCATGAATTTATCCTGGTTTATCCTCTTGGCGAATCTTGCATTTTTCATCCAATCAACCCCAAGCCTGGATGTATGTCTGACATTTTATATAGATTCCAGGGGTATAAAATAATAGATATGAATCAAGTGCATTTGTCCGGAAAAGCTTGTAATAATTAATAGCAATTTATATAGAATTCTTATGACATGCATGGGACAATTTTAGGGGCTATTTTTAGAACATAAATCTGTGCAACAACGTTTAAAGTGTACCAAGAGAGAGAACTCTGTCTTGTTAGCACCTTCAATCAAGGCAAATTGCATTTCAGCTCAGATTTCACGCAAATTATGATCGGAATAAAGCACTTAATTGTTCCTTTTATGGACAAATAATACACTAAAACCCCTCCAAACCGAACACCCTTCAGACCAACCCTTCTGTTCGGTTTAGAGAGGTGTTTGGTTTATAGAAAATTGCACTAAGATTGGAATGAATAGCAATTGTTGCGTTGTTACTAAGAATTGTCGAAGCAGAACCAACTTATTATTGATTAATTATTTTATTCAATAACTTTATTCAATAAAGTACCAAATAAAATATAAATAACAATAGATAAAACTTGGGTATAATCAGGTATAATAAGAATAAAAAATACATGTAGTATAATAAAACATTGCAAGCATATATTAAACAGGAAACATGGAAGCGATAAATTTTATGGTGATTCATGTTTTTGATAATGCCGCAGATATAGTAGCACATGTTTCATACTTGCGTACTCTTGTATACCGATTTAAAGGCACTCAATCCAATTCAATGGTCCCCATATCGTCAGATTCCAATGACAACAACATCTTTTTTAAATGCTGCTCAGTTATCAGAATTGATTAATTGCCCAAAAATAATGCTAATCACTGTCGGCAATAGTATAAAATTGCCCAAAACGTGTGATTTATCAACATGTTCGACCAAATTTGCATTATGTCCGTCCGTGAAACTTGGCACAGACATCAACCACCATTGGAACCTGTGGACCTGCGATTATGACGTCTGTCAGACTTTTTTTGGTGGAGTTATCCCCCCTTTTTCGACTTAATTTTTTTTGCAACATATATAATTTTGTCCGAGCTTTTATTCCTACATTTTTAGGTCAATTGTTTTTTTAACTTTGTACAGATATTTAGTACCATGGGAACCTGTGCACCTGCGATTATGACGTCTGTACGAGATTTTTTGGTGGAGTTATCCCCCTTTTTCGACTTAGAATTTTTTTTGCAACATGCCTAATTTTGTCCGAGCCTTTATTTCTACATTTTTAAGTCAATGTTTTTTAATCTTGGCACTGATATTTAGTACCATGAGAACCTGTGCACCTGCGATTATGATGTCTGTCCGACTTTTTTTTGTGGAGTTATTCCCCTTTTTCGACTTAAAAAGTTTTTGCAAAATGCATAATTTTGTCCAAGCTTTTATTCCTTCATTTTTTCAGTCTAACTACTCTCTTGTTCCCGATGAGAATCATCTGCAGCATTATATCTGCCATTTCGCTGTGGGTTAAAACCTCTGCCTCGTCCACCACGATATCCTCTACCAGTGCCTCTATAATATTGTCTGTCATGATTAAATGCAGCATCACTAGATGAAGCAGACTTATTTTCAAGTCTGAACTTTCTGTGTAAGTTCAATAGGTTTAAGATTAGGGTTAGGTTTGTGCACCTGCAATGGGAACTGATATTTTATTATTTTAACTAAATGTTTACTGACATGTGAAACATCTTAGTATTTCAAAAACACGGGGGGGGGGGGGGGGGGGGGGGGGGGGGGGTATCCTTAGTCCCATTGGGGCAGTCACACCTCTAGTTATCAACTGAAGGCCTCTTTATTTTAGAGATACAATTTTGATGGTCATAGAAGGTCATGGGGCAAGGATGCTGATTATATGAAAATATGGGGTTTCTTGTTTACCCAATTTTAAGTCAATTAGGTTATGACCATTGATATTATATGTATATGTGCAGGGGATGCCCCTTTAATCAAATACAATAGAGCTCCAGGGTGGAGAGACATTCATGGGGCAGGGATGTTGTTGATGTGAAAATAGGGGGTTTTACCCTATTTTAAGTCAATACGTACACCATATGAGGGAAGCAAGCCCCAGGGACCCCTAATTCACTTTCTATATACGACCATCAAAATTGTATATATCTGTGCAAGAGATGTCCCTTTACTGGAATTTACTAGAACTCCAGGGTGGAGGCACATTCCTTGGGCACGGATGCTGATATTCATTTGGAAATATGTCTTGTATTCAAATTTCGAGTCTATATAGGCCCACCATATGCAGGAAGCAGTCCACCAATAACTCATAATTCCCTTTTGATTACCATGGACATGCTAAATATATATGTGCAGGAGATATCCCCTTACTAAAATTTACTAGAACTCCGAGGTGGAGACACACATTCGTGGGGCAGAGATGCTGATAACATGAAAATATGGGGGGGGGGGGTACCAAATTTTAATTCAATAAGTAAACCATATGAGGGAATCAAGCCCCCAGGGAATCATAATTCCCTTTTTTGGGCCAATTTCAAGTAATTAAATACTGGAAAGCGACAAAAAGTGCGTCATTAATAACGCGCCAAAAGCGCACTTTTTTGCGCCGAAAGAATGCTAATAGCGCACATTTTGTCGCTTTCGGCGCGTTATTAATGGCGCACTTTTTGTCGCTTTCGGCACGCGCCGAAAGCCCCATTAGCAAGTGGCCCTTATAGGATTCCATAATTTCATGTATATTAAACGTTTATCTATGTACCGTGTGTACCTATTTCACCTATAAGTAACGTTTATCTATTTATGCAATAAACATTTTTATTTTATTTTCAGACAAATGTGCTGGTATTTTTCGCGGATCCGGGTCCTTCTGGATGCAGCCATGGTTCCGCTGGTGTACGACTCGATTCAATTCCCGTATCCGGAGTAGCGTGGTAAGTAGACCTGTCCTTCTGGATGCAGCCATGGTTCCGCTGGCGTACGACTCGATTCAATTCCCGTATCCGGAGTAGCGTGGTAAGTAGACCTGTCCTTCTGGATGCAGCCATGGTTCCGCTGGTGTACGACTCGATTCAATTCCCGTATCCGGAGTAGCGTGGTAAGTAGACCTGTTCTTCTGGATGCAGCCATGGTTCCGCTGGCGTACGACTCGATTCAATTCCCGTATCCGGAGTAGCGTGGTAAGTAGACCTGTCCTTCTGGATGCAGCCATGGTTCCGCTGGCGTACGACTCGATTCAATTCCCGTATCCGGAGTAGCGTGGTAAGTAGACCTGTCCTTCTGGATGCAGCCATGGTTCCGCTGGTGTACGACTCGATTCAATTCCCGTATCCGGAGTAGCGTGGTAAGTAGACCTGTCCTTCTGGATGCAGCCATGGTTCCACTGGTGTACGACTCGATTCAATTCCCGTATCCGGAGTAGCTTGGTAAGTAGACCTGTCCTTCTGGATGCAGCCATGGTTCCGCTGGTGTACGACTCGATTCAATTCCCGTATCCGGAGTAGCGTGGTAAGTAGACCTGTCCTTCTGGATGCAGCCATGGTTCCGCTGGTGTACGACTCGATTCAATTCCCGTATCCGGAGTAGCGTGGTAAATAGACCTGCAAATATGGTGCCGGACATTTGCATAATGAGGTCCCCGAAGGGTGAATTTAGTGACTGTTCCCTGCTGAACTGAAGGGAAAACGTATCTAAAATCAATGTTAATTAGAGACTATATATAGGTACTTCCAAGCAGATGAGGCCTAAGCAGAATGAGGTCCCTAGAGGGTGAATTTTGTGATTTTAGACCACTCTGGGATTTGTCATTAACCCTTTGAGTGCCAGGTCGATTTTTGTATCAACCCATATACCCTGTGCCAATGCATTCTCTTATATATGCGAGTCGACCATAGGTCGCCTCGCATATATAAGAGAATGCATTGGCCTAGGGTTAAATTCAACCTCTAGGGACCTCACTCTGCGTAGGCCTCATCTTCTCGGGAAAGTATCTTTATCAACAAATTAACAAGTTTTTTTAGTTTCTTTATAAACTTCTTTAGAAAGTTTCTTTTTCAGTTTAGTTTCTACATATCCCCAAATTAGCTGATGATCAGCTGCATAATCGAGGCGCCTATTGGGTGCATATCACCATCTGAGAACTTATATCCGTGTCTAGGTCTCCCATAGCAAATGAGGACATGCAGAATGAGGTCCCCAGAGGCAGAATGAGGTCCCCAGAGGCAGAATGAGGTCACCAGAGGATGAATTTTGTGATTCGCTAAATAAACCATGTGGGGACCTCATTCTGCAAATGTGGGACTGGAATTAATTTCCAGTATCAAAGTTTTTGCGAAAACCATGTGCCAATGCATTCTCTTATATATGAGAGTCGCCCATAGGACGCCTCACATAAATTAGAGAATGCATTGGTCTAACAATATTTACCTTGATCTTTTAAGCAAGTGCATCCTCTTATATTTGCAAGGCTCCCTCTGTAAAGTCGGCCCCAAAAAAAATTAAAAATAATTTTTTGTTTTTTTTTAGATATTTTTGGGTTAAATTTTTTTTGGGTATGCTTAAGCATGCTATAGCGAATTTAAAAACAAACTGGATAAAACCTTAGGGGCATGTTATAACTCAAAACTATCACCAAGTATTCATAGTAATAATTTTGATGCCCATGAAAAACGTAAGATTCCCTGGCACTAAACCTACAAAATAAGTCTGTTAAAGAATATAAGAAAAATTTATTAAAATTGTAAAAAAAAATAACAAATAATGAAAAATTGTTAGGCCAATGCATTCTCTTATATATGCGAGGCGACCTATGGTCGACTCGCATATATAAGAGAATGCATTGGCAAAGGGTATATGGGTTGATACAAAAATAAGACCTGGCACTCAAAGGGTTAAATGACAAGGTTCATACTCCTGGAAAACCGTCCATGACCAGAACTTCCTGAAATTTTGTGAAAACCCTCTGCCACTTGCAGACCTTACAATCCATCCATTTTTGCGAGAATCAAAGCTGATTCACAAGTTTGAGGGTACTAGAATCAAATTTAAATACTGATTATGCCACAAGTTGGTTGGGAGGGGGTTATGTTGTATTACTCGATCCATGTTAGAGATGGTTTGAAGGGCATCCCCCGGGAAATTTTGAAAATTCAATAGGCCTACACTGTGTCAATTTCTCAACAGTAATATCTTTAAAAAGTTTACCCTCTCCCTGTATCTTCAGTGAAATGAGTTGATGTAAATGTGACAGGAATGCAGAATTGCAATATTTATTGTACATGTATAGCTTTCAATTTCGAAAAATTTACTGTTAACCCAGGCTGGTTAACCAATTGAAAAAAAAACACCTCGCCTAATACTGTAGCTATGATATGATGTATTTATATAACAAAATAGAGATACACGTAAGTCGGGATTTTTTTACCCTGTGCCAATGCATTCTCTTATATATGCGAGTCGACCATAGGTCGCCTCGCATATATAAGAGAATGCATTGGCCTAACAATTTTTTTTCATTTTTTTAAATAAATGTTTCTTACAATTTTTAGGACATAAAATAAAAAACATCCATTACCCTGCAGGGAGCCCCACACATATATAGAAGCATATAGAAGAGTGTCGTCTGCTCATGTTTGTCTGGGCTCTGTATGGGTGAAATTATAAAATTGTTAAAGAATACAAGAAAATTCAAAGTTGATTCTCATGTTTCACTTTGCGAGAATCTTTTGCGAGAATCGATTCTGATTCTCCTACAAATTTTAAGCCTTGTGCCAGTGCATTCTATATATGAGAGTCTCCCATAGAGAGCTTCACATATATAAGAGTAACAATATTTACCTTCGTCTTGTAAGCTAGTGCATTCTCTTATATATGTGAGGCTCCCTATATATAACAGAATGCACTGGAACAGGATCTTAAATGCTGCATCAGCGCAGCTCCCATCATGAATGTGTTATATAATATCTCATGTGGATCCCCACATGGATCCAAGCAGACGACAGTCATCAATGCATTGTACTTTCTGTTTGAGGCTCCATAGAGGGTTTATGTGTCAAATGCACATAATAGACATGTAAAATTTAACCCTTTGAAACTGAGAGACCGGAATACCGGTCCAGAAATCATACGATATTTGACATGAAATTACAGCACAATAAATTTACATGTCAACTAGAGATGTACTTCTACTTTGCACACATGCGTCACATATGTTTTACCCATGTGACTTTGACAGACAAACTGATGGAAGAGGGTCTGTTTCTTCGCGCATGCGCAGAGGCCTATTTTGAGAACAAAATCACTTTTATCGTCGGAAAAGTGGAATTATTTCATTAGAAATGTCGTGATCAAAGCGCAAATTAACTAGAATTACTACTTTGCACAAATAAGTCACATGTTCATACCTCTGCCATTAGCAGCCAAATTGGTGACATGGGTTCTGTTTCATCACGCATGCACATAGGTGTATTTTGAAAAATGCCTGTTATCGTAGGCAAAGGGATAAGAATTTCGTTATAAATATACATCACGATCAAAGGGAGCCGCATGATATCTACATGTATATTGAACGTGGAATAGAATGTATCATTGAAATACCTTGTGACATATTTCACTGCACACTAGTTCAGTTCGCATAGCAGATTGCCATATAGTTGAGCATGTATACATGTATATACGTCCCAGTTAAGAGCATTATGAGTTAAGTCGTCGGAAACACTATATAACGTCAGGCGCCTCGGGTGGGGACCATTTAACGTTCAGGACGTTAGGGTTCAAAGGGTTAAGAGACCATTGCCGGTTTTGCTCTTTTACATCATTTTCAGAAAGTACTTGGATTTCCTGGATCACTATTCGTATTACACGATACGATGCGCATATCATTTCAATGTGTATCGAGATACATTTAATTTACAATGAATCATTTGAGCCCTAATTTCCAAAATTTCACTCTGTTGCATCACACTATTTACAGCCCTATCTTCCCATGATGTATCTCTTGGCCCGTCTGTTACACACTATTTACAGCCCTATCTTCCCATGATACATCTCTCTACCAGTCTGTTACACCACACTATTTACCGTCCTATCTTCCCATGATACATCTCTCTACCAGTCTGTTACACCACACTATTTACCGTCCTATCTTCCCATGATGCATCTCTCGGCCAGTCTGTTACACCACACCATTTACAGCCCTATCTTCCCTTAATGAACGCTAACTTTCCTATCTCTCAGCCCGTCTGATACACAGTATTTACCGTCCTATCTTCCCATGATGCATCTCTCGGCCAGTCTGTTACACCACACCATTTACAGCCCTGTCTTCCCTTAATGAACGCTAACTTTCCTATCTCTCAGCCCGTCTGACACACAGTATTTACAGCCCTATCTTCCCTTAATGAACGCTAACTTTCCTATCTCTCAGCCCGTCTGATACACACTATTTACCGTCCTATCTTCCCATGATGCATCTCTCGGCCAGTCTGTTACACCACACCATTTACAGCCCTATCTTCCGTTAATGAACGCTGACTTTCCTATCTCTCAGCCCGTCTGATACACACTATTTACCGTCCTATCTTCCCATGATGCATCTCTCGGCCAGTCTGTTACACCACACCATTTACAGCCCTATCTTCCGTTAATGAACGCTGACTTTCCTATCTCTCAGCCCGTCTGATACACATTATTTACCGTCCTATCTTCCCATGATGCATCTCTCGGCCAGTCTGTTACACCACACCATTTACAGCCCTATCTTCCGTTAATGAACGCTGACTTTCCTATCTCTCAGCCCGTCTGATACACACTATTTACCGTCCTATCTTCCCATGATGCATCTCTCGGCCAGTCTGTTACACCACACCATTTACAGCCCTGTCTTCCCTTAATGAACGCTAACTTTCCTATCTCTCAGCCGTCTGATACACACTATTTACCGTCCTATCTTCCCATGATGCATCTCTCGGCCAGTCTGTTACACCACACCATTTACCGTCCTATCTTCCCTTAATGAACGCTGACTTTCCTATCTCTCAGCCCGTCTGATACACAGTATTTACCGTCCTATATTCCCATGATGCATCTCTCGGCCAGTCTGTTACACCACACCATTTACAGCCCTATCTTCCGTTAATGAACGCTGACTTTCCTATCTCTCAGCCCGTCTGATACACACTATTTACCGTCCTATCTTCCCATGATGCATCTCTCGGCCAGTCTGTTACACCACACCATTTACAGCCCTATCTTCCGTTAATGAACGCTGACTTTCCTATCTCTTGGCACGTCTGATACACACTATTTACCGTCCTATCTTCCCATGATGCATCTCTCGGCCAGTCTGTTACACCACACCATTTACAGCCCTATCTTCCCTTAATGAACGCTAACTTTCCTATCTCTCAGCCCGTCTGATACACAGTATTTACCATCCTATCTTCCCATGATGCATCTCTCGGCCAGTCTGTTACACCACACCATTTACAGCCCTATCTTCCCTTAATGAACGCTAACTTTCCTATCTCTCAGCCCGTCTGATACACACTATTTACCGTCCTATCTTCCCATGATGCATCTCTCGGCCAGTCTGTTACACCACACCATTTACAGCCCTATCTTCCCTTAATGAACGCTAACTTTCCTATCTCTCAGCCCGTCTGATACACAGTATTTACCGTCCTATCTTCCCATGATGCATCTCTCGGCCAGTCTGTTACACAACACCATTTACAGCCCTGTCTTCCCTTAATGAACGCTCACTTTCCTATCTCTTGGCCCGTCTGATACACAGTATTTACAGCCCTATTTTCCCATGATGCATCTCTCGGCCAGTCTGTTATACCACACTATTTACAGCCCTGTCTTCCCTTAATGAACGCTAACTTTCCTATTTCTCAGCCCGTCTGATACACAGTATTTACCATCCTATCTTCCCATGATGCATCTCTCGGCCAGTCTGTTACACCACACCATTTACAGCCCTGTCTTCCCTTAATGAACGCTAACTTTCCTATCTCTCAGCCCGTCTGATACACACTATTTACAGCCCTATTTTCCCATGATGCATCTCTCGGCCAGTCTGTTACACCACACCATTTACAGCCCTATCTTCCCTTAATGAACGCTGACTTTCCTATATCTCAGCCCGTCTGATACACAGTATTTACCGTCCTATCTTCCCTTAATGAACGCTGACTTTCCTATCTCTCAGCCCGTCTGATACACACTATTTACCGTCCTATCTTCCCATGATGCATCTCTCAGCCCGTCTGATACACACTATTTACCGTCCTATCTTCCCATGATGCATCTCTCGGCCAGTCTGTTATACCACACTATTTACAGCCCTGTCTTCCCTTAATGAACGCTAACTTTTCTATCTCTCAGCCCGTCTGACACACAGTATTTACCGTCCTATCTTCCCATGATGCATCTCTCGGCCAGTCTGTTATACCACACTATTTACAGCCCTGTCTTCCCTTAATGAACGCTAACTTTCCTATCTCTCAGCCGTCTGATACACACTATTTACCGTCCTATCTTCCCATGATGCATCTCTCGGCCAGTCTGTTACACCACACCATTTACAGCCCTATCTTCCCTTAATGAACGCTAACTTTCCTATCTCTCAGCCGTCTGATACACAGTATTTACAGCCCTATCTTCCCATGATGCATCTCTCGGCCAGTCTGTTACACCACACCATTTACAGCCCTGTCTTCCCTTAATGAACGCTCACTTTCCTATCTCTTGGCCCATCTGACACACAGTATTTACCGTCCTATCTTCCCATGATGCATCTCTCGTACAGTCTGTTACACCACACCATTTACAGCCCTATCTTCCCTTAATGAACGCTGACTTTCCTATCTCTCAGCCCGTCTGATACACAGTATTTACCATCCTATCTTCCCATGATGCATCTCTCGGCCCGTCTGATACACACTATTTACAGCCCTATCTTCCCTTAATGAACGCTAACTTTCCTATCTCTCAGCCCGTCTGATACACAGTATTTACCATCCTATCTTCCCATGATGCATCTCTCAGCCCGTCTGATACACACTATTTACAGCCCTATCTTCCCATGATGCATCTCTCGGCCAGTCTGTTACACCACACCATTTACAGCCCTATCTTCCCTTAATGAACGCTGACTTTCCTATCTCTCAGCCCGTCTGATACACACTATTTACAGCCCTATCTTCCCATGATGCATCTCTCGGCCAGTCTGTTACACCACACCATTTACAGCCCTATTTTCCCTTAATGAACGCTGACTTTCCTATCTCTCAGCCCGTCTGATACACACTATTTACCGTCCTATTTTCCCATGATGCATCTCTCGGCCAGTCTGTTACACCATTTACAGCCCTGTCTTCCCTTAATGAACGCTAACTTTCCTATCTCTCAGCCCGTCTGATACATACTATTTACCGTCCTATCTTCCCATGATGCATCTCTCGGCCAGTCTGTTACACCACACCATTTACAGCCCTATCTTCCCTTAATGAACGCTAACTTTCCTATCTCTCAGCCGTCTGATACACACTATTTACAGCCCTATCTTCCCATGATGCATCTCTCGGCCAGTCTGTTACACCACACCATTTACAGCCCTGTCTTCCCTTAATGAACGCTCACTTTCCTATCTCTCAGCCCGTCTGATACACACTATTTACAGCCCTATCTTCCCTTAATGAACGCTAACTTTCCTATCTCTTGGCCCGTCTGATACACAGTATTTACCGTCCTATCTTCCCATGATGCATCTCTCGGCCAGTCTGTTACACCACACCATTTACAGCCCTGTCTTCCCTTAATGAACGCTCACTTTCCTATCTCTCAGCCCGTCTGATACACAGTATTTACCATCCTATCTTCCCATGATGCATCTCTCGGCCAGTCTGTTACACCACACCATTTACAGCCCTGTCTTCCCTTAATGAACGCTCACTTTCCTATCTCTCAGCCCGTCTGATACACACTATTTACAGCCCTATCTTCCCTTAATGAACGCTAACTTTCCTATCTCTCAGCCCGTCTGATACACAGTATTTACCGTCCTATCTTCCCATGATGCATCTCTCGGCCAGTCTGTTACACCACACCATTTACAGCCCTATCTTCCCTTAATGAACGCTAACTTTCCTATCTCTCAGCCGTCTGATACACAGTATTTACCGTCCTATCTTCCCATGATGCATCTCTCGGCCAGTCTGTTACACCATTTACAGCCCTATCTTCCCTTAATGAACGCTAACTTTCCTATCTCTCAGCCGTCTGATACACACTATTTACCGTCCTATCTTCCCATGATGCATCTCTCGGCCAGTCTGTTACACCACACCATTTACAGCCCTGTCTTCCCTTAATGAACGCTCACTTTCCTATCTCTCAGCCGTCTGATACACAGTATTTACCGTCCTATCTTCCCATGATGCATCTCTCGGCCAGTCTGTTACACCACACCATTTACAGCCCTGTCTTCCCTTAATGAACGCTCACTTTCCTATCTCTCAGCCGTCTGATACACAGTATTTACCGTCCTATCTTCCCATGATGCATCTCTCGGCCAGTCTGTTACACCATTTACAGCCCTGTCTTCCCTTAATGAACGCTAACTTTCCTATCTCTCAGCCCGTCTGATACACAGTATTTACCGTCCTATCTTCCCATGATGCATCTCTCGGCCAGTCTGTTACACCACACCATTTACAGCCCTGTCTTCCCTTAATGAACGCTAACTTTCCTATCTCTCAGCCCGTCTGATACACAGTATTTACCATCCTATCTTCCCATGATGCATCTCTCGGCCAGTCTGTTACACCACAATATTTACAGCCCTATCTTCCCTTAATGAACGCTAACTTTCCTATCTCTCAGCCCGTCTGATACACAGTATTTACCGTCCTATCTTCCCATGATGCATCTCTCGGCCAGTCTGTTACACCACACCATTTACAGCCCTATCTTCCCTTAATGAACGCTAACTTTCCTATCTCTCAGCCCGTCTGACACACAGTATTTACCGTCCTATCTTCCCATGATGCATCTCTCGGCCAGTCTGTTACACCACACCATTTACAGCCCTATATTCCCTTAATGAACGCTCACTTTCCTATCTCTCAGCCGTCTGATACACAGTATTTACCGTCCTATCTTCCCATGATGCATCTCTCGGCCAGTCTGTTACACCACACCATTTACAGCCCTATTTTCCCTTAATGAACGCTGACTTTCCTATCTCTCAGCCCGTCTGATACACACTATTTACCGTCCTATTTTCCCATGATGCATCTCTCGGCCAGTCTGTTACACCATTTACAGCCCTGTCTTCCCTTAATGAACGCTAACTTTCCTATCTCTCAGCCCGTCTGATACATACTATTTACCGTCCTATCTTCCCATGATGCATCTCTCATACCGTCTGTTACACCACACCATTTACAGCCCTGTCTTCCCTTAATGAACGCTAACTTTCCTATCTCTCAGCCCGTCTGATACACAGTATTTACAGCCCTATCTTCCCATGATGCATCTCTCGGCCAGTCTGTTACACCATTTACAGCCCTGTCTTCCCTTAATGAACGCTAACTTTCCTATCTCTCAGCCCGTCTGATACATACTATTTACCGTCCTATCTTCCCATGATGCATCTCTCGGCCAGTCTGTTACACCACACCATTTACAGCCCTGTCTTCCCTTAATGAACGCTAACTTTCCTATCTCTCAGCCCGTCTGATACACAGTATTTACAGCCCTATCTTCCCTTAACTCTTTGATTGCCAGGGGCCGATATTATCGGCCCAAATGTCCGGTTGGTAAATTGCCAGGGCCGATATTATCGGCCATAATTGTAACCGTAATTATTTTGATCACAACTGTATGACAATAATAAAAAAGTTTTTCAAGTTTCATAACATTATTGTTTTAATTGTTTCTAATTAAATTCTGCAGTATATATCTGATTTTTAATCCTTTTTAAGACGTTTGAAAATTAAAATAATGAAATAAGTTTGTAAAAAAAATGTAAGATCCGCAGTCGGAAATCCAAAATGGCCGACATTTTCAGAAAAATATTTTTAGACAATTATTTATATGAAAGATCTGTATTTTACCAATGCATTAACTAATTTAAACATGATAGTATGACAACCTGACATTACAATAAAGATTATGTGTACTTTAGATTGTTATATTAGTTTTTTTAATAGTCAAAATTGCCGTTTTTGCTGAATGAATCACCTATTTTTCAAGGTAAAAAAACGCAATTCACTAAATCAAACGGCGTGATTATAAACTCCCACAGGCCCCAGCGTGCCTCAGTGACAGTTTAGATAATGCATATGTGTCCTTTTTGTTATTTTATTTATAGCACAATGATGATAAGCTTGTAGTTAGAGATTTAATTATATATCACAAGTTTTGTTTTGTTTTTTGACAGTCAAAATTGCCATTTTCCTCAATTAAAAAACCTAGCTATTTTCGTAGTAAACTGTCGCAACTAAAGTCTAAATCGGCTCCTGCATTGTGTAGCTCCTCACATATGGTCCAGCTATACCAGAACTAGACCCTAATTTATTCTTACAAGTTTTTAAATGAGAAAGACAGTAGAAAGATTTATCAGATCATCATCGTTGGAATACTGTCTCAGAAAACCAATATTGAATATAGCAGGTTGTGGGCCATTTTTCAATTGGATTATTGCAAACAAATCCTTATTTGGAGTTATTTCCCTTGGGTGACTAGGAGTTATGCCCCTTAATTCTCGTGAATATTCTTCGGCAAAATATTCACCTGCAATTCTTTGGCTAATCACCTACATACATGTCCTTGATATTTGAAACATTATTTCATAAGAAGAAGACTATTATGGTATCATACTTTTCCACAATAAAATCAGTTTTCTCATAAATTCTCCGGCAATTTAGGTGTAAAATTAGCTCGGCAACGAAAGAGTTAATGAACGCTAACTTTCCTATCTCTCAGCCCGTCTGATACACAGTATTTACCGTCCTATCTTCCCATGATGCATCTCTCGGCCAGTCTGTTACACCACACCATTTACAGCCCTATCTTCCCTTAATGAACGCTAACTTTCCTATCTCTCAGCCCGTCTGACACACAGTATTTACCGTCCTATCTTCCCATGATGCATCTCTCGGCCAGTCTGTTACACCACACCATTTACAGCCCTATATTCCCTTAATGAACGCTCACTTTCCTATCTCTCAGCCGTCTGATACACAGTATTTACCGTCCTATCTTCCCATGATGCATCTCTCGGCCAGTCTGTTACACCATTTACAGCCCTGTCTTCCCTTAATGAACGCTAACTTTCCTATCTCTCAGCCCGTCTAATACACAGTATTTACCGTCCTATCTTCCCATGATGCATCTCTCGGCCAGTCTGTTACACCATTTACAGCCCTGTCTTCCCTTAATGAACGCTAACTTTCCTATCTCTTGGCCCGTCTGATACACAGTATTTACCGTCCTATCTTCCCATGATGCATCTCTCATACAGTCTGTTACACCACACCATTTACAGCCCTATCTTCCCTTAATGAACGCTAACTTTCCTATCTCTCAGCCCGTCTAATACACAGTATTTACCGTCCTATCTTCCCATGATGCATCTCTCGGCCAGTCTGTTACACCACACCATTTACAGCCCTATTTTCCCTTAATGAACGCTGACTTTCCTATCTCTCAGCCCGTCTGATACACACTATTTACCGTCCTATTTTCCCATGATGCATCTCTCGGCCAGTCTGTTACACCATTTACAGCCCTGTCTTCCCTTAATGAACGCTAACTTTCCTATCTCTCAGCCCGTCTGATACATACTATTTACCGTCCTATCTTCCCATGATGCATCTCTCATACAGTCTGTTACACCACACCATTTACAGCCCTGTCTTCCCTTAATGAACGCTAACTTTCCTATCTCTCAGCCCGTCTGATACACAGTATTTACCGTCCTATCTTCCCATGATGCATCTCTCATACAGTCTGTTACACCACACCATTTACAGCCCTGTCTTCCCTTAATGAACGCTAACTTTCCTATCTCTCAGCCCGTCTGATACACAGTATTTACCGTCCTATCTTCCCATGATGCATCTCTCGGCCAGTCTGTTACACCATTTACAGCCCTGTCTTCCCTTAATGAACGCTAACTTTCCTATCTCTCAGCCCGTCTGATACATACTATTTACCGTCCTATCTTCCCATGATGCATCTCTCGGCCAGTCTGTTACACCACACCATTTACAGCCCTGTCTTCCCTTAATGAACGCTAACTTTCCTATCTCTCAGCCCGTCTGATACACAGTATTTACCGTCCTATCTTCCCATGATGCATCTCTCGGCCAGTCTGTTACACCACACCATTTACAGCCCTGTCTTCCCTTAATGAACGCTAACTTTCCTATCTCTCAGCCCGTCTGATACACAGTATTTACCATCCTATCTTCCCATGATGCATCTCTCGGCCAGTCTGTTACACCACAATATTTACAGCCCTATCTTCCCTTAATGAACGCTAACTTTCCTATCTCTCAGCCCGTCTGATACACAGTATTTACCGTCCTATCTTCCCATGATGCATCTCTCGGCCAGTCTGTTACACCACACCATTTACAGCCCTATCTTCCCTTAATGAACGCTAACTTTCCTATCTCTCAGCCCGTCTGACACACAGTATTTACCGTCCTATCTTCCCATGATGCATCTCTCGGCCAGTCTGTTACACCACACCATTTACAGCCCTATATTCCCTTAATGAACGCTCACTTTCCTATCTCTCAGCCGTCTGATACACAGTATTTACCGTCCTATCTTCCCATGATGCATCTCTCGGCCAGTCTGTTACACCACACCATTTACAGCCCTATTTTCCCTTAATGAACGCTGACTTTCCTATCTCTCAGCCCGTCTGATACACACTATTTACCGTCCTATTTTCCCATGATGCATCTCTCGGCCAGTCTGTTACACCATTTACAGCCCTGTCTTCCCTTAATGAACGCTAACTTTCCTATCTCTCAGCCCGTCTGATACACACTATTTACCGTCCTATCTTCCCATGATGCATCTCTCATACAGTCTGTTACACCACACCATTTACAGCCCTGTCTTCCCTTAATGAACGCTAACTTTCCTATCTCTCAGCCCGTCTGATACATACTATTTACCGTCCTATCTTCCCATGATGCATCTCTCATACAGTCTGTTACACCACACCATTTACAGCCCTGTCTTCCCTTAATGAACGCTAACTTTCCTATCTCTCAGCCCGTCTGATACACACTATTTACAGCCCTATCTTCCCATGATGCATCTCTCATACAGTCTGTTACACCACACCATTTACAGCCCTGTCTTCCCTTAATGAACGCTAACTTTCCTATCTCTCAGCCCGTCTGATACACACTATTTACCGTCCTATCTTCCCATGATGCATCTCTCATACAGTCTGTTACACCACACCATTTACAGCCCTGTCTTCCCTTAATGAACGCTAACTTTCCTATCTCTCAGCCCGTCTGATACACACTATTTACCATCCTATCTTCCCATGATGCATCTCTCGGCCAGTCTGTTACACCATTTACAGCCCTGTCTTCCCTTAATGAACGCTAACTTTCCTATCTCTCAGCCCGTCTGATACACAGTATTTACCGTCCTATCTTCCCATGATGCATCTCTCGGCCAGTCTGTTACACCACACCATTTACAGCCCTATCTTCCCTTAATGAACGCTCACTTTCCTATCTCTCAGCCCGTCTGATACACAGTATTTACCGTCCTATCTTCCCATGATGCATCTCTCGGCCAGTCTGTTACACCATTTACCGTCCTATCTTCCCATGATGCATCTCTCATACAGTCTGTTACACCACACCATTTACAGCCCTGTCTTCCCTTAATGAACGCTAACTTTCCTATCTCTCAGCCCGTCTGATACACAGTATTTACCGTCCTATCTTCCCATGATGCATCTCTCGGCCAGTCTGTTACACCACACCATTTACAGCCCTGTCTTCCCTTAATGAACGCTAACTTTCCTATCTCTCAGCCCGTCTGATACACAGTATTTACCGTCCTATCTTCCCATGATGCATCTCTCGGCCAGTCTGTTACACCATTTACAGCCCTGTCTTCCCTTAATGAACGCTAACTTTCCTATCTCTCAGCCCGTCTGATACATACTATTTACCGTCCTATCTTCCCATGATGCATCTCTCGGCCAGTCTGTTACACCACACCATTTACAGCCCTGTCTTCCCTTAATGAACGCTAACTTTCCTATCTCTCTGCCCGTCTGATACACAGTATTTACCGTCCTATCTTCCCATGATGCATCTCTCATACAGTCTGTTACACCACACCATTTACAGCCCTGTCTTCCCTTAATGAACGCTAACTTTCCTATCTCTCAGCCCGTCTGATACACAGTATTTACCGTCCTATCTTCCCATGATGCATCTCTCGGCCAGTCTGTTACACCACACCATTTACAGCCCTGTCTTCCCTTAATGAACGCTAACTTTCCTATCTCTCAGCCAGTCTGTTACACCATTTACAGCCCTATCTTCTCATGATACATCTCTCGGCCAGTCTGTTACACCACACCATTTACAGCCCTGTCTTCCCTTAATGAACGCTAACTTTCCTATCTCTCAGCCCGTCTGATACACAGTATTTACAGCCCTATCTTCCCATGATGCATCTCTCGGCCAGTCTGTTACACCATTTACAGCCCTATCTTCCCTTAATGAACGCTAACTTTCCTATCTCTCGGCCAGTCTGTTACACCATTTACAGCCCTATCTTCTCATGATACATCTCTCGGCCAGTCTGTTACACCATTTACAGCCCTATCTTCCCTTAATGAACGCTAACTTTCCTATCTCTCAGCCCGTCTGATACACAGTATTTACCATCCTATCTTCCCATGATGCATCTCTCGGCCAGTCTGTTACACCACACCATTTACAGCCCTATCTTCCCTTAATGAACGCTAACTTTCCTATCTCTCAGCCCGTCTGATACACAGTATTTACCGTCCTATCTTCCCATGATGCATCTCTCGGCCAGTCTGTTACACCACACCATTTACAGCCCTGTCTTCCCTTAATGAACGCTAACTTTCCTATCTCTCAGCCCGTCTGATACACAGTATTTACAGCCCTATCTTCCCATGATGCATCTCTCGGCCAGTCTGTTACACCACACCATTTACAGCCCTATCTTCCCTTAATGAACGCTAACTTTCCTATCTCTCAGCCCGTCTGATACACAGTATTTACCATCCTATCTTCCCATGATGCATCTCTCATACAGTCTGTTACACCACACCATTTACAGCCCTGTCTTCCCTTAATGAACGCTAACTTTCCTATCTCTCAGCCCGTCTGATACACAGTATTTACCGTCCTATCTTCCCATGATGCATCTCTCGGCCAGTCTGTTACACCACAATATTTACAGCCCTGTCTTCCCATAATGAACGCTAACTTTCCTATCTCTCAGCCCGTCTGATACACAGTATTTACAGCCCTATTTTCCCATGATGCATCTCTCGGCCAGTCTGTTACACCATTTACAGCCCTGTCTTCCCTTAATGAACGCTAACTTTCCTATCTCTCAGCCCGTCTGATACACAGTATTTACCGTCCTATCTTCCCATGATGCATCTCTCAGCCAGTCTGTTACACCACACGATTTACAGCCCTATCTTCCCATGATGCATCTCTCGGCCAGTCTGTTACACCACACCATTTACAGCCCTATCTTCCCTTAATGAACGCTAACTTTCCTATCTCTCAGCCGTCTGATACACAGTATTTACCGTCCTATCTTCCCATGATGCATCTCTCATACAGTCTGTTACACCACACCATTTACAGCCCTATCTTCCCTTAATGAACGCTAACTTTCCTATCTCTCAGCACGTCTGATACACAGTATTTACCGTCCTATCTTCCCATGATGCATCTCTCGGCCAGTCTGTTACACCACACTATTTACAGCCCTGTCTTCCCTTAATGAACGCTAACTTTCCTATCTCTTGGCCCGTCTGATACACAGTATTTACAGCCCTATCTTCCCATGATGCATCTCTCGGCCAGTCTGTTACACCACACCATTTACAGCCCTGTCTTCCCTTAATGAACGCTAACTTTCCTATCTCTCTGCCCGTCTGATACACAGTATTTACCGTCCTATCTTCCCATGATGCATCTCTCGGCCAGTCTGTTACTCCACACCATTTACAGCCCTATCTTCCCTTAATGAATGCTGACTTTCCTATCTCTCAGCCGTCTGATACACACTATTTACAGTCCTATCTTCCCATGATGCATCTCTCGGCCAGTCTGTTACACCACACCATTTACAGCCCTATCTTCCCTTAATGAACGCTGACTTTCCTATCTCTTGGCCCGTCTGATACATAGTATTTACCGTCCTATCTTCCCATGATGCATCTCTCGGCCAGTCTGTTACACCATTTACAGCCCTGTCTTCCATTAATGAACGCTAACTTTCCTATCTCTCAGCCGTCTGATACACAGTATTTACAGCCCTATCTTCCCATGATGCATCTCTCGGCCAGTCTGTTACACCATTTACAGTCCTATCTTCCCATGATGCATCTCTCGGCCAGTCTGTTACACCACACCATTTACAGCCCTGTCTTCCCTTAATGAACGCTGACTTTCCTATCTCTCAGCCCGTCTGACACACAGTATTTACCGTCCTATCTTCCCATGATGCATCTCTCGGCCAGTCTGTTACACCACACCATTTACAGCCCTATCTTCCCTTAATGAACGCTAACTTTCCTATCTCTCAGCCCGTCTGATACACAGTATTTACAGCCCTATTTTCCCATGATGCATCTCTCGGCCAGTCTGTTACACCACACTATTTACAGCCCTGTCTTCCCTTAATGAACGCTAACTTTCCTATCTCTCAGCCCGTCTGATACACACTATTTACCATCCTATCTTCCCATGATGCATCTCTCGGCCAGTCTGTTACACCACACCATTTACAGCCCTATCTTCCCTTAATGAACGCTAACTTTCCTATATCTCAGCCCGTCTGATACACACTATACTCCGTCCTATCTTCCCATGATGCATCTCTCGGCCAGTCTGTTACACCACACCATTTACAGCCCTATATTCCCTTAATGAACGCTAACTTTCCTATCTCTCAGCCCGTCTGATACACAGTATTTACCGTCCTATCTTCCCATGATGCATCTCTCGGCCAGTCTGTTACACCACACCATTTACAGCCCTATTTTCCCTTAATGAACGCTAACTTTCCTATCTCTCAGCCCGTCTGATACACAGTATTTACCGTCCTATTTTCCCATGATGCATCTCTCGGCCAGTCTGTTACACCATTTACAGCCCTGTCTTCCCTTAATGAACGCTAACTTTCCTATCTCTCAGCCCGTCTGATACATACTATTTACCGTCCTATCTTCCCATGATGCATCTCTCGGCCAGTCTGTTACACCACACCATTTACAGCCCTATCTTCCCTTAATGAACGCTAACTTTCCTATCTCTCAGCCGTCTGATACACAGTATTTACCGTCCTGTCTTCCCATGATGCATCTCTCAGCCAGTCTGTTACACCATTTACAGCCCTATCTTCCCTTAATGAACGCTAACTTTCCTATCTCTCAGCCCGTCTGATACACAGTATTTACCGTCCTATCTTCCCATGATGCATCTCTCGGCCAGTCTGTTACACCACACCATTTACAGCCCTATCTTCCCTTAATGAACGCTGACTTTCCTATCTCTCAGCCCGTCTGATACACAGTATTTACAGCCCTATCTTCCCATGATGCATCTCTCGGCCAGTCTGTTACACCACACCATTTACAGCCCTATCTTCCCTTAATGAACGCTAACTTTCCTATCTCTCAGCCCGTCTGATACACAGTATTTACCATCCTCTCTTCCCATGATGCATCTCTCGGCCAGTCTGTTACACCACAATATTTACAGCCCTATCTTCCCTTAATGAACGCTAACTTTCCTATCTCTCAGCCCGTCTGATACACAGTATTTACCGTCCTATCTTCCCATGATGCATCTCTCGGCCAGTCTGTTACACCACACCATTTACAGCCCTGTCTTCCCTTAATGAACGCTCACTTTCCTATCTCTCAGCCCGTCTGATACACAGTATTTACCGTCCTATCTTCCCATGATGCATCTCTCGGCCAGTCTGTTACACCACACCATTTACAGCCCTATCTTCCCTTAATGAACGCTAACTTTCCTATCTCTCAGCCCGTCTGATACACAGTATTTACCGTCCTCTCTTCCCATGATGCATCTCTCGGCCAGTCTGTTACACCACACCATTTACAGCCCTATCTTCCCTTAATGAACGCTAACTTTCCTATCTCTCAGCCCGTCTGATACACACTATTTACCGTCCTATCTTCCCATGATGCATCTCTCGGCCAGTCTGTTACACCACACCATTTACAGCCCTGTCTTCCCTTAATGAACGCTAACTTTCCTATCTCTCAGCCCGTCTGATACCCAGTATTTACCGTCCTATCTTCCCATGATGCATCTCTCGGCCAGTCTGTTACACCACACCATTTACAGCCCTATCTTCCCTTAATGAACGCTAACTTTCCTATCTCTCAGCCCGTCTGATACACAGTATTTACCGTCCTATCTTCCCATGATGCATCTCTCGGCCAGTCTGTTATACCACACTATTTACAGCCCTGTCTTCCCTTAATGAACGCTAACTTTCCTATCTCTCAGCCCGTCTGATACACAGTATTTACAGCCCTATTTTCCCATGATGCATCTCTCGGCCAGTCTGTTATACCACACTATTTACAGCCCTGTCTTCCCTTAATGAACGCTAACTTTCCTATCTCTCAGCCCGTCTGATACACAGTATTTACCGTCCTATTTTCCCATGATGCATCTCTCGGCCAGTCTGTTACACCACACCATTTACAGCCCTGTCTTCCCTTAATGAACGCTAACTTTCCTATCTCTCAGCCCGTCTGATACACACTATTTACAGCCCTATTTTCCCATGATGCATCTCTCGGCCAGTCTGTTATACCACACTATTTACAGCCCTGTCTTCCCTTAATGAACGCTAACTTTCCTATCTCTCAGCCCGTCTGATACACAGTATTTACCGTCCTATCTTCCCATGATGCATCTCTCGGCCAGTCTGTTACACTACACCATTTACAGCCCTGTCTTCCCTTAATGAACGCTAACTTTCCTATCTCTCAGCCCGTCTGATACACACTATTTACCGTCCTATCTTCCCATGATGCATCTCTCGGCCAGTCTGTTACACCACACCATTTACAGCCCTATCTTCCCTTAATGAACGCTAACTTTCCTATCTCTTGGCCCGTCTGATACACACTATTTACCGTCCTATCTTCCCATGATGCATCTCTCGGCCAGTCTGTTACACCACACCATTTACCGTCCTATCTTCCCATGATGCATCTCTCGGCCAGTCTGTTACACCATTTACAGCCCTGTCTTCCCTTAATGAACGCTGACTTTCCTATCTCTTGGCCCGTCTGATACACAGTATTTACAGCCCTATTTTCCCATGATGCATCTCTCGGCCAGTCTGTTACACCACACTATTTACAGCCCTGTCTTCCCTTAATGAACGCTAACTTTCCTATCTCTCAGCCCGTCTGATACACACTATTTACCATCCTATCTTCCCATGATGCATCTCTCGGCCAGTCTGTTACACCACACCATTTACAGCCCTATCTTCCCTTAATGAACGCTAACTTTCCTATATCTCAGCCCGTCTGATACACACTATACTCCGTCCTATCTTCCCATGATGCATCTCTCGGCCAGTCTGTTACACCACACCATTTACAGCCCTATATTCCCTTAATGAACGCTAACTTTCCTATCTCTCAGCCCGTCTGATACACAGTATTTACCGTCCTATCTTCCCATGATGCATCTCTCGGCCAGTCTGTTACACCACACCATTTACAGCCCTATTTTCCCTTAATGAACGCTAACTTTCCTATCTCTCAGCCCGTCTGATACACAGTATTTACCGTCCTATTTTCCCATGATGCATCTCTCGGCCAGTCTGTTACACCATTTACAGCCCTGTCTTCCCTTAATGAACGCTAACTTTCCTATCTCTCAGCCCGTCTGATACATACTATTTACCGTCCTATCTTCCCATGATGCATCTCTCGGCCAGTCTGTTACACCACACCATTTACAGCCCTATCTTCCCTTAATGAACGCTAACTTTCCTATCTCTCAGCCGTCTGATACACAGTATTTACCGTCCTGTCTTCCCATGATGCATCTCTCAGCCAGTCTGTTACACCATTTACAGCCCTATCTTCCCTTAATGAACGCTAACTTTCCTATCTCTCAGCCCGTCTGATACACAGTATTTACCGTCCTATCTTCCCATGATGCATCTCTCGGCCAGTCTGTTACACCACACCATTTACAGCCCTATCTTCCCTTAATGAACGCTGACTTTCCTATCTCTCAGCCCGTCTGATACACAGTATTTACAGCCCTATCTTCCCATGATGCATCTCTCGGCCAGTCTGTTACACCACACCATTTACAGCCCTATCTTCCCTTAATGAACGCTAACTTTCCTATCTCTCAGCCCGTCTGATACACAGTATTTACCATCCTCTCTTCCCATGATGCATCTCTCGGCCAGTCTGTTACACCACAATATTTACAGCCCTATCTTCCCTTAATGAACGCTAACTTTCCTATCTCTCAGCCCGTCTGATACACAGTATTTACCGTCCTATCTTCCCATGATGCATCTCTCGGCCAGTCTGTTACACCACACCATTTACAGCCCTGTCTTCCCTTAATGAACGCTCACTTTCCTATCTCTCAGCCCGTCTGATACACAGTATTTACCGTCCTATCTTCCCATGATGCATCTCTCGGCCAGTCTGTTACACCACACCATTTACAGCCCTATCTTCCCTTAATGAACGCTAACTTTCCTATCTCTCAGCCCGTCTGATACACAGTATTTACCGTCCTCTCTTCCCATGATGCATCTCTCGGCCAGTCTGTTACACCACACCATTTACAGCCCTATCTTCCCTTAATGAACGCTAACTTTCCTATCTCTCAGCCCGTCTGATACACACTATTTACCGTCCTATCTTCCCATGATGCATCTCTCGGCCAGTCTGTTACACCACACCATTTACAGCCCTGTCTTCCCTTAATGAACGCTAACTTTCCTATCTCTCAGCCCGTCTGATACCCAGTATTTACCGTCCTATCTTCCCATGATGCATCTCTCGGCCAGTCTGTTACACCACACCATTTACAGCCCTATCTTCCCTTAATGAACGCTAACTTTCCTATCTCTCAGCCCGTCTGATACACAGTATTTACCGTCCTATCTTCCCATGATGCATCTCTCGGCCAGTCTGTTATACCACACTATTTACAGCCCTGTCTTCCCTTAATGAACGCTAACTTTCCTATCTCTCAGCCCGTCTGATACACAGTATTTACAGCCCTATTTTCCCATGATGCATCTCTCGGCCAGTCTGTTATACCACACTATTTACAGCCCTGTCTTCCCTTAATGAACGCTAACTTTCCTATCTCTCAGCCCGTCTGATACACAGTATTTACCGTCCTATTTTCCCATGATGCATCTCTCGGCCAGTCTGTTACACCACACCATTTACAGCCCTGTCTTCCCTTAATGAACGCTAACTTTCCTATCTCTCAGCCCGTCTGATACACACTATTTACAGCCCTATTTTCCCATGATGCATCTCTCGGCCAGTCTGTTATACCACACTATTTACAGCCCTGTCTTCCCTTAATGAACGCTAACTTTCCTATCTCTCAGCCCGTCTGATACACAGTATTTACCGTCCTATCTTCCCATGATGCATCTCTCGGCCAGTCTGTTACACTACACCATTTACAGCCCTGTCTTCCCTTAATGAACGCTAACTTTCCTATCTCTCAGCCCGTCTGATACACACTATTTACCGTCCTATCTTCCCATGATGCATCTCTCGGCCAGTCTGTTACACCACACCATTTACAGCCCTATCTTCCCTTAATGAACGCTAACTTTCCTATCTCTTGGCCCGTCTGATACACACTATTTACCGTCCTATCTTCCCATGATGCATCTCTCGGCCAGTCTGTTACACCACACCATTTACCGTCCTATCTTCCCATGATGCATCTCTCGGCCAGTCTGTTACACCATTTACAGCCCTGTCTTCCCTTAATGAACGCTGACTTTCCTATCTCTTGGCCCGTCTGATACACAGTATTTACCGTCCTATCTTCCCATGATGCATCTCTCGGCCAGTCTGTTACACCATTTACAGCCCTGTCTTCCCTTAATGAACGCTAACTTTCCTATCTCTCAGCCCGTCTGATACACAGTATTTACCATCCTATCTTCCCATGATGCATCTCTCGGTCAGTCTGTTACACCACAATATTTACCGTCCTATCTTCCCATGATGCATCTCTCGGCGGTGAAACTGAAATAAAACTCCCCCATTGATTTCTCATTACTTCCAATTCCTGTTAAAGGTTTCCTCGTTACGGTTAGCGGTCGTCATAAGTACGTCCAATTATGCATATAATATTGACGGAAATCGCAGGAATTTTTTTCACACAGGAAACTCAAGAGGTCATGAACCATCCGGTTGTACTCAGCTATTGTGTGCTATATTGATTGTTTGATGGTAACAGCTGTTTTCTATAAAACTACCATCTTCATTCCTGTACACTTGTGATGTGAGTTATGGATCTGCTATGTAAAGAATTATATGTACCATTATACGGCTCAACTATCAATGTCATGATTCATTATGAATTCAGTGTATCGATGTACTATGAGTTACCCCATGTCTGTTCACATAGTACAGGTTTTTACCTATCCAAAGCCAGTCGTATTCAATTGGCCAAAACTACGTGAACAGACCCGGAGCGACTATTTTATCTATTGACCTTAACAGTAGATTCTACGTGAACAGACCCGGAGTGACGATTTTATCTATTCACCTTAACAGTAGATTCAAATCAACATATCCCTTCTTTTCCCCCATAGAAATTAATAGAGAAATTTGAATCTAATATTTCAGTATATGTTCATTTTGAACCTACCCTGCTGGACAAAACAAGTGTCCATTGGCACCGCGGTGTATTTGCCGTTCGGCCCGCGGTGTCAGAGTTTGTAACTGCAGTTGAGCACCGCAGCCGAGCGGCAAGTACACCGTGGCCGAACGTCGAGTACACACGTTCACATGGCCGAAAAGCAACTACAACGGGGCCGAATGGCATGTACACCGTGGTTAGATTTCTGGTTTGTTTTGTCTTTTTTCAGTTTAATGAATGTACACAGTGGCAACTACACCATGGCCGAATGGCAAATACACCGCGGCCCAACTGTAGTTAGCTAGTGGAGTCGCGGTGTAGTTGCATTTCGGCCGCGGTGGCAATGCTAACCGCACCGTGGTTAAGTGGACACTTGTTTTGCCCAGCAGGGTACATGTGAAGCACACACCTAACATAATATTGAGATTCTTGAAGCAGTATTGAACTCAATTAAATTGCCATTCAGGCCTTTTACCAGTTCAGATTATGGCAGTTATTCATTTCCACTCAATCTTGCTGAAAACGCTCTTCCTAACTTTCCCTTCTAAAACTATGAATAAAGTCATCTTTTTGGCATTTTTATACGCCCCCTTTTGAAAAAAGATCGTATTATGTAATCAGTCTGTCCGTCCGTGCCTCTGTCAGTCTTACCGTCTGTCTGTCCGTCCGTTAACATTTTTGATTTCCGATTACAGTTTGGATTATTTGATCTGAACCAAAGTTGGTATGTGTATTTCCCAGCTAACGATACATGCCAAGATTGAATATGGGTTCCGTCCAATTCTATCAATCATGGAGATATGTTAAGACTTCATGTACACGTATGGATATGTTGGTAAAATGTACCAAAATAATTTCGAAAACAAAAAAATATGCTGGAGTTGTGGTTTGGGGGGCTAACCCTGGGATCTTCGAAAGGGTCGAGTGGCCCTTTCCCTAACCCCTCATTTTTAGCTTTTATTAGATGAAATACATAAAAAAAAAAAAAATACATTTTTTTTAGCAATTTTGTTTTGATGTTCCATTATTTCATTTTCTTCCGTCACTTATTTGGATTTTTTTGTGCTGATGGGGTATCTTTTTTGTTTTTTCTTTGTCCACTCTTTCTTTTTCACGCCAATCCCCCCTTGTGATGTTCGCTGTTTCTGCCAATACTTCCTCTGAACGCCACAAAAGTTCAACTATTCTTGGTGGAAGGGATTATCCGGCTGATGGTATTCCGGAGTTTTTGGTGTGGTGAAATGATCAGATACAGACTTTCATTTTTAGAAAATGTAGGCGCGCAGAGTCCCGCTCGCTGGGTTTTGGTCAAGCGCGCGGTTTCTATCAAGATAAAATAAACAGCGGAAATACATTCATAAATGCCGCGTAAATTGAATTAGTTTACTCAGATCGATGTCCAGTGAATCTCTTTGATGGTTTAACACTGCTTAATCCACTATCCATAAGCACAAGTGAATGTTACACACTATGTTTTATATTGTACATGCTCTTATATTAATTGTAATTCATAATTATTAATAAGGAATCAATTTAATACTCCGATTCCATGCTGACAGAATAAATATCAACATCTCCCTGCCACGTGGTCTTGCTTTGATTTTCCAGGAATTTATGTGACGTCATAAGCCATACATAGAAATGTATTTTTAGCTTCGAATCATTCAGTCTCAGACAGATAGTGCATTCGACACGTCACACCGTGTGACCTCGTCTGGGTAGACACTGAAAATAGCGTTATCAGGTTCGCTCTCTGTATTTGGCCTAGGTGCGCGATCGCTCGCTGGTTTTCAATCTTAGCCGCGCGATGGTGCGCAAGAGCGATCGCGCGCCTCAAAAATTAAAGTCTGCAGATGGATCTAAGATAATTTCCGCCTGGACCATGAAGTCGGCTACGGCTAAATAACATTTTTATATGGCCTAGCTAATATGCTTTCTTCTTATATTCCAGGGACTGCTATAAGAAAGGGTCGAGGTTTGTTGGCAAGAAACTTCATCCGTCTGATCCACTGCTGCAGAGGATATGTCCAAGGGAAGATAACCCCGAGAATTCAGGTACATCTAGAACCCATAGAGAGCCCCACAGACTGGAGCAGCCGAGACTCTGTATGCTTCCATCTGTGCCAGGTTCCCTGTGGGTTAAACATATAAACTTTATTAGTGAGATTTGAGATGGATGTCTACATTACTGACCATGCCTGGATATAGTGTGTCTATCACATAGAGAGCCCCACATAGACTGGAGCAGACGAGACTGCATGCTACCATCTGTGCCAGGTTCCCTGTGGGTTAAACATATAAACTTTATTAGTGAGATTTGAGATGGATGTCTTACATTACTGACCATGCCTGGATATAGTGTGTCTGACACAAAGTTAATTTGAGACTATAGATACATGTATTTCCCAGAACATGAGGCCTAAGCAGAATGAGATTCCCAGAGGGTGAATTTGGTGATGCTAGCCTGCTGTGCAGGATAGCGCCACTAATTTCACCCTCTGGGGACCTCGCAAATGACAGACATGCTGTATCCAGGCCTGTCTAGATTTAGCCTACAATATTATTAGCTCAATTTTACAAAGTCAAGTTATACGCTATTAACATAGGTTGGCATCTGTCCCCTGTGTGTCCGTCCATCAACAATTTCCTATGGCACACTCTACAGACCACATCCCTCATCACTACACTACCGGTCTGTTCATGTAGTTTTATCACCAAACTTCCTATGGATCTTGGGGGTGACCTGTAAAGTAGGATTCGGACAAGTCCATTGCGTACTTTGCGTTGGTCTGTACATTGCGTAGACACGATCTGTGTAAGCATTAAATTGTTTACACAGACGTTTACCTTGTGTTATAATGCAGAGCTTCCGAATAATAATTGTAGCCAATGAGTTCAATATTAGAATAAATCCAATAATTTAAATCTCAACAACTAAAACTTTATTGTCATAAATACAAGTTGATATTCCTTCACTTCGAAGACAGCCACCATCTTTTATTGATTAACCCTTTCAGTGCCAGGGGCTGATCTCATCGGCCCTAATTTACGGTCTGTAAAATCGGCCCTAAAAAAATAAAAAAATGTTTGTTTTTTTTTTAGATTTTTAAAAAATTATTAAAATTGTAAAAAATTGTAAAAAATAGTAACAAATGATGAAAAATTGTTAGGCCAATGCATTCTCTTATATATGCGAGGCGACCTATGGTCGACTCGCATATATCAGAGAATGCATTGGCACAGGGTATATGGGTTGATACAAAAATCGGACCTGGCACTCAAAGGGTTAAAAACAAGAAGCGTCATGATGCACACTGTATAAAATTATTCGTTAAGACTTATGTTGTGTTAAAAATAGAATCTCTCCATTGTGTGTGTTAACCCTTTCAGTGCCAAACCGATTTTTGTATCAACCCATATACCCTGTACCAATACATTCTCTTATATATGCGAGTCGACCATAGGTCGCCATGCATATATAAGAGAATGCATTGGCCTAACAATTTTTCATCATTTGTTATTATTTTTTAGAATTTTTAACAATTTTAATATTTTTTTCTTATATTTTTTAGCAGACTTATTTTGTAGGTTTAGTGCCAGGGAATCTTACGTTTTTCATGGGCATCAAAATTATTACTATGAATACTTGGTGATAGTTTTAAGTTATAACATGCCCCTAAGGTTTTATCCAGTTTGTTTTTAAATTCGCCATTTAGTTGTATGTGAGCCGGTGCTGGATTCAAGTGGTAAATCGGACACAGTATATTTCATCTTGATATTGTTTTTTTTAGTTGTATGTGAGCCGGTGCTGGATTATGGTAAATCGGACAGAGTATCTTTCATCTTGATATTGTTTTTTTTAGTTGTATGTGAGCCGGTGCTGGATTATGGTAAATCGGACAGAGTATCTTTCATCTTGATATTGTTTTTTTAGTTGTATGTGAGCCGGTGCTGGATTATGGTAAATCGGACAGAGTATCTTTCATCTTGATATTGTTTTTTTTTAGTTGTATGTGAGCCGGTGCTGGATTCAAGTGGTAAAGCGTTGGCTGTGATAACAGTAAGTTTATTATGCCCCATGATCATGTTATGCATCTGTACCACTGAAATATAGGAATAGAGTGGCAACTAGGATTGAAATATGTGATTGATTTGGGTCAGTTAACATTAGATATGTCGATACATGAAGAATTTTTGTACAAAAGATGGGTTTTTTATCAATAATTATTGACTTTGAAATAGACGGTCCAAACAATATTTATCTTGACATCGTTAACCAGACCGCGAGGATCATAATATCAGATGGGGAACTATACTGTGACAAGTCCTAGTATATGTATGGGGAAACTTTATTTACATGACAGTAATGAACCCATAGAGAGCCCCACATAGTGGAGCAGACGACACTCTGTAGTGCAAGCTTCCATCTGTGTGGGGCTCCCTGTGGGATGTAATGAGCCCATAGAGAGCCCCACATATAGTGGAGCAGACGACACTCTGTAGTGCATGCTTCCATCTGTGTGGGGCTCCCTGTGGGATGTAATGAACCCATAGAGAGCCCCACATAGACTGGAGCAGACGACACTCTGTAGTGCATGCTTCCATCTGTGTGGGGCTCCCTGTGGAATGTAATGAGCCCATAGAGAGCCCCACATATAGTGGAGCAGACGACACTCTGTAGTGCATGCTTCCATCTGTGTGGGGCTCCCTGTGGGATGTAATGAGCCCATAGAGAGCCCCACATAGAGTGGAGCAGATGACACTCTGTAGTGCATGCTTCCATCTGTGTGGGGCTCCCTGTAGGATGTAATGAGCCCATAGAGAGCCCCACATAGAGTGGAGCAGACGACACTCTGTAGTGCATGTTTCCATCTGTGTGGGGCTCCCTGTGGGATGTAATGAGCCCATAGAGAGCCCCACATAGAGTGGAGCAGACGACACTCTGTAGTGCATGCTTCCATCTGTGAGGGGCTCCCTGTGGGATGTAATGAACCCATAGAGAGCCCCACATAGAGTGGAGTAGACGACACTCTGTAGTGCATGCTTCCATCTGTGAGGGGCTCTCTGTGGGATGTAATGAACCCATAGAGAGCCCCACATAGAGTGGAGTAGACGACACTCTGTAGTGCATGCTTCCATCTGTGTGGGGCTCCCTGTGGGATGTAGAGAGCCCCACATAGAGTGGAGCAGACGACACTCTGTAGTGCATGCTTCCATCTGTTTGGGGCTCCCTGTGGGATGTAATGAACCCATAGAGAGCCCCACATAGAGTGGAGCAGACGACACTCTGTAGTGCATGCTTCCATCTGTGTGGGGCTCCCTGTGGGATGTAATGAACCCATAGAGAGCCCCACATAGAGTGGAGCAGACGGCACTCTGTAGTGCATGCTTCCATCTGTGTGGGGCTCCCTGTGGGATGTAATGAACCCATAGAGAGCCCCACATATAGTGGAGCAGACGACACTCTGTAGTGCATGCTTCCATCTGTGTGGGGCTCCCTGTGGGATGTAATGAACCCATAGAGAGCCCCACATAGAGTGGAGCAGACGACACTCTGTAGTGCATGCTTCCATCTGTGTGGGGCTCCCTGTGGGATGTAATGAACCCATAGAGAGCCCCACATAGAGTGGAGCAGACGACACTCTGTAGTGCATGCTTCCATCTGTGTGGGGCTCCCTGTGGGATGTAATGTGCATGTGTATCCAGGCTTGAGAATATGGTGCCAGATTATTCTCCATCTCTATTTGATCGCCGAGAGCTTTCCGATGAATGGCAACAAGCCATATTTCCGACGAAATCCTGAAAAATTACCCATAATTCTGCTGTGGTTAAGGAGTTGATTATTTAGGGCATTACTGTACATGACAAATCAATGTAATCTTTTTCCACATAGCCCATGTATTTTGCACCCACCAGTATTGTGTAAAATTCTTATGGCAAATATGTTATGGGCTGCTTTTCACTGATCTCCTTATTTGAAAAGCTTGCAAATAGCAGCCCTTTTAATTCAGATTGTTTGGCTTCGGTAATCTGCTACGACAACCCTTTACTGTGGCCCAGTTTGCTTCAGCAAATGGCTTCGGCATTGCTGATTGCCATAGTCAATTATGAGGGCTGAAATAGCATGCCTGTCATTTGCAGAATGAGGTCCCCAGAAGGTGAATTTAGTGATGCTACCCCGCATAGCAGGCTAGCATCACTAGATTTACCCTCTGGGGACCTCATTCTGCTTAGTCCCTCAACTTCTATGGCAGACCTAGGATCAAATTGAAGTTCCCCAGTTGAAGTTGGTGATGTTCACCCATTGGGCGCCTCGATTATGGATTTTATCTTCTGCAAATCAGGGATATAGAAACTTCCCAGATGAGAAAACGTAACTAAAAGCAATGTTAATTTGATACCATAGATACTTCCCAGAAGATGAGGCCTAAGCAGAATGAGGTCCCCAGAGGGTGAATTTAGTGATGCTAGCCCACTGTGCGGGGTAGCATCACTAAATTCACCCTCTGGGGATCTCATTCTGCAAATGACAGACACGCTATTTGCAGGCCTGTTGTTTGACTTTCTAAAAGGCCTTCTGGTCCACCTGCCCAGTGCATTACTCTGACTCTGTCATTCTAGTGTGCTAGATGTGGTGTCTCATACACTAATAGACGTGTTACCTGGTCAGACACCCACTTACCTATAATGGTTACCTGGTCAGACACCCACTTACCTATAATGGTTACCTGGTCAGACACCCACTTACCTATAATGGTTACCTGGTCAGACACCCACTTACCTATAATGGTTACCTGATCAGACAGCCTATATGTACCTATAATGGTTACATATCATATAAAAACATAAAAAAAACATACTGGTATATAGATGAGTACAGTACTTCACCATACTGGTATACAGATAAGTACAGTACTTCCCTATACTGGTTACTGGTATATAGAGCAGTACAGTACTTCCCCATACTGGTGTATAGATCAGTACAGTACTTCCCCATACTGGTGTATAGATCAGTACAGTACTTCCTCATACTGGTGTACAGATCAGTACAGTACTTCCCCATACTGGTATATAGACATCAGACATGTTGATTTCTTTCGTCTTTATTGATCGAGTTGATTGTTTCGTCTCCATCGACCTACGTTTTAAAAGCTCGAGGTTCCTGGAATCACTGATTTTTTATCACTATTATTGGGTTTCTAATGGCAAGCAACATTAACAATCAATCTATCGTCGCAATCTGAATAAAATGCTGGCGTCATTACGAAGCGATTCATGACATGCAATCTCGCCATAAAGCTATCCAAGTCTGAGTTTAATGTGCCTATCATTTGCAGAATGAGGTCCCCAGAGGGTGAATTTAGTGACGCTATCCCACATAGTGGGCTAGCATCACTAAATTCACCATCTGGGAACCTCATTCTGCATGGCATCATCAGCTATGGGAGACATAGACTCAGATTGAAGTTCCCAAATGGTGATATTGTGAAGTACACCCATTGGGAACGTCAATTATGCAATGTGTCATCTGCCAATTTGGGGATACAGAGAAACTAAACTAAAAAAGAAATAGATTCTATGTGAAGAAGTTTTCTATGGAAATTTGATTATAAAGAAACTTTTCAGAGAAGATGAGGCCAAAGCAGAATGAGGTCCCCAGAGGATGAATTTAGTGATGCTAGCCCAATATGCAGGATAGAGTCACTAAGTTCACCCTCTGGGGACCTCATTCTGCAAATGACAGGCAGCCTCACACTAAACTCAGACTTGAAGCTATCAATGCCTTCTAATGATGTGATGAAATCTAAAAGCCAAAGAGGCTTAAATGAACCAGGGCATACATGTATGCATGCCTTGATATAGTGTGTCTGAACCCATAGAGAGCCCCACATAGACTGGAGCAGACGGCACTCTGTAGTACATGCTTCCATCTGTGTGAGGCTCCCTGTGGGTATAACTGATTGGTCTCTGGTATGATCCAGACTGGATATAGTATGTCTATCCCATAGATAGCCCCACATAGACTGGAGCAGACGACACTCCGTAATGCATGATTCCATCTGTGAGGCTCCCTGTGGGTTAAACATATGAACTTTATTAGGTAGGTTTTACTGACCAAGCCTGGATATAGTGTGTCTAACCCATAGAGAGTCCCACATAGACTGGAGCAGAATTATACTATCAAGACTTTCTCAATTATAAAACTGGGGTTTGATTATAAAGGGCATGGACCTGCACTTTTGCAAACAACTTTACAACTGCCACTGCGAGTCAAAAATAGCAAACACAATCAAATAATTAAAGGATGATGCATCTATTAGCGAGTCGACCATAGGTCGCCTCGCATATATAAGAGAATTCATTGGCTTAACATATTAAAAATGATAAAAATGTAAGAAAAAATTATAAAATTGTTGTAAGAAAAAATGGTAAAAAGTGTTAAAAAAAGATTTTTTTAGGCCAATGCATTCTCTTATATATGCGAGGCGACCTATGGTCAACTCGCATATATAAGAGAATGCATTGGCACAGGGCATAACTGTAACCATCACAATGTGGTCAATGAACCGGTTCCAATGATATCCATATTTGTATGGTGTTATTGAGACAGACCGAAGATATTTTAGGCTGTTGAAGCTTTATTTGGGCGTTTTTGGCTGGTTTGTTGGGTAAAGGGTTAAAGCTAACTTAAAACGACAGATTGTGAGGGAATACTTACTAGCGTTTTTCAAATTTTACCGATAAATACATAGCGTTAGCGTTCACTAGTTTGGTGTATTCAAAATTACTATTCATTGTTTCAAAGTCGAATAGAATTTGAATTGAATATCGAGGTCGAATCAAATAACAAAACAAATATCGAATATTCTCGGGGGCCTATGACCTAGCCTGGATATAGTGTGTCTGACATTTGCAGAATAAGGTCCCCAGAGGGTGAACTTAGTGATCAGGCTAGCATCGCCAAATTCACCCCCTGGGGACCTCATTCTGCTTGTGTCTCATCTTCTGGGAAGTATCCTTAGTCTCAAATTAACATTTTTTATTTACTGTTATAAAATGTATGTTATCGCAGGAACCCACTTCGAATGCCTAGAATCCCTTTTACTAGCAATCAAGTGAACCTGACCGGGTGCATTCGCTCACGGAACCTTTTGGGATTAGCCCATTTTGTTCATTATCTTTGAATCACATGATTACAGAATTAGCTTTATGGCCACATCGCATGTTACAGAGTTATGTAATCACAAATCAGAACGAAAATACAAATTTCAATAACTTCACACGTTCATTCCGTTTGATAAGAAATTATGGGATAGCAGTTTGTCCTTTTGTTCACGTTGAATGAAATTATTGCATCGTTAGTTTTACGACTAGATTGCATGCTATGGAATTGTCTCCTATTAACCCTTTACCCAACAAACCGGCCAAAACCGGCCAAATAAAGCTTCAACAGCCTAAAATATCTTCGGTCTGTCGCAATAGAACCATACAAATATGGATATCATTGGAACCGGCTCCTTGACCACATTGTGATAGTTACAGTTATGCCCTGTGCCAATGCATTCTCTTATATATACGAGTCGACCATAGGTCGCGCATATATAAGAGAATGCATTGGCCTAATTTTTAATGTGTTAAGCCAATGCATTCTCTTATATATGCGAGGCGACCTATGGTCGACTCGCATATATAAGAGAATGCATTGGCACAGGACCGTTCTGTTGGGTAAAGGGTTAATGGCGCTGGTAATATGACTTTCAATAAATTCCCTGTATCAACATTACTTGAAACTGCAATACAAATCTCAATCAGGCCTGGACTATCCTGCAAAGTGGGCTAGCATCATCAAATTCACCCTCTGGGGACCTCATTCTGCTTAGGCTTCATTTCCTGGGAAGTATCTATATTCTCAAATTAGCATTGTTTTTAGTTACATTTTCCCTTCTGTTCATTTTCGATATCCTGTAATTTGCAGAAGATAAATTGGATAATCGAGGTGACTAATGGGTGAACATCACCAACTTCAACTGGGGAACTTCAATCTGATCCTGTGCAGGATAGCGTCACTAAATGCACCCTCTGGGGACCTCATTCTGCAAATGTACTTGAAACTGAAATTCAAATCTCAATATCTTTACACTATCTTTCCATTGATCACCTTAAATACTCAGCATAAAGACATCAAGATAATCATATTGGCTACCAGATAAAGCATAACAACTAAAAAAAATGACTATAATCACCATCTCACAACCCGACCCCCCCCCCCATGCCCCCACCCCTTCTTGCCCATCTCTATACGATAATACACACATTGTAAATATGCACCCGCACTATATACACCCAATATACGTACACATAACACTGTATCATTATACAAGCATAAGGGCCCTGCCCTTGCAAGTTAAACTTTTTGTGGGGTCCTGTTGATATATATATATTATAATTATATTGAATACGAAATAAATCTTATTGAATCTTGAACAAAGGCATCATGGGATAGCAGTTTGCCCTTTTGTTATCTCTATATGACACGATTGCGGTGTTAATTTTACGACCAGATTGCATGCTAGAATATCACTTCCTAATGACAGCGTCATTTCTAGAATTCTGATCAATGAAATTCCTGGGGACTTAGTAGTATTTACAGGGACTACCCTAGAGGGCGGCGACTAGCCTAGAGCGCGGGTACTAGCCTAGAGGGTGGGGACCACCTAGAGGGCGATCGGGGACCAGCCTAGAGGGCGACCAGGGACCACCACATGGTGGGCAAGCGTCACCAAATTCACCCTCTGGGAACCTCATTCTGCTTTGGCCCCAATTGCTATGGGAGACCTAGCAACATTCAGCCATTAGTCATCTCGTTGCATTTATCTTCCGCAAATTAGGGGATATAGAAACTGAACAGACGGGAAAAAGTAACTGAAATAATGTTGATTGAGAAGACTAAGGATACTTCCAAGAAGATGAGGCCTAAGCAGAATGAGGTCCCCAGAGGGTGAATTTGGTGATGCTAGCCTAGTGCTGGGCGGTATTTCGGTATACCGATTATAATCGGTAAGATTTTCAATATCGTTACCGTTACCGTCATTCTTTTCCATAATCGGTAAACCTTGAAGACGGTATTATCGCGGTTACATGTCATACAGGCACATTACTGAGTATATTGTGGTTTTCCTTTGTCGGGATACAAAGAAATTACTTCGTTTCTATACACCGTATTTCATCGAAATCATAATTAAGAGGTAGCGAGTTTGTGTCAGGAGACAGCGTTGCTGTAAATTGGGCTGAGGTAGCTACTAGTGTTGCGGATTCTGTTTACCAAGTCATCCGCGAAATTGGCGCGAATATATTTCAAGATTTACGTTGTGTACCCCATGCACGTGCTCATCGACAATTTTAAAATGACTAGTCCGTTTCAATGATTGGCGTGTGCAAGTTTATGCAACGCCCTTTATGTGTATTCATCCCATGTTGCATTATCTTTTAGTTGGAAAAAACTGTTCAATCTTCACTCATGTCACTTCTTTCCCCATGTCATTTCCAAACAAAATGTATTCCTTCGCTACCTGGGACAAAACCCAGCCCAACATTATATTGCAAGGTATGATTGCATCATTCTGCGCTATTTTTTATCGACCGAATTTATGGGGCAGCTCATTATTTCAAGGGTGTTATCGAGTGGGAATAATTGATCACATTCATAAACCGGGATTTAAAAGTATGATTATAATAATTCAATGGGAAGTCAATAATAGTTCTAGAAGTTAAATACTTTGGAAGTAATACACTTTATTTCCCGGCATTTAATAAAAGCATTGTACTTATTCTTAAGTTATTCACACCCGGCGGAACATTCCAATATCAACATCACAGCACGTGCTCTGCAAGTCGGCACTGTCAGTGGGGGATTGTTTCAAAGCTCTTGGGTGTATCCGGCTTCGCTGAATGACGCTTGCATTAAGTTGCATAAATCGCAATTATTACCTGTATTTAAGATCAGCTCATGAATCCATGCTTGCAGATAATGATACATTCATTGATTGCAATCCATAATTTAATAAAACGGACCGTACATTTCCTTATTTTATGTAATCTGTAGCGATTAGATTTTCCTCCATAAACAGTCGATCTGTGCACCAAACGAATGCTACTAAACGGGGGTTTTAAGGGATTAGTTTAAATAATCGGTAATACCGTATACCGCGGTATTATTTTAGGATTACCGCGGTATTTTTATGCTTAAATACCGCCCAGCACTATGCTAGCCCAATCACTAGTTGGTGGTTCCCCCATTAGTCACATTGATTATGCATTTTATCTTCTGCCAATTCGGGGATATAGAAACTGAACAGAAGGGAGTCAGTAACTAAAAACAATGTTAATTTGAGACTATACAACCTTCCCAGATAATGAGGCCCAAGCTGAATGAGGTCCCCCAGAGGGTGAATTTGGTAATGCTAGCTAGTGTAGGGTAGAAATTGCCTCTGAGGAAATCCACCAATCAATAGCCAGATTGTTTTTAACCCTTTGAGTGCCAGGTCCGATTTTTTGTATCAACCCATATACCCTGTGCCAATGCATTCTTTTATATATGCGAGTCGACCATAGGTCGCCTCGCATATATAAGAGAATGCATTGGCCTAACAATTTTTAATCATTTGTTCTTATTTTTTACAATTTTTTACAATTTTAATATTTTTTTCTTATATTCTTTAACAGGCTTATTTTGTAGGTTTAGTGCCAGGGAATCTTACGTTTTTCATGGGCATCAAAATTATTACTATGAATACTTGGTGATAGTTTTGAGTTATAACATGCCCTATAGCATGCTTAACCCTTTACCCAACAGAACGACCCTGTGCCAATGCATTCTCTTATATATGCGAGTCGACCATAGGTCGCCTCGCATATATAAGAGAATGCATTGGCTTAACACATTAAAAATTATAAAATTGTTAAAGAATGTAAGAAAAAATGGTAAAAAAAGTTTTTTTTTAGGCCAATGCATTCTCTTATATATGCGAGGCGACCTATGGTCGACTTGCATATATAAGAGAATGCATTGGCACAGGGCATAACTGTAACTATCACAATGTGGTCAAGGAGCCGGTTCCAATGATATCCATATTTGTATGGTTCTATTGAGACAGACCGAAGATATTTTAGGCTGTTGAAGCTTTATTTGGGCGTTTTTGGCCGGTTTGTTGGGTAAAGGGTTAAGCATACTCAAAAAAATTCAACCAAAAAAATGTTTTTTTTTATTGTTTTTTAGGGCCGATTTTACAGAACGTAAATTAGGGCCGATGAGATCGGCCCGTGACACTCAAAGGGTTAATGCGGATTCTAGTTTCCCTACAAATTCAAGAATCATAACTCTACTTTAATTTAGTTGCTTGTAACCTGTCGTAAGACCTCGGGGCTCGGGATTCTAACATTATCAAATCTCTCATTAATATTTTGACTAGACATAAAATGCTGTCATCATTGAGGAAACATTTCCATAACATGCAATTTCATCGTAAAATTAATGCAGAATGTGTTCGATATCGGGATAACTGAAAGGTAACAAACTATGCCATATTCCTTATCAAAGGAAATGAAACTGAAGTTATTGGCAGTCTTATTGCTGAATGTTATGTAATAGAATAATTAGGGAGTTTGTTGAGCATCAACTTGATTGAGGAGTAATAGAATAATTAGGGAGTTTGTTGAGCATCAACTTGATTGAGGAGTAATAGAATAATTAGGGAGTTTGTTGAGCATCAACTTGATTGAGGAGTAATAGAATAATTAGGGAGTTTGTTGAGCATCAACTTGATTGAGGAGTAATAGAATAATTAGGGAGTTTGTTGAGCATCAACTTGATTGAGGAGTAATAGAATAATTAGGGAGTTTGTTGAGCATCAACTTGATTGAGGAGTAATAGAATAATTAGGGAGTTTGTTGAGCATCAACTTGATTGAGGAGTAATAGAATAATTAGGGAGTTTGTTGAGCATCAACTTGATTGAGGAGTAATAGAATAATTAGGGAGTTTGTTGAGCATCAACTTGATTGAGGAGTAATAGAATAATTAGGGAGTTTGTTGAGCATCAACTTGATTGAGGAGTAATAGAATAATTAGGGAGTTTGTTGAGCATCAACTTGATTGAGGAGTAATAGAATAATTAGGGAGTTTGTTGAGCATCAACTTGATTGAGGAGTAATAGAATAATTAGGGAGTTTGTTGAGCATCAACTTGATTGAGGAGTAATAGAATAATTAGGGAGTTTGTTGAGAGACAAAATAATTAACCCTAGTTCTCTGTTTCTGCTAATGGAACTTTGTCAGTGTAGGGCAATCCAAGACAGACTAGACAAGCCTAATTAACCCCACGTAGAGCCCCACATAGACTGGAGCAGACGACACTCCATAGTGCATGCTTCCATCTGAGTGAGGTTCCCTGTGGGTTAAACTTTATCAGTGAGTATTGAGATGGATGTGTTACATTATTGTCCAAGCCAGTGTATAGTGTGTCTGATATTTGCAGAATGAGGTCCCCAGAGGGTGAATTTTGTGATGCTATACTGCATGGTGGGCTACTATTAACAAATTCACTCTCTGGGAACCTCATTATGCTTAGGTTTCAACTGCTGTTGGAGACATACATGTAGGATCATATTGCAGTCTCCCAGTTGAAGTTGGTGATGTTCACCCATTGGTTACCTCGATTATGTACTTTATCATCTGCAAATTAGGGGATATAGAAACTGAACACAAAAGGGAAAAAGTAACTAAAATGAGTGTTAATTTGAGACTATAGATACTTCCCTGAAGATGAGGCTGAGCTGAATGAGGTCCCCAGAGGGTGAATTTGGTAACGCTAGCCTCATTGTGCAGGATAGCATCACTAAATTCATCCTCTGGGGACCTCATTCTGCAAATGTCAGACACACAGGTTTGGCCCAACAATAACAATATTTTTACCACATGATTTTTGTGAGAACCCGTTATAACTTCTTCCAGTTATGTAATCTAGATATTCTGTAGAGATGCCGCCTAAGAAAAGAAGTTAGGCTTTGTCAAACAGTTCCAAATTTATTGAATGCATTGGCCTAAAAAAATATAATTTTTAATGTGTTAAGCCAATGCATTCTCTTATATATGCGAGGCGACCTATGGTCGACTCGCATATATAAGAGAATGCATTGGCACAGGGCCCTTCTGTTGGGTAAAGGGTTAAGCATGCTATAGGGCATGTTATAACTAAAAACTATCACCAAGTATTCATAGTAATAATGTTGATGCCCATGAAAAACGTGAGATTCCCTGGCACTAAACCTACAAAATAAGTCTGTTAAAGAATATAAGAACAAAATATTAAAATTGTAAAAAATTGTAAAAAATAAGTACAAATGATTAAAAATTGTTAGGCCAATGCATTCTCTTATATATGCGAGGCGACCTATGGTTGACTCGCATATATAAGAGAATGCATTGGCACAGGGTATATGGGTTGATACAAAAATCTTAAATTTTCAAGATTCATCTCATACATATTAATTTTGAAGCCTCACTTCGCTAAGTCTGGAAAGGTCATGCCACGAGGTCATGGAAAAATCCAGAAAATCAACGAAAAGTCATGGAATTTTATCCATGTATGAACCATGAATTCTATCTTCTTTATACTAGTTGGGTCATGATGTGGTATATCCATAGCTTGACATTTAATTATTATTTAATACTGAAATCTATCTTCTTAATAGGGTCACACTGTGGTATATCCATAGCTTGACATTTAATTATTATTTTATACTGAAATCTATCTTCTTAATAGGGTCACAATGTGGTATATCCATAGCTTGACATTTAATTATTATTTAATACTGAAATCTATCTTCTTAATAGGGTCACGATGTGGTATATCCATAGCTTGACATTTAATTATTATTTAATAACCTAAGATATACGTCTTTGAATCGACATGACATTTAGCTGGCAGAGCGTATTGATCCAGAAACGTACGTCTTCAGAGAAATCATTGCATTTAAAGAGTGGTTTACTCATGAATTCTAATTTTAAATTGTCTAGACAGTATGGGAGACTCGCATTTTTAAGAGAATGCACTGGATCTTTAATGCTGAACCAGCGCCGTTCCCATCATGAAAGGTTTATATAACACTCCTGTATGGAGCCTCACAGGGACCCAAGCAGACGACAGTCATCAGTGCATTGTTCTCTCTGCCTGGGGCTCCATGAAGGGTTATATAACACTCCTGTATGGAGCCTCACAGCGACCCAAGCAGACGACAGTCATCAGTGCATTGTTCTCTTTGTCATAGTCGGGTGTTAACCCTTTACCCAACAAACCGGCCAAAACCGGCCAAATAAAGCTTCAACAGCCTAAAATATCTTCGGTCTGTCTCAATAGAACCATACAAATATGGATATCATTGGAACCGGCTCCTTGACCACATTGTGATAGTTACAGTTATGCCCTGTGCCAATGCATTCTCTTATATATGCGAGTCGACCATAGGTCGCCTCGCATATATAAGAGAATGCATTGGCCTAAAAAAAATATTTTTTTAACACTTTTTACCATTTGTTCTTGCATTCTTTAACAATTTTATAATTATTAATGTGTTAAGCCAATGCATTCTCTTATATATGCGAGGCGACCTATGGTCGACTCGCATATATAAGAGAATGCATTGGCACAGGGCCCTTCTGTTGGGTAAAGGGTTAATCACATTCAGTGGTTCACGTGAATGCCCGGGCTCCACGTGTTTAATGTAGTACTTCTTTTCAATGCAAATCTGTTTATAGAAGAGTAACGGGACAGGACTCGATCAGCCCAAAATAACATCAACCCAACTGATTATAGAAGAGTAACAGGACAGGACTCGATCGGCCCAAAATAACATCAACCCAACTGATATATCCCAAACTGTTGCAGACCATAAAGACTTGGTCTAGGTAGGGGGTGTTGGGTGGGGAGGGGGGTGTTAGGGTGGGGAAGTGTTGTTGGGGTGGTTTCAAAATGTTCAACAGTTGGAAATGTCATACCTAGCACATCTGTTGTAAATTTCACACCAATAGTAATTATTATATTCCCTTTTGATAAAAGGTCGTATTATGTAATCTGTCTGTCCGTACGTCTGTCTGTCCGTCCGCCTATTAAAATTTTTGGTTTCCGACTGATAACTCCAGTTTTTATTATTTGATCTGAACCAAAGTTGGAATGTGTATTTCCCAGCTAAAGATACAGGCCAAGTTCGAATATGGGTTTATTTTTTCATGAGTTACAGCCCTTTTTCAACTTAGAATTTGACTGTGTTAACATTTTTGGTTTCCAACCAATAACTCCAGTTTGGATTATTTCGATGCTCTTGTTCTCGTATAGTTTGATTTTCCAGCAATGTGTTAGTGGAGATGGACACCAGCAAAATAATATTTGATTGTGAATTTGTGTGGAGAATTAAATCAGTTATAGTCTATAGAACTAACCCATTGCATTAACGAGAAAGTAAACAACCAGATCGTATGATCCGATCGCATCGTGTGCGTCGGTCTATCGTAAGTGATAAAAACAGAAGTCGTACGACTAAAATCGTACCGTGTGCACACACAGATCTTACGTCACAAGGGTCTGCGACAAATATCGTGCATCAAATATCGCATCGTGTGCGGCGCGCTTAAGAGAATGCACTTTAATGCTGCACCAGCGCAGTTCCCATCATGAAAGGGTTATATAACATCCCGTATGGAGCCTCACAGCAACCCAAGCAGACAACGGTCATCAGTGCAATGTTTTTTCTGTCTGGGGCTCCATAAAGGGTTAATACTCGTTCTAATGGTTTTATAAATTGTCTCTTGAGTTGCACTTGTTTGATAATAGAAGGGTGATAAAAGGGTGTAAATTGAACTTCAGCCATTGTTACTTCTTCCTAATAACAGTCCACTTCTGCCTAATAATCAAACAGGGAGAAGGAACTTCACCCAATTTTAAACCTCGGGGCTTGTCCCTGTGTACCGGTTTAAAGAGAAGTGACTTCTCTCTATGTGAAACCTTAGACTTGTCTCTGTGTACCTGACTGCAGAGAAGTGACTTCTCCCTATGTGAAACTTCTAGGCTGGTCCCTGTGTACTGGTCTAGAGAGAAGTGACTTCTCCCTATGTGAAACCTCTAGGCTTGTCCCTACATGTATGTATATAATTGTATAATAATAAATATAAAATCGCGTCTGTTTCCTGAATATAAGTTTAAATAAAGTGACATTTGTTGGCATAACCAATATAATACTATTTTTAAATGTTTGATCTCTTTAATACTTAATACCTTAATGCTGCCGATCACCTGGTGACACCCTACTCCCTGGTGTTATCTTTTGACGTGTATACATGTACATGTATAAATTCCAAAATATTTTAATTAAAAAGTCATGTAAAATTCTTAAATCTGTCGCCTGCAACTACATTTTACAAATACCAACTGACTTGGGAACTACATATTGAAGCAGTAAACCATAAATGCACTGGACTACATGTATATTATTAGCCAATGGATGGCCTAGAAAAACTGAAAATGGTAGTAGGAATAAAAATAAGCAGAGTCTGACTATTTATACTAAAATAATAAATGTTTGCGTGTGTTTATTTGGATCTCGTAACCAAAACGTCTCAGACCAGCTTTAATTGCAAGACGATATATGTATATTAGCCATTGAGGATTGATTTGACATTTAACGGCTGAAGCTTGTATTGATTTGATGGCATCTAGCGATCTGGACAGTAGATGACGATGATTTACCGGCGCTGACTCGTATTTACATTCGATGATTTGTGTCTTTCGACTTAACGTCTAGACTTCCTGCGTCAGAACCTACACAGCGATTCTCTAATGAAAATATATGTGAATGTGCTAATGTTTGTGGAGAATTGCTGCTTTATTTGCTTGAAAATCTGATGACGTGTTTAACAATTAGTTCACTCCTCCGGGGCAGACGTTGATGTTAACAAGGCGCACTTGTTTAGGAAATGGCAATCATTGATCAAGAGTATTGTTACCAAAGGAACGCACCCCTAGGCACTCAAGCCACTATTGTGGGCTCTGGGCAGGGATATACAGTAATGCACTAAATAATCGACTCCTTAACCACAGCAGAATTATGGGTAACTTTTCAGGATTTGATTTAGTCGGAAATATGGCTTGTTGCCATTCATCGGAAAGCTCTCGCTGAGAGCTTTCCGATGAATGGCAACAAGCCATATTTCCGACTAAATCCTGAAAAGTTACCCATAATTCTGCTGTGGTTAAGGAGTCGATTATTTAGAGCATTACTGTACATTGTTAGAAAAGGAACAAACCACCAGGCCCAGCAGCAAGCATGGAAATTAGTGTTCAAACGACTCTGGGATTCTGGAGTCGACTAGTCGAACCCCAAAAGTCGAGTCGACGTTGACTAGTCGGCCAAATAAATCACCAACCTTATACTAATGAAACACATGTGAAAGAAAATTACAAATTCCGTGCCATTATCACAATATTTACTCTCTACTGTGATCGGAGAATTGAATCACGTGACACGTCACGTGGTTTTGTTGCAAATGAACCGGTGCTCTAGAAACCCACCGATCGCAAATAAGTTCCCTACGAATCTACGATGATAATGAGAATAAATAATTGAGGAAATAATTGAGGGATTTTCTGTTTAATCATGAAATCAAATAAAATATAGAAAATAAACGATACTCAGTCTCAGAGTCAGCTCAAAATAAAAAATAAAATAAAAGAAAACACACACACTGTGTGACACACATTATACTGATTATATATACGATGAATCGATGATGCGTACATAGGCCTACTTTGAAAGTTGCCATAACTTCCGTAAGTCGTACATAGCAAGCGGAGAGTTAGACTCAGTTAGTATCGACGAACACTTTTGTGGAAGCCCCTCCCTCTTTACCTGTGTTGGTTAGAAATGTGCACTACGAATTTTTGCGTCCGCGGTATAGGGAGTATATATATAAAACGAATAATTTTCTCAGCAAGTTAATTGTCGCCGTTTCATGACTATTTGAACCAAAATAAATGATAACATCATGCTTAGTCTATATACTGTTTTTAGTAATGTGTGCAGGTTCTTGATTTTCTTAAAATCGGAAATATTGATATAATAAAAACGAAAAAGTGTTCATCGATACTAACACTGTCTATAGAAGCAAACGAAGAATCGCAAATTAGGATGAGTCAGTGTTAGTGTTCAAACAACTCTAGGATTCTGGTGGTTAACTTGAATTATCGCATTGGGGAATTTCGGCGTAGTTCTATGTCAAGCTCAACATCATTACATATGACTTTGGAAAGCTTCTTGAACATAGACTAGCTATCTTTGCTGCTTTTCTGGCCCACATTTAGTGAAACCATGCATTGTCAAGGCCAGCTGATGAGATTATATACTAGTCGACTGTGGAAGTTAGAGTCGATTTTCCGACAAACCAACATTGACGATTATTTGTCGACTAATCATTTGAACACTAATGGAAATAGCAGTGTGTCTAACATTTACAGAATGAGGTTCCCAGAGGGTGAATTTAGTGATGCTACCCCGCACAGTGGGCAAGCATCACCAAATTCCACCCTCTGTGAACCTCACTCTGTATAGGCTGCTATGGGAGACCGGGAATCAGATAGAATTTTCCCAGTTGAGTTTTGTGATGTTCACCCATAAGTCACCTCGATTATGAATTTTATCTTCTGAAAAATAGGGGATATAGAAACTCTAAACTAAGCGTTGGGGGGGCATACATGTATATGCCACACTTGGCGTTGTACACTGAATATTATACATTAACAACCGCATCCTGTTGATACACCCTCTAATCACATGTTTGCTGAAACCTACATCAAAGGAGATGATTACATGTTTCCTGCTAAATTATTAGAAAGGAAATGTACTGTGTTTAACGGTATGTCTCTTCATAGGTCTGTAGGCCATTAGCCTTGAAATAGTGTGTCTGTCATTTGCAGAATGAGGTCCCCAGAGGGTGAATTCAGTGACGCTATCCCACACAACAGGCTAACATCACCTAATTCACCCTCTGGGGACCTCATTCTGCTTACAGCGGGCTAACATCACTAAATCATTGGTCACCTCGATTATGAAATTGATATACTGCAAAATAGGGGATATAGAAACTGAACAGAAGGGAAAATGTAACTAAAAACAATGTTTATAGAGACTATGGATACTTCCCAGAGGTCCCCTGAAGGTCAATTTTGGTGATGCTAGCCTGCTCTCTGTGTCCACATTCTGAAAATGTCCAGACACTATTGCCAGAATTGGGCTTTATCTAGCTTGATCACAGGTAGAAGGTTTGATAGAAGTTAATCAATGGATGTACCTATACCAGACACATTACGTACCTTTTCTATGCATGTGTAGACAAAACTCACTCAGTATCGGGGTAATGATTTCTTTACACCCAGATGACGTAGAACATGTAGAATTGCTCTCGGATCTCCCTGTCGCTATCTGCACATTGATCATACTATTCCCGGCAACATACCCAACAACAACAACAACAACAACCAGGCCTGAGAATAAGATGCCTGTCTGTTTGCAGAATGAGGTCCCCAAAGGGTGAATTTAGTGACGCTATCCCACATAGCGGGTTAGCATCATTAAATTCACTCTCTGGGGACCTCATTCTGCTTAGGTCTCAGTTTCTCTGGAAAGTTTCTTTATTATAAAATTTCTATAGAAACTTAGATTCTTTACTTTTGTAGTTAGTTTCTCTGTATCCCCAAATTGGCAGACAACATGTTGCATAATCGATGTTCCCAATGGGTGTACATCACAATATTCAATCTGAGTCCATGTCTCCCATAGCAGATGAGGCCATGCAGAATGAGGTGAATTTTGTTATGCTAGCCCAAGTTTATACATGTCCCAGCTAAGAGCATTACAAGTTACTTTGTCAGAAACACTATATAAAGTCAGGCGCCTCGGGTGGGGACCATTTAACGTTCAGGGTTAAGTGAACTACATGCATTCTATAATGACACGGTCACTATACCCATCATGAGTCACACGGTCACTATACCCATCATGAGTCACACGGTCACTATACCCATCATGAGTCACACGGTCACTATACCCATCATGAGTCACACGGTCACTATACCCATCATGAGTCACACGGTCACTATACCCATCATGAGTCACACGGTCACTATACCCATCATGAGTCACACGGTCACTATACCCATCATGAGTCACACAGTCACTATACCCATCATGAGTCACACGGTCACTATACCCATCATGAGTCACACAGTCACTATACCCATCATGAGTCACACAGTCACTATACCCATCATGAGTCACACGGTCACTATACCCATCATGAGTCACACAGTCACTATACCCATCATGAGTCACACAGTCACTATACCCATCATGAGTCACACGGTCACTATACCCATCATGAGTCACACAGTCACTATACCCATCATGAGTCACACAGTCACTATACCCATCATGAGTCACACGGTCACTATACCCATCATGAGTCACACGGTCACTATACCCATTATGAGTGACACGGTCACTATACAGTGTTCGCGCTGGACTGAAAAATCTTTTAGCCAAAAGTTTAGCCAAATGAAAATTTTATTAGCCAAATGAAAAAATCTTTAGCCAAATGTTTTTTGGCCAAATTAATAAAAATTTGGCCAAATTAAATCCTCATTTTCTGGGCGGTTCACAATTAATGACTAAAATATTTGTTTTAAACTTTATTTGTTACTCAGAATAAAAACATAATTAAAACAACACAAAAATACCAATTCGCAAACATGAAACTAACATTCTAAATAATTATAATCGCATAAATCCGCTAAACTAATTGTAATAACTCTATGTCGTTGATACTATTGATACCATGGCATGACGGCCGCTAACTATTGCTTATTATAGTAAGGTGTTAACTGTGAAGCCAGGTTATTGGACGGGATGCACTTTATGATACACATTACGTAACCATTGAGTTAAGAACTGCTCTTCTCTAATTAACAAAGCGTTTAGGTATTTGATCTTACAGACGGCTTAATCAGTTACATAACCAGTATACAGCTTATGCGTTTTAACGATTAGGCTGGTTAAATGTTACAAAACAAAATACTGATCAGATGTCAAACAGTTGTGTAATGTCCCCGTTGTACAGCCGCAACAATTCAATCAACGCCACCGTTACAGAACGATATTTCATAAGTACGAAATACTTTCCTCACTTTCGTCACCTAACTTCGTCTTGAATGTCGATCTATTGAGCGCTTTTATTAATTAGCTTTCCGACTCCATGCTTTCCGTTTCCATTTGGGGTAAAAAAAAGTTTAGCCAAATGAAATTTTTATTAGCCAAATTCGAAAAAGATTGGCCATTGGCTAATTTGGCTACAGACAGCGCGAACACTGTCAATATACCCATCATGAGTGTATTGGTTAATATGAGACATTACGTTCTCGCTCCATTAAAAAAGAAGTCCGTGTGACAGGCTAATTACCTTACGCCATGTTACGCCATGTTAAAAATAGCTTTACCAGGCTTCAGTTAAATAAAGATATCAGCCCAGTCTGTCGGCGGTATATCAAAGGTTGTATCGCCGCGGTCTGCCGTGTGGCATGTTGGTCAGTTACGTAATCATGTGACACATCGAAACATAAGCTGATACTGTTATCGCATTTTTTTTATTTCATTAAACTTCAGCTTTTGACAAGAACAAAATGTACCAAGTGTATAATTGGAATCCGCGGTTGTGGTTTCAGACTTCAATGGCTCGAATCCGTTGATAAATACGGAAATTACCCATTTACCTGTATAAATAAAAATATAATCTACACCCGAAATTAGAAAGAACTGAATTAATTCAATTAGCGATAAAAAACATGTTCATGCGCACGATCATTTGCGCATTGTTTATAGAAAATGCATGGTTTTGGGTTCCGTTTGCATTGAATGAACTAAAGTGTTAAATTGTCGTTTTGGAAACTAATTAAATTACTTTGCTGATTGTCTAAAAAATATAATTCGTTTGTTAACTCTGTTTTGCTGCGTCATAATTGTTTTTATTGTTTTATTGGCTTCATTTTGTTGCTGATGTGGGGTATGATATAAAACTATACATTGACTTAAAATCGATGTCGCGAAATGATTGATTTTCGGACTCCTTTATGAATTGAACAAGGGCGCCGATTGTTTTTGTTTCGTTTATACTGGTATTTCCTAAATACACGTATGTGTCGTATGATATGATTATTACCACGGCACGGTTACTATTGACATTATAGCTAGAAATTACTTACTGAGGTCCAGAATTCTAGATACCCGAGTTGCCAGCATGATTGTGTATATATGAGAAGTGCGTATATAATTTTAGCGTCAGTACTTAAAAATGATCTATTTTCGGGCTCGCTATTCCAATAAATAAATTGAACAAGGGCGCCGAATGTTTGAATAAATGAATACCAAGTCACATTGTATGTGGAACAAGCAAAACATGTATACACGATACATAACAGACGTGAGAAAGAGTCGGTGCATGTGCGTACACATATATATACAAGATAAATTAAGGTGTATACATTCAAATATAGATTTGGCAGTAATTGGCACCAAACAAAAATGCTAGTTATACTATACTGTATAACCGCGATGGTTCATTTTCGTTTAGATTGATATTTCCAAAATATATCACATGATATGAGTATTACCACGTGGTTAGTATTGAAATTATAACTTGAGGTTACTGATGCCAGAACTTGAAATTTATCGATCTTCCGGCTCGATTTTCGGGGACAAAAATCATTAAACACGAGTATCACGATACACCCAATAATATTCGCTTTTGAATTTTTCCCGGTATTGATATATGTCGATAAATAGTTGAACTACATTTCTAAGGGCATTATGTCACATGAAGACGAATTAAAGTAATAAAATATACAACCATGAACACGCTGTTTGTGTTCCAAGCAAACAACACCCATGTGCACGGCAATCCACGGGATTCCGTGTTAATCTGTTCCTGATATGGTTTCAATAAAGAGCGTTCAATTTATTTAAATTAGGTGCGAAAATTGAAACAGTTGGACAATGGCTGTGACCATGCAAGACAAGTATTGTTCAAGTATATATCAATATTCGCGTATTTGTGAACCTATATCTTATAAATCCTTCCAATTTACTTAGAAAAAACGGAAGCTTGAACGAGCCATTTCCGTTTAAATATATACATATTTTACTGGGACTAGAAAAACCTAACTATACTACATGTACTACTTTCAAGTTCGTAATATACCGATTAGGCTTTTTCTCAACCATCTACTTAATAATACGAAGCTAAGCTGAGAATTAAAAAAAGGACCGCTGCTTTTATGTGTTGTATGTTAACGGAGAGGGGCCGGCATTGGGTATATATAGTGACCGATCTGGGGACAAGATTTCTGATGGAACATGTTTCCACAGAGATGCGTTGGGTATATGTTCATATAAATTAATGGTGGGTGAGATACAATCGTTGAACTCAATTAAATGTGTTTTTCAGTAATGCTTTTTATGTCATTTACGAAAATAAAAACAAAATGGATGCCATTATTGAGATCTATGCAGCGCTAATATACAGAGAACGACTAATATGTCGAAAGCAACACATCCGCGTAATTATATGGCCTTCGTTGGTTGTCAGTTATCTATTAACTAGTATATTCCAAGTACACTGTCGACAGTACACTACCGATACACACGCCGGATTACTCAACACAGTCTGGTGTACTGGTATAACTATACTAGTACACTAGACTGCTGATTAATCTCGTCGGTGTATCGGTAGTGTACTGTCAATGACATCGGCACCTGTATACAGTCGAATTAGTGACTTGCGTCATTGTAATATGCCCTACGACAGAACTATATGTATGTCATTTACATATTTTGAAAACATTATTCTAGTCGATTGGTGGCAAGATGGCGGGGAATTATACAGTATGTTAATTAGTCAGGGAATTATTTTCCGGGAACAGTACCTTTTTGTCGATTACATCGATCATCTTGTGTCAATTTTAAATATTTCGATGCGTCGTTATACTTATAATTAATGACCTACGCTTTCCTATAGTATTCAATAGATTCAAGAAAGCGAATTTCATATTCATAAAAGTATTGTTAATAAAAGTCATGCTCCGTATATTTTTGACATGTTGAAATTTTTGAGAAAATAAGTGTTGCATACGAACTCTGTGCATTTTTTGTGTCATCACCCAGCCTTCCCGCCCCAACATACACATTTTGTAGTTGTTATTGTCGGCGCTGTCAATGTTTATCTATTTAAGTAAAACATTATGTTGTACATTTTTGCCCAGATAATCCCAACCGATACATTCAACTAAATCCCTTAGTTATTCGAAACTTTCGAGAACTAGCCCCCTCCCCCAATCATGGATTATAGTCCAAAATGTGGTAATTCAAGCCTGTACAGGCTAAAATTGTGACAGTTAGGAACTTGTTCATCCTTTGGCCTGAGAAACATATACTGTTCTGTGCATTCTGGGTTAAAATGGGGGGGGGTGACTTTTTTCTTTCAACGCTGTACCTGCACCTGTACGCGACGTTGGCATGCGCCTGGCGTATAATTAATTAAATACATTATAATTCCTATATATTATTTTGTCTATAGATCCAAGAATGCCAATTATATATTAATAAAAGTACCGAAACGCTTGCGTAGATTGCATGATTCCATGTATTATACTGTCACACTCTGACTTTTTCCGTATATTTTTTACATGTTGAAATTTTGATCAAAATAAAATATTGTACCAACACTTTGAACATTTGCCATCATGCCCTCACGCAACCGGTATCCATACTGACATTTGTGTGGACGTTGGGTCAAGTCCTATATGCCGCATAAAGGGATCCAAGGGACCCGCAGTGCGTATATATGTATGGAAACAAAATTAAGTCTGTAAAACAACACATCATGCACAAATAATATCGAACATGGAAAATAGATAAATACGCTGTTCTTATATATCAATTATTCATAGTTGCACAATAAACAACATTTCGCTTTTTAAACAAATTATTTTTGATGCACACAATGCTTATTGTTTTGTCAAAAAAATATGTTATTTTCGCTATTTTCATCGCTATATGAAGAGACAATCAAACGAATATATAAGGTCAGTATAACTCTTGTTCGATTTATCGAAAGACAATAATAATAAATTGTAACAACCAGTTCGTGTACAATCAAAATCAAAAAAGCGATATGGCAGTTTAAAACCATGCATAAATGCTCGATTTAATTACACGTCGGTCAGATTTCTGGTGCTAACAAAACTAGATAGGTCGACACATGCGTCAAATAGTTTTATTTACCGACATCAATGTACAACCGAAGGCATTATTCAAGTTCTAATCATAGACTGAAATCGGTTCCCGTTTGTTTTTCCAACAGGAAACAATAAAGGTCGCTTATTACTAGTTTACTCCTGTTACGATATGAATAAAGAGCGTTTATTAAGAAAAGGATGATACTGTATGGGTACTGTATGTATACGACTGTATGGGCATATTAAGTTTATTGATGTGCCAGTATCGGAGTTTTGTGTATACATATATTATCACTCTAAACTCCATATACTCACTATCAAATTACGAATACATAATATTAGTTACTCCGTTCTGTCAAATTAGAATACATAATTTTAGTTAGGTTCGAATGAGCCATTTTCGTTTATTCTTTAATATATCAGAACACGTTTTATTAAGTCTACGTAAGCAACGAGACTCAGAAATATTAAATAAAGACAAACATAACATAAGTAATTATAGTCCGATTTTAAAAATTGAAATGCCAATATGCATGCTATTAACACCAGAATGACATGTCCGAACGCGCTACGTAAATTCAAGAAAAACATTTTAACGAAGTATAAAACGAGTAGCCTGGTATGTTGTTCTTCACTGGCCGGGGACCAGCCAAAGACGCCTGGGAGATCAAAGAACGGTGCCGACGGATTTTTGTTTGGGCTGACTTCAGTCTCCAATGCAAGGGAAGAGAAATATGTTGCAAAATGCAACATTGTGCTAGTTTATTAACACGAAAACGTTCACAAATGTTATACTTGGTAACATATAGCCTAAATTGTGAGTTCACACCACAATGGTACGTGGAATAAACGAGATTTACCAACATTACAGGAACTATTTTTCATAACAAATCACAGCCACCGCGGAATCTGGAAAATTCTGTTACTATATTTAGGACCCCATATCTGGGGTCGGTCTTTGATGTAGAGTTTCCCTAATGAGTAATTTTTTTGACTATTTTTCAGAAACTAAAATATTAATCATCGAGAAAATCGATATGAAAACAAAAATATAAAGATGCTGCCACAAGATTAACCTCTTCTTCACATTATGAGCCGGTCCAGGTGCTACCATGGCCGAGTAACTTTATAACCCTGTGGTGACTCCAATAGCGTTCTTTAACGTGCGCACACCGAGGCGTGTACACGGGTCAGTCATTAATGTCCGCACCCGATCGGACAGCATACTGCACCACAACAACATACCTGGACAAATGTTGTAATGGGGGAAGTCGGCATTTTTGCATTCGGATCTTTATTCAGTGATCTCGAATGAGACTTTTCAGCCTTACAAACATGGTATCTGACCGAGTTCTGATTTTTGTCAGAATACGCTGACCAGGTTGCGATCCCCGGTCCGCTAGCACGAGAGACCAGTACACTACCTCTCGTCTAACGACTTCCCTTTCCATACTGAATGGTTGCTCCCATTCATTTATAAATGTATACATTGGAGTCGTCTATTATTCATTTGGAGGGATGTTAAGTATATATGAGCAGATGAAATGTTAACAAGTGCAGAAGAATCATATTCATTGGTGTGAAATGTTCAGATAATAAGTTCAACCATACAGTAATGCTCTAAATAATCGACTCCTTAACCACAGCAGGGTAACTTAAAGGATTTAGTCGGAAATATGGCTTGTTACCATTCATCAGAAATCTCTCAGTTCTGACGTGGTTAAGGAGTCGATTATTTAGGGCATTACTGAATGCGTTTGTTGAACTTCATATCTGAACATTTCCTAAGGGAACTACCCGTCATTGAGTATTTAGTGTGGAAAGGGTTAACTATTTCAAGACAGGAGCTGCGCTGGTGCATCATTAAAGATCATGTGCCAGTGCATTCTCTTATATATGTGAGTCTCCCATAGTAAGCCTCACATATAGAGAATGCACTGGCAACGTCAAAGTGAATATTGTTAGGGCATAGAGTTTTCTCAAAATTTCAGGATGCTCCCGTCATGGAAGGGTTTACATCAGCTAATATCAGAAGTAATGTTTTTGCAATTCACTTTATAGTTTGGCTATCGACTCATTTCCTCTGTAATTGATTCGTGATATAGTTCGTTGTTCAGCAATTAGATGACCAAATGAGATCAGACGTTTTCCGCAGCAGTAGATTCGATGTTTTACGCAGCGGTAGATTTGATTTCTAATAGACTTCTGAAGGGTCTGATTTGATTTCTAAGGCTGATATAAACAAAATTATAGATTCTCATCCCCTCAATACCCTATTTAGAGTTACATCCCCTCCGACCCTATTTAGAGTTACATTCCATCCAGACCCTATTTAGAGTTACATCCCCTCTAGACCATATTTAGAGCTACATCCCGTCTAGACCATATTAAGAGTTACATCCCCTTTTGACCCTATTTAGAGTTACATCCCCTTCCGACCCTATTTAGAGTTACATCCCCTCCCAACCATATTTAGAGTTACATCCCCTCCAGACCCTAATTAGTTACATCCCCTTCCGAACCTATTTAGAGTTACATACCCTGACCCTATTTAGAGTTATATCCCCTCCCAACCATATCTCATGCTGCCTCAAAATATGGTGCTGGTAATTTACATGAGTTTCCCAGAGGGTGAATTTAGCGACGCTACCATGCACAGTGGGCTAGCATCACTAAATTCATCCTCTGGGAAACTCATTATTATTTCTATAGAAACCTAGAGTCTACATCCCCTCCTGCACCATATTTTGAGGCAGCATGAGATATGGTTGGGAGGGGATATAACTCTAAATAGGGTCAGGGTATGTAACTCTAAATAGGTTCGGAAGGGGATGTAACTAATTAAGTTTAGTTTCTCTATGTTCCCAAATTGCCAGACGACACATTGCATAATTGAGGTTCTCAATGGGTGTACATCACAATATTCACCATTTGGGAACTTCAATCTGAGTCTATGTCTCCCATAGCAGATGAAGCCATGCAGAATGAGGTCCCCAGAGGGTGTGAAATTAGTGATGCTAGCCCACTATGTGGGATAGCGTCACTAAATTCACCCTCTGGGGACCTCATTCTGCAAATGACAGACACACTATTTCAAGGCTTGAGCCCACTATGTGGGATAGCGTCACTAAATTCACCTCAGGGGACCTCATTCTGCAAATGACAGACACACTATTTCAAGGCTTGAGCCCACCATGTGGGATAGCGTCACTAAATTCACCCTCAGGGGACCTCATTCTGCAAATGACAGACACACTATTTCAAGACTTGAGCCCACTATGTGGGATAGCGTCACTAAATTCACCCTCAGGGGACCTCATTCTGCAAATTACAGACACACTATTTCAAGGCTTGAGCCCACTATGTGGGATAGCGTCACTAAATTCACCCTCTGGGGACCTCATTCTGCAAATGACAGACACTATTTCAGGGCTTGAGCCCACTATGTGGGATAGCGTCACTAAATTCACCCTCAAGGGACCTCATTCTGCAAATGACAGGCACGCTAAACTCAGGCTTGCATGGAAGGGTTAAAGCAAGAATAAAATAAAACAAATATAAAATTTGCCGTCTGTTCCAAAAAAGTTAGTTGAGAATCTATTAATTAACCCTTTGAGTGCCACGGCCGATCTCATCGACCCAAATTTACGATGTGTAAAATCGGCCCTAAAAAATAAAAAAACTTTTTTTATTTTTTTTTAGATTTAAAAAAATTTATTAAAATTGTAAAAAATTGTAAAAAATAATAACAAATGATGAAAAATTGTTAGGCCAATGCATTCTCTTATATATGCGAGGTGACCTATGGTCGACTCGCATATATAAGAGAATGCATTGGCACAGGGTATATGGGTTGATACAAAAATCGGACCTGGCACTCAAAGGGTTAATTTATTTATATTGTGGCTAAAACAAACTAATATTACTGCCATATATAGTTGAGTTTAAGCGATTTTCTCTTGGGTTTTGCTGTTAATTTACTGCCATATATAGTCGAGTTTATAAGCACTTTATCTATGGGTCACTTATATAATAGGAGTGTTCGCCACAATTAAGACTTCATGTACCACTCCTGTTTAAGATAGCGAGCCCCACAGAGCAGTGAGCAGACGACACTCAGCCGTACTTTCTTATGTTTGTTTGGGGATCCCTATGGGATATATACCAACCCTGGATAACCCATAGCGAGCCCCACAGAGTGGTGAGCAGACAACAGTCAGTAGTACTTTCTTATGTTTGTTTGGGGATCCCTATGGGAGATATACCAATCCTGGTTAACCCATAGCGAGCCCCACAGAGTGGTGAGCAGACAACAGTCAGTAGTACTTTCTTATGTTTGTTTGGGGATCCCTATGGGAGATATACCAACCCTGGTTAACCCATAGCGAGCCCCACAGAGTGGTGAGCAGACAACAGTCAGTAGTACTTTCTTATGTTTGTTTGGGGATCCCTATGGGATATATACCAACCCTGGTTAACCCATAGTGAGCCCCACAGAGTGGTGAGCAGACAACATTCAGCAGTACTTTCTTATGTTTGTTTGGGGATCCCTATGGGATATATACCAACCCTGGTTAACCCATAGTGAGCCCCACAGAGTGGTGAGCAGACGACAGTCAGTAGTACTTTCTTATGTTTGTTTGGGGATCCCTATGGGATATATATCAGCCCTGGTTAACCCATAGTGAGCCCCACAGAGTGGGGAGCAGACAACAGTCAGCAGTACTTTCTTATGTTTGTTTGGGGATCATTATGGGATATACATGTATACCAATCCTGGTTAACCCATAGGGAGCCCCACAGAGCGGTGAGCAGACAACAGTCAGTAGTACTTTCTTATGAGTGTTTGGGGATCCCTATGGGATATATACCAACCCTGGTTAACCCATAGGGAGCTCCACAGAGCAGTGAGCAGACGACACTCAGCAGTACTTTCTTATGTTTGTTTGGGGATCCCTATGGGATATATATCAGCCCTGGTTAACCCATAGTGAGCCCCACAGAGTGGTGAGCAGACAACAGTCAGCAGTACTTTCTTATGTTTGTTTGGGGATCATTATGGGATATACATGTATACCAATCCTGGTTAACCCATAGGGAGCCCCACAGAGCGGTGAGCAGACAACAGTCAGTAGTACTTTCTTATGAGTGTTTGGGGATCCCTATGGGATATATACCAATCCTGGTTAACCCATAGGGAGCCCCACAGAGCGGTGAGCAGACAGCAGTACTTTCCTATGATTGTTTGGGGATCCCTATGGGATATATACCAATGAGTATAGAAAGGATTAAGAATAAAATAAATAAAATATAAAAATAGTTGGATGAGAATCGAGTAATTTATTGATATTGTCCTAATAGATTTCTGATTTGATTTCTAATTGATCTGCGATGGGAGCGAGAAATCGGATACTCGCTGACCGAAGCAATCCACTCTAATGTGCAGATAATTCCGCAGCAAAGGGAGATAATTCACAACTAAGTGATAGTATTCCCTCTTCTTAACATCGTTATTGAGCACCAAACTAGGTTTGGAATGACAGCAAGCTGAGTGACGCAGTAACCATCCCACAATACAACAGTAACATAGGATTCCTTTACTATTGATAGATAGTTTCACTGTAAAGGGAGATAATTTACAACTAAGTGATAGTATGCCCTCGTAACATCGTTATTACCGACAGCAAGCAGAGTGAAACAGTCACCATCCCACAATGCCACAGTGACATACAGTAATGCCCATAATAAGACTCCTTAACCACAGCAGAATTATGGGTAACTTTTCAGGATTTAGTCGGAAATATGGCTTGTTGCCATTCATCGGAAATCTCTCGGGAAAACTCATGGCAACAAGCCATATTTCCGACTAAATCCTGAAAAGTTACCCATAATTCTGCTGTGGTTAAGGAGTCGATTATTTAGGGCATTACTGTAGGATACCTTTACTATTGGCAGATAGTTTCAATGTAAGGGAGATAATTCACAACTATAGTATTTGACCCTCTGAACACCTCACTTGTTTCCATTAATTATGGTTCGCTATACATTGAGGTCCAAGAAACAACAACAGCAAATATTTGTTCTGATTCATTATTTTATACTAGAACCACTGAATCTGTACATAAACCTTAGGTTAGGGAGATACCACCTTTATATATCACTCCCATATGGAGCCTCACACAGACCCAAGCAGATGACAGTCATCAGTGCATTGTTATCGCTGTCTGGGGCTCCAAACAGGGTTTTTAGATAATGTGTCTTTTCACAGCAAGTTTTATTGATTCTGGGTTAGAATATTATTAGGGATGGGAGATACAACCATTGAACTGAGAATGCTGAGATACATGTATTCATATCCGTGGTGGGAAATATATTTAGAAACAAATAAGGTATAAACTTGTTTTAAAAATAATCCAGCATATGCTTGTAACAAACAAAATGCTATGTTTTGTGCCAGTTCCTCATATATTATGTTTGCGTATGTTTGTGTACTCAGTAGTTTTCTATAACATTCTGACCAAAGTTGCCAGTCGGTGGTCATGTAATAAACCAGTCCATACATCAAGGAAAATCCTTGGGCTAACAACTGTGAGCTTGTTTGAGAAATTAAATAGAATTATTCTCGTAGCTGCCAAAATACTATGTAATATGTCCTATCCTAGTTTGTTATCTTTTTCCTAGTTTCTGGTCACGTTTGCCATAGCCTTGCAAGCCTTGAAATAGGGTGTCTGTCATTTGCATCACCAAATTCACTCTCTGGGAACCTCATTCTGCTGAGGTGTAAGCAGAATGAGTTCCCCAGAGGGTGAATTTGGTGATGCTAGCCCACTATGCGGGGTGGCATCACTAAATTCACCCTCTGGGGACCTCATTCTGCAAATGACAGACACCCTATTTCAAGGCTTGTAGCCTTGGCCATTTTGAATGCGTGATACTCATCATGCAGTTGGAGACCACATGATTCCCCACCATGATATTGGGTCATATAATATTGTGTATCCAGATTATGCCTAAATGCTGTTTGAACTGCAACCATTTGCAGTTTCCATTGCGTAATCTTATAGAAATGCCCTATATAATCGACTCCTTATTTAGGGCATTACTGTAGGTGACTATAATAATAGTGATGGTTGAAATCGACTCCTTATTTAGGGCATTACTGTAGGTGACTATAATAATAGTGATGGTTGAAATCGACTCCTTATTTAGGGCATTACTGTAGGTGACTATAATAATAGTGATGGTTGAAATCGACTCCTTATTTAGGGCATTACTGTAGGTGACTATAATAATAGTGATGGTTGAAATTTTGGGTTGAAATCAATAATAGGCATTCAACAAGCCTTGAAATAGTGTTCATGTCATTTGCAGAATGAGGTCCCCAGAAGGGGGCTAGCATCACCAAATTCACCCTCCAGGGACCTCATTCTGCTTAGACCTCATTTTCTGGGATGTATCTATAGTCTCAAATTAACATTTCAATTGTTTTTAGTTTCTTCTGTTCAGTTTCTATAACCCCTAATTTGCAGTAGATAAAAGCATAATCGAGGTGACCAATGGGTGAACATCACCAACTTCAACTAAGTATTAAATTAAAATCTGATCCTAGGTCTCCCAAAGCAGTTGATGTCTAAGCAGAATGAGGTTCCAAGAGGGTGAATTTGGTGACACTATCCCGCTGTGCATGATAGCACCATTAAATTCACACCTGGGGACCTCATTCTGCAAATGTCAGACACACTATTATTAAGCACATGGTTTCATGACTGGTTTTATCGACCATTATACCTAGCCTCAGTGTACACATGATTCATAACTGCTAAAATCGACCATTAATACAATGATAACTGATGAGTTGACTACTGAAAATATTGAAAACCAAAATGTGTGGAAATTATTTCCCTACCAACCGATACCTACCACACCGAAACAAGGCTCCATAACCGGTACCTACCATATCGAAACAAGCCTCCATAACTGGTACCTACCATACCGAAACAAGACTCCATAACCGGTACCTACCATACCGAAACAAGACTCCATAACTGGTACCTACCATACCGAAACAAGGCTCCATAACCGGTACCTACCATATCGAAACAAGCCTCCATAACCGGTACCTACCATATCGAAACAAGGCTCCATAACCGGTACCTACCATACCGAAACAAGACTCCATAACTGGTACCTACCATAATGAAACAAGGCTCTATAACCGGTACCTACCATACCGAAACAAGGCTCCATAACTGGTACCTACCATACCGAAACAAGCCTCCATAACCGGTACCTACCATATCGAAACAAGCCTCCATAACCGGTACCTACCATACCGAAACAAGACTCCATAACCGGTACCTACCATACCGAAACAAGGCTCCATAACCGGTACCTACCATATCGAAACAAGGCTCCATAACCGGTACCTACCATACCGAAACAAGGCTCCATAACCGGTACCTACCATATCGAAACAAGGCTCCATAACTGGTACCTACCATATCGAAACAAGCCTCCATAACCGGTACCTACCATACCGAAACAAGGCTCCATAACCGGTACCTACCATACCAAAACAAGGCTCTATAACGGGTACCTACCATACCAAAACAAGGCTCTATAACCGGTACCTACCATAACAAATTAATCCTCGGGGGACCTTAGAATCAGAATGTCTGGCATTTCAGGCCTGACTCGGAACAAGTGTGTATGAAAAATTTATCTTTTTTTTCAGATAACACTCCCTTCTGCCTTGGTTGCTCAAGTATTGTCATTCTGTGATTTATTTAGACTACAGGTAAGTGTAATTAATTACAAGTGTGTCATTTTGTGATTTATTTAGACTACAGGTAAATGTAATTAATTACAAGTGTGTCATTTTGTGATTTATTTAGACTACAGGTAAATGTAATTAATTACAAGTTTGTCATTCTGTGATTTATTTATCTTACAGGTAAGTGTAATTAATTACAAGTGTGTCATACTGTGTTTTAATTAGACTGCAGGTAAGTGTAATTAATTACAAATTTGTCATTCTGATTTATTTAGACTACAGGTAAGTGTAATTAATTACAGGTGTCATTCTGTGATTTAATTAGATTACAGGTAAGTGTAAAGTCTGTCCATCCTATGGGTTTGTTGGACATATTATCTGAACATTTCCTATGGGGATAACTACTCATCAATGATGCTTTAGTATAGAGAGGGTTAAACTTATTACATGTATCTGAACATTTCCTATGGGATAACTACTCAGCAATGATGCTTTAGTATAGAAAGGGTTAAACTTATTATCTGAACATTTCCTGTGGGATAACTACTCATTAATGATGCTTTAGTATAGAAAGGGTTAAACTTATTATCTGAACATTTCCTGTGGGATAACTACTCATCAATGATGCTTTAGTATAGAAAGGGTTAAACTTATTATCTGAACATTTCCTGTGGGATAACTACTCATCAAAGATGATTTAGTATATAAAGGTTAAACCTATTATCTGAACATTTCCTGTGGGATAACTACTCATCAATGATGCTTTAGTATAGAAAGGGTTTAACTTATTATCTGAACAGTTCCTATGGGATAACTACTCATCATTGATACCTTAGTATAGAAAGGGTTAAACTTATTATGTGAACATTTCCTATGGGATACTACTCATCAATGATGCTTTGTATAGAAAGTGTTAAATTTATTATGTGAACATTTCCTATGGGATAACTACTCATCAATGATGCTTTAGTATAGAAAGTGTTAAACTTATTATGTGAATATTTCCTGTGGGATAACTATACTCATTATTGATGCTTTAGTATAGAAAGTGTTAATTGAGCCCTTTCATAGAATAAGGCTATGAAATAACAGCGTGTGAAGTAATTCTCTGCATATTTTGATGAACTGTGAAAGTTAATTCTCCAAAGTCACTTTAGTTTGAAATTATGTGCAAAAAATCAATGAAACTCGCTGAATAGAGGAAAACTGGGAAATTCTGGAATTACGCCATTAAAAGTTAAATCGATACCAATCCATTTCGAACAGGGCACTAAAATTGGATTCCACCTCCCTAATGCAGAATGATTTTAGGAAAATAGCCTTCCAAACATAATTATTTACTGACAGCGAAAATCCAATTTCAAATTACTTAATAAAATTCTAATTTCAAAACAACTCCCTGACAAGTAATTTTTTTTCTTCCTGTAAAACTAAAACAAGCCAAATATAGTTAGACCACTCAAAGTCAACACCTCAGGGATGTATGCAGGGGCTGGAAAGGGGTCAGTCCCCCCCCCACACACCTCAGGGGATGTATGCAGGGACCTGGGAAGGGGCCAGTCCCCCCCCACACCTCAGGGGATGTATGCAGGGGCCTGTGAAGGGGCCAGTCCCCCCCCACACCTCAGGGGATGTATGCAGGGACTGCGAAGGGCCCGGTCCCCCCACACCTCAGGGGATGTATGCAGGGGCTGTGAAGGGGCCGGTCCCACCCCCACACCTCAGGGGATGTATGCAGGGGCTGGGTAGGGGCCAGTCCCCCCACACCTCAGGGATGTATGCAGGGGCTGTGAAGGGGCCGGTCCCACCCCCACACCTCAGGGGATGTATGCAGGGACTGATAGGGGCCAGTCCCCCCACACCTCAGGGGATGTATGCAGGGGCTGAAAAGGGGCCAGTCCCCCCACACCTCAGGGATGTATGCAGGGGCTGTGAAGGGGCCGGTCCCACCCCCACACATCAGGGGATGTATGCAGGGGATGTATGCAGGGGCTGGGAAGGGGCCAGTCCCCCCACACCTCAGGGGATGTATGCAGGGGCCTGGGAAGGGGCCAGTCCCCCCCACACCTCAGGGATGTATGCAGGGGTTGGAAAGGGGTCAGTCCCCCCCCACACACCTCAGGGATGTATGCAGGGGCCTGGGAAGGGGCCAGTCCCCCCCACACCTCAGGGATGTATGCAGGGGTTGGAAAGGGGTCAGTCCCCCCCCACACACCTCAGGGATGTATGCAGGGGCTGGGAAGGGGCCAGTCCCCCCACACCTCAGGGGATGTATGCAGGGGCTGGGAAGGGGCCAGTCCCCCCACACCTCAGGGATGTATGCAGGGGTTGGAAAGGGGTCAGTCCCCCCACACACCTCAGGGGATGTATGCAGGGACCTGGGAAGGGGCCAGTCCCCCCAGACCTCAGGGGATGTATGCAGGGGCTGGGAAGGGGCCAGTCCCCCCCACACCTCAGGGATGTATGCAGGGGTTGGAAAGGGGTCAGTCCCCCCCCACACACCTCAGGGATGTATGCAGGGGCCTGGGAAGGGGCCAGTCCCCCCCACACCTCAGGGATGTATGCAGGGGTTGGAAAGGGGTCAGTCCCCCCCCACACACCTCAGGGATGTATGCAGGGGCTGGGAAGGGGCCAGTCCCCCCACACCTCAGGGGATGTATGCAGGGGCTGGGAAGGGGCCAGTCCCCCCAGACCTCAGGGGATGTATGCAGGGGTTGGAAAGGGGTCAGTCCCCCCACACACCTCAGGGGATGTATGCAGGGGCTGTGAAGGGGCCGGTCCCACCCCACACCTCAGGGGATGTATGCAGGGGCTGGGAAGGGGCCAGTCCCCCCACACCTCAGGGATGTATGCAGGGGCTGTGTAGGGGCCGGTCCCACCCCACACCTCATGGGATGTATGCAGGGGCTGTGAAGGGGCCGGTCCCACCCCCACACCTCAGGGGATGTATGCAGGGGCTGGAAAGGGGCCAGTCCCCCCCACACCTCAGGGGATGTATGCAGGGGCTGGGAAGGGGCCAGTCCCCCCACACCTCAGGGATGTATGCAGGGGCTGTGAAGAGGCCGGTCCCACCCCCACACCTCAGGGGATGTATGCAGGGGCTGTGAAGGGGCCGGTCCCACCCCACACCTCAGGGGATGTATGCAGGGGATGTATGCAGGGGCTGGGAAGGGGCCAGTCCCCCCACACCTCAGGGGATGTATGCAGGGGCTGGGAAGGGGCCAGTCCCCCCACACCTCAGGGGATCTATGCAGGGCTGTGAAGGGGCCGGTCCCACCCCCCACACCTCAGGGGATGTATGCAGGGACTGGGAAGGGGCCGGTCCCACTCCCACACCTCAGGGGATGTATGCAGGGGCTGGGAAGGGGCCAGTCCCCCCACACCTCAGGGGATGTATGCAGGGGCTGGGAAGGGGCCAGTCCCCCCCACACCTCAGGGGATGTATGCAGGGCTGGGAAGGGCCCGGTGTCATCCCCCCCCCCCCCCCCCGCAACTCAGGGGATGTATTTAGGGACTGCGAAGGGCCCGGTCCCCCCCACACATCAGGGGATGTATGCAGGGGCTGCAAAGGGCCCAGTCCCCCCCCCCCCCACACCTCGGGGATGTATGCAGGGGCTGCGAAGGGGACAGTCCCCCCCACACCTCAGGGATGTATGCAGGGGCTGCGAAGGGGCTAGTCCCCCCACACCTCAGGGGATGTATGCAGGGGCTGGGAAGGGCCCGGGTCCCACCCCACACCCCAGGGCATGTATGCAGGGACTGCGAAGGGCCCGGTCCCCCCACACCTCAGGGGATGTATGCAGGGACTGCGAAGGGCCCGGTCCCCCCCACACCTCAGGGGATGTATGCAGGGACTGGGAGGGGCCCGGTGTCACCCCACCCCCCCGCAACTCAGGGGATGTATGCGGGGACTGTGAAGGGCCCGGTCCCACCCCACACCTCAGGGGATGTATGCAGGGACTGCGAAGGGCCCGGTCCCCCCCACACCTCAGGGGATGTATGCAGGGACTGCGAAGGGCCCGGTCCCACCCCACACCTCAGGGGATGTATGCAGGAACTGCGAAGGGCCCGGTCCCCCCCCCCACACCTCAGGGGATGTATGCAGGGACTGGCAGGGGCCCGGTGTCACCCCCCCCCCCCCCCCCCCCCCCCCCGCAACTCAGGGGATGTATGCAGGGACTGTGAAGGGCCCGGTCCCACCCCACACCTCAGGGGATGTATGCAGGGACTGCGAAGGGCCCGGTCCCCCTCCCCACACCTCAGGGGATGTATGCAGGGACTGGGAGGGACCCGGTGTCACCCCCCCCCCCCCCCCCCCCCCCCCCCCCCCCCCCCCCCCCCCTCCCGTAACTCAGGGGATGTATGCAGGGACTGCAAAGGGCCCGCTCCCCCCACACCTCAGGGGATGTATGCAGGAACTGCGAAGGGCCCGGTCCCCCCCCCCCCCCCCCACACCTCAGGGGATGTATGCAGGGACTGGCAGGGGCCCGGTGTCACCCCCCCCCCCGCAACTCCGGGGATGTATGCAGGGACTGTGAAGGGCCCAGTCCCACCGCAACTCAGGGGATGTATGCAGGGGCTGCGAAGGGCCCAGTCCCCCCCCCACACCTCAGGGGATGTATGCAGGGACTGGGAAGGGCCTGGTGTCACTGTCACACACCCCCCCCCCATATGCAGGGACTGCGAAGGGCCCGGTGTCACTCCCCCCGCAGCTCAGGTATGTATGCAGTGACAGGGGAGGGGCAGTCCGCGAAATTGACCATGGCAATAAGCAATGCCGAGGGAAATGCCATGGCAACATGAGGAATCTATAATGCCACAGCATTAAATTTACCGTGGGACATTTTTCCTTATTTCAAGGGTTGGAGAGGTAGGACCCCTCCACCATCATAGATACAAAAACCAATAATGACAGGCAAGGCTCAAAATATTTTTTTGTCAAAATGACAGGCACCAAATTGGTGGTGGTCATTTAAAAATGGTGCCTTTTTCAGATGTACTGTATGAGACAGTATTTAAATTTTCAATCAACTTATTATTCGTCGATGATACTCACATTTTAGTTAGCATCCAATCGCTACCTGGGAAAAACACATGTTATTTTTGATTTCAAAAGTTCAAAAACTTTACATTGATTAATAAATACACATGCAATTCAAAAACGACTTAATTATATTCACTCTGAATTGATCTGAAATTAAAAAAGAACTATTTTTTACTTTCAATGTCCTAATTGGCCAGTAGTAGCTAGTAGCTCCTTGGACATACCCAAACAGATAGAGATTGTTTAAAAATTTGCATTTGACAAAATGTAGGACAGATATAGAAGTGAACGAGACATGAGCTATTTTTCGTCAGACAATGACTATGGCCGGCCACTTATTTTGAGCCATGATGACGGGCAATTGGGAGATCTTTCATCCTGAGACCTGAGGCTAGAGCTTTCAAATTGGGGGAAATCACTTCTCCTTATTTGGATATAAATTCTATCAGCAAGAAATTGTGGTTGATATCGAAGTTAAATTTACACCCTATATCACCCTTATATGTGACCCGCCATATCAAATCCAGTCGTAAGTCGGGATTTTTTTACCCTGTGCCAATGCATTCTCTTATATATGCGAGTCGACCATAGGTCGCCTCGCATATATTAAGAGAATGCATTGGCCTAACAATTTTTTACAATTTAAAAAAAAAAATCTATTATTCTTTAACAATTTTATAATTTCACCCATACAGAGCCCCAGACAAACATGAGCAGACAACACTCTTCTATATGCTTCTATATATGTGTGAGGCTCCCTGCAGGGTAATGGATGTTTTTTATTTTATGTCCTAAAAATTGTAAGAAACATTTATTTAAAAAAAATTATAAAAAATTGTTAGGCCAATACATTCTCCTATGGTCGACTCGCATATATAAGAGAATGCATTGGCACAGGGTAAAAAAAATCCCGACTTACGACTGGATTTGATATGGCGGGTCACATACGATCCAAGTATTATTCAATTCAAAAAGCCAATTTATGAAATCATATAATTAGGTAATATTTCCCAATTTGCTATCAAGTTGTAATTTAATGAGTAAATTATACTTACCTTATATCACCTCCAGAACTTTGAAGTCTGGTATGGGAAAGGGGGGGGGTGCAAACAGAATTTCCTAGGCTTGGACATTTGGGCCTTGTATGATCGGGTGATGGTGCAAACAGAATTTCCCGGGCTTGGACATTTGGGCCTTGTACGATGGGGGGTGGGGGAGTGCAAATGGAATGCTATTAACCCTTTACCCAACAGAACGGCCCTGTGCCAATGCATTCTCTTATATATGCGAGTCGACCATAGGTCGCCTCGCATATATAAGAGAATGCATTGGCTTAACACATTAAAAATTATAAAATTGTTAAAGAATGTAAGAAAAAATGGTAAAAAGTGTTAAAAAAAGATTATTTTTAGGCCAATGCATTCTCTTATATATGCGAGGCGACCTATGGTCGACTCGCATGTATAAGAGAATGCATTGGTACAGAGCATAACTGTAACCATCACAATGTGGTCAAGGAGCCGGTTCCAATGATATCCATATTTGTATGGTTCTATTGAGACAGACCGAAGATATTTTAGGCTGTTGAAGCTTTATTTGGCCGGTTTGTTGGGTAAAGGGTTAAAGACATATGGAATGCTATTAAGAGAATCGGATCAGCCTGTTTGTGGTGAACCCCCCTTCCCTCCATATCACCAGACCCCTGCTGCCAGTCTTTTGGCGTGAAATTGAATACATACATATATAAAGCCACTCCTTACAGTGATATATGAACTGGATGCTAGACCAATGCAGATCCGTCTCTCTCCATGGAGGAAATTGAATACATACATATAAAAAGCCACTCCTTTACAGTGATATATATGAACTGGATGCTAGACCAATGCAGATCCATCTCTCGATGGAGGAAATTGAATACATACATATATAAAGCCACTCCTTACAGTGATATATGAACTCGATGCTAGACCAATGCAGATCCGTCTCTCCATGGAGGAAATTCAATACATACATATAAAAAGCCACTCCCTTACAGTGATATATGAACTCGATGCTAGACCAATGCAGATCCGTCTCTCTCCATGGAGGAAATTGAATACATACATATAAAAAGCCACTCCCTTACAGTGATATATGAACTCGATGCTAGACCAATGCAGATCCGTCTCTCTCCATGGAGGAAATTGAATACATACATATAAAAAGCCACTCCCTTACAGTGATATATATGAACTGGATGCTAGACCAATGCAGATCGGTCTCTCCATGGAGGAAATTGAATGATAAATTAGGATGGCACATCCTACTGCAGCCCTAAGCTCATTGATTCCATGTCATCGAAGTGACCCATAAATCACTCTTTATTCATCATCTAATGCGTAACACAGTGTATATAGTTGACGGGAGCGGTAAGATGATATTTATCATTATGATAATGTGGATGGATATACAGTAATGCCCTAAGTAATCGACTCCTTAACCACAGCAAAATTATGGGTAACTTTTCAGGATTTAGTAGGAAATATGGCTTGTTGCCATGAGATTTCCGAGAGATTTCCGATGAATGGCAACAAGCCATATTTCTGACTAAATCCTGAAAAGTTACCCATAATTCTGCTGTGGTTAAGGAGTCTTATTATGGGCATTACTGTATGTCACTGTGGCATTGTGGGATGGTGACTGTTTCACTCAGCTTGCTGTCGGTAATAACGATGTTACGAGGGCATACTATCACTTATTTGTAAATTATCTCCCCTTACAGTGAAACTATCTATCCATAGTAAATTTCTCAAAATTAGCAAAAATACATTTTTTTATGGTCTTGTATTTTAAAAACTAAAGAAATATGAAGGGATTTGTTGTTGTTTTGTTTTTGATTTCCTCTCTAGATTGTGCCCAAAATATGATTTCTTTATGCATCTATGATTGAGTGGACAAAGATATTCTTAAACAACATATTTGAGGTCATACAACTCAATGAATAATAATTAGAATGACATACGATGGTCAGATATGGTTTTCTCCATCTAGTGCTTGTCCCGATTCGATTCGGATTCGATGTCGATATCATACACTCGATTCGATTCCAGATTCGATTTGTTTGCCAAATTTCCAATTTCGCAGGGACCTACTAAGCATTTCATATGGGATAACTACTCATCAATGATGCTTTAGTATAGAAAGGGTTAAACTTAACTGAACATTTCCTTGGGATAACTACTCATCAATGATGCTTTAGTATAGAAAGGGTTAAACTTATTATCTTAACATAATTTCCTATGGGATAACTACTCATCAATGATTCTTTAGTATACAAAGGGTAAAGCATAATAATATTGAATGCATGCCACATTCATGCCTGAAGCAGACATACAACATTGATTCGAGAGTGTAAAATAATAGATTTGAATCAATGGACACCAGTGTCTGGAAAAGCCTCTATCAATTAGCCCTTTCAGGCTATATTAAATGGATTCTCCCACTCAGTTATAAAAGTATTCATTGGAATGGTCTATAATATTATTCATCTGGGTTTTTTGGGGGGAATAATAAGGAACAGATAATACAATTACAGCCATATCCAATCCAGTCGGAAGTCGGGATTTTTTTTACCCTGTGCCAATGCATTCTCTTATATATGCGAGTCGACCATAGGTCGCCTCGCATATATAAGAGAATTCATTGGCCTAACAATTTTTTACAATTTTAATAATTTTTTCTTGTATTCTTTAACAATTTTATAATTTCACCCATACAGAGCCCCAGACAAACATGAGCAGACGACACTCTTCTATATGCTTCTATATATGTGTGGGGCTCCCTGCAGTGTAAATGGATGTTTTTTATTTTATGTCCTAAAAATTGTCAGAAACATTTATTTAAAAAAAATTGTAAAAAATTGTTAGGCCAATGCATTCTCTTATATATGCGAGGCGACCTATGGTCGACTCGCATATATAAGAGAATGCATTGGCACAGGGTAAAAACATCCCGACTTCCGACTGGATTTGATATGGTGGGTCACAAATATGCAATCAACGTATTGCTTGTTGAATTTATGGGCCTATAAAATTGTTTGTGGACGAATAACATACTGTATAAATTTATAAGCCCATAAATGCAAAAAAAAATACTTTGATTGCTTATAATTACGCCCCTGGCACATTAAATTCAACATGTTAGAAAGAACGATCTCTAATCCATCTGTTGTAAAAAAAATCACAATTTCTGTTATTCAAGTATCCAATTAGAACGATTGTATTAAATTTTATTGGCCATTTTGCCAACAAAGAAAATGCATGATAAAAGAAGTTCAAGCAAGCCTTGAAATAGTGTGTCTGTCATTTGCAGAATGAGGTTCCCAGAGGGTGAATTTAGTGATGCTACCCTGCATCTATGATTGAGTGGACAAAGATATTCTTAAACAATAGAACCATACAAATATGGATATCATTGGAACCGGCTCCTTGACCACATTGTGATAGTTACAGTTATGCCCTGTGCCAATGCATTCTCTTATATATGCGAGTCGACCACAACTAACAATTGTGTCATTAAAATCACTTTTTGATTATGAAAATACAATAAGTTATTATAATAATGAATGTGACATGAATCCACCTAATCCTCTGAAAATTGAATTTGAAGTTTGCTGATTCGCAGTGGGCTGTTAACCATATGATTGTTACAGGTGAAGCCAGTTATCGCCATTCTATTCGCCAACCATTTGAAGATAAATTATTGTCAGGCATCTTTTATTGTCAGAAAATGCAACAAAGCAATTGGTTTTTACTTTGAAGCGAACACTTTCAATTCACAGAGAAATGATTGGTAACCAAGGACACACCATAAACAATCTATGTAAATTGGCCCCGTGGACATTCGACTCGCGCGAATGTTAACCCTTTCCAAATTCCTACGCCGGTCACTCGTCCACTTATATTTTTATCGAGAAAAACAAGCAACAAGTAATTAAGGGGTTGTTAGGACTTGTCCAATCAGAATCGAGGATAATGAAGGAGAAAAATAGTGGTTCAATTATATATATTTACATACTAAGTGTTGTCATCACTAAATCCAGCATTCTGATTGGTCGGCGCCCACGTGGCTAGTTGCAGTTATTTCTCGGTGAATGCGCAACGCCTCATAACACCAAGCTCATAACACCATCGATACGTCATTGGGTTTGGAAAGACGAACGCGTAATGTTTTGGGCGCATTTGGACTCGCGCAGGATTGACTTAATACATCATCGGGTTTCTATATGAAGACAAATTGTTCCTATTAACTTTTGCCAAGGGTGCTATTGGGTATTTTGGGCTGTTTTTGTCACGATACACTTTTCGATTTAAATACATTTACAAAAGTGGCTTTTTCGCTAAATGTATATAAATATAAGCATTAACTGTCATGTGGACTATTTTTATGGAGATGTAACCGTGAGGTAAGTGGTCATAACTTGTATGTAAAACCCTTCGGGTTTTACACAAGTTATGTCCACTTACCTCACTGTAACATCTCCATAAAAACAGTCTACATGACAGTTAATCCTTATTTGAGGGAATGCAATAAGCTCAACAAATGACAAACAAACTGAATTTAAGCCTTTGAGTGCCAGGTCCGATTTAGGTATCAACCCATATACCCTGTGCCAATGCATTCTCTTATATTTGCGAGTCGCCTCGCATATATAAGAGAATGCATTGGCCTAACAATTTTTCATCATTTGTTATTATTTTTTACAATTTTTTCTTATATTCTTTAATAACAGACTTATTTTGTAGGTTTAGTGCCAGGGAATCTTACGTTTTTCATGGGCATCAAAATTATTACTATGAATACTTGGTGATAGTTTTGAGTTATAACATGCCCCTAAGGTTTTATCCAGTTTGTTTTTAAATTCGCAATAGCGTGCTTAAGCATACCCAAAACTAAAACTCTCATTTATGATTCTGATCATAGTTATTTACTATCGCCAAGGGATGGGTTAACATCTGCCACGATCGGCCTTTCGTTATCTTGTACATCTCTATCAGGTCGCCACAAAGTCTCCTTTAGCGACATAAGATCTAGAATAATGAGCCAGTGTTCACATGGATATTTCCACAGCCCCGAGATCATGCGGGTTGCGCGTCTATACACTTTCTAGTGCTCTTGAATGTGAGGGCTCCATATGCAGTGACCGTAATCTATAATTGGTCGCACCGTTGAAGAGTCAAGTCTCATGAAAGTATCTGAATTTAGTTCATTGAATGTCCTGTGTATGACAAGGATCTGATTTGTTTTATTTATGGTGGTGCTGACATGCTTCTCAAGTTTTAACTGATCATCTACATGGATTCCCAAATCTTTTTCACACTGTGATACTATTATATTACAGTAATGCCCTAAGTTATCGACTCCTTAAACACAGAAGAATTATGGGTAACTTTTCAGGATTTAGTCGGAAATATGGCTTGATGCCATTCATCGGAAAGCTCTCGGGGAGAGCTTTCCGATGAATGGCAACAAGCCATATTTCCGACTAAATCCTGAAAAGTTACAATAATTCTGCTGTAGTTAAAGAGTCGATTACTTAGGGCATTACTGTAGGCTCTTGTGTTGTAGGTGCTTCAGGTGCGTCTCATTTAACTTTCTTTTTCGTGTTATTGTTTCCATAGAGCATTACGTGAATTTTTGACGTGTGAACCAATGCCAGGGGTGGATCTATGTGAACCAGTGCCATGGGTGGATCTGGGGGGGGGGGTGGGGGTGAAACAATGCCAGTGGTGGATCTGGGGGGGTTGGGGTGAACCAATGCCAGGGGTGGATCTATGTGAACCAGTGCCATGTGTGGATCTGGGGGGGGGTGGGGGTGAAACAATGCCAGTGGTGGATCTGGGGGGTTGGGGTGAACCAATGCCAGGGGTGGAGTGGGGGGGGGGGGTAGTTAGCCGCCTAGATGCCACGAGTTGATAAGTGTCTTGAACCTGACAGTGCCATTAAATCGCCCTATGTCCCGATAAAACAAGTCAGCGTCTATATTACCCCCGTCAAGCGGGACAATAGTCGATGACAGATGAGTCGCGGGGTGATAGAATTCTCGTAAATAACATGGACAAGAAAGCAGATAAATAGAGGAGTTAGGCAGCGCGAACATCAAACGTCAATATACCAGATATCGGAAAGGGGGTAATGGGATACCGCTGTGCCGCAGACAATAATCCATAATACGCGAGAAATCATTCAGCCAATCTATCGCGGAGTCAGGAAACGGTGGCTTTCTAAGTCGACAGTTCGATGCTCCATTTGCAAATCGATCGATGATTTCGAGATCAATGAGGTTTAACCCTTTCTACATTAAATACTCATTGATGAGTAGTTATCCCATAGGGATCCCCAAACAAACAGATGAATGTACTGCTGAGTGTCATCTGCTCACCGCTCTGTGGGGCACGCTACGGGTTAAAGCATCATTTATGAGTAGTTATCCATTATGCAATGTTCATATAATAAGTTTAACCATTTCTACACTAAATACTCATTGATGAGTAGTTATCCCATATGGATCCCCAAACAAACAGATGAATGTACTGCCGAGTGTCGTCTGCTCACTGCTCTGTGGGGCACGCTATGGGTTAAAGCATCATTCATGAGTAGTAATCCATTATGCAATGTTCATATAATAAGTTTAACCCTTTCTACATTAAATACTCAATGATGAGTAGTTATCCCATATGGATCCCCAAACAAACAGATGAATGTACTGCTGAGTGTCGTCTGCTCACCGCTCTGTGGGGCATACTATGGGTTAAAGCATCATTGATGAGTAGTTATCCATTATGCAATGTTCATATAATAAGTTTGAAAACCCTTTCTACATTAAATACTCATTGATGAGTAGTTACCTCATTAACCCTCTCTACACTAAATACTCATTGATGAGTAGTTACCTCATTAACCCTCTCTACACTAAATACTCATTGACGAATAGTTATTTTATTAACCCTCTCTACACTAAATACTCATTGATGAGTAGTTACCTTATCAACCCTCTACAATAAATACTCATTGATGAGTAGTTACCTTATTAAACCTTGCTACACTAAATACTCATTGATGAGTAGTTATCTTATTAACCCTCTCTACACTAAATACTCATTGATGAGTAGTTATCCATTATGCAATGTTCAGATAATAAGTTTAGAGGGTTCTCACACCGTATTACCGATCCGGATTACCACCGGTCACGATGCGGATTACTACCGGCTGAAAGTGGCAATTTGTGTAACGGTAGGTCGACTAAAACGTTAATTATATTATATATCTGAATGTAACCCACACAAAGTTTGTTGCCGCCGTCTTTCTTACATACATTAGAAAATGGCCACGCCAAGAAAATATAAAATAATCGCCTACGATAGCATATGTTACTAGGATCTAGTTGCACGTGGCCCATTATTTATCTTCATTGGCACAATACATGATGCAAATGCATGGAATTTTCTCTTATTTCTGTTGCGTATACAAGAATGTCCATAACTGTACAAAATGGCAATATGGTTTGTCAAGTTGAATGTAAATTAAACGCGTAGTATCGATTTCCATACTCATGGGTTCCAAAAAACAGGATGCGGATCGGCACCGTTCATCACCGTTCGGTACACATCCGCATCACCTGCCGGTACAGATCCGTACCCGTGCATTTCATGGGTATCTATGTTCAAAACGTCCCAGATGGCCACAAATCGAACATACAAACGTGTACATTAGGCGAATGACTTAGTAAATGGTCTATCTTTTCGTACCACGAGAATACCGCATAAAGAAATAAAACATGAACCATCCATATCAGCTACTGCTCGAAATAATGAAACACAATGGTAAACATGCGTTACAAATATAAGAATAAGTGAACATATATTGTATACTTATCAGATTTATCGGCGTCCTCCGCTAGTAGTCCAGTGCATTTATGGTTTCACCTCAAAATAATTGCAACACAAAGTTTCTCAGTGGGAATAAGTACTTTAACCCATCACAAATAATATACTAAAAATCAACAAGAATCAAGAAATGCGAAATTGATAAATTTTGTGAAATAAATTTAGTAAAATTTGGTAAAATACTCATTTTATAGCTTTTTAAGGATGTTTATAAAAAACTTCCTTTCACATGTCCTTCCATTTATATATCCATTTTATAGAGTGCACAACCCTGATTACAGAACAGAAAACCTTTCCTAGATACATTCAGTATTTTTTGAGTTATGTGCCTCCAAAATTTGGAGTTTGTCTAATTTCGGAGGTTCAATTTCTCAAAATTAGTTAAAATCCATTTTTTATGGTCTTGTATTTTAAAAAATAAAGCAAAATGAAGGGATTCCTTGTTGTTTTAGTCATTTCCTCTCTAGGTTGTGCACAAAATATGATTTCTTTATGCATCTATGATTGAGAGGACAAAAATATTCTTAAACAAAATGTGTGTTCCACCATTGTATGGACAGCCAAATTTGCCTGTGGTCCAGAAACGGCGTGATGAAATAGCATATTTGATGTCATACAAATCAATAATTATATATCCATATTCCCTGTCTTTCTCATAATCACTTAAGTATACATCGTTAAACACATTGTAAAGGAATTTCCCAAATCATGGCGTAGAAAATCAAATTATGGCCCTATGAATCTTTAGAATTGACTCATCTAAAAATGCCATTTTGGGGCGTTTTTTTTTCCATTTTTAAAGGTTTTTGTGTATAAATTGTAAAAACAATGTATGTTTAATGTGCAAAATCATTTGAACTTTCCGCCTGAAACACTTTAGTGACGAAATAAATGCCTTATGTTGGATATGTCAATGAATGTCACTGAATTTCACTAATTTTTCTGGAAACTGATGCCAAATTTGAATATCTGAAAAATGGGGTAGGGGAAACCATATTGACAAAATCTAGAAAATATTGACCTTGATGCATAAAACTTTAACATCACCAGCTCCTACAAACCTTATTCTTGCATACAGAGTAAACTGCTTCCTGTTTTGATGTTCATATTTAGAGCTACGATCCTTTTTGTTGTAACTCAATGGCGAATCATTATTTCGGGCTGGTTCTATATAACATGCTGATAAAGTTCTAAATAAACATCTAATAATTATTAAAGTACTAAACTGTTTACCATGCAAGAATAATATGCACAAACTGGAATAAAACAACCCTTTGTCTCCAATGACTAGAATATGGTGACAAGATCATAGCCTTTGTGATTTCACCTACCCCATTATCAACATTCAAATTTGGAGTCAGTTTCTTGAAAAATATGTGAAATCCAGTGACTGTTGATTGGCATAACCAATGTAATCATATGTTTTCCAACACTAAGTGTTTTAGGAGGAACGTTCAAATGATTTTACACATTAAACACTAATTGTATTCATTGTTGTTTACTATTAGTGCACACAAAAAAACTTTAAAATGAACAAAAACACCACAAAACAGTTCAAAATGGCATTTTTGGAAAAGAGTCAATAGAAAGGATTCATAGGGCCATAAGTTGATTATGGCACATATGTGTTTAGCAATTCCAGCACAGCGTATTTAACCTAGTATACGTAAGAGGTTATGAGAAATACAGGGCATATGGATATCAATTTATTGAGTTGTATGACCTCAAATATGGTATTTCATATGGCATATGGCAAATTTGGCTAAGTCCATACAATGGAACACACATTTTGTTTAAGAATATTTTTGTCTTCTCGATCATAGATGCATAACGAAATCATTTTTTGTGCACAATATAGTGAGGCAACTAATACAACAGTAAGATATCTCTTCATTGTTCTCTAGTTTTTAAAATACTAGACCCTAAAATATGGATTTTAGCTAATTCTTCAGAAATTGAGGCTCCGAAATTAGACAAACTCCCAATTTTGGAGGCATATAACTCGAAAAATTCTCAACATACCTGGAAAATGTTTTCTGTTCTGTAATCAGGATTGTGTACTCAACAAAATGGATATATTAAAATGGAAGGACATGTGAAATGAAGTTTTTTATAAACATCCTTGAAAAGCTATAAAATGGGTATTTTACCAAATTTTACTAAATTTATTTCACAAAATTTATCAATTTCGTCTTTCTTGATCCTTTTAGATTTTTAGTATGTTGTTTATAATTGGTTAATAGACTTATTCCTGCTAAGAAACATTGTCTTGCAATTAGATTGAGGTTTGGCACTTTATTCTCATAAATGCACTGAACTAATAGGCACGAAGATCCTTATGAACATGGGAGGGAAAGATGTTATGAGTTATGTATTCAAGCGAACATCCCAAGCAATAATAATGAGTGCTCCGTCTCTCAAGATCGACAACGTTGTTGTACACATCGACCCACAACTCTTGTTTCGGAGGCTTATCACTGTTGCCAAAGCGCCGACCAGAGGTGATGTATATAACCTGCGGTGTCAGACTTTAGGTAGAAAAGGATTTCATTTTACATACACTATCACCAGGTGCAGTGTTGGAAGGGGCTTAATTTGGAACCAACTGATTGGGGATGGCAGGTTAAGGATGGGCGGCTTAATCCTATCAAATGTGAGGAACCACCAGCTCCAAAAGAACTACTGAACATCATTCGTTGTAAATGTAAAACGGACTGCAAAAGTAATAGGTGCACATGCCGAAAACATGGAATTATGTGTTCTATGTCTTGTGGGGATGCCAAGGTGTTGAAATAGTTTGATTATTTGCTTGTAGTAACAACATGAAAAAAAACCCCACAATTGTGGATATAACTATATAACAATAGTTCCAAGCCCAGTTATGACAATTTTACAACTGCATCAAGAGTTATTGTAGACTTCCAGTTTTCACTGAATTTTGGCAAATTTTTCAACTTTTTGACCCAAATTTCGAAAATTTAATCAATATTTATATAATAAAATGATACAAAATCTTGGATACAACTGTACCACAGTTATACTCTATGATGCTCCCAACCAAAATAAAACAAAATCTTTTGTGTTGCAATTATTTTGAGGTTCAGCCCTATTTTCTCATAAATGCACTGGACTATAGCCCAGTTACTCCTATACACGAAGGGAGAAAAAATTCACACCTTCCACAGAATGTAGGGCGAAAATGATCCAACTACAATGATGCCACGTGGCACGCTTTTGTCAAAACAGCCGGTAGTGATCCGCATCGTGACCGGTGGTAATCCGGATCGGCGCATCGGTAATACGGTGTGGTTCTTGTATAACTTATTTCCGCAAGGGCATGAGAGACAAGCCTGAGTTTAGTGTGCCTGACATTTGCAGAGGTCCCCAGAGGGTGAATTTAGTGACGCTATCCTGCATAGCAGACTAGCATCAGTAAATTCACCCTCTGGGGACCTCTTTCTGCTTACGCCTCATCTTCTCTGGAAAGTTTCTTTATCATCAAATTTCTATAGAAACTTATTCACATATGATTCTATTTCTTTTTTAGTTTAGTTTCTCTATATCCCCAAATTGGCAGACGACACATTGCATAATCGAGGTTCCGAATGGGTGTACATCACAATATTCACCATTTGGGAATTTCAATCTGAGTCTATGTTTCCCATAGCAGATGAGCCCTGATGAGAGATACAGACCAATTCCATTTAAAAGTTTATTTTGGTCAATTTTACAAAATTCAATACTCATGCAGTGATATTGTTTATTTTGAAAAATGAATCCCCAATTTCACGAAACTTTTGACATTCTGTGGATTGCTCACTCCAATCTGGTGTTATGACAATTCCCATTGTTACATACAAGTTGATATGGATGGTATGTGTATTTCCCAGCTTAAAATACAGGCCAAGTTCCAGAAACACATACACAATTATATCTAGCATCACTCATATTTAAATAACAGGGGGTCCAAAAAGCAGATATTCTAGCTTGTCCCATCAGTCACAAGTGGAAATGAGTTTTTTTGAGATGTTATTAGAACTTATTTAAGCCTGGAAATAGTGTGTCTGACATTTGCAGAATGTGGTTCCGAGAGGGTGAAATTAGTTACTATATCCCTCATAAATATTTGTTCGGTGACATGTTCAGTAAACATGTAATCTTCCGAGTGCTTTTAGCGCACAAAACCACATACCGGTATGCAGAATAAATTTATAGATGGTGAATTAAGGGTCACTACCCTCCACAATGGGCTAGCATCACCAAATTCATTCTTCTTAATAGGCCTCATCATCTGGGAAGTATCCATAGTCTCAAATTAACATTGTTTTTAGTTACATTTTTCCCTTCTGTTTAGTTACTATATTCCCTAATTTGCACAAGAGAAGTGGTAGCTAATGGGTGAACATCATCACCTTCCACTGGTGAACTTTAATCTGATCCTAGGTCTCCCATAGCAGTTGAGGTCTAACGAGAATTAGGGTCCCTAGAGGGTGAATTTGGGGATGCCTGTCCTCCGTGCGGGTAACGTCAATAAATTACCCTCTGGGGACCTCATTCTGCTTAGGCCTCAACTGCTATGGTAGATCTAGGATCAGATTGAAGTTATCCAGTTGAAGGTGGTGATGTTCACCGATTGGGCACCTCGATTATGGAGTTTACCTTCTGCAAATTAGGGGATATAGAAACTTCCCAGATGGGAAAACGTAACTAAAACAATGTTAATTTGATACCATAGATACTTCCCAGAAGATGATGCCTAAGCAGAATGAGATCCCCAGAGGGTGAATTTGGTGATAGCATCACTAAATCCACACTCTGGGGACCTCATTCTGCAAATGACAGGCCCGCTATTTACAGACTTGATGACAACTTGCTTTCGTTTTCAAATTATATATCGTGTTTCACATAACAATTGTCATAATAAATACTAACCTGTGTATGCACAAAATATTCGAGACCGAAGTATATTCTGCTCATATAAATTACCCTCTGGGGACCTCATTCTGCTTAGGCCTCAACTGCTATAGGAGACCTAGGATAAGATTTAAATTCACCCTCTGTGGACCTCATTCTGCTTAGGCCTCCACTGCTATGGGAGACCTAGGATCAGATTGAAGTTCCCCAGTGATGTTCACTCATTTGGCACCTTAATTATGCATTTTATATTCTGCAAATTCAGGGATACAGAAACTAAACCGAAAAAAAGTAACTAAAACGAGTGATAATTTGAGACTATAGATACTTCCCAGAAGATGTGGCCTATTAAGCAGAATGAGATTTGTTGATGCTAGCACGTTGTGTGGGGTAGCGTCCCTAAATTCACGCTCTTGGGGCTTCATTCTGCAAATGTCAGACACACTATATCGAGGCTTGTATAGGGAGTAGAATGTATTCACTGTATAACAGTACCCAAACTCCATGCAGCGCCCTCTACTTTATCACTGCGAGCGGAGCGGGTGAGAGATAACTCCCTCTGGAGTTTGGGCAGTAATCTATATATAGCAATCACAAACTCTGTTTCGTGGTTGGCTATATTTTCATTGCGGGATCGGAGGTCAATGATATTTTGACAATATTCCCGGTGAAACACAACATAATGTTATAATGCAGATCATGCCACATACGGACGTTAGCCAGAGTATAGATTCATGGCATGATCTAGTTACACTAATGCCCTAAATAATCGACCCCTTAACCCTTTACCCAACAAACCGGCCAAAACCGGCCAAATAAAGCTTCAACAGCCTAAAATATCTTCGGTCTGTCTCAATAGAACCATACACATATGGATATCATTGGAACCGGCTCCTTGACCACATTGTGATAGTTACAGTTATGCCCTGTGCCAATGCATTCTCTTATATATGCGAGTCGACCATAGGTCGCCTCACATATATAAGAGAATGCATTGGCCTAAAAAAAATCTTTTTTTAACACTTTTTACCATTTTTTCTTACATTCTTTAACAATTTTATAATTTTTAATGTGTTAAGCCAATGTATTCTCTTATATATGCGAGGCGACCTATGGTCGACTCGCATATATAAGAGAATGCATTGGCACAGGGCCCTTCTGTTGGGTAAAGGGTTAACCACAGCAGAATTATGGGTAACTGCTGTGGTTAAGGGGTCGATTAATTAGGGCATTACTGTATAATACAGAATACAGGCCACACATGAGGTTACAGGCGACACGTGAGGTTACAGGCGACACGTGAGGTTCCAGGTTTAGTGAACAAGTCAGTGGAAACAAATCAAATTCAAGTCACATGCAGCTTCACGGCATATTAAGAAAATTAGATTGCTAAGATTCGCTGAGTGGTCTAAATCAATTCCGACAGTTAGGCCGCAGTTATCCAAATTGGAAATTGAATTTCAGAACGCTGAGTTTGTTATCGAGAATTTAAATTAATAATCATCTGTCTTTAGCATGAACTGACCTTTAGAAAATACATGCAGTATCATCATTAGAATGTTAGAAGGATACGATTCTCTGGCCGGGACATCATCATTAGGGAGGCCCATGTCAATCGCTGGTGAGCAGAAATTCAAGAACAGGATCTTCAATTAACCCTTTTAGTGCCAGGTCCGATTTTTGTATCAACCCATATACCCTGTGCCAATGCATTCTCTTATATATGCGAGTCGACCATATAAGAGAATGCATTGGCCTAACAATTTTTCATAATTTTTTACAATTTTTTACAATTTTAATAATTTTTTCTTATATTCTTTAACAGACTTATTTTGTAGGTTTAGTGCCAGGGAATCTTACGTTTTTCATGGGCATCAAAATTATTACTATGAATACTTGGTGATAGTTTTGAGTTATAACATGCCCCTAAGGTTTTATCCAGTTTGTTTTTAAATTCGCTATAGCATGCTTAAGCATACCCAAAATAAATTTAGGGCCGATTTTACAGACCGTAAATTAGGGCCGATGAGATCTGCCCCTGGCACTGAAAGGGTTAACCCTTTACCCAACAGAAGGGCCCTGTGCCAATGCATTCTCTTATATATGCGAGTCGACCATAGGTCGCCTCGCACATATCAGAGAATGCATTGGCTTAACACATTAAAAATTATAAAAATGTTAAAGAATGTAAGAAAAAATGGTAAAAAGTGTTTAAAAAAGATTGTTTTTAGGCCAATGCATTATCTTATATATGCGAGGCGACCTATGGTCGACTCGCATATATAAGAGAATGCATTGGCACAGGGCATAACTGTAACTATCACAATGTGGTCAAGGAGCCGGTTCCAATGATATCCATATTTGTATGGTTCTATTGAGACAGACCGAAGATATTTTAGGCTGTTGAAGCTTTATTTGGCCGGTTTTGGCCGGTTTGTTGGGTAAAGGGTTAAAAGGATACGATTCTCTGGCCGGGACATCATTAGGGAGGCCCATGTCAATCGCTGGTGAGCAGAAATTCAAGAACAGGATCTTCAATTAACCCTTTTAGTGCCAGGTCCGATTTTTGTATCAACCCATATACCCTGTGCCAATGCATTCTCTTATATATGCGAGTCGACCATAGGTCGCCTCGCATATATAAGAGAATGCATTGGCCTAACAATTTTTCATCATTTTTTACAATTTTTTACAATTTTAATAATTTTTTCTTATATTCTTTAACAGACTTATTTTGTAGGTTTAGTGCCAGGGAATCTTACGTTTTTCATGGGCATCAAAATTATTACTATGAATACTTGGTGATAGTTTTGAGTTATAACATGCCCCTAAGGTTTTATCCAGTTTGTTTTTAAATTCGCTATAGCATGCTTAAGCATACCCAAAAAAAATTCAACCCAAAAAACAAACAAATTTTTTTTTTTTTTTTTTTTTTTTAGGGCCGATTTTACAGACCGTAAATTAGGTCCGATGAGATCTGCCCCTGGCACTGAAATATTTTAGGCTGTTGAAGCTTTATTTGGCCGGTTTTGGCCGGTTTGTTGGGTAAAGGGTTAATGGATCTCTCCACACATATTAATTAGGATAGGATCATTTTATTTACAATATACACACATGGAAAGTGCAATTACAAATAAATATAATATTAATAGGCTATACAGTAATGCCTTAATTAATCGACTCCATAACCACAGCAGAATTATGGGTAACTTTTCAGGATTTAGTTGGAAATATGGCTTGTTGCCATTCATTGGAAAGCTCTCGCCGAGAGCTTTCCGATGAATGGCAATAAGCCATATTTTCAACTAAATCCTGAAAAGTTACCCATAATTCTGCTGTGGTTATGGAGTCGATTACTTAGAGCATTACTGTACATGTACATATATATTGTTAGTGGTGATATAGTCATCCTATCACCCCTGAATGTTGTGACAGATTATTTGATGTAGATGGCCGAATTAATTGGATTGTTTTTTTGGGTTACGTTCATCGTGTGCAGGCTGGGTTTTTAATACGCTTTGTTAGGGCGATGATACGGAAAGTGGTTCATATGTATTGGCACCTACTTGGTCGATAAAATTAATAAATACTATGAATATACATGTGTGAGTGGAACCGAGTAGGAATAACGCGAGTGAGGTTTGGGGAATTGTTTTAATTAACATGTATACTTGAGTGAATTCTTTTTTAGTGGTAGGAGCTTACAGTTTCTAGGAGACAAGGGATCTACAGATAAAGTTTAATTAGTTTTACCATACACCCGAGATCATACCTTCTTATGTCTTATTGTGAAATTAATGATGACTTACAGTAATGCCCTTAATAATCGACTCCTTAACCACAGAAGAATTATGGGTAATTTTTCAGGATTTATTCGGAAATATGGCTTGTTGCCAATGTTGCCATCCATCAGAAAGCTCTCAGTGAGTTAGAGCTGTCCGATGAATGGCAACAAGCCATATTTCCGACTAAATCCTGAAAAATTACCCATAATTCTGCTGTGGTTAAGGAGTTGATTATTTAGGGCATTACTGTATGTCAATAGCCCAGTTTAAGAGCAAACAATACCCACTTCTCAGAAAATTTCCCATCATTACAAATATTTAGTATTGCCCACTCTAAACTAAGCGTTGGGGGGGGCATACATGTATATGCCACACTTGGCGTTGTACACTGAATATTATACATTAACAACCGCATCCTGTTGATACACCCTCTAATCACGTGTTTGCTGAAACCATGGACATCGCTGCTGAAACCTACATCAAAGGAGATGATTACATGTTTCCTGCTAAATTATTAGAAAGGAAATGTACTGTGTTTAACGGTATGTCTCTTCATAGGTCTGTAGGCCATTAGCCTTGAAATAGTGTGTCTGTCATTTGCAGAATGAGGTCCCCAGAGGGTGAATTCAGTGCTGCCATCCCACACAGCAGGCTAACATCACTAAATCATTGGTCACCTCGATTATGAAATTGATCTACTGCAAATTAGGGGATATAGAAACTTAACAGAAGGGAAAAAGTAACTAAAATCAATGTTAATTTGTGACTATAGACACTTCCTGGAAGATGAGGCCCAAGCAGTCTGGGTCCACATTCTGAAAAGGTCAGACACACTTTTGCCATAATTAGACTTCATCACAGGTAGAAGGTTTGATAGAAGTTAATCAATGGATGATCGTACATGTATACATACAGTATACAGTAATGCTCTAAGTAATCGACTCTTTTTAACTACAGCAGAATTATGGGTAACTTTTCAGGATTTAGTCGGAAATATGGCTTGTTGCCATTCATCGGAAAGCTCTCCCCGAGTCAGAAATATGGCTTGTTGCCATTCATCGGAAAGCTCTCCCCGAGAGCTTTCCGATGAATGGCAACAAGCCATATTTTCGACTAAATCCTGAAAAATTACCCATAATTCTGCTGTTGTTAAAGATTCCATTACTTAGAGCATTACTGTATATGGGACAGCGTCACTAAATTACCCTCTTGGGACCTCATTCTGAAATGACAGACACACAATTTGTTGGCAGCTGATTAAAGACACCAACGTGAAGGAAATGTACTTTGTATCATCTTTATTACTATTTATACGGCGTGATTAAAGACACTAACAAGTTCCTGTACACATTTACTATTGTGGCCTGATTCATCTCGGTGAAAATTATTACAAATGTATTCTTATAGTGCAGGTCTGGACAGGGGCATAGCTCTGGGGTGGGGTCTTGAGGTCAGACCTGGACAGGGGCATAGCTCTGGGGTGGGGTCTGGAGGTCAGACCTGGACAGGGGCATAGCTCTGGGGTGGGGTCTGGAGGTCAGACCTGGACAGGAGCATACCTGGAGGGGGGGGGCTAGCGTTCAGACCTGGACAGGGTCATAGGCTGCATAGCTCTAGGAGGTCTGGAGATCAGTCGTGAACGGAGGCATTATAGCTATGGGGTTTTGTTTTTATTGGGGTTTGGGATCTAACCCGGGAGGATTTGGAAAGGGCGGAACCCCTTCCCTACAACCCACTTTTGATATTTATTAAAATACATGTTATGAAATACATAAACATGAGATGATGAAACATGGGTGAAAATGATCTTATATTTTTTTTGTCTTTGCTTTCTTCTTTTTTCTGTTTTCTGATGTTGTTGTTGCTGCTGGTTCGGAGGAGATGGCCATGGCTTGATGACTTTTTTCTGATTATTTTTCCTGTAGATCTGCCAAGAATTGTTTTACTGCTGCCATCTCCTCCCTCGCGGCCCGATTGATTTCTTGGTCCCTCGCTGAGAGGTAGCCGCTGTTGGAACTGTTGTTGTTGCTGGTGGTGGAGATGGAGGACACCAGGCTGTGATGGTATTCCGGTGTCCAAGGTGTCGATGTGTCCATCTCCACCCCGAAGTCAGCGGCAGGAACGTCCGGGGTGGTATCCCCGTTTCTGTCTCCGCTGACATCGGTGACGATAGCAGAGACCTCCGGAATGACAACGGTGTCCTTGCTTCTGGTGGTGATATCGTCGGGGGAGGCCAAGTGGGGGGGGGGGGCTATGGGCGTCTCTCAGCTCGCCCCTGTTTCCACTTGGCCCTCCTGTCCGTGTCTCTTCTTCTGCGGGAGGGGGTCTTCTTCCTTCTCCGCCTCCTTCTTCGCTCCTCCATCCCCAGGTAGCTGGTGGTCTCCAGCTACCGGGTTACGGCCGGCAGAGGGTCCTGATAAGGTCCGTGTCTGTGTAACACGGTAAGTCAAAAACAAGTCAACCTGGCTGCCTGTGTAAATTCAGGCAGTGATCCAAGTTGAATGAGCTCAGCACGAGTCTGACTTCAGCGGGGATTATAGACGAATCCATTGTCCAAGGAAGTCAGTAATACGATCGCCAGGTGGTCGAAATCCAGGATCGCTCAGGCCGGGATGTCTTGTCCCACCGGCGGTCGGAACTCGAATGGGGAAAGCTATGGGGAAAAGGACAAAGGCATTATATAGTCCATTAGCCAGCGCTCCATTTGACTTGTTACTATCATTCCGGAGGGCTAGGTGTGACCCTGACAGATGTGTCACCTGGTCAGCCAACAATTATGGTTACCTATAAAACAAACTACCCTTTAGAAAGCCTCACACATACGTGAGCAGACGACACTCAGATGTACAAGCTGCTACTTGTATGGGGCCCCCTACAGGTTAACCCTTTACCCAACAGAACGGACCTGTGCCAATGCATTCTCTTATATATGTGAGTCGACCATAGGTCGCCTCGCATATATAAGAGAATGCATTGGCTTAACACATAATAAAAATGATAAAATTGTCAAAGAATGTAGAAAAATATTATAAAAATTGTTAAAAAATGTAAGAAAAAATTATAAAATTGTTAAAGAATGTAAGAAAAAATGGTAAAAGTGTTAAAAAAGATTTTTTTAGGCCAATGCATTCTCTTATATATGCGAGGCGACCTATGGTCGACTCGCATATATAAGAGAATGCATTGGCACAGGGCATAACTGTAACCACCACAATGTGGTCAATGAACCGGTTCCAATGATATCCATATTGTATGGTGTTATTGAGACAGACCGAAGATATTTTAGGCTGTTGAAGCTTTATTTGGGCGTTTTTGGCCGTTTTGTTGGGTAAAGGGTTAAACACTTACTCTTTGGTGGGATGAATAATACAAGATGCAGCTTAGTTAATTATCCCATAGGGAGCCTCGCCCAGGCCTGAGCAGATGACACACAGCTACACAAGCTGATACATGTATGGGGCTCCCTGCAGATTACCTATAAAACATGATATGCAATCTCTGCCAAACATTAATATCACCCTGCACCGATCGATGTGTATTACTATTGTTTTTTTTTGTAGAGACCCCAATTCCAAATTTTATTACATGTCTCAAATCTTGTTAAAATTAATGTTCCGAAGTCTGGTATCGCTGCAATCTAATTTTGAGAATCGAGCGAGTTTCATGAATTTATGTTTCTTTTCCTTCCAGATAGCTGCATGTTACCGTCGGATCATGAAATGTCAGTCCACGTCATCGCAGTCGGTGCATAGTAACAACATTAGCTCTGATAGCCAAGCAACGCCACACAGTAAATTAAAATCATTAGATGCTAACAATGTTGAGGCGCTTATTAAATTGTGTGGTGAGTTCAACCTATCACTCCCAAACTTAACCACTTCACTGCTGAATGACGCCATGTGCTGGGTTCACCCTATCACTCTCACTCTCAATCTTAACCACTTCACTGCTGAATGATGTCATGTGCTGGGATGTTGACATCCAACTTATGCCTTAACCCTTTCATGATGGGAGCTGCGCTGGTGCAGCATTAAAGATCCGGTGCCAGTGCATTCTCTTATATATTCGAGTCTCCCGTAGGGAGCCTCGCATATATAAGAGAATGCACTGGCTAATACATGGTCAAGGTAAATATTGTTTGGCTAATGTATTCTTTTATATATGGCACAGGGTTTTCAAAAAATTTCAGGTAGCTCCAGTCATGAAAGTGTTGGTTTAAACAATATTTTATTTGAACTAAATAGAACATAATTACATACAATAAATACATAACATATAATCTTAATTGTTCAAAAGAGGATTGGGTAACAAGCTTGGGGGCTTTTGTTAAGTCCTATCCTCAGAAAATAAATGTTAGCCCAATAGATACCATTGGGGTATATCAGATGGGTTTGGTTCTGTATGGTCCGAATAATAAAGTTTATAGATGAAGGGATAGGAAAGAGAAAGGGAAAGGGAGTGCAGGTAGTAGTTGAAAAGGGGGTAGATAAACTTACCATTAACATCAGGATAAGATATGTCACGGAGAAATAAGAGAGGATTTTATCATGTTAAATTGATCACCATTTATTGTCACAAGCCAATGAAGAATCTAAATTCAAAAAAAATTTGATCATGCAAGGGTTATATTAAGGGTCCAATTTCACTCATCTTCTAATTTGCTGGATCAGATAGGTGCTCTTGCTGTGTTTTCCCTCATGGGAAGGACTGTGTCTGGTTAGAAATATTTCATTTTCATTTTGTTAGCTAATCCCACAGAAAGCAACTTACAAACAATCTGAATTAAGAACACAGATACAGAGGAGCTTGGCGATTCATGACCACCCTTAATGAGCCTCACACATACGTGAGCAGACGACACTTAGCAATACAAGTTGCTACATGTATGGGCTCCCTGCAGGATAAACACTTACTCTTGAGGTCTGATGTGATGCATTATGATTTCTTAGATTTTGGTTACTCTGTGTTATGTAACAAAAAAACAAAACATACATTAGTGTAAACATATTTATTCCAATCATAATAACATACATGTATATACATTTGACAAAAGTTTTGATAATAAAATAGAATAATATAAATGATCGATTGATTGGAAAGGGGATTAAACAACAAGCCTAAGGGCTGTTGTTAAGTTTGCTCCCCTTTTGTTTCGCGCCCACTCTTCATTAAGTTTAGAGGGGGGGTCGGACGGGACGGAATGGAATGTGCAGCTCTTGATGATAGCATATAGCATATATGATTTGTATAAGTCACTATAAGAACAAAATATATCTATATTTTAATATTATTTCTGTGGTGTTGAGGACGAGGACGAGAGGTGCCCCTGGTGTGGTATGACATTCACTATGTACGTTTTAGACTTCAAATTCATGCGACATCCAGAAGTGCCATGATTTGTAGCCACCTGTGTTGGTTAAAATTAACAACCAAATTGAATCGACTCTGCAACGATTTCAAATCGAATCGAATATCGAAGTTTCTCAGGCACCTAATACATTTGCATCCAAAACTCATCAAATGTTGCTAACAACAATAAAGTATTCAGGTTCTCAACATTTATTTCCCCCGAGTGTCATGAATTTCATCAATAAGAAAGATAAGGCCAATAAAAAAAATGCTTGATTTACATCCCCTCCCGACCCTATTTTTAATCACCTCCTTAATTATACCCCCTTTAAACAAAAAAAGGGGGTATACTGTTTTGCACCTGTCCGTCCGTCCGTACGTCTGTCCGATGTCTGTTCATGTCATAACTTGAACAGTAGTGCTCGGATCTCTATGATATTTGGTACGGATGTTCACTACTATGAGGAAATTAAATAGAGGGTTCCATCGTTTTGTTCGGATTTTCCATTCTAGAGTTATTCATCTTTGTTTATCTGGAAATGTTGCATTTTTGGTCCATCCGATGTCTGTTCATGTCATAACTTGAACAGTATTCCTCGGATCTCAATGAAATTTTGTATAGATGTTCAATATTATGGGGACATTCAATAGAGGATTCAACCATTTTGTTTGAGTTTCCGTTCTAGAGTTATTCATTTTTATACACCCTTTTGGAAAAAAGGTGGTATTATTTTATCAGTCTGTTTGTCCGTCTCTCTGTCTGTCTGTCCGTCCGTTAACATTTTTGGTTTCCGATCGATAACTCCAGTTTGGATCTGATCTGAACCAAAGTTGGTATGTGTATTTCCCAGCTAAAGATACAGGCCAAGTTCGAATATGGGTTCCGTCCAGTTATTTTTACATGAGTTACGGCCCTTTTTCAACTTAGAATTTGACCAATTTCATAACATTTTCGTTTCCGACCAATAACTCCAGTTTTGATTATTTGAGCTGAACCAAAGCTGGTATGTGTATTTCCCAGTTAAAACTACAGGCTAAGTTTGAATATAGGTTCTGTCTAATTATTTTTACATGAGTTATGGCCCTTTTTCGACTTAGAATTTGACTGTCTTTTAACATTTTTGGTTTCCGACCGATAACTCCAGTTTGGATCTGATCTGAACCAAAGTTGGTATGTGTATTTCCCAGCTAAAGATACAGGCCAAGTTCGAATATGGGTTCCGTCCAGTTATTTTTACATGAGTTACGGCCCTTTTTCAACTTAGAATTTGACCAATTTCATAACATTTTCGTTTCCGACCAACAACTCCAGTTTGGATTATTTGAGCTGAACCAAAGCTGGTATGTGTATTTCCCAGTTAAAACTACAGGCCAAGTTTGAATATAGGTTCTGTCTAATTATTTTTACATGAGTTATGGCCATTTTTTCGACTTAAAATTTGACCACATTTTGCATTGAAATTAGGGGTATATCAGATTTTCTTCAAATGTAAGCTCAAAGTATTATCTTATTTTGCGTTTGTACAATTCGAAATGGCTAAAGGGCGTATTTTGCCACGCCCTATATGATCTGTTTAATTAATCAGGTGACATGGTTAATTACTGGTGAATTGTATGATCTTTTTAATTAATTGGGTAACATTGGTTAATTACTGGTGAATTGTATGATCTGTTTAATTAATCGGGTAACATTGTTAATTACAGGTGAATTGTATGATCTGGATGCTGAATCGCTACAAATTAAAGTATTGAAATATGTAAGTAGTGCTATATTGCTAAATATAATGTATTCACAAAATATAACCATGCAAAAGATGGACATACTTTGGTCAGTATATTTTATATGTGATGATGGTTGGCCGTAACATTTTGTGTGTGTGATGATGGTTGGCCGTAACATTTTGTGTGTGCCGATGGTTGGCTGTAACTTTTTATATGTGATGATGGTTGGCTGTAACTTTTTATATGTGATGATGGTTGGCCGTAACATTTTGTGTGTGTGATGATGGTTGGCCGTAACATTTTGTGTGTGTGATGATGGTTGGCCGTAACATTTTGTGTGTGGCGATGGTTGGCTGTATGTGTGATGATGGTTGGCTGTAACTTTTTATATGTGATGATGGTTGGCCGTAACATTTTGTGTGTGATGATGGTTGGCCGTAACATTTTGTGTGTGGCGATGGTTGGCTGTATGTGTGATGATGGTTGGCTGTAACTTTTTATATGTGATGATGGTTGGCCGTAACATTTTGTGTGTGATGATGGTTGGCCGTAACATTTTGTGTGTGGCGATGGTTGGCTGTATGTGTGATGATGGTTGGCTGTAACTTTTTATATGTGATGATGGTTGGCCGTAACATTTTGTGTGTGTGATGATGGTTGGCCGTAACATTTTGTGTGTGATAATGGTTGGCCATAACATGTTGTGTGTGCCGATGGTTGGCTGTAGCATTTTGTGTGTGATGATGGTTGGCTGTAAAATTTTGTGTGTGTGATGATGGTTGGCCATAACATTTTGTGTGTGTGATGATGGTTGGCCGTAACATTTTGTGTGTGATGATGGTTGACCGTAACATTTTGTGTGTGATGATGGTTGGCCATAACATGTTGTGTGTGTGATGATGGTTGGCCGTAACATTTTGTGTGTGATGATGGTTGGCCATAACATGTGTGTGCCGATGGTTGGCTGTAGCATTTTGTGTGTGATGATGGTTGGCTGTAAAATTTTGTGTGTGTGATGATGGTTGGCCATAACATTTTGTGTGTGTGATGATGGTTGGCCGTAACATTTTGTGTGTGATGATGGTTGGCCGTAACATTTTGTGTGTGATGATGGTTGGCTGTAGCATTTTGTGTGATGATGCTTGGCCATAACATTTTGTGTGTGTGATGATGGTTGGCCATAACATTTTGTGTGTGATGATGGTTGGCCATAACATTTTGTGTGTGATGATGGTTGGCCGTAACATTTTGTGTGTGATGATGGTTGGCTGTAGCATTTTGTGTGTGATGATGGTTGGCCATAACATTTTGTGTGTGATGATGCTTGGCCATAACATTTTGTGTGTGTGATGATGGTTGGCCATAACATTTTGTGTGTGATGATGGTTGGCCATAACATTTTGTGTGTGATGATGGTTGGCCATAACATTTTGTGTGTGATGATGCTTGGCCATAACATTTTGTGTGTGTGATGATGGTTGGCCATAACATTTTGTGTGTGATGATGGTTGGCCATAACATTTTGTGTGTGATGATGGTTGGCCATAACATTTTGTGTGTGATGATGGTTGGCCATAACATTTTGTGTGTGATGATGGTTGGCCGTAACATTTTGTGTGTGATGATGGTTGGCTGTAGCATTTTGTGTGTGTGATGATGGTTGGCCATAACATTTTGTGTGTGTGATGATGGTTGGCCGTAACATTTTGTGTGTGATGATGTTTGGCTGTAGCATTTTGTGTGTGATGATGGTTGGCCATAACATTTTGTGTGTGATGATGCTTGGCCATAACATTTTGTGTATGTGATGATGGTTGGCCATAACATTTTGTGTGTGATGATGCTTGGCCATAACATTTTGTGTGTGTGATGATGGTTGGCCATAATATTTTGTGTGTGATGATGGTTGGCTGTAACATTTTGTGTGTGATGATGGTTGGCCATAACATTTTGTGTGTGATGATGGTTGGCCATAACATTTTGTGTGTGATGATGGTTGGCCATAACATTTTGTGTGTGATGATGGTTGGCCATAACATTTTGTGTGTGCCAATGGCTGATGGACAATCTTTATTATTTTACACCCCGGAAACTATATAAATCTTGTTATATGAAGTGATAGACCATCTTTATTATTTTATACCCAGGAGTGCCACGATTAATCGTATAATCGATGAACCGTTGATAAAGCCGATAATCGATTACCATTTCCATCGTCGATTAACCCTTTACCCAACAAACCGGCCAAAACCGGCCAAATAAAGCTTCAACAGCCTAAAATATCTTCGGTCTGTCTCAATAGAACCATACAAATATGGATATCATTGGAACCGGCTCCCTTCTGTTGGGTAAAGGGTTAATCTGCATTATTTATTTCGATGTTTGTTTTACACATATTAATCTACACCCAAAGGGTTAACAACCTTTGATGGCGAATAAATGAGATTCCGAAAACATGAGTACTACTAACTTATGTTGCAAACAGTAGACAGTTCATTTGATGATGCGATATGGTTACTATTCGGGTCGTTGTATATTCTACAAATTGGCGGCACTGCAGCTTTGAACTTATGGCGATGTCATTGTATATTTATACTTGAAAGGTGGCACTATGTCTTTGAAATGTGCAGACTGTCACCGTGTTCAATGAACTGAATGCACTCGCCTTGAATCTGATTGGACCAATGGGAAGTTGATTAACATTCCCTGAAAACCAGGGAACCTACGGCATTTAGTCAGCGATGTTCTCCGCGATGTCATTTGCGAGTATACTTTGTTTGCATACATATACTTAGATGTTACTAGTACAGGTTAGCGCACATCATGCGGTGAATGCTGAATGAAACTCCATATTATCAAATACTTAACTGCAATTTGCGGGTGGGGGCACACCTTTGTGATTGTTATCCACACTCTGGAAGTTTGATGAAATTTATAGTTTCCTTGTTTTAGGAACCACCGGCCATCCATCGTGCATTCCTACTTTTATATTGTTTGTATGTTTGGCTTTTCATAACACTCAAATTAATCGCTACGTTCGTTCTAATGAACTCACAAATATTATAACCATAAACTCGCCGAGAACTGTGCTGATATTGAATTCATTGTGTTCATTAACAGTGTTAATTACATAAGCCGCATGCTTCAAGCAACCAGCGACAGTGCAGTTAACCAGCACACAGCCAATAGGCCATATTATGGAATACTTCCACTTATGTTATTAGGTACGATTAATCGATTATAGTCGATTATTGACGACCGATTATCGATTATCAAAATCAATAATCGTGGCAACTCTAGAAACTATATAAATTTGTTATAGGAAGAGATAGACCATCTTTATTATTTTAACCCCAGAAACTATATAAAACTTGTTATAGGAAGAGATAGACCATCTTTAAATGTGATCATTGTTTTTTTTAGCTGATGAATCAGACGGACGCTGAGACAGGGTTCCTATTACTGGTCACTGCTGAAACTAATGAACTATTCTGTCAGGTAAATAAATACCCCGCAGGGATCCCCACACGGATGGAAGTGCCTTCTGCTCGCATCTATCTGGGGTTCCCTATGGGTGGAATGAATCAGACGGATGCTGAGACAGGGTTCCTATTACTGGTCACTGCTGAAACTAATGAACTATTCTGTCAGGTAAATAAATACCCTGCAGGGATCCCCACATGGATGGAAGTGCCTTCTGCTCGCATCTATCTGGGTTCCCTATGGGTGGAATGAATCAGACGGACGCTGAGACAGGGTTTCTATTACTGGTCACTGCTGAAACTAATGAACTATTCTGTGGGGATCCCCACACGGTTGGAAATGTCATCTGCTTCTGTCAGGTAAATAGATACCCCCACGGTTGTGAACGAGCAGCCTATTGATAAATCTAGTTGGATTTGACACCTTGGTTGGATATTTAACACTTCCATGGCTGGAGCTTCCTGAAATTTTGCGAAAACCATGTGCGGATGCATTCTCTTATATTTGCATGTCTCCCATTGGGAGCCTCATTATATAAGAGAATACATTGGCCTAACAATATTTACCATGACCTTGTAATCCAGTGCATTCTCTTATATGCGAGGCTCCCTGTGGGAGACTCACATAAAAAAGTGAATGCACTGACATAGAATCTTTAATGCTGCACCAACGCAGCTCCCGTCATGGAAGGGTTAATACTGCACCAACGTAGCTCCCGTCATGGAAGGGTTAATACTGCACCAACGCAGCTCCCGTCATGGAATGGTTAATGCTGCACCAACGTAGCTCCCGTCATGGAAGGGTTAATGCTGCACCAACGCAGCTCCCGTCATGGAAGGGTTAATGCTGCACCAACGCAGCTCCCGTCATGGAAGGGTTAATACTGCACCAACGTAGCTCCCGTCATGGAAGGCTAAATTACCCATTATCAGCCCTTAAAATTAACCCTTTCTTTGCTAAATGGATTCTCCCATTCAGTTATAAAAGTATACTTTGGAATGGTCTATTTGTCAGTTGGAGGGATGCAGGTAATAAGAGCAGAAATTCGGAAAGAATAAAACAATGAATGATTCTTATTCAATGTTGGGAACTGTTCATGACTGTTCAACCCAACTGATATCCCAATCTGTTGTGGACTGAGAAGACTTGGCATCAACCCAACTGATATCCCAATCTGTTGTGGACTGAGAAGACTTGGCATCAACCCAACTGATATCCCAATCTGTTGTGGACTGAGAAGACTTGGCATCAACCCAACTGATATCCCAATCTGTTGTGGACTGAGAAGACTTGGCATCAACCCAACTGATATCTCAATCTGTTGTGGACTGAGAAGACTTGGCATCAACCCAACTGATATCCCAATCTGTTGTGGACTGAGAAGACTTGGCATCAACCCAACTGATATCCCAATCTGTTGTGGACCGAGAAGACTTGGCATCAACCCAACTGATATCCCAATCTGTTGTGGACCGAGAAGACTTGGCATCAACCCAACTGATATCCCAATCTGTTGTGGACCGAGAAGACTTGGCATCAACCCAACTGATATCCCAATCTGTTGTGGACTGAGAAGACTTGGCATCAACCCAACTGATATCCCAATCTGTTGTGGACTGAGAAGACTTGGCATCAACCCAACTGATATCCCAATCTGTTGTGGACTGAGAAGACTTGGCATCAACCCAACTGATATCCCAATCTGTTGTACCGAGAAGACTTGGCATCAACCCAACTGATATCCCAATCTGTTGTGGACTGAGAAGACTTGGCATCAACCCAACTGATATCCCAATCTGTTGTACCGAGAAGACTTGGCATCAACCCAACTGATATCCCAATCTGTTGTGGACTGAGAAGACTTGGCATCCACTCAACTGATATCCCAATCTGTTGTACCGAGAAGACTTGGCATCAACCCAACTGATATCCCAATCTGTTGTGGACCGAGAAGACTTGGCATCAACCCAACTGATATCCCAATCTGTTGTGGACTGAGAAGACTTGGCATCAACCCAACTGATATCCCAATCTGTTGTGGACCGAGAAGACTTGGCATCAACCCAACTGATATCCCAATCTGTTGTACCGAGAAGACTTGGCATCAACCCAACTGATATCCCAATCTGTTGTGGACCGAGAAGACTTGGCATCAACCCAACTGATATCCCAATCTGTTGTGGACCGAGAAGACTTGGCATCAACCCAACTGATATCCCAATCTGTTGTGGACCGAGAAGACTTGGCATCAACCCAACTGATATCCCAATCTGTTGTGGACTGAGAAGACTTGGCATCAACCCAACTGATATCCCAATCTGTTGTACCGAGAAGACTTGGCATCAACCCAACTGATATCCCAATCTGTTGTGGACCGAGAAGACTTGGCATCAACCCAACTGATATCCCAATCTGTTGTGGACCGAGAAGACTTGGCATCAACCCAACTGATATCCCAATCTGTTGTGGACTGAGAAGACTTGGCATCCACTCAACTGATATCCCAATCTGTTGTACCGAGAAGACTTGGCATCCACTCAACTGATATCCCAGTCTGTTGTGGACCGAGAAGACTTGGCATCAACCCAACTGATATCCCAATCTGTTGTGGACCGAGAAGACTTGGCATCAACCCAACTGATATCCCAATCTGTTGTGGACCGAGAAGACTTGGCATCAACCCAACTGATATCCCAATCTGTTGTGGACTGAGAAGACTTGGCATCAACCCAACTGATATCCCAATCTGTTTTACCGAGAAGACTTGGCATCCACTCAACTGATATCCCAATCTGTTGTGGACCGAGAAGACTTGGCATCCACTCAACCGATACATGTAATACGTCTTTTGAATGACTGTCCAATATAGAAGAGCAACGGGGCTGGAGTCGGTCCAAAAACAGCATCATTCCAACCGATATCCCAAGCTGGTGTGGACCGAGAATACTTGGTCCATCTATTAAGTTCAACACTATCTGTTCATTTCCTTAGATAACTACTCGTCAATGATGCTTTAGAATAGAAAGGGTTAAACTTATAATCTGAACATTCCCTATGGGATAACTACTCATCAATGATGCTTTAGTATAGAAAGATTTAAACTTATTACATATGTGAACATTTCCTTTGGGAAAACTACTCGTCAATGATGCTTTAGTATAGAAAGGTTCAAACTTATTATCTGAACATTTCATATGGGATAACTACTCATCAATGATGCTTTAGTATAGAAAGGTTCAAACTTATTATCTGAACATTTCATATGGGATAACTACTTGTCAATGATGCTTTAGAATAGAAAGGGTTAAACTTATTATCTGAACATTTCCTATGGGATAACTACTCGTCAATGATGCTTTAGTATAGAAAGGGTTAAACTTATTATCTGAACATTTCCTATGGGATAACTACTCATGAATGATGCTTTAGTATAGAAAGGGTTAAACTTATTATCTGAACATTTCCTATGGGATAACAACTCATGAATGATGATTTAGTATAGAAAGGTTTAAACTTATTATCTGAACATTTCCTATGGGATAACTACTCGTCAATGATGCTTTAGTATAGAAAGGGTTAAACTTATTATCTGAACATTTCCTATGGGATAACTACTCGTCAATGATGCTTTAGAATAGAGAGGGTTAAACTTATTATCTGAACATTCCCTATGGGTTAACTACTCGTCGATGATGCTTTAGAATAGAAAGGGTTAAACTTATGATCTGAACATTTCCTATGGGATAACTACTCGTCAGTGATGCTTTAGAATAGAAAGGGTTAAACTTATGATCTGAACATTTCCTAAGGGGTAACTACCCGTCAATGAGTGTTTAGTATAGAAAGGGTTAAACTTATTATCTGAACATTTCATATGGGTAACTACTCGTCAATGATGCTTTAGAATAGAGAGGGTTAAACTTATTATCTGAACATTCCCTATGGGTTAACTACTCGTCAATGATGCTTTAGAATAGAAAGGGTTAAACTTATGATCTGAACATTTCCTATGGGATAACTACTCGTCAGTGATGCTTTAGAATAGAAAGGGTTAAACTTATGATCTGAACATTTCCTAAGGGGTAACTACCCGTCAATGAGTGTTTAGTATAGAAAGGGTTAAACTTATTATCTGAACATTTCATATGGGTAACTACTTGTCAATGATGCTTTAGAATAGAGAGGGTTAAACTTATTATCTGAACATTCCCTATGGGATAACTACTCGTCAATGATGCTTTAGAATAGAAAGGGTTAAACTTATTATTTGAACATTTCCTAAGGGATAACTACTCTTCAATGATGCTTTAGAATAGAGAGGGTTAAACTTATTATCTGAACATTCCCTATGGGATAACTACTCGTCAATGATGCTTTAGAATAGAAAGGGTTAAACTTATTATCTGAACATTTCCTAAGGGATAACTACTCTTCAATGATGCTTTAGAATAGAAAGGGTTAAACTTATTATCTGAACATTCCCTATGGGATAACTACTCGTCAATGATGCTTTAGAATAGAAAGGTTTAAACTTATTATCTGAACATTTCCTATGGGATAACTACTCGTCAATGATGCTTTAGAATAGAGAGGGTTAAATTTATTATCTGAACATTCCCTATGGGATAACTACTCGTCCATGATACTTTAGAATAGAAAGGGTTAAACTTATTATCTGAACATTCCCTATGGGAAAACTACTCATCAATGATGCTTTAGTATAGAGAGGGTTAAAGTGATGTGAAACACTCCGGTTGGTGATCAAATAGAAATGGAGAATCATCTGTCGAAGCTTTATTTTGCCGGTTTTGGCCGTTTTGTTGGGTAAAGAGTTAAATAAGTTATTTTTACGAATATTAATCCTAATTACAGTACACACACCATCATTATTATATATTAATTTAATGGAATGACTCTCGATGGCGAAATAATTTGCGTTAGTTTATCGCCAATTGTCGCGTCCCGAATCGAGATGTAAATATTTACAATTAGCGTAGTTCAGACGATGATATCTATGGAGTGGTATGGTCGATTTCTAGGAGATTTTCGGCGATGCTAGTAGAATTCTACATTCCCACAGTTGGCATAGCACCTGAGTACTAACTTATCAGTTTTTTCGCACCCGTATTAGTCCATAATATGCCTTTAAACTTATTATCTGAACATATCCTATGGGATGTCTACTCGTCAATGATGCTTTAGTATAGAAAGGGTTAAACTTAATATCTGAACATTTCCTTAGATAACTACACGTCTATGACTATTTAGTATAGACAGGGTTGAAGCTTTATGCCCCAGTGGCCTATTATTAAAACCTGCATCAAATTGAGATAATTATAAACTCCAAATTTGGAGACACACAAGCCTTGAAATAGGGTGTCTGTCATTTGCAGAATGAGGTCCCCAGAGGGTGAATTTGGTGATGCTAGCCCGGGGTAGCATCACTAAATTCACCCTCTGGGAACCTTATTCTGCAAATGACAGACACACTATTTCAAGGCTTGGAGACACATAACTCATAAAATATTCGGTGAATCTGGGAAATGTTTTCTGCTCTGTGATCAGGATAGTAAAATTTACAAAATGGAAGGACATGGGAAATGTGTTTTTTTTTTATTTTTTATAAATATCCTTGAAATACCATAAATTGAATATTTTACAAAACTTTTCAAAATTTATGGTACAAAATTTACCAATTTCTACTTTCTTAATTCTTTTTGATCTTTATAATGGGTTAACCCTTTGAGTGCCAGGTCGATATTTGTATCAACCCATATACCCTGTGCCAATGCATTCTCTTATATATGTGAGTCGACCATTGGTCACCTCGCATATATAAGAGAATGCATTGGCCTAACATTTATTATTTTTTTATTTTTTTTTTTATACATTTTTTTACAATTTTTTACAATTTTAATAATTTATTCTTATATTCTTTAACAGACTTATTTTGTAGGTTTAAGGCCGATGAGATCGGTCCCTGGCACTCAAAGGGTTAATGCGCTCATTGCTACTAAGACATATTGTGTTGATATTAGTTTGAGATAAAAGATTAAATGCATTGGATTAAATGATCCATTTACTACAGTAGAACAAAATTGCCTATTTGCATTGCTGAATCTTTGCTTGTATTATGAATATAGTTTGATTTGACACCTTGTCTAACTATTTATTATCTGTCATTAGACTTGATTGTATGATCATCTTACATCTTGATTCCCCTGTGGCCTATTAATAGAACTCGCATCAAATTGCCAACGGAAAACATTATTACAGCGAGTTAGTTTGATACTATAAATTATTGTTCCATTAAATTATATTTCCGATTCACCGCTTTGGGAAATGACTTCCAAATAAGTAGAATAATGTTAGTGCTGCTACGTGGAACCATTACGCGGAATCCATATTAAAGAACGATATCTAATTATAGACTCCATCTGGAACAATTAGGTATATACTCCGATTCCCCATGAGTATCACCGTCTGTTCACTGGCTAGTAGCCCGTCCATCTATCTATTATAGACGCTTAACACTCTCCAATTAGGTCCATACTCCATTCCCCCATGAGTTTTTCTGTCTGTCCACTGGCTAGTAGCCTGTCTATCTATCTAGTATAGATGCTTGACACTCTCTATGTGGAACAATTAGGTATATACTCTGACCCCCCCCCCCCCCCCCCCCCCCCCATGAGTATTGCCGTCTAGCCCATCCATCTGTAATTATACCCAATCCCAAAAGATGGGGGGGGGGGGGTATACTGGATTACATGGTTCTGTCTGTCCGTCCGCTCATATATCTCAACCATGGGTTATCAGATCTCGATAAAATTTGGTATGCAGGTTGTCATCAGGAGGACTTTCAAAAGTGGATTAAATAATGTTGTTCACATTTTCCATTCAAGAGAACTTTATCCCTCTTTGTTCATCTGAAAATGTTGGATTTCTGTCTGTCCACTCATATGTCTCAACATGGGTTATCAGATCTCGATAAAATTTGGTATGCAGGTTTGGCACCATGGGGGGTATCCCAGCACCCGAGGCACCATGGGGGTATCCCAGCACCCGAGGCACCATGGGGGTATCCCAGCACCCGAGGCAACATAGGGGGTATCCCAGCACCCGAGGCAACATAGGGGTATCCCAGCACTCGACGCACCATGGGGGTATCCCAGCACCCGAGGCAACATAGGGGGTATCCCAGCACCCGAGGCACCATGGGGGGTATCCCAGCACCCGACGCACCATGGGGGTATCCCAGCACCCGAGGCAACATAGGGGTTATCCCAGCACCCAAGGCAACATAGGGGGTATCCCAGCACCCGAGGCACCATGGGGGGTATCCCAGCACCCGACGCACCATGGGGGTATCCCAGCACCTGTGGTGCAACCTCTTGTTTGGGTTGGTATTGTAACCCTATAGTAACAGGAATCTATCTGATAGAGATATCTCCTGCATAGTACAGTAATGCTCTATGTATCCCCAGGAGCTTTTCGATGAATGGCAACAAGCCATATTTCAGACTAAATCCTGAAAAGTTACCCATAATTCTGCTGTGGTTAAAGAGTCGATTACTTAGAGCATTACTGTATGTCTTTCCAAAATGGTGATCTCTAAAGGGAGCCTCACAGCATATATAAGAGAATACATTGGCCTAACTATATCTACCTTACTCCCATCGGGAGCCTCACAGCATATATAAGAGAATACATTGGCCTAACTATATTTACCTTGAACTTGTAAGCCATAAAACACAATGAATAAATGTACTTTTGCTCAATAACTCCATAAAATAGCTTTCATAACAATTGGTTACTTTGAACTTTGAATACTTAGGTTTTTTGCAAACTAATTATTAACCTTCCCATAGGGAGCCTCACACATATAAGATAGTACATTAGCCTAACAATATTTGCCTTGATCACGGTTTCCGCTACGGTCCAAATGAAGGGTCCATAGGATTTTGAAATTTTGTATCCGAAAACCCCCCATTTTCTTTCACCTGAGAAGATCCAAATAAGTTTCCAGGGAAGTATATTCACTGGAATTTGTTATTAACAGATTAAAATCATTGAATCTCGTAAGGTCTGCCTGCATTGAGTTAATAATATATGTATAAACATAGGGTGTGATAAGCGACCTTCATGTCCATTCTAAGAAACCAAAAATAACCGAAGTCATGTGATCGACAAAATATAGCAGGGTGGTTTTGATTTGGATGATATGTCTTTCTCAGAATTCATGTTAAGAATAAACTTTGTTGTGAAAACTGAAGTCTAAGATTGCATTCGCTGATATATCCCTTGAATATACTCATTATTTCTGCAATTATTTTTTTTATATATATTGACTGAGTTTCGGCTGGTTATTTTCCTGGGTTCTATATATATTGACTGAGTTTCGGCTGGTTATTTTCCTGGGTTCTATATATGTGACCCGCCATATCAAATCCAGTCGTAAGTCGGTATTTTTTTACCCTGTGCCAATGCATTCTCTTATATATGCGAGTCGACCATAGGTCGCCTCGCATATATAAGAGAATGCATTGGCCTAACAATTTTTTATCATTTTTTTAAAATAAATGTTTCATACAATTTTTAGGACATAAAATAACAAACATCCATTACCCTGCAGGGAGCCCCACACATTATAGAAGCATATAGAAGATTGTCGTCTGCTCATGTTTATCTGGGGCTCTGTATGGGTGAAATTATAAAATTGTTAAAGAATACAAGAAAAAATTATTAAAATTGTAAAAAATTGTTAGGCCAATGCATTCTCTTATATATGCGAGGCGACCTATGGTCGACTCGCATATATAAGAGAATGCATTGGCACAGGGTAAAAAAAAGTCCCGACTTACGACTGGATTTGATATGGCGGGTCACATATATTGTTTCTATAGGACTCTAACAACACAGAGCTACTGATTTAATTACTATCATATTGAGAGTCACAGTGGGACTTAAAATATTTCTAACACCAGAATCATGGGACTTGGGGAGGGTTTGTGGGGGGGGGGGGGAGGTCTTTATAATGGTGTACTCACATCTTTCTCATTAAAACATTATCTTGTAAGAAATTCAAAAATTCGCCAAAACATCACTGTTGTTCCACCAATTCAAGTGAACATGTTCTGACAAATGAAAACGAGTATTATGCTTGAAGTCTATCATAATAACTTATCAGGGATGAAGATATTTCAGAATTTTAATTGATGTCATTCACGACTTCTCGTTACACGATGTCTGTCCAACAGAAGATTTAGATCGATTTAAAATGTCAGTCACAGTTGCTACATATAATCAGAATTACATTGAATGGTTCCGACGCTTATTGCAGTCGAGTTTTTTATGTTTGCTGCACGTGTGATGTTTTGCAGACAGACTAATCATTAAATACACAAAATCAGTATCAACCTTTGAAGTGATGTATTTTTGGAACCGGTGCCTGTGGTGTTTGGAAAATCAGACAACCGGACCCATGCCATTCAACTCTTGATTACTTTGATTCATGGGCCCCCATTTCTCGCTTTTTTATGGCACCAAAAACCGGGTCCGTTTTACAGAGGTTGTACCGCCCAAGCGGAAACCCTGCCTTGACCTTGTATTAAGCCAGTGTGTTCTCTTATATGCAAGGCTCCCTAATGGTTTTACATTGCTTTGTATTTTTCAGCTTTAAACTGCAAATGCCTTCTGTATTTTTAATGCTTGAATTGTTTTTCTTTGCAGGTTGTTGGAGACCGAGTTCTAGATGAAGGAATGAAAACAGATGTAAGTACAGTCTGTGTAAACATACACTCAGAGTCACACTGAGATACTGAGTCTAGCATTGTCATGTAAGTCGGGATTTTTTTTTACCCTGTGCCAATGCATTCTCTTATATATGCGAGTCGACCATAGGTCGCCTCGCGAGTCGACCATAGGTCGCCTTGCAAATATAAGAGAATGCATTGGCCTAACAATTTTTTACAATTTTAATAATTTGTTCTTGTATTCTTTAACAATTTTATAATTTCACCCATACAGAGCCCCAGACAAACATGAGCAGACGACACTCTTCTATATGCTTCTATATATGTGTGGGGCTCCCTGCAGGGTAATGGATGTTTTTTATTTTATGTCCTAAAAATTGTCAGAAACATTTATTTAAAAAAAAATTGTTAGGCCAATGTATTCTCTTATATATGCGAGGCGACCTATGGTCGACTCGCATATATAAGAGAATGCATTGGCACAGGGTAAAAAAATCATGGCGAAATGTCACTTCCTGGAAGATTGCAGGCTTCCCAAAAAGTACTTCACATCGTGTTACATTAATCACTTCGATTGGACACTTTTATCTTGGGGATACTAATAGCAGGGTTTCCGCTAGGGGTTGGGGGCATGTGGCAGTATTTAAGAAGCACATACCTGGCACCCTGTCAGGAGAAAATTTGGATGTTTCTCACTGAAAAGTTGCCATTTCCTTGCACTTGAGACAACAAGCAGGAACATTGAAGCTTCAAATAGAAACCAAATTAAAACAGATCGTCTTTATTTGATCTCAAGTTAATGAACTAAAAGCATGTAAGAACCACAACATACAATGGATACAACAACATTATAACAGTAGCAATATTAAAAGCCAACATCAAAGACATATTGTCACACTGAGTGTCAAGTGTACTCCAGCAGTAACAAGTGTGACGTCAGATGTCATGTGCTTTGCTCACGTTCTGCATGCCTGCTTTCTTTGTATTTTGTTTACAGTACCAAACAAGTTGAGTAAAATCAAAAGCCATTCCTCAGACGGAGAAGACCTCATGCTGGATTCATAAATTGGATAAATTTGCATTCATTGGATAGGGAATAAATACACTGATAATAATTGTTAATATTTTAACTGTTTTATTTTTAATTTAACATTTCTTTGATACAGACCTTTTTTTGAGGTACATTGTTGTAGCTCAGAATTCAGAATGACTTACCGATGTATATTGCGCAATTTGAGGGGAAATAGTGGGTCAGAAAGTTGGGCTTATAGACAGAAATCTATGGTAAATTAAAATGCGAGTAGCTGATTACAGTACTAAACATTCACCGACAATGTGCTACCCAGGATGGTGCAGACAACTGTGCACGTGGTCTACGCTATGGATCATGTCTTATTCAGGCACCAAGTGTTGGACACCTTGCAATCTGTTAATCATCAGTGTTTGTGATCGCTCGTCCTGTGTAAAAATGGGCTGAGCTAGGTCTGTGGCTATTTTGTGACAAATATTAAGTCAAGGTTGGGGAGGGGAATGAGGCCGCTGGACGGCGGCCTGCTTTAGTAGCGGAAACCCTGCTAATAGTGAATCCCATGGTTTGGGAAATGGATAGTTTATGACAAGTGATCAGACTATATGTGTGTCTGTAGTTAACTTATATGTTGTCTCAGACCATGACGGGTCTTAAAATCCATCCATTTTCGTGAGAATCAAAGTTGAATCATAATAATTATACCACAAGTGGGGTGGGAGTTGCATATAGAGTAGAACTATTTCCAGTTTGTTAGAAAAAATACCCACAGTGAGCCTCACTCAGATGGAAGCATGCACTGCAGAGTGTCGTCTGCTCCAGTCTATGTGGGGCTCTCTGTGGGTTCAGACACACACTATATCCAGGCTTGGTCAGTAATGTAAGACATACATCTAAAAACTCACTAATAAAGTTTAATGTTTAACTCACAGATGGAAGCATGCACTGCAGAGTGTTGTCTGCTCCAGTCTGTGTGGGGCTGTCTATGGGTTAGAAACACTATACCCACAGGGAGCCTCACAGATGGAAGCATGCACTGCAGAGTGTTGTCTGCTCCAGTCTGTGTGGGGCTGTCTATGGGTTAGAAACACTATACCCACAGGGAGCCTCACAGATGGAAGCATGCACTGCAGAGTGTTGTCTGCTCCAGTCTGTGTGGGGCTGTCTATGGGTTAGAAACACTATACCCACAGGGAGCCTCACAGATGGAAGCATGCATTATGGAGTGTCGTCTGCTCCAGTCTATGTGGGGCTCTCTATGGGTTCAGACACACTATATCCAGGCTTTGTCAGTAATGTAAGACATACATCTAAAACCTCAATGATAAAGTTTATATGATTAACCCACAGGGAGCCTCACAGATGGAAGCATGCATTATGGAGTGTCGTCTGCTCCAGTCTATGTGGGGCTCTATAGGTTCAGACACACTATATCCAGGCTTGGTCAGTAATGTATTGACATCTAAAACCTCACTGATATCCAGTTCTGTTCAAGTCTACATTTAGTGTGTTTGGCATTTGTCCCTAGAGGGCGAATTTAGTGAAGTTACCTGGCACAGCATGATTATAAAACACAGACAAGCAGATTGTGTGGTTAAAACACATATAATCATCAACTGGTATGAAATGGTAACTTCCAGTACAATTGCGACTCTAGCAAATTTATACCAGTATATGTTATAGTAATGAAATTCGCCAACATACAGCACTGCTCAAATTAAGCGACCTGTTTTAACGAGGTGTACATGCGTTAATACCGCGGTGCAATACCGCGACATACCGCCAATTTGCGGTTGCACTACCACGCGCGTACCGCGGTACCACCGCGACGTTCACGGTACCACCGCACTACCAGCGGTAACGAATGTTGGTAGCGCGGTGGCACGCGGTAATCCACCGCAAAAACGCGGGTGACATTACCGCTACGCGGTAGCATTTTTGTAACGAGGTTAATGACGGGATTCGATTGCTGACCGTCAATCTTCCAAAATAGGACGGCCGTTCTCACGATCTCCGTCCATGTTTGTGTACCGTGAAGTGTATTATTAAAATATTGAAATAGATGAAAGCCGAGTATCGGGAAATATGCCCATTATAACGGGCTTCCAGATTAAGTAAAGGTAAGTATAAGTTACTTTGATAAAGTCATTTTTCAATTAATGTGAATATTAAAATATTACAATAACATTTCTAGTCTCGTTTTATTGCCTAAAATTCCCATAAATGACACTATTTGTAATCAGTGTTGGTTATCGGGAAGGGAACAAATGATTTCGGCCATTTTAGACAGCTCGATAAATCCCGTATCTACAGTTTATATCAATGTTCAGATGTACGTGATCCCTAAATTGAATGATAACGACCACTATTTAAATAGTCCCCAGAATAAATATCGTTATTAACTTTATTGACATTCATTAACTGCAAATCACAAACACCATTTGTTCGTACAACGGGAATTATTGTCTTAGCAATAAAAGACAAACGTGGAACTCCCGTATATCCAGGAAAAAAACACATTCTGGCAAAAGCACGTGTCACTGATTACGTCATACTGCAGCTGGCAGACTTTGTTAATATAGGTCACAGGGCACTTAAATTAAGATGTCGTTTTATAACTGGCCTCAATGGGTGAAATAAATATTTGTGTTTTGTTGATGGTGCTATTATATAGTAAAACTACACACGTGACGCACGCGCGAATGGCTGTTTTTGTGTTTTGGACACTTGTATTTCCATTACTTCAATGCGTCCGTTTGGCTTACATAATGCTCGCAGAAGGTAGTTCAGATATTTATCGATCTATTTTGGTATTGCGAATAATATTATGTGCGAACCGCCACGTGGCTTTAAACAGACAAGTCTCATTCGATCTTTAAAATGTTGTGCACGTAATAGCTATTTATAAATATTTGTCGCACAAAAGTGAGACAAACGCTCTTTATTGCAACCGTATCGGGAATAAACTAACAAGGACTAAAACACACCAAATTCGATCACTTGAAATAATTATGTTACAATGTTAACCTCTGTATATAACCAAACAAACATATTTTATCTTTCCAACACCATGCATGTTTTTTTCCGAATAACGATTAGATAGGAATACCGGTATGTGATATAATTTATACTGCGACCCACCGAGAACTACAAGTGCACGCCTTCGCCAAATTTCACATCAAATGATGCCGCCCGACACACACTCGTGAGCACAATGAATGTTCACGTAACAAAATCAAAGACTGATTTGACAACGTTGTGTCTTTCAATGTTTGGTGTTTTGCGTGTGTGTTTTTTCGCGCACATTGGTGATGATAACAACTTTACTTTGCTGCATGACATGTGCCACGCCTAAAATATCTTCGGTCCGTCTCAATAGAACCATACAAATATGGATATCATTGGAACCGGCTCCTTGACCACATTGTGATAGTTACAGTTATGCCCTGTGCCAATGCATTCTCTTATATATGCGAGTCGACCATAGGTTGCCTCGCATATATAAGAGAATGCATTGGCCTAAAAAAAATCTTTTTTTAACACTTTTTACCATTTTTTCTTACATTCTTTAACAATTTTATAATTTTTAATGTGTTAAGCCAATGCATTCTCTTATATATGCGAGGCGACCTATGGTCGACTCGCATATATAAGAGAATGCATTGGCACAGGGCCGTTCTGTTGGTTAAAGGGTTAATCCATAATTTTATAAAATGGAGCGTTATTTACTATTTCCTCCAAAAAACAATTGACATGTGTACCAGGATTACCACGGTATTTTTATGCTTAACCCTTTACCCAACAGAAAGGCCCTGTGCCAATGCATTCTCTTATATATGCGAGTCGACCATAGGTCGCCTCGCATATATAAGAGAATGCATTGGCTTAACACATTAAAAATTATAAAATTGTTAAAGAATGTAAGAAAAAATAGTAAAAAGTGTTAAAAAAAGATTTTTTTTAGGCCAATGCATTCTCTTATATATGCGAGGCGACCTATGGTCGACTCGCATATGTAACAGAATGCATTGGCACAGGGCATAACTGTAATCATCACAATGTGGTCAATGAGCCGGTTCCAATGATATCCATATTTGTATGGTTCTATTGAGACAGACCGAAGATATTTTAGGCTGTTGAAGCTTTATTTGGCCGGTTTTGGCCGGTTTGTTGGGTAAAGGCTTAAATACCGCCCAGCACTAATTCTAATAGCTTAGCTCTTTCATGACGGAAGCTTCCTGAATTGTTGTGAAAACCCTGTGCCGATGCATTTTCTTATATATGCAAGTCAACCATAGGTCGCCTCGCATATATAAGAGAATGCATTGGCCTAACAAATTTTATATTATTTTTTATAATTGTTAAAGAATGGTAGAAAAAATTTAAAAAAATTATTAGAAATTGTAAATTGTTAAAGAATGTAAGAAATAATGATAATTTTTTTTTTTTAAAGAATGTAAGAAAAAATGTTAAAAAATGAAGGAAAAAAAAATATATACCCTTTCATGACGGGAGCTGTGCTGGCACAACATTAAAGACCCTATGCCAATGCATTTCTCTTATATATACGAGTTGACCATAGGTCGCCTCGCATTTACCATTCTCTGGTATATGCGAGGCGACCTATTGTCAACTCGCATATATAAGAGAATGCATTGGCACAGGGTCTTTAATGTTGCACCAGCAAAGCTCCTGTCATGAAAGTGTATATGACACTCCCGTATGGAGCCTCACATAGACCCAAACAGACGACAGTCATCAGTGCTTTGTTCTCTCTGTCTGGGGCTCCATGAAGGGTTATATAACATCCCGTATGGAGCCTCACATAGACCCAAACAGACAACAGTCATCAGTGCATTGTTCGCTCTGTCTGGGGCTCCATAAAGGCTTAATGAGCTTGGATCTAAAAAGCTGCATGAGGAGTTAATTTAATCATTTCTTTAGAAATACTCCTTGATGATTAATTATCCCTTGGGATATGTTCAGGTGATAAGTTCTACAAACAACGTTCTTTTTTAACCCTTTACCCAACAAAACGGCCAAAAACGCCCAAATAAAGCTTCAACAGCCTAATATATCTTCGGTCTGTCTCAATAACACCATACAAATATGGATATCATTGGAACCGGTTCATTGACCACTTTGTGATGATTACAGTTATGTCCTGTGCCAATGCATTCTCGTCGCCTCGCATATATAAGAGAATGCATTGGTCTAAAAAAATCTTTTTTTAGCACTTTTTACCATTTTTTCTTACATTCTTTAACGATTTTATAATTTTTTCTTACATTTTTTTACAATTTTTATAATATTTTTCTACATTCTTTTACAATTTTTAATATATGTTAAGCCAATGCATTCTCTTATATATGCGAGGCGACCTATGGTGGACTCGCATATATAAGAGAATGCATTGGCACAGGGCCGTTCTGTTGGGTAAAGGGTTAACTTATCTGAACATTTTCCTCCAATAAATATACCTCTCTGTGCACTTTTATTATCTGTTGTGCACTTATTTTTCCTGAACACCCCTCCAGATGAATAATATACTGTTGCATTGTATACTTTTATCACTGAGTGGGAGAATCCATTTAGTATAGAAATGGTTAAATAATTACTCAAAAGAATTTTGTTTTTATATTTCAGGGCTCTACTTCATATTTTGCTAAAAGCTTAGAAAATGGTGAAGTGATATCATTACAAGATATACCACTAGTAAGTTAAATATAATCACAGCTTTCATGCTATCATTACATGATATGCCACTAGTAAGTTAGATATAATTACAGATTTCATGATATCGTTACAAGATATGCCGCTAGTGAGTTAAATTTGCTCACGAGTTGTTTCATTACGGGGACATAGTCACTCACGTGACATTTCTTGTTTTTATACCCCCCCCCCCCCCCCCCCCCCCCGCAATGAAGTTGTGGGTGGTATACTATAGAATCAGCTTGTCCATCCGTTCGTCTGTCCATTCGTCATCCGTCCGTGGACACAAATTTGTCCAGATTTTTTCTCATTTGATTTATGATCATTTTCCGTGAAACTTGGCACTGACATCAACCACCATGGGAACCTGTGCACCTGCGATTATGACGTCTGTCGGACATTTTTTGGTGGAGTTATCCCCCTTTTTCAACTTAGAAATTTTTTTGCAACATGCATAATTTTGTCCGAGCTTTTATTCCTACATTTTTATACACCCGTTTGAACAAACGGTCGTATTATGTAAATGGGTTGTCCGTCCATCGTCCGCCCGTCGTCCGTCAGCTTTTGGTTTCCGGATGATAACTTTAGATTGAATCGAGTGAACTGAACCAGATTTGGTATGTTAATTTACCACACCAAAATACAGATCTATTTCGAATATGGGTTTCATCCGCGTGATTTTGACTGAGTTTTGCCCATTTTTCGACTTAGATTTGACCTGATTTGCAGTTTCCGGATGATAACTTTAGATTCAATCAAGTGAACTGAACCAAATATGGTATATTAGTTTACCACCCCAAAATATAGATCAAGTTCGAATATGGGTTTCGTCCGCATCATTTTGACTGTTATGCCCCTTTTTGTCCGCCGACCCAACAGGTTCGGAGGACTATTATAATCAGCACGTCCGTCCGTCCGTCCGTCCGTCCGTCCGTCCGTCCGAGGTTTCCGGATGATAACTTTAGTTAGAGTGAACCAAATTAAATTAAATTTGGTATGTGGATTTACTAGCAGAAAAGACAGGTCAAGTTCGAATTCTTGTTCCGTCCGCCAATTTTCACCAGAGTTATGCCCCTTTTTTTACTTAGAAAACCCCTGAAAGTTGGTTTCCGGATGATAACTTTAGTAGAGTTAATTGGATTCAAACCAAATTTGGTGTATTACTTTCTTCCAGCAAAACACAGGTCAAGTTCGAACGTGGGTTCTGCCCGACCATTTTTGGCAGAGTTAAGCCCCTTTTTCGACATAGAAAATTCAGTTTTTCTTCTGTTTTTTTGTTTCCGGATGATAACTTGATTTTGGATTGTTTATATGCAAAACCCGTTTTTTGTGGATTACTTATATCAAAATACAGCTCAAGTTCGAATTTCGGTTTAATCCGATAATTTTTGCGAGAGTTATGGCCCTTTTTTGTTCGCCGACCCGACATATAAAACCCCAAAAGTTGGTGTCCGGATGATAACTTTAGTAGAGTTAATCAGATTTAAACCAAATTTGGTATGTGTCTTTCTCCCAGCAAAACACAGGTCAAGTTCAAATTCGGGTTCCGCCCGCCAATTTTCACCAGAGTTATGTCCCTTTTTTTACTTAGAATTTTTGCCAATTTGAGGTTTCCGGATGATAACTTTAGTAAATGTGTACTGAATGAAATTAAATTTGGTATATGTAGGTTTACTAGCACAAAAGACAGATAAAATTCGATTTTGTGTTGCGCCATGCCAATTTTTATGCGCAAACAACGGTCGTATCAAGCCGACGCTTAGAGGCAGACATGAGGTCTACCGACCTTTTATTCGACTTAGATTTTACCTGATTTGCGGTTTCCGGATGATAACCTAAGATTGAATCAAGTGAACTGAACCAAATTTGGTATATTAGTTTACCACCCCAAAATACATATCAAGTTTGAATACGGGTTTCGTCCGCATGATTTTGACTGAGTTATATCCCTTTTTAGACTTAGATTTTACCTGATTTGCGGTTTCCGTATGATAACTTTAGATTGAATCGAGTGAACTGAACCAGATTTGGTATGTTAGTTTACCACACCGAAATACAGATCAAGTTCGAATATGTGTTTCGTCCGCATGATTTTGACTGAGTTATATCCCTTTTTCGACTTAGATTTGACCTGATTTGCAGTTTCCGGATGATAACTTTAGATTCAATCAAGTGAACTGAATCAAATATGGTATATTAGTTTACCACCCCAAAATATAGATCAAGTTCGAATATGGGTTTCATCCGCATGATTTTTACAGAGTTATGCCCATTTTTCGACTTAGATTTGACCTGATTTGCAGTTTCCGGATGATAACCTTAGATTGAATCAAGTGAACTGAACCAAATTTGGTATATTAGTTTACCACCCCAAAATACAGATCAAGTTCGAATATGGGTTTCATCCGCATGATTTTTACAGAGTTATGCCCATTTTTCGACTTAGATTTGACCTGATTTGCAGTTTCCGGATGATAACCTTAGATTGAATCAAGTGAACTGAACCAAATTTGGTATATTAGTTTACCACCCCAAAATACAGATCAAGTTCGAATATGGGTTTCGTCCGCATGAGTTATATCCCTTTTTAGACTTCGATTTTACCTGATTTGCAGTTTCCGGATGATAACTCTAGATTGAATCAAGTGTTTAGTGAATTGAACCTAATTTGGTATATTAGTTTACCACCCCAAAATACAGATCAAGTTCGAATATGGGTTTCATCCATATATTTGACTGATTTATGCCCCTTTTTCGACTTAGAATTTATTTTTGTTATTATTTTGTCTTAAGTCAAAGGTTTCAAACAAATGAATTAAACCTTGCCACACTCTACTCCAGAAACGGGCGTATTATGCCACGCCCCGATGGCGTGCTCTTGTTAAGTCAATGGGTTTAAGATTAGGGTTAGGGTTGTGCACCTGCAATGGGAACTCTTATTTTATTATTTTAACTAAATGTTTACTGACATGTGAAACATCTTAGTATTTTAAAAACACGGTGGGTATCCTTAGTCCCATTGGGACAGTCACACCTCTAGTTTTAACTACAAGGCGACAAACATTATTACAATCCATGTCTAATGAACGTTTTTACACTCCATGTCTTATGAACATTATTACAAACCATGTCTTATGAAAGATTTTACAATCTGTCTTGATTTTCAGGATAAACGAAAAGATTTAGAGGACTTTATAGGAATTCCTGTCAAATCATTGCTCTGTGTTCCGACGAAATCCAAACTAACCAACGATGTCATCGCACTGGTTTGTGTTGTCAACAAATCAGCTAACAAAAGGTGAGAGACAAGCCTTTATTTTTTTGCAACATGTATAATTTTGTCCGAGCTTTTATTCCTACATTTTTTCGGTTAATTTTTTTTTAACTTCGCACAGATATTTAGTACCATGGGAACCTGTGCACGTCTGTCTGGCATTTTTTGGTGGAGTTATCCCCCTTTTTCGACTTAGAAATGTTTTTGCAACATGCCTAATTTTGTCCGAGCTTTTATTTCTACATTTTTAGGTCAATGTTTTTGAATCTTGGCACTGATATTTAGTACCATGAGAACCTATGCACCTGCGATTATGATGTCTGTCCGACTTTTTTTGTGGAGTTATTCCCCTTTTTCGACTTAGAACATTTATTCCTACATTTTTCTGTCAATAAGTTTAAGATTACGGTTAGGTTTGTGCACCTGCAATGGGAACTGTTATTTTATTATTTTAACTAAATGTTTACTGACATGAGAAACATCTTAGTATTTCAAAAACACGGGGGGGGGGGGGGGGGGGGGGGGGGGGGGGTATCCTTAGTCCCATTGGGACAGTCACACCTCTTGTTGAACAATGTTTCCTTTTCAGCTTTACAAGTGAAGATATACGGATAATTGTACAATGTTTTCCTTTTCAGCTTTACAAATGAAGATATACGGATAATTGTACAATGTTTCCATTTCAGCTTTACAAATGAAGATATACGGATAATTGTACAATGTTTCCTTTTCAGCTTTACAAATGAAGATATACAGATAATTGAACAATGTTTCCAGTACACTGCCTCCGTCATCACCACCACCATAGCTTTCCAGAATGAAAGAAAACTCAAAAATCAAACACAGGTAAACACATTCTTCTCAATACATCATTTAACCCTTTTTGCTGCTTTTTGTTCCTGCATTGTCTTCTTTTTTCAACTTATTATCGGAACATTTTCCAGTCATTGTAAACATACACTCAGATTCATACGGATACTGAGTCTATCATGGAACATTTTCCAGTCATTGTAAACATACACTCAGATTCATACGGATACTGAGTCTATCATGGAACATTTTCCAGTCATTGTAAACATACACTCAGATTCATACGGATACTGAGTCTATCATGGAACATTTTCCAGTCATTGTAAACATACACTCAGATTCATACGGATACTGAGTCTATCATGGAACATTTTCCAGTCATTGTAAACATACACTCAGATTCATACGGATACTGAGTCTATCATATTCCTGCCAACTTTTTATTTCTCTGAAGGCTTGCGATATTCCCCCGAATTACGTCACGTGCGTCGCGCTACGTTAATCATTTTCGATTGGACTCAAAGTCGGGATTTTTTTACCCTGTGCCAATGCATTCTCTTATATATGCGAGTCGACCATAGGTCGCCTCGCATACATAAGAGAATGCATTGGCCTAACAATTTTTTATCATTTTTTTTAAATAAATGTTTCTTACATTTTTTAGGACATAAAATAAAAAACATCCATTACCCTGCAGGGAGCCCCACACATATATAGAAGCATATAGAAGAGTGTCGTCTGCTCATGTTTGTCTGGAGCTCTGTATGGGTGAAATTATAAAATTGTTAAAGAATACAAGTAAAAATTATTAAAATTGTAAAAAATTGTTAGGCTAATGCATTCTCTTATATATGCGAGGCGACCTATGGTTGACTCGCATATATAAGAGAATGCATTGGCACAGGGTAAAAAAATCCCGACTTACGACACATCGCACTACGTTAATCGTTTCGATTGGACTCAAAGACGTTGGTGCTACTAATAGTGAGTTCTGATTGGCGTTAGTGACGTGGAATCCCGGGGTTGGGAAATGAAAACTCTGCGAAAGGTCATCAGACCCCCTATTTTATACGTGGGTATGTAGTGTACTCCAGACTGAACATTTGTCTCCAATAAATTGGACACCTTCTGCATCTCTGCTTATATTTTTTCCTGAAACCCCTCTATATGAACAATAGACCATTCCAATGTATACTTTATAACTGAGTGGGAGAATTTTTTAGTATAAAAAGGGTTGCAGATAGTCTGTCTCTTCCCAAAAAAGTTTTATATAGATTCCAGTCATTTTTCATGGAAAATCGTTTTCTAAAATGTTGTATCAGGTCTTCTGCCAAATTTGATCGTTTGTGCATTTCCTCCTTATCATAAGTGGCGATGACTTAACAGTGCTTATGTACAAGAGATGCAGTTGAATGAATACAGGGACAGGATGGGGATGGGGGGAGCTAGGAAGGGAGGGAGGCATCAGTATAATAGCAATTTCTCACATGTTTCAACACAATGCACTGAAGAGCACTACTTGTTCATCTATTTCTGATGTGGTACAGCTATGCTCTAATTAATCGACCTTCCTTAACAACATTGACCACTGATATTACTGCTTTACTCGACTGCGTTGATGCGATCAGCATTGTCACCACCACAGAGAGTGTATATTTCTGGCATGGCGTGAAGCTGCATTGATGCAATTTTGAATGTTGATTGTTTATTAGCAAAGCCAACAGTTAAGTTGGAACATGCAATAACATATATACATACTATACACAAGGCACACATAACATATAAGTCATATCAATAAAAATACATACACACACAATTATATTGAAATCCATGATGCCATTTACAGTAAAGTGGTATCCTTTTTAAAGATAGTTTTATGAATATGCTTACTTTTTTAAGAAGGCTCAAATATTCAATTGAGAGCAAACGATGAAATTTATTCCTGTTAGGGTTCTCCCAGTAATATTTGGGAATGTGGATTTCGCGTAAATCTTGTAACTTTTGGCATAGGATTATAAAGTGATATTCGTCACAAGGACTGTTCTCAGTGACAATCAGTGACCAACTTTGTATGTTGATTAAACCGTAACATTTATTAATTGAAATATTGTTTTGTGTATAGTTAATGCAGTGCATGGCGCTTACGAAAAACTGGACTGGGTATAAGGCAGCCATATGAAAAATTAATGCGGAGTACCCCAGTAAATTACCCATGGATGCTGCATGTCAATCACATGACTCTGGTTGAATCTCTGTATAACCGCTGTCGACCTGCTGATGACCTGCAGTACAACCTTGTTTAACCCTTTACCCAACAGAACGGCCCTGTGCCAATGCATTATCTTATATATGCGAGTCGACCATAGGTTGCCTCGCATATATAAGAGAATGCATTGGCTTAACACATTAAAAATTATAAAATTGTTAAAGAATGTAAGAAAAAATGGTAAAAAGTGTTAAAAAAAGATTTTTTTTAGGCCAATGCATTCTCTTATATATGCGAGGCGACCTATGGTCGACTCGCATATATAAGAGAATGCATTGGCACAGGGCATAACTGTAACTATCACAATGTGGTCAAGGAGCCGGTTCCAATGATATCCATATTTGTATGGTTCTATTGAGACAGACCGAAGATATTTTAGGCTGTTGAAGCTTTTTTTGGCCGGTTTGTTGGGTAAAGGGTCAAGGGGTTGATTAATTAGAGCATAGCTTTATGTATAAAAAGTGTGATGGCTATTTATATTATTCTATATATTTTATTACAGGCGATGTTGCAAGTTGCCAGAAATCTGTTCACACATCTGGGTGAGTTCATCACTCTGTCAAATCGACAGCTGTATGAGTCCAACTCGTATCAGTCGAGTGCTTTAACTGATCATCTCTTCCATATCAAGGTTAACTTCCTAAAACTCATACGAAAACTGGCTCATGGTAAACAATACAAAAAAATAATCGGTCGAAACTCAGAAACGTTCTCAGATTTGCTTAAACAGCTGAATTTCTCATTTATCTCTTCAAATGTCGATACAAACAGCAACAGTTTGTATAATGCTAATACGTTTACAATGAGAGCTTTTAAAGAGTTAGGTCGCAGTGAATTAACTGCGACGACGGACAGTGAGTTCAGCTTTGTTAGTGCAAGAAGTAAATGTAGAATGGATCAATACAGTGAAGGGACCGAAAGACAAAAATATGAACATGCTGAGCAGAGGGCGCCATCGTTCGTCACCGGGAAGAGCTTCACGGAAGATTTCAAATCAATTATCTCTGATGATGATGCTGATGAAGAATTTCCGGAGAAATTATCAGAACAATTCGAGAAGATGTGTTCGAATGATGGCGGTGTGAAACCGACATGCAGTTCATCAGAAACCGGGTTAATGAAGGTCAAAGGTGATGTTTTAGATGAGATTCCGGAGCTTGAGGAAGCAGATTTACCACATGTGAGATTGTCGCACAGCGAGCCGGCATTCACGACATCACAAAAGACCTTAGATAAACCTGATTCACAGGAGAGTAGATCAATACTAAATGATGCTTTCATCGCCAGCAGCTCTGAAGATTTGTTCGCTAAATCAGTTGATGATTTAAAATCTTTGTCAGATCATCAAATCATTGTGGAGAATTACGACACAAAATTACGTCACGTCGTGTCGATTAAGGGCATCACGGTGTCTCATGGGAAATCATCGAAGTCGAGTTTCGGGGATTTTCCACCTAACGATGAGCACCTCCATATCCCAGATGAAACATATGCAATCGCTCCACTACAGACATCTTGTTACCTTGACTATCACATGGAGAGAAGTATAGAATCCGTTCAGAGTTCAAAGTTCAGAGTTTTAGATTTGAGTGTTTGACTGTCTTTAGAATTCAACTAAGTTTAAGTTGAACTGTTTTTCAGAATTAAGTGTTTGACAGACTTTATGGTTCAACATAGTTGGTTTCCATTTGACCCAGTTCATTGTACAACAGAGTTAGTGTTCATTGTTCAAGATAGTTCAAAATAGATTTTGTTGTTTTCAAAGATTTCAAGTTTTAATTCACAAGTTTACATAATGTTTAGTGTTTTAATTTGTTTACTGTTACAATTTCTTGTTATGTTAAATTGACATTTTTGAGATTATTTTCTTCTTCTTAAAGAATGAAAACTGCACACTATTAAAATCCTGATATTTATGGGACCATCTCCTTTTATACTCAACAGAATATATGCAACAAATGAATGAATTTGAGCAATAGATTTGTGCAAAATACAACCCATATGGTGTATAAATAATGCAAACAACATGGTAATTATAATGAAAATGAATTTATGGCTGGAGTCATAAATTCACTTTTGTTATAATTACCATGTTTTTTGTATAATTCATGCGGTAAAGAGTGTATTTTGCACTCATCCATGGCTCAAATTCATTCATTTGTTGCATATATTCTGTTGAGTATAAAAGTAGATGATCCCAAAAATTGCGGGATTTAGTGTGCAGTTATATTCTCAAATTTAAAGTTTTAACATTTTTGAATAATAATATCTTGTTTATTTTTTCAAAACAAAAGCTTCAATACTTTTTGAAACCAGCTTAATTAATTTGTTATTGATTGACTTTTGTGACGATAAACTGGATATTATATGATAAGTTTCCAATTATATAGCTATACATTATCAAATTCTTGTTTTGGATCTAAAAAACTTATGGAAAATAATTGGTAAGAAATTTATTTGAATATTTTAAATTCTGATTGCCGCTTTTGATTTGTAGATGACTTGACTGTTCTTCTCAAGGAAATTATGCAAGAAGCAAGAAATCTTACTCAAGCTGAGAGGTAAGGCCACACATAATTAATTCCTGCTTCTCAAGCGCGCGCATTCATGAGGTTCCAAAGAGGGTGAAAAGCAAGCCCTTGTCCTCCAATCCCATCACCATATCAATTTGGTAAATAAATATGTTTAAATTAGAGGGTGAATTTGGTGATGCAAGCTAGTCTCACATTTTGTGTGGGACACATAAAATCTGACATTTTGTGTGGGACACATAAAATCTGACATTTTGTGTGGGACACATAAAATCTCACATTTTGTGTGGGACACATAAAATCTGACATTTTGTGTGGGACACATAAAATCTCACATTTTGTGTGGGACACATAAAATCTCACATTTTGTGTGGGACACATAAAATCTCACATTTTGTGTGGGACACATAAAATCTCACATTTTGTGTGGGACACATCAAATCTCACATTTTGTGTGGGACACATCAAATCTCACATTTTGTGTGGGACACATAAAATCTGACATTTTGTGTGGGACACATAAAATCTCACATTTTGTGTGGGACACATAAAATCTCACATTTTGTGTGGGATACATAAAATCTCACATTTTGTGTGGGACACATAAAATCTCACATTTTGTGTGGGACACATCAAATCTGACATTTTGTGTGGGACACATAAAATCTGACATTTTGTGTGGGACACATAAAATCTCACATTTTGTGTGGGACACATAAAATCTAACATTTTGTGTGGGACACATAAAATCTCACATTTTGTGTGGGACACATCAAATCTGACATTTTGTGTGGGACACATAAAATCTGACATTTTGTGTGGGACACATAAAATCTCACATTTTGTGTGGGACACATAAAATCTCACATTTTGTGTGGGACACATAAAATCTCACATTTTGTGTGGGACACATCAAATCTGACATTTTGTGTGGGACACATAAAATCTGACATTTTGTGTGGGACACATAAAATCTCACATTTTGTGTGGGACACATAAAATCTCACATTTTGTGTGGGACACATAAAATCTCACATTTTGTGTGGGACACATAAAATCTGACATTTTGTGTGGGACACATCAAATCTCACATTTTGTGTGGGACACATAAAATCTCACATTTTGTGTGGGACACATAAAATCTCACATTTTGTGTGGGACACATAAAATCTCACATTTTGTGTGGGACACATAAAATCTCACATTTTGTGTGGGACACATCAAATCTGACATTTTGTGTGGGACACATAAAATCTGACATTTTGTGTGGGACACATAAAATCTCACATTTTGTGTGGGACACATAAAATCTCACATTTTGTGTGGGACACATCAAATCTGACATTTTGTGTGGGACACATAAAATCTGACATTTTGTGTGGGACACATAAAATCTCACATTTTGTGTGGGACACATAAAATCTCACATTTTGTGTGGGACACATAAAATCTCACATTTTGTGTGGGACACATAAAATCTGACATTTTGTGTGGGACACATCAAATCTCACATTTTGTGTGGGACACATAAAATCTCACATTTTGTGTGGGACACATAAAATCTCACATTTTGTGTGGGACACATAAAATCTCACATTTTGTGTGGGACACATAAAATCTCACATTTTGTGTGGGACACATCAAATCTCACATTTTGTGTGGGACACATCAAATCTCACATTTTGTGTGGGACACATCAAATCTCACATTTTGTGTGGGACACATAAAATCTCACATTTTGTGTGGGACACATCAAATCTCACATTTTGTGTGGGACACATAAAATCTCACATTTTGTGTGGGACACATAAAATCTCACATTTTGTGTGGGACACATAAAATCTCACATTTTGTGTGGGACACATAAAATCTCACATTTTGTGTGGGACACATAAAATCTCACATTTTGTGTGGGACACATCAAATCTCACATTTTGTGTGGGACACATAAAATCTCACATTTTGTGTGGGACACATAAAATCTCACATTTTGTGTGGGACACATAAAATCTCACATTTTGTGTGGGACACATCAAATCTCACATTTTGTGTGGGACACATAAAATCTCACATTTTGTGTGGGACACATATAATCTCACATTTTGTGTGGGACACATAAAATCTCACATTTTGTGTGGGACACATAAAATCTCACATTTTGTGTGGGACACATCAAATCTCACATTTTGTGTGGGACACATAAAATCTCACATTTTGTGTGGGACACATCAAATCTCACATTTTGTGTGGGACACATAAAATCTCACATTTTGTGTGGGACACATAAAATCTCACATTTTGTGTGGGACACATAAAATCTCACATTTTGTGTGGGACACATCAAATCTCACATTTTGTGTGGGACACATAAAATCTCACATTTTGTGTGGGACACATAAAATCTCACATTTTGTGTGGGACACATAAAATCTCACATTTTGTGTGGGACACATAAAATCTCACATTTTGTGTGGGACACATAAAATCTCACATTTTGTGTGGGACACATATAATGTCCAAGTCTGGATATGGTGTGTCTGACATTTGCAGAATAAATTCCCCGGAGGGTGCATTTATTGATGCTATGGGGTGCATTTATTGATGCTATGGGGTGCATTTATTGATGCTATGGGGTGCATTTATTGATGCTACCCAGCACAGCGAGAATGCATAATCAAGGTGTCTAATCGTTGAACATCATCAACTTCAACTGGGGAACTTCAATCTTATCCAAGGTGTCACATAGCAGTTGAGGCCTAAGCAGATTGAGGTGTCCAGAGGGTGAATTTGGTAATGGGGTAGTGTCGCTAAATTTACCATCAGGTGAACGCATTCTGTAATTGTCAGACACAATATATCAAGACTTGAAAATGTCAGATCAGCTTGCATCCTTTATTGTTTATTAATTCTTTAATAAATGAATAATTATACTAACCATACTAGTGATATACAATACAATGCACAAAAACAATGCAGTCAAGTCACTTTTTTAAAAATGATTTACAATGACTACCAATAATTGTAAGATATTTTGTACTATATGTAAAATGAGCCTAATCTTTTCTCTCCACGCAAATATAGTTAGTACACTACCAAGTTATTAAGTACCAGATATATTGATATATGTTCATATTTTTCTACAGAATGACCCCGGCATGAAGGGAAGGCTGTGCGAAGGATAGTGTAAATCGTTATGAAATGATATCCCTATTTAGGCCCAATGCATGGTAACGACACAAATGCTTGATTAATCCGGTTGATTCTTTTGGATGCAAGTTAACAGCGATAATTATGCCTATCAATATCGCTTATGGTTTACACATCGGCCTTTGATGATGATGATATTATGAGGCAATATAGATCAATTTGTTCCCGTTCCAATATTTTCATGAATTTTTTTTACAAGTGCTCATTTGATGTAAAACGCCATCTTTTTCATGCTTATATTTCATCATTATATTGTACTTTGTGGGAAAATTTCACCCAACGCAGTTACCACAAATTAATTGTATGTTATAACAATGCCTATAGGAAGTTTATGGGTTATGAATGGAGATGTAGCGCAAGTGGGATGTACGTCAGGGATGTTGTGAGCTCTGTTCCTATGTTGATAAGAAAGAGTGTGTATGGTCTGAGAGAACGAGTGACTGAATCTGACAATACAATTTTGCATGCAATCATTAATTTCAATTTATTTTATGAATCTTATCTTTTTAAACATTGGAAAGAAATTCTGTATTACATATAATTGATATTTCTATCATATGGGCCATTTGAGCCTGAATTAAATAAACTATATATATATAAAGGCCTATCATATAGTACTGTATGCAGTGAATGTTATATACAATGCAATTAAGCTGATGATTAAGGATGCCACCAGAGTTCAGCCAAATACTGGCGATACACGTACATCTTTATGTAGAAATCATGGTTAACCCTTTCAGTGCTAGGGGCTGATCTCATGGGCCCTAATTTACGGTCTGTAAAATCGGCCCTAAAACAATTAAAAAATAATAAAAAAAAATTATATTTTTTTTGGGTTGAATTTGTTTTGGGTATGCTTAAGCATGCTATAGCGAATTTAAAAACAAACTGGATAAAACCTTAGAGGCATGTTATAACTCAAAACTGTCACCAAGTATTCATAGGAATAATTTTGATGCCCATGAAAAACGTAAGATTTCCTGGCACTAAACCTACAAAATAAGTCTGGCACTGAAAGAGTTAAAGAATATAAGAAAAAATTATTAAAATTGTAAAAAATGCCAATGCATTCTCTTATATATGCGAGGCGACCTATGGTCGACTCGCATATATAAGAGAATGCATTGGTACAGGGTATATGGGTTGATACAAATATCTGACTTGGCACTGAAAGGGTTAAATGTCTTGTCCAGTGAGACAAAATCAGTTTTCCAGAGACGACATGAAAATTAAGTGTAGTCTTGTCTGGATTCTGATCTGCAAAGACAAATGACGATTTGACATCATGACGTCGTAACTGAATGGTTTTGGTTAAGCTAACAAATGAAATTTATCTGATATGAACCTATTTATTTATAATAACTGCTTTTATCATTTGTTCATGATCACATATCGGAAGTTGTGAAGTAGCATTTTTTTATTTTTCATCGCGTTGGTTCATTGCTGATTCTGTTCTTTTGTGTAACCATCCACTGTCACGCAATATTTTCTCACAAAAGTGTTCTTGCCCAAAATTTTACCTTCACGGTATACTGTAAATTATGTGTGATGTCACAAGTATACAGGACCTGAGCTTGGTGCATGAATACTGAGTGGGGTCGTTATTAATAGTGAACAATGAATTTATACCTGAATACAAAATATTAAAACAAAAAAATAACTGGCATCCATGGAACGCAACAAAAAAAACATCCGTTCCTTATAATACACTCAGCTAGCAGAATAACAGAGCATTTGGTGCCTATTTTCAATGATTATTGGTAGGATGTTCACTGTCCAGTTATCCATTTCTTGCTTCGCGTCTTCCTTTTTTGGCCCACAATGCGCCATGGCCACAAGCAAACAAGCTGAGTCCGTGGGAACCAGGACCTGAAACGAGACACTAGACCCCCTGGTTAGTGATGTCTGCTGGTCAGTGCCAAGCGAATGCCGCAGGATCACAAAACAAAAAAACAAAAAAAAGGGGGTGGTGGGGGTGGGGGGGGGGGGGGGGTAATTTCAAACAAAAACATACTTTCCCCAATTTTCGAATCTTGCGAAAAGACCTTGGCCCTCTCACGACTTGATCACGTGCCTCCGGCGATATAGTTCCGCTCTCCCGAATTTACTGAGAACGATCAGCGCCCTGGTTATATATTACCCTGATGCTGCTGAGAGTTTTTGGTAACATTGCGAATAAATTACCAGGCAGATGTTGACTTATTAAATCTTATTAATGATCATATAGTACTGCATGTTAATCCCACCAATGGAATTTGTGTATCGATCCGCATGATCCATCAAATCTTTATTTAGCAACTGACCCAATCGGGCATGTGATCTTGTTTTGGTTCTATTCTTAGTTTTGGTAAACAACTGCAAATGTGTCTCTCTAGCTGTCATGTTTTAGCGACCCGATGGGATAAATGCAGTCGCTGTGCGACGCTCGTTTTATACAAAGTGACGCGATTTCAACCAATCAACGTGAATGCATGTATGAGTGTAAATTTATATATTTGGAAGATGAAATCTTGACTTTGTTTCTATTTAGACATAATGCATTGAACTGTTGTTTTCTGTTACAGGTGCTCTGTGTTCCTGATAGATAATTCAACAGATGAATTAGTTGCCAAAGTTTTCGACGGATACTCTACGAACTCTGTAGAGGTGAATTAACGACTTAACAACACTCCATTCCCAACCGACAACAAAATCCCATTCCCAACCCCAATCTCCATCCCTAACGACTTATTAGCCCTCCATTCCCAACCACAATCTCCATCCCAACCCCTATATCTGGGTTCGCACCGCCACTTGCCAAGTTTGCTAAATCAAATTAAAAAATAATTCACATTTGGCAAAAAAATATTTCAATTTGGCAAATTTTTTGCCAAGACTTTTCAATTCATTCCTCAGGAAATTGTTGAAAATATTTGTTGAAAATACCATTGAATTCAGGGAACCAACTCTATATCTGGGTTCGCACTACCACATGCCAATTAAAATGCAAAATGATTTTCAGTTGGCAAAAAAAGTATTTCAATTTGGCAAATTTTTTGACAAGACATCAATTTCTCAAGAAATTGTTGAAAATATTGGTTGAAAATACCATTAAATTCAGGGAATCACCCCCTATATCTGGCTTCACACTACCACATGCCATATCAAATACAAAATAATTTACATTTGGCAAAATAATATTTACATTTGGCAAACTTTTTGCTAAGACTGATCAATTCCTCAAGAAATTGTTGAAAATATTGATATTGGTTGAAAATACCATTAAATTCAGATTACCAACCCTATATCTGGGTTCGCACTGCCACTTGCCAAAATAATTTACATTGGGCAAAAAAATATTTCCATTTGGCAAAGTTTTACCAAGAATTATAAACTCCTCAAGAAATTGTTGAAAATACCATTAAATTCAAGGAATCACCCCTATATCTGGGTTCACGCCGGCAATTGCCAAATGCAAAAAATGATATTTACATATGCAAATTTTTTTTAGCAAGAAACATCAATTCCTCCTGATTCCTCAAGAAATTTGTTTCAAACTTTCAAATATAATTAAAAAAATTTGGACTGAGGAGATTATGAAGTCGGATATTTTAAACCTGACATAGGTTGAGCTTGTTCTGAAAATCGGTTCTTTGCCATCAATATTTAGTGTCAAATATGGCGAAAATTGTCAAAGTTATGAAAATTTAAGACTGAAAATGGTTGTTAAATTGAAATTATTTTTCGTCTTTCAGCAAGAAGCAGAGATTCGGTTACCAAGCAGTCAGGGTATTGCCGGCCATGTGGCGACCACAGGTATGATACCGGTAGCACTTTAAATCCAATTTTGATAGGTATCACATCTGCTGACTGTTGTCGGCCCTCCATTAACCAAATTTTTTTGATCACCAGATCACATTATATAAAACATATTCCACATTATACACTGTTTGAATAAGGAAACTCAGAAAAAGGGCAAGTTCTGCCCCCGCTCGCCCCCCTTGGTCAAGGGCAGGGGGGTCAGCTGCCCCCCCCCCCCCTCTTCCGGCGCCCCTGTATATCACTGAGTTTTAATTCTGATGCATTCTGGGTTAACAACGGGAGAAGTCTTGGGGTGAATCTGAGAATCTCTATCACTTGGTGCACTATGCCACAGCTGTGTTATATCTGGTTTTATTTCATGCCAACAATAGACAATAACACTGACCCTGTACAGAAATAATCGGGGACTCCAAAATTAAATGGGCTTTAAGATACCGATACTTTTATTTTCAATATAGATAGTTATTACATCTATTGACTGTTGTCGACCCTCCATTAATCAAACCATCCTTCTGCTCCAAATGTTTTGATAAATAAAAAAATATTTTGGATATACCCCAAAGAAAGAAGTTTCCTTTATAGCTCTCTCTATACTTAATACTCATTGGCGAGCAAGTCTGGATTTAGTGTGTCTGTCATTTGCAGAATAAGGTTCCCAAAGGGTGAATTTGGTGATGCTAGCCCACCATGCAGGATAGTGTCATCGCACGGTGGGCTATCATCACAAAATTTACCCTCTGGGAACCTCATTCTGCTCAGGCTTCATCTTCTGGGAAGTATCTATAGTCTTTAATTAGCATTGTTTTTAGTTACTTTTTCCCTTCGGTTCAGTTTCTATATCCCCTAATTTACAGAAGATAAAATGCATAACCGAGGTGAATAATGTGTGAACATCAACAACTTCAACTGGGGAACCTCTGCTTAGGCCTCAACTGTTATGGGAGACCTAGGATCATATTTAAGTTCCCCAGTTGGTGATGTTCACCCATTAGTCACCTCAATTTATGCATTTTATCTTCTGAAAATTAGGGGATGTTGAAACTGAACAAAAGAGAAAAAGTAACTCAAAAACAATGCTTCGAAAGTTTTGTAAAAAAAAATACGCTTTAATCAAATTGCAAAAATACAATGAGATATTTATTAACGTAAAACAGTAGAAATAATAGTAAAAAATGAGACACTGCCATTTTCTACAGAACATGCTTCGAACTTTAGTCAACATGATCGTAAATCAAACAGTGAAATTACTACTGCTTTTTGGGGGATTATGGGAGGAAAATATTTCATGATGGGTTCGTAAACCAGGCTATTATTGACCCTTTCTGTACTAAATACTCATTAATGAGTAATTTTTTCACTTGAATTGTCTGACGTCGACTCATTTATCCTGAACACCCCTCCAGATGAAGAATGGATGATTCCATTGTAGACTTTTAAAACTGAATGGGAGAACCCATGTAGTATAGAAAGGGTTAATATTGATTAAATTGAATCATTCTGCCACATGACTATCATAGAGAGCTTCTTAATCCCCATGTTGTGGACAAAACGGGTGCGTCGAAATACCAAGCAGTACCAAGCAGAACCAAGCAGAAGAAAACTAAGGCGGAAAATGACACTTAAAGCATGTTTTGTGGTGTATAATGAAGAAATAAACAATAATAATGCAACATGACGTGGTTTTATTTGACTTTTGATGACACAGCGAGCGTAAAACTAGAAAACAGTGGGGCGATCGCGAAAAACTTCAGCTTGGTATTTCGTCGTTTACAGGTACTGCTTGGTTTATCAGCGATAGGTGATAATTGAATTGCTTGGTTCGCCAAAAGACTAATGATTTCTATCACGTCCAGTAGTATCGACTTGTTTAAACTCCCCTCATCCTTTATCTGGTATATGTATTCACGTTCAAACTATTACTATTCGAAGTTTGGTGGAGTTTGGTTCAATACTGAGTGTTTTGTTAGATGTTTTGTATAACGCGAACACAAACTTCTGTCTTGGGCAGAGCTTGTTCTCCTTAAGCCAGTGGGTGGAAATGGCTCTGATGCGTGCCTTACGTTTGTATATATACCATGCTGCATGGTGCATTTTTGTATTTGATTTGATTTGGAAAACTGATTAAATTTACAAAGAGCGTTTCTTATTTGATTTGAAAACAAATGTCTGATATAGCAGGAATAAAGAGCGTTTATTATCACCATTGAGTAAAATTGTTTAATTGTTGAATTTGATTGAAATTGGAAAATTGGTAGAAATGTAGTAAAACAGATTGAAATTGAGTTAGATTTAATTACTCCAGTCGCTGTCGTTTAATTGTTTTTGTCCTGCATGTTTTGACGCGTTTTGTCTGACCTGGCTTTTTGGCAATTGCTGCCGTCTTTGGAATCGTTAGACTCCCGTCGGTCGAAGTTTGTGTCGTCGTCATGTCCGGGTTGAATGATATCAATCGTCTTAGTCGTCGGTCGCGTTGGTCAACTGTCATACCCATCCATGTCTCACGTCGAACGTAAAGCTTTTTTGATTTTTATATTTTCGGTAAGCCAGAGTATAAGCCGCGATCGCACATCGATAATTAATCAGCAACAAAGGCTCTACCGCGCAGTGCCATATGTTCCCGAAAATTAATTATCACCTATCGCTGATAAACCAAGCAGTATCTGTAAATGACGAAATACCAAGCTGAAGTTTTTCGCGATCGCCGCACTGTTTTCTAGTTTTACGTTCGCTGTGTCATCAAAAGTCAAATAAAACCACGTCATGTTGCATTATTATGGTTTATTTCTCCATTATACATCACAAAACATGCTTTAAGTGTCATTTTCCGCCTTAGTTTTCTTCAGCTTGGTTCTGCTTGGTACTGCTTGGTATTTCTACGTTCCGGACAAAACAGACCTATTGTCTCCATTGTAATTCAGACTATAGATACATTAAGCCTCCAGACACCAGATATCGTTATCAGTGGTTTAACTTGTGCTGAATAAGCCTGGATATAGTGTGTCTGACATTTACAGAATGAGGTTCACTCTCTGTGAACCTCATTCTGCTCAGGCCTCATCTTCTGGGAAGTATCTATAGACTCAAATTAACATTGTTTCTAGTTACTTTTTCCCTTCTGTTCAGTTTCTATATGGGTAAACATCAACAACTTCAACTGTGGACAAGCCTTGAAATAGGGTGTCTGTCATTTGCAGAATGAGGTTCCCAGAGGGTGAATTTGGTGATGCTAGCCTGCCTTGCAGAATAGTGCCACTAAATTCACCCTCTGGGGACCTCATTCTACAAATGACAGGCACACTATATCCAGGCTTGGTCCTGAAATGGTTAACTTAGCAAAAATAGATAATAGGCTGATGTAGTCATGGGATTTAAATCAGACCTATTTGGAGATAAGGAGTTTTGTCAGCTATTGTATACTAAAGCATCAGTGATGAGTAGTTATTCCTTAGGAAATATTCAGATAATAAGTTCAACTTATCTGGTGTAACCCTTTCTATAGTAAATACTCATTGATGAGTAGTTATCCTTTGGGAATGTTCAGATAATAACTTTAAAAAACGACCACTTAATTATTATCTAATCATTTACCTCCAATAAATAGGCTCCTTTTGCACTTCTATTATCTTTTATTCTGTCTGTCGTCTGCTTATATTTCCTGAGCATCCCTCCAAATGAATAATAGACCATTTGGTCTATATTTGTAAAATATGTTGAAATTTGTCAAAGTTATGAAAATTTAAGACTGAAAATCATTGTTAAAATTGAAATTACTTTCAGTCACAATCTGAGATTCGGTTACCAAGCAGTCAGGCTATTGCCGGCCATGTGGTTACTACAGGCTAGAGTTATCCTTCTTATTTATTTTGCAGGCCAGCTGTTAAATATTAAAGATGCCTATTCGCATCCTCTGTTTTATAGAGGGGTGGATGAAACAACAGGCTTTAGGACTAGGTAGGTATCACAACCAAAAGAAAGAATTATGTCCCTTTTATAGTTATACGATTAGGTATCACAACCAAATATTCAACATGCATCATGCTAATCATAGATTTATGAAAGAGATATGTCCCTTTTCAACTAAAGTTGCAGTTATCCAATTAGGTATCACAACCAAATATTCAACATTCTTCATGCTAATCATAGATTTATGAAAGAGTTATGTCCCTTTTTCGACTATAGTTATAGTTAATGAAAATAACGTTAAACTAATTTATGAAAATAACGTCAAACTGATTTATGAAAATGACGTAAAACTGATTTATGAATATAACGTCAAACTGATATATGAAATAAAGTCAAACTGATTTATGAAATAACGTTAAACTGATTTATGAAAATAACGTTAAACTGATTTATGAAAATAACGTTAAACTGATTTATGAAATAACTTCAAACTGATTTATGAAATTAACTTCAAACTGAGTTATGAAATTAACTTCAAACTGATTTATGAAATTAACTTCAAACTGAGTTATGAAATTAACTTCAAACTCATTTATGAAATTAACTTCAAACTGATTTATGAATATAACGTCAAACTGATATATGAAATAACGTCAAACTGATTTATGAAAATAACGTTAAACTGATTTATGAAAATAACATCAAACTCATTTATGAAATTAACTTCAAACTCATTTATGAATATTACGTCAAACTGATATATGAAATTAACTTCAAACTCATTTATGAAATTAACTTCAAACTGATTTATGAATATAACGTCAAACTGATATATGAAATAACGTCAAACTGATTTATGAAATTAACTTCAAAATTATTTATGAAATTAACTTCAAACTGAGTTATGCAATATAACATAAAGGTCTGTAAATCACTAGCACAGTGCAAACAATGTTTTGAGAATGACCTTCAGCTATGCATGGGTTATGTCGTTTGTTTTTGGTTATACCATTGTTCGGTCACGCACCGAAATTTTTGGGCCAAGTCCCCCTAGATAACTTCAGCAACACTTATTCACATAAAATTCCTCTTGGGCTTCAGCAACACTTATTCATATAAAATTCCTCTTGGGCTTCCGCAACACTTATTCACATAAAATTCCTCTTGGGCAATTTCATCCATGACCTGTATCCTGCGTGTATAAAGCAACTCAGTGTATTACCAGCCAACCTTGGAAATAGCATGTCTGTCATTTGCAGAAGGAAGCCGACAGTGGGTGAATTTAGTGATGCTACCCCGCTCAGTGGGCAGGCATCACTAAATTCACCTTCTGGGGACCTCATCTGCTTAGCTCCTCATTTGAGTTCCAAACATTAATTTATTTATGTTCTGAATTTACCATAAACAATATTAATTAGTAAACTTGACCATATTGAAACCGTATTGTAAATATTGGCCTAGATAGTGAATGACGTGAATATAATTTTAGTTATATGATTGTTTTCAAATTTGGTATGTGGATTGCTCACATGAAAATACAGGTCAAGTTTAGTATTTGGGTTTGCTCCGCCCTTTTTTGTCGGAGTTATAGTCCTTGTCGACTTACAATTTCCCAAAGATTTTGATTTCCTTGTGCAGCCTTCATAATTGGCTATAGCAATCAGCATTGCCGAAGCAATTTGCTGAAGCAAACTGGGGCACGGCATACTGTTGCCGTAGCGGATTGCCGAAGCCAAACAATCAGAATTAAGAGGGCTGCTTGTGAAAACTTTAGTTTTAGTTATATGAATGTTTTCAAATTTACTCATATGAATATACAGGTCAAGTTTGAGTTATGAATCAGTCCACATTGCTGTTTTATTACAAGTTTTGAGTGTTTACTTGTAGTTTTGAGTGTTTACTTGTTGGTAACATTGTTATAGAAAGGTGAGAAAGCAACAAATAAGTATTTTGAACTATAAAACATAAAACGCCAAAGGATGGCCTCTTAACCAAGCCTTGAAATAGGGTGTCTGTCATTTGCAGAATGAGGTACCCAGAGGGTGAATTTAGTGATGCTACCCCGCATAGCAGCCTAGCATCACCAAATTCACCCTCTGGGGACCTCATTCTGCCCACACCTCAGCAGAATGAGGTTCCCAGAGGGTGAATTTAGTGATGCTAGCCCGCTATGTGGTGGTAGCATCACTAAATTCACCCTCTGGGAACCTCATTCTGCAAATGACAGACACCCTATTTCAAGGCTTGCTCTTAACATATTTCTCAGTGATAAAGTACTCCAGCCTTTCTCAGATATAATACTGGAAAGTGTGGAGTGCAGTTGTGAATTTATAAATTGCTGTATCATTATTTTATGATGTGATGCTAAGGAGATAAACGTACCCTTGCCGGCGAGTTCACAAACTGTTTTCATGCTCGATTCCCAGAATGTACAATGAAACAGGGTTGTAATTCAATCTAGCAAGGAATTTGCAAAAAAAAAAAACTGTATAAAAAGTATAATTTAGTCATTTTCATGACACGAATCGAGACTTTCATTGCCGTTGTTACCGTGCACAAATCGTTGGGTTTGTTCATTGCATTACTCGGAACACTGATCCGTAACAATTTCCTGTGGGGGCGGGTTGGCTCGTTTCGCTACTTCGTTCTGCGCCGATGAAATTTTACCGTGCTACATTCAGATTTGATGCACGCTGAAGTGACCGATGAACGGTATCTATAGACAACAACGCGCAGGTGTGCTCTTTTCACTACTTCGTTCTGCGCCGATGAAATTTTACCGTGCTACATTCAGATTTGATGCACGCTGAAGCGGCCGATGTCAGTGAATCGAAAACTAATGTTAGCCGCTCTCGGCCAATCAGAATGCTTGTTTTTAGTGACAAATACTAAATTGAATTACAATTATTTTTGTACATCATATACCTGTGACCATGTTGAATTATGAATACAAATATGTTTGGAAAAAAGACCAAGTTATAGAAAGTTATGATTTTATACTGGTCTATAAAATATTAGTAATACTAGTAGTATGGCAAAAAAATGTACTGGAAATTTGCTCTTTTAATCCTAGAAAACTACTAGAATTTCACTGCAAAATAAGTGTACAAACCCTGTTAATTATATATTGTCTCATTCCAGGAGTATATTGTGTTTCCCAATAAAAGATGATAAAGGTAAGTATATGAATGAAGAAACGTAAGTTAACTGGAAAGTGATGTGATGTGCGTGTGTATATTATTGCCTGAATATCAATACCCCAAATTCTATATAAAACTTTCTGGGAAGAGATAGACCAACTTTAATAATGTCCTGCTGAATTGTGATCGATGTCGTTCTGTTGTCAATTTACCATGTAATGTACAGCCGAAGTTTGATGATGTTTCAGTTGCGATCGATGTCGATCTGTTGTCGATTTACCATGTAATATACAACCGAAGTTTGATGATGTTTGAATTGCGATCGATGTCGTTCTGTTGTCGATTTACCATGTAATATACGGAGGAAGTTTGATGATGTTTGAATTGTGATCGATGTCGTTCTGTCGTTGATTTACCATGTAATATACAGCGGCAGTTTGATGATGTTTAAATTGCGATCAATGTCGTTCTGTTGTCGATTTACCATGTAATATACGGAGGAAGTTTGATGATGTTTGAATTGTGATCAATGTCGTTCTGTTGTCGATTTACCATGTCATATACAGCCGAAGTTTGATGATGTTTAAATTGCGATCGATGTCGATCTGTTGTCGATTTACCATGTAATATACAGCCGAAGTTTGATGATGTTTGAGAAATCGAGTTGATGTCTCAAGTGAGTAATAGGCAATTACACTAATCCGCATGTATCTGACAAACAAGGGGACTACATGTGGAGATCTAAAGATTCTAATTGATTGTAACACCATGTTTTATATAATGTATGGATATGACATCTGCGGATTGTAATCAGCCTCTCATTCTTTACTATTGCAGGAGCTTTATTGGGTGTGTTATGTATGGGCTATTTTAATTGATTGATACACGCATGTTTTATAATGTATGGGTATGACATCTGTCGATTGTAATCGGCCTCTTGTTTTTTTACTCTTGCAGGAGTGGTGTTGGGTGTAGCACAGCTATGCAATAAGAAGCACAGTGCACATTTCACATGTTTTGATGAGGATATCGCCTCAGCTTTTGCTGTTTACTGCTGCATTAGTATAAGCCATGTAAGTTTCCATAGCAACTCATAGGGATGGGCTATTTCTATACTCTATTTAGTATAAGCCATGTAAGTTTCCTGATCACTCGAAGGGATTGGGTAATTCTATACTGTATTTTTATTCAATTTGTAATGATTATAAATGTTGAAGTAATTATTATCAAGAATTCTAGGAGTCTTGGTTGGTTGATTTGGGTTTATTGTCGCTTTAGCCACTAAGGCCATATCACGACATTGCCAGTTTTAGTGGTGGAGGAAATCCGCACACTTGCGACTAATCTAACAGTGATTTCAATGGCTGATAAACTCGTCAACCATGTGCGGCAAACCACCGGCCATCGGCGAGTAACTGGTAACTCCACCAGATAACGATTTCGAGTTACAAAGTCCACAATGGAAACATGTGGATTTGAACCCTAATCGCCAGCGCTGGAGGGCGAAACGGCTTGGAGTTGTACCCCTAACCGATTGAGCCACCGAGGCCCCCTCTAGGAGTCTTGGTATTGTATTTGTAATAAAATAGTTTGAAAATGGGAGAATATTTTCAATTACTTTTTTGTTACATCTTTCCAAAGTTACATCTTACCCAACAGAACGGCCCTGTGCCAATGCATTCTCTTATATATGCGAGTCGACCATAGGTCGCCTCGCATATATAAGAGAATGCATTGGCTTAACACATTAAAAATTATAAAATTGTTAAAGAATGTAAGAAAAAATGGTAAAAAGTGTTAAAACAAGATTTTTTTTAGGCCAATGCATTCTCTTATATATGCGAGGCGACCTATGGTCGACTCGCATATATAAGAGAATGCATTGGCACAGGGCATAACTATATACCCTATAACACAAAGGAGGCCCCTAAATTAGATTATTTTTGTAGAAAGTTGAGGTAACAGCTTTGTTACCATATGATCTATTGGAATTGGGCTAATGTTCAAATGAGGCCCACATGTTAGTTTAACCCTTTACCCAACAAACCGGCCAAAACCGGCCAAATAAAGCTTCAACAGCCTAAAATATCTTCGGTCTGTCTCAATAGAACCATACAAATATGGATATCATTGGAACCGGCTCCTTGGCCACATTGTGATAGTTACAGTTATACCCTGTGCCAATGCATTCTCTTATATATGCGAGTCGACCATAGGTTGCCTCGCATATATAAGAGAATGCATTGGCCTTAAAAAAAACCTTTTTTTAACACTTTTTACCATTTTTTCTTACAATCTTTAACAATTTTATAATTTTTAATGTGTTAAGCCAATGCATTCTCTTATATATGCGAGGCGACCTATGGTCGACTCGCATATATAAGAGAATGCATTGGCACAGGGCCGTTCTGTTGGGTAAAGGGTTAATATAGAGGTTGACAATATTTTGTGTCACTTTTTAATATCAAACACACCAAAAACAATTATATATGAATGTCTTCATTAATTCATTTGAAAGTATACTACATGATTAACACTGTGTGTTGACAAATCACTGTAACAGTTTTGTTTACATAACAATGGTTTCAACACATAAATTTTTTTTATTGGAGAACAATAATAATAATAGATATAAGAACGAAGTATTTCTCCATGTTCTTCTTGGTGGTGATGTTTTTGCCGACTTTTATAGTTTTTGCATATTTACCCACTGCGAGCGCCTTGGGTTTCTTTTATAAATAGAGAATAACTACATTTTTTGTTTGAATACTGAAATATCTCATGAGTGTCTCGAAAGAAATTTCAAATTTTCATGAGCTGGTTGACCCAAATTTCTTACACCGATCACCTCATAGGTAGGAAACCGCTATCAAGTAATAACGTCATTCGGCAAGTTGAAGTGAAATAACAAAAAGCTACAATGAAATAACAAAACATGATTTCACTGTAGCTTCTAAGAGGCATATACAATGATTTACATTTCGGTAATTTCCCGCTATTTTATTGGCAAGCATATAATAAAATCAGTTCCCAAATCATCTACTTATTTCTTGTATTTTAGTCACTAATGTACCAGAGTGTTATCGACGCACAGTTCCGAAATCATTTAGTTAACGAATTGATGATGCTTTCTTGTATTTTAGTCACTAATGTACCAGCGTGTTATCGACGCACAGTTCCGAAATCATTTAGTTAACGAATTGATGATGTATCATATGAAGGTAAAACGGTAGCGCCCTTTGTGGGCACTCAGTCACATGTGTGAAATAGCTTGTCGTGTTAGCTTGTATATAGAAAATATTGCAGGCTTGGATTCTCCGTTCAAGGCAATTAACCCTTAAAGCCATACAGCGGTTTGCGCTCCAAAATAAACCTAATAATATTCGCTTTTGAATTTTTTTCAGTTTTGAAATGGGTCAATAAATACCTAAAATACCATTCTACAATCAGAAAGAAGCATTGAACGCTTGTTCAGACATGAACTGGAAACTATTTTAACTTCACATACTGTTTTCTCTTTATTTTAATCATCAATATTATGTAGTACCATAAACGTTGCATGGCGACGACAACTCTGGATTTCCACTACAGGCTGCCACAGGTGTAACTTTTACATGGCTGTTGAATAAATAATTTTAACGGGCACATAAAAAAAAACAATCTAAAATTTACCAAAAAATTATCAATTTCCAAATAATTGCCAAATAATTTTGAGGTTAAAATAAGCCCTTTTAACTATGGGTCCCTCCAGTGATTCAGCCAGTAAGGGCATAGCGCATTAGGTCTGCGATGGTGCCAAGCTGTATGGGAATCTTGGTAATTTTATTATTGACTTATGAACGGTGAATTTCAGCCTGTAATCGTTAGATATATTTAGTTTTGATGTGTTTCTAATATTATATATATTTTATTAATATCAAGACTTATTCATGTTTGTTCATTCACTAAGGGACTTTTTAACTGTTTAGAATTATTTTTCTTTACTCATACATTGAATATATCGAAATTAATAAATCTCAAGTACACTATAGTAAAGACAGTATCGGTATATTATACATTAAGAATAAACAAAAATAAGTCTTAATTTTGCTTGTTAATTTTATATATATATCTGTAATGCAACACCAACTCACATGTGCAAATCAAATATAACATCAAATTATTTTGAAAGTCGATATCTAAATCTCCCATTAATGAACTTGTTTGTCTGATCTCAGGGACCAATAAAAACCTCCGATTAATGAGCTTGTTTGTGCGATCTCAGGGACCAGCCGAGAGGGCGACTTGAGAGATAGGGACCAGCCGAGAGGGTGACTTGGGAGATAGGGACCAGCCGAGAGGGTGACTTGGGAGATATCTTCTACCTAAAATGTACTCCTTCATATTTTTGTCCCACGGAGAAGTGGCTTTCATATACCTTTATGATATGTCCCAAACAGCATATGTAAATCATATTTACTGCTGATAATGATTTCGTTACTCACTACAATGGTTTTATAAATGGGCTCTTATAGCATGATACTAATTGGATCACAGAAGGGTGGTTTTTGGGTGTAAATATTATTTTAGCCTATATCACTTCTCCCTGATAACAGTCCACTTCTCCCTAATTAGAATGTGGGGAGAATTCACTTCTCCTAATTTGAAACTTCTGCACCATAATTACGGGTATAACTTTCACCCCAGTTCTCATTAATATCTGGGTACAACTTACGCCCCAGTTCTAATTAAAATCACACTCAAAAAGCTCAGTATACTGAGTGTGACAAAATCTTTTATTTATTGCATCACCGTCGCTATAAATAACTTCCAAAGGCAACCCCTGCATTATGACGTCACCGTCCACATTCTTCTTTAAAAATAACTTTGATTGACATAATGTACTTTCGGTTTCGTTTTGGCTATATTACTTTCGTTTTCGCAAAATAATATTTTCTTTATTTCAATTCGAAATCAACATCATATGCTGGGAATGAAATCAATTTACAACATCGCGACTACTAAATTATTCAGTACTAAATGTCGAAATTCTTGATAATATGCTTTGTATATGCTTTTCAATGTTTATTAATTGGTTATCATATTATGAATTTGTAAACACTGTGTGAAATAATTAGCCTTGCGGCGGAAAAGTTCTTACACTATTTTTTGCTATGCGGCGTGATTTACAGGAATCGTGCTCAATGAGGGATTCCATGTGACTATCATCTGCTTGGTTGCATCGCTTTACTGATAGTTGTTGCGATTGGCTGGCACTGATGTAATACCTACTGGAATTAATGGAAACTCCGCGTAATTTCTTCAGACTCAGTACGCTGAGTGATTTGAGCGTGATTTTAATCATAACTGCTTATACCATTATCCTGATATTACGGGAGGAAATAGTTGCTCTTGACGTTGTTTATAGTTGATATTGTTGTGTTTTGCTCAAGGAAAGGACTGCTATTTGTTTTTTTTTCATCTGCATACTATACATATTTCATGAAGTGCTCTTGTGGGTTGGTGTATCTCAGCACATCCCCATATGGAGCCCCCACATAGACTGCAGGAGATGACATTCCATAGTGCATGCTTCTCTGTGTGAGGCTCCCTGTGGGTTAAACATTAAACTTAATATCGCCTCGGTTATTAACTCTTTCATGACTGGTGCTGCACTGGTGCAGCATTAAAGATCCTGTGCCAGTGCATTCTCTTATTTAAGAGAATGCACTGGCTTACAGGGTCAAGGTATTTATTGTTAGGCCAATGTATTCTCTTATATATGCGAGGCTCACTTTTGGAGACTCGCATAATTATTTAAGAGAATGTATTGGCACAGGGTTTTCACAACATTTCAGAAAGCTCCAGTCATGGAAGTGATTATCAAATAGTTAATGTTACCCACACGGACCCCCACACAGGTAGCAGCATGCACTACTAAGTGTCGTCTGCTCCAGGCTATGAGGGGCACCTTATGGGTTAATCCTTAGTTTTCTTACTCCAGTTGACCCTTTAGATGTTCCTGTAGATTTTAGATTTTAGTTTGGTAGATTTTGATTTATTTACAGTGTCTTATGTATCAGCGTGTCCAGCAATCACAACACCGTAGTTCCCTTGCTAACGAACTTATGTTTTATCATATGCAGGTCAGTTATTTATTAATTTAACCCCTCTAACACCTGATGAAAATTTACCTCTCTCCTGAGATTAACTATACTAACACCACTCCAGACCAACTTTAACCCTACTAACACCACTCCCAGACCAACTTTAGCCCTACTAACACCACTCCAGACCAACATTAACCCTACTAACACCACTCCAGACCAACTTTAACCCTACAAACACCATTCCAGACCAACATTAACCCTACTAACATCACTCCAGACCAACTTTAACCCTACTAACACCACTCCAGACCAACTTTAACCCTACTAACATCACTCCAGACCAACATTAACCCTACTAACACCACTCCAGACCAACATTAACCCTACTAACACCACTCCAGACCAACATTAACCCTACTAACACCACTCCAGATAAACTTGAACCCTCCTAACACCACTCTAGACCAACATTAACTAGTGTTGAAATGATTAGTCGACGTCGACTAGAATTTTGGCGATAATCGATTGGCAATCTCCTAGTCGACTAATTGCCATATTTACCAGAAAGGTATAGATAAACGTTTCATTGGTAGCAATCATTGATGCATTCATTATACTTCCATATTTATCGTCGCCAGTGTGTATAAAGCATGCGAGGGATAGCGACTTGTTATAGTATGTTATTCGCCAGAAAAACGGGGCCCTTTTGATGTCTCATCGATTGGAACAATCAGTGTTCGGCTAAGTCGCAACAGCAGATTTACTGTACACATTCTCATATTCAAAATGCGGCACCTTTGATCTACGATATTCTACATCCATCATTGCAATAGATATGTTGTTTTGATGATGCAGTGACTGATACAAGATTAAACCAATTCTCATGTGACTGCGTGTTCACTTCACTCCTGACTGGGAGCTGGTATAATTATTTATATTGTGCTTGAATATGCCAATATATCAGTCAGATTTCTAATCAAGTCATTGACTCATTGTCATACAACCACACACCCATAAAGTAGACCAACGGTTACATGGTATAGCGGAATAGCTCACTGAACATTGCATAAAATGTTACAGTTGTGATATTATCGTGTGAAAAATAGACTGCGCATGCGCCGGAAGTTAGGAATCTTGTTGCATCCAGCTGTTTCGAAGTCTCTCTATAGTATTTTATGACCGTCACTTTGTTTGGATCGCTCGCGAACAAAACAACAACGCTGAAGTTTACCCCAATATTATATCATATGAGTGATGTTCATAATACTTACCTGTCACTATAGGCTGTCAACATCGATAAATATAATGATAAATATGCATGTTTTAATAAATTTACGATGACAAACAGCTGTGAAATGGGCAGATCATCGATGTCTAAGAAAATACTTTGATAATCCCGTGTGGGTTTTTTATCATTCTATATATATATATATATATAGTATATAGTAGTCGACAAAGGGCAGACGACTAGTCAACTACGAAATACCCTAGTCATTCAACACTAACATTAACCCTACTAATACTGCTCTAAACCAAAATTAACTCTACTAACACCACTCCAAGCCAAACAAATTAGTGATACCATGTCTGATTTAACACTACTAAATTACTAATTCTTCATCGGCTTCAGGGATAATGTCGGGGAATCCTCCCTTGAATTTTGGTACGACATGTTTCTGTTGAACCCTCCCTTGATTTTTGGTATGACATGTTTCCTGTGTAATGTCGGGGAATCCTCCCTTGATTTTTGGTACGACATGTTTCCTGTTAACGAAAGAAGTGCTCGCAATATTTAACCCTTCCTATACTAAATGGATTCTCCCATTCAGTTATAAAAGTCTACAGCGGAATGGTCTATTATTCATTTGGAGGATGTTCAGGTAATAAAAGCAGACGACAGGCAGCCGAATAGTTAATACAACCATGTCAAGTGTAGAATGATTCATATTCTTTGGTGGGGAAATGTTCAGATAATAAGGTCAATAGATGCTTTGTTGAACTTATTATCTGAAGATTTTCTAAGGGGACTACACATCAATGAGTATTTTGTAAAGAAAGGATTAATTTATATATAAACACTCCTGTATGGAGCCTCACATGGATTCAAGCAGATAACAGTCATCAGTGCATCGTTCTCTCTGTCGGGGGGGGGCTCCATAGAGGTGAATATTTCGTAAGAAGTGTTAAAATGTGTGCGCGGGTGGGGTTTTCCAAAATGAAAGGTCTGACTACTTACTGCATCCATTCCATAATAAGACTCATTCCATCTATTTCCCTCATTAGTTTAACCCCTCTAATACCATTTCACCCCACTCAAAATTGACCAACTACATCTTTCTCAGAGTTACTAATTCATTTTGTTATCCCATATTTTCAGATAGTTTATTGTTTATTGTTTCATTGACGTTATATTGCTAAAGTAATATTTGTTTCCAACTTTTATTCAATTTTTATTTAACCATTGAATTATCTTGAAATTATCTGTTGTATGTAACAGTTTCCATGGAATTCCATGCTAATAATAACAATTGATCCATTTAATTCATTAATGATATTTTACTGAAGTAATATTTGTTTCTAACTTTTATTCAATTTTTATTTAACCATTGAATTATCATGAATGTGCTTCTATTGAAGTTATTGTTTAATTATCTGTTGTTTATAACAGCTTTCATGGAATTCCATGCTTTTCAATTGAATAATAATAAAAATGATCCATATATTAATATACGCAATAAAATATATACAAGATCATCGAGATGGTTAGGCCTTTTGTATTATTAAGACTCAGTCGGCGGATTATGTGTATTATTAACCCTTTCAGTGCCAGGGGCCAATCTCATTGGCCCTAATTTACGGTCTGTAAAATCGGCCCTAAAAAAAAAAAATAATAAAAATGTTTTTGTTTTTTTAGGTTTTTTTGGGTTGAATATTTTTTGGGTATGCTTAAGTATGCTATATCAAATTTAAAAACAAACTGGATAGAACTTTAGGGGCTTGTTATAACTCAAAACTATCACCAAGTATTCATAGTAATAATTTTGATGCCCATGAAAAACGTAAGATTCCCTGGCACTAAACCTACAAAATAAGTCTGTTAAAGAATATAAGAAAAAATTATTAAAATTGTAAAAAATAATAACAAATGATGAAAAATTGTTAGGCCAATGCATTCTCTTATATATGCGAGGCGACCTATGGTCGACTCGCATATATAAGAGAATGCATTGGCACAGGGTATATGGGTTGATACAAAAATCGGACTTGGCACTGAAAGGGTTAAGACTTGGCCGGCGGATTATGTGAATTATTAAGACTTCTTTTAGATGCCATCTTGTTAGACATTAGAGGAGAAACTATAAAGTTCTGTGCGAACCGTAAACGAGAACGTCTTAAAAGAGAACAACTCCTCTCTGAAATGAAAAACATCATATCAATTAACCTGGACAACCCATCAGTAAGTCTTAAATGTAAACAGAAGCTCATGGAAGACATGGAAAAAACTGAATCTGAATTAGAAAAAATACGAAGAGAGAGCAATCGTGGTGCTATGATTAGATCCCGAGCGAAATGGGTCGAGGAAGGAGAAAAACCCACAAAATATTTTCTGAATTTAGAGAAACGTAATTATATTTCTAAAACCCTGACCAGTTTGACGGATAAGAACGGTAATAATTTGACAACACAAGACAGCATCATGTCGGAAGCTCGAAATCGAAATCGAAATCAAGATCTAAATCGAATGTTACAAAATTCTGAAACCCCCAAACTAACGCCATCTCAAGCATCGAGCATTGAGGGTCCGCTAACTTTACAAGAATTGACACATGCATTAAAACAATCGAAAAACTGCAAATGCCCGGGACCATCTGGTTACACATATGAATTCTTCAAATTTTCCTGGTCTGATCTGGGGCCATTTGTGACAGACTCGCTTAACGAATCATTTTCAATCGAAGAATTATCGATCACACAAAAACAGGGTATTATAACACTCATTCCAAAGAAGGGCAAAAACCGTCAATTATTAAAAAACTGGCGACCCATCTCCCTTTTGAACACAACATATAAACTCGCCTCCTCGTGCATCGCATATAGACTTAAACGCGTCCTCCCGTATATAATTAATTCTGACCAAACAGGATTTCTAGCTGACAGATACATTGGAGATAACACAAGGCTCTTATATGACATAATGCATCAAGCGAAAGCACACGATAAGCCTGGAGTCCTGCTCCTAGTAGACTTCGAAAAAGCATTTGACTCAGTGTCATGGTCCTTCATACATAAAGCCTCATTTTTTCAAATTTGGTGATTCCATAAAAAAGTGGATGACAATTCTATATCAAGACGCTAGTTCGTCCATGTTGATTAATGGTCACATATCACAAAGTTTTAAATTAGGGCGTGGCTGTCGACAAGGTGATCCCATATCCCCATATATTTTTCTCCTCTGCGCAGAGGTGTTAGCATTGTTAAATGATAAAATTAAAGGAATAGTCCTCGGTGGTTCAGATTATAAACTATCACAATACGCGGACGACACAACGTTTATACTTGATGGCAATGAAAGTAGCATTCGTGAGGCCTACTCAATACTTGACCTATATGCTTGGGTTTCGGGACTGCGTATTAACCCGGAGAAATGTCAGGCGGCATGGATAGGATCAAGAGCAAACTGTGAATCAACCATGTGCCATGATTTAAAATTATCCTACTCAAACACTTTCAACTTTCTGGGCATTAATTTCGACACTGATCTTCGAAAGATGATGACAAACTACTCCTGTAAATTGGACGAAATAGAACGACTAACCAAGATATGGAGCCACAGGCTACTAACCCCAATTGGAAGAATAACTGTCATTAAGACACTTATTCTTCCAAAGCTAACCCACATATTCATGTCTCTCCCCAATCCAGACGATGCTTTCGTTAAGAAGTTAAACACAATTTTATTCCAGTTTATCTGGAACTCTAAACGAGACAGAGTACAAAGGAAGCAGTTATGTCTCGATTACTCCCTAGGAGGACTGAAAATGATCAACTTGGAACATTTTAACGACGCAATGAAAATCACATGGCTGAGACGTCTGATATGTAAACAATCAAATTGGGCACCTCTCCTAAAAGACACCCCCATTATCAACGACCCCCTGTACCTAACATATGATGCTAAGTTCCTGTCAAAACAAACTTCAAAAATTTCTAACCCATTTTGGAGGGATGTTCTCAGCTCTTGGTGCAAATTTATAAGCATATATGATAAAAATGGTAATATCATGTCAGAGACCATATGGAATAATTCTAACATCAGAATGGAAGGAAACCCAATTAACTTTAATTCGTGGAGAAATGCAGGCATATATTTTATAAACGATCTGTTCCAAGCAAATGGAGAATTTCACACCCATGACTCCCTTAAGGCTACATTCAATATTTCTAATAACTTCGTTATTATAGCTAGCCTAAAACGCCAAATATATAGCCTTTCAAACTCTCGAAATCAGCCCCTCCTACGATTACCCTCTCCGTTCTTACCCAAAACTTTGATCCCGTTATTAAGGGACAAGAAAGGCGGTCAACTCTTTCATCGAACCCTGTCAATGGGGAAACGGGTGCCAAACTCATGTAAAAAATGGAATTCGGAAATAAAAGACGACTCCCAATCATGGGACAATATATTTCGCAATCCATTCACAACCACGCCTGACACAAAACTCCAATGGCTCCAATTTAGAATTAATACGAGAATCCTATCGACGAACAAATTTCTGAAGATAGCAGGCATAAGAGCTGACGATCTATGTAAGCGATGCGAAAATACTCAAGAGAACATTTCTCACATTTTCTGGGACTGCCCATATACAAATCGGTTTATAACCGAAATTCAGTCTTGGTTGAAAATTAATGAAGTGTCTATACACATAACCAAACCAAGTATGCTTTTTGGCGTTAATCATTGCCAAGTGAATTCTATCATAAATTACTTCCTACTTGTGCTAAAGCAATATATATATAGGACTAAATTTGACCCGATCCAACTTTCAATAAAGGCATTTCTCGCTGAATTAAAATTCAAATATGAATGCGATAAATACACATCCAGAAGCAACATGCGATATCAAGAGTTTAAAAATCGATGGCTACCCTTAGAAAATATTATTAATGACAACACCGATTGACTTGCTGATATTCCACAACAAAACCAAATTTATATGTATATACATGTATACACCCCGATTAATATAATTATATACATAGAGCCTGGAACCCGAGCTATCTCTCAAATTTACATTAATCTTTTCCTAACTTGATCATCAAAAAGCCGGCAAGAATTTATCTGCGCCTAACTTTACTCTTTATATAACTGTATAACTGACACGCGTCATTAAATGCACAAACGTTGTGTCGCCCAATAGCCAACGGAAAAACAAACTATTTATCGCTTTACAATAACTACACCAAAAACAACTATATGATTCAAGCATGATTTTATTAATGTCGCCAGTGAGAAAGTATAGCCCGAGTGAAATTCACTTGGGAGCATGCAAAAGTGAGTGCAAGAATATAATATGTATCAATGTATCGTTAATGTAATGCTTGTGTGTATGTACGTCTGTCTCATTTTTTTGTTGTTATATCTACTTCACCAATAAAAAAAAAAGAAAAAAAAAAAAGACTTGGACAGCAGATTATGTGCTCTAAAAGTTGAATTGATCATTCTAAATAAAAATAAAACTAAATTTTAAATCATCAAAATGATTTAAAATCAATTTATGGCTTAAAACAAGGCTTCAGTTATTTTGGTTTTGGAGCATGTAACATTAGAAAATAATAAAAAAGACATTTTTAAAACACAATTCAATACATTGTAGATTAGATATTTTTGTTCATTTTGCTCTACTCTTACAAGATGAGCAATTATTTCCCTGGTTAGTTTTCTAAGGTAAGATACAGTGAAGTGTAACATACATGTACATACGTACATATATATAATGAGCCTAACATTTGATACGAGAAATGCCGTCATTGTTGTCTGTAAAGAATAAATTATGAATGCAACATATAGACGATCTACAACGAGTGGCCAGTTTATAGCGAAATTTACAAAAACAGTCCAGTAAATTAGGTCTGGCCCAAGCCTTTTGCGACCTAATTAACTGGACGTGTATTGTAAATTTTTCTTTAAGCTTGGAAAGAGTTGTAAATTATATTTATTACTTGACGTTTGATTTATGACATATAGTAACTTCACTTACATGGTGTTCAACTGCCCCCTTCTACAATTGTTTACTATTAAAAATCCACCCAATTACATAAAATTGTTACCAAGCTTAATAATCCTGTGGAATACAACTAATTGTTGAAACTATACCGAATTATGTGTTAACCCTTTACCCAACAGAAGGGCCCTGTGCCAATGCATTCTCTTATATATGCGAGTCGACCATAGGTCGCCTCGCATATATAAGAGAATGCATTGGCTTGACACATTAAAAATTATAAAATTGTTAAAGAATGTAAGAAAAAATGGTAAAAAGTGTTAAAAAAATATTTCTTTTAGGCCAATGCATTCTCTTATATATGCGAGGCGACCTATGGTCGACTCGCATATATAAGAGAATGCGTTGGCACAGGGAATAACTGTAACTATCACAGTGTGGTCAAGGAGCCGGTTCCAATGTTATCCATATTTGTATGGTTCTATTGAGACAGACCGAAGATATTTTAGGCTGTTGAAGCTTTATTTGGCCGGTTTTGGCCATTTTGTTGGGTAAAGGGTTAAAGAGCAGATATTGACGTACATGTATTTAATGAAATCAATTTTCAAACTATTTCAATATCAGACAGAGACACTGATTCTTCTTCATTCCTCATCAGGGTCTGCGCTGGACCAAAATTAACTTTTGCCAAATAATTTGCCAAATGAAAATATTTTTTGCCAAATTATTTTAGCATTTGCCAAATGATATCCCTGATAGTATCATTTTCTGCAACCTTAAGTCTTATGTTTGGACACTCATGGTTTAAACGACTGTTGATATCGATAGAAAAACAGTACATAATAATTAATTATACTGGCATCTCTATTGTGGTTATCATACAACAATAATCCAATCACCGGGCAATACAATAGTAGAAGGGTTGCTTCATCAGAAGGGCACATCACAGGAGGATTAACTATGTAAACACCACCACACTAAATACTAGTTATCCCTCCAACCATCAGTGCTAATGCTATGAGATTAACTGCATCTTAATAGAGGTGTTAACTTTATAAAACACCTCTAATATAGTTATGTTTTAAGAGTTTCCTGAAATGAATGGTAATGATTGACCAATATTTTCAAATTGCTTGAGGAATTAAAAAGTGACTTGCCAAAACATTTGCCAAATGAAAATATTTTTTGCCAAATGTGAATTATTTTTGCCATTGGCAAATTTGGCAAGTGGCAGCGCGAACCCTGCGCATCCACCGATTCCGAATCACGTTTGCGCAACAATAATACATTTGGGTCACCTGGCACTATTTTTTGTTATCCAATGACCATTGCATATCATTATTATAGAATGGGTTTAATGAATGGAATAAGGGTCGGTTCATGTAATAAATTGAATTATTGCATTTTTGTGAGATGTAAGGCTAGCGTGAATTTAGTGATGCTAGCCTGCTTGCTGGATAGTGTCACTAAAGAGTTATGGGGCTAATGTCAAATGTTACACTTAGTGTCACTAAATTCACCCTCTCGGGACCTCATTCTGCAAATAACAGGCACACTAAATTCACCCTCTCGGGACCTCATTCTGCAAATAACAGGCACACTAAATTGAGACTTGGTTGTCCATTGTCCGTCATATCGCATCACTGATTTACTGTTTTGTTTCTTTTTTAGGTTTCCGTCATATCGCGTCACTGATTTACTGTTTTGTTTCTTTTTTAGGTTTCTAGTGAAGAAATGGAGGGGTTGCTCAGCCAGGACACTCCCAAACCAGAGTTCTTCAGTCCGGATTTCGATAAATTTTCATTTTCGCCACGGCAGATTGACGAATTAAACACTCATCTGGTACGTAGCCAAATGGAAGCCTGAAAATAACTCAAATTTTGGTGCCAGACAAAATGACAGGCACCAATTGGTTTGTGCTGGTCATTAACCCTTTCAGTGCCACAGGTCGATGAGAGATCGGCCCTAATTTACAGTCTGTAAAATCGGCCCTAAAAAAATTTTAAAAGATTTTTTTGGGTTGAATTTTTTTTGGGTATGCTTAAGCATGCTATAGCGAATTTAAAAACAAACTGGATAAAACCTCAGGGGCATGTTATAACTCAAAACTATCACCAAGTATTCATAGTAATAATTTTGATGCCCATGAAAAACGTAAGATTCCCTGGCACTAAACCTACAAAATAAGTCTGTTAAAGAATATAAGAAAAAATTATTAAAATTGTAAAAAATTGTAAAAAATAATAACACATGATGAAAAATTGTTAGGCCAATGCATTCTCTTATATATGTCAGGCGACCTATGGTCGACTCGCATATATAAGAGAATGCATTGGCACAAGGTATATGGGTTGATACAAAAATCGGACCTGGCACTGAAAGGGTTAAAGCTATCACTTCCTAAAGTTTGATACAGTTTCCAGGGTATAAAATGATAGATATGATACAGGGCTGGTGGTCTAGAAAATCCAGGAGGGCTATTAATAGCCCTCCTAGATTTGCAGCCCTCCTAGGAGGCCTATAGCCCTCCTCAACTTTTACAGTTATGATTTATTTTATCAGAGTTACTACTGTCGTTAGTTTGTTTTATGGTTTATGCCAAATGGCAAAGGTGATGTCAAGGCCTAGTAATCTACAAACTGGGTGGACTGCACCACACCGACCCCACGGACTAGCAGGAAAAAACTAGTATGGAAGATCGACTGGTAACCGAGGGCGAACCCTCGGCTATCTATAAGTCAACAAAGGATATAGAATAGTAAAATGACTGATAATTCTGTCGCTATAAATATAATTTTTTCACGTGATACGTGCATAAAACGGGTGTGTGTATATCATGATGGAAAAGGAACGTAGCTGTAAAGCATATTAAAGATATGGGGGTGGTTTAAGGTTCTGTTGCCCAATTTGTACAGATACAGGTTTCCCCGTCCATCATGATATAAGATTTGTGAGGCATGATCCAGGAGCGGTTTACAGAAATTTGGAAAAGATTTGGAACGTACATACCAAAGTAAAGTTGAATAGCCAAAATAGATAATTTTGAACTTTAACAAAGAGGTCCCACATTTTGGAAAGATAGAATTGACACCGGTTACTACGATTCTGGATATGGCTCTATTTGGGACACAAAATTACCGGAAGCGTCATCAGTTGCTAGCGCTTGATTCATGACTTCCTAAACGGTTGCCATGTTTATCCTTTTCGGCACTTAACTAGATTTGCAGCCCTCCTAGGAGGCCTATAGCCCTCCTCAACTTTTACAGTTATGATTTATTTTATCAGAGTTACTACTGTCGTTAGTTTGTCTATTTTTTATGTTGTTTAACTCCATCTAAATTAATTTTGTTTTGTGGAAACAAAATCCAGAGTTGTGAATGTCAAATCCCCCACAGTAATTATGGTATGGTGAATATTGAACTATGTTTTATATGTTACTAGCAGGTTAGCCGCCACTGGCGCAATCGTCCCATGACTTTGTTCGAAAAGGACAAAAGTACAGAAATCCGCCAGTTTTAACCCATTTGACATTGAATTGACCAGTTTGAAGGTCAATGTCACATCGGGGTCACGATTTGACCCGTCCGTGACACTTTCGGAACAAAAGTACCCATAGCTAGCAAGTTTGGGCTCAATCGGTTGACCCGTCCCGAGTTGACCATTTTGCTTCCATAGAATTTTCATGGGACGAATGCCGCCAGTGGCGTAATATTTAAATTTTAACATATGATTTCGCATTCAAATCGATTTATGTCGATAAAAACTCTTATTTTTCAAAATTTCAAGCTGAGACTTCGTGTGTCTGCGTCTAATACTTATATGTTCTTAAAATGACACAGTCCAACACGTAATTATGTTTTAGATGGAAGAAATAAATAAAAAAAATTCGATGCTAAATTTAACATAGGATTTCCCATTAAAATTGATTTATGTCGATAAAACTGTTATTTTTCAAAATTTTAAGCTGAGATTTGGTGTGTCTGTGTGTAATACTTACATATTCTTAAAATGACAGAGTCCAACATGTAATTATGTTTTTGATGAAAGAAATTAATTTTTTTCGATTCCCGTGCGTTTTTACCCTTAGATGGGAAGTTTGAGCTCAATCGAGCCAGCCGTTTTCGATTCTATAAAGGACAAACACACACATATATGGAAGTCTCAAATTATATAGTAGACTAGCCGATGAGCCCGACGTTGTCCGGGCTATTAAAAAACAAAAATTTCAAGTCTATAGCTCCACCCGTTTCCGATATCTGTTCTGCGCATGCGCGAAGCTGGCGTCGCACGGGCTCGGCGACCCGATAAAATTCGTATCCGGGACAAGATACATTCACATACCAAATTTCATGTCGATAGCTCCACCCGTTTCCGAGATCTCGTCTGCGCATGCGCGAAGCTGGCGTCGCACGGGCTCGGTGACCCGATAAAATTCGTATCCGGGGCATGATACATTCACATAGCAAATTTCAAGTCGATAGCTCCACCCGTTTCCGAGATCTCTTCTGCGCATGCGCGAAACGGGCGCCGCACGTGCTCGCCAATACGACAACGTCCACCGCCTGGTCAAACTACACACACGTACCAAGTTTCGTCCCGATCGGTCGAGAATCGTATATTTGTATTAATGACAAACAAACAGACAGACAAACAGACAGACAGAGGTCTTCAAAATATATATGAGATAGATGATAATTAATATGAACCACAAACAAAATGTAAGAGTGTTTGCACTCAACAATTTGTCAGTCGGTGTCCAACCCACGCAACGAAATTGGGTGAGTTTGTCAATGTTTAAAGCATTCTCTATGTTGTGTAATTTTACATAAAATACACAATCAGGAACAATATTAAATCCAGTACATTTACACTTGAATACAGTTACAAATGACTGCTTTATTTCTCAAAGTAATCCATATTCCATCACCAATAACAAATTGGCATGATGACCGCTTTCACAGATTGCTGCTTCCAGCGGTCAAGTCGCTCTGTATAGATTTACTGGGTGTTTGGGCAATTGGGGACATAGAGAATAGTTTCTCAACTTTAATAATTGAATAACAGTGTAAACAAGAATACTTGGAGACATTAGCTCATTATATTAAAAGATTGTCAATCGAAGCGAGAAACTGAACGACTGCTACCAGCTAAATACAATTTTCACTGATAGGAACCGGAAACGGAACGAAAGGTTGAACTCAATTGAGAGAGTGACATTTGGTTCTCACTATCCACAAATGTGTTGATTTTATCCAGTGAAATATATTGTAAGCTCAATCTTATGAAGAGAAATAATTTATTTTGTTCTTAAAATGTGTGAGAATCGATCAAAAGATCTGATTTACGAAACAGTTCGTTCCAGAATTTAATGATTCCGACATAATGACCATTTGACATTACCATCAGTTGCCGAGGACACGCATGTGCACACTATACAATATAATTTACAATTTCGAGCCAGTATTGTACTCATAAAACACAATAAAATAACTAAATAATAAATGTTCTATCATAGACGAGGCGGGCTATAAAAAGCCCGCCTTGGAAAATTCTAGGCGGGCTGTAGGCGGGCAGCCCACCTTGAGATTTCCAGGCCTGGATATGAGTCACCTGTCCAGAAATCCTTCATTCAATTAATATTGATTTTTTAGCGATATTTTCTTATATAATGCGATATATAATGTTGTATTTTTTGGATCTGTTTTTAGAATTTTAGATAGAATTATCCCGCATAGTACGCTTCGAACCAACACGAGCCGTAAATTGTCCCAAATTGATTGTATATTATACCAGAAAATTTGAAATAAATCAATATTAATTGATAGAAGGGTCTTCGATTAAAATTTATTATTTTATACCCAGGAAACTATATAAAACTTGTTATTAGGAAGTGATAGACCATCTTTAACAATTTTGCCCTTACATTTATTAGGTCAAGTGAACTAATTAGCATGTATGATGTGAGAAAACTGGACTACAGCTTAGAGCTAATTAGTTAGTTGGGTTTTTTTTATATTTATTCTAAGCTGGCCTTGTTCTAATCGTTTATAGATGTTTTAGAGCGAAACCCATATGTTTTCAAATTTTATATCAATTCCGGACGATAAAATCGTCCCAAAATCACAATAACATCATTTAGGTCGGTTGACATCCCTAGTTACTTGCGCAATTTGCATTTTCAATTACGTCATGAAAGTATTTCTAACCTAATAAAGCTACGTTGACCTAATAAAGCTACATTGATGCAATAAACGTAACATTTATTAGGCAGGCTTTATGTAGGCATTAGAGGTAGTGAGTGGTGAATAAATATGTATTTCTATGAATGTATCAAAATGACTTATAATTGTAATATGTCTCGCTAATTGGTTAACACCAACAAAAATTGAACAATGAAAAATTGAACAATGAAAAAACACAACATTGGCCAAGAGTTATATACCTTCCCATAGGGCGCCCTCATAGCCTGGAGCAGACGGCACTTAGTAGTGCATGCTGCTACCTGTGCGGGGCTCCATGTGGGTTACATTTAATTATGCATTTAACCCTCCCATAGGGCGTCCCTCAGCCTGGAGCAGACGACACTTAGTAGTACATGCTGTTAACTGTGTGGGTCTCCATATAGGTTACATTTAATTATCCATTTACCCCCCCCCCCCCCATAGGGTGCCCTCATAGCCTTAGTATTATAATACTTAGTAGCAAACTCCAGGCAGAGTTATCTCCCATCACTCCACTGAGATACCACTGCCAATAGGACATTTGGTAAGGATTTCTTACTAGTTCTTAGTTCTTATGTTTTTATTTTTTAGGATTAACATTTTCTATGTCTGGCTCAGTTCATTTTATTCTGATCAATACCGAAATAATTACCATTATTGCAAACTTTGGTGGTTAAAATAAGATAATATGTGACTAAATTATTTCCGACGATATGTAAAAATAGATGTATCGGTCCGGAAAGTACCATCCTTGTGGCAGTGCTATATCGCAGTGATAACGTAGAGGGCGCTGCGTGGAGTTTGACTTAGTAGTGCATGCTGCTACTTGTGTGGGGGGCTCCATGTGGGTTACATTTAATTATTAACCCATAAGGCGCCACTCATAGCCTGGAGCAGACGACAGTTAGTAGTGCATACTGCTACCTGTGTGGGGCTCCATGTGGGTTACATATAACCCTCCCATAAGGCGCCCCTCATAGCCTGGAGCAAACAACACTTAATTGTGCATGCTGCTACCTGTGTGGGGCTCCATGTAGGTTCCATTTAATTATGCATTTAACCCTCCCATAGGGCGCCCCTCATAGCCTGGGGCAGACGACACTTAATTGTGCATGCTGCTACCTGTGTGGGGCTCCATGTAGGTTACATTGAATTATTTGGTAATCACTTCTACGACTGGAGCTTCCTGTTATTTCAATGTTATACACTTCCCTGTCACAAAGTTCCCAGGTTTTGTACTGGTGGAATATGATCTCTTTGGGTGTAGCTAAATTAGAGATTCATGGTATGATCTAATATAAGTGAATGCAATGGCACAGGGTTTTTTCGCAAAACTCCAGTAATGGAAGGGTTAACCCTTTCAGTGCCAGGTCCGATTTTTGTATCAACCCATATACCTGTGCCAATGCATTCTCTTATATATACGAGTCGACCATAGGTCGCCTCGCATATATAAGAGAATGCATTGGCCTAACAATTTTTCATCATTTGTTATTATTTTTTACAATTTGAATAATTTTTTCTTATATTCTTTAACAGACTTATTTTGTAGGTTTAGTGCCAGGGAATCTTACGTTTTTCATGGGCATCAAAATTATTACTATGAATACTTGGTGATAGTTTTGAGTTATAACATGCCCCGAAGGTTTTATCCAGTTTGTTTTTAAATTCGCTTATAGGATGCTTAAGCATACCCAAAAAAAATTCAACCCAAAACAATCTAAAGAATTTTTTTTTTTTTAGGGCCGATTTTACAGACCGTAAATTAGGGCCGATGAGATCGGCCCCTGGCACTGAAAGGGTTAAGGGACATTGTTAGTTAATTATGTTACACATGTCTTAGTTTTTGTGTTGCAGCAATTCCAGTATATATGGCTAGATTTACATCCCCTCCTGGCCCTATTTTTGGCCGTAATTTTGTTTTATTTGGATATCTTTTTACATGTATATGTCAATTTTATTCTTGTCTTAACCATCAAATTACATTTCAATGACCCATTAATCAGTCTATTTTGATCAAATTGGACAATCTAAATCACTGTGTATCATATATGATAGGATACTGCTTCAATATCTAGAACTGCCCATGACCATTTATGTTAGGAAGAATAAAATATAAAAACTTAAATTCGCCCTCCCGCACCATTTCTCTGAAAATGTTGGATGTAACTCTAGTAATTTATTTATATTGGGTTATTGTATGAATCCTCATTTCAGGCATGTCTGTGCATGTTCGAAGATTTGGGATTTGTTTCCAAATATAGAATTAAAGAAGAAACGCTGGCCAGGTATTATTATATGATGCTCCGCCTACATTGAGATATTGTCTCTTTGATTGGTTAGAATGGCGTGTTATAAACTTTATCTTTTATTGGCATGTCATTAGGGCTGCAACGATTCATTGCATTGTAAACTTTAAAACGCGATGCTTCAGAAACGCGATGAATCGTTGCACCCCTACCTGTCATGATCATCGACAGGTTGAAATCTCCTAAAAGTTTCTATAATATTTATAATTTTAGTGACGTTCCTGTGACCCAGTCTCTTTAACCCTTTACCCAACAGAAGGGCCCTGTGCCAATGCATTCTCTTATATATGCGAGTCGACCATAGGTCGCCTCGCATATATAAGAGAATGCATTGGCTTAACACATTAAAAAATATAAAATTGTTAAAGAATGTAAGAAAAAATGGTAAAAAGTGTTAAAAATATTTTTTTTAGGCCAATGCATTATCTTATATATGCGAGGCGACCTATGGTCGACTCGCATATATAAGAGAATGCATTGGCACAGGGCATAACTGTAACTATCACAATGTGGTCAAGGAGCCGGTTCCAATGATATCCATATTTGTATGGTTTTATTGAGACAGACCCAAGATATTTTAGGCTGTTGAAGCTTTATTTGGCCGGTTTTGGCCGGTTTGTTGGGTAAAGGGTTAAATAGCCGACGAACATTTTACAATAGTTACATCTCTGGATATCTCATTCATAATGAGTTACTGAATTGATGGTATTCCCTCCATTTCATTGGAGAGTGGCGAAGCATGTGCATAGTTACATCTCTGGATATCTCACTCATAATGAGTTACTGAATTGATGGTATTCCCTCCATTTCATTGGAGAGTGGCGAAGCATGTGCATAGTTACATCTCTGGATATCTCACTCATAATGAGTTACTGAATTGATGGTATTCCCTCCATTTCATTGGAGAGTGGCGAAGCATGTGCATAGTTACATCTCTGGATATCTCACTCATAATGAGTTACTGAATTGATGGTATTCCCTCCATTTCATTGGAGAGTGGCGAAGCATGTGCATAGTTACATCTCTGGATATCTCACTCATAATGAGTTACTGAATTGATGGTATTCCCTCCATTTCATTGGAGAGTGGCGAAGCATGTGCATAGTTACATCTCTGGATATCTCACTCATAATGAGTTACTGAATTGATGGTATTCCCTCCATTTCATTGGAGAGTGGCGAAGCATGTGCATAGTTACATCTCTGGATATCTCACTCATAATGAGTTACTGAATTGATGGTATTCCCTCCATTTCATTGGAGAGTGGCGAAGCATGTGCATAGTTACATCTCTGGATATCTCACTCATAATGAGTTACTGAATTGATGGTATTCCCTCCATTTCATTGGAGAGTGGCGAAGCATGTGCATAGTTACATCTCTGGATATCTCACTCATAATGAGTTACTGAATTGATGGTATTCCCTCCATTTCATTGGAGAGTGGCGAAGCATGTGCATAGTTACATCTCTGGATATCTCATTCATAATGAGTTACTGAATTGATGGTATTCCCTCCATTTCATTGGAGAGTGGCGAAGCATGTGCATAGTTACATCTCTGGATATCTCACTCATAATGAGTTACTGAATTGATGGTATTCCCTCCATTTCATTGGAGAGTGGCGAAGCATGTGCATGATTTCATTATGCCATAACAGATCACTTCGCACATCAGAGGGATTTTTTTACCCTGTGCCAATGCATTCTCTTATATATGCGAGTCGACCATAGGTCGCCTCGCATATATAAGAGAATGCATTGGCCTAACAATTTTTTATCATTTTTTTTAAATAAATGTTTCTTACAATTTTTAGGACATAAAATAAAAAACATCCATTACCCTGCAGGGAGCCCCACACATATATAGAAGCATATAGAAGAGTGTCGTCTGCTCATGTTGTCTAGGGCTCTGTATGAGTGAAATTATAAAATTGTTAAAGAATACAAGAAAAAATTATTAAAATTGTAAAATATTGTTAGGCCAATGCATTCTCTTATATATGCGAGGCGACCTATGGTCGACTCGCATATATAAGAGAATGCATTGGCACAGGGTAAAAAAATATCAGTATGTGTTGACAAGTTTCCCATGCATTGTCAAACTCAACTATTGTTGGAAAACTGAATACAGGCGATATATCCATAACTCATTTTACTCATCACAATATAGGAGACATCATCTTCAAGTTTTTATCAGTCAACGATATTCATGACTGATTATTCTTTCGCATCTAGTTGTATTTATAACTATTTCTAAATACTATGATTCTCACAAACATTTACTACGCCAGGAATGCACTCCATATTTGGAAATGGTTTATTATGTCATGTTGGGAATGCCGCGTCGTTGTAGAAATGAAATTTAGTGGACAAATCTAGAGACTTTCATCCGTTAGGATTATCATCGTCTTTTTAAAAAGACTGCCTGTGACCAAGACTTGAAATAATGTGTCTGACATTTTCAGAATGAGGTCCCCAGAGGGTGAATTTAGTGATGCTAGCCTGCTGTGCTGGGTAGCATCACTGAATTCACCTTCTGGGGACCTTATTATGAAAATGACAGACACACTATTTCAAGGATTGCCTGCAACGTAGCATGTGACCATGACAAAATTCTTACGCTCAATGTTAATTTCCGCCCTATTAATGTAATTATCCTATTTAAATACATTAGCTTTTATGAAACTAGATTCCAGATGATAACTTATATGTTATGTGGGTTTACTAGCACAAAATACAGGTCAAGTTCAAATTTGGGTTGCGCCTGACAATATTTACCAGAGTTACGGACCTTTTTGTTGGAATTTGCACTTAATTTTCATTTCCGTTTGATAACGTTAATATAAGTCTGAATTGAATGGAATGAAATTTCATATGTGCATTTACTAGCCCAAAATACAGCTAAAGTTTGAATTTTGGTTCCGCCTGCCATTTTTCACCTGAGTTATGGCCCATTATTGAAATAACCACAGGCGTATTTTGCCACGCCCCCTAGGGCATTTCATTTTTATGTTTACCCATACCATAGTATGGTAAACATAGTGTCGCTGCCCGGATTGACCACTCGTCGTTCGTCCGTCTGTCTGTCTGTCTGTCTGTTCGTCTGTCTGTCCGTAGACACTTTACAAGTAATGCGAAAACTCAAACATTTTTTATCTGATCGAAACCAAATTTTGTATATGGGTTTCTCAGCTCAAAATACAGATCGAGTTCGAATTTGGGTTTGATCCGATTCATTTTAAGGGAGTTATGACCCTTTTTCGAGAAAAAAAATAAAATAAATCGATTTAAAAAAAAAATTACTTTTAACTTTTATAATAATAATACAAAAAATGTCATTGACATTGTCATTTGTTTTCATTTAGATATTGATGATTATGATAAAAGTTGATAAAAAGATTTCCAATGTGGACCTTTAATTTTTTTTAATAATTAAAAAGTTTTTAAGTTAAAAAAATTTGAAAAACTAACACCATTATAACTCTGCCAAGGGTACCCCAAATCACCACACCAAATTTGATTAAATCGGTCCAAAATCTTGTGTTATGTACTGGTAAATCTGTTTGGAGCAACATTAAATCCAATTCACCAATTGCCTTTGGACTACTTAGCTATTGATAAGGCTATATTATTTTCTGATGTCTCTTATGCCAATGTGCAAATAATCTGATAAAGAAGGCTATGGTATCTAATTTAAAATAAAGATTCAACAATAAACATCACATGATATTAACAGTAGACATCTCTGCTGCAGAGTTATATCTTCAGATGGTCTGATATCATTATAATTGTTATTGGTTTAATAGAGGTCAGTGTTCAACATAAACAATTCCTGTGATATTTTGACAGCTCTGCTATATAATTGATATTAATGGGTCAGTGGTGAGGTTGCTTATCTGTATACTAGACACATTATTATTGTAAACTTAAATTGGACTCTCTTAACCCAAGTATTCCATGTCCAGGTCACACCTACACATTTAACCCATGGGCTTGCTGGCTGTGGTGGTTTAGCATTACAGATCCTGTACCAGTGCATTCTCTTATATAAATGCCAGTGACCCATAAATTCCAATAATTTGTGTTATGTACATTTGTCTATAATAGTACATAACAGTATACTCTATAATTCAACACCAAAACTCTCATTTATCCGATCATATTAAATTTTTATCGCCAAGGGATGGGTTAACATCTTCCGATCGTGATCGGCCTCTCGTTTATTACTTCGTTTATGGATTTCCCTAACCAAACTAAATCTGTTTATCAATAAAAATAAAATTTTAGTTTTCGGTTTTTTTATTTCCACCAATGGGAATATTAATCCAGATATAAAAAAAAGTTTAAAAAGTATAAGTTTACGTAAAATATACAACAACATCGATTTAACAGCGAATCCTCCCAGTGATGTTTATGGTATTGAATGTCAACACCAACAAGGTAGATGCTGATATTGGCGATATTTTTTCATTTATCCTTATCATGCTTTAACCCTTTGAGTACCAAGTCCGATTTTTGTATCAACCCATATACCCTGTGCAATGCATTCTCTTATATATGCGAGTCAACCATAGGTCGCCTCGCATATATAAGAGAATGCATTGGCCTAACAATTTTTCATCATTTGTTATTATTTTAATAATTTTTAAAAAATCTAAAAAAAATAAAATGTTTTTTTATTTATTTAGGGCCGATTTTACAGACCGTAAATTAGGGCCGATGAGATCGGCCCCTGGCACTGAAAGGGTTAAAGAAACATCCAAATAAAAAAATATATCTGCCTGTGCTTGTTTTAGATGAGCAGATTATTATACAGCAAATGTTTTATTTCTCCCAACCCTATTTTTTGACAATTTCAATTTTTTTTTAAATTATACAGATTTTATTTTTATTCCTCCCACCTCCCCTACCTTTGTTTTTATTCCTCCCACCTCCCCTACCTTTGTTTTTATTCCTCCCACCTCCCCTACCTTTGTTTTTATTCCTCCCACCTCCCCTACCTTTGTTTTTATTCCTCCCCACCTCCCCTACCTTTATTTTTATTCCTCCCACCTCCCCTACCTTTGTTTTTATTCCTCCCACCTCCCCTACCTTTGTTTTTATTCCTCCCACCTCCCCTACCTTTATTTTTATTCCTCCCACCTCCCCTACCTTTGTTTTTATTCCTCCCACCTCCCCTACCTTTGTTTTTATTCCTCCCACCTCCCCTACCTTTTGTTTTTATTCCTCCCACCTCCCCTACCTTTGTTTTTATTCCTCCCACCTCCCCTACCTTTGTTTTTATTCCTCCCACCTCCCCTACCTTTGTTTTTATTCCTCCCACCTCCCCTACCTTTATTTTTATTCCTCCCACCTCCCCTACGTTTGTTTTTATTCCTCCCACCTCCCCTACCTTTGTTTTTATTCCTCCCACCTCCCCTACCTTTGTTTTTATTCCTCCCACCTCCCCTACCTTTGTTTTTATTCCTCCCACCTCCCCTACCTTTATTTTTATTCCTCCCACCTCCCCTACCTTTGTTTTTATTCCTCCCACCTCCCCTACCTTTGTTTTTATTCCTCCCACCTCCCCTACCTTTGTTTTTATTCCTCCCACCTCCCCTACCTTTATTTTTATTCCTCCCACCTCCCCTACCTTTGTTTTTATTCCTCCCACCTCCCCTACCTTTGTTTTTATTCCTCCCACCTCCCCTACCTTTATTTTTATTCCTCCCACCTCCCCTACGTTTGTTTTTATTCCTCCCACCTCCCCTACCTTTGTTTTTATTCCTCCCACCTCCCCTACCTTTGTTTTTATTCCTCCCACCTCCCCTACCTTTGTTTTTATTCCTCCCACCTCCCCTACCTTTATTTTTATTCCTCCCACCTCCCCTACGTTTGTTTTTATTCCTCCCACCTCCCCTACCTTTGTTTTTATTCCTCCCACCTCCCCTACCTTTGTTTTTATTCCTCCCACCTCCCCTACCTTTGTTTTTATTCCTCCCACCTCCCCTACCTTTATTTTTATTCCTCCCACCTCCCCTACCTTTATTTTTATTCCTCCCACCTCCCCTACCTTTGTTTTTATTCCTCCCACCTCCCCAACCTTTGTTTTTATTCCTCCCACCTCCCCTACCTTTGTTTTTATTCCTCCCACCTCCCCTACCTTTATTTTTATTCCTCCCACCTCCCCTACCTTTATTTTTATTCCTCCCACCTCCCCTACCTTTGTTTTTATTCCTCCCACCTCCCCTACCTTTGTTTTTATTCCTCCCACCTCCCCTACCTTTGAGCCAAAGAAATCCGTAAACCCAAGTAATAAACAATAAAATGCATCGATGCTCTTGTTTTCTTTCAGATTTGTTTTGATGGTGAAGAAGGGTTATCGAAATCCTCCGTACCACAACTGGATGCATGCTTTCTCCGTCACTCATTTCTGTTATCTGCTTATTAAAAATCTCAACTTAACAGATTATTTAGAGTGAGTATAATATAGAAATCCTCTGTACCACAACTGGATGCATTCGTTCTTCGTCACTCATTTCTGTTATCTGCTTATTAAACATCTCAACTTATTTAGAGTGAGTATAATATAGAAATCCTGGTGCCATATATTTGCAGAATGAGGTCCTGAGAGAGTGAATTTAATGACGCTACCCCCGCACATCAGGCTAGCATCACCAAATTCTTCCTCTGGGGACCTCATTCTGCATGGCCTCATCTGCTATGGGAGATCCAGACTATGGGGATGTGCAACCCATTGGGCACTCAATTATACATTGTGTCATCTGCCAATTTGGGGATATTGAGAAACTAAACTAAAAAAAGAAAAAGAAACTATAAAAGAAATTAATTTGATAATAAAGATACTTGCCAGAGAAGATGAGGCCTATACAGAATGAGGACCCGCAGAAGGTGAATTTAGTGATGCTAGCCGAAAAAAGTTTTTCCCATCCAAACAAATATTGAGTATTATCCACTCTCTCAACTGAGCTTTGAGTCATATGCCATGCTTGGTGTTGCTCTTGTTCAGAATAGGTTTATATGTGTATATATATGTTTACATTTAGCAAGTTAAGGCTCACATGCCATCAGGACAGTCTTGTTTAGAATGTATATAGGTTTATATGTGTATATATATGTTTACATTTAGCAAGTTAAGGCTCACATGCCAACGGGACTGTCCTGACCTATCCGGGTCCAGACCCGGCCCCACCCATATATATTGACATAAAATCTTACTTTAAAAGAATGGGTTACTTTAAATTTAATATTATCTAATTCTTTGTCAATTTTGTTGCATTAAAATCTCAGTTTTCATACTGCCTTGACTGTAGACCTGTAACGATTCATCGTAATTTCCTTGTATCACGATTCATTCTTCACAATTCGATTTAAAATACATTTCATCACACAAACACTATATGATCCATCTCCTATTCCCTATTTTCAAATGTTGATTAAATTTGGTTCTTGTAATTTAATTGTCAAATCGGTATGTTTTCGTAACTGTGTGTATCTTGATGAACTGTGCATATGCGATGTTGAATAGGCATAATTTGTACATCTATGTCCCCACTTATATAAATGAAGTGCACACTCCAACCTTTGACCTTTGATGCATTAAAATTACCCGCAAAGTGACTTACGTAACTATAACTTCAACCAACTTCTGATTGGGTGTTCTGGATTTCTCAAGTCAATCGAATGCACTGTATTGAATTCACATCAGAATGTCAGAAATAAAATGAATATTAGTACATCTCCATTACGGTCACTGTATCGCAATACGTACTGAATTGTGGGCAGGGTTCGCGCTGCCACTTGCCAAATTTGCCAATAGCAAAAATAATTCACATTTGGCAAAAAATATTTTCATTTGGCAAAAGTTTTGGCAAGTCACTTTTTAATTCCTCAAGCAATTTGAAAAATATTGGTAAATCATTCCCATTTTTTTTCAGGAAACTCTTCCAACATAATTATTTTAGTGGTGTTATATAAGATTTAGGAAAAGTTAACACCACTTAGCAACCCTTCTACCATTGTATTGCTCGGTGATTGGCTTATTGTTGTATGATAAACCACAATAGAGATGCGAGTATAAATAATTATTAACTAACTGCTTTCTATCGATATCAAAAGTCATTCAAACCGAGAGTGTCGAAACACAATAATTAACGTTGCAGAAAATGATACTATCAGGGATAGCATTTGGCAAATGCTAATATAATTTTGCAAAAAATATTTTCATTTGGCAAATTATTTGGCAAAAGTAAATTTCGGTCCAGCGCGGACCCTGATTGTGGGCACTGAATCATGATTCATTTCATAACGTGATAAAACATATCGTTACAGCCCGCAAATCTCTCAGTTTTTCTTCATACTGACTTGACTGCTAACATGTGTTTTTCTTTTTCAGAGAGCTAGAGATTTTTGTTCTATTTGTTGCCTGCCTTTGCCATGACATCGACCATCGTGGGACAAACAATTCCTTCCAACTTGCTTCAGTAAGTAGCATTCAAGCTCATCTTTGCTTAAAGACATGGTAAGCGTTGGCAGTGGGTATCGCTAATAAAATAGTCACATACGTTAAACCACCATAAACAGAAAATATTAAAATATAGACAGATTTTGTTCTTATACCAATCATAAATATTGCATAAATAGCTTGTTTTTGTCAAGATGGTATGCAGTGATAGTAAACTGAAGCCATGTAATGTTACATTGCATTAAGAGTGTATGATAAGCAAAACACTCAACACTGGGAGATCCCACAAAATGAACTGTGGTTGACCCTTTCAGTGCCAAGTCCAATTTTTGTATCAACCAATATTTCCTTGATCATTTTTCAAATTTATTGATTATAATAATGTGATACATTGATGGAAAGAGCTCTAAGAGCTCTTTCCATCAATGTATCACATTATTATAATCAATAAATTTGAAAAATGATCAAAGAAATATGGGTTGATACAAAAATCGGACTTGGCACTGAAAGGGTTAAAACTGTACCATGTTGTTTCCAACATACTGTTATAGCGCTTATTAATCATCACCTCTCAATGGATGTGAATGGATCACCATGAATCACTCTCCTAAAAATAATCACTACAGTGTTGAGTGTTTTGCTTATCGATCACTATTTACTGTATATAAACAAACTCTCGGCTTGCACAAGTGTGTTTTGTGGATAATATCATATTCATTATCATACTATCATTATACTATACTATACCCTTGCCTTTTAACTTCAGCTATTGTTTGTTTAGTATTCAAACATTTGTTCCTGGTATTCTGATCATATCGTAGTTGTCATCTGTCATGGTATGCAGTTGTAAATCCTATGGTTTCAATAAACAATTGTGTATAATAAACATGGTGTATAATAAACATGGTTTGTAATAAGCATGGTGTGTAATAAGCATGGTGTGTAATAAACATGGAATGTAATAAGCATGGTGTGTAATAAGCATGGTGTGTAATAAACTGTGTTGCCTCCTTTCAGAAATCAGTGCTTGCTGCTTTGTACAGTTCTGAAGGCTCTGTTTTAGAGGTGAGACTTTTATACTAGGCCAAACAATATTGCCCCTTTATGGAGCCCCATACAGAGATAACAATGTACTGATGTATGCTTTGGTCTGTGAGGCTCCATATGGGAGTATTATAAAACATTTTCATGGTGGGAACTGCGCTAGTGCAGCATTAAAGGTCCTGTAGGGAGACTAGCATATATAAGAGAATGCACTGACTTACAAGGTGAAGGTAAATTAATAATTAGGCCAATGTATTCTCTTATATATGCAAGGCTCCATATGGGAGACTCACATATATAAGAGAATGCACACCATTATTTAAATGACTTGCGATTCCTGAAGTTTATGATTGTTGTTTTCGATGCTTCGCGTTTATTTGACCATGTGATAACAGGTATCTCAGACTCATTCTATTTTATATGTAATTTATCAACCTCGTCCACTAAATTCTATTTGAGCCTCGGTAAACCTCGGCTCAAATCTAATTTAGTGAACTCGGTTAATTCCGTATAAAATAATGTTAAATTAAATGTGCATTAATACTTTTAATAATAAAAAAACATAAAAACCTGCCTGGAGGGAATTTTGGTCATACAACATGGGAATATAAACCCACTTGCCAAAAAATAAATATAAAAGCATACCTGCCTGCTAGAGCTGCAATGATTCAGACCTTCATGATACGAATCGCGATATTACTATCATGATGCGATGCAGAACACAATGCAAATTTACTGTGTAATGTTTTTGCTAAAATTTATACATAAAAACATACCTGCCTGGCCGTTTAACAAAAAGTGTTTGAGAAAAAAATATTTAACTTTGTGTGGCCCTATGAGGTCACAGAAATATAGTAACCTTCTTGCCAAAACTTTTACCAATTGAAAATAATTATATTTTTTTGTAGACATAGATAACTCAACTTGGGGTTTATCATCATCTCAGTCACTATGTCAGCATTACAGGTGGAGACTCTGTCCTGCCCATGTTTGTTTAGCACTGTGGGGGTATGTCAGTACTTGAGGTGCACCGTGGGGCGTGGGGATATACCAGTACTTGAGGTGCACTGTGGGGGTATACCAGTACTTGAGGTGCACTGTGGGGGTATGCCAGTACTTGAGGTGCACTGTGGGGGTATGCCAGTACTTGAGGTGCACTGTGGGGGTATACCAGTACTTGAGGTGCACCGTGGGGATATACCAGTACTTGAGGTGCACTCTGGGGATATACCAGTACTTGAGGTGCACCGTGGGGATATACCAGTACTTGAGGTGCACTGTGGGGATATACCAGTACTTGAGGTGCACTGTGGGGGTATGCCAGTACTTGAGGTTCACTGTGGGGATATACCAGTACTTGAGGTGCACTGTGGGGGTATACCAGTACTTGAGGTGCACTGTGGGGATATACCAGTACTTGAGGTGCACTGTGGGGGTATACCAGTACTTGAGGTGCACTGTGGGGGTATACCAGTACTTGAGGTGCACTGTGGGGATATACCAGTACTTGAGGTGCACTGTGGGGATATACCAGTACTTGAGGTGCACTGTGGGGATATACCAGTACTTGAGGTGCACCGTGGGGATATACCAGTACTTGAGGTGCACCGTGGGGATATACCAGTACTGGAGGTGCACCGTGGGGATATACCAGTACTTGAGGTGCACTGTGGGGATATACCAGTACTTGAGGTGCACCGTGGGGATATACCAGTACTGGAGGTGCACCGTGGGGATATACCAGTACTTGAGGTGCACCGTGGGGATATACCAGTACTTGAGGTGCACCGTTGGGATATACCAGTACTTGAGGTGCAACCTTTTGTTTCGCATGGAAATCACTCATCTGCATGAAGAAACATTGATCCTTGCTCAGCTACATGACTCCCTTACCTGTGCATAGATACATGAATCAGACTCACTTACCTGTACGAGGATCACAAATATGCATTTATCAGGATTTTAACCAGCTTTTTCCAGTGCTATATGACTTATGTTATAAAACTTAGCAACTGAGCCACTGGGGGCCGATTATTAATTTTATGTTTCTTATAAAAGCCAAAGCCCCAAAAATAGCCACCTTGTGGCCATTTATTTGCAATTTACTTCATGTTTGAAGACACTATTTTGCTCAATCTTTCAGAGGACGTGTGGTCTATAGCGGCATTTTATTTACACCTTTATTTGCTTCACTTTCAGAGACACCATTTTGCTCAATCTATGTGCATAATTAATACAGATGGATGCAACATATTTGAATCTCTCTCGAGTGCAGTAAGTTTTAATTCCCATTACTCTATCCATTTAATGTCTATGAACTTTGCAAGTGTACTCGCTGACAATTAAGAAATAAATACACAACACATCGGCATGTATAGTAGAATTTGACCACAACGAAACTGATTGTAGGACGACTCAAAGTGGAGCGTACAATTAGTTTCTGTGGTAAAATTCTACTATACACTCCAATGCGCTGTGAATTTATTTCTTTTGTAATTTGACTGTATGTTTTGGTCGAAATTGTAATGACATACGTTCAACCTGCTATTTAATAGCACAGTTTCTAGCCCTGCATGGTATGATTTTCCACCAAACAGTTCTTTTCTTAGAACTGCAACATCAAACATGACGTCACTATGAACGACGACCCCTTTTCATTGCCTTTTTGGCAAAAAACAATTCAGTTAACCCTTTACCCAACAAAACGCCCAAATAAAGCTTCAACAGTCTAAATAAAATATCTTCGGTCTGTCTCAATAACACCATACAAATATGGATATCATTGGAACCGGTTCAGTGACCACATTGTGATGGTTACAGTTATGCCCTGTGCCAATGCATTCTCTTATATATGCGAGTCGACCATAGGTCGCCTCGCATATATAAGAGAATGCATTGGCCTAAAAAAAAAACTTTTTACCATTTTTTCTTACATTTTTTAACAATTTTAGAATTTTTTCTTACATTTTTTAACAATTTTTATAATATTTTTCTACATTCTTTGACAATTTTATCATTTTTAATATGTGTTAAGCCAATGCATTCTCTTATATATGCGAGGCGACCTATGGTCGACTCGCATATATAAGAGAATGCATTGGCACAGGGCCGTTCTGTTGGGTAAAGGGTTAAGACTTATTTTTGTTCTATTTTAAATAAAATTCAGTATTGTACAGTAGGTAGTTATCTTAATTAAATCTTAATTAAAATTCAGTTGAGTACAGTAGGTAGTTATCTTAAATAAAATTCAGTATAGTACAGTAGGTAGTTATCTTAATTAAAATTCAGTTGAGTACAGTAGGTAGTTATCTTAATTAAAATTCAGTTGAGTACAGTAGGTAGTTATCTTAAATAAAATTCAAAAAGTAAATGCGAGGGTGAACCTCCAGGGAGGGTCTCAATCAGCGGGATATCCTTATAAAATGGTCTAGCGCTTTCGATATTGGTATATCTTCGTCAGGACCAGGATGGTGTGGAAAGATGTGGATGATGCCCGTCCTTTTATACTCTGTGCTAGTAGAGCGTTGATTTGATTGGTCAAAATACAAGGGTCAGGAGGTTGTGGGCCTCTGTGGGTCGGAAGGTTGAATGCGGGTACAAAATGCGGGTATATGTTTGCCCGATAAGCCCGCGGGTAGTTTATGCGGGTATATTATTCTCGCTCGTCATTATGATACAATGCGGGTAGTTTTTGCAGGTATGTTGGATACCATGCTGAGAATAACCAAAGTAGGACCTGTGCGGGTACAAATTACAGGTATATATTGTCCCGATATCCGTATGAAACTGCGGGTAGTTTGTGCATGTGGGTATGTTATTCCAGCCCGTCAATGTGGTGTAATGCGGGTAGTATTTGCGGGTATGTTGTGTACTTCGCAAAGAATAACCAAATCTGGGACCCGTGTGGGTACAATTTGCGGGTATATTCGTAATATTGTCCTGAAACCTGTGGATGTAATACCGTCCATTGTGAAGCGGGTATGTCGTTTTATTCTGATTGAAATCGCTCTGCGGGTATATGTGTTATTGGTACCTGCAGATGGCATGCTTAGGGTATGATTTGGCATATATTTGCGATGAGCAAGGCGCGATGTTTAATACGCATTCCCGTGTAGTTAGGGGCCATATTGGCCATTGTTTGGACCGGAAGGTCGTGTTTAACGGCGCCCGAAAAGGGGCGACGCGCGATCACGTAGTTCATCTTTTGTGGTTATGGCGAATCAGGGCGGTGGGGGTTTGACCAATCAAAGGTATAATCTGGTGATGGAGGGACTTGGGCGTAGATCCAGGAGAGGTGTTTTGTGGGATTGGGTCGATTTGGCCTCGATGGGAGAAGTGACAACTACTCGATATGAGGCTGATGATAATATATTTTTCCAAATAACCTCATACACTAGAATTAAATGTGATACTGCCTATGTATCGGATTAAGTGTCCACTGTTGTAGAGATGCATTTACGCATCGCATCACGCTGGCGAGGCCGTAATGAGCCGTGAGACCGCTGCCTGGTGGTGGTGTGTTGCCTGTGTGGGCGTAGTTGATTGGCAGTGTGTCCAGCCAATTTGAACAATTGTTGAGTGCTGCCAGATTTGAGCTGCAATGGTCGTAGACTGTGTTTGCAGCTGGCGTTTTTAGGATCCAAAGCTCGTCCGTAGGGCTATATGGGTAATTCCAGATATTAGGAGAGTCAGCCGGTGGCTGAGATGGTGAGTGAACCCTGGTGTTGTTGGACGAGCAAAGGTCAGCTGGATTGGCGATCCACCAGCTACAGCCTGGGTTGGTTGCAGATAATGTCTCAGAAAGAAGCGGCGAATAGCAGAGATCAGCTGGGCTCCAACTGGGGCCCAGCCAGCTCGTATCTAAATTGATACGGCTTTGGCTGTCAACAGGACCGGAGTTTAGCATAGGTGTATATCTGGCCGGATCCGTGTTGTTGGAAGTGTATGAACAGTAGCCGCTGGTGTGAGTGGAGCGACAGAGCAGGTGATGGAATCGGTGATGCGGGCAGGACATGGATTAGTGGTGATCTGTCCCTGCATGTGCGGGCATGTCTGTTGACATCATCTCGACGGGAGAAGCTTCTGTGGCAGAAGGTACAGTTGTGGAAACCGGTACCGCGGTGTAGGATGCGGATGTGTCGGTACAGCCCTGAGGCGTGGCTATAGATATTCGGACACTCCGGGCAGTCGTTCATTATGAATTCTTACTGAGCCGTTCCCTGAGGATGGGCTGGTTGCAGATAATGTCTCAGAAAGAAGCGGCGAATAAATAAAATAAAATTCAGTTGAGTACAGTAGGTAGTTATCTTAAATAAAATTCAGTATAGTACAGTAGGTAGTTATCTTAAATAAAATTCAGTATTGTACAGTAGGTAGTTATCTTAAATAAAATTCAGTATTGTACAGTAGGTAGTTATCTTAAATAAAATTCAGTATAGTACAGTAGGTAGTTATCTTAAATAAAATTCAGTATTGTACAGTAGGTAGTTATCTTAAATAAAATTCAGTATTGTACAGTAGGTAGTTATCTTAAATAAAATTCAGTTGAGTACAGTAGGTAGTTATCTTAAATAAAATTCAGTATTGTACAGTAGGTAGTTATCTTAAATAAAATTCAGTTGAGTACAGTAGGTAGTTATCTTAAATAAAATTCAGTTGAGTACAGTAGGTAGTTATCTTAATTAAAAGTCATTATAGTACAGTAGGTAGTCATTATATGTCTCTTTCTTCAGTCTATAGCATGACTTTAACCAATGCCCGTGTGGTTTGACTTCTGAAAGTTTGAGGCATGGGCAGCATTTCACTGATTGTACCACATTTTTTGGTGGTATAATTCAGAATATCTAGAATTATACCACAAAATGACGGTCATGTATCCATGGGAATACAGGATACTGACCAATCAAGACGAGCCTTGTATGTAGGTTTTGGCAAGGTCGTATCATAAAAAAGTATTATTACCCTGTTGAATTGACATGTACTACTAGAGTACTACCAAGCCTGAGTTTACTGTGCCTGTCATTTGCAGAATGAGGTCCCCAGAGGGTGAATTTAGTGGTGCTATCCCGCACAGTGGGTTAGCATCACAATATTCACCCTCTGGGGACCTCATTCTGCTTAGGCCCTCATCTGCTATTGGAGACATAGACTCAGATTGAAGTTCCCAAATGGTGAATATTGTGATGTACACCCATTGGGGACCTCGATAATGCAATGTGTCATCTGCCAATTTGGGGATATAGAGAAACTAAACTAAAAAAGAAATAGAATCTATGTGAAGAAGTTTCTATAGAAATTTGATGTTAAAGAAACTTTCCAGAGAAGATGAGGCCAAAGCAGAATGATGTCCCCAGAGGGTGAATTTAGTGATGCTAGCCTGCTATGACAGGCACCCTATTTACAGGCATGAGCATGGGTATAACTAAATTGGATCTAATTAAAAAAACTAACAAGTGTATAATAATTATTTCTATCTCTTGGTGTCCGTTTAATATTTTATTTCTCTTGGTGTCCGTTTAATTATATTTTATTTCTCTTTGTGTCCATATGAAACATGTCCCTTTAATAATATTTTCCATTTCTTGCTGTCCGAATGAAACATGTCCCTTTAATATTTTATTTATCATACAGGATTACCAGAAAGTTTTGGATAGAATGAGAGACATTATCCTTGCCACAGATTTAGCCAATCACCTTCGTATCGTCAAACAGTTAGATGAACTAGCCAATGGTACGTAGCTCATCAGTTTATTGTACCCAGGATTCATGCTGGCCGGAAAATTATTTTGGCGAATTTGTTTGGTCATTTCTGATTTTTTTTTTGGCCATTTTTATGAAACTTGAGACTATATATGCGAGTCTCCCATAGGGCACCTCATATATATAATGTGAATGCATTGGCCTAACAATATTTACCTTGATCTTGATCTTGTCAGTGCATTCTCTTATTATACCCTCTTTTTAAATTAAAAAAATACTGTTTTTCACATGTCCGTCCGTCCATCCGTCCGATGTCTGTTCATGTCATAACTTGAACAGTAGTGCTCGGATCTCAATAAAATCTGGTGTGGATGTTCAGTACTATGAGCACATTCAATCGTTTTGTTTAGGTTTTCCATTCTAGAGTTATTCATCTTGTTTATCTGGAAATGTTGGCTTTTTGGTCCGTCCGATGTCTGTTCAGGTCATAACTTGAACAGTAATGCTCGGATCTCAATGAAATATGGTGGTGTGTATGTTTATCACTATGAGGAAATTCAATGGCGTGTTCAATCGTTTTGTTTAGGTTTTTCGTTCTATGGTTTAAATATTCATCTTTGTTTATATGAAAATGTTGATTTCTGGGTCCATCTGTCTGAGTATATCAATCATAGATTATAGATATGCCCACAAGGCGGTATGCCTCAAGGGGTATGCACCGGACGACAGTCCATCTCTTGTATATGCAAGGCTCCCTATGGGAGAGTTGCATATTTAACAGAATGCACTGGTACAGCATCTTTAATGCTGCACCCACGAAGCTCCCGTCATGAAAGGGTTAACTAATTACCAGTAAGGGTTTCATGGAGAAGTGATAGTTTGTTTGGCCAAATGAAATTTTCTTTGGTAGTTTTTGAAAAACTTTGGCCATTTGAACCCTGCAGCCTGGAGGTTTCAAATTGGGAGAATTCACTTCTCCTGGTTTGGTTTTTAGGGAGAAGTTTTACTGTTATTTGGGTAAAATAACAATGGCTGAAGTTCAATTTACACCAGACATTAGCTCATGTACTCAGTTCTGAACAACTCCATGAAGCTTTTGATATCTGACTTTTAATTAGTCTGTTTTGTTATGATGCCTTCTATCTTCTATTGACTTTGGGTGGCTCAGTTGGTAAGGGGTACAACTCCAAGCCGTCTCGCCCTGCAGCGCTGGCGATGTTGGTTCAAATCCACATGTTTTCATGATGGACTTTGTAACTCAAAATTGTTATCTGGTGGAGTTATCAGTTACTCGCTGATGGCTGGTGGTTGGCTGCACATGTTTGACGAGTTTATCAGCCATTGAAATCACTGTTAGATTAGCCGTAAGTGTGTGGATTTCTCCACCACTAAAGCTGGCAATGTCGTGATATGGCCTTAGTTGTTGAAATCAATATTAAATCCCAATCAATCAATCTATTGACCAACCAACATGCATTATGCAACACAAGAACCCGTTTATATAACCATTATAGTGAGTAACGACACCAATATAAAATTGCTCTGTATTTTTTTCAGCAAAAGAAACGTTTAATAAGAGGATAAGAAGCACAGGACGTTACTGTTATCGTTGCTGATGACATGCAGTGATCTGGGAGATCAGACCAAGAGCTGGAACAACACCAAACATATCGCTGTAAGTCTATTCATCTGATTCCCCCTTCCCCGCTGATGACATGCAGTGATCTGGGAGATCAGACCAAGAGCTGGAACAACACCAAACATATCGCTGTAAGTCTATTCATCTGATTCCCCCTTCCCCGCTGATGACATGCAGTGATCTGGGAGATCAGACCAAGAGCTGGAACAACACCAAACATATCGCTGTAAGTCTATTCATCTGATTCCCCCTTCCCCGCTGATGACATGCAGTGATCTGGGAGATCAGACCAAGAGCTGGAACAACACCAAACATATCGCTGTAAGTCTATTCATCTGATTCCCCCTTCCCCACTGATGACATGCAGTGATCTGGGAGATCAGACCAAGAGCTGGAACAACACCAAACATATCGCTGTAAGTCTATTCATCTGATTCCCCCTTCCCCGCTGATGACATGCAGTGATCTGGGAGATCAGACCAAGAGCTGGAACAACACCAAACATATCGCTGTAAGTCTATTCATCCGGTCCACTCCCCCTCCCCGGCGCCCCAGAACAACACCAAACATATCGCTGTAAGGCTATTCATCTGGTCCACTCCCCCCTCCCCGGCGCCCCAGAACAACACCAAACATATCGCTGTCAGTCTATTCATCTGGTCCACTCCCCCTCCCCGGCGCCCCAGAACAACACCAAGCATATCGCTGTAAGGATATTCATCTGATTCCCCCTTCCCCGCTGATGACATGCAGTGATCTGGGAGAACAGACCAAGAGCTGGAACAACACCAAACATATCGCTGTAAGTCTATTCATCTGATTCCCCCTTCCCCGCTGATGACATGCAGTGATCTGGGAGATCAGACCAAGAGCTGGAACAACACCAAACATATCGCTGTAAGTCTATTCATCTGATTCCCCCTTCCCCGCTGATGACATGCAGTGATCTGGGAGATCAGACCAAGAGCTGGAACAACACCAAACATATCGCTGTAAGTCTATTCATCTGATTCCCCCTTCCCCGCTGATGACATGCAGTGATCTGGGAGATCAGACCAAGAGCTGGAACAACACCAAACATATCGCTGTAAGTCTATTCATCTGATTCCCCCTTCCCCGCTGATGACATGCAGTGATCTGGGAGATCAGACCAAGAGCTGGAACAACACCAAACATATCGCTGTAAGTCTATTCATCTGATTCCCCCTTCCCCGCTGATGACATGCAGTGATCTGGGAGATCAGACCAAGAGCTGGAACAACACCAAACATATCGCTGTAAGTCTATTCATCTGATTCCCCCTTCCTCGCTGATGACATGCAGTGATCTGGGAGATCAGACCAAGAGCTGGAACAACACCAAACATATCGCTGTAAGTCTATTCATCTGATTCCCCCTTCCCCGCTGATGACATGCAGTGATCTGGGAGATCAGACCAAGAGCTGGAACAACACCAAACATATCGCTGTAAGTCTATTCATCTGATTCCCCCTTCCCCGCTGATGACATGCAGTGATCTGGGAGATCAGACCAAGAGCTGGAACAACACCAAACATATCGCTGTAAGTCTATTCATCTGATTCCCCCTTCCCCGCTGATGACATGCAGTGATCTGGGAGATCAGACCAAGAGCTGGAACAACACCAAACATATCGCTGTAAGTCTATTCATCTGATTCCCCCTTCCCCGCTGATGACATGCAGTGATCTGGGAGATCAGACCAAGAGCTGGAACAACACCAAACATATCGCTGTAAGTCTATTCATCTGATTCCCCCTTCCCGCTGATGACATGCAGTGATCTGGGAGATCAGACCAAGAGCTGGAACAACACCAAACATATCGCTGTAAGTCTATTCATCTGATTCCCCCTTCCCCGCTGATGACATGCAGTGATCTGGGAGATCAGACCAAGAGCTGGAACAACACCAAACATATCGCTGTAAGTCTATTCATCTGATTCCCCCTTCCCCGCTGATGACATGCAGTGATCTGGGAGATCAGACCAAGAGCTGGAACAACACCAAACATATCGCTGTAAGTCTATTCATCTGATTCCCCCTTCCCCGCTGATGACATGCAGTGATCTGGGAGATCAGACCAAGAGCTGGAACAACACCAAACATATCGCTGTAAGTCTATTCATCTGATTCCCACCCCCCCCCCCCCCCCCCCCCCCCCCCCGCTGATGACATGCAGTGATCTGGGAATTCAGACCAAGAGCTGGAACAACACCAAACAACAACACCAAACATATCGCTGTAAGTCTATTCATCTGATTCCCCCTTCCCCGCTGATGACATGCTGTGATCTGGGAGATCAGACCAATAGCTGGAACAACACCAAACATATCGCTGTAAGTCTATTCATCTGGTCCACTCCCCCCTCCCCGGCGCCCCAGAACAACACCAAGCATATCGCTGTAAGGCTATTCATCTGGTCCACTCCCCCCTCCCCGGCGCCCCAGAACAACACCAAATATATCGCTGTAAGGTTATTCATCTGGTCCACTCCTCCCTCCCTGGCGCCCCAGAACAACACCAAACATATCGCTGTTAATTCTATTCATCTGGTCCACTCCCCCCTACCCGGCGCCCCAGAACAACACCAAATATATCGCTGTAAGGTTATTCATCTGGTCCACTCCTCCCTCCCTGGCGCCCCAGAACAACACCAAACATATCGCTGTTAATTCTATTCATCTGGTCCACTCCCCCCTCCCCGGCGCCCCAGAACAACACCAAGCATATCGCTGTAAGGCTATTCATCTGGTCCACTCCCCCCTCCCCGGCGCCCCAGAACAACACCAAATATATCGCTGTAAGGTTATTCATCTGGTCCACTCCTCCCTCCCTGGCGCCCCAGAACAACACCAAACATATCGCTGTTAATTCTATTCATCTGGTCCACTCCCCCCTACCCGGCGCCCCAGAACAACACCAAATATATCGCTGTAAGGTTATTCATCTGGTCCACTCCTCCCTCCCTGGCGCCCCAGAACAGCACCAAACATATCGCTGTTAATTCTATTCATCTGGTCCACTCCCCCCTCCCCGGCGCCCCAGAACAACACCAAGCATATCGCTGTAAGTCTATTCATCTGATTCCTCCCCTCCCCGGTGCCCCAGAACAACACCAAACATATCGCTGTAAGGCTATTCATCTTGTCCACTCCCCCTCCCCGGTGCCCCAGAACAACACCAAATATATCGCTGTCAGTCTATTCATCTGGTCCACTCCCCCTCCCCAAGCGCCCCAGAACAACACCAAACATATCGCTGTAAGGCTATTCATCTTGTCCACTCCCCGGTGCCCCAGAACAACACCAAATATATCGCTGTCAATCTATTCATCTGGTCCACTCCCCCCTCCCCAGCACCCCAGAACAACACCAAGCATATCGCTGTAAGGCTATTCATCTTGTCCACTCCCCCTCCCCGGTGCCCCAGAACAACACCAAATATATCGCGGTCAGTCTATTCATCTGGTCCACTCCCCCCTCCCCAGCACCCAGAACAACACCAAACATATCGCTGTAAGTCTATTCATCTGATTCTTCCCCCTCCCCGGTGCCCCAGAACAACACCAAACATATCGCCGTAAGTCTATTCATCTGATTCCTCCCCTCCCCGGTGCCCCAGAACACCAAACATATCGCTGCCCCCCCCCCCCCTCCCCCCCCCTCCCTCCGCTGCATGTTTAGTTTATTATTTAATATGATGATGCCACTTACAATTTGTTATGCCCATATGTTCGTACTTACAAGTGGTGTTAATAGCAGTCTGAAACACATCGTTTTTCCCGCGAGCATGATGAACCAAGTTGACAACCTCGCTTTCAGTTTTCATTCCAACTTTTGGTGAATCTATCTGCCGGTCAATATTCCGTTACCATTTTTGCCATTTGATTTTACTATTAACACTTAAACGCAATAAAAAATGCATTGATTGCATATATATTGAATTCTTCTGGACTCTGATTTATCAGGGGTTCTTTCACAAGGGGGGGTATCTTTAGTCTCACATCTAGTTTATATCACATGCACTGCGGGGGTGGGTGGATATCAGTCTTTATTTATTATTTATTTATTGTTTATTTTCGCCTCTGATTTATTTACAAGGCTGACCTAGGCTCTAGTTTTAGCATGACATTACGTGAATCCTGACATCCCATAGCACTTTTAGATTTATTTACAACGCGGGTGTATCTTTAGATGCATTTGGACAATCTCCCCGCTTGATATAATATGAATCGAGACATATCATGGATGTTTTAATTTGTATATTGTATTCTTTTAGCCTCTGATCTATCAGGAGTTCTTCTCACAAGGTGATTTGGAGAAGAGCATCGGACGTAAGCCAATAGAGATGATGGATCGAGAGAAGGCCGACATCGCTGGTTTACAAATAGGATTCCTCGACCATGTAGCGGTACCAGTGTATAGGTATGTCTTAGATTCAGAGAATTTTTTTATACTCCCAATTTTTAAAGAAAAATTGGCGTATACCAGATAGACTTTGTTCGTCTATCCATCTGTCTCTTCGTCTGTATATCAGATAGACTTTGTTCGTCTATCCGCCTGTCTGTCTGTCTGTATACCAGATAGACTTTGTTTGTCTATCCATCTGTCTGTTCGTCTGTATACCAGATAGACTTTGTTCATCTATCCATCTGTCTGTCTGTCTCTATACCAGATAGACTTTGTTCGTCTATCCATCTGTCTGTTCATTTGTATACCAGATAGACTTTGTTTGTCTATCCATCTGTCCATGCATCTGTCGAGCCGTCTGTCTATCCATATGTCTCTCCATCTGTATATCAGATAGACTTTGTTCATCTATCCATCTGTCTGTTCGTCTGTATATCAGATAGACTTTGTTCATCTATCCATCTGTCTGTTTGTCTGTATATCAGATAGACTTTGTTCATCTATCCATCTGTCTGTTGTTCGTCTGTATATCAGATAGATTTTGTTCGTCTATTCATCTGTCTCTCCGTCTGTATATCAGATAGACTTTGTTCGTCTATCCATCGGACTCTCCGTCTGTATACCAGATAGACTTTGTTTGTCTATCCATCTGTCCATGCATCTGTCTGTCCGTCTGTCTATCCATCTGTCTCTCTGTCTGTATACTAGATAGACTTTGTTCGTCTATCCATCTGTTTGTCTGTCTGGTTACAGTTCAGATATTTGTTTACCATACAGCATACTCTTGGGCTCCAAATAAAGGTGCATGCACGTTTATTATACCCCCTTTAAAAAAAAAAGGGGGGTGCCCCTTTTTTTTGCACCTGTCCGTGCATCCGTCCGTCTGTGCGTCCGTACGTCCGTCCGATGTCTGTTCATGTCATAACTTGAACAATAATGCTCGGATCTCAATGAAATTAGGTATGGATGTTCACTACTATGAGGACATTAAATAGAGGGTTCCATCGTTTTGTTCGGATTTTCCATTCTAGAGTTATTCATCTTTGTTTATCTGGAAATGTTGAATTTTTGGTCCATCTGGTGTCTGTTCATGTCGTAACTTCATCAGTTGTGCTGGGATCTCAATGAAATTTGGTATGGGTGTTCACAACTATGAGGACATTAAATAGAGGGTTCCATCGTTTTGTTCGAATTTTCCATTCTAGAGTTATTCATCTTTGTTTATCTGGAAATGTTGGATTTTTGGTCCGTCTAGTCTCTGTTCATGTCATAACATGAACAGTAGTGCTCGGATCTCAATGAAATTTGGTATGGATGTTCACTACTATGAGGGCATTCAATAGAGGGTTCCATTGTTTTGTTCGGATTTTCCATTCTAGAGTTATACATCTTTGTTTATCTGGAAATGTTGGCTTTTTGGTCCGTCTGGTGTCTGTTCATGTCGTAACTTCAACAGTTGTGTTGGGATCTCAATGAAATTTGGTATGGATGTTCACCACTGTGAGGACATTCAATAGAGGGTTCCATTGTTCTGTTTGGCTTTTCCATTCTAGAGTTATTCAAGTTTGTTTATCTGGACATGTTGGCTGTTTGGTCCATCCGATGTCTGTTCAGGTCATAACTTGAACAGTAATGCTCGGATCTCAATGAAATTTTTTATGGATGTTCACCACTATGATGACATTTAATGGCACATTCAACTGTTTTGTTTTGTTTTTTTGTGCTATAGTTATTCATCTTCGTTTATATGAAAATGCTGATTTTTGGGTCCATCTGTCTGAGTATAGCAGTCATAAGTTATAGACATGCCCACACTAGGCGGTATGCCACTAGGGGGTATGTACCGGACGACAGTCCATCTCTTGTTAATTCAGGTGGAAAATATTTCTTGGTTTCATTAAACCACGAAATTAATAATACACAAAATATATCAACAAAACTTTTTGCCATGTTAAACTATTGCGGTCGCCATTTTGAAGGCATCTTTTCATTATGTCATGGCAGTTTGGGTGTTCCGTTTTATATGGTGTATAGTGTTGAATTTGGGCACATTGGGCTAGCATCACTAAATTTACCCTCTGGGGACCAAATTCTGCTTAGGCCTCATCTTCTCTGGAAAGTATCTTTATTATCAAATTAATAAGTTTGTTTTGTATCTTTTTTAGTTTAGTTTCCAATGGGTGCCATCTTCACCATTTGGGAACTGAAATCTGCGTCCATGCAGAATGAGGTCCCCAGTGGATGTGAATTTGGTGATTCTAGCCCATGGTTGAAAATCAAATTTGAGAATAAATTAAACCTATTTTTGGTGTGAAATTTCCAACTTATGCTGTGTCAGGCCATGAAATTTCCAACTGTAGAAATTTTGTATAAAATTTTATTCTTGCCTGCTATGTCCATTCCAGGCAATGTGTTCTGTCTAAATACCATGTATTATAACATCACAATCTGAATACCTTACTCGTATTGCCAAATTATTTCACACATTGCAGTTTGCCAATAAAGCATCTAACTTAATCTTCAATTGATGTCCAAGAAACTAAAAAAAACTGATAAACTTATAATAATGCCCTAAATAATTGACTCCTTAACCACAGCAGAATTATGGGTAACTTTTCAGGATTTAGTCAGAAATATGGCTTTCCAATGAATGGCAACAAGCCATATTTCCGACTAAATCCTGAAAAGTTACCCATAATTCTGCTGTGGTTAAGGATTCGATTATTTTAAGCATTACTGTATATACTAAGGATACTTTCCAGAGAAGATGAGACCTAAGTAGAATGAGGTCCACAGAGGATCAATTTGGTGATGCTAGAGTAGAGTAGTGTGACCTAATTCACCACCAGGGGACCTCATTCTCATTCATATTCAAGCCTTGTAATAGGGTGTCTGTCATTTGCAGAATGAGGTCCCCAGAGGGTGAATTTGGTGATGCTAGCCCGCTATGCGGGGTAGCATCACTAAATTCACCCTCTGGGGACCTCATTCTGCAAATGACAGACACCCTATTTCAAGGCTTGTTCATATTTTAGGCCTGTGGTAATTTCACTCAAATGCACTAGAGCGATCGAGAAAGCTTGCGTAACGAAGGCCTATTCAGTACAACAGCAATAAATCAACCTTTATACTCTTGTGTCTGGAATAAAATTGAAGTCTGGAATATAAGGGCAGGGTGGACCAGAATTAATATAAGTGCAGGGTGGACCATAATTAATATAAGGGCAGGGTGGACCAGAATTAATATAAGGGCAGGGTGGACCAGAATTAATATAAGTGCAGGGTGGACCAGAATTAATATAAGTGCAGGGTGGACCAGAATTAATATAAGGGCAGGGTGGACCAGAATTAATATAAGTGCAGGGTGGATATTTTCATCGAAATACAGTCTTGCACTTTACCAGTTGAATTGAATGGGTACCTGACCAAATAGAGTGGGATGGATACTAGTACATACTAGTCCTAATATGCTTTTGAAAATAGGTTCTGTTTCAACGTGGTACTAGTAGTCTAGTACTACTGTGGTATGACCGCTTCTTATGTACCATTAATTAAATTCCCACCCTAAATAGTAAATACCAATGATCTTCCATGGGAAAGCTAAAAGTGTGGTCGTTGAAGCAGAATTTGGGGATCAACCCGGAATAAATTGGATACAAGCTGATTTTGGTGTCATTCGACGCGGAAAAGCCTCAGGAACAACATATCCAAAATCCGCTGTGGGGAAACTTTGTTATCCAAGATGGCGTCCAACATGGTTGTCTATACTACATCAGTTCTCGAATAAAGTCATTATACGATATATTGTTGCATCGGAATTACGCCGTTATACCAGTTTGTGTTAAATTATAGTACGGGAGCGAATAGAGTGACACGCACAGAAAATCATACAATCGTGGCCATGAAATGGCTGTCAAAATGGCCAGAACTGTAAGCAATACAACAAATAAAGCAACATATTGGATAACCACATAGGAGTGAAAAAATATGTATTGATAATATACAAGTCGGTTGTTGAATATCTTTAAAGGTACACACATCATTAAACAGATCCAGCTGAAGGATTTATCGGCCACTGCACCGCAAATCAAAACCCAATGATTTGCGTCTTTAAAGTTTGGGTGTTCTGCTTATCCAACATCCAATTGTCGGGCCAAAAATAATAATATCGGACATGCAACACACAAACTAATGTTTCGCCTCACAGTTCATGGTAGTTTCATTCGGCATGAAGATTAATTATTGAATGTAACGCCGAAATTTAAGTGCACACTCTAGCGGTCTAAATGTTAATTATATTTCCGGAATTGTCAACACTCCCGGTGATATTAAACAATACATATTTGTAGCAATGCTTATTATACTGTAAAGAAACACTCATATCTTCAATAGATTAGCACCGCGTCTCACCAGATCAAAGAGACGGTACAACACACATTGTATGTAAGACTAGTTTTCATACTGCTAACAAACCGTGTTCTTAGTAGACAATTTTGTTCAACTTACTTCAATCACAAATTTACAACTGGAATATGCAGCTACGCAATGCACACTATATATTTTCAGTATATTTTTGTTTTAAAATATCTTACAATTACCACCCATATAATCATGCTAAATATCGAGTGATCACCGTTTAAGAGGTTATTTCAACGTTGAACATTCACGCAATAGTATTAATTGTGGTTGTGTGTGCAGCAGCTATGTGTGACATTGGGGAGAAGGAGTAAACGTGGTGAAGCGGTTGAAGAAAACGTAGTAAGTTTCGCGTAGATGTGGCCTTGGTGAATTAAACCAAATATAATTTCCAGGTATAAACACAGTCTTTGTCACAGAGTATGTAGGCAATTTTGGTCAAGTTTAGAATTTATTGACGATAGTCTATGGTACTCCTTCGTATTTTAATAAATTTAGTTCATGGTATACCACCATGCATTCTTGAGATAAAAGCGAAATATTCGTGTTTTATCACTTGATCTGAGGCAACTATGACTACTATTTTGAGACACGGACAATAGAATATACGCATTTTACCCAGTACTATATGAATACCTTTCATACCGTTTTATATCAGTTAATTTTTAAAGGTTTCATGCTGTAGATATCAAAATAAATGATGATCGGTCACATTCGTGAGACTGCTCGGAGTACACATTTTTCTGCTTCTAGAAAAAGGTCTCATAGTCAATACATCTCTACTATATCCCATTTAGCTGTTTAATTACACATATATTACACGATTCAAGATAAGCAGTACAGAAAAAACTGCGTTATGTTTCCGTTTCTGGGCGTACAAAAGTCACGATTTAACCGTTTCATAAGACCCTGGTTTCGCTTGCTCTCTCGTGAGATACATCAGAGATAATTCATACATCACTAATAAAAAGTTTCTCTTATACTCTGCAATCAATCTTCCTCGCATAATTCGAGAGTTTGTTCACTCGTATAGGACTATCTCTTCAATTTTGCACAACATGTAAATTTCATTCGATTTTGTCCATTTTGGCGGCCATTTTGGGAAATACATTCTACATTATATGGCTTACGACAAAGCATTGTTTGTATATATTTCAATTTATTACGCATTTGGAATTAATTGGAGCACCTACCGCAGAAATTCAGTATTTTGCGATAACAACAGACATTATGGACGCCATCTTGGATCCTGAATTTTCCCATGAGCGGATTTTTGCGGATTTTGGATATGTTGTTCCTGGTGTTTTCCCGCGTCGAATAACACAAAAATCAGCTTGTATCCAATTTATTCCGGGTTCAACTCTCCAACGACCACACTATAAGTGCAGCGAATCAAAGATCGTATATACCAGTAGAGCGGCCATATATCGTAAATTCATCACATGGCCAGTCAAGAAATTCAGCAAAGACAAGCATGTTTTTATCACCTTAACCCTTTACCCAACAAACCGGCCAAAACCGGCCAAATAAAGCTTCAACAGCCTAAAATATCTTCGGTCTGTCTCAATAGAACCATACAAATATGGATATCATTGGAATCGGCTCATTGACCACATTGTGATAGTTACAGTTATTCCCTGTGCCAATGCATTCTCTTATATATGCGAGTCGACCATAGGTCGCCTCGCATATATAAGAGAATGCATTGGCCTAAAAAAAATCTTTTTTTAACACTTTTTACCATTTTTTCTTACATTCTTTAACAATTTTATAATTTTTAATGTGTTAAGCCAATGCATTCTCTTATATATGCGAGGCGACCTATGGTCGACTCGCATATATAAGAGAATGCATTGGCACAGGGCCGTTCTGTTGGGTAAAGGGTTAATTAACGAAGCATTGACCGAGGAGACACCCCAGGTTGCCACTTATTCCCATGTAGTTATACGAGCTCTAAAATTATTTACCTTAGTTTTTACATACACTGGATACAATTAATATAGATATATTTGTACAAATTAAACCGCATGTGGTTATCGGATTTTAAATCCATGTTCCCACAGGTGTTTTGGAAGTCTAGTGACTTCATCTCAAACATGCGACTCCCGGTCAACAATATTACCAGTATATTGACACTTACAGGATTTTATAAACAACACTCGATCAAGATTTGTTGGGGGAAACAACAAAATCAGCCTTCAAGACCTGTCTTCCAAAATTACTACTAGTAGTACAATACACAAAATTACTACTAGTAGTACAATACACAAAATTACTACTAGTAGTACAATACACAAAATTACTACTAGTAGTACAATACACAAAATTACTACTAGTAGTACAATATACAAAATTACTACTAGTAGTACAATACACAAAATTACTACTAGTAGTACAATATACAAAATTACTACTAGTAGTACAATACACAAAATTACTACTAGTAGTACAATATACAAAATTACTACTAGTAGTACAATACACAAAATTACTACTAGTAGTACAATATACAAAATTAAATAAACGTGCAGACTGGAATAAGCCTCGTGCAGGGTGGAAAATCATCTGAAATTTAATAAATGTGCATGCCTGTTTATTCCAGACACGATAGTAGTGTTGAGTATATGATGGTGTTTACTAATCATAGAAGGAGGGGAACTTTATTGCAATATGGTAGATTTTTGGCACAGCTGCATATGTACTTGTCTCCGAGACATGCCGAGCATTGCCCTGTGTACAAGCCTGGGACTATATAACACACAAGGTTCCGATGAGACATGCCGAACATTGCCCTGTGTACAAGCCTGGGACTATATAACACACAAGGCATCGACCTTTAGAAGCTGCATGTGTTTTTGAGACAATGCACTTTTTTTTTTCTTCTTTTTTTTAATTGGGTGGTATTCGAACCAAGGCCACTGAAGCGACCCCATACTTCACTTCATGTCTATGTTCTGTCTATGTATCATTCGATAACATTCTGTCTATGTATCATTAGATAATGTTCTGTCTATAGATGTATCATAACGTTCTGTCGATGTATCATTCCAATTGAATCAGCATTTGTTTCATTTTCTTACAGAATTCTGTCGACATTTTTCCCACAGACGCGGGAAACCATGACAAATGTAGAAACGAACAAGCAACATTGGGGCCATATCAAAGAAATGTTAATTAGCAGAGGAGAGGCTGCAAAGCATATGACAGTCGAAGAACTCATCACGCTGGAGGATGATAGCCAGTAACGTCACGATTACGAAGATCGAACAAACTCAAATATGATAGCCAGTAATGTCACACTTACGAAGATCGAACAAACTCAAATATGATAGCCAGTAATGTCACACTTACGAATAACTCATTACTCAAATATGATAGCCAGTAATGTCACACTTACGAAGATCGAACAAACTCAAATATGATAGCCAGTAATGTCACACTTACGAATAACTCTTTACTCAAATATGATAGCCAGTAATGTCACACTTACGAAGATCGAACAAACTCAAATATGATAGCCAGTAATGTCACACTTACGAAGATCGAACAAACTCAAATATGATAGCCAGTAATGTCACACTTACAAATAACTCTTTACTCAAATATGATAGCCAGTAATGTCACACTTACGAAGATCGAACAAACTCAAATATGATAGCCAGTAATGTCACACTTACGAATAACTCTTTACTCAAATATGATAGCCAGTAATGTCACACTTACGAAGATCGAACAAACTCAAATATGATAGCCAGTAACGTCACACTTACGAATAACTCTTTACTCAAATATGATAGCCAGTAATGTCACACTTACGAAGATCGAACAAACTCAAATATGATAGCCAGTAATGTCACACTTACTATTAACTCATTACTCAAATATGATAGCCAGTAATGTCACACTTACGAAGATCGAACAAACTCAAATATGATAGCCAGTAATGTCACACTTACGAAGATCGAACAAACTCAAATATGATAGCCAGTAACATCACAATTACATAACAATGTCCACAACGGGCTGCCATATCAGTTGACATGTGTACTAAAAACTCATCACACTCGAGGATGATAGCCAGTAAATTGGCAGATGACACAATGCATAATCGAGGTGCCCATTGGGTGCACATTACAATCTTCACCATCTGGGAACTTAAATCTTAGTCTAGGTCTCCCATAGTGGATTAGGCCATGCAGAATGAGGTCACTAAATTCACCCTCTGGGGACCTCATTTTGCACCATATTTTCTCCAATGTCCACAATGGTAGGGGTTATTTCAAGTCTTGTCTCCCATCCCTAATACATAACATACAGTAATAGACCCCTTAACCACAGCAGAATTATGGGTAACTTTTCAGGATTTAGTCGGAAATATAGCTTGTTGCCATTCACCGGAAAGCTCTCACTACCCATAATTAAGGGGTCGGATTATTTAGGGCATTACTGTAGTTCAAACTAAGAAAGTGTGACATTATGTGCAGTATTGATAAGCATAATATGAAGGAATTTATCTCTTCTCTGCGGGCATTTTCATGTTATTAATTTTATTATTAATTATGCAGTTGTTCACTTTCTCTGTTATAATATTGATATAACCCTTTACCCAACAAACCGGCCAAAACCGGCCAAATAAAGCTTCAACAGCCTAAAATATCTTCGGTCTGTCTCAATAGAACCATACAAATATGGATATCATTGGAACCGGCTCATTGATCACATTGTGATAGTTACAGTTATGCCCTGTGCCAATGCATTCTCTTATATATGCGAGTCGACCATAGGTCGCCTCGCATATATAAGAGAATGCATTGGCCGAAGAAAAAAATCTTTTTTTAACACTTTTTACCATTTTTTTTACCATTCTTTAACAATTTTATAATTTTTAATGTGTTAAGCCAATGCATTCTCTTATATATGCGAGGCGACCTATGGTCGACTCGCATATATAAGAGAATGCATTGGCACAGGGCCCTTCTGTTGGGTAAAGGGTTAATAGGCTTTTTTGTATTTTTCTCTGTGCATGTTATAAAATTTTTCCATATTTCTATTTTCAAACTGTGTTTTTTCTGTGCCATATCATCCATTATATTGAGAAAGAGAGATAGTGTGATAGAGAGATATCATCCATTATATTTAGAAAGAGAGAGAGTGTGATAGAGAGATATCATGTGTACATCTTATCCAATAAATCATCAAATTAGAGAGAGAGAGATATCATGTGTACATCTTATCCATTAATTCGTCAAATTAGAGAGAGAGATATCATGTGTACATCTAAACCCTGAAATAGTGTGCCTGTCATTTGTAGAATGAGGTCCCCAGAGGATGCAATTAGTGTCGCTATCCCACACTGCAGGCTTGCGTCACCGAATTCACCCTGGGAACCTCATTCTGCTGAGTCCTCAACTACTATGGGAGAGCTAGGATCAGATTGAAGTTCCTCAGTTGAAATTGGTGATGTTCACTCATTAGTCATCTCAATTATAGATTTTTTCTTCTGCAAATTATTCGATATAGGAACTGAACAGAAGGGAAAAAGTAACTAAAAACCATGCTAATTTGAGACTAGATATTAGGCAGAATGAGGACCCCAGAGATGAATTTAGTTATGCTAGCTCGCTATGACAGACACACCATTTCAAGTTTTGTGAACATCTTATCCATTCATTAATTAGAGAGAGAGAGAGAGAGAGAGAGTCTCGAGTATGTATTCATTAATTAGAGAGAGAGTCTTGAGTACATGAATGTATTCATTAATTAGAGAGAGAGTCTTGAGTATGTATTCATTAATTAGAGAGAGAGTCTTGAGTACATGTATGTATTCATTAATTAGAGAGAGAGTCTAGAGTACATGTATGTATTCATTAATTAGAGAGAGAGTCTCGAGTATGTATTCATTAATTAGAGAGAGAGTCTTGAGTACATGTATGTATTCATTAATTAGAGAGAGAGTCTTGAGTATGTATTCATTAATTAGAGAGAGAGTCTCGAGTACATGTATGTATTCATTAATTAGAGAGAGAGTCTTGAGTACATGTATGTAATCAACCCTGGTTAACCTTTTCTCCACCAAATTAAAACAAGTGTACATTGGAATTGTACAGTAATGCCCTAAGTAATCGACACCTTAACCACAGCAGAATTATGGGTAACTTTTCAGGATTTAGTCGGAAATATGGTTTGTTGCCATTCATCGGAAAGCTCTCCCCGAGAGCTTTCCGATGAATGGCAACAAGCCATATTTCCGACTAAATCCTGAAAAGTTACCCATAATTCTGTTGTGGTTAAGGAGTCGATTACTTATGGCATTACTGTATCGGTATATAAATTATTTGGAGGAATGTTCGTTTAATATATCTTCGGTGGGCTTCTAAAAGGACGTAACTGCCATTTTGGCATGAGACTTTTTATTGCGTTTTCGGAATCTATGGGTTCGATTACATAAGTTCATCAAAATAACTTGTCAATATTTGAAGTATAAAATTTTCGAAGTTTTTCAGGCAAATTCATGTTCTAAAATCTTGTATCTGGGTTCCCATTGAAAAAAAAAATTGTTAATTCTGAAATGTCGTAATTTTTATTTCCGAAACCATTCCTGGGAGGATAATTCTGACGGGATTGTTTTGAAGAAGAATAGCCAGAGGGCGTATACTCCTTATCCTGAGTGATGCACGAAGTCTCGGAAATTAAATATGAAAGTGTATCTATTATAACAACTGTGATATAAAGTGCTGTGTGAAGTTATTGGCAGATTCCAATTTTGTTCCAGAGATAAATAGTTTTTTTTTGTCTCCGGAGCAATTTGATTTTCCTGGAGTACGACCTTTTAGAAGCCCACCACAATATGCAGACAACAGAAAATACAAGTACAGTCTTGTTTTTTGGAGGGTTATAATTTTTTTTTAAATGTTCAACAAATGACCTACAGTCAAGGTAAATATTGTTAGGCCAATGTATTCTCTTATATATGCGAGGCTCCCTATGGGACACTCCCATATATAAGAGAATGCACTGGCACAGGGTTTTTCGCAAATTTCCGAAAGCTCCAGTAATGGGAGGGTTAACTAAGGGTATTCATGTCTATAACTATTCATGCATCACATCTGAGAGAGAGAGAGAGAGAGAGAGAGAGATGAGTTGTGTATAATAACTATTCATGTATCACATCTGAGAGAGAGAGAGATGAGTTGTGTATAATAACTATTCATGTATCACATCTGAGAGAGAGAGAAATTAGTTGTGTATAATAACTATTCATGTTTAACCTTCTCACTGACGTCTAACGCATTATGTAGCGTTCAGATTACTGTATCATTGGTTCTTTGCGATGACAGGATCCATTGTTTGCATTAAAGTGATGTGAAACACTCCGGTAGGGTGATCAAATAGAAATGGAGAATAATTTTGGTCAAAGTAGTAATTTTTTCAAATATTATATCCAAATTGGCAACACACACCGTTATTCTTATATCTTAATTAAATGCGTTGACTACTGACAGCGAAATCATTTTATCGCCGATAGATGCGTCCCGAATCTAGAAGTAAATATTTACGATTGAGAGTAGTTCAGACAGTGTTTTCTATGGAGTGGTACGGTCGATTTGCTTGAGATTTTCTGCGATGTTAGTAGAATGTTACATTTCTCCAGTTGGCATAGCACCTAAATACTAACTTATCAGTTTCACACACCCGAATAAGTACATAATATGTCTTTAACCCTTTACCCAACAAAACCGGCCAAATAAAGCTTCAACAGCCTAAAATATCTTCGGTCTGTCTCAATAGAACCTTACAAATATGGATATCATTGGAACCGGCTCCTTGACCACATTGTGATAGTTACAGTTATGCCCTGTGCCAATGCATTCTCTTATATATGCGAGTCGACCATAGGTCGCCTCGCATATATAAGAGAATGCATTGGTCTAAAAAAAATCTTTTTTTTAACACTTTTTACCATTTTTTCTTACATTCTTTAACAATTTTATAATTTTTAATGTGTTAAGCCAATGCATTCTCTTATATATGCGAGGCGACCTATGGTCGACTCGCATATATAAGAGAATGCATTGGCACAGGGCCGTTCTGTTGGGTAAAGGGTTAAACAATTTTTATGGGTGAGTTGTGTTATATGATGCAGCTAATAAGGTCAATTTAAAGTTCATTTTGGAAATTTTTCACAAAGAAATCTTATCTGTTATAAATGGATTCGTTGTTAAAGGCCCATTTCGATCGATTATTTTTTTTATAGTGCCTTGATATACGGTTTTATTAACAATCTACGACATAAAATATGATTAAAATAATATAATTCATCACCATTTGGAACATCTGTGTCTCAGAAGATGCCCATAGAGGAATAGAAAATAGCTGAAATCATAGAAACATTTCCCCTGACTCGCTCCCAGAATGCAACAGAATTCAAACTAAGATATAGAGTTATTTCCCTTACATTGAAAATAAAAGACTTTGCGGTATATGTCCAGATGAAACTTAAGTACAGAAAACACATTGGTACCTCAACAAATACAATATGTTCACAGTTTATTACACCAGAAAAGTTGATAATACAATATAATTCCTCTTTCAAATGGTATATAATATGGCATATATTTTATATAATGTGATCTGGGGGTTAAAAAATTAAGTGGGCTTTTAATGTCAAATCGCAGCAACTAAAATTTATTGACATTAATACAAATCAGATTTCCTTGGCTTCGCAAGACAGCTGTCATCTTTTATCGATTGAAAACAAGAATTGTCATGACCCATGCACTTCATTACCATATACGGTATTCGTTACATTGAAATTAGAATATCTCTGTTGTGTTGTTAATGGATAAAATGGGTGCATCGCAGCCATCTTAATTCTGTATTCCAATTTCAACATAATGCACGCAACTCATTTATCTGAACACTCCCTTTGAGTAGTGTTCAGAGGAGTCTGTTGTGAACGTTGCATTGAAATTTGATTGTAGACAACAACACCAAGGTGTTCAGACGTTGTATCCATTAATATTCTATTTTCAATTTCAACTAAAGTAATGCATACATTATATGGCGTGCGTCATAACGTTTCTTGTTTTCAATTGATAAAAGATGGCAGCTGTCTTCGAAGCGGAGGAAAAACCGACTGGTATTTATGTCAATAAAGTGTTGTTTGGATTTGACAGGTTTTACATTATCATACAATTGATATATTTGCAAATCGAACTTATAAGCTGCAATTATTAACCCTTTCAGTGCCAGGGGCCGATCTGATCGGCCCTAATTTACGGACTGTAAAATCGGCCCTTTTTTTTAGATTTTTTTGGGTTTAATTTTTTTTGGGTATGCTTAAGCATGCTATAGCGAATTTAAAAACAAACTGGATAAAACCTTAGAGGCATGTTACAACTCAAAACTATCACCAAGTATTCATAGTAATAATTTTGATGCCCATGAAAAACGTAAGATTCCCTGGCACTAAACCTACAAAATAAGTCTGTTAAAGAATATAAGAAACAATTATTAAAATTGTTTAAAATTGTAAAAAATAATAACAAATGATGAAAAATTGTTAGGCCAATGTATTCTCTTATATATCTCGCATATATAAGAGAAAGCATTGGCACAGGGTATATGGGTTGATACAAAAATCGGACCTGGCACTGAAAGGATTAAACAGAAGCTCTTCACTCGTGTGAACGGTTCAATGCAGACAATGGATCGTGTCAATGAAGCGCATGGACCTACATGTATGTAGCGGACTCATCTGAACTCTCCTTTATCCATTCGATTCCAAAATTTATTATCCTATTCACTTCTAAAATTATTCATTGCATCAACAAACCCTTTATTAAATGGATTCTCCCATTCAGTTATAAAAGTAATCATTGGAATGGTCCATTATTCATTTGGAGTGACAGTGATGAAAGCAGATGACAGATGTAAGCACAGATTCTTATTTTGAAACCACAAATCATCATCAGTGTTAAGTAAGCATTTGTGACTTGATAAATTATTATTCATACACAGTCGACCAATGGCTAATTACCTGTTAATAAATTATTATTCATACACAGTCGACCAAGGGCTAATTACCTGTTAATAAATTAAGGGTTTCATGGAGATCTGATGATAATTTGAGAGGTGATTGCTGAATATAGCCTAGAAACTTTTTGTTTGGCAAAATGAAATTTCTTATGTTTGTATCGAAGGGTTGATATGGTCGGAACCCATTTAAACTAACTACTAAATTGAAATCCAACAAATTCATTATTAAAATGTCTTCTCCATCTGATGAACATTCATCACATCAGCATTGTATATTACCATTTATAATAATCTTTTTTTTTCAGTCTTGTTGTATAACAAACATATCTAGAATCTGATGAATGGCTATATGTATGTAGTCTATTGAAGGGAAATGCAGTCAGAGAAGTTCATGGCTTGGAATAGTCACACGTCCTCGAAAATAATTAATCCAGAATTTCCAAAAATTCTCAATAGTCATCAGTGCATTGTTCTCTCTGTCTGGGGTTCCATAAAGGGTTATATAACATCCCGTATGGAGCCTCACATAGACCCAAACAGATAATAGTCATCAGTGCATTGTTCTCTCTGTCTGGGGTTCCATAGAGGTGCATAAAACCTAAAATCTGTTAAATAATACTCCCATATGGAGTATGCCATGGGTGCAAGCCTGCAAATAGCGTGTCTGTCATTTGCAGAATGAGGTCCCCAGAGGGTAAATTTAGTGACGCTATACCGCATAGCGGGCTAGCATCACTAAATTCACCCTCTGGAGACCTCATTCTGCTTAGGAAGTATCACATTCATCTTCTGGGAAGTATCAAATTAACATTGTTTTTAGTTACGTTTTCCCTTCTGGGAAGTTTCTATATCCCCTAATTTGCAGAAGATAAAATTCATAATTGAGGTGTCCAATGGGTGAACATCACCAACTTCAACTGGGGAACTTCAATCTGATCCTAGGTCTCCCATAGCAGTTGAGGGCCTAAGCAGAATGAGGTCCCCAGAGGGTGAATTTAGTGATGCTAGCCCGCTATGTGGGATAGCGTCACTAAATTCACCCTCTGGGGACCTCATTCTGCAAATGACAGACACGCTATTTGCAGGCTTGCATGGGCGTATTTTACCCTAGTAATCTCTTGTTACCAAGCCTGAGTTTAGTGTGCCTGTAATTTGCAGAATGAGGTTCCCCATAGGGTGAATTTAGTGACACTATCTCACACTGTGTGCTAGCATCACTAAATTCACCCTCTGGGGACCTCAGTCTGCTTAGTCCTCATCTGCTATGGGAGACATACTGAAATTGAAGTTCCCAAATAGTGAATAATGTTATGTAAACCCATTGGGAACCTCGATTATGCTATATGTCATCTGCCAATTTGGGGATATAGAGAAACTAAACTAAAAAAGAAATAGAATCTAGGTTTCTATAGATATTTTATAATAAATAAACTTTCCAGAAAAAAAATTAGGCGTAAGCAGAATAAGGTCTCCAGAGGGTGAATTTAGTGATGCTAGCCAGCTATACAGTATAGCATCACTAAATTCACCCTCTAGGGACCTCATTCTGCAAATGACAGGCACACTAAAGCTTGTTTGGCAGCCAAGTGTTCATTCATTATAATGGGGGGCCCGTTGCCTACAAGTCTTGTCTAAATCTTTCACTCCATGGCATGTCCTTATATTCAGAGTAAATTTGGTGTGGCATGGTGTTACATGCAGCACTAAGTTAATCTTGATATTCATAATTTTACACCCTCATAATGGTTTTGTGACATTTGAACTGACAAATGTTCCTGACTCACGCATGCAAGCACTCGGGGGGAGTCACCATTATCTCAAATCATCAGTCATATGATCCTCATCACACATGCAAAAACTTCCTGACTATCGGCCTCAGAATTATTGAGTTACAATGCACATGTCGGGGGGGAATTTACATATTTTGAGGTGTTTAGTATACAGTACCTATATTTCAGGAGGGAACTTCGTATTTTGATGTGTTTAATATAGGGCGGCCTCAGGATTATTGAGATACACTGTATAATGCATATGACAGGAGGGAACTGACGTATTTTGAGCTATTTAGTATACAGTACCTATTTCAAATTCCAAGGAAGGGTGGACCAAAATGACAATTAGGCAACACCAATTGTATGTCTGGTTTACGAACATTGCCTACAACTTTTTTCACAAAGTTACCAAAAAAAAGTTCAATAGTATGCTTAAATCTCAGAAAAAAACTCAATCATGTAGACATTCTAACTATTTATCACTGACTCTTTCAGTAAACGTAAAGCAGACATTCCCACTTTATATGATATTTGTATGCAAAGATATCTTTATCTGTAACAAAAACCGAGGTAATATGAAATTAACCCTTTACCCAACAGAACGGCCATGTGCCAATGCATTCTCTTATATATGCGAGTCGACCATAGGTCGCCTCGCATATATAAGAGAATGCATTGGCTTAACACATTAAAAATTATAAAATTGTTAAAGAATGTAAGAAAAAATGGTAAAAAGTGTTAAAAAAAGATTTTTTTTAGGCCAATGCATTCTCTTATATATGCGAGGCGACCTATGGTTGACTCGCATATATAAGAGAATGCATTGGCACATGGCATAACTGTAACTATCACAATGTGGTCAAGGAGCCGGTTCCAATGATATCCATATTTGTATGGTTCTATTGAGACAGACCGAAGATATTTTAGGCTGTTGAAGCTTTATTTGGCCGGTTTTGGCCGGTTTGTTGGGTAAAGGGTTAACTTGCAAGAAAGTGTCAGAAAAATGAAAACTGAAATAAGATATATTTCACAATACCATTTGCTATTTTGTGTTTATTGGTTGATTCAGTCCTTCCCAGGAGGAAAACACAAAAAGAGCACTGATTTGCTCCTACAATTCATAAGACGGGTGTAATTGCACCCTGTAATATAATCATAAGTTGGGAGTTTCTCAAACAAAATGTTATAATGTGACATACACCTACATACTGTCTACATGTAGTCACACTTTCACATTCCCATAATTTAATTGAAACAGAAAAGGATCAAAATAAACCTTCAAATAGTTCAATATTGAATCAACGATTACAGTCATCATAATCATTTTGACAAGAGGGACGAGTGTGTACGGGTGCAAGAGCAATCGCTCCCGTCTCCTGGGAAAGACTGGTTGATTATAAACTTTTTTTTATATTTTGTTATTCCCTTCTGCATCTAATTTTTTTCTGACCAGACTTTAAAATTTGGTGTCGCCTCGCAGCCTTATAGACAAACTTCATTTTATTAAGACTGTTTTTATTGCATCAGTTTTTTTGGATATTTTGGCAATTTTTATAATCATTGTGAACAAAAATCAATGTCTGTAACATAATCCAATTTTTGTTTACAAATTTTTATATTTAGATTATAAACCAGGATCTCAGAAGTGTACATGATGAATTATCTACTGTCATTTGGCTTAAATGCAACCTTTGTCTGATGATTTAGGTCACTGATTGGGCCAATATTACCCAGTGATTGGGCTTATATCACTCAGTGATGGATTGGGCTTCTATGCCAATCATTGTGTAATGACTCAGGTCAGTGATTTGGTAATATACCCATCATTGCGATTTCCGGCAAACCAATCATTGTGTAGAGGATCATATCACTCAGTGATTGGGTTAATATCTTTCAGCATTGGGCTTATATGCTAATAAGTGTATAATGCTGGGTCACTAATTGGATGTATATCAACCAGTGAATGGGCTAATATCACTTGGTGTCGGGCTTGTATCACACAATGGTTGGGCTTGTATCACCCAGTAATTGGGCTAATATCACTTGGTGTTTGGGCTGATGTGCCCACCCTTATGTAATGGCCTGTGTCTGTTTTGTTCCATGCAGTTAACCTTTATTTGTTCCATGAAGTTTAATGTTTAACCCACATTAACCCGCTGTGTGTGGGGCTCTGTATGGGTTAATCTTTATTTTATAGCTGTTATATTCATTTATTATTGCTGACCAAATTTCCACCGTTCCGAATAAGTGGAGTATATACCGTTCAGAATAAGTGGAGTATATATATATTCTTCTGAAATGAGGAGAATATAGGAATATAGGGAATAAATGCAGGGATTATCAGGCACGAAATAAATTGACTATTACAGTTAAAGTTTATAATATTATAGATAAATTTAAAAGTGTAAAATTCCACCTTTCTTGTTTTTGCCAAAAATATTGGAATTTGCATTGCAGCTGGCACAGCCTCAGTACGCTGTTAATAACGGCATCCAATAAACATTCTCCATCATTTTGTGCTTATTTTATTTAAAGGGACTCAAGACCTTCGAAGTGGGTTCATGCAAAATAACATAAAAGTCTTTAAAACGAAGTGGGTTCGTGCGAAATAACATAAACATCTGTAAAACGAAGTGGGTTCGTGCGAAATAACATAAACGTCTGTAAAACGAAGTGGGTTCGTATGAAATAACATAAATGTCTGTAAAATGAAGTGGGTTCGTGCGAAATAACAAAAGTTTGTAAAACGAAGCGGGTTCATGCAAAATAAAATAAAAGTTTGTAAAACGAAGCGGGTTCATGCAAAATAACATAAAGGTCTGTAAAATGAAGTGGGTTCGTATGAAATAACATAAAAGTCTGTAAAACCAAGCGGGTTCATGCAAAATAAATTGAAAGTCTGTAAAACGAAGTGGGTTCGTATGAAATAATATAAAAGTCTGTAAAATGAAGTGGGTTCGTGCGAAATAACATAAACGTCTGTAAAACGAAGCGGGTTCATGCAAAATAACAAAGGTCTGTAAAATGAAGCGGGTTCGTTTGAAATAACAAAAAAGTCTGTAAAACAAAGCGGGTTCGTATGAAATAACATAAAAGTCTGTAAAACGAAGCGGGTTCGTATGAAATAAAATAAAAGTCTGTCAAATGAAGCGGGTTCGTATGAAATAACATAAAAGTCTGTAAAATGAAGTGGGTTCGTGCGAATAACATAAACGTCTGTAAAACAACTATCATCAACAAGTACATGAAAAAATAGATTGGCTTTATTAAAGATACCTAACTTGATTGTAAACATTGGAAAAGATCAAAACATAGAACATTATTCTGAAAAATCATATTCAGACTAAAATATTTGAACTTACTACACGTTTATCAATGTTTGTTGACAATCACTGTACAGGTTTGTTATGGTTTCAACACAAATTTTTTTTTTTATTGGTCAACTACATGAATAATTGATCTATTTCTCCATGTTTTCCTTAGAGGTGATGTTTTTACAGACATATTTTTGCGCATTTACCCACCGCGAGTGCATTGAGACTCTTTAATAATGGTACATTTAAAGTATGCCATTCTATATGATGTAATCATGATGGCATATTTAGACCCATTGAATGTTAACTAGCATTGTAATGATTAAAGATGCATAATCTGATAAAGCTCAATTACTATTTATTTGGATTTGGATGTAAAAAATATTTTATTCGAGTCTAGGAACCCACCTATCAAAGCTCAGAGTTATTAAATATAAATTTTTTTAATCTATTTTTTTTCACCGTCGAGACTTAATAGTGGCCCAGTAAAAAGTCAATGAGCCGATGGTCTCAGACCAAATTGTGGATGAAGATGGATAACTCTAAAATCATAATGTTGATAAATAACACGTTTCGGGCAATTTTATATTATAGTTGAGAACTGAAGCGGCATTTCTAAAAATGTTGTTTTGTTGGAATCTGATTATATGGGGACCATTGAATCGGATTGAGTACCTTTAACAATGAACACTGATTTTATGTCTTACAATATCCAAGCCTTGAAATAGTGTGGCTGTCATTTGCAGAATGAGGTCCCCAGAGGGTGAATTTAGTGATGCTACCCCGCATAGCGGGCTAGCATCACCAAATTCACCCTCTGGGAACCTCATTCTGCAGAGTTCGTTCGCCAGTGTTTCCTGTGCTAACCAATTATCATTCTGTCTGACGAAGGAGAAAATTCTGTTGTTGCTGGAGCCCAAAAAATTTACTTTTTAAAACATTTTGTTTAATTATAACCGTTATGATATAACGTTACCATTTTATACGATTATCAAACTATATTAATTACATACACTTTATTTTCTTTAGTATTTTGACATTGACAGTGAATGTTGAGTGTAGGAATTTCATCATGGCAACACGCAACGTCGTAGCAATTTCATTATAAAGTTCCCCAATATTTAACGATATTTCCAACTCAAAATGCACGAACAGACTCAGAAAGAATCAGCATTTACTAAAACTCAGAAAGAATCAGCGTTTACTAAAATTCAGAAAATTCTTTATCAGACAGAGAAACTAACGTCAGCTTGATCATTCTAATGGTGGGAGTTTGGGACAACCCTTCTGACCATGTTCCGTTCTGACCATGTTCCGTTCTGACCATGTTCTGTGACGACCGTTCTGACCATGTTCCGTGATGACCGTTCTGACCATGTTCCGTGATGACCATTCTGACCATGTTCCGTGACGATCGTTCTGACCATGTTCTGTGACGACCGTTCTGATGATGGGAGTTTGGGACGATCATTCTGACCATGTTCCGTGATGACCATTCTGACCATGTTCTGTGATGACCGTTCTGACTATGTTCCGTGACGATAGTTCTGTCGGTGGAGGTTTGGTCTTGTTTTATTTTATAGTCGTCGCATATGTTTTGCTGTATGATATTTATTTGAATTAATTATTATTATTATGCAAGTATTGGAATTTACTTATATCTCTTGTTATCGTTCTCTATCGGAATTTATGATATTAGAAAATAAAACGTTATCGCCAATTCAGCAAACAAATTCTTTGTGTTTCTTAATGCCATTAGTAAATTTGACCTAAATAAGCCGAAGAATGTCATCTTGTTATTGGAATGAAATAACAAAATAATTACTGATGTCCCTCTGAAACTATATATATGAAAAAGAACCCTTATTTTTAGCTCAACTTGATAAAGTTTGAGCTATTACCATGGGATTCGACATCTGTGCATATGGGGGGGGGGGGGGGGGGGCGTCCATCAACACTCTCCTTTGGCACAGCATACAGACCACATCCTCATCCGATCGTCACCAAACTTCAATTGGGGTCTTCAGGTGACCTCTAGATGGGAACTTACCATCTTGGATATATAAATTTTAAAAATCAATGGCTGTAGTGGTGACTGCAAAATGGTGTGAATAGCCATTATTATTGTCAACTTGCAACAAAATATACAACCAGTATCAAAATATGTTACAATATACATGTTTTTGAATGTTTTATACGTGTTTTTTGCCCTCGTCTGAGTTTATTCCTGCCTGCATTAAGATGTCTTTATTCGAGTTACTGGATAGGGATTTGGGGTTTTTAGTATCAAAACATGTCACGGGTAGAGTGTCCCATATAGACTGCTCCCATGTTTTACAAAAACATTCTTGAGAAGTGTCTGCAGTAAAAGTTTTGCTGCATGAAACTTAAATTGGCGTTTTCTTATATACCTTCATATTGTGATATGATATGTTTTATTTTTCTTTAAAATACCATCGGATGGCAAATAGAGAATATCGGTAGAATCGCTATTTGTCAATCGATGGCGAATAGCCGCTGCCATGGCAAGTTGCACAGTAATTTTACCATGTGTCCAAAATTCCATGGTAAAAGCATGCTACATTGGAACCGGTTCATTGACCACATTGTGATGGTTACAGTTATGCCCTGTGCCAATGCATTCTCTTATATATGCGAGTCGACCATAGGCGCTTAGGGCCCCTTGCGGGGGATTGGCGCTATATAAATATTATTATTATTTATATAAGAGAATGCATTGGCCTAAAAATATTCTTTTTTTTAACACTTTTTACCACTTTTTCTTACATTCTAACAATTTTATAATTTTTTCTTACATTTTTTATAATATTTTTCTACATTCTTTGACAATGTTATCACTTTTAATATGTGTTAAGCCAATGCATTCTCTTATATATGCGAGGCGACCTATGGTCGACTCGCATATATAAGAGAATTCATTGGCACAGGGCCGTTATGTTGGGTAAAGGGTTAATAACCCACTTGATTTCTTAATAATTCTGTGACAGAATACATCTTAAAGTGGTATGATACGCTCAGCTAGTGTGTTCATGTTCACAAAGTCGGGAGGATGGTCGGGAGAGAGCAATCGTAACAACATGTTATAGAAAATGCACATACTGTGGGTCCCATGCGGCTTTTTGGGAAACGGCGCGCTCCTTAATGCTGTGGATGTCCTCAACTAACACAGCTCGCTCAGCAACTATACAAACTACAACATAACAGCCAACCAAGGCTGCATGTGTTTGAGGGAAGCCGTTAATTGATTTAGCATCATTATTATGGCAAGCCATTTTCACATTTTTGATTTATTTAGAATTAAGTCCAAATAATTGGACTTAAGTCCAAATAATTGGACTTAAGTCAAAATCATTTGGACTTAAGTCCATATGAATTGGACTTAAGTCCAAATCAATTCACTAATGGGACTTAAGTCAAATTCATTTGGACTTAAGTCCAATTATTTGGACTTAAGTCCAAATAATAATTGAACTTAAGTCCAAATGACATGTAGATGGGGACGAGCCATTTTTGGGTCATTCGGGCAAAAAACATGGCCACCAGCAGCCATCTTGGATTTTACTCTTTGTATGACTAAATCCTACAGGTCGTACCTTTAGTCTCATCATCATGAAATTTGTCATGGCTGTTGAAATAGGAATGTAGATGGGAACCATGGCCACTTAAGTCCAAATCAATTCACTAATTGGACTTAAGTCAAAATCATTTGGACTTAAGTCCAATTATTTGGACTTAAGTCCAAATAATAATTGAACTTAAGTCCAAATGATTTGGACTTAAAGGGGTACTGTACCCAAGATTATGTTGTTGGTTTCTATAATCCCCGAGTCGGAGAATAAGGTAACAACTTTTCCATTCTTTGAAAGTCTGTTGAGTACGAAGTAGTGTTACGGATGGCAAATTTTCCAGAATGCAAAATACAAATTGTCGTCGAGTAATTTTTGTACAGTTTTCAACCAAATGAATCAAATAAAAATTATATTATATGCATAGTAGTCCCATATACTCATTTAAGTTATTGTATCGTCACTAGTCAATGAGTGGCTTGAGTTTTCTCCCCGTATAAGCATAATGTTTCAAACGATCGTGTGTGCAATGGGTTTACTAATCCAGTATCCCTCAATTATAATTTGATTACGTTTTGTACACGGAAATTCGTATTTTAATTTACGCCATTTTATGGCTCCAGCCATAAATTCAATTTATATTAAATTAGTAACTTTTAAATTATTAAATTTTAAGATAGCCTATTAACCTGAGCGTTTACAGAATACATCTTCGACTTATGTTTCGACTTATGTTTCTTATATAGTATCGATAATAGATCGTTGCTATCACCCGAAATTTATTGAAAATGTCGTACAGTACCCCTTTAAGTCCAATTAGTGAATTGATTTTGACTTAAGTCCAATTCATGGTTTAAAACGATAGTCCCCTTCTTTGTAATGGTATATTCCTGCATATTTAATTGCTCCAATGATTAGTTAATATACAAAACACAAAATAAAGTTGCATTACCCAACCAGTTCCAAACAGCATGAATTGAACTAGAAGATATTTGAAAAAATGTTATATTTTCTACTTCCGGCGGCCATCTTATGAAAATTTAGATATGTTTTGGCCCAAATGAACCGTGGTCAACTCCCAACTATAATTGTATTGAGAAAACTGTGAGAAGATGCGATTTTCACAAGAAAAGGATGGCATAAACCACCCAACCCAAAAACTGAGATTTTCAAAAAGGTCAAGGTCAAATTGAAGTCAGGGTGACCTCCAAAATCTGGAACCAGCCAGTTTAGTGATACTCACCAACCACTTAACAAATTCTGAAAGTTTGGCGCTTCTATCACAAAGTGAACGATTTTTATGTTTTCCTGTAATTACCCCCCCCCCCCACTATATTGTCAGCAAATCGGACGATGGGGCCATTGCCTTCCACATCAAAATCCCTTTCTTTAGTGTAATCATAAACAGGGCAGGTTTTCATTTTTTCAAATTGCCTTTTGATCACCAACAATTTTCTGATGCATTCTTCGTTAATGGAACTAATATTTGACTTTGAACCTAAGATAGTTAAATCTCTGGAATAGTCCTCTAACACACTGACCAATCGTTTCTGCGCTGTGGCGGGTGTATGTCCGCTGTGTTGGAGTGTACGGGTGCTGTGGCGGTAAAATCGCGATATTTTCCAGCTACCAAGACGAGAAAAATCACAAATATCTACATGGACAGGTAATTGTCATATTTATTACAATAAACGCTCCACAGCCCTGTAGGGTGATATTAGTGCCAACAGACGCACACCGAATCGCCCACTCCCTTAGTTTCTATGTCTGAGAAAAACTCTGCACAAAATGCCTGGGTGTGGTTTCTGAACAATGCCTCCCACTGAAAACAGTCTGATTTTAACACAACGATAACACGTTAACACCCTACTGGTGAGCCTCATGTGAGCTACAATAATTCATGAACGTATCCATATTGGCCAACTGTCATAATAGCCACTAATAACAGCGATCGAGAAAACAGCGATCTAAGCAGACCACTAGTCACACAAAAATGCATAAAAGTGCAAACGCCGCTGTAAAGGAGATGACAACTATGCTGTGGAGAACCCAGTTATACAATTAGATGACACCATATGGAATTCTTGTGTTGTTTCAGTGCTGATTCAACTTTTCGCCAGCTTGTTTACATTGTGGTGGATAATAATTTACATTTTCCATATTTTGGCGGCCATTTTGGCAGCCATTTTGAGCCAAAGTGACAATTTTGGTACCATTCAGTTCGATTATCAATAAAATATAGAACGCATCACTTACATTGCACAGTTCTTCCCACTTCGTGATGAAATATGACCAGAATCCCAATGGGGATCTTTTGTGAAATGTTATACCGCGTTTTGTAAATCGAATTTGTGAGTGATCGGAAGGGGCGAGGACCCCACGAACAGAATATTTCATTGCTCCAGTGGTCAGTTAACATGCTAAATACAAAATAATGTCACAATTCTCCACCAGTTCCAAACCACAGATACTTATATTAAAGTTATTTGTAAAAAACGTAAAAATATTCCACTTCCGGTCGCCATTTTGGTGGCCATCTTGGACGGGGAGTTCCAATTTTGGCACATTGAGGTGACGTTATGTCTTAGCTTCACAAAATGTATACATGTGTATACATATGACAAGATGTTCTCACTATAATTGAATCAAGCTGACTTATAGGAAAATGGCAGCCATCTTGGACGCCATCTTGAATTACAAAAAATGCTCAAAGCGGATTTTAGCGGATTTTGGATATGTTATAGAGGAGAGCTTCCTCTTCAAAATGGTATAATAAAAACCAACTTAGTCCGAATTTTTTCTAGGTTGACCCTAAAATTTGAGTTTATCGACCAGACTATATACTGTTAGACCAGCCCCGAGAAAATACAGGTACACCCAGCTACACCATCGTAAGACCGGGAACATTTTATGATTTTTGTTTTCACTTTAAAATGACTGCGGGCTTTATAACTTATTCGATTTTTTTTATATTTAGGTCAAACAAAGGGTGTTCTATGGTGGACTCTATAAGGCACTGTTTCCACACAACTCATACATCCCACCCGATTGAAAATGGTCGCCGTTCAGAGGGGTTCGGCCCCCTTGAACGTTGTAGGGTGGCACTCAAGCCAATCTAAATATTCACGTGGGTGAATGGGTGGATGTTATATATAGAAAGTTCATAGTCCCACGAACTCAATATTATAGAAGTTAGTACATGCCTTATACAAATGTCGTACTCAATTAAAGATAAGCATCACATACTTTGTATATATCATTCTGCTTCCATCTCTATAGTTGAGTTATATTAAAACCTCAATAACACAAGAACACATCTTACATCTTATGATTTAACAGTGGATATTTAGTTTGGCTTGGGCAACCCTACAGCACCCTTTGTTTGATATAAATGGGTCAAGGAGCCGATAAATGGCATGGATGCCTTACTTGAACCCCTCTGGACGGCGACCATTTTGGATCGGGGTTATGTCTCCCAGAATGCAACAGAATTCAAACTAAAATGTATTTTCAATGGAAGGGGAATAGCTATATATCGCTATTCGCCTTCCACTGAAAATCAAGAAACTTTAGCCCAGAATGCAAGTCGATATCTCAACAAAAACAACATGTTCTCAGTTTATTACACCCAATAAGTTGATAATACAATGTTTTAGGTTCGAAAGTTAAGTGGGCCTTTAATCACACTGGACGGCGGCCATTTTGGATCGGGGTGTGTGAGTGGGGTGAACATTATATTGACTTGGGCCACCCTACAACATTCTTTGTTTGATCTAAATGGGTTAAGGAGCCGTCTTGGCGGCGGCCATTTTAGATCGGGGTGGGTGTGTGGAAAGAGTGCCTTGGGACCTTGACCTATAAGGAATAAGGAATGGAAGTCACCTTCGTCCGATATAAAGTTAAACGTCTCAAAAAAGTAAGCCCCCCTCCCCCCCCCCCCCCACCCAACAAAAATATGTCAGAGGATATCTTCAGATGTGGTGATCACAATGCGAATAAAATTTTGAGAAGATATCTTATATTATCTATACTAATAAATATATAAAGACATCAGATGTCTGTCAATCAAAACGAGGAATATCAGGTGCGTTGACATCATATGTCTGTCAATCAAAACGAGGAATATCAGGTGCGTTGACATCATATGTCTGTCAATCAAAACGAGGAATATCAGGTGCGTTGACATCAGATGTCTGTCAATCAAAACGGGGAATATCAGGTGCGTTGACATCATATGTCTGTCAATCAAAACGAGGAATATCAGGTGCGTTGACATCATATGTCTGTCAATCAAAACGGGGAATGTCAGGTGCGTTGACATCATATGTCTGTCAATCAAAACGAGGAATATCAGGTGCGTTGACATCAGATGTCTGTCAATCAAAACGGGGAATATCAGGTGCGTTGACATCAGATGTCTGTCAATCAAAACGAGGAATATCAGGTGCGTTGACATCATATGTCTGTCAATCAAAACGGGGAATGTCAGGTGCGTTGACATCATATGTCTGTCAATCAAAACGAGGAATATCAGGTGCGTTGACATCATATGTCTGTCAATCAAAACGGGGAATATCAGGTGCGTTGACATCAGATGTCTGTCAATCAAAACGAGGAATATCAGGTGCGTTGACATCATATGTCTGTCAATCAAAACGAGGAATATCAGGTGCGTTGACATCAGATGGCTGTCAATCAAAACGGGGAATGTCAGGTGCGTTGACATCATATGTCTGTCAATCAAAACGAGGAATATCAGGTGCGTTGACATCATATGTCTGTCAATCAAAACGGGGAATATCAGGTGCGTTGACATCAGATGTCTGTCAATCAAAACGGGGAATGTCAGGTGCGTTGACATCATATGTCTGTCAATCAAAACGAGGAATATCAGGTGCGTTGACATCATATGTCTGTCAATCAAAACGGGGAATGTCAGGTGCGTTGACATCATATGTCTGTCAATCAAAACGGGGAATATCAGGTGCGTTGACATCAGATGTCTGTCAATCAAAACGGGGAATATCAGGTGCGTTGACATCAGATGTCTGTCAATCAAAACGGGGAATGTCAGGTGCGTTGACATCATTTGTCTGTCAATCAAAACGGGGAATATCAGGTGCGTTGACATCAGATGTCTGTCAATCAAAACGAGGAATATCAGGTGCGTTGACATCATCTGTCTGCCAATCAAAACGAGGAATATCAGGTGCGTTGACATCATCTGTCTGCCAATCAACACGGGGAATGTTAGGTGCGTTGACATCATATGTCTGTCAATCAAAACGAGGAATATCAGGTGCGTTGACATCATCTGTCTGCCAATCAAAACGAGGAATATCAGGTGCGTTGACATCATCTGTCTGCCAATCAACACGGGGAATGTTAGGTGCGTTGACATCATATGTCTGTCAATCAAAACGAGGAATATCAGGTGCGTTGACATCATCTGTCTGCCAATCAAAACGAGGAATATCAGGTGCGTTGACATCATCTGTCTGCCAATCAACACGGGGAATGTTAGGTGCGTTGACATCAGATGTCTGTCAATCAAAACGAGGAATATCAGGTGCGTTGACATCATCTGTCTGCCAATCAAAACGAGGAATATCAGGTGCGTTGACATCATCTGTCTGCCAATCAACACGAGGAATGTTAGGTGCGTTGACATCATATGTCTGTCAATCAACACGGGGAATGTTAGGTGCGTTGACATAATATGTCTGTCAATCAACACGGGGAATGTCAGGTGCGTTGACATAATATGTCTGTCAATCAACACGGGGAATGTCAGGTGCGTTGACATCATCTGTCTGTCAATCAACACGGGGAATGTTAGGTGCGTTGACATATGTCTGTCAATCAACCCGGGGAATGTTAGGTGCGTTGACATAATATGTCTGTCAATCAACACGGGGAATGTCAGGTGCGTTGACATAATATGTCTGTCAATCAACACGGGGAATGTCAGGTGCGTTGACATCATCTGTCTGTCAATCAACACGGGGAATGTTAGGTGCGTTGACATATGTCTGTCAATCAACCCGGGGAATGTTAGGTGCGTTGACATAATATGTCTGTCAATCAACACGGGGAATGTCAGGTGCGTTGACATCAGATGTCTGTCAATCAAAACGGGGAATGTCAGGTGCGTTGACATCAGATGTCTGTCAATCAAAACGGGGAATATCAGGTGCGTTGACATCATATGTCTGTCAATCAAAACGGGGAATGTCAGGTGCGTTGACATCAGATGTCTGTCAATCAAAACGGGGAATGTCAGGTGCGTTGACATCAGACGTCTGTCAATCAAAACGGGGAATATCAGGTGCGTTGACATCAGATGTCTGTCAATCAAAACGGGGAATGTCAGGTGCGTTGACATCAGATGTCTGTCAATCAAAACGAGGAATATCAGGTGCGTTGACATAAGATGGCTGTCAATCAAAACGGGGAATGTCAGGTGCGTTGACATCAGATGGCTGTCAATCAAAACGGGGAATGTCAGGTGCGTTGACACCAGATGTCTGTCAATCAAAACGGGGAATGTCAGGTGCGTTGACATCAGATGTCTGTCAATCAAAACGGGGAATATCAGGTGCGTTGACATCAGATGTCTGTCAATCAAAACGAGGAATATCAGGTGCGTTGACATCATATGTCTGTCAATCAAAACGGGGAATATCAGGTGCGTTGACATCAGATGTCTGTCAATCAAAACGGGGAATATCAGGTGCGTTGCCATCAGATGTCTGTCAATCAAAACGGGGAATATCAGGTGCGTTGACATCAGATGTCTGTCAATCAAAACGGGGAATATCAGGTGCGTTGACATCAGATGTCTGTCAATCAAAACGAGGAATATCAGGTGCGTTGACATCAGATGTCTGTCAATCAACACGGGGAATGTCAGGTGCGTTGACATCAGATGTCTGTCAATCAAAACGGGGAATATCAGGTGCGTTGACATCATATGTCTGTCAATCAAAACGGGGAATATCAGGTGCGTTGACATCAGATGTCTGTCAATCAAAACGGGGAATGTCAGGTGCGTTGACATCAGATGTCTGTCAATCAAAACGGGGAATGTCAGGTGCGTTGACATCAGATGTCTGTCAATCAAAACGAGGGATATCAGGTGCGTTGACATCAGATGTCTGTCAATCAAAACGGGGAATGTCAGGTGCGTTGACATCAGACGTCTGTCAATCAAAACGGGGAATATCAGGTGCGTTGACATCAGATGTCTGTCAATCAAAACGAGGAATATCAGGTGCGTTGACATCATATGTCTGTCAATCAAAACGGGGAATATCAGGTGCGTTGACATCAGATGTCTGTCAATCAAAACGGGGAATATCAGGTGCGTTGACATCAGATGTCTGTCAATCAAAACGGGGAATATCAGGTGCGTTGACATCATATGTCTGTCAATCAAAACGAGGAATATCAGGTGCGTTGACATCAGATGTCTGTCAATCAAAACGGGGAATATCAGGTGCGTTGACATCAGATGTCTGTCAATCAACACGGGGAATGTCAGGTGCGTTGACATCAGATGTCTGTCAATCAAAACGAGGAATATCAGGTGCGTTGACATCAGATGGCTGTCAATCAAAACGGGGACTATCAGGTGCGTTGACATCAGATGTCTGTCAATCAACACGGGGAATGTCAGGTGCGTTGACATCAGATGTCTGTCAATCAAAACGAGGAATATCAGGTGCGTTGACATCAGATGTCTGTCAATCAACACGGGGAATGTCAGGTGCGTTGGCATCAGATGTCTGTCAATCAAAACGAGGAATATCAGGTGCGTTGACATCAGATGTCTGTCAATCAACCCGGGGAATGTCAGGTGCGTTGACATCAGATGTCTGTCAATCAAAACGGGGAATGTCAGGTGCGTTGACATCAGATGGCTGTCAATCAAAACGGGGACTATCAGGTGCGTTGACATCATATGTCTGTCAATCAAAACGGGGAATATCAGGTGCGTTGACATCAGATGGCTGTCAATCAAAACGGGGAATGTCAGGTGCGTTGACATCAGATGTCTGTCAATCAAAACGGGGAATATCAGGTGCGTTGACATCAGATGTCTGTCAATCAAAACGAGGACTATCAGGTGCGTTGACATCAGATGTCTGTCAATCAAAACGGGGAATGTTAGGTGCGTTGACATATGTCTGTCAATCACCGCGGGGAATATCAGGTGCGTTGACATCAGATGTCTGTCAATCAAAACGGGGAATGTTAGGTGCGTTGACATCATATGTCTGTCAATCAAAACGGGGAATGTCAGGTGCGTTAACATCAGATGTCTGTCAATCAAAACGGGGAATGTCAGGTGCGTTGACATAATATGTCTGTCAATCAAAACGGGGAATGTTAGGTGCGTTGACATCATATGTCTGTCAATCACCGCGGGGAATATCAGGTGCGTTGACATCATATGTCTGTCAATCAAAACGAGGAATATCAGGTGCGTTGACATCAGATGTCTGTCAATCAAAACGGGGAATGTCAGGTGCGTTGACATCATCTGTCTGTCAATCAACACGGGGAATGTTAGGTGCGTTGACATCATATGTCTGTCAATCAACACGGGGAGTGTGAGGTGCGTTGACATAAGATGTCTGTCAATCAACACGGGGAATGTCAGGTGCGTTGACATATGTCTGTCAATCAACACTGGGAATGTTAGGTGCGTTGACATAAGATGTCTGTCAATCAACACGGGTAATGTTAGGTGCGTTGACATCATATGTCTGTCAATCAACATGGGGAATGTTAGGTGCGTTGACATAAGATGTCTGTCAATCAACGCGGGGAATGTCAGGTGCGTTGACATCATATGTCTGTCAATCAACACGGGAAATGTTAGGTGCGTTGACATCATATGTTTGTCAATCAACCCGGGGAATGTTAGGTGCGTTGACATAAGATGTCTGCCAATCAACACGGGGAATGTCAGGTGCGTTGACATCATATGTCTGTCAATCAACACGGGGAATGTGAGGTGCGTTGACATAAGATGTCTGTCAATCAACACGGGGAATGTCAGGTGCGTTGACATCATATGTCTGTCAATCAACACGGGGAATGTTAGGTGCGTTGACATAAGATGTCTGTCAATCAACACGGGTAATGTTAGGTGCGTTGACATCATATGTCTGTCAATCAACATGGGGAATGTTAGGTGCGTTGACATAAGATGTCTGTCAATCACCGCGGGGAATGTCAGGTGCGTTGACATCATCTGTCTGTCAATCAACACGGGGAATGTTAGGTGCGTTGACATCATATGTCTGTCAATCAACCCGGGAATGTTAGGTGCGTTGACATAATATGTCTGTCAATCAACACGGGGAATGTCAGGTGCGTTGACATCATATGTCTGCCAATCAACACGGGGAATGTCAGGTGCGTTGACATCATATGTCTGTCAATCAACGATTACAGTCATCATAATCATTTTTACAAGAGGGACGAATGCACATTTTAGCACCCGTAAATTGAAAATTGCGAGTGTGTATGGGTGCAAGAGCAATCGCCCCCGTCTCCTGGGAAGGACTGGTCGATTATAAACTGTTTTATATATTTTGTTACTCCCTCCTGCATCTAATTCTTTTCGGACCAGATGTTCGTAAAACCAGACTTTAAAATTTGGTGTCGCCTCGCAGCCTTATAGACAAACTTCATTTTATTAAGACTGTTTTTATTGCATCAGTTTTTTTATATTTTCGCCATTTTTATAACCATTGTGAACAAAAATCAATGTATGTAACATAATCCAAATTTTTACTTTTTTTTACAACTTTATATTTAGATTATAAACCAGGATCTCACAAGTGTACATGATGAATTATCTACTGTCATTTGGCTTAAATGCAACCTTTGTCTGATGACTTAGGTCACTGATTGGGCCAATAGTACACAGTGATTGGGCTTATATCACTCAGTGATGCTGAAATGGTCATTGTCACCCCATTTCGTTCAGTTGGGTACCCAGCTTTTTAAAACTTTCAGTTGGGTACCCAGCTTTTTAAAACTTTCAGTTGGGTACCCAGCTTTTATAAAATTTACAGTTGGGTACCCAACTTTATGAGCAGTCAATCTGCACTACATATGTCCGGTGCATACAATTCTTCTCCGCTATTATTTTCAAACATCGTGACGAATAGACATCATTATTATGTAAACTTGAATTAACAAATTCACCAGGTTCATTTCGCAATCAACTGAGGGTAATCACTAATTAAATCAAGCTCTGTGTGGGATTTCATAAAGTTGGGTACCCAAATGTAAATTTTACAAAAGCTGGGTACCCAACTGAAAATTTTAAAAAGCTGGGTACCCAACTGAATGAAAGGGGGTGACAGTGACCATTTCAGACTCAGTGAAGGATTGGGCTTCTATGCCAATCATTGTGTAATGAATCCGGTCAGTGATTTGGTAATATACCCATCATTGCGATTTCCGGCAAACCGATCATTGTGTAGAGGATCATATCACTCAGTGATTGGGTCAATATCACTCAGCATTGGGCTTATATGCTAATAAGTGTGTAATGCTGGGTCTTATAACGTCAATCAAAGGTATGCACGCGGTGAAATCCACCGATCGTTACATCAAAACACTTTCAGGAGTATCGGACCTTCGGATCGAGTATCGGAATATTGGGTCTTCGGAGTATAAAAACTTCGGAGCATTGGGTCTTCGAAGTATTAGGCATTTGGGAGTATCAAATTTAACATTCAGAGTATCGGACCTTCGGAGTATTCAGTCTTCGGAATAGTGCACCTTCGTAGTATTGTATTGTATGTATTTCAGGCAAGATATGCCCATATATAGTCATACATACAACATATAATTACAAATTAAATATAAAGATGTTGATTCCAATGATTGAATAGATTTGACCTATAGATCAGATCTGAGTTACAAATAGCATTCAAAATACTGTTTAAAGATTTATAAATTCTCACACGAAATCCATACACACCCTTTCGAATCAGCACTGTCAGAGAACACATTATGTCACCTACAAACATCCCTACAAAAAGCACTACATGATCTCTCGTAACCCATACATTTTCTATATGCATTATTATAACAAACTGTAAGTTTTCTATAACAACGTTTGGTATAGTAAATCCAAAGATGAGCACAATATAATGGAGATACGAACATTTTAAATAAATACATTTTCACATTAGGCGAACATTTGTAAAACTTTCTAATAAGCATATGTGAGCGTGAGCATATAGACCGATATTGGCGCATAATATCATTATCATCGGAAAATTCGTTGTTGAGTATATGTCCGATATACTTATAGGAGGACACGAACTTGAGTTCATTGTCCATTAAGTAGTTTTGGAAATGACCGAATATGAAGAGATTTAGGGATAAAAGTCATCCCCACAGTTTTTATAATATTATAAGTTAAATAAATCTTCTTATTCTCGTGTTCACATATTCTCAACAAACGAAATAGTCCCTCCAAAGATGGTGCAATAATACACATATCATCACATAACATAAAATGATTGATTTTTGCACTGCCAACAAAAAATGCACCCAACGTCACGTATGTATTCAGTCTTTCACTAATCTCGTTGATATACACATTAAATAAATAAGGGCTTAATATAACCCCCTGTCTAACACCAGTCGTGGGCCGGAAGCATGTCGAGTATGATACATCTGATTTAGAAACCAGTCCTTAAGGATCCCAATAATAGCTGATGGCACTGATCGTTGCTTTAGATGTCGTAGTAGCATTTCATGGTTGACTCGATCGAACGCTTTACTTGCGTCCAAGAAGCACACGAAAACAGGAGTATCCTTAGAATTATAATGTCGTATCGTCTGACCTTGTAGTATCGGACCTTCGATAATATGACCGTCGGAGTATTGGGTCTTCAGAATAAAGGTAATTCACCTTATCAGGGTTTTAATGGGCGGGACATTAATTATATATACCCATGCCAATAATGCTATAATATGGACAGGACAGATCGAGACGGGTACCTAATCCTAACCTAATCTCTTTTAACTTTTGACCCGGATTGTTTTTCACCCAATTTTTCCGCTCGCCTTAAAGGCGTTGCCATGTTCATTTACCACAATTTCCCAAATGTTCGCCACCGAGCAGAGCGAGATTTTCTATAGGACCCACATTTTCGGACACGACCCAAAATATTTTCGGCTCAAAAAGTTTGGGTTTATTTATTTATTATTATTATTATTTATTTATTGACCTCCAAATTTGGAGAGTGACTGGCAATAATTACAAATCAGACAACACGAGAGTATGACATGCAAGGGTTACATAACAAGCACATGCATACACAAATAATAATAAAATAAATATAATAAGATGATTAAGAAAAAAACAAACAAACACACTCACAAATAAATAAAATATCGATATAAACAGGCAAGACAACTACTTGTAAATATTCTTGTCAATACGACCAATTTTAGCTAAAACAGTAATCTTAAAAACAAAACAAAAATATATTTGTACATATGTACATATGAAAGCTCAATTCAAAAGCTCTTAGGTGTTAACCTACACACAAAACAATCTTTTAATTCACTATTACCACAATTTTATCAAATCTTTTATCATTATCACAGTTTTACCTGGTTTTACTAGACTTTTTTTACTACCATTATTTTATATACCCAATAATGGGGTGCTCCTCACCTAAAGGAGGGAATTCCACAACAAGCAAGCAAGCATATGTCACATGCATACGGCTATACGAGACATCGATGTACTTCATTGTCCCAGACATAATTAGACAAGAAAACCATAGTCAGAAATGGTAACGCCACCAAGATCATATTATTAGCCATAGATATAAATCATAATATAAAATATATTGGTTACATGAATGGACCGCCTCAGAATTCCGTTAAGATAAGTAATTCTTCAAATTATTACAATGAACTACGGCTTATAAATTACTGCAGGTTTCTCATTCGCCACACCAGAATGCTTCTAAATGCGGATCAAAGCTAAGAGTCCATGGCACAGCCATTGTTCATAGACATTTTACAGATAGCGAGAATGATGCATGCTGGGAACGAAAGTATCCACAGCAAAGCCATGTGCTTACGGAGGCATGCGTTTATTATAGGGGATTTATGGTGGGCCTACAAAACTAATTATAACTTTGTTATCTGTCATAGTTTATGCGTAAAATTTTAAACATATATAACATGGACATATACCCCTTCCAGAATGTTGAAAAACATTTTCAGTTGCTCATCGTATTTTTATAGACGAAATAGTCCGAAATTCCAGAAAATTGCGCTAACTGCTCAATGTTTTAATGTGTTACAAAACGTCTGATAAAAATAGTTCTATCGGGAATATTCACACCATTTTTTTTCAGAGAACATAGAGTAAACATAGTCCTATCGGGATATCGTAAAGGAGATTAATTAAAACCCTCAGACTGCCGAAACTGACGACATTAAATTCGCTTTTTCGTGTCCCACGGAAATGAAACTTGTCTGTCCATTGATCACGTTATTTATTTGACATAGTATTTTTTTCTTCTGTTGTATTTGAACACTTGTTGCACGTGCAGGCTGCACGATCATAATAACTTCAACCGATAAGCGCCGACTGATACCCGCGCAACAGTTTGTCTCAAATAAATTGTTATCAAAACGCAGGTTTATGGCCGCGGACATAAGCCGATTAAGTGTAATGTAATTTATCCATGAACTTGACTGAAAATTGTGATTCTATCACCATTAGCCACGAAAATGGGACTTCTAAACAGGCAAGATTGATTTTCGGGGGACACGAACAAGCGAATTTATTGTCGGCAGTTTCGGCAGTCTGAGGGTTAATTAATCCCGAATTAAACGGAACTACTTTACGATAGTCCGATAGGACTATGTTTACTCTATGCATGTTCTCTGAAAAAATAGTGTGAATATTCCAGATAGAACTCTTTTTATCAGACGTTGTGTAACACGTTAAAACATTGAGCAGTTATAGCGCAAACCGAAATGTGTTGTCTTGCAAGATATCCCACCGCTTTAGCTAAATTTACCTTCCTACAATATCCACAAAGAGGATCATATATTATATACCCACGGTTTTAATTATAGAATATAAAATATATTGGTTTCGCGAATGACCAACTCAGAATTCCGTTAAAATAACAATAACAACCAGCACCTATAACGAACCGTTTTACTGGACTTGGCCTACTGGTCGCGTAGTTCCGACTTTTAAATAAACGGAATTTCCAACTCTATAAATAAAAGCCTCATAATGCATTCGCCCTGTCCACCACGCAATATCAAAATCTCAGCAGCTAGATACACCACAGGTGGCATAACAATAGATATATACAGTAGAAGAACGATAAATAACAAGAAAACCATAGTCAGAAATGGTAACGCCACCAAGATTATAGTATTACATATAAATAGAAATTATAAAAAATACATAAAATATTTTGATAACAATTGCGTTTAAACAAGTAATCCTTCAAATTATTACTAACAAAGCAAGTAAATGACTGTGGGGTCACTCAACAGATTATAAAGACTTGGACTTAGTATACTGTAAATACTGGGACTGTATATTTTTAAATTTTAGTCTAAAATTTAAATGAAATAATTAAAAGATAAAATTTAGCAAGTAGTAAAAGTTAATTTTATCATTTAATTTATTTTTTTGGTTAAATAAAGAAATAATTTAAATGTAAAATTTGGTTTTAAAAAAAATGATTGACCGTGGCTCTTCCAATAATTGCGCGACTGACCTGGTCAATTGTTCTTAAGAAGTTGTTTTGAGAATTACTATGGAGGGACATAGTTATGGCTGTGGCTTCGCGAGTAATTGACTTGGTGACGTGATGTTAACAATCTGAACTCCAGTAAACCAAGGACGCTCCATACCAAATATAAGGTAAATAAATAATTCTTTATAAGTTGTTTTAATATTTACTATGGAGGGAAAGAATTGTGGTGCTGGCTTCGTAACTATTTGACCCCATTGTAACAAATATAAATATTAGTCACTCAGGCAATAGATATGTATCTATTCTGTATATTAAGTTATTGGGTCTTACGTGTCTTGAGATGTCTAAATATGTTTTGATGGACAGATCGCGCAAGCGCAAGGGACCCCGCCAATCTTATTTGTTGTGCTTCCAATTGTTGACTTATTAAATATGCACATATACTTAAGAAACAGTCGCGTGCGAAGCGCGCTCCCGTAGGTCGGTTTTTGGATGCCAGTTAATGAAAATATCATTGAAATAATCGGTTTCCCCCCAATAAACATCCATATATTCAATATACATGTTTTTGGAGCAGAATTAGGTAGACCATATTGAACGCCATAATTCTGCTGTGGTTAAGTGGTCAATTACTTTGGACATTACTGTATGTAGATGGAGTTATCATTAGACCTCACATCCTTATATGGGATACAGTAATGCCCAAAGTAATTGACCACTTAACCACAGCAGAATTATGGGTAATTTTTCAGGATTTAAAATCCGGAAAAATTACCCACAATCTGCTGTGCTTAAGTGGTCAATTACTTTGGACATTACTGTATGTGGATGGAGTTATCATTAGATCTCACATCCTTATATGGGCTACAGTAATGCCTAAAGTAATTGACCAATTAACCACAGCAGAATTAAGGGTAATTTTTCAGGATTTAAAATCTTGAAAAATTACCCATAATTCTGCTGTGGTTAAGTGATCAATTACTTTGGACATTACTGTATGTAGATGGAGTTAAACCTCACATCAGTTTGTTGGGGATTTGGACCTTGACTTGGGACCTTCTTTTTTTTAACGCAACAAATGCGAGTACACCTTATACACAAATTTCTGATGTAGCCAGAGTTTTTATTGGATAATATTAGTTTGAAGCCTGCTTACATTTCAATATGTTGTCAGTTTTGTATTCTCTGCAGCAGCTAGAACTCGGCGTGTTGAAGCAAAAGTTATAAAAGAAAAATGTGTACGTAACGAGACTATAATACAAATGAAAAAATAAATTGAGGGAGGGGTGGGCATTACAGGGAACTAAGGGTTGAACCGATATAAATCTGTAGAGCGATAACGACCAATGTTGACATATTATGCATCTCAACTCTACTGTTGCAACAAGGTTATAAAATAGGGGGGGGGGGGGTGTCAGAATTTTAGTCATCTCTATATAGTGCCAGAATAGTAATTTATGGACTTCTATAGTGGTACAATACAAATTAGAATCAAATGATAAAAAATATGTATGTAACACAACTATACCGATGAAAATAAAAATAATAATTTAGGCCGGGATAAGATGTTGGTTTGGTTATATGGACTCGGAGAAAAAGGGGTTCGTACCGATGAACTGACATAAATTAGTGGAGCGATGTTGCCATGTAATGCATCGCGACTGTACTAAAGCAGCAATGATATAAAATTGGGGGGGCCCCGGGGGGGTCGGAAATTATCTCTATCTCTATAGATGGCACCAGAATTATATAGAAAGGAATAGCAATTGATATACGTATACGGTATACTATAGTAATACCATAGACATATAAGTACAAGTATCACGCAATAAAATATTTCGTAACGTGACTATAGCGATGAAAAAAATAAATAAATTGGACTGGGATTAGAGATTGGGTTGGTTATATGTGGATAATTGGATATGGAATTCATACCGATGAAATGATACAAATTAGTGGAGCGATAAAGACCAATGTTGACACTTAGTCAGGCTACGCGGGGGAAATAGGGGTTGATACGATAGACCGAAATAAATTTGTCGAGTGATAATGACCAATGTTGACGTATAAAGTAACGCGATCGACTGTACTGTTGCACAATTATCATGTAGAACCAGTCAAATATGGACTCTGGTGCCAATATGGAACAGCTCAGAAAACATTTGAAGGGCCCTAAAATTTATTTAACATGGGATCTGCCATACAAATCGATTTATGTTGATAAATCTCTTATTTTTCAAAATTTTAAGCTGAGACTTGGTGTGTCTGAGTGGGATACGTATATATTCCTAAAATGATAGGATACAGCACATAATTATGTTTTAGGTGGAAGAAATGAATTTTTTTCGATGATAAAATTTAACAATAAGTTAATAACATGGGTGGGATTTGCAAATAAAATCGATTTATGTTGACAAAACTGTCATTTTTCAAAATTTTGAGTTGAGAATTCGTGTGTCTGTGTGTAATACTTATATATTCTTAAAATGACAGAGTCCAGCGCGTAATTATGTTTTAGATGGAAGAAATTGAATTTGTTTTCGATAACCATCTACGGCCGTGCGACGGGTTTATCGAGTACGCTATTTTATAAACAAACTTTTGTCAATAGCCGTTTTGGTCAAACTAAACCTTTTTCGACCGGGAAAGCAGATCCGAATAGTAGCTAAGATGTATTTAGATAGAATTATCAAAAGAATTTGACCGATTAGGGTGCATTTTAAAAGAATCGAGTGGAGAAATCTTGGTGACATTTTCATAAAACACGCCGATAATTCCAAAGATAAAAGATGGCGGTTATCACAATAGAACAGGCATAATATTACCCATAATTCACCTCACAACACCAGGGGGCTTACCCATAATTCACCTCACTATACCAGGAGGCTCCCAATGGGTTATATATTATTTTCAGGCTATCAGATTATTTATATTTTCAACAACATATTATTACACCGGTGACTTTAAGATTACAATTTCAGCCTGTCCTGACTATCGATACGATTGAGTCATATTTTCAAAAACATATTATACACCGGTGGCGTTAACTTTACAATTTCAGCATCTATGTGATTCTATCGGTACGATTTGAGTAAGGTACAAAAAAAAAAAATCTTCGCCCACTCGACCACAGAATTGGAGACTATAGTAGAGTCACTAAGGGACACAAATATGAGGAATCGTGCACTTTGTGATAAAAGCGTGAAACTTGGCATATATGTAGGTTGGTGGGTAAAAAAAAAATTCCCCCCTTGTTGCCAACTTTTTGGCCCCCGGAATGGCGGCCATCTTGGATATTCAAAATGGCCGCCATGAAATTTCCTAAAATGTCGTTTATGGGTTGATACAAACAAAATTGAGGTGTTTTCGGATATGTTATGGTGTGATTATAATCAGAACACATTATATTGACATTTAAAAAAACATTTGTCACCATTTAAACCAATTTAATGCAGAAAATTTCAGTTTATATCTAAAAAAAAAATTTAAACCTCAATTTTTCTCTAAATTTTCTCCAAAAAAGTGACAAAAATAAAAAATTTACGTACTACTTTACTAAGAATTTAAGAATAGATACAATCATTGCCATTGACTTATTTTTATTTGGCGAATTTTCTCAATAATTGTGCATATTTTTTCAAAAAAATATCTAGATCAGTCATCAATTATTTGACATTTATACATCATGTATTGTTTGTTACCAATGGCATAATCTATAGTAACGCAATTGTATGATACAAACCACAACATCACTGTTCACAATCACAATCACCACCACATAAGCATAGTTCAGTGCATTTAAGCTGTGACGCATTACACTTGCATCGACCACTCTTGCATCCCTTCTTGCAGCCACATCGTATCAGTTCATATCATGATGAGGCAGCTTCGGGTAGTTTAGTCCAAAATGGCTTATATCCCACACCAGTTAGACACCAACAATTTCGCTAGGATTTGGCAATACTGGTTCAGGCAGTAGAGCATTCGACCATACAAATCCTGCTTGATATGTTGCACGTCGGATATGCTGTTCCAATGCTGCTGCAGTTGGTGGTACATGTTCAATGGATTTATTCCCCTGAGAAAAGAGAATTCTACGAGCCTCATCGACGTTCTCTGCTGTACACACTTTACTGTACAAGAAGATCAGAAACTGTTGAATCATCTTAATGTTTTCTTTACTCAGTTCGGCTAGTTGAGTAAGTAAACATATGAAGACAGTTGTTATTTCCGGATATGTTTCCCATGTCGACCAGGCTGATTTTTTGCCATGAGAGAGGAATAATGATGTCGTATCACATCCTGTCAATGCGTGGAACACCGGAAGGGCTTCCGCTTTATTACCAAGATTTGTCCACTATTGAATGGACAGGATAGTGCTTGATGTTGATTCCAGTTCCGAATTCAATCCATAGTTTCTTCTAATTAAGATATTGAAAAAGACCTATAGCTAGAACAACAACATCGGTGTCAACTGTGCGGATGCTATCCTTCTTTATTCCTGTATCACCACAGTGAGCTGCATGCAGAAGAATCCTAGTGTCGGCCTCTTCGTGTGTACACGGCTGAAGCAATTCTAAATCGGAGAGTTGTTTCGATTGTGCGGTTACCACCATTTGCTCCTTTGTACGCACTAACATCTTACTATCCGATCCTAGTATGGACGACTGGATACATTCGGAAAGAAAGTGGAAAAGCTCCTGCTTGTTGGAATTGATTCGCAGAAAACTTGCCCAATTTGTTGGCATTGGTCCATTTGGAAGTTACTCTTTGCCTTTGAATCGAACAATAATTGGACCTTTTTTCTCTTGTGGATTCTTTCAGGCTGTTCTCAATGTATCTGTCCCAAACCACGTCGACTCTGCTTACATATTTCAAATGTGCGTGGACATACGGCAGGAATACATTGTTGGCATAATTGGCAAATGTTCGTGAACGTCCAGGTTTCAGCATGTGGATGACAGCTGCTCCATCGAATATCTTGGCGTCAACGACCGGGTTCTCCTCGGCTGGTGACAAATCAAAATCAAGACACGGAAGAAGGTGAGACTTTCCACCTTGACGTAGATTCCCCATGTCAGATAATGATGGCGGATATGGCTGGTTTTCATGTGAAAAGAAATTCACAAGACCTCCCTGTCTTGCCTGGCATGCAATGTATAGTCGAGAAAACAAAGTGCAGTTGGTCATCAGTGAGAGCACTTGTTCCTTATGTTTACTTTTCTTCTTTGCTGTAGCTTTGTTGAAGAGTTGTAATTTGTTGCGTGGAATGGATTCTGTGATGGCATGATTGTCAGAATCCTGCAAGCAGATGTCGATAAATTGCTGACATTTGTCCATTTCGATATTTTCAACTTCCTTTACCGAATTCACGACATCTTTGTTCATCATCACCTGCGTGTCCAAAGTGATTAGTTCGCCACTGTCTTCAAGAAATGGATTTCCATTGTCCCTTATCACATCTGTCAGCTTTTGAACATCTTTGGCAAAGCGGTTCTGTGTCGATGCATTTTGTTCATGGTGTCTATATTCGGTTCTAATGTTGTTTTCTCCCTCATACTCCTTTATTAATCGGCATATTTCCGGGCCAGCGACCATCCACCTTTCCAAAGCATTCGCATTCTCTGTTAGTCCAATCGCACCACCGTCTCCTTTTACAATCTTGTTTATTTGCTCATGGCATTGATCCACAGACATCGCAGAAAAAGCATGTTCAGATTTTCGGACAACGAATTTCCCGGCCATAAATTCTTTGTTGATCTCTGCATGTTTTTCCTTCAAGGTGACCATGTCCCGAACATGGATGGGAAGCCATCGGCTGTAGTGTGTGTGGTCGAGAGCAAACATCCATGGGAGGAATTTCTTCAAAATCTCTACATATAATTTAAAGTCAGCATCCCTTATCGATCTGATAAATTGCAAATGCATTAGCTCCAATTTGATGACTCGTGACCAGTACAAGAACTGTGGCTGTGCACAGCACTGCTTGGTGTTCCATACTGTAAACGGCATAGGACTTTCACCTTCCTGTAGAGTGTCCATGTATAGGTTTGGTATGCTTCGTTTCGTAGAATGGAAAAGCTGACTGCGGTGACCTGATGAGCATATCTGGTATGGAGCGTGTTACCTGGGAACCAGACAGTAGTGCATACGCTCTACCGGAAGTGGTAATGTCAGCTTTAACTAACATTGTGGTCCAACCACTCCCATTCAACCAGTCACCTAGTAACGACATCAGGTTCATTTCGATGTGGAGTCCTCCCATCATCACAAGGATCTTGTCTTCACAAAGACGCTGCGGCCATGTCCATTGTACTTGTTGTGCAAGTACATAAAGTGGCTGATCAAATACTATAACAGGAACCTGTGATGGATTTAGATATCTTGTATCATTCGCGACAATGGACATCCCATGTTTTATCATTGGAATTGATGTCGAACTTTCTCGGAACATCGGAAGTAATGCAGTTAGTGCTTGAGGTCCCATGTATGGTAAGTTCTGACTAGCATGGTATACTACCCAAGACAGATAATCCTCCGATGCTCGGGCTGATTCCTTAATTAACACCTGCACTTGATCGATCCATTCCTGTTCTCGTTTCACGTCTTGGTCAATCATGTCATGGTTTACCTTGTAGTCGAACTTCTGTGAAGGTGAAACTTATCGACATCTGCTTGCAGGATTCTGACAATCATGCCATCACAGAATCCATTCCACAAAACAAATTACAATTCTTCAACAAAGCTACAGCAAAGAAGAAAAGTAAACATAAGGAACAAGTGCTCTCACTGAGGACCAACTGCACTTTGTTTTCTCGACTATACATTGCATGCCAGGCAAGACAGGGAGGTCTTGTGAATTTTATTTTCACATGAAAACCAGCCATATCTGCCATCATTATCTGACATGGGGAATCTACGTCAAGGCGAAAGTCTCACCTTCTTCCGTGTCTTGATTTTGATTTGTCACCAGCCCAGGAGACCCTGGTCGTTGACGCCAAGATATTCGATGGAGCAGCTGTCATCCACATGCTGAAACCTGGACGTTCACGAACATTTGCCGATTATGCCAACAATGTATTCCTGCCGTATGTCCACGCATATTTGATATATGTAAGCAGAGTCGACATGGTTTGGGACAGATACATTGAGAACAGCCTGAAAGAATCCACAAGAGAAAAAAAGTCCAATTATTGTTCGATTCAAAGGCAAAGAGTAACTTCCAAATGGACCAATGCCAACAAATTGGGCAAGTTTTCTGCGAATCAATTCCAACAAGCAGGAGCTTTTCCACTTTCTTTCCGAATGTATCCAGTCGTCCATACTAGGATCGGATAGTAAGATGTTAGTGAGTACAAAGGAGCAAATGGTGGTAACCGCACAATCGAAACAACTCTCCGATTTAGAATTGCTTCAGCCGTGTACACACGAAGAGGCCGACACTAGGATTCTTCTGCATGCAGCTCACTGTGGTGATACAGGAATAAAGAAGGTTAGCATCTGCACAGTAGACACCGATGTTGTTGTTCTAGCTATAGGTCTTTTTCAATATCTTAACTTAGAAGAACTATGGATTGAATTCGGAACTGGAATCAACATCAAGCACTATCCTGTCCATTCAATAGTGGACAATCTTGGTAATAAAGCGGAAGCCCTTCCGATGATCCACGCATTGACAGGATGTGATACGACATCATTCTTCCTCTCTCATGGCAAAAAATCAGCCTGGTCGACATGGGAAACATATCCGGAAATAACAACTGTCTTCATATGTTTACTTACTCAACCAGCCGAACTGAGTAAAGAAAACATTAAGATGATTCAACAGTTTGTGATCTTCTTGTACAGTAAAGTGTGTACAGCAGAGAACGTCGATGAGGCTCATAGAATTCTCTTTTCTCAGGGGAATAAATCCATTGAACATATACCGGTACCACCAACTGCAGCAGCATTGGAACAGCATATCCGACGTGCAACATATCAAGCAGGATTTGTATGGTCGAACGCTCTACTGCCTGCACCAGTATTGCCAAATCCTAGCGAATGGGGTTGGTGTCTAACTGATGTGGGATATAAGCCATTTTGGACTAAACTACTCGAAGCTTCCTCATCATGCTATGAACTGATACGATGTGGCTGCAAGAAGGGATGCAAGAGTGGTCGATGCAAGTGTAATGCGTCACAGCTTAAATGCACTGAACTATGCTTATGTGGTGGTGATTGTGATTGTGAACAGTGATGTTGTGGTTTGTATTATACAATTGTGTTACTATAGATTATGCCATTGGTAACAAACAATACATGATGTATAAATGTCAAATAATTGATGACTGATCCTGACTGATCTAGATATTTTAAGAAAATATATGCACAATTATTGAGAAAATTCGCCAAATAAAAATAAGTCAATGGCAATGATTGTATCTATTCTTAAATTCTTAGTAAAGTAGGTTTGTAACTAAAGATGTTGTGATGTACTTGCTTCAACAAACAGTACGTAATTTTTTTATTTTTGTCACTTTTTTGGAGAAAAATTAAAGAATTTAGAGAAAAATTTAGTTTTTTTTTTTAAATTGAGATATAAACTGAAATTTTCTGCATTAAATTGGTTTAAATGGTGACAAATGTTTTTTTAAATGTCAATATAATGTGTTCTGATTATAATCACACCATAACATATCCGAAAACACCTCAATTTTGTTTGTATCAACCCATAAAAGACATTTTAGGAAATTTCATGGTGGCCATTTTGAAAATCCAAGATGGCCGCCGTTCCAGGGGGCAAAAAGTTGGCAACAAGGGGGGAATTTTTTTTTTACCCACCAACCTACATGTATGCAAAGTTTCACGCTTTTATCACAAAGTGCACGATTTTTTCCCTTAGTGACTCTACTACTACCACTGAATATGAAAAACAGCCACACTAGAAACACCACACATGGTGGCGTAATAAAATAAAATATCGCCATATACAGAGAGTCATATGTCGCATGCATACGGCTATACGACATATCGATGTACTTTATTGTCCCTGGCATAATCTCGCACGCATGTGTTCGTAGTTATATACAGTAGAAGAACATTGTGACCAGGGATGTGGCTAGAGGGTCAAAATTTTCAACAGTTGGAAATTTCATTTCACACCAACAATGGGTTGAAAATGTTCTTGTCGTTTGATTTTCAAACAATTTATTGGGGGGGGGGGGGATTAATTGTTTTTGGACCAATATTTGCATATTTTCCAATTTTTTGTCAAAATTTTGGACTGAAATGGTCATCAGTTGGAAATTTTCCAACCTTAGGGGGGTGACAGGTTGGAAATTTCCAACACTTGGAAAGCTTGTGTCCTGGTCCTCCCCCTTGGCTAGTCAAAACTGCTACTAAATTTAAGAAAACAATATTGTCATACATTTGGTCAACATTGTCATTGGAATTGTCATCATTTGGAAATTTTCCAACCTAAGTGAGTTGGAAATTTCCAACTCTAAGAAGACTTGAGGCTAGTCTAGATGCTAGGATTTTGGGATTTTCTTGTTCAGATTTCAAAATTTTCGAACACCGGGCCGAACCATGGTCGGCCCGGTGTGTCACTGTCCCTCCCCCGCTACCAATACAAAACTGCTAATTAGTTTAACAAAACAATAGTTTAGTACATTCGGTCAAACTTGTGGACTGAAATGGTCATCAGTTGGAGAATTTTCCAACCTAAGAGGGAGTATGAGGTTTGAAATTTCCAACAACAATAATATACCTGTCTCAATAAAAGCATCATCAACCGTGGAAGAATTCAAGCGTCTTCTGAAGGTCGATCATACTAATTTAGCTAAGTTTTATTATCATAGTCACTCTCGTAGAGGCCAAGTATGTCACACAAGAATGAGACTGAGGTGCAGCCATCTGAACAAAGATCTTGTTGTAAATTACGTAAGAGATTCCCCATTTTGCTCTTGTGGAGAATTTGTAGTTGAATCCGCGTACCACTTTCTTTTGCAATGTCCCCAATATAGTAAAATTAGAGCTGATATGATAGCCGCTCTACCATTTTCGCGAGCAGATGTGAACATTGATGTCCTATTATATGGGTCTAATGAGATGTCCGATGAAACAAATTCTATAATATTTGAAGCTGTACAACTGTTTATTATCCAAAGTCGACGTTTCGATAATGTGTGAGCTCCGTGCGCAGGGGGTCGTGTATGTGAACATGAGGTGCATAACTTGTATGTATAAATATGTAAGTCGCGTTTCTGCACATTGTGTTCGGGCATATCCGCCTGTCTGCCCACGGAGTGCATGCTCAACCGTGCTGACCTTGGCATATTAATGGACTTACTACTGATTGTACTTACATGTACTAAATGTATCTAGATTATATTGATACGCACTACACGTATAACAATTATCCTAATATATACTTATTTTAATGCATCATCTCTCCTGGGTGCCGAGACGTATTTGGGGGTCTAATTCCATTTCTATATTGGACAATACACCATGATTTAACACCATAATGTGAAATTTAGATTATGACTGGGGGATTATTGTATACAGCATTTATCACACTTCTTTTCCACCTACTTTAATATCTTTTTTGTCTATTTCATAATCTCCTCCCTTCTATCACTCCTCCATCTTTCTGATCCCTGCACTCGCTTAACTAACTTCCCAACATTTATTTGAAAACACAGAACAGTATTCAAATTCCCGTCCTCTTTACCCTGTAGCTGTCTGTATTGACACTCGGGGTAACATTTTTGGAGGAAAAGATTTTTATAAAAGCAATAGGCTCATGGCTTGTTATCTAATCCTCATTTGAACTATGTTTTTTTCTCAATATGTATAATTGTCAATGTGATGTTCTGTTCTTTTGTTCAAATAAATATTGTTTACACTAAATTTCCAACACTAGGGAAGCTTCAGTTGAGGCCAGTCTAGATGCTAGGATTTGCGATTTTCTTGTATAGTTTTCCAAATTTTCTCACACCGGACTGAACAAACATGGACGGACACAATGTCCTGGTGTCTTACCCGTAGCCGTGTGCATTTGTCTGGAGTAGGCTACTAGATGTTAGGATTTATGCAATTCTCAGGTTAAAGTATCTGAATTTTCTTACACCGGGCATATAGAACAACATAGTTTATGAATACATAGGATATTAGGCCTGAGGACTGCATGATGTGCAAGGGGGTGCAAATGGAATTATGCAAAAAGTTGTGTTGGTGTGATTCCGACTCAAGGGGGGGGGGGGGTGTGCAGTTGGAATTTCCCAAGGTGGACACCCCCCAACGGAGACCCTCTAGCCACATCCCTGGTTGTGACTGGCTAAATTATACCTTGGGAGAACATGTCGAAGCTCGTGGTGGTTTCAGAGCTTAAAGGTACTCAATCCGATAAAACTCATCTCAATTACTATTTCAATGGCTTCGGGTGTCAAAAATATTTGATTCGAGTCGAGGAATTAGTCACCCACCAAAGCTCAGATTTGTTAGATATCGATTTTAGAAATCTATTATTTTTCATTATCGGGAATTCTTTCTGGCCCAGTACGTAGTCAATTATTACCACTTGATTTTAGAGTTATCCATCCTTGTCTGTTTGAATAGATTTGGAGTACACATCCAGAGCAGATTACGGCAGTTATTAGTACTCATCTCGAGTTAATAACACATTTCAAAAATCAATATCTAATAACTCTGAGCTTTGTTTGATGGGTTCCTCGACTCGAATCAAATATTTTTTACCCCCAAAGCCAAAGAAATAGTAATATAGGACCATCTGATCGGATTGTTGTTGTTGGAATCTGTTGAGATGGGGACCCTCTTTACGGATTGAGTACCTTTAAATGACGCATTAGAACATAGGTCGGGGTGAAGTTAAGTCCTGGGGGTGCAGAGGTCGACCAATATCTCCTGGACTACACAGCGTGTAAGCACAACACTTAGTGATCGGGATTCATCTCACTGATGTTAACTGGAGGTGAGTATACAAACAGCCTTTGAACGATGCCGGCGGAACTGGGTAGGCCCCTATATTAAATCTAGAGACTGAGTAGGCCCATATGGGTCATCATTCTCGATCCGGCAGCTCGCTGGGACGGTCGCAAAAGCGCTTGACGCACGAAGCCAGTGAGTTGCCGTGATTTTTTTTGTCGAAGGCTCGGTGGACAATGGATTCTATTCTAATCCCCACCGAGCGTTTGCATGCGCTGAGCTGCGTTCAGTCGGCCCATTGTGTTAGCTGGACTCTCCATGCTAACAAGGGTCGGCTGGAAGTAGTTTTGGATATCCAGGTCACCCCGGTAGAACCCTCTACCGGCCGGGGCCTGGATGGACCGACTGGACTCCTCCAGTCCGGGGCTAAAAGAAACAAAAGAAACAGCAGCACCGGGAAGAAGAAGAAAAAGACACCCTCAAGACGCCGCAGGGACGCAGAAAGAAGGGCCAAGTGGAAACGGAGAACTGAGAGACGCCCAGTTCTCCCCCACTTGGCCTCTGGCTCAGACCATCGACCTGTGGCGCCAGCTAGCACCACCAACAGGGACGCCGACGCTCCTCCGGATGTCCCGGTTGTCGTCGAGGACAGCGGAGATGGGGACACCGACGTCACCCGGACGTCCCCACCGCTGCCTTCGCTGTGGAGATGGCAACACCACCCGGCCAGTCTCCACCAGGGGCGGAATCAACATACACCACCCCTCCGACGCCGAGATACCTGGAGAGGCCGGCGTCGCCCTCCGAGGGGAGGCAGCACAGAGGTCCTTGAGAGAGCAACAACAAATTGCACATCTCAAGGATCAACTTGCAATTTTGAAACAGGCAAGCGAAGAACAAGACCGGGAGCTCGAAAGACTTCAGGCAACATCTCCACCATCCTCGTCGGATTTTCCTTCCAAAAAAAGAAGGAAAAAAAAGACGATGACACAGGATGACACTCAAAAAAATGCTTCTTTTTTTTCTTTCTTATGATCTAATTAGTAAAAGCTAAAAATGAGGGGTTAAGGGGAGGACCAATCGGTCCTTCCGACAATCCCGGGGATAGCTACCACAAACAACCCACTATAATAGGCCCATATGGGTTATTACGCCACCTGTGGTGTTTCTAGCTTCTGTGATATTGTGTGGTGGACAGGGCGAATGTATTCTTGGAGATTTTGTGTACCTTACTCAATCGTATCGATAGAATCACGTAGATGCCGAAATTGTAAAGTTAACGTCACCGGTGTATAATATGTTTATGAAAATATGATAAATCGTATCGATAGAGTCAGGACAGGCTGAAATTGTAAACTTAAAGTCACCGGTGTAATAATATGTTGTTGAAAATATAAATAATTTGATAGACTGAAAATAATATATAACCCATTGGGAGCCCCTAATGTATTCTTGAACATTTTGTTTTGTACCATTACTCAATCGTACCGATAGAATCACGTAGATGCCGAAATTGTAAAGTTAACGCCACCGGTGTATAATATGTTTATGAAAATATGATAAATCGTATCGATAGAGTCAGGATAGGCTGAAATTGTAAACTTAAAGTCACTTGTTGTTGAAAATATAAATAATTTGATAGACTGAAAATAATGTGTAACCCATTGCGAACCCCCCCCCCCCCCCCCCCTGGTGTAGTGAAGTGAATTGTGGGTAGTTTCATTGTGAATATTCTCCGCCATCTTTATTTTCTGGAATTATCACCAAGATTTCTCCACTCTATTCTCTTAAACTACACCAGAATCGGTCAAATTCTTTTGATAATTCTATCTAAATACATCTTAGCTACTATTCGGATCTGCTGTCCCGGTCTAAAAAGGGATAGTTTGACCAAAACGACAATTGACCAAAACTTTGTTTACAAATTGAGCGCACTCGATGACCGGGTTGACCGGAATGACCCGTCCACGCTGCAAATTTATTATCGAAAACAAAATCAATTTCTTCCATCTAAAACATAATTACGCGCTGGACTGGTCATTTTAGGAATATATATGTATCCCACGCACATACACCAAGTTTCAGCTTAAAATTTTGAAAAATGACAGTTTTATTGACATAAATCGATTTTAATGGCAAATGCCATGTTAAATTTTATCATTGAAAACAATTCATTTCTTCCATCTAAAACATAATTACGTGCTGTACTCTGTAATTTTAGGAATATATAACTGTCCCACGCACAAACACCAAGTCTCAGCTTAAAATTTTGAAAAATGACAGTTTTATTGACATAAATCGATTTTAATGGCAAATGCCATGTTAAATAAATTTTTGGGCCCTGCAAATATTTTCTGAGCTGTTCCATATTGGCACTAGAGTCCATATTTGACCGGTTACACCTGATAATTGTGCGACAGTACAGTCGCGTTACTTTATACATCAACATTGGTCATTATCACCCGACAATTTTATTTTGGTCTATCGTATCAACCCCTATTTTCTCCCGCATAGCCTGACTAAGTGTCAACATTGGTCTTTATCGCTCCACTAATTTGTATCGTTTCATCGGTATGAATTCCATATCCAATTATCCACATATAACCAACCCAACCTCTAATCCCGGTCCAATTTATTTATTTCTTTCATCGGTATAGTCACGTTACGTAATATTGTATCGCGTGATACTTGTACTTATATGTCTATGGTATTACTATAGTATACCGTATACGTATATCAATTGCTATTCCTTTCTATATAATCCTGGTGCCATCTATAGACATAGAGATAATTTCAGACCCCCCCCCCCCCCCCCAATTTTATATCATTGCTGCTTTAGTACAGTCGCGATATATTACATGGCAACATCGCTCCACTAATTTATGTCAGTTCATCGGTACAAACCCCTTTTTCTCAGAGTCCATATAACCAACCCAACATCTTATAGAAGTCCATAAATGACTATTATGGCACTATATAGAGATGACTAAAATTCGGACACCCCCTATTTTACAGCCTTGTTGCAATGTTCAGTAGAGTTGAGATGCATAATATGTCAACATTGGTCATTATCGCTCTATAAATTTATATCGGTTCAACCCTTAGTTCCCTGTATCGCCCACCCCTCCCTGAATTTATTTTTTCATTTGTATTATAGTCTCGTTACGTACACATTTTATCTCTTGTAACTTTTGCTTCAATGCGTCGAGTTCCGCTGCAGGGAATACAAAACTGACAACATTTTGAAATGTTAGCAGGCTTCAAACTCATCTTATCCAAGAAAAACTCTGGTTACATAAGAAATTTGTGTATATGGTGTACGCGCATTTGTTGAGTTAAAAACCAAAGGTCCCAAGTCAAGGTCCAAATCCCCAACACACTGTTGTGAGGTTTAACTCCATCTACAAACAGTAATGTCCAAAGTAATTGATCACTTAACCACAGCAAAATTATGGGTATTTTTTCATGATTTTAAATCCTGAAAAATTACCCATAATTATGCTGTGGTTAAGTGGTCAATTACTTTGGGCATTACTGTAACCAATATAAGGATTTGAGGTTTAATGATAACTCAATCCTCATACAGTAATGTTCAAAGTAATTGACCACTTAAGCACAGCAGAATAATGGGTAATTTATCAGGATTTTAAATCAATTACTTTGGGCATTACTGTAACCAATATAAGGATTTGAGGTTTAATGATAACTCAATCCTCATACAGTAATGTTCAAAGTAATTGACCACTTAACCAGAGCAGAATTATTTGTAATTTTTCAGGATTTTAAATCCTGAAAAATTACCAATAAGTCTGATCTGGTTAAGTGGTCAATTACTTTGGGCATTACTGTAACCAATATAAGGATGTGAGGTTTAATGAGAACTCCATCCACATAACTAATAAATATGTGTGAAAATTAAAACAAAACAAAATAAATTCCATGATGGCGTCCAATATGGACTGCCTAATTCTGCTCCAAAACATGTATATTGAATATATGGATGTTTATTGGGGGAAACCGATTATTTCAATGATATTTTCATTAACTGGGATCCAAAACCTGACTTACGGGAGCGTGCTTCGCGCGCGACTGTATCTTAAGCATATGTGCATATTTAATAAGCCAACAATTGGAATCCCAACAGAAGATTGGCGTGGGTCCCTTGTGCGATCTGTCCATCGTAAATTATTTAGACATCTCAAGACACGTAAGACCCAATAACTTAATATACAGAATAGATACATCTATTGCCTGAGTGACTAATATTTATATTTGTTACAATGAGGTCAAATATAGTTGCGAAGCCAGCACCACAATTCTTTCCCTCCATAGTAAATCTTAAAACAACTTCTAAAGAATTATTAATTTACCTTATATTTGGTATGGAGCGTCCTTGGTTTACTGGAGTTCAGATTTGTTAACACCACGTCACCAAGTTAATTACTTGCGAAGCCACAGCCATAACTATTTCCCTCCATAGTAATTCTCAAAACAACTTCTTAAGAACAATTGACCAGGTCAGTCGCACAATTATTGGAAGAGCCACGGTCAATCATTTTTAAAAAACCAAATGCTACATTTAAATTATTGCTTTATTTAACCAAAAAAAAAAATGAGAAAATTAACTTTTACTACTTGCTAAATTTTATCTTTTAATTATTTCATTTAAATTTTAGTATTTACAGCATACTAAGTCCAAGTCTTTATAATCTGTTGAGTGACCCCACAGTCGTTTATTTGCTTTGTTAGTAATAATTTGAAGGATTACTTGTTTAAACGCAATTGTTATCAAAATATTTTATGTATTTTTTATAATTTCTATTTATATGTAATAGTATAACTATGGTTTTCTTGTCTTCATTCTGCAAGCATGTTTCCTTGCATTCACTGCGATTTGGAGGTGCGACCAAAGCAACATGCCGTTGATTGTGATGTGTGTGGCGCACGCATATGGTTTACCGATGGTACATTCAAGATTATGGGAGCACCGTTAAAACAGCCACGCAGCGAGGCCAGCTGATGTCCATCAACGCATTTATACAGAAAGACGGCAAAGGGAAGCAATTCCCACTATTCTTCGCCTTGGTGTCTCATCGAACGAAACAGGATTACAGCATATCAGCCCCAAAATTAATCATTGCATTTGTTCGTTTGTTAAACTTATTAATTTTTGTTTTTAATCTTCGTTCATATTCATATTAGCATATATATACTTCATTCCGTTTTTAAATTTCGTAATAAATAAACATATTATCGTTTATACATTTTTGTGTTCATAAGTTATATTATATTATATTACATGTGTATTTATTGTTGTCCGTGTTGTTGTTACATCAAATAAAAATCTATAAAGGACAACCCAGTTTCGTTAAACAAACATCTCCTAATCCCCTCACACCTCCTAATTATCCACTAATTGGGCCTACCGCTAATTAATTTTAGGGGGCGGGTTGTCCGGGGGCGGGTTGTCTCGGAGTGCAAGGGGGCGTGTTGTCTCGGGGCGGGTAGTCACGGACCCACCAAATTTGGTTGAAATCGGCCCAACGGTCTGGGAGACAAATCAGACAGACAGGCAGGCAGACAGACAGACACATAGCCAGACAGAACCGATCCTACTATTTGATAGATAATAGAGTAGCTGAAAGGGGAACGGGACTACCCGCCCCCGAGACAACTCGCCCCTATGCTATTTTGGGGGCGGGTTGTCCCGATAAATGAGGGCGGGTTGTCCCGAAATTGTTAATAGTGATTATGTTCTTTGATGATATATTATTAAAGATTTTGATCAACAAAACATGTGTTTATTCATTAATTATGTCAATACGTGGACTGGGATAAAGAATGACACGATGTTTTGACAACTGAACGGCACTTATAAAGGTAAGTGAAGACTAATTAAAAGGGGTGCTTTCAAAACAAACATTTGATGCAAATGGTTCATTATCACAGTGTGTTATCACAAAACTTAGTGATCGGGATTCATCTCACTGATGTTAACTGGAGGTGAGTATACAAACAGCCTTTGAACGATGTCGACGGAACTGGGTATATTAACTCTTGAGTGTGGGACATCTTCATTGGGATTAAGGAAAGGGCCTTTCGGCCCTTTCGACAATCCCGGGGCCAGCCACCCAAACCACTCACTTTAGTACACTATCCAGGCCAGGAAGATTAGGGAGTTCTGGGTTGATTACATGTCCGATCCACCGAGGTTAACAACAGCCAGCTTTCTGAAGAAGTGCTCAAACGTCTACGGAACGGAGAAGAGACCGACACAGTGCAGACAATTTTTTTTTTAAATCTTCGTTCATATTCATTCATTCCGTTTTTAAATTTCGTTCATTAAACTTCGTAATAAATAAACATATTATCGTTGATGCATTTTTGTGTTCATAAGTTATATTATATTACATGTGTATTTATTGTTGTCCATGTTGTTAAATCAAATAAATATCTATAAAAAACAACCCAGTTTCGTTAAACAAACATCTCATAATCCCCTCACACCTCCTAATTAGCCACTGATTACCGCTAATTGATTTTTGGGGGCGGGTTGTCCGGGGGCGGGTTGTCTCAGAGTGAAAGGGGGCGGGTTGTCTCGGGGGCGGGTAGTCACGGACCCAGCTGAAAGGCTCCCTCCGGAAATACAGCCTTCGTAGAACACAAAACATATGCTTGTATCTTTGTTTTCTTGGTTATTTTACTTATTGGAGCATGTGTCCTGTTACAGTGACCTAGTTATTATAGTAAACATAAGACGATTATAATTTATGCGTTTTGATTGGTTATCATCATCACACCTACGAAATAGACGATGTCAAAGGTCAAATCTGTATTTTAACCAATGAGAAGAAAGGATTGTACCTTTCGTCCTTCAGTTGTAGGTGAAATGACATATTTCCTCCTGTAGAGCGAACATCAAATTCATTTGATTTTATTTTGAGTTATTTGAAATAACCGAAAATGTTTAAGCGTGCGCTGACAGACTCAGCGAGGAGTATTTTGAGAAATGGAAAATGTGATCCGATTTCGAGGAAAGCTGGCGCTTTATCGACAGCCAGGCATTTCTCTGACAGTGTCGATGAACAGGAACCAAGTTTTCACGAGATGGTCGATAAATTTTTTGACAAAGCTGCGTTCTTGCTTGAAGACAAGCTCGTTGAGAAAATGAAAGGAAGAATTTCCCAAGAAGACAAGAGGAAGAAAGTGAAAGGAATTCTCAAAATCATGAAACCATGTAATAATATATTACATGTGACCTTTCCGATTCGTCGGGACAACGGGGAAATCGAAATGATCGAAGCATGGAGAGCACAACACAGCCACCACCGAACTCCTTGTAAGGGAGGTCAGTATCCTATTTCCAATTAAATGTGTATTATTACCACTTTAGAGAGCGTTCTCTAGTACTATAGTAGTAGATTTACTGTATTTTGATCTGCACGGATGGTATTTGGAGAAGTCATACCCATGCGAAGACGGGCCCACGTGAAGTCCACTGTACGAGTTGGCCCTGGGACGAGCTGGTCTGTTTCCATCTAAATTCCCCGTCGAGTAAATATTTGGCTGAAGTTTGTTAGAATGTACCGCCATCCTCCTCCAAGCCGACCCACCCTGCCAGGGTTTTTGTTTTTGTTTACTATACTAGTCTATAGTGTTCTTGAAACGTGTCTCTATGTGGTGTGATTCTTTTGGTGTGCCCGTTATTTAGTAAAGGTGATATTTTACGAAATAACGGGAATATTAGAGTTGTATTTCTTTGAAAAACTCAAAACATTGCCGCTTATTTCCATCTCTCTATCTCTCTCTATGCCTATGGGTTGTCTGGAGATACCCGGTACCCCGCTGGACAAAACAAGTGTCCATTGTCACTGTGGTGTATTTGCCGTTCGGCCGTGGTGTACCGCAGCCGAACGGCAAGTACACTGTGGCCGAACGGCAAGTACACCGCGGCCGAACGGCAAGTACATGTACACTGTGGCCGAACGGCAAGTACACCATGGCCAAAAGGCAACTACAACGGGGCCGAATGGCATGTACACCGTGGTTAGATTTCTGGTTTGTATCGTCTTTTTTTCAGTACACCGCGGCAACTACACAATGGCCGAATGGCAAGTACACCGCGGCCCAACTGTAGTTAGCCAGTGGAGCCGCGGTGTAGTTGCATTTCGGCCGCGGTGGCAATGCTAACCGCACCGCGGTTAAGTGGACACTTGTTTTGTACAGCAGGGTAGATTGGATACATGTAGTTATAATGAAGCGAATCATGTTTTGATGTAAGATTATTATTATTGGGGATTTGGGAGTGAACCCGGGAAGATTTGGAAGGGCGGAACCCCTCCCCTACAACCCACTTACCATAGGAACTTTTGGATGGGGTCATGTGGATGGTATGACATATCGAATGACATGGTGAATGACACTGAATGTGAAATGGAAATGATCTGGGTTATTATTTTTTTCTTCTTCTTTCTGTTTGTTGTTGTTGATTTTGTTGTTGTTGATGACAGAGGCTACTGTGAGCTCGGTGGCTACATATGTAAGTCCTCGCCCGTGACCACATAACTCACAACTTTTACAAGCGATTTGTGTCCAGTTGAGAGGAACAGCAGCAAGGCGCGAAGCATTGAACACGATTTGTTTGCTCAACTCCCAACCGGAGAACGCGTTGTGATGTCAGATAATCATTGCACTGCTTACATACATGTACATGTACCATATGTGGTCGGCATCTGAAAATGATTATCTATCACATGTTCTGAAGCCATCTCACCCTCTCAAGTTTGAGGTGTGATTAGCCGACTGGTTACTGTGTAAAGAACCTGCTGATACTGTTTGATAGGAATGAGGACAAAATGGCTTCTACGGGTTTCCCAAACTTAACCCATAGATACATGTAGTGAGATGAACTCGTAGAGAATAAGAGACTTTAATATTCAGAATGTGAAAACAGTTCATTATTGTTAGGCCAAAACAAATTGAATGCGTGTTCCTGTAACCCCCCGACCCAAGTTCATTTTATTGGTTTTAAATTAAAAAAATCAATCTATAAACTGACCGACCGCACTGTTAACCAAACTGTGTATGCGTGGTTCCATTTTATCTGATTCGCCTTGCGAGATAAATGATATCTTTGATATATTTATATATTTTTCGCAAAGCCACATCGTCGCTCTTCGAACGGAAAGTCAAATTACGACCGGACGCTATACCGGAAGATCACGAGTTATCGTTCCTCTTCGCTGACCGGAAGCACGTGTTTGTGTTGATATGGAGTATTTATAGCATGGATGTTCTCCGAAGTTGATTTGAACCGAAATTCGAACGCGGGAACAAGTTCTTTTCAACGATAGCGGTCGCACATGGGTCGATTCCCATGTGCATAATTCACGACTGCTGTGGCAAAAAAAACCTGCATTTTAAAGATAATATAAATCTGTTTTATATGTTTCCCCTCAATATATCAGTTTTATCACCAATTTGTTGGTTGCTCTGGGTCATTGTATGGTGTTTGATGGTGGTTAGGCATGGCCCACGAGACCATAAAAAAATTAAATGAAAAAATTAAATAAAATGAAAGCCTGCCGCCCGCCCCTATTTTTGTTGGGCTCGTTACGGGAAACATGCATTCAATTTGTTTTGGCCTTATTTATGAATTCCCCGGTTTCTCGTTCAAACCGACTAATGTGATTACTGGCTATAATCTTTATAAACAAACATGCCTAAAGTAGTCTAAATGTCAAAATTGTTGGACAAACTCTCAAATATCATCATCTGAAATTAAGAAATTAATGTATTAATATATATTAACTTAACACAAATTTATTTCTCGGGCCATAAAAGCTGGGCTCGCTCACCCCAAAAACTGTCTGGATTGATTTGGCCCTGGGACGAGCTGCCCAAGATCCAATTAAATGAACGAAGCTTTAATTTAAATCGGCTTAATTTGATTGAGATAGTGTTTATACATGTAATGTACATGTAGGTTAATTTTGAAGTCCGAAACTTAATTTTATTGAGATACTTGTGTTTGTGGAGGCTAATTGTGAAGTCTGCAATTTTTTCTCAGTTATAATAACACAATGAACTTCACTTATGGCAGTCTCTGACATCAGCTCAGTTATAATAACAATGATAGTTTCAGTGATAGTGAAATTCTTCAGAATCTGTAACCCGCAGCTTGTTCGAGAGTCTAGTTTTAATTAGAAATGGGCACAGCAAATGCCTGTACCATTACGCTGGTAGCTTTCATTCAGAATGGCAATGATTTGGATTATTGATTCTGCATGGGGCATACTTTTTTGGATAAGATGACGATGTACCAGTAAAATCTAATGACATCCAGTCAGATTTAAAGTGATGTGAAACACTCTGGTAGGGTGATCAAATATAGAAATGGAAAATAATCTTGTTCAAAGTAGTTATTTTTACAATAGTATATCTAAATTGACAACACACACCGTCATTCTAATTATGAATTAAATGCAGTGACTCTCGATGGTGAAATCGTTTTCATTAGTTTATTGCCGATAGATGCGTCCCGAATCGAGAAGTAAATATTTACATTTGAGCGTAGTTCAGACAATGTTTTCTATGGAGTGGTACGGTCGATTTGCTTCAGGTTTTCGGTGGTGTTGTTTACTGATTTCTGTAAATGTTGCAGGAATGAAATTTAGCCCAGAAGTCTATATATATATTAATTTCTGTTTTAATATTTCAGGAATAAGATTCAGCCCAGAAGTCTGCGTAGATGAGGTGAAAGCGCTGGCAGCCTTGATGACCTACAAATGTTCTGTCGTTGACGTTCCATTCGGGGGTGCGAAGGCTGGTGTTAAAATTGACCCAGCTAAATATTCCGACATCGAATTAGAGAAAATAACAAGAAGGTTCACTGTTGAGATGGCAAAGAAAGGATTCATTGGTAAGATACATGTAATAAGATTCGATATCTCCATTACCACGATGAAGTAATGTGAAAGGCATTATCTTAGCAGTGTTACATGTATCTATCATGGAAAAGTCAACCATCTGCACCTTTCTGCACTGACATTGTAATATTATTGTTGTACAGTAATGCCCTAAATAATCGACTCCTTAACCACAGCAAAATTATGGGTAACTTTTCAGGATTTAGTCAGAAATATGGCTTATTGCCATTCATTGGAAAGCTCTCATTGAATCCATTGCTTTATAACTGTATATAGGACAATCCATATCTTTATAACCATTGTTTTATAACTGTATAGGACAATTATACATGTAACTGCATGAGAATCCATTTAGCAAAGAAAGAGTAAATGTGAGGTTAATTAATCTATTTGAGATTAAATATACAATACAATAATGTTGCCCACCTGCAAGTGTGCCTGTCATCCACGAATAAAGCACCGAAATATTCACCAAATGCAGTTTTGAGCAAAATGGAACCAAATCATGAACTTGACTAAATGCTAAACTGCTGACATTGTGTCTCATGTACTGGCTTACAAGGTCAAGATAAAGGCCAATGTATTATCTTATATATGCAAGGCTCCTTAGATGGGAGACTCTCATTTATATAAGAGAATGCATGGGCACAGGATTTTTGCAAAATTTCAAGAAGCCCCTGACATTAAAGGGTTAAAATAGTTCTCACTGGACACTTGATTAAGCAAATAAAGGCTCTATATCAACTGTAAAGGGCAATGCTCGGCATGTTTCGGAGGCGTTAAATATAACATTACTGTGCCATACCTCATATATACATGTATATTTATGATTTGCATTGCATGTTGTTGAATTATAATAGAAGATTTCCTTCAAAATATCGAAAATTCAGCTTTAATAAAACTATCCACTTGCAATTTAGGGACATTTAGGCCACCAGAGTTTGGGCCCCCAAACCTGTAACAGGTATCAAAAGAGCCCTGGATCCTTCCCTGCTTTTATGTGCATGCTTAATTACAGTTTTGGGGTCCAAGAATAGATACATTGTTATACAGGGACATTTGGATTATAGGGACTTCCCATTCTGCCAATACATTGGATTGAAACAAGAAAATCCTGTCTGCCCTGGTCTGCCTATAAAAAATTCATAAATTTAACTAAAGCTTGTTCTGCCTGGGTCGTTTTTACCAACATAAAAGAAAGAAATAAGATTTTTTGTATGTGGCGTACACAATAATATTAAATTGATAAACAAATCCCCTTTGAGATTTTCAGAGGTATTAATTATACAGTCACGGCTTGTCCAACCAAAAAATTGTGATGTGGGATCTTGGATCTGTAAGTTCAGTCTTGTGTGACCAAATTGACCCATATTTGCGCACACATCTCTACATTCAGACTTTAAGTGTTGTTATGTGATTTTACTGTTTGATGACCTACCCTGTAGGTATTCATGGCTTAACCCTTTATGGAACCCCAGAGAGAGAGAACAATGCACTGATGATTGTTGTCTGCTTGGGTCCTTGTGGGGCTCCATATGGGGTTTACGTATTCATGGCTAATTGCTCTAGCTGTGATTTATGACTCAAGAATTCATTGCCTCTTAAAGATAGAGGAATAAATTTTCACTGATACAGTTGATATAGAAATAAGTTGGCGCACAATGGCTTTTACTAGAACACGATATGTGCTAAATTGCTTCCCTTAACCAATTCATGACAGGAGCTGTGCATTAACCCTTTACCCAACAGAAGGGCCCTGTGCCAATGCATTCTCTTATATATGCGAGTCGACCATAGGTCGCCTCGCATATATAAGAGAATGCATTGGCCTAACAATTTTTTACAATTTTAATAATTTGTTCTTGTATTCTTTAACAATTTTATAATTTCATCCATACAGAGCCCCAGAAAAACATGAGCAGACGACACTCTTCTATATGCTTCTATATATGTGTGGGGCTCCCTGCAGGGTAATGGATGTTTTTTTATTTTATGTCCTAAAAATTGTAAGAAACATTTATTTAAAAAAAATGATAAAAAATTGTTAGGCCAACGCATTCTCTTATATATGCGAGGCGACCTATGGTCGACTCGCATATATAAGAGAATGCATTGGCACAGGATATTTTAGGCTGTTGAAGCTTTATTTGGGCGTTTTTGGCCGTTTTGTTGGGTAAAGGGTTAAAGATCCTGTGCCAGTTTATTCTCTTGTATATGCGAGTCTCTCATAAGGAGCCTCACATTTATAAGAGAGTACATTGTCCTACAATGTCAAGGTAAATATTGTTAGGCCAATGTATTATCTTATATATACGAGGTTCCCAATTGGAGACTTGCATATATACATGTATACCGGTAAGAGAATGCATTCACACAGGGTTTTCGCAAAATTTCAGGAAGCTCCAGCCATGGATATATTAAAGGGGTACTCTACACAAAGATAGGCGATTTTTTTATTTACTCCCATTGAAATAACTTTCAAGTTAGATTGTGTTCGTGTTATATGAGTTTCGTATAAACCTAATTTAGCGTAGAAATTATTGATCTTGGAAACAAAAATATTACGATTTCATACTATGCGCCATGTTTTTTACCTTCACCGGAGAAGACACAGGTCGCAGGAAGAACCGGAAGTTCATTGCTCACAGCTTCGATTGATGCATTCAATCTCTTCCATCGAACAATCTCACTCCCTATAAAATACTTGACGCTTTATGACTCCTTTTTTTCCGAATCGGTTATAACGGGCCTTCTTTTGCAGGTAACCTGTTTTGTTTGCAACTCAATAATGTTCGCGAACGGCCGTCGATAAAAGACACGCAACATATGCGATTTCAAGAACGGTAACTCGTAATGGCATAATTCTCCATTTTATGACACCAGCCATAAATGAATTTATATTAAATAATTCAATTTTACTTTTACGATAGCCTGTTAACCGGAACGTTTTCAGTAGACATTGTCGACTCAAATTAGTTATTTTATAATATAATATTCATATTAGATCGCTATTGTCACCGGGAATTTATTGAAATTGGTGTACAGTACTCCTTTAAGGAGGAGGTCAAGTGACCAATTTTGATTGTGGATTTCCTAGGAAATCTTTGGAGCAAAAGTTAGCAGGGAGTAATATAACTGCATGGTAACTTTGCCAAAAAAAATGCTATGCAACTCAGCTGTGCAACTTGGAAAATTTAATAGCAGCTCGCCCATTTTGAAGGGCAGGTTATATTCTAAGAAAATTATACTCCGCAAATACATGTACATTGTCTGGCATTATATTCTCAGGCCTGGCTTGGAACATTCATCAGAATGTTGTGTTTTAATTTTTTTGTATGGAATTCGAATCTCTATTCAGAATTTGTCGCCTCAGCACCAAAGGTACCCTGATGCAACAACCCCACCATACTATTAAGGTATATTATATCTCACGTGACTTTCTCGCATTCTGATTGGCTGCACACTGCTATACTATTTTACGATAGTACCCCAGTAGGATTCCTACATGCCTACTATTCTTTTTCTATTTATAGTAACAAACTCATTTCGCGAAATCGGGCTGCCGCCTGAAGATACGGCCAATCTTAAACTATACCTTGTGTGATATTTGTTGCAATATCGGTATATCATTAGATTTATTGATGAATTGCAATGATCTTACAAATGTCCGATGATATCAAGCCAATGTATTTCATAATTTGTCCGTTTAGTTGGCAAGCGGCTAGTCCTAATTTTGCAATGCCAGTGGACGTTATTTATAATTTCCTTTTCCGGTTAATCGAAGTTAAACAAGTTGACTTCTAAAATTTCTCCAAAATGTCTTTGCTAATGACGTATTTATAGAAATGAATCATGAAGAAATGCTGTTAGATGTAACTAATAACATAGTTGTGCTCCCCTGCCATCATCAAAATATTGCCGTAAATTGTAAAATCTGAGACCGATTTCCAAAATTCAAGGTAAATAAAAATGTGACAAAATCAGACTCAGATATTGTGTGAGAATTGGCACAAATGTTCGATATAATATAATAAATAATGAATGTCTTGTCGTTGACTATGCCAAAATAGTGGTCCTCGAGGAGGAATAGTCCACTCGCCGGCGAGGACCACTATTTTGGCATAGTCAACTCCAAGCCATTCATTATCTATATAATATACTCATGGTGGGCTTGTTGCACCCGGGGACCTTTGCTCCACCTTAATTAGTGTTTAGTTGTGCGTTTGATGTTTTTATTGGTCTAATATACTGTATTCCCTAATTATCTTTCCCTTTCTGGTGTGTCAAATGTCATTAATTAATTAGTAGTAATTAACATTTACATGTTTGTTTCTCCACATCCTACACTAGAATATCTAAAAATAAATTCTAGTTGAAAAAAAAAAATGAATGAAAATATGCAATACAGCTTGGTTGCAGAATGAGGTTCCCAGAGGGTGAAATTCGTGTCTCTATCCTGCATAGTGGGCTAAATTCACCTCATTAGAACTGCTTTGGCCTCATCTTCTCTTGAAAATTTCTATAGAAACTTCTTCACATAGATTCTATTTCTTTTTTAGTTTAGTTGCTCTATATCCCCAAATTGGCAGATGACACATTGCATAATCCCAATGGATGTACATCACAATATTCACCATTTGGGAACTTCAATCTGAGTCTATGTCTCCCATACCAGATGAAGCCATATGGGATAGCGTCACTAAATTCACCCTCTGGGGTCCTCATTCTGCAAATGATAGGCTTACTAAACTCAGACTTGAGAAACAAGCTAGTGAAATTGGTTGGGACAATGTGGTTTTCTGAATGATCCCTAAACTTCAAGTGGATCTCTTGGTTGATTTATATATTTAATAGATATTATCCCCTCTCCATGTTGTGCTTCAATGTTATTGACACTTTCATTTCTTTTACTATTATTCCGTGTATTGATGTCCCTTCCTCAGATATGGGTAGAGACGAGAGAGAAATTATTTGTCTTTTCTGTTAATAGTCTGTACATGTATTGTACAGGTCCAGTGTAACATGTCATCTCCCGCGCAGGTATTGCTATCCCTTCACACCAGATATGGGTTCAGGAGAGAGAGAAATGATATGTCTTTTCTGTTACTATAGGTCCGGGTATTGATGTCCCTGCCCCATATATGGGTACAGGAGAGAGAGAAATGATATGTCTTTTCTGTTACTATAGGTCCGGGTATTGATGTCCCTGCCCCATATATGGGTTCAGGAGAGAGAGAAATGATATGTCTTTTCTGTTACTATAGGTCCGGGTATTGATGTCCCTGCCCCATATATGTGCACAGGAGAGAGAGAAATGATATGTCATTTTTGTTACTATAGGTCCGGGTATTGATGTCCCTGCCCCAGATATGGGTACAGGAGAGAGAGAAATGATATGTCTTTTCTGTTACTATAGGTCCGGGTATTGATGTCCCTGCCCCAGATATGGGTACAGGAGAGAGAGAAATGAGTTGGATTTTATGTTACTATAGGTCCGGGTATTGATGTCCCTGCCCCAGATATGGGTACAGGAGAGAGAGAAATGATATGTCTTTTCTGTTACTATACATGTAGATCCGGGTATTGATGTCCCTGCCCCAGATATGGGTACAGGAGAGAGAGAAATGATATGTCTTTTATGTTACTATAGGTCCGGGTATTGATGTCCCTGCCCCATATATGGGTACAGGAGAGAGAGAAATGATATGTCTTTTCTGTTACTATAGGTCCGGGTATTGATGTCCCTGCCCCAGATATGGGTACAGGAGAGAGAGAAATGATATGTCTTTTCTGTTACTATAGGTCCGGGTATTGATGTCCCTGCCCCAGATATGGGTACAGGAGAGAGAGAAATGATATGTCTTTTTTGTTACTATAGGTCCGGGTATTGATGTCCCTGCCCCAGATATGGGTACAGGAGAGAGAGAAATGAGTTGGATTTTATGTTACTATAGGGCCGGGTATTGATGTCCCTGCCCCAGATATGGGTACAGGAGAGAGAGAAATGATATGTCTTTTCTGTTACTATACATGTAGATCCGGGTATTGATGTCCCTGCCCCAGATATGGGTACAGGAGAGAGAGAAATGATATGTCTTTTCTGTTACTATAGGTCCGGGTATTGATGTCCCTGCCCCATATATGGGTACAGGAGAGAGAGAGATGATATGTCTTTTTTGTTACTATAGGTCCGGGTATTGATGTCCCTGCACCAGATATGGGTACAGGAGAGAGAGAAATGAGTTGGATTGCTGATACCTATGCAAACACAATAGGTATGTATTGTTACTATTTATTGTAAAATTCTCCAGAACGATAAGGTCACGCGATAAGGTCATGTTGACAAATTTTGGTAGATTAGATTCTAAGTGCTCTCGCGGTGTATTCATCATGAGAAGGACTGGATTGAATATGTCAGATTAATGTGGGGAGTGTCCTGTGCACCCACTCCCATCCCATGACCCATGGTTATGACATTTTATCAGCGGAAGAAACCAAAATTCAAGGATTTCTATTTATACATATGGGTACATGTAGTTACACTATACTCGGCATAGCAACGGGAGGCCTGGAGTCATGAATACATGTTAAAGTGGAAAAGTTATATTGATTAATTATTCATATACTGTAGAGCAGTGATCATCGCATTAATTATACAAGTAGAGCTGTGATCTTCGCATTGTTCATTTATCTATGTTATTTTTTTCATTCCTTAAATTTCGCTTTGTATTATTTTCTGTAGCTCTGTTTTTTCAATCCATATTTCTTCCACTTCTTCATCTCTATAAGTTTTATATACTGTAGTTTCCAGGTATAAAATAATAGATATGAATTGAAGACACCTGTCTGGAAATGCTTTTAATTGAAATTTTTCTGGTATAATACATACACCCTTTTTGGACAGTTTTATGGCTTATTTTTAGAACAAAAACTTCAGGCGAACTCGCAGAAATGTCTGGAGCATACCAAGAGGGAGAACTCTATCTTGTTATCACCCTTAACCCTTTGAACCCTGATGTCCTGAACGTTAAATGACCCCAACCCGAGGCGCCTGACGTTATATAGTGTTCTGACGACGTAACTCATAAAGCTCTTAATTGGGACGTATATACATGTATACATGTATACACGCTCAACTATTCGGCAATCTACTATGCTAACTGAACAAGTGTGCGGTGAAATATGTCACAATGTATTTCAACGAGACAGTTTATTCCATGTTAAATATACATATAGATCTATTGCGGCTTCCTTTGGTCGCGCTATATATTTATAACAAAATTCTTACACTTTGCCTACAATAGAAGGCGTTTCTCAAAATGCACCTGTGTGCTTGCGCGAAGAAACAGACCCCCTGTTTCCAATTTGGCTGCTAAAATCAGAGGTATGAACATGTGACTTAAAGTATAGAAGCACTATTCTAGTTAATTTGGGCTTTGATCGCGAAATTTCTAACGAAATACTTCCCCTTTTCTGACGATAAAATAGGCCTCTGTGCATGCACAAAGAAACAAACCCTCTGTTGTCAGTTTGTCAATCAAAGTCACGTGGGTAAACATATGACACGTGTGTGCAAAGTAAAAGTACAACTCTAGTTGATATGTGCGTTTATTGAGCTGTAATTTCGTGTCAAATATCGTCTGATCTACGGACCGGTATTCCGGACTCTCGGGATATAGGAATATAAGGATTTGACCGGTATTCCGGTCTCTCAGGTTCAAAGGGTTAATATTGTAATTATCACACTTTTACGATTTCTTTTATATTTTTCTCTATTATTATTACTAGGGGAATGCCCATCAAAATGATGGGTATATAAATGTTCTTCAATAACTTTCTGGTCTCCGCGGTCATGAACACATTCTCATTTCTATATTAGCAATGGATTAGTCATGCTTCTTTTTCACTGGAGGCGCATGGGAACACTTTGTTAAAATAAAACTGTACTCCCACCCTACCCCACACATATGCATTCACATATGGAACGCAACAAAATCAACATATTACTTTAGTACTATATTTACTAACTGAAACAGACTCAATTTGGGAGCATTTATTCCATAAGTAGTTTGACAACAAGTAACAAATTTATTGCCTTACACACATTGAATCAACAAAATATTGCAGTACCGGTATACATGTCTTTATCAGGGCATAGCAGTACATGTATTAAGTAGCAGTACATGATTTCACGGGTTGTAGGGGGTCTGAAAAATAGAAAAATAGGTATCTGGGGGGCATAACAGCCAGTGTAGCCTGTGTTAACTGTGTCATTACTGGTTTGAAGGTTTAATTATTTTACAAAACTGGGAAAGTTCTCAAAAAAGTGAAAAATTTGGATACGCAACAGGGTTTTCGCATTCAGTGAAGGCCAACTCTGTGTTATTGGTTACAGGAAAATAGCCTGATTTCTCTACCCCTGAATTCTGTCATCTGGGCTTGCAAGACATTTTTTTCAAATTGATACAATAAGTTTTTTTCTATTTCAAATATTTCTCAGCTCTAACATAGCTCTATCAGGTGGAAGAAGCTTATTTACTGACATTCGCTCTATCCTGGTCTGTTTTTGGGTTGAAAATGGTCAATTTGAGTAAAAAAATGGGTAAAATTGAGCGTTTTGTGTGTGCAAACCAAGGGGCATAACTCAATGACAAATTGTACGAAGAAGCTAAAGTACAGACAAATGATTACACCTAAAATTTCTGTCGAAATTACAACATGCTTGATGGGACATATTAGGGTTGCCTCGACTATGAGTTTTCATAATCGACTAATCGACCGCTATAGTCGACGGTTAGTCGATTAATCGTTTATATATGTGGCCTATATTGAACCCAGGTAAAGATGTGGTCAAATCGAAATTACAATGACTACATTACATCCAGTCTGAACACAGTTATAAACTGTCAGTCAGCCGGCTTGTCATTCTGAGGCTCCCGCCTGTCATCGGCCACCTAAACTCAAATTTACGAGGCAGGTAAATGCCCTCCTCATTGCTATTCCCGCGGACGAGAAATTTAAAACATATCTGTCCAGTCAATCAATGTTCCTGTGAACATGCACCGCGGTCATTGTGCCAAATGAGTGCATGAAGAATTGTCGCATACTTATTGAAAACGGACTATAGTTAGTTTTGCAGAAAAACTCCATTATGTACCGATCGCGTCACCTGGCATATTATAGCACTTAATCTTTATTTCGCGGGTTTCGATGTGTGTGCGCGCTGCCTGTTGCTGTACTTTTAGTTTTGTTACCGGTATTCAAAGTGTGCGCAACGCATCGTGCAGCGGGGTGGGGTATATACGTTACCAAGTTGGAGAATGTAATGTATTTAGCACTAATAAGAGATGACACCAACTTGTTATTGATTAACTGTCTAGTAACACTGAACATTCATGTCCCGCGAACTTTGTGACTTTGTCAATTATTATCAATAATGGTGAACGTTTTACAGTATCAAATTTGAAAAAAAAGAAATATAGATGCAGTCCCATGCACGTCGTCCATTTTGGATATGATGATCGCTAATTACAGATCCATAGGAAGATACGTTTACAGTTAAATATAATATATAAACAATGGCAAGCCTGTAACACGACATCAATGCCACACCGAACTCTTTGATTATGACTGCCAAACGTCGGCTGCGTTATCAAAGGAAGCTGTTAACTTTTACTTCCAGGCATGGTATTTGCATATAGTATTGCTTAAATACACAACCATACCCCCCCCCCCCCCCCCCCCCCCCCCCCAGTTTTGGCGATTAGTCGACGAATGTAAATAACCGTCGACTACCACACCTACCGAAGGTTAGTCGATTAATCGAATAATCGTGGTAAGCCTAGGACATATGCCAAAGATAATGGCTCAGCATTGATTTGTAGTACAGTACCCCCCTCCCAGGTTGGCAAAATTGCTGGAAATCGTGTATTGCTACCTAACACATAAATGAGCACCGTTCATAATATTAAACAGGTACAAGAAAACATGCACTGGTCATTTGGGCTTTTCGGCCCGTCATTGACCGTAACCGGACACTTATTTCCAGGCTCAGCTCTGCTCATCCTCTTGTTGTGGGATATAACATTGAAACAGTGGAGTCTACCATATTGTATTATTGGTATGGTCACTAACTCAATATTATAAAGTGATTTTCCTTGATGTAACTAATTATCATGGTGCTCAATAAATTAGATAAATCTTCTGTAAATAATTACCCTGCGTGGGAGATACTAGTACAGGGTAGTCAAATGTCTCATTACATTTATTAACACTTTTTTGACATGTACTAGTTTTAGTAGTTTATCTGTATTCCCATTCAGACAGTTAAACCACTAGGTCATTTCCTGGTGGAACACCTAGATGCATGGACTTTTTTGGCCATTTATAGATTTAACTTAATGCAACAAATAAGTTAACCTGATTGTAGGAAACATGCGAATAAATTAATGCACCTGTAATATGTCACCTGTATGTCAGCTAAGATTAACTTATGATCAGACTCACTCGAGGATATATCATTGAAGCGGTAATTCATTGTTGTTGGTCTCATTCAGTACATTTCCTCTGATGTTTATTCTCAGTCAGTTTGCACTGTAGTCCAAGCTTGAGTTCAGTGTGCCTGTCATTTGCAGAATGAGGTCCCCAGAAGGTGAACATGCAGAGTTGTAAGTGGGTATTTGCTGTTAATAGTACATGACAGACACGTAGTGGAACAACCACACATGCTGCGATTCGATATTACAATCATAATACACATGTAAGGTGATAATTAGGAGTAGTACACATGTACCACAATTAATAACTTATAGTCTACTATTACTATAATACTATTCGAAGATACATACTAGTAGTCCTGCATGTTATACTATCATAATCATTACATTAAAATACCAAATTATAGTTATCACTAGTAGGTTACCCGGCTATTAGGCAAACTAGGTCATTCTCCATAACCGCGCCTAAGAGGTCAAAGGTCGATGAGTCCAGAATAGTTCCAGGCATTGCCCAGATTGAGAAGTATTCAAACCTTTGCAAACCTTATATGTGGTTTTCTGTCGGTTAAACCATTCATCTGATCATGGACATGGCTAGAGTGTCTTCATTTGTGGCTCTCCACCTCAGAAATTCCAACTACACACCCTTGACCCAGATTGCACATCACCCTTGGCTCGGAATTGATATTTCAAGATTTCCATCTTATGGCAATTTCCAACTTAATAACCCCTATGTTTGGAAATTTCCAGCTAAATTTCATCCTGAAGATTCTACCGAAATGGCGAAGTAGTAATATATTTGATTTTTAGTATATTCCATACTAAATATATGTTGGAAAATTGAACTATCACAACATTTTCAACCTACATGTGCTTTGCAATTTCCAACTGTTGCTGTGTTAGGCATGGAATTTCTAAATGTTGAATATTTTTTACCAAAGTTGAAACCGCGGAACACCACAGCCCAACCACCCTGCCACCACGTCTCTCATTTAAGCAACTCACACACTTCAATGCTCAAACTGAACCTAGTAATGTCCCAGGTTTGTCACTAAAATATGTCGGTGAACGCAGGAAATACTATACATGTACATGTGTATAGACTTTGTATTATGAAAAGACTTATCAAAGTCTTATACATTAAACACCTGTAAGCTGTTTCCTAATTTCTAACAAAAGCAAATATATGCAGTGCTGACAGAGCCTCTATGGATGTCCCTATTTTTCTCATCTGCTAGTTTCGACGCCTAGTCTATGATCGCACTAGTTTGTTGTACCACAGGTTACAACTCGAGCCTGACTCGTTAGATAACGTTCACCACATTCGCGCTGTGTCGTTAGGTCTATATATTTGTTATATACTAGTCTAGTCCAGCAGAGACCATATGTGACCCGCCATATCAAATCCAGTCGGAAGTCGGGATTTTTTTACCCTGTGCCAATGCATTCTCTTATATATGCGAGTCGACCATAGGTCGCCTCGCATATATAAGAGAATGCATTGGCCTAACAATTTTTTACAAGTTTAATAATTTGTTCTTGTATTCTTTAACAATTTTATAATTTCACCCATACAGAGCCCCAGACAAACATGAGCAGACGACACTCTTCTATATGCTTCTATATATGTGTGGGGCTCCCTGCAGGGTAATGGATGTTTTTTATTTTATGTCCTAAAAATTGTAAGAAACATTTATTTAAAAAACATGTTAAAAAACATGTTAAAAAAGTTGTTAGGCCAATGCATTCTCTTATATATGCGAGGCGACCTATGGTCGACTCGCATATATAAGAGAATGCATTGGCACAGGGTAAAAAAATCCCGACTTCCGGGTCGCATATAACAAATGCAATCTTGTCTGGATTCGGGCCCAAAAAGCCAGTCATGACATCTTCGCTGGTTTACGTTCAGCTTACATGTACCAATGAAATTGGTTAAAATGAAACTAATTTATAGGCCTAAATCGCATAGGAGTTCTTCGGAAATGATGAAGTTAACAATTTCATATTCATCCCATTGGTCCATTGCTGATTCTGGCATTAAGAATTGCTGTTGTGTTAATCAGGAATTTATGGGTTTGAAATTGACAAAAAAAAACCTTCATATTACGAAAGGGGCCCATATTCGGCTCTTTTGTTACCAAAAAATCCTGTACAGTCTATGTGTTTGGATAGGACAAGGAATGTCTACTGTACATTATATTGCTCAGTGTCATAGTCCTATTTCATACTGTCCGTCTGTCCATCTGTCCGTCTATCCATGCCTTGTATTACTCAGTATACTGGTAATTTTACTGACTTTGCCTGGTTATTTTAGGACATACCGATATGAATGCCAGGTCATGTATTACTGGTAAACCTATAACTCAAGGCGGTATTCATGGTCGTATTTCATACCGTCTGTCTGTCCATCTGTCTGTCTATCCCTGCCTTGTATTACTCAGTGTACTGGTAATGTTACTATCCAAACACATAGACTGATCTGTCCGTCTATCCCTGCCTTGTATTACTCAGTGTACTGGTAATGTTACTATCCAAACACATAGACTGATGTTGCCTGGTTATTTTAGGCCATACCGATATGAATGCCAGGTCATGTATTACTGGTAAACCTATAACTCAAGGCGGTATTCATGGTCGTATTTCATACCGTCCGTCTGTCCATCTGTCCGTCTATCCATGCCTTGTATTACTCAGTGTACTGGTAATGTTACTGATGTTGTTATTTTAGGCCATACCGATATGAATGCCAGGTCATGTATTACTGGTAAACCTATAACTCGAGGCGGTATTCATGGTCGTATTTCATACCGTCCGTCTGTCCATCTGTCCGTCTATCCATGCCTTGTATTACTCAGTGTACTGGTAATGTTACTGATGTTGTTATTTTAGGCCATACCAATATGAATGCCAGGTCATGTATTACTGCTAAACCTATAACTCAAGGTGGTATTCATGGTCGTATTTCATACCGTCTGTCTGTCCATCTGTCCGTCTATCCCTGCCTTGTATTACTCAGTGTATTGGCAATTTTACTGACTTTGCCTTGTTATTTTAGGCCATACCGATATGAATACCAGGTCATGTATTACTGGTAAACCTATAACTCGAGGCGGTATTCATGGTCGTATTTCATTCAGTCCATCTGTCCGTCTATCCATGCCTTGTATTACTCAGTGTACTGGTAATTTTACTGACTTTGCCTTGTTATTTTAGGACATACCGATATGAATGCCAGGTCATGTATTACTGGTAAACCTATAACTCAAGGCGGTATTCATGGTCGTATTTCTGCCACAGGACGTGTAAGTATTTAAAGTGACACACCACTTTGATCATGTTGGCGCAATGTTTCACACTGACACTCTCAATCAATGAAGGTTGGTGCCGGGTCTCTCTGTGTGAGGCTCGCTATGGGTGGACATTACTAAATTCTCATACTTACTGTTATTTCATTTTGTAAATTATTTGAATCAAAATTTGAATATTTAATCCTTTCATGGGCGTTAATGACTGGAGCTCCACCAGTGCACCATTAAATATCATGTGCCAGTGCATTCTCTTATACCGTTATATGCGAGTCTCCCATAGGGAGCCTCACATGGTATATAAGAGAAGCCACTGGCTTACAAGGTCAAGGTAAATATAGTAAGACCAATGTATTCTTTTATATATATGCGAGGCTCCCTATGCAAAACTCGCATATATAAGAGAATGCATTGTCATGGGTTTTCGCAAAATTTCAGGAAGCTTCAGTCTTGAAAGGGCTAATTATGAGGGTCTCTTTATTAGTTGCAAGCGTGAGTAACAAATCTGATCTGCTCCTTCCTTCATTCATTGAGAGTGTCTTATATTTTATAATTGTGTATAGAACAAGTTGCATGTTTCTACCCTAATATCTCTTGTCTGCAGACAAATAATTCAAGAAAAAATGAGGAAAACGATTAAAGCTCTAAAATATCACTATTTGCAGAATGAGGTCCCCAGAGGGGTGAATTTTGTGACACTACCACGCACATCCATGTGTTATCAGATCTGAATGAATTTGGTATGGAACAAGCCTTGAAATAGGGTGTCTGTTATGTGCAGAATGGGGTCCCCAGAGGGTGATTTTAGTGATGCTACCCCGCATAGCGGGCTAGCATCACCAAATTCACCCTCTGGGAACCTCATTCTGCTTACACCTCAGCAGAATGAGGTTCCCAGAGGGTGAATTTGGTGACGCTATCCCGCTATGCCGGGTAGCATCACTAAATTCACCCTCTGGGGACCTCATTCTGCAAATGACAGACACCCTATTTCAAGGCTTGCTTATCGACTTCAGTTTGTAAATTTTGGGCAGTGTTGGTTTGCCTGGCTTGATAACTCAAACGAATATGAACCGATTTTAGTTGTTACAGGCCAGATTAAGAAATATTTTGAATTAACCCTTTACCCAACAAAACTTCCAAAAACGCCCAAATAAAGCTTCAACAGCCTAAATATCTTCGGTCTGTCTCAATAACACCATACAAATATGGATATCATTGGAACCGGTTCATTGACCACATTGTGATGGTTACAGTTATGCCCTGTGCCAATGCATTCTCTTATATATGCGAGTCGACCATAGGTCGCCTCGCATATATAAGAGAATGCATTGGCCTAAAAAAAATCTTTTTTTAACACTTTTTACCATTTTTCTTACATTCTTTAACAATTTTATAATTTTTTCTTACATTTTTTAACAATTTTTATAATATTTTTCTACATTCTTTGACAATTTTATCATTTTTAATATGTGTTAAGCCAATGCTTTCTCTTATATATGCGAGGCGACCTATGGTCGACTCGCATATATAAGAGAATGCATTGGCACAGGGCCGTTCTGTTGGGTAAAGGGTTAAGCCACATCATAAAATTAATATACATCTACCTCAGTGGAAAGCCACCTTGGCAGGAGATACTCTTGGTGGTGCACTTGTTGTAATGAAAATGAGTAACTCTAGCCATTTATTTTCATTATAATTACCATGTTGTTTACATCGTTCATAGAGCACATGAGTGTATTTTGGAACTCATCCATGGCTCAAATTTATTCTTTTGTTGCATATATTCTTAGTATAATAGGAGATGGTCCCATATGGGTTTAGTGTACAGTACACCTTATAGATGGGTCATAATTCACAAGATTGACAGTGCAGAATAAGTATTCTAGATTTGACAACTAAACAGCTAGACACATTCAGCTTTATCATGGATTTAGGTCAGAAACATTCAGCTTTATCATGGATTTAGGTCAGAAACATTCAGCTTTATCATGGATTTAGGCCAGACACATGCAGCATTATCATTGGTTTAGGTTAGAAACATGCAGCTTTAAATATCATGGATTCAGGCTTGATATTTCCACATTCATTCTCTCAATGTTTTGTTTCATTTCATGCATTACCATATTACAGGTTTCCCAGACATAAACTCTAGTGGTTGCGTCACAGGTAAACCTAGGTCACAGGGCGGTATACATGGTCGAATATCTGCTACAGGTAGAGTGAGTATTGGTCCATCGCCACGGTGATGGCCGGCCATAGCAGCACGAAGCTATGACCTGTTTCCATATATACTATATCACCCCAGTTTGAGTAACCTAGTGTTCACTATATTATTTCGTGTAGTTTTCTAAATATTTGATTTTTTTTAGATCTTCTAGATGTCTGCATTATTACAACAGCGGCCATGTTTAGATTGGAGAATTCAAAATTTGCCCATCAAGAGACTATAACAAGTGTGGTGGGAAAATCTATCCAATGGTAGATTAATTTCATTGTATAATAACCCTGCGCAAATTATTCTACGCAATTATTTGTTGAAGTTATGACTTGGGATTTTCAGCTGTGTGGGGTGGCGCAATGATTAGTGTGGGGTGGCGCAATGGATGGTGATTTATGCTGAAAATTATAATAGTGATAGCAATTTCACTAAATATCTCAATGCCAAATAATAGTGATCATTGAGGAATTTTCTCCAAAATTGATAAGCGTGCCGGCACTATAATTAGGCACCCGAAAGTACAGCAGTTTAAATTTCCGGCACTATAATTAGGCACCTGAGAGTACAGCAGTTTAAATTAATAAGCGTGCCGGCACTATAATTAGGCACCTGAGAGTACAGCAGTTTAAATTTCCTGCTATTTTCTGCCAATCAGAACACTCTGATCGATTTATCTCCAAATGATTTTATAATGAAACAAATATCGAATACTACAACATATAGAGAATACCTACAGTTTTTATTTGAATACCTTTCATGAGTATCTGGAAAGAAATACTGAATTTTCACGAGCGGCAGCCAGGAGTGAAAATTAGATGTTTCTTCCAGACATGAATGAGTTGTTTCAGGTATTTAAACAATAAAAACTATAAGTATTCTTTTTATTATATGGACCTTATTAATGCTCAAAGTTGCTAAATTATGCAGTATTTTCACAACAAATTAAGCAATACACTGGTTGACCCAAATTTCTACAAAGCTACAATGAAATAATAAAAGTTACATGTACAGTGAAATAACCAAATCTTTTTCCCTTCTGTTCAATTTCTATATCCCCTAAATTGCAGAAGATAAAATGTATAATCAAGGTGCCCAATGGGTGCACATCACCATCTTCACTATCTGGGAACTTAAGTCTGAGTCTAGGTTTCCCATAGCAGATAAGGCCTAAGCAGAATGAGGTCCCCAGAGGGAAATTTAGTGATGGTAGCTCACTGTGTGGGATAATGTCACTAAATTCACCCTTTGGGGACCTCGTTCCGCAAATGACCAGCACCATATTTTGAGGCCTTTATGTTGGATAATAGATTATTTGCACTATCATTAAGAGGGAGGTAAAGTGGAAACATTTGAATGGGGAATTCAGTGTTAATTTTTGAGAAAAGATTGATCAAACCTTACAAAGCGCAGGTGACCATATAATACCTTTTTGGAAAGTATGAAGACTCATCTAGTGACAACGCGAAGCAGAATTTTGATTTTCATCCCAGGTTGGACATTATTAAAAGTTGTTTATCATTGTTTATATCAAATGTCACAAAAATGAAAAATCTGCTTTGCGTTGTCACTAGATATATGCTCAAACATTACAATAAGACATGAAGTATTATTCTACGGTTTGTATATATTGAGTAATATTGTCTTGAAAATTAATACTGAATTCCCCCATTTAAATGTGGCCACTTTACCTCCCTCTTAACACTATAGACAACCATATAGCCATTCCTCTGTAGAGTACACTGTCTAGCTATTAAATGGCAGATTGACATCTGGAGCCCCCCCCCCCCCCCCCCCCCCCACACACATAAACTGGAGGAGTCAACACACAGCTGTAGATGCTTCTCTGTGTGTGGGGCTCCCTACGGGTGGAAGACTGACATCTAAATCCCATGCTGACATCTAGAGATCACTATATATCAATATTTATTTGACAGTTTGTAATTTGTAAGCCTGGAAATACATGTACAATTGCAGAATGAGGTCCCCAGAGGGTGAAATTTGTGATGCTACCCTGCACAGCAGGCTAGTGTCACAAAATTCTCCCTCTGTGGACCTCATTCTGGTAATGTCAGACACTATTTTCAGGTTTGTGCCTAACTCGAGTTTGATTGGCTCTTGGATTGGATTCACACAACTGTTTTCAGAATGTATCTAACCGTTTTGCGCATGTTGGAAAAATGTTGTAGACAAAAGTCATAAATGACATTCGACCTTAACATCGCAACCTGAACTTTAAAGTTGACATCTTTAAGCATGCCAAGCAGAAAAAATACCATGGAGATTGAATCACAGATACGAAAATATGTGTAGTAAACACAGAACCACAAGTGTGTTGCTGACTGACAAATTATGACACTCTTGTGATTGCTGAAGGAGTACATAGCCTTACAGTTTTACCTGCTTATCCCTTTCATGACGGGAGATGTGCTGGTGCAGCATTAATTAACCCTTTCATGATGGGAGCTGTGCTGGTGCAGCATTAATGAACCCTTTCATGACGGGAGCTGTGCTGGTGCAGCATTAATGAACCCTTTCATGACGGGAGCTGTGCTGGTGCAACATTAATGAATCCTTTCATGACGGGAGCTGTGCTGGTGCAGCATTAATGAACCCTTTCGTGATGTCAGCTGCACTCGTGCAGCATTTAATATCCTGTGCCAGTGCATTATCTTATGTATGCGAGTCTCCCATTGGGAGTCTTGCATATATAAGAAAATGTACTGGCTCACAAGATCAAGGTAATTATTTTCAGGCCAATGTATTCTCTTATACATTTGTATATGCGAGGCGCCCTATGGGCGACTCACATATATAAGAGAATACATTAGCACAGGGTTTTCGCAAAATTTCAGAAAGCTCTAGTCATGGAAGTGTTAATCTGCATAACATGTTGTGTGAATCGACTCCAGTTCCAAACAGACTGACTAGCTTAATAATCCCTTTGAAAGTTAATTAACTCAGGTTTGATTGAGAGATTTTCAGGTGGAGTCATTACAGTACACGTATCACCCTCAATCTTTGTAGTTAGTGGCCCGAAATAAGGAAACAGCTAGGGTCTGCATTTGTATTCTCGTCGGTTCTGGCCCTAAAATTGTTGAAGGGACCCAGGACACTCGCAGTGGGTAATTTTGCAAAAAAATATAAAAGTATTTCAAACATCACCACTAAGAAGAATATGCAGAAATATATTAACTTTCTGGTATTTTCATGTAACTTTCTGGTATTTTCATGTAACTTTCTGGTATTTTCATGTAACTTTCTGGTATTTTCATGTAACTTTCTGGTATTTTCATGTAACTTTCTGGTATTTTCATGTAACTTTCTGGTATTTTCATGTAACTTTCTGGTATTTTCATGTAACTTTCTGGTATATTCATGTAACTTTCTGGTATTTTCATGTAACTTTCTGGTATATTCATGTAACTTTCTGGTATATTCATGTAACTTTCTGGTATATTCAATATTGATAGTTCTCGAATAAGGAGATTTTTCATGTTGAAACCATTGTTATGTAAACAAAACTGTTACAGTGATTTGTCAACAAACATCGCTGTTAATGTAGTAATTTCATATATTTTAATCTGAATATGATTTTCAAGATATTTTTCAATTTTTTGAGACCATTTCCAATGTTTATCATAGAGTTTTGATCAAACTTTGATATTTTATTCAATTAGATCGACTTGATATGTAATGCCACTAAAACGGTAATGTTTACATAACAAATTCATCATGGAACACTATCGTGACATGATATCAATTACAAATTCATCATGCAACACATATCATGACATGATATCAATTACAAAATCGTCATGCAACACATATCGTGACATAATATCAATTACAAATTCATCATGCACGTATCTATCATGATGTCATGTTATTAATTACAAATTATTCATGCACACATATCATGACATGTTATCAATTGCAAATTATTCATGCACATGTGACATGTAGTTTAGTAGAAGTTTAGTCAGAGTCTTGTCATGCACAGTTATTATTGACACCAGCATATTTTCTGCATGATTGGGGGACTACTAGAATATATTTTAATATTTTGACAAGTCTTAATAAATTATGTCCTTCGGGTGATTGGAATCAGTCATATTCAAAGTGTGTCTTAACCCTTTCAGTGCCAGGTCCGATTTTTGTATCAACCCATATACCCTGTGCCAATGCATTCTCTTATTATTTTTTACAATTTTAATAACTTTTTCTTATATTCTTTAACAGACTTATTTTGTAGGTTTAGTGCCACAGGGAATCTTACGTTTTTCATGGGCATCAAAATTATTACTATCAATACTTGGTGATAGTTTTGAGTTATAACATGCCCCTAAGGTTTTATCCAGTCTGTTTTTAAATTCGCTATAGCATGCTTAAGCATACCCAAAACGGGACGATTTTACAGACCGTAAATTAGGACCGATGAGATCGGCCCCTGGCACTGAAAGGGTTACCAGTTGATGTCTTACATCATTTTTGTGTGTTTTTGGGCCAAAGTGTTCAATAGCTGCTTTATTTTGTGGCAATAATGGGCCGACGATCCATACATGTACTAGAGATTTTCCTCGTTGAATATTAGTTTTAGGGCTGCAATGTTTATCATGATTTTAATGCATCACTGTTTTTTCTAAGCACCAAATCAGAAGTGTCTGATGTTATGCATCATGGTTAACAAAAAGCATTCTTTTTGCGTTCAAAGCTCGTCAAATGCCACATGTATCTAACAACAATAAAATATTTAGGTTGCCAACATTTATTTCCCAGAGGTATTGAATGAGGAAGATATAGTAGATTAATTTACACTTCCTAATTGCATGAATCTGGTTGAAGTTGCCACATGGGCAGCAAACAACTTGATTCCTACAACGAACGCTGAATTAATCCATAGTGGCAAATAGCAATTCTGTATCATGATATGTGACCCGCCATATCAAATCCAGTCGTAAGTCGGGATTTTTTTACCCTGTGCCAATGCATTCTCTTATATATGCGAGTCGACCATAGGTCGCCTCGCATATATAAGAGAATGCATTGGCCTAACAATTGTTTACAATTTTAATAATTTGTTCTTGTATTCTTTAACAATTTTATAATTTCACCCATACAGAGCCCCAGACAAACATGAGCAGACGACACTCTTCTATATGCTTCTATATATGTGTGGGGCTCCCTGCAGGGTAATGGATGTTTTTTATTTTATGTCCTAAAAATTGTAAGAAACATTTATTTTAAAAAAATGATAAAAAATTGTTAGGCCAATGCATTCTCTTATATATGCGAGGCGACCTATGGTCGACTCGCATATATAAGAGAATGCATTGGCACAGGGTAAAAAAAATCCTGACTTACGACTGGATTTGATATGGCGGGTCACATATGCATTGTATCATCACATAAACATTGCAATGGGCATTGCATCATGAAGTTCTGAATCGTTGCAGCCCTAACGTAACTCCTGTGATTGTGTTGTGCTTTTGTTTTGTTTTTTTCATGGCTTCATCCCATAAGAATGCTTGCGTGATTTATAAGTTCATATATATTTTGGCTTGGTTTTGTGAATCGTTAGCTAGATGTCATTGCACCGTGGTTGAGCATACTGAAATAGTCTTGATGTTTAGTACAGATAATAGATATAGTTTTCTCATTAAAGAACCCAATTAAGGCATTCACAGTTGGTAAATGTGCAAAAAATATAAAAATCTGTAAACAAAACTGTTAGTGATTTATCAACAATCTTAACTAATCGTGTAATAAAGTTTACCCTTTCTATACTAAACACTCGTTGACGAGTAGTTCCCTCATTAAACCTTTATATGTTAAACATCATTGACGAGTAGTTCCCTTATTAAACCTTTCTATGCTAAAAAATACTCATTGATGAGTAGTTACCTTATTGAACCTTGCTAAATACTCATTGATGAGTAGTTCCCTTATTAAACCTTTATATGCTAACGCATCATTGACGAGTAGTTCCCTTATTAAACCTTTCTAATCTCAACATTTCCCATCAATGAACATAAGCACTTCTTCACTTGTATGATCTTTTCGTCTGTTTGTTGTCTGCTTATATTCCATAAACACCCCTCCAGATTGATGATAGAACATTCCAATGCAATATGTTTATAACTAAATCCATTTGGTAAAAAAAAAGGGTTTATTATTATATACAGTAATGCCCTAAATAATCGACTCCTTAACTGCAGCAGAATTATGGGTAATTTTTAAGGATTTAACCGGAGATATGGCTTGTTGCCATTCATCAGAATTCAGTAAGTTGTCAGTGAGAGCTTTTCGATGAATGGCAACAAGCTATATTTCCGACTAAATCCTGAAAAATTGCCCATAATTCTGCTGCGGTTAAGGAGTCGATTATTTAGGGCATTACTGTATGAACAAAATGTCCGGTGTGGAGGGCGCAGACCTGAGAATATGGTGCCGAACATTTTCAGAATGAGGTCCCCAGAGGGTTAATTTAGTGGTGTTGCCCCGGCAGAGTGGGCTAGCATCACTAAATTCACCCTCTGGGGACCTCATTCTGCTTATTCCTCTTGCCCTCATGATCTCTGGGTGGTATCTTTATTATTAAATTAACCAGTTTCATAGTTTCTTGAGAACGTTCCTTTTTCTTTTTTAGTTTAGTTTCTCTACATCACCAAATTGCAGATGACACAATGCAGAATATAGGTGCCCAATGGGTGCACATCACAATAATCACCATCTGGGAACTTAAATCTGTGTTTTGGTCTCCCAGAGGAGATGAGGCCTTATCAGAATGAGGTCCCGAGAGAATGAATGTGGTGATGCTAGCCCACTGTGTGGGGTAGCATTACTAATTCACCTTTTGGGGACCACATTCTGTAAATGTTTTGCACCATATTTTCCGGCCTGGGAGGGAGTGGTATGTTATAGTTTGTGTGATCTTTCGTGCAATGCATTGTGGTAGAATAAAGGATGTGGACATTATGTGGCTTTTTAATGTTTTTTTCTCTGTTGGTGCATCAAGGTGTTTGATATATAGATTTTATGTGTTAGTATATATGTACATGTAACAGAGTTGCAGAGAATCTTCCTCGGCATCTTTGTAAATTGGAAAATCATAATCATAGTAGGCTCCTGCGAACATTCAGAATTTGATTTGATGTGAAATCATTCAATCATTGACAGCGGAGATAGATCAAATTTCGAACTCTCTGCTTCGGGAGACTCCAACTGTCTTATATATATATAAACGAAAAATACATTAAAACATTGATCTTGTTTAACAGAAGGGAGATAACCACCTACATGTATATATCAATCAATAGGGTACAAATGTACCCTTTTTTATTCTGATTCATATATTGATTAAATTTTCGTGAAAAATAAAGGTATAATAATCCAAAATAAGACGTCGTTGGTTCTTGATGAATTGATCAATTACATGTCATGTACGTTTCTATAATCGCTGGCAACGAAAACAAATTGTTAATGTCACTCAACTTTCGATTATGTTATTTGAATCATGAAATTTCCCCCCCCCCCCCCCCCCCCCCCCCCCCCCGATTCTATTTGAGGTTCGATTCGAAAAATTTGTGATTCACAGGAACCTAAATCATACCCTTTAGGTCAGATAAACAAAATACATGTAGTTTGTTGCTCATGGAAAGCCTCATTCCTACTATTATGTTTATCTGGCCTACAGTAATGCCAT